>JAGSMS010000010.1:5597500-8097500 GCA_029286595.1 Bhutanitis thaidina
CAATATTGATGAAAATGTAATCAAAAAACTGGATGAAAGGATTAGAACACATTTTATTTATTATTTATTTATACAGTTAATCGTACACAACAATAAATAAGCAAAATATACCTTTAAAGGATCTTATATTCGTGATACAATACAGATAGGTGGCCTTATCGGTAAACAGCGATTTCTTCTAAGCAAACCTTTTGCTAAAGGAGGATGTGATATTTAATTTACTGGAGTGTAAATAAATGTACACATGAAGCAAAGTGAGAAAAGTAATAACTAAGTAAAATAAGTAGTGAGAAATTTTAAAAAGTTATTGATAAACATAGTGTTAATCATTATTGAAATCTATCTATAATTTATCTTTACAATTACATTTATTTCATAATTATTAATCTTAAAAAAATATTTAAATAAATGTTTTTTGGTACCTTCAAAAGTTACTTTATTCAATTAATATTTGTATATAAAAAAATAACTCTTGAAGGTTATTTTATTGTATAAAATAACGTTTTAAATAATTTTCGAAGTCGGTACAGTCTACTGTCTGACTAAATGTTGTGGAAGGACGAAGTTCTACAAACAATTAGGTCGGTACCTCTATGTAAGATACTAATTTGTTGCAAATAAAGAAAGCTCTCATTCTGTATAAACATGGTATTGTATAATTAAATATGATATAAATAGTATAACACAACACCAAAAATGAGAAGCGTAAAAAACCTTACAAACATTTTATGGTAAAAGTTTAATAGAAGATGCTTGTTCCTCGGACTAACTCAATAAACTATAACGGACCTCGGACTAAAAAAAAACAGTACTAAATAATTGTTTAATTTGAAACTACACCAAAGTGATTTTGTTTATCAGACCAAACTAACTACAATCATATTTTTAGAATTACCTTTTCGTACTTTCACCATACGCAAAATAAATTGAGTCCAATTAAGGTGCACCTTTTTTGAAGTCAGTTAACAAGAGAGAAGAAGGAATAAAATACATAAAAGGTTTTAAGGACATTTTGACCCCGGTTTTCCTTATACATGTAGTTGGAATTTTGTCACATGAAAAGACCCTTTAGTTGAGATATTTTCCCTTCTAAATCTTACCTTTGAGATAATTTAAACCCACAGATAGGAATTTAAACCATGCAAATGTAGAAAATTCTGTATACAACTACTAGCAGGTATGTATTTTATGAACCCTTAATTCACGTTTGTGAATAGGATAGGGCACTCGCTGTAATGGTTTCGATTCACAATAATATCAAAATCATGGTAAGCTTTCTTCTCTTACCAACACGAGTGCTGTCACACTGAGAAATTTTTTTTTTCAAAAAGGTTGCAAGCGAGCCTGTGGCTCACCTGATGTAAGTGATTACCGTAGCCTACGTACAGCTGCAACACCAGAGGAGCCACAGGTGCGTTACCGGCCTGTAACGCTATTTGGGAGATGCGAGGGGGGATAAGGTGTGGAATGGGGAGGAGAGCCTCCGGTTACCTCACCCACCGAACGAAATGCAGAAGCACAAGGTGCCTCTACTTCACGAGAGTATTCTGCGAGGCCGTGGTACCAACCCGTTCGAGCCGGCCCATTCGAACAACAGCAAAAGCTAATACATAGCTCAACATATATATTAAAACAAAGTGATGATCTTGTTTAAAGGGTCGCTCGATAATGTGGCGTAGAATTGTATTAAAAGCAAAAGATCTTATTTTACGTAAGTAAACCCCAAGTTGTTGAGAAAATTAATGCCCTTATCAGAGCCATGAGGCCGAATATATGAAATTAACAGCACCCTCGTGTGACACGTAACCTCCGTAGGATAAACGTTTCACGTCACTCCGTACAATAGCTTGTCCCTTTAAATTAAGGCCGCTCCCCATTTAATGTCGCCTAAAGGATTATACACTAGTGAAGGCTTAATACATGAAGCACGTATCGATGTGACGTAGGAATTAACGGTCCTCTTTATTCTTAAGGTCTATTTTAGATGCGTTAGCATAGCTATAATCTATCTCATTAATTTATCTTATAAAATAAATAATATATTATGGACATTAAACTGTCAAAATTGAAGTTAGTAGTAATCTCATGTCCTCCATATTGAAGGATTTTTTTAAATTATTATTTCATTAAATGTCGTTATCAGATAAGGCTTATATTTAAGTTATGAAAGAATAATGTACATTAAAATTGTATAATAATGCAAAATATAATGACACTACAACTACCCGCGGCATGGTCACAATTTTGTGTTGTCCCTGGAGAACGCTTAATGGAGATAAAAAAATATCCCTTGTATATCCTAGTTCATACAATGCCTTTAAGCCTGACTGACTTATATATTAGATTTGTAATATGAAGATTCGTTTGCTGAGTTCTGTAAATCCACATATTTCCGCAAAAGTCAGATGTCAGTGGTAAAATAATATATCATACATGAAAGCTTTTAAGTAATAAATCTTGAAGTATTGAAAGAATCATTTTTCTAAATTAAAAATTTGGAATGCGTTTGTCATCAAAAAAAATCGGTCGATTTTCCGGCATTTCACATATTATTTTTCACCGTTATTGGTAAATTATATTACAGAGTGTTAAATATAACAGAATTGCAGTGATTCCTTTAAATAAAGTGGGAATATCTGTCGAAGACCATAAAATATATGGGCGACCCCGTGCAGTTTGAACTTTGATGTTACATGGGCTTTGAGAGCGTACAAGGAAACAAAAAAGTTGATGAAACGATATGAACATTAAACGTAAGGACCCCGTAGCGAATTATTAAACGAGATGTTTCCGAAGATATACAGGACAATTCCCTTAATCAATCCCTGCAGCTTAAGAGAGTGGATCGATCAAAACGATTACTGTTCCGATACGCTGATGGAAGATGCAGAAATGTGCTCTTTACTAACAAAGTTATTTAAATTGTTGTACTGTAGCACATTGATATTCTCAAGAAATCTTTAAAGCTAGCAGTAGCTCAATTTCTCGTAGTTACAGGGCGTAAATTCATAGATTCATGGCCAGGGATTGAAGGCATTAAAGCCAAAGGCGACGATTTTGAATATTTTTCTTTAAATAATAACAATCCTTCAATAAGTATGTATACATATGTAACTTTCATAAAGATGTTTATATGAATGTGTAACATAACTCATGATTTATCGTTACTAGGTATTTCTGTATTAATTTTGTGCAGTTCAATTTTTTCACAACAAACAATATAATTATAACTTTTTTCTCCAAATGTCAAACTTACCTACACCTGATTAATGAACGAGACTTTGGCATATGACTTATGGAGAAAAATTCATTCGAATATCATAACAAAATCATCACAGACTAGTGATGGGAGGCAGCACCACATGTGTGAGGTTAACAACACTCAGCTAACTAGCCCGTTTGTCTAACGTTATGGGTATGACCAAATCTTCCTCGCATGTCAAGCTGTCATTTGCAAGGCCTAAATCTAGCAATGGCATTAACAGACTGATAAAGTAATAATAAAACACCATAGTTAAATCAAATCAAACAGCTAATTTCTACCGAACTCTTAGATATTTTACAAAAAAATCTCTGACCCCACACTAGGCAATGCTTACTCTGTGCTTACGATTTTAAGTTTAATATTATAATATATATGTACATTTATTTTTTCAAGTATTGTGTCAGTCCACTACAGCGGGACTGTTTTAAAGTATAACTTATCACGTGTCATAATACTAGAATTTCAACTTATCAAATTATAACATTATCAATGGCCAGACTAGTTATGGATAAGCTTTGTCTCTTTGTCACATCTACGACACCCATGATAATAAAAGGGGTAGCAGAATCTTACACCGCTATCGCACGGCACTGGCGAACTCTTCTCTATACCTAAAATTAAGAGTAGACCTGTGCTGATATTTAACAGGATTCGTTAATGTATCTGCAATTAACATTGTTATGCCGCGTCGTAATTAATATATGTAATAGCAGGTACATGTCATATTGTAATGATTTTATTTGTAAATTAATTTAATGTAACATAGTCGAAATTTTCGATACGTTTCTGAGAAGAAAAGTATTCTATTTCGAACCGCTGTAGATTTTGACGTCATAAAAGATTTAAAATTCCCTAAACAGAATAAAAAGAAATTTTACTTTGTCGAATTCAAAAAAGTAGAATTATTCATAATTTAGTCGTTTCTTATCCTTAGATTATTAAATCATGCTCACGAGCTTGTTAGATTTTAAGGATAAATGAACTAACAAAAATATAAATATACTTGTTTTGAATATTTGAACTTAAACGTAGAACTTACTATAACAGTAATTAAAAGTAATCGATTATCAAATTTAGGTAGGAAATAAGAAAGTACAGAAGTAGTTTAAATAATACTTTATTTAATTATATAATTCTACCACCGTTTCGTAACGAGGTTCTTCTAACGGAGAAGAAACAGGCGAAAGAAACTCCGTAGGTACCCTCTCTTTGAGAAAACTATTAAACCTTAATTATTAACAATTCACTACCACTCCTTTATAACAACACCTCTTTATACAATTAATATGATTCATTAGGATTTAACATGAATATACAATATTTAGGTATAGTATCCTAATTATTATATAAAATTAATATACAGATAGATTCTAGAAATTTGTACTGCTTGGAAAGATTTAAATTATTGTTCAATTATTATGAAGCTAGGTAACATCATTGTCTAAACTATATACCCGAAAATATTCAAAGGATTAAGAGATAAAATGAGATATCCTAGAGAGGCTTCACAAATGGTCATCTATTGATAATTAACAATGTTACAATAATATCAGAAATAACACATTACCTTGTTGGTTGTTCACACCCCGATGGCTCAGAAACGACTCTCTCGCCCCTCACTGGGGAACCCATATTTAAAGTACCAAGTACCGACTTAGTAAAATAAAAATGCTAAATACAAAGTCTTAGTCAATACAATTACTTACAACTATGGTTGTTTCAAATATAATTTTACACAATAAATTGCTCCATTTATTTTAATACAATTTGTCAAACATAAACACCTTTCGTTAATCATATTCACTAATAAGTAAAACAAACAGTTTTGGCAAATCAAATCATTACTATTACTACATAATACCCTCTTTTACATTTTTAATTATATCGAATGGGAATTATTGTTGTAACTGCTTTAATAACGTATGTACGTTGTATAGCCATTATACGTTTAAAGTATGATAATATCACATTTATTAATACAATAATTCATCATTTATACTAATATCACAAGCTCAAGAATTCTAAAATACACTCAGCAAAACTCCTCATTAACTGTAAGGATCCAACTCTCAATTTTAGGAAGCCGAGGTCGAAAGGACATTGAATACTTTGAATATTCAGATACGGATCTATTGTTTCAATAATACCATTAACATAACGCAATAATTAACTGAATTCGTTCTTTGCAGCAATGAATAATTTATTAGAAATTGGATTACATTTTAGCAAAATTTAATTTAGGCAATGCAAAGGAATTCTATCCTTCTATTGTCATTTTTGTCATTATATGAATAATTTGTTATATAATTGTTTGTTTCAAAGTAATGATGCGTGAAGAATAACTGTAGGCTAACTCGCCTCACCCTCATTCTCCTCAAATATACCTAAAGGCCGGCAACGCAACTGCAGCTCCTCCAGTGTTGCAGATGTATGCAGGCGATGGTAATCACTTACCAAGAGATGAGCCGCTAGCTAGTTTGCACCTTGCCTATAAAAAAAAGTAATGTAATAATATAATAAGTAATAATAGATTATTATCATTCGGAAAACCATCAAAAGAACTTCAAAGCTTCCTAATATTATTAGAGTAAATTTGTATCAGTTCAAGTAAACCGATGAAAAGTAAAAATTTAAGTGAAATATAAGTGTAATAAACGCCGTAAAATACTTTAGTCTGGAAATTATTTATACCTTTTAAAGTATTGTAGATTCTAAGTCTGTGTATGTAACTATTTCTATAAATAATCAGAATATTTTTGGACTTACGTCTGGAATGTCCATTAGTGTTAAGTTTAATCATTTTTCTATTACGCTCAAATTATCGTATCACCATCTAGTGTTAAAAATTCAAGAAATCTTAGTTAGAGACAAATAACGTGTGTATAATAATTTAAGCTTATCACCAACAACATTTTGTAACGTAGGTGAGAACGAACAAGGCTAAGAAAATAGATAATTTATTTGAAGTGTATTGAAAGTCGATCTCGAGTAATATGAACAAGACTTACCACGTAATATATTTTCATAATAAGCCGTTCCTACTACTAAATGACTTCAGCACAAAATTACTAATAGTGTGTGAGAATTTTATGAGTAACTTGTTTTAACCTCTTGCAACAGGTATAACTTTTAGAATTCAAATTAACCGAAAATAGTCGATACAAATACGTAAAGTATTTTTGATTTAATGTAATAAATTGTAATTACTCTACTCTATGATGTATAGCTAATATATCAGACGATTTTTATATTGAATATATAAAGTCTGCCACCCGATCACATGCCGTTAGTGTTGTTGATGACTAAAAACATAAAAAATTCAGAAACCGTAGGTCTTCAAGCCCCTGACCTTCAAATCGACATGGTCAATTATCAGCAGTAGATAGAAGGTAAGCTGACATCAACACCCAACCAAAGCAAAAAGACAGCAGCAACGCCATCGGGGAGGTACTGAGAAATATCATAGTTCAAACAGCTACAAAGAACTGGTATGCTAGTCCAGTAGAAATAATTTATTACACCCGTCCCGGCAAAACTTATTTGTGACAGACGGAGACTGAAAGAGAGGTGTATTATTTCGCAAAATGACCGCGTGCATTATTCTCAACTGAGTAAAGAGGTGCAACCACGCTCTCGGTAAGACAAGAATGCTCAATCAATGAAAAACAAAACATCAAACAATATATCTATATCGAAAGGTCACTCAACTAACAAGAACGAGTAATCCAAAATCTTGACGGTATTTGGAAACTGGTACGGTACTTAACCTTATTTGAAAACGATGGAAACGATTCTGTTCCGATCAATACAATTCGGAGGAACAACAAAGCAGCAAAAAATGGATATTATAACGGCAGATGTTGAGCATTCCATAAAACTTTTTAAACACGGGAAATCACCAGGTCGTGACGGAATTTCCACAGAACTCATTAAAAATCTACCCGCACGAGGTACAGATATTATACCCAGTTTTGCAACTCAATTTGGAAAACAAGACTGAATCACAGTTTATAACTATTAAAAAAGGGTCTACAACAAAGTGTGGTAATTGTAGGACCAATACCATATAACAGTTTCTTAATATTCGACAGATTATCGAAAAACGTCACCACCCTTGTCGTACTTTGTTTTATCA
Source organism: Bhutanitis thaidina (assembly GCA_029286595.1). Lineage (NCBI taxonomy): Eukaryota > Metazoa > Arthropoda > Insecta > Lepidoptera > Papilionidae > Bhutanitis > Bhutanitis thaidina. Next base: position 5,604,901 of record JAGSMS010000010.1, read on the forward strand.
ACCATGCCAAAATCTTCAATAGCGTGAAATTGAACAAACTCTGTATGATATGGGTGTTCCGCATCGTCTGATAGGACTCAAAAATAGTCTGTACTCTAATAACCGCTCCATTGTATGAATCGAAAACGACTGTTCCAATATGTTTGAAACCAAAAAAGAGTGTGCGCTAAGGCTCCATACTCTCATCGATGCTCTTCAACATATATAGAGAGTATATCATCCGCAAGGTATTAATCGACTAAAATGGAAAGTATGCTGTAGGTGGCAAGAGAATATCTAAACTACGCTACGCAGACGACACAACTCTTCTGGAACATCAATGGAGGAGATAGGAAGGCAGTTACAGCGGTTAGAGGCACAGAATGAGATAATTTAAATAAAAGTTAGACCTAATTTATGGTAGTAGAATGAGGGGAACACCTCTCAGGCCCTTAAATGTTCTAGACATTGAAACTGTTGAATGTTTTGTATACCACGGATCCTAAATCTGCAATGATGGAAGTTGTGTGCCAGACATTCAATGCCGTAAAACAAAGGTTAAAGAAGCAATGACCAGATCAGGATGTATGTAAAAAAACCAAGGCATAACTTGGAAAATGAAGATACCTTATCAGAGCTGTCTTGTTTTCCCAATATTTTTATACCTGTACAAACTAGAGAGATGGGGAGGGAGGAGTGGGCCTCCGGTACCCCATTATTCGAACGAAGCGTAGAATCATGCCTCTACTTTACGCCGGTATTCTGTGAGGTCGTGATACTACCCCGGTCGAGCCGGTCCATTAAAGCAGCTACAAAAGCTGCCGCTTGTCTCTATCACGTACCGAATGATTTCTTAAGATGTTATTTATTTATTAACACAACTAATATTCCTGTTAACCCTCCAACTAAGCATTACGGCTTGAATCTGGAGTGGCTCACGACGATAATCAAATGGCGAGACCGAACATAGGTCGTCATGTTTTGTAGACCGCCCCCTAACCAATTAGGCTATTGTAAATATAAACCTAAACAGAGTTTTCTGATCAATTGTTTCAGTGTCCATACTCAAAACCACTCAATCATAACGATTCAATACAAGCTTATTACCAAATAAGCCTTAAGCAGAGACTCACTCTGTTCTCACATTTCATAAATTATAATACGTTTTTGTTGAATGCCAGAATTGTATGTAGTGTTGATGTCTAATGGTCGATGTCTACCACAGCGACTTCTTCCGAATATTAAAGGAAGTTGTCAAAGGCGCTAGATAGTCACCCACTCAATCTGCTTTACCACCCAGTATCCAAAATAGTGATTATGCGGTAAGTTTGGAGGAAAAGTTAGATACAATAGTATATAATATACGCACAATAGAAGGTTACACAATTTGTGTATTGCTGCACTATGTGTATAGAAGACAGGAATACGAACCAAGGACCTATAAGACAACAGTATAGTTACGCAATCACTAAGCCACACGGTAGTATTCAATATTAGACATACGATGATTATGCTTACAAGCTTTAAATCTATTGAGTAAGTTTGTACAGGCTTCCGTTGTCTCCTCATTCTTGTAGTCACGCTAGCTGCAAAATGAATAGCGCTAAAGAATCCTAACTACGTGTTACGTTTTTCTTGCATGACAGCAGTCTATCATATCTATTCAAACCATAAAGGTTCCAGACAGCATTCGTTCTGGAACAACAGCTCCAGAAACAGTTTTCTCGAGACGAACTTTTTGTCTTTGTCCGTACGTAATTACGCTTTTCTGAGTTTATACGGCGCCCATTGGAGAGTTTCTCAAAATTTTTCTTAATTTTTATTTTCATTTCATTTCATCTCATTTTCATTTTATTCACTGACAACTTACACTTCGAAGTCTTAGTATCTCTCACTATCTTAACACACGCTCATGCAATGAAATTATGGCTCTACCTTGCACTGAAACAACGAAAATTTTTCGATTTTAACACTTTTAGGTGACTAACTTGAAATGACGCTTAGGAATGATAAAATAATAAAGTGAAATAAAATTAAAAGTTTGTCAACGATGTTTTGGGTATTAATACTGTGAAATATTCTACTGTTAAACATAGACCTCTCAGTTAGCAAGAATTTGCAGTAATCGTAAAGCCTGACAGTCAGTCAACCTTTTACCATATATCACGTATCTTAGAATACACATATCGTAGATATTTCCTATCCTAAAAATTTGCAAAATAACATTCAACAATTTCCACGCAAAATGTTCATTTTTTTGTGTATGCGTGTTGTGCCTGCGAAAATACATCCATCACCCCATTTCGTGCGTTACGTGTCACAGATGAAAAATTTGACTAATGGACTAAACATAACTGAAAAATATCGTGATCTACGATAAGTGACGCAATAATCATCTGAAATATAACTTACACGATAAGTCACGTTTTATTAAATTATTTTTCTTATCAACTGCCTGTTTAACAATTTTAAATAGGACTTACCAAGAAAGCGCCAGCAACCTGACATACTTTTCCTGGAAGATTTAGCCATACTGGCTGGCAGCTTGAATAGAACAGAACCGATGTTAAATGCTGCTCCCCATTACCAGTGTGTGGTTTACGTTCCACAAAGTCAAATAGAACTTCCTCCATGCATATTCACCGCCATTACTTCACCAGAACTTTATTTTAACAAAGTATTTCAATATTAAACCTTACTTCCATTGAAAGGTACTTATTCCCATGAAGAATACTAAAATATAGTTTCTTTCGCTTTTTATTTCTTACGTAAACTTTAAACGTAAGTGTTGCAAAAAAATTACATTTCTTACGAATAGCAAATGTATTACTTTTAAGAACTAATATGATTGATCTATGTACAACAAGACTAGAGCTCTTCAATCACAAATAATAAACTGGATTATTAGATACTGCTGTGTGGTTTGGGTCTTTTTGAGATAGTTCTTGTGACTCGTACAGAAATACGGCTAAGTAAGTCGTTCCTCACCACCATAATACAAATGAGGGTTATTTAAGAGCATTTATGATAACGTATAACAAAAAGTTGAATAATAGTAAACATTTATAAGTCTTCAAAGTTTGAACCCATTTAATATACTCGTACTATAAAGTAGCAGCCTGTAATGTCCTACTGTGCTGTTATGGAAATTCCTCCTTTCCATATTTGTAAGGGGTTTGGAACCGGAGACAGTCCGCCATGCTGCTTCAGTGCAGATTCTGGAAAAAATATTATTCAGACATGCAAGATTGATAACGGGAACTACGTTCCTTTAACGCCGTAATTGTACAGTTTTAGTGGTACCGGTTGGAATCCACCAATACCATGGCTCAACCTATTTACTATTTACTTAATAACATTTAGGGTATATTTAGGCAATAATGACACACTGCTATTAACTCCCTTTTAACGAATAATACGTTTGTTCGACGTACTTAACAAGTTTTTTGTTGTGGCGACAGAATAATGAATCGGCAGTGACTTGCAAATTTCTACTGTATAATATATCAAAATGGATAAAGCTCGGACACTTGAAAAGAAGGATACCACAAAAGATCATCATATCCCTTCACGTGTCATAATAATTGAATTTCAATACGTAGAAAATTCGATGAAATGGTTCAAAAGACGTTATTTGCTACTTGCTGCTAACAGGTCAGGACTATGGATGGTATAAAACGGAAATCTTCTTTTACAACTTTTAAATAATCCGCTGTTGGATAAAAGAGCAAGTGCAGATTGGTTGACAAGACATATCAGTCTCAAAAGTAACAATTTAAGTAAAATCTGTGTTAGTGTGTCATTTATAGACTCGAATACCACTTCATCTAATACATTACAAAAAAAAATATTACCAAAAATAGCCCCTACTTTTGATACATTTGAAATTTGGTGTTTGATATATGTATTAAGAAATTCACATTTCAAATCTCTATCTGATTTAGTTGGCGAAAGAGAGTCTTTAGGTTCAAAAAGGATTAATTTACATAGTTATGGGACAATTAGTGATAAGACAAGAAATTATGATCAATCTACTAGTCACGATTTTCTTTTGGAATCTTTTACAGACTGGCTGTAAATGTTATTACATATATATATACACACATATATATATATATATATATATATATATATATATATATATACCAATACTAAAAACAATAACGAGACTTGTATCATAAGACATAGTTTATAATTTAGAGAGTTCCAATAATCAAGACAACGCCAACAGCAAGTTTCTTATCAATTAATTAATAGCATACTTCGTGAATCCGAGCTTTATTATGAAAGTTACTATCAATACAATAGATTTACAACTATTTCCAATTTCGGGGGATTTTCAATCAGATAGAAATTATCTAAAACATGTTATTACCACGGCCTCGTAGAATACCGGCGTGAAGTAGAGGTATAGTAAGCATTTCGTTCGGTGAGTGATATAACCGGCGACTCACTCTCCATCGAATCGAAATTTTAATTATGTATCTTTACATAGTACAGAACCCTTTTTCGGGTTAGTGGTTTTAAGTGACCAATATATTCTTAGGAAAGAAGCTTCGCTTATTACAATACGTAGCTATCCTTAGCTCATACATAAAAAAATATTTGACTGCTATCGATAAATTACGTATGACAGGTTAGACAAATAAATATGAGTATATTATAGCTGGAGAAGGGCTACATTCTCACAGAGTACACATAATTTTGTTCCAAAATTTAACTTTTTTCGAAACTAAAGTCTAACTACTATTTTATTATTTATTATTTGAATTTGGAACGTAGTAAATAATATCGTTATTATGACCATTATAACCAATATGTTTACAAATAACTACAGCAATACAAATATACAAAAATTATATTATATTATGACTTTAATTATAAGAACTAAAAATGTTAAGCAAACCTGTGGACACTCTGCCGAGACCCTGAGTTAACCTGAGAACTAAGTAACTACCAAATATTAGACTATTTGCCATTTCATTTCTAATAATTTTGTTGAGCACGAAATCCATGCCATTTTTGAAATTAAATTTCTTATCGTTCTATCAAGTTAAAACAAGTGAAATTAAGAACACCCTCGTGTGACACGGTTTCATAACATGTAGGCTAAGCGTTTCATGAAACCTCATACAGTGTCCTTGTGGAATATTGCTGGTTTTCATATTGTATTAATAACCATTATACTAGTATGTATTAAAAAATTTTACTTGAGGAAATCTTTACTTTAGAAATCAATGTAGCTAAATAATAGAAACTGAAAAGTGCATACTACAACTTCAATGCTGAACCCACCTTTCATTGCCTTTGCGAATGGGGGGCTTCAATTTGATTGAACGTCTAGAGGAGTGTAGCAATTCCTGTATGTCCACGAGTCTGACTGAGAGGGAGGCTCTGCCGACTAGCTTGTGCAATCAAAAAATGCATCAGGAAATGCTTTTGTTAAACTTAAATCCCCCAGACTAGTCATAGGCGCAACTGTTACTTTAACTGGTACTGTCAATACTAAGTCAGTGATGAGTTTGGCCAAAACAATCCAAGAAATACATGCAAGCTTATGCTGATACCTTCCAGGAAAAGCCTCCATCCAGCAGTGAACTATCTAACGGGATGATGATGATAATGTTAAAACAATTACACCTTTTTGTTTTCTTTTTAATATCGTTGTAAATATTTCATCGTTAAGTCATTTTCTATAGCTAACGTTTATTTACTGGGGCTATTCAAATCTGTATTGAAATAAGTACTGTGCCAAATTGCAGTTCGATTCAGTACCCTGTCGTGTAATCTGTCTTTGTAATTGTTTTGTGGCTGGTGCAAATGGCAGTGACGGCCAAGTAAATGTCTGTCACGTACATCGGAGTTTTATTGCCGTGGTGCAAAATTGATTTCAGCAATAGCACAGTGTCGTTAAATTCTAACTTCCTATCCTAACAAATAATGTAGTGTAAGTTTTAGTTCGTTTGTTTGTCTGTTGTGTGAAGCACTTCAATATCGATGGAGATGGACATTGGCTACTCTTTATTACGGGAAAATATTCCCACAAGCAAATAGATAAGTTACATCAGAAATATGTTAAAGGTATTTTTCAATGTACAAGGCAGGGACGGGATTATTTCTCTAACTTTTTTTTAAAGAAGAAGGATGCAAACGAGGATGCGGCTCTCCTGATGGTAAGTGATCACCGACGCTGACGAACATCCGCAACACCGGAGGAGCTACAGATGCACTGCCGGCCTTTATAACTAATTTCTTTTAGAAGAAAGAAGAAAGAAAGAATGATTTATTTGGTACACGTATTTAAAATATTAAGAAAACAAATTACATAGATTAAAAAAAAAACATAATAAAAATATAACATTTAATACAGTGAATAAAAATGAGTACCAAATAGGTCTCCAACTCAGCGTAATGCTGCAGAGGTTGCAGCGCTGATTTTCAGTTGGAGCCTCGTGACTTCACCGACAAGCCGATGTGCGATCATACAATAGTTTTATATTTAAATAATTTAATATTTAATAGTTGTATTACAATAGGAAGTTGTACTTATGTAATACTTTTACGATTTCTGTTGATTATGTTTTCAGAAATACTCTTTTGTTTATAGTATTTGGGTTATAAACAATAAGAGAAATTGAAAAGCTTAAAAAAATTACCATTATACCCTTTGGGTTAAAAATAAAAAAAAATTGTTTGCCGAATCCTTTGTTGTAAGCTATCGCATAAATGACATTATTCACTTGACTTCACTACTATTCAGTTATATCAATGATGATAAAATGTACATATATGAATATGTATATTTTATCTTTTTTTTAAATAACACCAATGTGTGATTTTTGTTGATTTTCTATAGTATAGTATAGAATCGTAATAGTCTGCGGTGGCTTTTCTTACAAACTGCATTATTTTTATACATTTACTTAATCTATTGCCCACCACACTTTGTACCTTATGAACTCAGGCTAACATTTTTGATTTAGTGGAATCGGTTCAAGTCTTATGTGGCCTAAAATTTAGTGAAATAACTGGGCACAATCGTTCTTCAAAACAAAGCACAGATGTATTGCTTGCAAAATTAGAACTGTGGTAACACATATCATATCACATATATGGTGATAGGTGCTCACAGTTGAAGAGATAGAGAGATCATGAATCTGCTTCTCCTTATCGTTTGTCTGTATATTTTTGGTCGGATAATTGAATGTCATGAATTTTTAAGCATACGAAACAGTACGGTAGTAGATTTTTTTACACTATCACCAGACAGTGCAACACCTAAGGGAGGGTCTTACGACTACAAGAGGTGTGTATATCTAAAGTTAATCTTTAGATAGAATATTAAATAAACTTTTTTATTCAATTAAGGCTTATCTGAAACTTTAATAGGCTTTGAAATGCACCGGTTTGCAAAACAAGATCTTTTCACAGAAGATAGTCTGGAGCCTTTTTTAGTTTCAATACAATATAATTATTAACTAATAAAATGATAATTAACCAAAACCCCTTAAAGCGCAGGGACGGCCCCTTTGTAGCATTCTACTATTATTTTATTAAAATCAAAATAAATAAAGAAAAATACGTATCATGCCTAGGTAGGTAGATAATAAGGATTTCGATTTGGAACGACTTAGCGTAGCCAAAATCGCTTCCGTAATCGACTTTTTGCCTTTCCGGAAGATAGATGGTAATGGATAGCGAGCCTCGTAGATTTGCTTACTTCTGGAGATTGTCATGACATTTTCTAGGCTTATCCTATAGTCTCCACGATACCTTTAGGAAGCAAGAGAGTAGCAGATTCTTACGTTACGCGATAGTAACGTATAGCTGAAAGCTTATTAAATTAACAAATTTTGAATAATTATATAACAAAAATATTTAACAAAAAATATTTGTCTAATGTGATGTTATTCGTAAATCCATAAAAAATGTGGCATAACCTAATATCAGATTGAATATACGCAGTGAAGTCAACGGTGTGATTAGCTCATGCTTACCAAGCATTTATGGTAAGTCGTTTCAAATGGGTCCACTTCAGGACATAGGCCTTTCCAAAAGCATAGGCTTAAATTGGCTTTTAACAGGTTGATGAAGATGTAAGAAGACTAAAAAAAAGTAAAGTAACAGCATGTAAGTGCCCACTGCTAGGCAAAAGCCTCTTTCTCAATTATCTGAGAAGGTTTTGGAGCCGGGAAGGGCCCGCCACGTAGCTCCGATGGGGGTTGACGGGCCAGTGCGGGTTGGAGGAATAATGTCTAATAAATTAGGCAATGGAAACTAAAACATTCACTAGGAATATTTATTTTATAAATTTAAACGTTTGATCCTAAACCTGACATTTCATAATTTGTAAAATATTTCATAATATTGCAGTTTCTTATCTTACTAATATTGTTAAAAGTCACGGCTTTTATAAATTACGCTTACACAAAAGTGCCTACTCTAACCACCTAAAACCCTAAATTTACAACTCTTCACACTTTACACTACACACACACACAGTACACTTTCAAATTACTGACAAAATCATGCGCAAAAAAGACTTTGTTATTAAAAATAATCTTACTGTATTTAATAATAAATTACAACGAAGGTCATTCTGTGTCATAACTGAGTTTCTTCAAAACGATATTGATTTATTAATTACATAATTTTCACTCTTTTTCCGAAATCATACCATATTTATGAAACATGGTGATTTCATACAATATTTTCCAGAAATCATCCAAACTAAATATTTATTAAACTAAAATCGCTACATATTTTTTTATGCTATAATTTTCTCTTTTATCACATTATGTGATATACCTAACCCGCAGTGGTAAAGCTTTTTCTTACCATTTATACATAAACTTTTAGGTTCTTTAAAAAATATTGCGGCCTTTTTTATCGTTACGTATTCCTACAATACCAGGTTGACAAACAAGATTAGCCCTAGATTACTAACCTTCGTCAATTCGACAATGCTCAGAAAAAGTTTTATTTCTTTAATGTATTCTTAAAAAAAAAACAAAAAAAATATTTACACACTTATTATAACTATATACAATATTTGAAATGAAACTATTATTTACGAATTTTATCGCGTTTAATTTTGTTTTTATATTCCCGACGTTCAATTGCTTTACAGCAGCCGTGGTCAAGGGGGGACTGAGGTGTTAGACGTCCAGATGTCATAGCACGGGCTACGTTCAGCTTTTATTTATTAATTTTTGGTCCGATCTACGAAGAATGTGCTCACAGTATCTTGAGCTCGTGCAGTGGTTTGCTTGATTTTAGATTTAATTTTGTTTATTACTGGATCCCAATCCGGTGGTAGTATCCAGCCATCTTCTCTATTGAAGTAAGGATGTTTTCGATTTCAATCGCCCCGCGAATTATCCTTGTCAGGAATTGGTGTTAAGACTGCAGACTTTCTTGTGCGACGGTGATTCAAGTCAGCTATGTGTTCTTTCACACGGGTCCTTACATATGTTTTAGTTTACCCTATGTAAGAGAGACCACATTAACAATCAAGCTTGTATACTCTTCTAGGAGGAGAAATGGCATGACTAATCTTGAAGGAGGGATACTGCACTTGACAGTTGGTAAAAATTCATTCAATTATGCGGCTTAAAAACTATAGCTTAAGAGCTATAAAAACGATATTATAGAAGCCATCTTTGAAGAGATATAGCCAATCTTGTCACTAAAGCCTCTGATGTATGGTAATACAGCAGGTACTCGCTCGACTGTGGCCGGCTTCATACGGTCACAGCGACGGAGGCGCGGAACCCGAAGCTTGTGGTCGTGGAGGACTTGCTTGGCATGCTGAAGCTCGGTGCCCAAGTGTTTACTGTCATAGATCCCTCGTGCTCTCTGAAACAAAGCTTTACAAACAGTAGCTAACTGAGATGGATGGTGGTGAGATTCACTGTTTAAATATCTGTTTGCATGGGTATTTTTCCTGTTCACAGTGTGGCTTATGGTGTTATTAGGATTCGAATTACTAACACATCAAGAAAAGCTAACGATTTATAATTAATATAATAGGTATTAAAAAAAAATTAATACCTTTTCGGGTAATGAATCTTGTAATTAACACTGAAAACGAACTAATGAGTATAGAAAAAAAATTACACAGATTAGACAGAGTGAAACGATGAACTAGAAAATTATATTTTAATCGATTTTTAATAGCTTGACCCGTATGTGATACATACATGTATCAATGTAATGGAATCCTTCACAAATACAATTATCACCCACTTCCAGATTTTAGAATAATTTGGTATTTTGCACACGTATTAAGCAATACAATAACATCATGGTGCCCACGAACTGTTCTGCTGACGAAGCTGAAAGGTGGGTAACGTAACCCATGAATGAATACTAGTAAGCAAATCAAGTTTGGTTGCATTCGATTTTCCTTAACGATTCCTATTAGTTTGACCTATTGACGAGAACATGATGAAAGGGGAAACATAACATAAAAGTGAGGCTATTAGTTTTCGAACTAATTATTTTATTTACGTTTATCCTTACACAACTATACATTTCTGATATTAGATTTGTGACAACATAAGGATTTTTTGCACTTAGGCCAATCATTTTTCATCATGTTAGGAACTATTTCTTAGGATTGGGAAGAGTGTATGCATTTTCTTGAACTGGCTGTGGTTACGTTTCTCGTTGAAAATCTGAGCAAACATGGTTCAGGCTAAAAATAATTAAGTTATTATGTATGTTATTACCTACTTTACGTCAATTTGACGAGTCGTGGTTGCTGAAGCTATCCACCACAGGGATAGCAAGTTAACTTAGATTACGCAGACGGTTGCGCTCGGTATAACTGTTAGCGTCGAAGACTCGTGAATCTTTAAAAGAATAATCCATCAAAATGCGTCAAAATAGCTACTAAATAGGTTATATACTCGTAAGAGTATACAACCAATTTTGGAGCAACTAAAAATTAATCAAAAAATATTGTATTCATGGAAACAAAGTGGAAATTAATAGCGTTGATTAAAAGTATCTACTCGTAGGTTATTCGAAAATATTATCGTTTAAAATAATTCTTACGAAAACATTTCAATAACAATATTCAAATAAGATGTAAAATTTCCCAGTGTAAAGAGTAGTCCTTTAATGTCATGCGCCCCTTAACCTCATATTAGTCAAAGGAGGCCGTAGGAATTTCCTAAAATTAACAGGGTCTACAGTTAAAACAGAATTTTGTGAAATTTACGCTCGGATTTTCATCCTGGTAATGTAGCCCTTGGGCTTGAAATCTTAACCATGAAAATGTAAGAAAATACCGAAAACAGTATGTGCTTTATCTTTGCACTAACTAATAAACTACACAAAAATGAACAAAGTTCAGGGATAAATTACAATGTTTTTAATGTTTGAGATTGTAACATAACTTCTGTTTTTATTTTCATTAAAATCTTCATCGTTTACAAAGAAATCTGAACATGTTAAACATAAATAAAATACTTAATAATAAATTCTAAACATATAATTGTTACTTCTTCTTCGATTATAAAATTAAACATGATGGAGTACACCTCATGGGAAGTATATTATAATTTTTCTGAACTCCACCGGGGACTTCGGACGTGTGAGTGAGTACTTTCGCATACTTTTTAGGTTGACGAAAGTATGTATCAAGATTAGGGAAGATAGTTTAGAGCAAGTGTATGAGTTTATTTACTTGGGAACAATGTTTACGAGAGATGAAAAGTACGAATGTGACATTGAAAGGAGACCGCTGGCAGGTAATATGGTGAATGGGGCATTGCATAGATTTATGAACAGCCAGACGATATCTCACAAAGCTCGTTTGGCTGTGCGTAGGGGTGTTGGTACCAACACTAACATATGGAAGCGAAAGCTGGGTATGGCAGAAGAGGCATAAAAGCAGGATAAATGCAGTAGGAATGGGCGTGTTAAGAAGTATGATTGATGTGAAGATAACTGATTTATTTATTTACTAACCAACTCTAAATCATTCCAGAACAGGAACCCATTGCGATAGAGTTGTCGTTCATTAAGACATAAAACGGTCAATCTTTTTATACTGGCAGTTGGGATGTTTCGTTTTTGACAGAGGAATCGTAATCTGACAGACAGATTACGATTCTTCTATTAGGTTTTCTACAGGTTGAATGGTACTCTGTATCAAAGTAAGCCTATTGGATGATGCTCGAGTCGAATCGAATTTCATACACATTTACTGATCCAATTTGAAATATTTATTTCATATGCAATTCGCCCATTATTGTAAACTACTACTACGCGGTGTATTTCAAGGGTTAAATTAGAGAAATTCTTTGAAAATTTTATAGCAACAGATATCAAATAAACATTAAAGTGGTTTAACCCGATGTCATTTCAACGGCAAGTAAATGAGGCACATATTGGTCTGAACTGTGCTTGCTAAACAAAAAGTCATCTAAATAAATTGCGACGTTAGTCGTTTATAGAAATTCTTTGGGACAAAAGTGAGATGTTTTCAAAAAAGCAAAGGAAATAGCGAGAAGAAAGTATTAGGTGAAATATATCGTAAGTTTAACGGACAACCCATATTATTTGGATTAAAACAATAGATCGGGCGGCAATGTCTCATACATCTTAATAAAGTAAGTGGTAGTAACATTATAAAAAGTGATTTGGTGAAGGTAACAGGAAAAGTACGTAAAGATATTTTAAAGACAGTTTAATTATTTCCAAAATAACACCTAGCAACAAATAACAATACAATAAAGGAGAAAAACCAATTACACACGGACTTATATTAAAATCCTTTGTCAAAAGTTTTTCAATGTTTTTAATTAATTCTACCCTAAGTTTGAGTGCTCGGTTAAATATTAAGAGCTGATTTCATAAAACTTCTAAACTCCGCTTTGATCTTTTATTTCGAAAACAAATTGTTGAAAATAAGTCTTTCCGCTCTTAATTGTATATTTCAATAGTGCATAATTGATAATCTTTATTTCATACTCGTTATTTAAAAATATGTTTTAATTAAAATTTCAGCAGTCAGGCGATTATTTTATAGAGCTTTGTTTTAAACAAGTATTAGGAGGTAAAGATCAAAGCTTTCTCTCAAAAGTATCAAGTCACCAGATCGCCTACGATTTACCCTGCTAGTTGACAGACGGACGAGGCTGTGGAGACTGAATAATTGTGTATTATCTATTCGAAAATGCTAAACCCACATCATGGAATAGAGATTTAGAGAACGTCGACTTTGAGATTTTCTGACGCTTTCTAAGAACCTATAGTTGCCTATTACTAGAAGCTAGTACTAGTTACTAGTAATAGTATCTAGTAACTATATTATTACAAGAACTTCTTTGCGATATAGTTCGGATTAAATAAGAACATCTACCATACCACCTCATTGAGTTTCATAAAATTTGTCACAAAGAAAAGTTGTATGATTGTGGAATAATTATTTTAAACATTTCCTTTCTGAATCATTTAAAAATGTGATGGGTAGCAGTGTCTAAGATGATTGTATGATTTGACGTCTGGTAATATGATTGTTAAACTGCTAATTTTCTATTATTAACATAACAAATTGGTAATATGCTGTTAAAAATGATGATTACGGTTTTATAACGAACAGGCAAAAAGTTGTCAAGCATGATGATTACGGTAATATAATAAACTGGTAATATGTTATCAAGCATGATGATTACGGTAATATAATAAACTGGTAATATGTTATCAAGCATGATGATTACGGTAATATAATAAACTGGTAATATGTTATCAAGCATGATGATTACGGTAATATAATAAACTGGTAATGTGCTGTCAAACATGATAATTACGTCAATACTATCGTCTTTTTAACCCATGGGCCACGTATCCATAACAACAATAACCTTTATTTTTGTTTTTGAATTTGTTTATATTTTTGGTTTAACATCTTTTTCTGTTATTATTTTATTATTACATTTTCTCCATAATATTAATTACTAATACATATAATGTATAAGTAATTAATATTATTTAATTTGTTTGTTAAGACTGGATGATTTTTTTAACTTGTTACAAGTAATAAGGTATCGGATGATTGTGCAGTATTTGTGCAAAAGCTTTTTCTTTTCTTCTTCTATTTTTTTAATTTTTAAATAATCGCTGAATCTGTATTTAAAACAAAATCCTCTAACTAATTTTTCGGCTACTTCTCATATAAATAACGTATTTTTAGCTAAATCATCAAGAACTCTGTATACAATATGCTTACTTATTACCAAATTTTAGTGATTTTTAGGGAACCCAAACAATTTTTAAATACCTTTACCAAACCTTTGATATGTGTTATGAGTCGTCCTTGTGCCCAATTTGTTACGCAAATAGAGGGCATCTGCTTTGATCTGAATAATTTATTGTTCAATAGTAACCTTTGAATACCTTCAGTTTTATATATTAACAGGAAATCAAACCATATTCATAAGAGACAGACTACTTTGTTTTTTAAATTAAAATTATCTATATAAATACATATGTGAGTTTGATAATATTTTTTTTTAAATCTGTCTTGGAGGAAGGTTGATATGGAGTAGAAACCATTGCAACAATTTTTTGAATGTTTGTCAGCCTGTCTGTTTGCGCGCACTTCACGTGAAATTATTAATGTTCTTTAGTCTTTTAGTTAAGCCATTTATGACTATAACTTACTCCAACGCTCGAAGACTACGGAATTTTGATTTAAAAAATTGTTGTGTCTAAAGTTCCCTTGCTATATACAACGAAACTCTTGAAATCTTTCGTTAGAAGCATTATGTGGTCAATTCTTCTTTACTTTACGCCACTTTACATTACGAAATGGGGAGTAACAGCTAGAATGACAGAAATACATATATATTTTTTGAGGCCAACAAAGGTTAACTGAAATAACTGTGCTATGTTTACAAAATGTGGCGTGAAAGACGATGTAGTGACACGAATTGAGAAAGGGATGCTGAGTCGGGAGAGGAAGACCTAGGCGAACATTTCATGATTAAATCGGAGACGTTCTGAAAAAAGGCCAGGTCAAGAGTACTCTAAGCCAACGAGCATATATGCGAAGATTGATAAAAGTGGAAGATGCGAAAGACGTATGTCAGGACCGTAGCAAGTGGAAGAAGATTGTCTCTGCCTACCCCATTGGGAACAAGGCGTGAATATACACATACATACATACATGTTTACTAAAATGTATGAAGGTACGGTAGGCATAATTATTCTACCGACCTAGTTACAATGCAAATTATTGACTTAATTACAGAACGGTTTTAGTGGTATTTTCTTTTATAATACAGAAACATATTAATTATTATAACATATTGTTAATAGCTTATGTAGCTAGTCAATTAAGTTTGCCTATTCATAGGGTATTTGCATATTTAATAACATAATTCTCACTTTAGCGAGACTATACGAAACATAAAAGGGAGTTTGTTTATATCTAATGTAAGTTAGAGTAGAATAAATTAATTAAAGTATAATTAGGCGTCAATTTAATTGTGTTTAGGTGATTATAATATGCACTAAATTTACATATGGCACTAAAATTACAAAGGAGAAAACGTATTAATTATCATTAAATCTATTTTAAATACCATTAAACAGTGTAATTTTTTTAGTCGATAATTTTGTTAAACTAATTTTCTGCAAAGCAAAAATAACAATGTAAAATTAAAATGAACCGTAGTTCAAACCCATGAATTGCTTCCGTAGAAAATTAATAAATCAGATAGTTTCTATATAAGTAGTATGAGAAACTATCTGATTTATAACACGTATTCTTTTAAATTACTTACAAAAAAAATTAATTAGTTTTACATTTTCATATTTTACAAGAAATAATTAAAAATAACGCAAAGGATCGTTCGTCGCTCAGGCCCATTGAAATTACGACTGTAATAAATTTTATCGTACTTCTATTATATATAGACAAGAAATTTAAAAACATTACTAGTACGTAGAAGTGCTAGTTAAAAAACAATTCCGCTAGGAATCGCTTTTTTTATTACATTACCCTGCAGTTTCCGAACGTTTGATATTCGATCAAATCATCCCGAAGTGCACGGGGTACATATGTGATTCGTAAGCGAGTATTTTGTCTTCGTCTAGAAATCAAAGGAAACATTAACTCAATATTTGACCGTCGACCAGTTGCCTACAACGCTATTTACGCCTATGGGCGAAAGGTAGGATACCATGTCCATGTCATACCATTCAATGTGATTGTGGTTCTTATGTAATTTATACATAATTTATGTGTAAAAAAATACCTTTTTGATCTATCTGTCTGTTCGAACAGATTTAACTTGAGAACTACTAAAGTTATTGACATTCATTTTACACAACTTATAACCTGATAATAACTCTGTGACGCACTAAAACTATGTTTCATTGTACTTTTTTTTACCGGTTACGAAGTTGCCATGCCATCTATGGGATAGTAGCAGAACCCTTAAGTATTGTTAACTTTGCCGCTTTATCTACGACGCGTATTAGACAATACTAATTCATAGCGTTGAGTTATTTTTTATTTTTTAATAACTTTTTTAAACGAGTCCAAAATCAACGCGGACGAAGTTGCATGTACAGCTAGAATATTATAACATGATACTAACAGTAATATTAATATGCCGTCTAAAACTAGTTTATATATGTATATTTATAGTGTCATTTTAATGTTTCAAAAATATTAATTTCCATAAACCTATTTTTTTTTTCATGGGAAAGGTGGCAAATGTGCAAGCGGTTCACCTGATGGTAAGTGATAACCATCGCCTACATACATCTGCAATAATAGAGGTGCTGTATGTATTCGATGAAGTTATTGCTGTTAGCCGTTTTGGCTTTTACAGCTTCATAGGTTTGCACCTGCGTCCTTGAGGCCGCGGGCGTTTATGCTTTAAGTAGATGTACAAGAGTACATCTACTGCTTACCTCTTTATGGTAAGCAATCTAAGGACCGTCCGAGGGAGGTTCGGGCCTCGTCTCGGACGGTCGTGGTATTTCGGTAGTATTGGGCGGTAAGGACCGCCCTGAATCCCGGGTGTACGGTGTGTACGCGGGTGTTCGGTTTGCACGATACGCTCTTATGCGTCGGCGGGGGATTGTGTACGTGTCTCTACTCCTAACTCTGTGTACAGTGAGTTCTTGAGTAGTGTTAACCGAAACTAGTTCAGTTTGTCGG
Organism: Bhutanitis thaidina; assembly: GCA_029286595.1. Lineage (NCBI taxonomy): Eukaryota > Metazoa > Arthropoda > Insecta > Lepidoptera > Papilionidae > Bhutanitis > Bhutanitis thaidina. Next base: position 5,622,068 of record JAGSMS010000010.1, read on the forward strand.
TCTGTCGGTGCTGTTAGGTCTTCCGGGTCGTCTAATACGTTACGCGGGCGACGGTGACGCACCGTTGCGTTTAAAATCGGGGAATATTTGTTGGCGTTTACCACCAGCGGGTTAGGGTGTACGGCGGCCGATTCAAAGTAGCGCCGTGACGTTTCCCTGAAGAATGCTTTGATCGTCGGTATTTTACAGTCCTTGTGTAAGTCGTCGTTACGCTGGTACCAGCTTTGCACCGGTGGCGCTACGCAGAAACTTATTTTGGACGGTCTGTAGCGAGGCGATGTGTGTTTTCGCCGCGTGAGCGAAGGCTACCGAGGCATAGGCCATGATAGGTCTTATGCAAGCCTTGTATAGAAGTAGTTTGTGTCTAAGTGACATCTTGCTTGAGGAGCAGATCATTGAATGTAGGCGGCCTGTGACGAAGGCGGCCGTGTTCCTGACTGTCCTAATATGGGGGGCGAATTTCATCGCCGCGTCTAAGGTTACCCCTAAGTATTTCGCCTTCCTTTCCCAAGGGATCGGTCGGTCGAATAGGGTGATTGTGCCTAATTTACGAGATTCGTAATTATGATTGGCCGTGTTCATTCCCCTTGTGAAGAGAACTCCTACGCTTTTTTCAGGATTGACCTCTATTCTCCATTTCCGGAACCATTCGCCTAGACGATTGGCAGCGGCTTGGAGTCGTAAGGTGATGCGACCTTTTGTGACGGTCGGAGAAGTATAGGGCCGTGTCGTCCGCGAATAGTGCGAGGTTGACCTGGGGCTATTTTGGAATGTCACTTGTGTAAAGTGAGAAGAGGATCGGGGAGAGGCAGGAGCCTTGAGGGACTCCGGCTTTTAGAGGGTGGATTGAGGATCGTGTGCCCTCTACTCGATAGCGAAAGGTGCGGTTGGACAAGTAGGCTCGTAGGATGTGCACGAGCCTGTCTGGGATTTTGAGATTATACAGTTTATAGATTAAACCGTTATGCCAGACTTTGTCGAATGCCTTTGCGACATCGAAGAATAGTGCTCCCGTGCTATTGGGCTTGGAGGAGCGGTTTAGGTTTTCTAATATGTGCTCCGTTAAGCGGTGCACTTGTTGGACGCACGAGTGTTCGGAACGGAAGCCAAATTGCTCGTCTGGAATTATGTTGTTTTCAAACACAAATTGTCTGAGTCTTTTCAGGATTATCCTTTCGTAAATTTTCCCCATTGAGTTGAGGAGACTTATAGGGCGATAGCTGGAGGCGAGGTTACGGGGCTTGCCTGGTTTTCGAATGCCTATGACGTCTGCCTCTTTCCAGGCATCCGGGAAGGAGCAGCTGGCGAGGAGTACGTAGAAGATGTTTGCCAGTAGGCATAGTAGTGTGGCTGGGAGAGTTTTCAATACCCTGTTGCTTATACCATCCATTCCGGGTGCTGACCGGTTTTTCAGGTTGCTTACGATCTCAGACACTTCTTTGGGTGTCACTGGCTCTAGTGGATCTTCCACTGGTGGTAACGCGTCCCTACGTGTTACTTCTTCGTCCACCTGCCGTAGGTGGACGGGATCCGTTGGTTCACGCGAGGGAGTGCATTGGCTATCTAGACTGTCCGCGAGGCATTCGGCCTTTTCGCTGTCGTCGATGGCTAGCGTGTCTAAGTCGGGGCGTAATAGTAGGGCATTGTTGCCACGTTCTCTACTTTGAGAGATCGGGCCAGCTGCCAGTAGGCAGTATGCGATGGCTCGATGTCTCCTTGGAGGCATACTGGACACATAAGGAGAATCCCACCTAGTGTTTCTAAAATCCGTGATGCGCTCTTTTACTTGCCTCTGTAGGCGTCGCATGGTTTCGCGGTTTTGTTCCGTTCTATAACGGTCATGTGCTCTAATAGCTGCGTTTTTTCTCCTAATTAGGCGTCTAAGACCTGCCGGGAGCTCCATGTGTCGAGAGTTCGACTCAGGGACCGTCCTTTTGGATTCTTCGACGGCTGACTTGAGATGGTCTGTGAGTGAGTTTATTGCCCTACATGCTATTTCAGGCGAGTCTATCTTGTCCGGTATTTTGTCTAGGTGCTGTGATGACGTAGCTTCGAGTTTGAATTCGAGGGTACGCCAGTCCACGATGGTTTTGGTCTGAGGGACCTCACCATGCGGCTGGCCCAGCTTGAGTAAGACCGGTCTGTGGTCTGAGTCGAGTTCGTGAAGCGTATCTATCGAGTTAATAGCTAGGCTTACGTCTTTAAGTATCGCGATATCCAGTACGTCCACCGCGTGAGTGTGATACGTCGGATATCTCGTAGGCGAGTCGGGTGCGATTACGTCTAACAAGTAGCGGTCCCGTATGTCGGCGAGTACGTGGCCGTTTATATTTTTGACGCGCGAGTTCCAGCTGATATGTTTGCTGTTTAGGTCGCCGCCTATGATGACGGAGGGGCCTAGCTCTGTTAGCGTCCTAATGTCTGACGAATGGAGTGTTTTGTTTGGCGGCAGATAGGCTGATACTAGAACAAGCGGCCTGTGGCCAGTTAGCGCTATCCTACAGGGAGGGTCGAGCGGTATGCAGTGCAGTAAGGAACTTTTGAAGTAAATCAGGGTGCCGCCTCTGGCGGACGTTAACCTGTCATTACGGATGATATTATAATTTGCTATTTTAGGATCGCGATTGCTAGGCTTCAAGAAGGTTTCTTGCACTAGCATAATGTCGACGTTGTGATCGCGAAGAACCGTAGCGATTTCGGCTTTCTGCGTTTTGAGGCCGTTTGCGTTGAATGCAGCGACAGTCAGAGAGCGCGGTTTTAATCTTCCTATTGCGTTAGCCATTGGAACAATTAAAGTGTGTTAATTTGAGCATGACCCGGGTTTAGGCAATGGTGGCCATGAGTTTGTCCATGAGTGGTGTTGCTGCCTCGCGTAATTTGCGGGCCAGGATTGTGAGATCAGCAACGTTATTGTTGTTGATGAAACCGCATACTGACGAAAAGTCGGCGGCGAAGTTTGAAGCGCCTTGAGGCGCGGGAGTGGAGGCCGCAGGTCGTGAAGCGACCGCGCATTTTTGGGTGTATGCTAAGGTTTTTGGCCCAGGCGTTGGCTTTCTGCGTGAGTTCAGCAGTGGGATTGGCAGGCGCTGGCTTGGCAGGCACTGGTTTGGCAGGTGCTAGTTTGGCAGATGCCGTTTTGGCAGGCGCTGGCTTGGCAGGCGCAGGAGGTTGCGACCGTGGAGCCCCGGGGCCCTTCCTACGACCGTTCTTTTGGATGCCGCCACGCTGTCTCTTCCGCGGCGCTCTGTTACAGCCGCGATAATTCGCGGGATGCCTCTGTTCACCACACAAGACGCAGCTTGGCGGTTCGGTTGCGTCGCGCGTGCGCTCGCACTCCGGAGTGCCGTGGTCACCGAGGCATTTGACGCAGCGGGGATGCGCGAAACAATTTCTGGCCGAGTGGCCGTAGAGTTGGCAGCGGTGGCACTGATTGATGATGCCTTTGTTCCGCGGTGCCTCGATGGATAGGTTTGTTAGCAGATAGCTCTAATGTTAAAGATAGCCTTGCCTTCCGGGGACAAGTCGAGAATGGCTCGGACCAAGTCGTACGGCGACTTTTTCTGTGGGTGGTACATTCGGTGTACCTCCTGCACAGGAATATTCTTGGCGATTAGGTCGCTCTTAATATTTTCAAGGAGGAGCTCCTTAGGGAGTCCGCGAATTACTACGCGGAGACGTCTGTCCTCCTCTAGCGAATAGGTATGAAAACTTATATTTTTGTTTTTAAGGTGTCTTGTCACCGTGCTAAAGTTGTCGATATTAGTCAGGAATACGGGGATTCCTTGAAATATGGTTTGTGCTTTTGGGCATAGTATTTTGTTGTTTGTCAGCCATACTGACAGGTCGTTCCAGTGACCTTTGTCTTGGAGTATGATTTCCGCTTCGCTATGGGCTGGCGGGTTTGCGACGCAGCCTTTTTGGCTGGCGTACCTTTCGGCGATGCTGTGGGCGAAATCGATGAGTCCGAGTTAAGCTCGTCCTCATTTTTCGCGGCGCGCTTTTTCGCCTTTCTCCTGACGACGACCGTGAAGCCGTCGTCCGGAGAGGCGTCCTCAACTTCCATGTCGGACCCGGAGTCCGACAGGTACGCGGCGTGCCCGTTGGCGGCGGGCGACGCGGGAAGGCTAATCTGCGTGGCTACGGGCGACTCAGGGAAGGCGTCCGGAGAGAGGGAGCTGTCCGTCTCGAACGCCGGGCGCGAGGCGACCTCGGTGTTCGATCCCAGCCGGAGCGCTTCGTATTTTTCCCAGATATCTGGGAACGCGAATTTAACAAACTTCGCTAGTTCGGAATCGTTGGAGTTTGCGCAATGGGCGGCCTCTTGTCGGCGTCGGCCATCTTGGTGTGTGGGATTCTAAACCTCCCTACCTAAGGCTGGGAGGTGTATGCCTACTGGTTTTATACCCCGCGCTTATAGGTGCGCAGGGATGAATACCTAGCTGTTGCCTAGCGCAACAAGCGACACAGAAATTTAAAAATAGCCGCCTCTGAGGCGAGAATTGGGTACAAACTACTTACAGGGCAGGAGTTCAGTAGCACTGCACTTTAACAGCGGTTTCCCGCGAACACTGGACACTATTACTACTGTCACTTGAATTGGCTTCTCGTGGGCACATGGGTGCTGTTTGAGAGAACGTCCACTCCGCACGGGCGCGCGTCGCAGACTCAGAGGTGCTGCAGGTACGTTGGCGGCCTTTAAGGGTATTTGGGAAATGGAAGGGAGGATGAGGAGGGGGATGGGGAGGGGGAGTGGGCATCCGGATACCTAGCTCGCCGAACGAAACCCAGAAGCATACGATGCCTCTACTTCACGGCGGTATTCTACAACCCGGTCGAGCCGGCCCATTCGAGCAGCAGCAAAAGCGGCCGCTTGGCTGTACCACGTTGAAGAATTAAATTTATTTAACAATTTAGCAAAACACTGACACCTGTAAACGATTAAGGCGTGTGACACGTGAAATTATATTGCTAACTTATGTAAATTACATCGCCCTTTTAGACGTAATTTACAAAACATATTTACAAAATTTAGGACAGCACATTTTGTGAATTTAACATTTTCCATGTTATTTTAATCCCCTAGATTACCGTACCTTGATTACACTACAACGAAATCGTACAAATTAATCTTTAGTGGTTAGGCAGAGCTGTCATTTCTTTCTTATTTCAAATGACGATTCTTATTTATTGAAAGGTACCACACCATCTTCACGGATTTGATGCTACAAACAATAATACAATTTGTTTGACATATATTCCATTAGTTTTGAAATAAAGTTATATAGTTTATGTGCCACATATAATTACCAAAATAATCTTTGCTACTTTACTAAATTTACACAATTTGAACACATTTAGTTAGTCTGAAAAGCCAATTTAAGTGAACCACTGAACATAGGACTCTCCAATAAATCACCAGCCAAGCCATCATGCATTTACGGAACTCAAAACGGAAAAGTAAAATTTTCCCAGTAAACGCTTTCCATTTACGGGTGTAATTAATAAACGTTTCATTTAGACCCTAATGTGCTATTACTAATGAATTCAACAAAAATATCTTCGAAATTTATTGAAAAATTTTACTATTTAGGATCTTCTTACGATTCTGTTATGTGACAGATATTTAATTCCGAATTTTTTTTGACCTTTTTACGAATTCCCGATTCAAATAGATGAATTGCTAAAGAATAATATTATGATTGTTGACAATCATAACATTATTCTAGTAGTCTATAAGTGGCCCATTTACGTTATTATGTTGCTATGATACTATGAGGCCACGCCCGCAATGAGAAAAAAAAAGCATTAGTGGCAATTTAATAATCGCGGGGAAAAAATCTATAGTTTTTGTCAATACTTGGCAATCCAAGTTACCCATTTTTCGATAGATCTGGCACGGAAATAAAGATGGTGGCCAATTCTTATACTGTACGATATCACATGACACAATATAAGACTGAAAGATCTAACTTCGAAGAATCAATAAAATGCTCATTAATTAATCTTCATAATCTCAATCAAAAAGTATTTTTTAGAATTCGCAGTAAACAGTTAATTGTAAAATTCTGACATATTATAAATTAATATTCGACACTGACAACAAAAATAAATTTTGACGAGCTTCACGATACGGTATTCATTAACTCCCAACGTTATAGCTTCCAGCGCGTTAAGCGGACATCAAATGAAGTTGTGGACGTAATTTTCATCTCTATGTAAATCAGGACCAATCTTTAAGCCAACACTTAATAAGAAGCTTAAATGATACCGTCACAGACTTAAAAACTTGTTGACGTTAAAGTAATATTTTAATTATACTACATTGAGAAATAACTTAGCATATTATTAACAGCAATGAGTATAAAATATATAAAAGTGTTCCGGATATTCGATATTAAGCGTCATATTTATAACTTGCTACAGTTTTAATGAGATTCCTCTGATGGAGGAGAATCTTAGACAAAATCCGTATCTCTTTTTTATAAGTTTATTTCTCTATGGCGCTGCCGTCATGCGGCAAAGGCGGAAAATTATCGGGTTTTATTCGGTGGGCGGATATACGTTACGTATTTTCCCATGCAAATATATATATATATGTATATCCCATAACAAAAGCCCCACGGTAGAGGCTAATTCAATATAATATAATTACTAAAGACCACCGGGTAATTGCGTTTTCGAAGACCATACGTGAATCATCGAACGAAAGGTGATCCTCACTCCAACAGTTGCTATGCGGTCGTCTGCGGCTGCCTGGCGATATCACCAGGCGTATAATTCACGTTCGATCACGGTGCAACCACAGTTTAGGAATTTTGTTGGTTTTGCTAGTACATTTTTCAATCACGTGGTAAACAGGAATGCGTGGTATAAAACAATGGTACTGAACACAATAGAAGTCCAGAGCTTATTGACGCTGCGTTCCGACCATAACCATGCACACCCGACTATAAGAAACAAATAAATAGTTTATTTGGCAGAATGTGGTGTCCTTGGTGAAAGAATTTCAGATAATAATATCTTGTATTTACGCAAACACTACACATTTGAAATGAAACTATTGTTTACGAGTTGCATCGCGATTATTTTTATTTTTATGTTCCCGACGTTTAATAAAACCAAAAATTAAACGCGTTAAAATCCGTAAATAATAGTTTAATTTGATTTCTTGTAATTCTAATGATTATTAATAATATTTCTCCCAGCTTTTCATTTATTTTTCGATAGTGAAATATATTTCTTTCTAGTATGAGCTTTATTCCTGCACCTACGTCAGATCTTTGGGTACTTTATGTAAGTTTTTTGTTTAAATTTTTTTTATCAGTTTTTTATAGAGTATTCCTTTAAGGTTTTAGTTATCTAATTGTTGTTTAAATGCTTATAAAAACAATAATTGAGAAACGGAGATAATAAAACAATAAAATACAATCCGTTAACATATAGAAATCTACATTAGTGTGTCGCACGTAGTGTTGGTTTCTTCAATTCTATGTTTAAAAGTTAAATCTCTAATGTAGTCATTGAGTTTTGTTAAGTTTATTTTATAAAACTGCTCTGTTAATAAAGCAGTGTGAAGGGTTGTTACATACAATGAGCTGTTCAAGTTACAGGAGAAGCTTTGAGTCGTTTCATGGTCAGTTAGACCTAGGTAATGTAATTTACAATTTGTCACTGTATTTAGTATTGCGTAATATGACCAAGAGGTGGAATGACCCGACATTCTCCGACTCGAAAGGTGCATACGGTGATACAATATAATTGACATAATATAACTATTTTAGATATTTAGTTAACATTATGTTCATATAGGTAGTCCAGTTCTGCTTCGCTTATGACACTCTCTGTTTTGTACAGTTTTTAGGTGCAATAAATATTAAATAAATAAATGATAATGATATTTAACACAGACAGATGTCTATGATATGAGTTAGATAGAAAAGGAAAATAATGAAAAGAAAACGGAAGAAAAAATGGAAGAGACAACGAAAGAGGTAAGGAAAAAGTGTACAGAAAATGAATAAAGGTAACCAGTGCAGAAAGAGTAGGAAAACCCAGGCCAGCAGCTAGCGACTGAAGAGTGACGGAATCTAGTGTAGTAAAGGACATCTCACCAATGGAAAAAGTAGAAGTAAGGCTCTTGTGCCAATAAATAAAATCAAGATTGCGGGCGAACGTTATTTTATATTTATTTTACTATATCTTAGTATCAATAGAAATTCGGAAAGATGAATTATTAATTGTTAAACTCAAGCATTTATTTTCACTTAATTTAAAAATAATGAGAATGTATGATGAATGTAAATGTATGTTATTTAAATGCTAAATAGCGAAATTGCGTTGTGCATTTGCAATGACATAAGTCGGGAAACCAATATCAAAGAAGGATTAATATAACTGATTACACAGTCGAACTTCGATTAGTGAAAGAAACATTTTAATCTGATTTTACTTACAATGTTATTGTAACTGTACGTTGTATAATGTGAAGTGTTGGGTAAACAGCCCCAAAATAAAAATAATTCTTGACATGTTCAAACAGTAAAAAATAGTTTGCTATGAAATATGAAAAGTTATTACATAATATACTAGTGAACCGCTCCGGCTTCCTTCTTTAATATTTAAAATGAACATTAATTCACTATACATATATTCGAAATAATGGTAAATATAGGCGAAAGCATTGACCAACGCAAATTGTGACTTTGCTTAGTATATATTTAAAGATAATCCGGCCCACGAAGTGTATGTGTATATACACAATCACGCCTGTCGGGACAGGCTCACTTTCCGAACGAAACGCAGAACCACAAGATGACTCTACTTCATCCCGGCATTCTGCGAGGCCTTGGTACTGCCTCGGTCAAGCCGGCCCATTCGAACAGCAGCAAAAGCCGCCGCTTGACTCTACTAAGTATGAAAGGTACAGAGAGAATTGCAGGCTGTGAGGAATTTCATCTTAATCCTCCTGGAGCTACAGGAGCTAAAAGTCCATCCATCAGATGGACTGTTAGCCATTTGTCACCTCAATCCAAAGAAAAAGAGAAACTAAATTGATATTATTTATAGCTATAATGATTTTTAGCTATAATTTTTTTTTATCAAAAATCTATTTTGTGAGCCAAATGTGTACTATTTCTAACGGTGTGAATAAAATATTTTCGGCAGATTTATCAGTTATTCTCTTTGGCGTTGTGCCCACCAGTTTCTGAGGTTAATTTAAAACGAACAATGTCCTGGCACAAAGAACGAAATAACAATAATTTAAAAATACAGTATAAAAACTCGAGGGCTGTTGAGAAGACAACAACTTATATTCTTTCATTTTCGATTTTATTCATTATTGATTCCATATTAAACATTTATGCTTGTGACAGGCTGAAATGCCTGTCATAAGTCCGCCATTGAACATAGGCCTAAATATATAATACATTAAACATACTAACAGATAGATTGAATGACATGAGCCGCAAAAGGGTCATGAATAACATAAAAAAAAACGTCGCTTTAAACTAATAATAAGCATTATTCAACTTTTTCTCTTATAATCGATATCAAAACGAAGTATGTAACAGGCAAAACAAAGTTACCGAATAATAAATACTTGAATCAAAAACATTTCCGCGAACCAATAACCTAAGACTCTTGAAAACTTCTTGAGCACTTGACGCAACACTCGTTACCTTTCTTCTCTATGTTATTATATTTCTATTTCTAATACAAAAACAACAGTGCGAATTCCAAACTTATACGCCAAGTAATTTTTTTCTTTAACACCTATAATTCTAAAAGATTGATATCATATTGTGATTTAATATAATTAAGTTAAACTTTCTTTCAAATGTAATTTGTGTTCTGTTCGCTTTGAATATTACATAATAGTATTAGTAAGTAATGATGTTATTGGTTAGTATATTAGTCGGACATATTGCAAAAAACTGTAGTGGACATCTTCGAGTTTATATTATTTACCTTCTTTAACAGGCTCCTAACCGTCCTACTACGGGATATAGACCTCTGCTATGCTTGGCATACTGGTTAGCGATCGTAGGACCATACATTTACCAAGCATAGTGGTACCTCGGACGCTGCTTGAATCGGTAAACTAAACTGGAGTTCTTAGTCTTTAACATGTGACAATGTCTTTTCAATATCTAAATCTTTGTGACGTGTTCAAAGTGTAATATTTGCTTTAATCTTAGAAATAACAATAATTATATACAACAATATTAATATATTAAATTAAGTAATATTTCTCATGAAACTTTCTAGGACAGTTAAAAATTCACATATCTCGACATTGATTGCAGACGACCGCATGAAGGATTATATTTATCACTCTCATGTAATGGGCATGGCCAGTTTTAAATACAAAATTAAAAAGTAATCGCCCATTTTTGCTGGGTTAAATAGACATTATTGTAAAGATGTTGGTAACAAATACCCTGCACACTGCACACATAAAATAATGGATTTCAAACTCGAGAGATCGTCACTTCATCTGTTCTTGTATCGACAACCTGAAAATTGGTTCAGTGATAAATGTAGATACACAGTATTAGATACACAATAATTATCAATAGATGAACTACTAGTGTGATCTATAATGTGTTGTACGGCACAACAAAATGACGTGCATTGTTATTACATAGTCTTCATTCAGAGAGCATTTAAATACATAACATATTGTCTACTGTGTCAGTAATTTCATTTCCCATATGTAAGGCGCGAGGCAAGGAAAATCGTTTGAGCAAGTTGACCCTTGCCTCGGGGCATCTCCAACAACCGTGGCCGCCGGCGCCACAACACGTCATTGTCAGGAACACACTATTCCTTTTGTACACCCGGAAAATGAAAACAACTACAAATGTATTTTGTCTTTTGTTTTGAAACTAATAGTATCCGAACACACCGGAACAAATGAAGATGGATGGATCAACATATCTGTTATGGATAACAAACCTGTTATCACTTTTGTCCAGCTTTTAACTTTATCCGTTTCTTAGGTTAACCATATTTATAAACAACGACATATAAACATCACTTTTCTACTTTTATCAATCTAGTTTACTGGTGATGTGAAATACAGTTTCGTGTGTTTTTTTATTTGTATAAACTCGTATCACAAAGTAGAATTTTTTTTTTGGTATTTTATTGGTTTTGTGTATTTCTAGCTAATGATCGTATTTTCCTTGATATCGCTTAATTATTGGAATTGGTAAGTATTAACATACTAAGACAACGCGAATTTGTGTTGCGTCCATATTTGTTACTTGACTTCAAAATCCAAATATTATCGTTATGATAATATTTGATTTTATCGTTATGATGTATGTTATGCATTCGAAAACATGAATAGGCATCATATTTTATACACATATAGCAAAAGTTTCTAACAAAAATATATAACAAAGAGAATCATATTCAAAAAGTGCTGCTATGGAATTGAGAAGATAATGATGAATGAATGAATAAGTTTGTTTTTTTAATTACTTACTGTTATTATTTTATAAGAATTAGTAATATTATAATATGTGTAAATTCTCTACTTTATAACTTAATCTAAGTTTATGTCTCAAAGGAATGGTAATGCTTAGTTAGAGGAGGTAAACTTCATTTCCCATTCGTTTAATTTTGGAGTACACACTCCAGTTTTAGCAGTTTTTAAATTTATAAATCCGATTAAATATGTAGGCATATACAACTCATAGTGTAGAAAATGAATGCAATATTTCGAATTTTATTTCATCCCGAAAAGTGTATCAAAAGAAATAGTTTTCGAATACACTCTAATTTGTTCTTACTAGATAATTCACACGCGGATTGCAGAGGAATGAATGAATGAAAATTCTTTATTATTCGACGTAAGAAAGATAAGTTCGGGTATCAAATGTCAAATGTGATTATTATTATTTTTTTCACAATCTACCCCCCGTTTCACAATAAGACTCCTCTGTCGGAGAAGAAAAAGGCGAAAAAACTCTACGGAGTAAGACGACCAGCTGCATGACGCCGCCATAAGCAGAGGCCTATAAGCGAACATGACATACTCAAGTCTACAATACACATAGATAAGATAATTATAGCAAACACTCACATTCCCAATTAAATTAATTAATTATTTATTTAATGAAACTTTATGCATAAAGTGGTACACATGGCGGACTTAATGCCTAGTCAACCTCCCAGCTCCCAGTCAACCATTAGGCTAAGCAGAGATAAACACATAATAGAGGCGGTATAGCTGTACAGAATAAAACAAGTGAAAACATTTAAATATATAACCTTCACAGATAGGTAGATACATACATACATACATACAATATATACGAATATACAATATCCACATAGAATCGTGAATTGTAATACTAAAAACGAACAAATATGTATGTCAGGATAAACAACGCAAACGACACAATGATTATCAGCAACACTAGTACAGACCTGCAACATCTTTGTAGTGTTTGCGGATTTTATTATTAAAGGCAAACTTATTAAGAGCTTTTATTAATTAATTAATTAATTATATACCAGTTAAAAATAGCAGTGTCAAGTTACAAGACAGTTCGTATTAAACTGTGAAGTCACTATTCCATCCTTCCTTATCATTAAAATAATCATTTAGTAAGCTTTTGTGCACATTTTTTGATTTAATTATTAAACTTTGTCTTCGAAATATTCAATATATATTCCGGAATTCTGGAATTTCAATATATATTTCCGGAAAAGAATTAACTTTATTTAGTCTAAATTTTGGCTTGCTTTTCTAGTTATTATTACTTCTCTGTTCAAAATTATGTCGGTCACTATTTCTTAGGAATAGTGATTCACATTTACATATGAATACATACATAACAAGAGAGTGAAAATGTAGAGTAATTTAGAACTTCTGTTAATATAGTTGCGAAAGCTTGATAATAATATGTCAACTACCATGCCATTAAATATCTCGAAAAAAAAATGAAATATGAAGAACAACAACAAGTGTTTGAACGCCCGTGAAGGAATTTAGTGCAAAAGACCCCGAACACCAGTGAAGAAACAACTTCCAACTTCGTACGAGTGGAGTTCACAGTTTCGTTCATCCGTTCGTTTTCGAAATGCAAATTAAATATGTTTTGAAGAGTGTTTTATTAAATTTGATAAGTATCATAAAGGTTTAAACTAATAAGGCTCAAAAATTAAACACGGATTTGCAATTTTAAGCAACTAAATCACAACCAATAATGGCTAAATTTCAACGCAATGCGAACACTGTTGTCTCCGGTTAAATTATTTATCATCGCAGTTTGCTCGATTAAATGGTGTTACAAAGCCTTTAAGAATGACGATCAAGCGTGGGAAAGAATTTCACAGAGTGGTTTATGTATCAAAATAAAATTCCTTAATCGTAAAACTTATAAAATTAAACCTTACCTTTATTTGAAGGTTCTGGGTCATGTGGTTGTAGGAGAAATAATTGTTTCAGCCTTTTGTCCTAGAATTATATATATTAAAATGTATAACAATAACACAACAACCTATATCTGTAATAATTATCTTATAGCGTAGGCAGAAGTGCCATAACTTCCAACTGCGTCGTCCAATTTGTTATTTAATTAGATATTACATCTGAAATACAAGAGCCTTGGTAGCCTAGTGGACAGGACACTCACTTTAGTTTCACAGAGTGCGAGTGATCTGGGTTCGATCCCCGGTGCCGGCACCACTAAAATTGTTAATAGCAATTTTAAGTGCTGTATTTACCACGTTCTCGGCGGTGAAGGAAAACATCTTGAGGTAACCTGCATGTCTCAGAAATAATAAAAATATTATTTCGAGGATATGGGAAGCCCGCCAACCCGCACTGGAGCAGCGTGGCGGGCCCTGTCTGGCTCCTAAACCCTCTCTGATACTCGTATTTGAGAAGGAGGCCTTTGCCCAGCTGTGGGCACTTATAGGCTGCTACTTTACTTTTTTACATCTGAAATGGAAAGGTAAGACTAGTGAGTGCCGCTGTGTGTGCTCTAGGATCATTTATCCTGAGCAGTGGAAAATTACCGATTGCATTAATGAGTTGTTGCCGTAGTAAAAATCAGTCAGGACACAAACACAAACGTTACGCCTATTTCTAATACGACCACGATGACCCCTTTTAAATTATGAGGCTTCAAAATGTAGTCTATTTCGGAGACATGAGTTATTATATGAGGATGCTATGAGATGACACTCACGAGATGAAGAAGTGGCAGATTCTATTATACCGCAACAGGGTGAAACCTTCTCTTATACATGATTTGTTCCTGTATATGTATGGGTATATATTGTGTATTTATTTAGATATATCAGTATATGTTAGTATATATATATATATATATATGTGTTTGTGTATATATCAATATATATTTATTATATTATATTTTCACTTCTTTGTAACTTGCGTACACCTTAAACCTTGCTCATCATCATCATCATCATCATTTCAGCCTATTAGAAGTCCACTGCTGAACATAGGCCTCCCCCAAAGATTGCTCACTGGTCATTATTTCCTCTTCATATTAGTAGAGATCGCTTCTAAGCGATAAGGCCGCCAATTGTACCTTTGTGTTTCTAATGTTTCTTTTTATTTATTTATTTTTTCCTATTTTTGCTATTGGTGTTCAATAAAGTGTATTTTCATTTAAATTTTTTTTTACTTCAGAATCTTTTATTTTTATCCACCAAAATTATATTACTTATCCGAAATAAACGAGAGCATAGTTACGGGGAAATGCTAGATTTTCAAATGAGCCATTTCATTCAATTTTATTGGATGGACACAGATCGTTTATGAAATATTTATTGCATACAATTTTGATTTAACCCCGTATTGTTTATGCGTATTGTCATTCGCAAAATTTATTGTTAACTTTCCGGTTATTAAAATAATTTTAATTTGCATTTGAAAACCTAGCTCTGTACTCAATTATTTAAATTACTACTAAAATGGAATTTATAAATAGGACAATATTTCTAGTATGTAATGTGCGAAGTTATAACTGAAAAAAAAAATATGAAATGCCACTCAAAACTATAAAAACTTTCTAACTTGAAATGTGACTGGTTACCTATTCGCTAAGAAATAATTTTAAAAATGTAAAAAACCTATGTTTTGGAAGTAAGAGACATTTAATTCTGCATTTAGCTTAGTAATTTTGACCGATAAAACTTGTATAAGCGCTCTTTGAAAATAGCCGTAGAATATAAAATGAATGTTTGTGTAAAAAAAAGGAATATTTGTTTTCTGTTATTATTAACTTGAAACTTATTTGTAATTAGATTTCCGAAACATAAAAGGTTGTATGCAAATGACGAAAGGACATCATCACGTGTTAATAATAATTTCTATATTAATTATTGCTATATTAACAGTATGCGCAGGAATCACGTTATTTTATTTCTCAATCATTAAAGTTACTAAATATAAATAATACCTTATTGCAAACTATTTATTACTATAATCACGTATGAAAAATTGCTTATTGCAATTATTCTGCTTACATTCTTAGATTTTCTAAGAGCGCTTAAGAATAACCAATACTAGTAATATTTGAAATAAAACTTGGTCACTGGTTCACGCGATAAAATCGGTAAATAATAGTTTAATTGCAAATGTTTAGTGCTCGCGTAAATACAATAAATCATTACTTGTAATATTGGTCGTTGTTATGGAAAACAAATGCAGCAGTAAACATCATTATTTTTGTATCGCAACACAAGTTCTGTTACGATTGTAACTGTGTCTGTGGAATATCCCTACTGAGAATTTTCAGCAAAGTTGTTGCCTCGTTCGACGCGTCTAAATTGCAGATGATTTCCGAAAGGCGTTCGTCTTAGGCACAGCGAGAATTCCTTTCACAATGCTTACACCATAGAAACTGTCGCGAGTACAATACTCTACAGGTGTACAAAATAGGTAACTAGAACTTTAGAAAATTTAATATGCACCAATATTACATTTTTAATGAGGTAGTAGACTTCTTCTCTGCCTAGGAGTCATCTGGTTAGGTATCCTCTTATCCATTTCTGCCACAAAACATCATTGCAAAATCGTTCATCATTAGCCCGCAGGTTTGACAACGCATTTACAGATGTTGTCAAGCTCAAGTTTGTAAATGACAGAATGAATTGACTTGAGAGAGTTGATTACTTCATCGATTGAAGTTGGTTGCTGGTGCCGGAGATGTCTAGCTCACGAAGATGTGACCTGGCGGATTGTTATCGTTTTCCTTCACACCTTCATCTGCCATACTAGTAATTAATGTAATGAAATAATTAACGTTTTGTTTTGGAAATAACATTCATAATTCTATTCAAAAGTGATTTTATATTATTATATTTTATTAATATCAATTATATTCACAATATTAAACGTCCTAAATTCCATTGTTTTATATGGACGGGGTAATGGCTTTCTGAACCAGAGGAAGTCAAACGCAATGTGCAATAAATTACTCAGGTCAAAGCAAAAGCCGTATATTTGCATAAGCAAATTGGGAGCGACGACAGCAACTATGAACCGGTGACAGAAATGGCTAAGAGGTAGCTAGAAGCTAGTCAAGCAGGCTAAGCAACCTTTAAAATTAACTACAATAGTCTAATATTTACTAGACTCGGAGAGTCGACGCTGGTAGTATTTAAGGGTATTTTATAATTAATGTAATATTACAAATATAATATGATTATTATAAAATGTAACGACATCGAAAGCACATAAAGGGAGTAAATTAAAGAAACATTCCTAAATAATCACTCTGATGCGATAATCTAAATAAAGTTAAAAGAGATAAGTTTGGCGCTTACGTTGTTTATATTGCAACGTAAGAATTTATCATCGCCTCTCTTGCTGGGTCGTAAAAACCTTGCAAAAAAAAGTTCATGGCATAGAAACCTCGTTATTTCCCCCGAGTAATAATAAAGTAAACAAAAATAAACCGAATAAATAAAAAAGTAATATTTTATACGTGGTAGATCCAAGCGGCGGCTTTTGCTGCTGCTCGAATGGGCCGGCTCGATCGGGTTGGTACCACGGCCTCGCAGAATACCGGCGTAAAGTAGAGGCATCTTGTCCTTCTGTGTTTCGTTCAGTGAGGTAGGTAACCGGAGGCCCACTCGACTTCCCCATCCCCTACTCATCCGCCCTCCTATGTCCCAAATACACTTAAAGGTCGGCAATGCACCTGCAGCACCTCTGGTGTTACAGACGTACACGGAAGAAAAAATAAATTAAATTTATGGAAGACAGGAATGGGTGCTTGAATAATACTAGTACATCAGCCGGTCTCCGCCCGACATCCGCAGTATATGTAAATCATAGGAACGAACAATTGTTTAATATCATCAAGTGTTCTGATATATACCAAATTCTACGTGCTATATCCTATGGGTTTTGATAATATTTTTTTTAGTATTTATTTGATTTATCTACTTAAATTAGTTTAACTGAATTTAAGAATTTATGCAGATCTCTCTCAAAAATACTTGATCTGCAATTAAAGACGTCTGTCCCAGGCCACAAACACCCGACTTTGTGGATAGCTACCTTTATGCTTCGCACCTCTTCTTCTTCATTCATCTACTCACCTTCATCACTTAAGAACACGCTGCGAGCTTCTCAAACCTCTATGTCGGTGGTGGGTGGCAACCCTTTTCCTTTGAACATCTTTATTTGTAAAACGCTATACTTGGGCCATAAGAACAGTGTACTTAGAACAATAATTTTCACTTCATTCACTAAATTATATTTCAAATGAGCTAACACTAAATGTACATACATTACATACATGTATGTACTACTTTAACAAAGTATTATGTCACGTGCAAAGACTTAATATTTTTGCCTGTGAAATCATTTCCCAGAGTATTGGAATTTAACCAATTGGCGGATGCGCTTTAAATTCCTTTACAACGATTCTTTATTGAATTCTCCGCTCTTAATTTCAGTTTCATGTCGCATTTTCCTGTTTTAATTGCATTGTCCTGTTGAGAGAAATTAATGAACATATGTTTACATTCACAACGTTTTGAACTCTTAACAAAGTTCGTCAGAATAATTTAATTTACTGGTAACTATTATTTCGTGAATCAATTCTTTCGAAATATCTAGAGACATGAAAATTACTACATTAATACCCCTTAAATTCCATAAATTATCGACTAGATTATAAGGCAAAAGGACGTCTTGTAAAGTAGAAGCTTATAAATGTCTTACAGTTTGGTAAGGGCCTTCTCTCATTTCTGGTAGTTTTGGAGCGCCCAGATATTGAGCTTCTACGGCTACAGGTGCCCAGGGCCCATGTATGTTTATCTATATGAATAACACAAAATTTAATGAGCAGGAGAAACGACGATTCAGTATCTATTGAATATAATTGACACTATGTCATTCAATAAATGTTTCAAGAAATATTTTTTTTTTATTTTAAAATACTACTATGAGATGAAAATATTTAATAGAATTAAATATCTTATTAGCAATACAAAGTAATGTTACAACTATTCCTACGACTATCAAAGGTCGCTTTAGATCTTATTGTCGTAATAATGTGCTGTATAAGCCCCTCCTGAACTGCTGAGATAAAGCACCGTCTGCACTACTAAGATTAATCCTTCATTTTTTCGGAAACGATATAAATGGGATTATTGAAAATAAAATTTTTACCATTATTTAGTAAAAGATCAGAATTTTTGTTAAAAAAAGTAGATAGTTACTGTACTCGGAAGAATTAATTGTTGAATAGTGAGAATTTTCCCTTACACATTTCTGAATAAATTTGATTATAAAAAGGAAAAAAATTAAATTTTTATGACAAAAATTAAAACCTCTACAAAGTCTTTAAAATGTTTTTCCGCAGCTATTGAGTTCTATGCAGCGAATTTAAGATAACATACTTTACATTGCACATGAGATTAAATAATTTTTAACTGATTTAATAGACGAGCGGTTGGCGGGATATTTATTCTCTATGTCTATCATATTTTTCTTATATGTAGAAAATAAGTATTCCATTATTGCCTTTAGCTATCCATAAAGTAAGCTTGTATGGGAAGTTGTTTCCACCCTTCGTCTGTACGTTGTTGTGAAGGACATAGCTAATAATAGAATCTGCAAGCTCTAAATAATAGCTTGGTTGCTTTGCACCGCAGGCTCTGCCTTCCTAGGCCTAGGTGAAGGAAGAGAAGGTTTTAGTGTACGATAATAAAGTACTGTTGGATCTGTATAACGATGCGATGTGGCCACACTTTCTTGCCTCTGTGACTTTGGCTGGCAGCACCACTGATGCGGCAGTCGTAGGGCCCCTGAAGAGATAGAGACCAAACCAGAATTGCCGCAGGGGATAGAAGGGAAGCTGCTTCCGAAGGACCGCACCGCTGATTAGGCCGTGGTAGGGCAGGAGAGAGAAGGGTTGGTATTACCATGCACGCAGACAAAGTGTGGTCAGGGGCGAATCATTGTACAAACGGTGTATCCGATTGCTTACCTGCCTGACCCCTATGGTATTCGGGTAGTTGACAAGAGGTCCATTGCCCACATCGTACGTATTCCGGCGCGCCTTGCCTGAAGGGGGGAGGAGAGGTTAAGTCCTTTTGTGAGAACGGGTCGGCTAGGTCTACAAGATGGGGGACCAGAGTATTCCCGTAGCTCTACCAATATGCGGTGAAGTTGGAACACTTAATTTTACTGAGTGCAAGCCCAACATAACCAGTCTTTGCCTCTCCGAGATATTTACCCACATATTTCATCTGAGATTCAATACAGCTTATTTAAATAATTATGAATTTTTACCTGAAACTATTTTATAATGTAAAACAAAGCAATCATTATATTCATAGAACTAAGGGGCGCCTTTATTATGTAATCACAAATTTTCTTTTAAGTTGTTTTTTCATTCATTGAATTTCTGATTCGTCTTTTTTTGTAAACGCTTACGTATTCTGCAAAAGTTTTTCAAATAAAATATGCTTTAGAAAGTTTACAGCTGAATTATTACTATAAGGTTATTAATTAAAATTACCGTCAAC
Organism: Bhutanitis thaidina; assembly: GCA_029286595.1. NCBI lineage: Eukaryota > Metazoa > Arthropoda > Insecta > Lepidoptera > Papilionidae > Bhutanitis > Bhutanitis thaidina. The sequence continues at coordinate 5,642,105 of JAGSMS010000010.1, forward strand.
CGTTCATTATTATTAAGGTTACATTATAAGACTTTTATTACGGCATTTATGTTTCGCAGAAACAATTTTAAACAATTTTCAGCAACGTCATAAATACATAAACACTACATTCCTTTAACTACTCAGTATTAGTTAAACAAAATTTATTCAGAAATGAATCAAGGCAATAGTTAATAGAATCAGAAAATACATTTCGGAAATAAGCCATTATTTTAAAAAGAGCAAAGAATGTTAAAAATAAAAGTTGTTATTACCTAACTTCAAAGAGAAAAAAGACCACCCTCCTCCCTCCTACATATGTGTGTGCTACTTTACACAGGTAAACAGCACGAGGAAAGCCGCATATCTGAGAAACAATATTTCGGTGACATGTGTAGTCCGTCCATACTGAAGCATATTGAAGAAGCTTTCATCTCATCGTCGATAAGAGGGCTTTGTCCTACAGTGGGAAGCTGTTAGACTAACTGAAGCAATTAAACCTTGAAATGGTGAACCGCACATTCTCATTCTAAATATTATATTCCTGAATATTACTTCGCCTTAAGCCTAGAGGCTTAATATAGATCAATTGCCGACTAGGCTATTCTAACACATAATCAATGTTGCAGGCTCAATCTGTTATTAAGCCTACTATTCATAATTATCTACTCATATGTAATGGGTCCATTGATTGTCCATAATTATTATCAAAAATAATGAATTTTTGTTGTCTGAGAACTAGAACAAGACATACGAAATTATTTGTTGTATCTCTTAGTCGAACAAATTATGCACAAAATAATGCAACAAAATAACGAAAAAAAATCTTACTTTTAAGGGAGAAATATTGAATATATTTAAAGATTAGGTAATTTAGTATATACACACTCATACATACATACCAAAAGGAATGAAGACTTCGGCCGGAGTTTATAAAGAGACTGTATTGAATCGTACAAGTATAGCGAAGTTTGTCAATGATACACTGGTCAATAATTAACCGAGGACCTTCAGAAAGACTTTTCTTCTGGTCACAAAGCACTAACAACTCAAACCTAGCTCGAGAATAATGTTCTAAACTCTATAAATCCTGAACACTGGTCCTCAACCAGCCTAGATTTGAACCCATTAAACTACAAATTGTGGTACGTACTAGAGAATATTGCCCGCTCTAAATATTTCTCCGACATTAAGTCTCTAAAGAAATATTTAGAGCGATTAGTGGCTAACTTCCCTAAGGATACAGTGCATACAACGAGCAACCAAGAATCAGCAAAGGTGAAGTATCCTTTCTAAGTAAGAACCTAGATCAATTTTGAAAAAATGTCTTGAGAACCGTAAGACCGTAACCATACACACGTACGTAATTAAACTATGAGCTTTTAGATCAGCAATATAGAGAGTCCAGGAAAGTACTGCGGGAAGTAAATTGATGCAGGTGCTTCAGTACCATGCTTTATAACAATCTTTGGGGAAGGCCTGTATTATATAACTTTATTTATTTTATCAGAAAGGGGACAAACAAGCAAGCGGCTCACCTGATGGTAAGTGATTACCGTCACCCTCATACATCTGCAACACCAGAGGAGCTGTAGGCGCGTTGCCGGCCTTAAAGGATATTTGGGTGTTTGGAGGGATGATAGTCCGGTTACCTCACTCACCGAACGAACCCATAAGCACAATATACCTCTACTTCACGCCGGTATTCTGTCGGTACTTATATTATTTAAGTAAGGATAATATAATAAGTAGTACGACTGTTATGATGATGATGAATTCTTGTTACTTGAAAACATATGTCGAATTTATGTATAAGTTTATTTCTTAAACTCACATTTTGTTTCAGAAATCATGCATTATAACCATGGGAGACATAAATTTTATCCTACAGACCCTAATTCGTTCAATGCCAATTAATGTTTATCGTTTTATGCAAATTATATAAACTTCATTAGTGGTCTAACCTAAATCAACAAACTTTGTTCATGTGTCATAAATATACTCTAGTTTTATGAGCGCTAAATTACGTTTCATAAATGTATGAATTTTATTTCGCAGTTACATAGTAATTCATTTAGAATTTAGCTCACGTATCCGGAACGCTGTAATAATGTTCAAATACGTACGATTAAATATGAGTTATAATCCATGACGACGCGGCTCCTAATTCCAGAGAGCTTATTCAACTCTCCGCCAGGGGAGTCACTAAGCGCGTGAAATTAGCAATTAAGAGTCACGTGTCGTATAACCTTCTAGGCTTCGAAATGTCTTTGTCCTTGAGGGAAAGTTTTGAGAAAATTTAAATATATTGTATGTACTTTGTTCGGAATATTCAAATTAACCACAAAAGGTTAAATAAAAGTGTATAATCCATAGGCAGAGAAATCTTTGCATGTAGCTAAATCAATTAGTTATTGATTTGCTACTTCATATATTATATACATGAAGAGTTAAGAGTTTTCTGGCAAAAATGTAGAAATTATTAAGATTTTACTCCGATTCTACATAAATTCGAGTTAAAAATTATAAAATTGATTGACAGAAAGCTGTTTTGTTTTTTTCGAGTATTGAACAACTTATTCTTTTACAGCTTTTCTTCAATCTATGTTTTAAATGTTTCGTTTATTCTTTTTTCTTTTCTAATACAATTGTAATAGCATTTCTACCCGTCTACCCCAGAAGCAGAGTAATGTTTTTCGAGTGTATGTATGTATGTAAGTAAAAATGGGCAATATTTTACACGTCGTTACGTGTCGTTAGATTCCTTTTTGTTGTGAGAGTGACAGAGGGATAAAATATTTTACGCTTAATTGAATTGCTACTTGTTTACTTTATGATTTCAAATCACAGCACAGCAGAGGTACCTACATCTGACGAGAATTATCGATCTTTCTACCACATAGGTGACTTTACAGCAATGGTGTCGATGAGTTTAGTCCTCACTTTCAAGTTCTTTGAACCTTATTAAGCTATTTGTTATATACCTTAAATTTATTTCAGAGCATTAAAAAAATTTAAAGAGCAGGGCAAGATGTTCGATTGCATTTCTTTGGTTCTTTGGGAGAGATGAAAAAGAGATACATTTTTTTATTGATTTGATCATTGATTTGATTGATTAATCGATCAGACCAGGCAGGAGAAATTGGTACGCAGTACAAATATGATTCTCCAAAGCTATGAATCAGAAATTTTGAAAAACTATTTTCGCGACTAGTCATTTTCCTAGTTGAGATAAAAGAAGCTTCCCGCATAGGCTACTGCAAGAAAATAATGCCCGCGCTTATGATGCTGCGCCAAAAGTAACAGTGTTTTAATTTTTGTGGATAGTAAATGATACGATATCTAATGATAGTTGTAATAAATAAAATTATGTTGTGATAGTTGTGATAAATAAAAATTATAATTCTAATGGCACATGATTTTGCAGTCTAACTAAAATAAATTTCTCTCAATGTCTTTTTCTCCATGCCATCCATGTAATTGTTTAATGTTTTATTCTGAGGAACGTCTTTTTATTTATTATTTTTACTCTCAATCTCTTTGCTTCAAAAATATTATAATGCAAACCGTGCACTACTTTAAATTCTTACGTCTTTTGTATTATGTTTATTCCTTAAGCGTGATCGTTTTTTGTTGACTTTCAAAACTGAATGGATTCAGATGTACGTCGTACGCAATGAATTATTCAGGTCAAAGCGGAAACCGTGTATTTACATAAGTAAATTGGGTGCGACTGCGACTAGTAAGAACGTGGTTATAACGTGGTTTATGATTAGATAGTTGCAAATAACCGATGCAGATAAACAGTTTTAAAATGGTTTTAGTAATTTTTTATAAATCTATTATCGCATAGCTGCATCACCTTGGTTTTGTAAAAAAAAAAATAAGGCAGATGTAGTACAAGGTTGCTTCCACTACTCTTTAAAATATCATTTTTAACACGAAGATGAATAAATTTATTAATTATCTGAATTTTTATAAAAATTTATTAATAAAAGCGTTTCTGTTTTTTCTTCTTTCTGGCCCTGTGTTTTTGTGTACGAGGTTCGGTTATTGCTTCCTCCAACAGGTTTTTGTGGCCAGTTATTAATTTTTTTTATTTACAGCATTGCAAATATCTGATTATGGTTTATTACGGTATTGTGGCATGATAAACTTAAAGTTGTATTTTGACATTACATTATTCTACTTAGTCTATGCAAGTTATTACAAAAGTTGTCTCTATACACAATTACAATTTAAGTATCGCCGCCATGTCTTTTATAGCCTATAAAGAGCGTGTAAATATTCAATACGGCAACTTCATGTGAAAACTTTTCTCGTTATTTCAACGTTGTTGAAACACTGGTCTGTACACATGACCTAAAAAATTCGTTGCGTTTACACGTCACGTTATTGAAATAAAACCCTAAAAGAAACTTTTTTCTAAAGAAAAATATGTCGTAAAGTTCTAAAATATGATTTTGCCAGTGCAAAAAAAAATGTAAATTATTACTGTAAGCAGTAGTGTAACTGAAACAAAGGAAGCTGATTTTCAAATTTAACTTGATGTAACTTGAAGTAAAATTGATTTACTACGGTAATGCCTTAGCTTACTTACCTTACCAGCCTGTAAATAGTTCACTGCAAGACATAGGCCTCTTTCATAAGGAGGATTTGCTTTAATCTTCACGCTCGGCAAGTTTTTTGACGTGGAAGATCCAAGCAGCTACTTAAACTGTTACTCGAATGGGCCTGCTTGACCGGGGTAGTATCATGACCTCGTAGAATACGGGCAGGAAGTAGAGGTATCTTATGCTTTTGCATTTCGTTCGTTGAGTAAGTTAACCGGAGGCCCATTCCCTCTCCCTATCCCCTCTCCTCATCCTCCCTGCCATCATCCAAATATCCCTTAAGGCCAACAGCGTACCTGCAGCTCCTCTGGTATGCTGATGTACGTGAGTGATGGTAATCACTCACTATCAGATTAGCCGCATGGTCGTTTACCTCTGCATTTGGTGATCGGTTCCTTAGGTACCTTAGACGCTGCTGCCCGTCATCGTCCACTTAATTTTGGTGTGGTATTTTTCGAGATGGTTATCCCGCCATCTGTCAGTAGCCATTGAAAATTGTAAGGGTTTCCCTTACCCCATCAACGGGAAGAAAGGAGTAGAAAATTCTAACGCTGATATCACATGGCTACTACTACCTGATCTCGGTTACCATTACCAGATAATATTATATAATCATTTCTCTTGTTTACATGTATGATGTTGATGATGTCTTTCGACCACTGCGACATCCTCCAAATACAATGGGTATTTATCAACTGCAGAGCGCAGAACTATAGTGCCGTTAGCGTAAGCGCAAACACTGAGACTCTCACACCTCTTTACTTTACATCCGATGTAACGCTTAGGTGATTTTTTTTAATGGGAAAGGCGGCAAACGAGCATGCGGTTCACTTGATTGTAAGTGATTACCGTCGCCCACGTACATCCGCAACACCAGAGGTGCTGCAGGTGCTTTGCCGGCCTTTAAGGGTATTTGGAAGATGGGAGGGAGGATGAGGAGGGGGAGGGGAAGGAGGTGTGGGCCTCCGGTTACCTCACTCACCGAACAAAACGCAGAAGCACAAAATGCCTCTACTTCACGCCGGTATTCTGCGAGGCCGTGGTACCAATCCGATCGAGCCGGCCCATTCGAGCAGCGGCAAAAGCCGCCGCTTGGCTCTACTACGTTTAAATATATAGCGATAAGATGGGACTGAGAGTTCGATGCAGTGTCAGATATACACAGCACTACCAAATTAAAAAAATGGTTCGTTTTTGTGTTGCACAAAAATTTGTTTCCGCCGGGAATCAAAACCGTAACATATGGCTCCACAATTAAGGACGCTAACCATTAAGCTACGCGATCATCAAACATCTATATATCCGTAATATATAGTATCTGGTATCACTAGATATTCATGATATTATATTACTGTTCAATTTATTACGATGTAGAAGGCATATATATATTCACTCGTGTGATTTAAACTCACATGCTAGACAACTACGTTACGAAGAGTTCATTACCACAAGTTAATTTAACTTGAGATATCAGTATCATTGTAAGACTAATATGGATAATAAATATACTTAAATGTTCTTTTTAATCGTATTAGCGTGGTTTAACCTTTTTTTGTAATATAGAACCGACTTACAACTTTCAATTTAAATAATAAATATTTCAAGTAAACTATTGTGGAAAAGTGTGTTATTTTTAATTACTTTTATTAAAACAATCACACGCTTGTACTTGTTCCACAATTTTATTTTCTATTTGTATTTAAGACACCAATTGGTTTCACCTTTATGGAATTATTAAGGTATAATTATTAAATCCTCCCACTAGATATCCAGCTAAGTCCAGCTAAGGGCTATTTAAAAAGAATTTACCAAAAAAATATTTTCTTACATTCAGTTAGGGATCCTCGGCGCAAGCCGGACTCACACTTGGCCTCTTATTTGTAGTTTCATCTTTACTCACTTAATATTTTTTGCTTTACTTTAGAGTATGCAATATAATCACACCAAGTTTGACGTTTGTATGTATAATCGTTTATACGATAGAGGAAAACAAAAAAAAATGTTGAAAAAACTCCTTTCTTATTTATTTATTTAAACTTTATTTAAATACCTTTAAATAAAAGTATTACAAAGGGCGGACTTAATGCATCTTGACATTCTCTGCCCGTCAACCCGGGGCATGGAGAGATATTGTAAGGGTGCAAAACATGAAATTTTTCTTGTGGGGAGACACAGGGGAATTATGGGTTAATCCTATTATTTTAAGTTCATTTTATTATTATTTGTTAGGATATTCGCCAAACTAAGCTATATTTTGTAAAAATTCATAAACATCTGGCTACCTATTTCGGTTCAAATATACCCTTTACAGGTAGGTCGGACTGAAGGACGTATAGCCAACCGTATTGACGTACGGACGGACGGATGGACGGCGGGCTGAGTAATAGAAGTCGTATGTTCCCAAGTATGGAACGGAAGAATAAGAAAAAAAACTAATTACTATAAATAAGTTTTTCCAACTACTATATTATATTATGTGATGTAATGAAGAACTTGAAATATTCAGATAGAAACTTGAAAGTTACAAAATTGTTTTATAATGTAGCTGTCGTAGTAAGTTGATAAAATTTTGAATAATTATTTGGAGATATGCCGACTATGCTTCATTAGTCTGTTTACCAAAACGTTGTTGCTAAAATTGAGCCAAATGTCCAAATACTATGTTAGGTACATTACTATCCATACTTTGTGTCTATACTTAATATACAATACATAATTTTAATATTAATAAGGTTGATGATCGCATGCCTCAATGCATAGCTTTCCTAACTTCTGAGCCAAGGGTACTGGATTCTAATGTCTCACACAAACTATCGGTTTTCAGGTTGGGTTATCCTCGGAGAAATACCGGATGCCGTGTTAAAATTGTTAAATTAAATGTTAAGACATAAATTTACCACTTTAAAGAAAACAGCGTGAAAAAACATGTATGTCTGAGAATTATATACAAAAATTGTTTCGCACACATGTGAAGGGCGATGGATCTATACCGGCTTCAAAACCCTCTAAAAAATTTAAAAAGGCACAATGGGCCACAAAAAGGACAAGTTTTTTTTATCTACTTCGTGGTAGAATCAAAATCAATCACTTCATTAAAATTGTAGCTTGTGTGCATCGTTTAAGAAAAATATTTATTTAATTAGATTTAATTCTTTTTTTATTAATATTGAATGTTCATTGACAGAACGAGGTAATTGTTTATCAATAAGGTATGTGTGCAACTAAATAATAAAAAAAAAAATTTGCTTTAAACTAAGAAAAATGTACTAAGAATTTAATCTTAATTTAATTGAAGTTAATGACTACTTTTTTATTGGATTTGGGTGAAATCCGAGCGAACAATTCACTTGGCTAGACGATAAGTGGCAATTTCAGCCCATGGACCTCTGCAAACAACTGCCACACCTGAAGACTAAGATGGAATAAACCGGAGCACAACAGTTGCTTTACTGCTATTTGGATAACAGGGTGGTACCTACCTAAACGACTCATAGGCAGAGAAGGAGTCTACCAGCTGGTACATATTAAAATATCTCTTTCTATACGAATATTATTAATCAAATGGCCTTTCCAAAGCTGCATATTATGTACATTCCAGTTTCTATAGCATTTATTTGAATACGCATTTTATTCCTTTATAGTTTTTGTTTATTACATACAGTTATCTCAACGTAGCAATAAAACATTATACCATCAGCTCGTTTTATTCCACAGCTGAACAAACCACTCTTCAAGAATGCGCCAGCAAAAGCCGGCATATATTTCTTGTGATTTCTAGTGGGTTTGTGCGGGTGAGTAAGTAACATCAGTGCCTGGGGCACTAGTGATGTTACTCCCTTTCAGTAGTCTGAAGGATTTTGGTCCGGCAAATTTGGATGGGTATTCAGCCATCATTTGGTCCCCAGAGCCTTATTCATAGGCTAGAAGGTGGATCACGTGCAGGTGAGGTAGGCATTTTGAAAACTGTGTTGTTATATTTCCTTTTATTGTCGTCTAAAAAATTGCTCATATTATTTTTTTACCAGCATTTATGAGCCGATATTATTGAGATTTTATTAGTTATCCTAAATATACTCACAGTACGTCCGTGCTATATATATTCTGTGCTTAATATCAACACATTTAGCTTTGGCAAGTATCTCATGATGCACTTCAGCGATAATGTGCGGAAGTCGACTTACAGATTAATTATGAACATGTGTATTAATAATGCTTTAAAACTTCAGTATGTTTAGCAGCATTTATTTTGTCTTTTACACAATGATATTTCCACATCGAAGGTATTTCCATAACGACAATAGCGTTAACGCTATTTATTAGTTATTTGCATCTTGAATTCATTCTTTTCTTTGCTCCGAAAAGGCCAACATTTAGTTAATGCCACCGGTTGGAAAAATCTATAATAGAAATGCCGAAAACTAATGCTGAAAATTGTCGTGAGTATCGGCAGAACAAAATAAAAGAAAAAGGTCGGAAAAAATAATATCTGTTATAATATATTTTAAGCATGAAATGTAATATTTTGAATTAAATTTTATAATAATTTTTAAGCTTGGTAAAAATATTATAAAAACAATAAACCTTTTAATTATGTAATACTCCTGATACTCTATATTTACCTCATCCTCTCGCAGGCAGTCTACTTTTCTGAAGTTACACTTCTCCCGTGTGTGAATAGCACACACACTTTTTTTTAAATTAAAAATAAATTATTGTTTTTAATTTATTTTTGTATTTACAGCTAATTAAAAATTATTTGTAGGCTATACAAATATTTTTTCATACGAATCGAACTCGCGCTGCTATCAAACGTTTACCACTGCGCCACCGATGCTTCAAATTGGATAAGTAAAAGCATTTTTAAGTTTTCATCTTGCAATGTGTCACAAAAGTGAGTTAATTAAGAGTTGATAAAGTTCAACAATAAGTACGCAATGTCAACACTATGACATAAAAAGACAATGGAATGAAAACAGCACGCGTCTTTTAAGATCAACGTTTATCTTCTAAAAAACGAAGTCTATGAATACGTATATGGGCGTTGAACGACGCCGAAACAGCAGCGGATATGCATGCGGTCATGACAAAATTAATCAATCATCCTAATCCTTTCTCCTACTGTAAGTGTCAAGCTTGACATAATCTATGACGGACGTCTTTTATTATCTACCGCTGAACAGTACTACTGCTATAAATTTACGTTCCCTAATTTTAGGGAGATCTGTCGTAATTACCGCGTCAAGCGGCATTAGTGAACTAAGAACAAAACGATGCGCGTTTAGGACGTTGTTGCCAATTTCTGATTACCATTAAGATTCATATAGCTCATTGAGTTTCAATAGCGATACACATCAATTACACACGAGAAATGATACTCTATTACGTGTCAATAGAATTATTAATGACAAACGATGAAATTTAATACAACGCTGCAAACAGAGCAACAGAGATTACGCACTCAGTAGTAAATTTTATATTCTTTAACTAAAATTTCCAGATATCTACTAAAACGAATAAAACGTTTTCTTGTATTTACGTGAAAACTGAAATAAAACTATTATTTACGGATTTTATCGCGTTTAAATTTGTTTTTATATGTTCCCGACGTTTCCAGTGATTTTAAGCAGTCGTGGTCACAGGGCGTCTGAGATTTTAGACGTCCAGATGTCATAGTCAACTCGGCTTTATGTAGCGGCAGGTAGAATTCAACAAACAAGTAAACGGAGTAAGCCATCTGCAGATGGGCTCCCCTGTATCTCCATTTGTCGCCGATACTTATTCTGTAAATCCAAGTAAATTTTTACCATCTGCCAGGTGCAATATCCCTCTACAAGATGCAGTGTACAAGTTTGATTTTGAATGTGGTCTCGTTCACACAGGGCAAACTAAAATATCTGTAAGGACCCGCGTAAAAGAGTACATAGCTGATAAGAAACAAAAACAAAAACAAAATTCAAATTGAAAATATTTTTACCTTGTAATACTCGGACTTACCTTGCCCTGTTTTAGTTCAACGCTGAACTGCCTCTACAAAAAGCGCTTGCAATACAGACATATATTTCATGAACATCTTTCAGAAATGTGTCGTTTTTTCTTAATCCATATCCGAAACGAAATCATTAGAATTTCTTTCTTATCGCCAGGTACCTTACCTTAACAGCTAAACAACTAAACAACTTACTATACTTGTCGGGTTATTTTTGTGGCGCATCATTATTCTTCAAAAAGTGGTTCTGTAAGAGATACCTGGCCAAAGCGTCAACAATATCCCTTAAATTTCTAAATTGTTTAACCTAGAAACTTTAACAGCACATGTTAATTGGCTAAAGTTGAAAATGCGTACGAAAATTATTTCGGGATATGTAATTTAACTTTTAAACTATCTGAACTGCGTTGCTTTGATTTGACAATAAGGTGGTGGTGAGGACTTGGGAATCTTTGGGGGAGGCCTATGTTCTGCAGTGGACTTCTGATAGGCTGAAATGATGATGATGATGATGACTTGGAGTGTGAAACCCATAATTTTTTTCTTTAAATAAACGACTAGTTTGGTTTTACAATGTTTGTATTAATGCTAAAAACTCCTACGAAACATTGAAAGCCTTGCATTTGATAGGTTTTGAAAACCATAAAGTTCAAGTCTTGTCCAGTGGCTCGCTTCGTATGAAATTAATTAACAGCGTTTACGATACTGCAGATTTTAATCAAAGTCACTCGCTTTACAGCCCATTCAAAACATTAATCTTGAAGTGAGAAGTTTTAACTAACGACGTTAGGTCTATGTTATTTTTATTAGTTATATATATAAAATAAAATAAAGTGTAAACGTTACTGTGTGTATATATATATAAGATAATACGAGTATATATAGAGTGACAAAGTTACTACGCAGTAACCTATGTATTCTAAAGTTCACTGAAACAGAAATTAATTATGATTTTTTCGTTTAATACTAAAACAAAATGCAAGTTTAACAGCTAACTTTTTAAATATGGCACATTGTCCGATTCTATAGAAAATCATCAGTACATGGATACTTGACCCAAATAAAGACAGGCATTTCTTAAAAAGTCTTTGTATAGCAGAAAATTATTTATCCACGATTTTTCTCGTTACTAAAATTAAATTGGTTTCATGTGAAATTTTCTTAAACATTTGACCTTAATAACAATGCAAGGCTTTGTCTCTTGTTTTACGTTCAGTAATTACGTATACAATTTTCAATTTCAGTTGAATACCATTGAATACCATTGAGATTGTGATAGTACGGGTAGTAGTTAGCAACGTGTTACAAATTATTATTGTACTACCGCTCTTAAGAATGCTCTCAAGTAATGATTATGTAGTAGTATAAATTATGTTCTCATGTTAAGTGAATTGTCCTGTAATTCTTTAATGAGAATAAATATCTAAAACCAGACCATCATCAAAGGAACACTAAGAAAATAAGGCGGTATCCCTTTCAGTTAAGCACTTATTATTTTATGAGAACTTGTGCTCTAAGATCTCTGAAATTTACGTTAATCCTATAATATGGGGTTATAAATGGAAGTACATCAGTCATTATAAAGTATATTCGTGGAAAAATAATGAATCTTTAATTTTTACCTATTCCTAAGTCCTCAATTTTACAAACTATAACCATATAGATTTGCATATATTTTTATTTTTTAAGAACGTTTAACCAATTATAATAAAACTTATTGACAGAAATGAAGCTCGTATCAAAATATAGTCTAAAATCCTTTAAGCTTGTCCACACTTAAGATAAAGCCCCAACCATTCTTAAGACTAAGCTGGGAATCTTTATGATACCTTCGGGCCGCTCTCCAGCAATTTGTCGCGTTGGCTCGCTTGAGAAAATACGTGTAAACTTTAGTAGTAGTAAAGCGTAAAATGTGAAAATTTATTGGATTACAAATGCTGAAAACTAGTGAGAAACGTTTGAATAGTATCTCAAAAATAATCAAGTATTCATGCGAAAATCGACAACCTGTATGAAACACGATGCTTCATATTGAATGGTTTACCATTAAATAGACAATTCCGTAAATATGAATACGATAGTCTAGTAGCCATAGGATCCGAGTTCCATTCCCTATGAGGATTCCCAATGAGTTCTCCAAAACTTATGTACCATTTTATAATTAATCCTGACACTGATAGACCATAGTTCATCATCTATAACATTTGTCCAAATAAGCTTAGGTTTCCCCAATGGATGAAAACGTCTAAAATAAATTTCTAGACCGTCATTATGGGTATACAGCTGTTAGAGCTTTTGTGTATTAAATATTATTATTTTACGAAATCGTTTTACGTTATTGTACAACTTTTTTTTTTTTCAAAACATGTTGTTTTATCTCTATCTTTAAAAAGTGCTTTTAGAAAAATCGCATTATTTTCAGACGAAATTTACGATATTTACAGCAGTGCCAGTGCACTATGCTAGTGCAGTCAGGGTGCTCGTTTTAGTTTTATAGTGGGAGTGGCCAGGGTTAGATCCCCATTTCCGGTACCACTAATATTGTTAACAGCTATTTTAAGTGCTTAATTTACCGCGCTCGGCAGTAAAGGAAATAATCGCGAGGAAACCTGTATCATGTCGGAGAAATAATAAAAAATGTTACTTCAGGGACATGTGAAGTCCGCCAACCCGCATTGGAGAAGCGTGGAGAATCATTCCCGGCTCCAAAACCCTACCCTATCATATATTTATGAAGGAGGCCTTTTCCTGTTGCTTTTACTGATACACTAGCAGTTTTTAACTGTTGGTGGATTCCCTTTCTGCCTAGGAGTCGTCGGGGTTGGTACCACACACGCTTTGAGGGCACAGAGAGTCAGTATAATTAGGGGCATTCCACACTTAGTTCTTAGGGGTGACGACACATTTTTAGCCTTCTTCGGTTGAAGTTGTTGGCAAGTTTTCATGGGCTGCAGTAGCTACCCACTATCATGTGGACTGTCAGCTCGTTTCATCGATCACCCTTATCCAATAAAGATTTTATTATGACAAAGGCTAAACGATAGAATATAGAATATACAATATAGGAGCCAAAGTTAGTGATAAGTAAATAGAATTATCTTGTATTTATATAATAGCATTTAAGATATGAAAGGTAATCCTAAAAAGCTTAAATAAACAAAAATACGAAGATAAATTCAAGTCCAAAGACTGTAGGGAAAATCTTTGAAATGTTTTTATGCTATTTGTATAGGATGACAAATTAAATTATCAAACGTTATAGATAAATTAAAGTAAAGTGAGACCCCGTGAAACTTTCACGGATGTGCGAAATTCTTTAATTTTTTAATTTCTCCTGCGTGAAATTGTTCAAAAATGTAAAAATTAGATTTTTACTTACCTTTCTTGGATTACTTTCATCCTAATTTCGCCTGTTTAAAGAAATATTGAGAGTTACGAGTATATGGTATCAGTGCTGTGTTGACCCCTGCGCCTGCACCAACATAACACATCCACTAACTTATATATTACAGAGTTTAGTGAATTCGAATGAGGAAACATCTACCAGTAAAACGACCAAACTTTGCATCAATGTATTTCTATTGTTCATTAACAGGACAAAACAAGTTATCATCTATACTACATATTAGTAATTAATGAAAATAATTGAATGAAATTCGTCGTGTGTACGTTTGAACGACTTTAACTTAAAAGCTAATTTTGATTAAACCTTTTTTTAATGTTCGGCAGGAACACCGCCATCACCTCATTGTGATTCAATTCCTGATCTATACTAAATTTCAAAGATATTAGATAATTATAGTTTTACCCTAAATAATCGCTTAAGTGTTATGGTAATGGTACTAAGCATGATATTTCTTAACTGAATAGTCGAGTTTCAGAACGTAACCTAACCATTTAGAACTAAAGAAACGAAGTAAGAGTATACAACGTTTGTATAGCATAATAATTCTCTAACAGCGACGTAAAATCGGATTTTCGTTCATTTGTTTCTGCGTATGCGGCTCAAATGCCAGTCACTTGAAATTAGAAAGATCATGGTATGATTAAAAAACGAATAATTTTAAGAGACAAATCTGTATGCAACGGAATTGTATCGTTAGCTAAATACGCCTTTAGGCCTTCAGAGGTGGCACGGGATATATTTTATCTTACTTAATATTACAAATTTGAAAGTTTGCATGTCCTTCGTTTGATCATGCTTAAGAATTAGAACGAAATTCGTCAGATACGTAGATTATCGCATGGAATAAGATATTTAAAGATCAGATAAATCTCAATTAAGAGAACTCTCAATCAATTAACTCTTAAACACGCTAGCAAAGCCTCGGGCGGCCGCTAGTAAATATTTTTGAGTATTCTTTTTCGATTAAATATATGTTTTCTAAAGTTTTGTTAATAAATTAAAATTGCTGTTATGTTAATAATAGTTATTTTCAAATATCTAAAGTTACCTGTTTTTCGTTGATAATTACCGATATACATTTATAAATATATATTTGGTTATTCTCACATCATATGCTTGAAATTTATATTTGACTACCAGTTTTGGATCAACGCCAGCTTTACCGTTCCTATTGTGTTAAGGTTGTTGTGGCTCTGGCGCCATTTATATTTTCACCTACATGCGGGTATGGGTACAGAGTGAAGATGGTTGCAGTTATCGAAAAATTACGTAATGTGTTAAAAGATGCAGTGTCAGAGACACGGCACCAACAATTATTGTTGTTAATATTGACTTAGGACTAACATTACATTAACCATTGACCTAGTACCTAACCTACCTAATTTACTCGGGGGTAGGACTCCTTTTCTTCATAGGAGCCGTCTAGATCATTTAACCTATTTCATCTGCGGATCAGATGTATTGTATTCCGGTTAAGACGGTATGGAGACTCAGTATAATTACAGGCTGAGAGGCATCTAAGCCCTTTGGGGATATAACGCATCAGTAAAAGTGGTTGCATACGTCCATGGACTGCAGTAGTCACTTACCATTAGGTGAACTGTTAGTTCTTTTGTAACTCTAATATTAATAATATATAATATTTATATATAGAAAGAAGTTTATAGTTTATACTTACAATAAAGTGATGATCTTAAGTCTCACGAGTCTTAGATTTTGGCGCTACTTTTCAACCAGTAAAGCTATTAATAAAATACATAACCTGCTCTGAACGGTCTTAACTATCGAGTTTTTGGAGTACATATTTTCGAAATTTGTATGTATGTGACCATTTTCGAGAAAATTATATTTTTATATTTTTTATAACTTGTTTTATTAATACCGTGAATATAACACTCCGTAACGAGGTCAAGACAGTCCAGGCTTCGATTTAATTTAACGTCGTAATACCAATTAAAGTAATCGCATTTCCCAAGCTACAGAACCAATTACAAAGATAGATTATGGATACTACCTGAAGGATCGAACTTAAATTTGTAGACCGATACATTTTAATCTCATGTCAAATGTATGAACAACTCGTAATTTGACAAAGATTAATGAATACCAATTTCTGCCTAGGTTTAAAAACTTAAATGTAATTTTAAAACAAACAGTTTTCTTTATTTTTTTTTATATCTTACTTTTATAATAATTCTAATGTAAATTTTTCTTATGTACCTTATATAATAATAATGTACCTAGGAAACAGCACCGGCTTTAAGTGGTCAGATCTGTAATATATTGCTATAACCTCCCTCATGAAAATTTCTAAGTGATTGTGAAAACCGCATAGGAGTTTCAATAAGTTTAGAAGTTATAAGCGAATAAACAGACGCAATTGGATTGCGACTTTGTTTTGTACTATTTAGAGATATCAGGAAAAAAAAGTATCTAGTACATTGTTTATTATTTTATATTTAAATAATCTTTTATACTTTCTATTGAGGGGAAAATAACTAAAAATTATTGGAGCGCGACCGCTAATCTGTGCCACAGTGGCTTGACATATCTCGCATTTATTTAAGCAAGTAATATAGAAAACAAGTGTTTTTTAAACTATAATGTTACTTATAAAAAAACTCGAAAGCTCAAAGGTGAAAAAAATTTACTTTAGTTTTTTAGTTTTTTACTTCTCAGGCACTGGTGGCTAATGTGCTAAACTGTCAAATGAAATGCCAAATTTTAAAATGAAATTATTTTTATTTTTATTCATAATTTCTTCATTCTATTCTCTATTTAATTATTTATTTAGTTGTTTACGCAGTACATAATTATAATTATATAAATAAATAAATTAGCTATATCTTAAATAAAATATGTCAACACGGCGTTTAAAGCTTTAGAAGACAGACAATCGTAGAAAATAGAAACCTAAATACTTTCTAACGGTTCAATAAAATTCATGACCTAAATGTTATACTCTTTCTGCACGAGAGTTTAGCATCAGTGATTATCTAAAGCACTAAATTATTGGGAAATTGGTTATTATGTTGTCCTAATTTCTGATCCATATTAGTACACTGAGTTAATTGGTAAGCTTGCCAAAATGTTATTAAAACAACTGAAATAAAGCCAAATGTTATGATAACCTATCGCGTAATTTGGAAGTTGATATTTAATTTTATAGGTGATTTCTATTTATGAATGCAAATATATAAATATCCTAACATTTTTATAAATTTTATATACTGTAAATTACAAGCCTGTAAAATATAGCGTATAAGCCTCTTTTCTTGCTCTGCAACCTTGGTGGCCCTTTGATATCGATTCTGATTTGCCGAATCAGAATAACCGCTATAAGCTGACAACCTGGTTCTCCAACAACAAATCATCTTCTAAGCAACTAATCATCATTCTGATATCTAAGACTAAAATATGTTTTCACATTATTTATTATTCAAATAACACCTCACGTGCATGCGATGCACCCTGCTGATTAAAGAACGAAGCTCTCGAGATCGACTGATGGCAGAAAATCTATCTGAATCGAACTTGAGTCTCCTGATGTAGAGACAGATTCTCTAACTACTCGGCTATCGATGGTCTACTCTATCGTGGTTCTAATAGTTAGCCTACTAGATAGCCAATTACTTTTTTATGGAATATCTAATACTGTACCTAAATTGGTAGGGTTGTTTAAATAAGATTACATGGAAAGCAAACTTTGGAAGTCAATAATTTCCACTCTATCCTCACCTAATTGGTAAAGTTCTTCAATTAACAGTTAATTCGAAACACTTGCCATGATCGCAAGGTAATTTTGTAAGACATAATTTTCCTATCAAATATGAAAGTTTGATACTTAATATCTTCCACTACATTTGGGCAGTAGGAAGAATCTAGAGAAATGTGTCTACATCTACACTGTAACGCGTTTATGCTTTACGTAAGTTTTAGTATGTTAAATTGCGAAAAAAAAAAACAAAAACTTTTATTATTCGATTTTTTGTTCTAATAATATTTGTGAAGTTATAAAAATGTTGTATTTATCTAAGGAATCCTTAATTTAATACATTTCGTTTTAAAATTTACTTTTATTTACGAGTTTTATCGCATTTAATTATTCTTTTTTAATGCCGATTTTTCGAGTGTCTTTACATTAGAGAAGAGAGCTGGGTCCAATACCAATGCATGACGACTAAATTTTTTTATATTTTCCCCCAAGATACTCTGTGGTCTTTCTACTTAGATCGGACCAAAGTTAATAATTACCAAATAACCAAAATAAGAGAACACAAGCGATTAACTGTATGATATGGATTCTCTAATTCCTGTTAAAAATGTATTCAAATTAATTGCCGCCGGTCAGAGTAAAGCTTGCACCGTGAATGTTTCGTGCAACGATATTATTTGATTGATACAAATATAAAATATTAACTAAGCACAAAACACTAAGAAAAATGTATAGTATTCGTAGTATTTGTATAATTCGATTTTGAATTCAATTTGGAGCGAATTTCTTAAATCGCTAATGATTCGAATTTCAATCGAATAATAAAATTATTTTGTATAAGACGGATTTTTATCATAAGCGGATTTGCGATCACGGTATCAGACACCTCGCGTAATTATGGTCTGATATTCATCGAATACCGTAAGTCTTCTGCCATCTGTTGGAAGCCTCAAAACGAACAGAAAGAAGATCAGTAACGGTTCGTCGAAACCTATTTAATGAGGCAGTGTGGCAGATTTATTTGCCCTGCACATGCCACATAGCGAACACTTGTCTATATTATTACTCGGAAACTTTAATAAGGTTTTAAAGCAACACATCAAACAAAATAAATATTTTTCTGATGTTAAAAATAGCACATTGAAAAATGTAATAAAAAGAAAAAGTAAATAGCATCTGTTAAGCGAAAAGACTCTGAAACTATTTAATATGACGTCTCCGTCACGTATTTCTCAGATTGAAAAGTGGGTTAATGTAATCCGAGTATTCTGTTTACTGCTTATTTTCATAAAAAATGTTTAACTTTCTCAATGTTTATCGATATTGGTGTTTGAAATATGATTCTTTAAATGAGTCGAAACTTTTTCTGATTTTTATTTAATACTTAAAAATTAATAAGAATATTAATTACAATTTTTAAACTATAAACTCTGAAAAAAGGTTATTAGAATAAGTATACGAAACTCTCATCGTTTTATTTCATATTATTTCAACTAAACTGACGCTACGAGATGCCTATAAGTATTATATTAGTTTGGTATAAGTATTAAAGTAATTATGATATGAAAATTTCTATCAGTTTGCGTTTCAATATTAGCATATCTTGGTCCTTATTTAAAACCGAAGATTCAGTGCGATGTATAAATAAAAAATATATTGGTAATGTAATTATAAACACAGAAAAATCTTTTTAATTTTTACATATGATATTGCCATTTGATTGAAACATTCAACAAACCTTTTATTCTAACAAAATATATTTTTTTTAATCGAGATTTTTACCCTCATTATGTTTACATTTCTTGCCATCTCGTCGGAAGATCGTTTATGCCTTTGCGATAGAAATCTAGGGCTCTGGTCACTACAAAGTTTATGAATATTATGATAAAGTTTTAAAAGTAAAGCATATAGCACGAATAGTTTCTGTGGTGAGTTGAGCTTTCATGTTCTAACTCTTGAACTAAAACTTATTGTAAATATTCTTACTATTTAATGGGTATTAATGGGAATACACCACCTAATTACTTCAACGATCAAGATCCCTTGCAGAAAAAGTTGCACCACCTCAAATAGAAGAAGTAGATAGCGACTAATATCAAAAATTCCCGGCTGGTACACCCTCAGATATTTGAGAAGGAGGACTTTGCCCAGCTGTGGGCGCTTACAGGATGCTATTTTACTTTACTTTATTGATGCTGTACATAATATTTGTTAGAAACTGATCTTCTAACTGCCAGGGAATAATAACTCCATTGCCAATTGTAAGTATTGACACAGTGTCAGGGATTACAGGTGAAATTTTGTGTTATTACTTTGAATTGAATATTTTAAGTCATGAAGAAATATAGAAAAATATTGTACATAGAGGAGAAAAGCTATTTCAAATTACATTCATTCGTGGTACAGCCAAGCGGCGGCTATTTCGGCAGCTCGAATGGGTCGGCTCGATAAAGTACCGTCGTAAAGTAGACGCATCTTGTGCTTTCTGCGTTTCGTTCGGTGAGTGAGATAACCGGAGGCCTCCTTCTCCCCCTCCCCAAGTATCATTAAAGGCCGGCAACGCTCCTGCAGCTCCTATGGTATTGCAGATGTACTTGGGCATCGGTAATCACTCACCATAAGATAAGCCACTTGCTCCCTTTACCATAAACAAACATAATCATAATTTTTAAAAACTGTTGACTTTAAAACAGCCTCACCTCGAGTTTCATATTAACTAACACCACTTCATTTGGAATACTAGTTAAGTACTACGAAGTTGAATCATTCGATAAAGTTATATTGACACTAAGCTAAAGCATTAATTAAATACTCGTACATTACCTAGTATAACGAATATAGAAAATTTCTTCCTCAATGCTCGTTAATTCATCTAAAAATTAAATTCTGAAAAATTATCAATGGTCTTGGTCATGCCATAATAATATTATTACTATAATTTATAACAAGTTCTGAGAAAATAGAAACTATGACTTTCTATCCTCGATTCAACATAGAAAGCAAATGACTACTTGTACAGGTACTACAGCATTTCAGCGTAAGAATTGAAGACTCTGAATAATCCCCAGAATCACTGTCTAACAATTTTGAATAATCATTTGAACTTCTATTTTAGTGGTTTGATAAAGATTTAGTAGATTATATATAAATTTTTTATTTAATTAATATATATTATAAAATTAATATATATTTTATAATATATATTTTAATATATATATAATAATTTAATATATATTTTTTTAATCGTTTGTCAAGAATTCCTTTATAAATCCTACCGTAAAATAAATGTCACCTCTTCTATAAATTACCTGGTTCGTAATAACAGTGCTGCAAGTCATGCTCGGCGCTAACGTGCAAGTCAGCGTCGATTCATATTTTTTGTCACGAAAGAAATGACAGGTCAAACAAAAACATGTTTCGGGTTAAAAGCAGTTTATTTTAAAAAAGTAATTTCAAGCCTTTGTTATTTATTAATTGTATTTGGTAAAAAAACAAAAGCCGTGGTAGAGTCCGGGCGCTTCCTTTATGTGTTCTTATGTTGTTATAGTATGTGAAGAAATAGCGGTAAATAAGTAAGAAATCAGAGGTGTTTTCTTTTTATTTGGTAGATTTTCTGGTGCAGACACCACTACATTGCTTGTTGAAATTAAAATGCTGAATTTGTTACGTCGATGAACGAAATATTGTGAGGAAACCTGCATCATGTCTGAAAAATAACAAAATAATATTCAGATGCGAAAGCAGCGCAACTGCGCTGAATGGAATGGCTCCAAACCCCATGAAAATGCGAAATTTAAAACAAAAAATATGAATGGAAGACAAAAAAAGATTGATAATAGTCAATCCCAGTATTATTATTTCGTTAAATATATTGCAGCTTCTAACTTTTTGACTAATTAACGTATGTTTATATAATATTATCAGAATAATAGCGTTTGAATTAATTATATTTTGCTTCTAATATTACTTATACGCTGTAGCAGTTTCTTATTAAGGTCATTCGATTTAGCGCCAAGAGGTTTCAAGTAAAAGGATCAATGAATACTACACATGGAGCAAAAGGTTAAATGCGTTAAAACTGGTACCAAATATGGGTAGACGAAGTATCTTGAGGCACTGACAGTTGCTTTGAGATCCGTGAAGTAATAATTTTTTACTTTAGGGATATATTAACATCATTTATATTTTTTACGACGTCAAGGTTCCGAATTCGCACCATTGATTAGGCTATTGGGTGTATTAAGTGAAGATAAATTCGTATATAAGGCTATTATATATAATGCATTTCAGCCTGTCACAAGTCTACTACTAAATATAGGCCTCCTCCAAAAATAAAAAAAACATAAATGGTGAAAGATAATGCACGATCCACAAATCACGACCCTGAGCCAGCGGCATCCCTCGATTTCCCGCAACACTGTGCAGATCGTTACTTAATTTTGTGAAGGGTCCCTCTACACTGCATTGCTGTACGAGATTGCCATCCGAGAACCATTCTTTCCCAACGGCTGTGAGTTCTGCGAGGTATGTGGCCGGTCTATTGCCACATAAACTTTCTGATCCTTACGGCTATGGCGGGTTGGTTGCGAACATTGTCGTTGCATATTCTAGCATGCACAGAAACACCGAGCATAGCTTTATCCATAGCCCGCTGACCAACTTTAAGCTACCACATACGGCTCGCTGTAAGAGACCACGTCTCAGTTCCGTAAGTCATCACTGGAAACACGGACTGGTCACAACACTTTGATCTTGAGATTTTAAAGTATACTCTTGAGATGTAACGTGGTATCCCGATTGTTGCCAAGCCGTGTTCGATTTACCTCTGGATCGAAGTTCAACTTGTTGAACTGACCTAGTCGGACAAATAATCCCAGGCACATTTAATCGACGATAACTACGAGCGTAGGTATCCCAACAACAACCGGTATTAATTAGTAGACATGAATGTTAGAAATGATCTGTTACGGTCATTGAGCATAGTATTAGGCTCCTCCTTCTATAAGTACCATGTCGTCGTCAAATGGTGATCGATGTATTATTAGTAATATTTCCAGTTCAGCAGCTTGCAAACATCTTCCATTGAAGCTATGATGAGTTTCGAGGATATTACATCACCCTTTCTTACACCATTGTGCAATTGGATGTGGTTCGTGTTCTGGTTCTGTACTTGGATAGACATCGTAGCCACATTATATACACCTGAACACTTCGATATACCGGAAGTCTATCTGGCATTACTGATCGTGCCTGTTCTTAGTCATAAAGTTGGCCAGCGGTTGGGCTCCGTTGTCCTACTCTAAACTTGCCCAGTATCAGCTCATCGCCTTTTTTCATGCATTTTAATAGCAATATTCAATTCAATAATAGTAAATATTATGTCACTTACATTCAAAATTTTGAAATACATTGACTACAGTGTGGTTTAATAGTTAGCGTATCTGACTGGTGATCGAAGAAATATAATATATAGAGCAATAATTTGTCTAAAAACAAATTATTGATTTTCGGATATATTATATTTATGTCAACTGATAGTATTCAGAGGTTGTCATCCAGGTCGAAGTCGAGCAGGAAGGAAGAAAATCACATTTTTATTTAATTAAATATTTTTGAATGACGTTCTCACAACATTTATGAAAATAATTATGAACTTTGTATAAAAACTTCTTTACAGTGTAAATTGCATCCGGAACTATTCATCGAGCAAATTAAGTAATAAATCTTGGTAGAAATAACAGACGACAGATACCTGTGGAAGATAAATCACGAAGATTATAGACGTCTTGAACGCGTTGACAGAATAAAAATACAATCTAAAAGCGAGAAATTTAAACGAAGTTCTCTTAAGCTATTGCAGCTTCTTACTGCAACAGTTTCAATCGAAAGGTAAAATCTTTTTGCCTTCGAGTTATTGTCTTTACTAGTTTATTTTTATTTTGCAGACAAGCTTATTAAATAATATATATTAGGGTGTGCCAAAAAAAGACGACATTTTTTTTTACGCTCATTCCAAAATTTCAAAGGATATGTCCAAACAAAAATTCTGTCCAAATGACAGCTCTTAATTTTAATTTTAAGAGGTCCTCCATAGATCTTTAAGTTATCCCATTTAAATAGCATAGAGAATAGGTTTATAACCGTATTTTCGCCCGCCAGCTTTAAAGAATTTTTTTCTGATAAAATTAATGAATAGATAGATATAATTTTAGCATTAAATTGTTGACAAAAAATTTTAATGACTCAAATGTCAATCGTCAATTTTTAAGTTTCTACGGATCTTCACTCTGAATTTTTATATAGTATCTTACTTGCTTGCTTCAGATTTTAAGGTATCTCCTTTAAAAATTAATCAAAATCGGTTTAGCCTGTTTAGGTTTATGCGTGACTAGAAGAATATTACTTGATAGTTGGTCATGATAGATCGTTCAGTGATAAAAACAAAGGGATGTTTTCCTGTTCATGCCTTCGATTTTATAATTTAAAACGCTTTATGTTCTCAGAACACTTTTGATTCTATTCCTTATTCATATCTTATTTTTTTATAGTCCTTTTTAATCTTTTTAGCTTTGTTTTCAATCGCTGTGTAGATACTCGCAATTATTTTATTGCAACTGCCGAGAACCAAGGCACTAAAGATCACTCAATGTCCAAGAGGTATGACATCTTAATCCTTAGAGATGACAGTGCACCGACATCACGTCATACGTGCAGAACTACAGACACCATATAATCATATTTTGAAAAATATGTCACGTAAAGTTTAGAAGACTAGAAGACTATGTTAACATAAGTGATTTCACCCAACAAAGCTAAACTTGAACGTCACACCTTGTTAAACTAACGCGTTTTATGTAAGTAATTCATTTAAAGTGATTAGATATTACTCGTGTGATACTGCTCGTTACTGGATCTTATACAGTCCACTGTCCGGTGAGCAAATAAAGTTTTGTGAGCGAAACGTCATGTTTACTAAATTTCAATTGTTTTACAGTTTCACACATAAAAACTAACATATCTAAAAATATATATACTAGTGTCTGTAGTTGTTATCAATATTTTTTATTTTATTGTCTTAATACTATTTTTATGCTTTTCTCAGTTTTCACGCATTGCTTCATGATATCTTTATACATTTCTTGCTAATAGTACTTTCTTATATTAATATTTGTCATTCCAGTGATATACATAGGGTACGCAGAGATACACCATGTATAGTCATTCGTAATAAAAGTAGTAAAGTAGCTGCTCTGGGCAAAGGCCCGCTTCTCAAATATCTGAGAGGGTTTTGGAGCCGGGAAGGGTTTGCCACGTTGCTCCAATGAGTAGAAGAAATAGTAATTCTCAGATATGTAGGTTTCCTCACGATGTTTTTCATCACCGAGCACGTGGTAAATTCTCCATTTAAAATCGCTATTAACAATTTTAGTGGTCCCGGCATCGAGGACGTAACCCAAGTCAATCGCGCTCTATTAAAATAAAACGAGCGCCCTGGCCACTAGGCTACCACTCCACTAATTAATAACTAAATCTCATTCTTAATAACTTTCTTCAAATCTTTATTGCTTACTAGCAGCTTCGCCCGCTTGGTCACATATTTTGGCCCAAGAGAATCCTTAATTGAGGTAGAAAAAAATGGTTGCTATGTCCTCCTCAATCGATCACGCTTAAAGAAGTTCTGGGATCAAAAGGAACATTTAAAAAAAGAATCAACCGATTGAATCGAATTGAATATGTCGTTCCTATCGTTTAGCTAGTTCGCATATTTCCGGTCTTGATGAAATGATTATTCCATCAGCTGTTTGAAGCCACGAGGTTTTCCAGACATTTCCCATAGTCAACTTGTACGACTCCCGCAGGATAAGCCTGAGTGGCAGAGTTCCTTGTACCAGCACACACGATATGGTGTTATAGGATTTAAAACGTAAAAAATGTAGTCGCTCTTTTAAACTTTATGGAAAGACTCGCTTACTATCATTGCAACTTAAAAAAATCTGTAGCTAAAACGAAAAACGCCGCAAATCGTAAGTTTTAAATAATTGTTTGAAACTTTTCAATATTTAAGTACTTACCTGGAAATGAGTCTAAATTTAATTATGAATATTGCAAAAGTTTTGCAAGAAACTGTTTCATTTCAATTTACAGCAATGTGGTTGGTTTAACAGGCGATATTAAATTTTTCTGTACAGATAATATTTTATTGTATAATTGCCTTTTGTTACATAAATTAATGGACAAATTGAACGAAATCATTTGTTTTACATTTTATGATAAACTTTGATAGTTTGATAAGCTCTTTTAAAAATTATACGCTTAATATTTTATGAAGGCCAAGTTATAGGCATAACTTTTTGTTTACCAATACATACAGAAGAGTAACCAAAGGGAAAATGTAAATTAAATTCTCCGTATTATTATTATTGTACTGGAAAACAAAGTATTAACCGTTTTTTTATGTAACCCTAATGTAACCCGAAACTTTAGTTAATATTATTCGCATACATTATGTTGGCACTGTATATTCATATGCATTTAAAGTACTAAAAAAAAATTGTACGGGAATTTTCTTTTCCTTCGTATGTTGATTTTGAACCTCATAAAAGGTTTATTCAATTAAAAAAAAACATTTATTCAATCTTCGACAAATTTTCAATGAACTTTAAATGATCTAGTTTATAAGATAGTTTTTTTTAGAAGCATTTGGTGCTTGATCTTAACGGCAGTAAGTAACAAAATACTTAATTTAGTGGTTAATCTATCTCCTTAAACTTATAACAGTCGTATACGAATATTACAATTAATCAAATACGTGGAAAATACACTGTCAATAACAAAGTTGTATCTGTTGATTTAAATTAGGCAACATCTGTAAAGCCTACAGGCCAGGGATAGGAATCAGCATTATTAGTACAAAGAAATAGATGCTTCTTACGCTGATCTGCCTGCTGTGATTTGTTGATAATGTATATTTATCTTCAAATTAAGAAATATTTTAATTGTCTTCGTAATAAAAGTATTTACAACAAACATTTAAAGTTCGAAGCCTAAAAATTTATCAATTTTTCTTCATTTATTAAATACGTTACTGTAATGTATCAGGACTTTATTACATAATAATAAATAATTTTGATTTTATTGTTGAAAATTATGAAGTTCTTTAGCAAAAACAATTTCAAATCTCTTAGGTTGTCCACACTTAAGAAAAAGTTGGGGCAATTCCAAAGACTAAGCTGGAAATCTTTACGATACCTTCGGGGCTTCCTTCAGTAATTTGTCGCGTTGGCATGCTCGAGAAAATAGTTATAAAGTACAGGATGTGAAAGTATAGTTATCGTTCTGTAAGCTAGTAAAAACGCTAATTAATATCATGCGTATCTTTGACACACACACATCACACACTTGTTTAATTACAAGGAATATGTAGTAAAATTAACAAATTTAAAATATTTTGGGTAAATTTTTAAGATATCATATCTTAATCTTTCTTTTTATCTATTCGTCTGTCATATACGAGTATCTCTGAGAAACCATGCAATGCATAAACTTGAAATTTGGTATAGTAGTATTTTCCTCGTCTTATTGCATAGCCAGTGAAGAGTTCACAACTTTCTCAATGACACGATTTGTCGTAATCGCCACGCTTGGCGGGCGGTTGGTAAGTTGGCTATTGCAGTACCAGACAGCTGGCACTTCTCTGCTTACTGCACCACCCTCTTTCCCCCATTTCGGCCGCCAAACAGCGATGCAACTTCAGTTCCGGTTTGAAAGGTAAAGAGGCCCAGTATAATTACGGTCTGTGGGGCATTCGATCTTGGTTCTCAGGGGAAAAAAAACGCGTCTGTAACTCTCTTTGATTGCATTTGCAGTAACCACTTACAGGTGTACTGATAGCTCATTTGTCACCCCAATCCAATAACATAAAAAAATAGATATGCCGCTGTAACTGTACCCACTTCTGCTAACACCTAAGAGAAGTAATAGGGTGGCAGATTTTCTAACGCCACCAGTGTAAACTTGGTATATGACGTCCACGTGGCTAATGTTACCTAGTATAAAGCCTTACATCGGATACGCGAAGGTAAAGATGTGTGAGTGCATCTGTGTTTACTTAAATATACGGCACTATAATGTCTCTTGCGTGGACCTCAGCCGTGGTCATCATCGGCTAGGACATCATCATCGAACCTGATATAAATATTCTAATCTAATAAGAGTTGATGAAGTGTATTGGTGTGTTATACCTTATAGTGTGGTGGCTGTATCAAAGTAATCAAATACAATAAAATCTCGGGATCAATGATAGATGGCGGAATCCCAAAATTGATCTAAAAAGAATATCATTCTTCACAATGACTCGAATTTCAGTACAGATCGTTAACGGCTTGCAGAGACTAGGCGTGACTAAGATACGTGGCGTGTGTTCTTGTGACCGTCAATCTACCTGCTAAGCGCGACCTTTACGAAAAATCATCACCAATAGAAGACCCATATGTGTATGAACAGTTAAGAGACTGCTTAGGGGAAAGGCGAAGTTGATGATTTGAGGCGTAAAAAAAAAACCGGGCTGCCGGGTAGCATACCGAGTGATCTGTTTTCGAACACAGTTTCCGATATCAATTAAATTTTTAAGAGCAATCTTAAGTGCTAAATTTACCACGTACTTGGCGGTGTAGGAAAACATCATGAGGAAACCTGCATGTCCAGGAAATAATAAAAAAAAACTATTTCGAGAATACGTGAAGTGGGTACTGGAGAAGTGGCAGCTCAAAAACCTTCTGGGATTTTTATGAAGGAGACCTTTGTCCAGCTGTGGAAATTTACAGGCTGCATCTTTTACTAGAGTTAGGCCTATGAAAGCGCGATTAAAAGTCGACTTGGCATTCTTGGAAAAACTACATACTTTGGGTAGACAGGTTGGTGAGCTCAGTTCCATACCCTCGCATCAGAGAGACTGCTTAAAGTAGTCTCCAATAGTAAGCAGGATTTTTCGCGTGTAGATGAGTTTGACCTTTCCATATCTCAAAAACACTAATTTATGTATTTTTACTAAACAAAAATTATTCTTACTTGTTTAATAAACATATCGGTATATAAGGTAATTATACCATGGAATATATAGTAAGAAAATTTTATACCTGTGAAGGTTATTTGGATTTTCATTAAGGTGTTATTATTACCATAGAAGCTTTTCCCTGACAGCAAAGACGTCTCAAAGCCCTGAAGGATCCATAACATGCGACTCGTAATGAATAATTTCACGCTCTGTGTTATTCCCTTAGCGCTAATTCGAATGAGCTCACTCTAGTTAGAAGCCGCTTCAACATGAATTGTAAATCAAATTTAATTGCACGGATTAGGTTGTTATTGTGACGCACTTTCGAAACTCTGTTCCATTACGTTTCTTAAAAAAAAAAAATTTAAGGTTGTATGTACTCAGTAGCAGGACATATATAATATTACATAATATTGAAAATACACATAAATTTTTTAACGGTAGACGTTTTTGAGTTCTCAAAAATAGTAACATGATTTCGTGGTTACCGAAGGAAGATATGAGCTTCTGGATTTTGGGTACATCTGGGTTACTTCCTTTATTTTCTCGTGAAGATACGATACTATAGCCAGAGTACAACTAACTGGTGGTTATAGATCACAAACAAGGATATAGGTTCTTTCAATAAACGGCGAACGCAGTGGAGCACGAGTTCTTAAGTAAACACGGGTGTCACATAATTATGGCACTCTCTTTTTCCATCGTGAGCGATGCAGATTCTTAGGAAGAATTTGACCTTCCTTTAAAGATGGCCTAAGCAGGGAACGCCTGCGTGATTCTTCGAAACGGAAAAGACTCCCATACTACGTTAGTACGATTTGGTGGACTTCACATAATCACTACAGAATATTTTTAATTTCTCTAACATGTAGATGTACGAATTTACGAATTACTTATCGCGATTGGAACCTTAAGTATTATAAAACTTAAGATGAGATCCTGGCTCCTGAAATAGCTCTCTAACGTTCACTTTTCGTCGATCACGGTGACAGAATAAAATATAGCACGAAATGTGCTACGGGCTATTTTAACAAGAGCTCCATAAATAACCACGCTCTATTATTACAAGAGCCTAATCAAAAGATAACATCTTCATACTCACGGGCACGACTTAATCGGATGATTTTCTTTCTGTTAGCTCTTTGTGGCCCATTTTTGAAAAAAAAAGATATAATGTACTTTTGATGTTTGATTTAATTTATTAAAAATAGCATTACGGAAGTATATTCCTTTATTCGAGTATTACCTGTTTACAAAATAGCATTTACAGTAGAAAACGTCATAAAGGCACATGAGTTTTTTTTTATAATAGGCAAACTCTATTGAAAGAC
Source organism: Bhutanitis thaidina (assembly GCA_029286595.1). Lineage (NCBI taxonomy): Eukaryota > Metazoa > Arthropoda > Insecta > Lepidoptera > Papilionidae > Bhutanitis > Bhutanitis thaidina. Next base: position 5,672,188 of record JAGSMS010000010.1, read on the forward strand.
AGAAGCAGCAGTCAAATTCGAATTGCAATAATTATTAATTAAAGAAAAATCAATTAAGATATTACAAAATTCAGTTACAAATTTAAGTCAATTAAGGGAATTCAATCAACTGAGAATTGCATTACATTTAATAAATTGTCGATCAATAGTATAAATTCCATTAATGTTTTGTTTCAAAATAAATTTAAGTATTCAGTTTTTAATTACTGAAATTGAATACTGATAATATGCTTATTTACTATTGATTGACAAATTCTTATTTGACTGAATTGCCATAAATTTCTAACTTAATATTATAATACCTTAATTTATTTTTATATGATTATCTCGAATAATGCAGGACAGACAATACACTGACCGCTTACAGGCCGTGGCGGTCTATGCAGCGATTTGTTCTAGTAATGCGATCACCAATACGTCTACTAAACGTGGCTGTAAAGCCTACACTAAACTAGTTTTTGTAAGCAGTTTCATTCAATGAGATAAATAAGTCTATTTTATTTTAAAACATTAGCAATGACGCAATTGGAATGATCAATCGTAGGATGTGAGTCCAGAATAAACGGCCGTTGTGGATTAGCACGCATCAACATGAGCGGGCGGACGTAATGACCCGCGTTTTTCACAACAACGGAGGTAATTTACGATCGAAACGTTATGAGACACGTGCAGTATTACCTCGTATATTGCGAAGGTGCTAAGAGAATGATTTTGTCATCATATTGTTTTTGCGAAAGATATATATAACACCCGATGATATCGGATTCAAGATTGCACATAGCTTTAGCGGGGTTTTAGCTTTGCACCTGGTAGAGCCAAGCGGCGGCTTTTGCTACTGCTCGAATGGGCCGGCTCGACCGGGTTGGTACCACGGCCTCGCAGAATACCGGCATGAAGTAGAGGCATCTTGTGCTTCTGCGTTTCTTTCGGTGAGTGGGGTAACCGGAGGCACTCTCCCCCTATCCTTTCTCATCCTCCCATCTCCCAAATACCCTTAATGGTCGGCAAAGCGGCAGCAGCACCTAGCATACGGTAATCACTTACCATCAGGTGAACCGCTTGCTCGTTTGCCGACTTTCTATGAAAAAAAATTTATTAAATCCCAATTGTTTTCCTTAAAATCATTATTTTGATGCAAACGCAGTAAACATTAATCATAGACCTGTTAGGCTGTTACCTTTCTTTACCTCGTAATATTAGGTCCGGTGCTTGTATTCTTAATCTCATATGAATCATTACATTCATAAGTTACTTTCTTAAAGGTAGTTAAATAAAATATAGGCTTAGTCGTATCAATATAAATTAAGTAACAGTGCACCGGTACCGAACATCAGCTAGTAAATTATAATTGCAACTTGATATTACTATGTGTTTACGCCTGGCTATAGGCGTGTCACAACTCTAACGCCATACCATCACAGCAAGCGCCTGCACTTCCCGGCGGCCATTTTCTTATTTATGTCAATAACAATTGTATTTTTTGTACAATCAAATGGTTTAAAAATTACTCAGTCGAAAGTGTATAGTGTGTTGTATTCGAATTATTTTCAAACAAAGGGGTATTTTTTAAATAAAAAGGCTAACGAGCAAGCGGCTCACCTGGTTAGTGATTACCGACGCCCACGAACATTTTCTACAACAGAAGAGCTGCTTTTTTTTGATGAATGAATAACGCTTTAAGCATGCATACCCGTTGCTGGCCGGGAAGCCACCCAACGGGTTATGTCAGACTCGGATCTCAGAAGTAGAAACATACCGACTAAAAGCCATCCATGTTGTTGTTGGTCCGGAGGCCTTTACAGCTTCGGCGGTAAGACTGGCAAGCAGGAGTCTCGTGAGTGAAAGAAATTTTTTTGAAGAGAAACGAAGCTGCGTTGTTGGTGCTCAGCGTCGCAACGCTGGCTGCTGCTGTCCTATGCTCTGACCCGTGTTAACGAAAGACATCCGACAACTAGACGGGGGCATACTATGGACCCCTTATAAGGAGGTCCGATAACCCGGCTTAGGTTGCCATCGATCAGAGGGGACTGGGTCGATTTTTAGAAACGACCTTGTGCACGAGTATGTAAATCTCGTATAGACTGTGAATCGGGGACCACGCGTTCGCCGGCGAACGTGGTAAGGAAGGGATAGAGGAGCTGCAGGTATGTTGCTGGCCTTTAAGGATATTTGGAGAGGGAAGACGGGAGGGCAGGAATGGACCTGCCTCCAGAAGTCCAGTTACCTCACTATCCAAAAAGGCAGACGCACAAGATGCACCTACTTCACACCGGTTATCTGCGAGGCCGTGATACTACTCCGGTCGAGCCTATATTAATTGGACTTCATAAAATGTGTCTAATCATTGGATAAATAAATTATATCTCATACTATACTTCTGCGTCTCACAAGTATTAACTCATGAAGTGACAGATTTTTATTGCACTTAAACTTTAAACTTTGCGTAATAGCATGTATAATAAAGTGATAAATTATGCTCTGCATTGAGAGCAGACACTTAATTATACCTGTGATAAGTTTGGATCCAGTCCCAGAATATGTCTATACATTTTGATAGCATAGAAATAAGTTTTTGTTTCAACATAATATCTTACCAACCAACGAGGTTCTGGCGACTGGATATTTTTTTGGATTGGAGTGAAAAACCAGTTAACAGTGGCGCTGATGATAATTGATCACTGCAGCGCATGAACACCTGCAAACTACTTCAATCGAAGAAGGTTACAGATACGTTGTCACCTGTGAGGACTAATATGGAATATATTCCAATAGCCCGTAATTATATTGGCTCTCTATTCCTTCAAACTGCAACACAACAGAAATTGCGCCGCTGCAGCAATCGCATTGCGGCAGAAATAGTTATGAGTGTACCAACCCAGACGACTTCTTAGGCATAGAAGAAGCCTACCAACTAGAAAAGGGAATGGCCTGGCGGCAGAAATAGAGGGTTACCTATTCCAAATTACCGAACCCAATTTTAACAGTGTATTGCAACGAATTTCAGGCATTTTTTACGATACGCATGCATATTACGCATTTTTATAATTTTCAAGTCAAGAAAATCATTAAATTACGAAATCTCAAGAAAATGTATATAATATATAATTATACGTATAAAACAATCAAGAACAGTTAAAAAGAACACACACACATCCGGTAAATTTTACATCAAATAACTATGAATTTAATAATTTACGTAGAAGTAGTTTTATACTTCTACGTAAATTTTTCAATATTCACATTGATTTATTACTAATTAAATAATAATAGAGATGTGCCGTTTGAACTACAAGTTTGTTTTAAAACGGAAAACATCGTGCCAGACGACGCAACGAGATAAATAGAGACGACGAAAGGCCGTGACATGAAACAAGCGGTAAAATTTATGGGCAATACTAATAATACAAATCCGCGGAACAGACGAGAAGGAACAAGTACGGCTAATTTTCAATATATATTCTGAAGTGCTTTCTTTAACATAATTTATAAAGGACGATAAAAAAACAGTATTGTTTTTATAATAAAAAAGTGTACTAAATATTTTAAGAATTTGGATTGAGGACTGGAAGGAGAACTCAACTATGACGATAAAAAGACGCAACAAATCATGTTAGGTATCGGTTGTGAGTTACGTTGGTATCAGTGGTGGATGTTGTTAATGTCACTATTGAGTTCTTTCTCTTCTACACAGTCTGTCATGGGAAGGCATGTCAATAAGCATGCAATCTTAATATAAAGGCTACAATGGGCGGATTTAATGCATTGTAGCATTCTCTGCCAGCCAATATCGAATAATATTGCCAGATGCGATCTGAAATATGTTTTACAAAGTGTGATTTATTCTATTACAATGTACTCAATTTTAATTTGCAAAATAGAAGATGAAAAGAAATATCAAATAATATATACGTAAAAGAGGAAAAAGGAAGCCCCGAATTGCACTGTCATAACTTTGAGCCCGGAAGCGATAAAACTCGACACTCGATTTTTGTCGGCGGCTCTTTGTAATGGTGATATTATGGCCCACGCAGACTGAATTAATTTATTAACAGTACTGGCAGTAACAAAATATGTCATCGTTACTGCAATTAAGTACATTGCTCTAGATAACGATGCGGCGTAAGTGGTCTAATTCTGAGATTGGTGAGAAACCTCGACTACAAGTATACTTGGCGCCATAACTATGCATAGCCATAAAAGCTCATTTACCGTATTTCTCGCTCGCACATTCAGTTTCGAGTAGTTCTACTATCATGTAAACGGGCTTATAATATATAACAGTTGCAGAGATTATATTGAGAGGTTGATATTGATTTAAGCGGAATACTATCTCTTTCACAAAATCACCCGGTGCACCCTTCTAGATCGTATGATGATATCCATCCGAAACTGCCGAAACTAAATCCCAAGACTGTATGAAAAATTGTGACAAGGAGCAGTATCACTAGCCCGAGGAGACCGGTACCGCGCTCACCAACCCACTTGCCAAGTATGGTGAGTATGGGCAAACTTTCCAAAATATAATACTTAAATTATCAATTTAATAAAGATATATTTATATTAAATCATTAGTTTATGTGTCGATACTGAAATGAAACGACTATTTATTACTGTTAATATATATTTAAATTACATTATAGCTTATCAAATAATGCACCTGTATAATTCCTCAAATTACGACATTAATTAAAAAATATAAGTTATCGCCGATCGAACCGATTTCTTTGAAACGATATTTCCTCACCTAAAAGATTTGTGAAACGTAACTCAAAATTACTAATTTCACGCTCTTTGTGACTCCCCGGATGCTGATTGGAATGAGCTCACTTAAGTGAGACGCCGTGACGTCATGGACTTACAAAGTCCGATCTCATATCACGAGGCAGACTACAATTACATCGCGTAAGTTATCTTTCAAAAATCGATACACTAAGCACTGAGGTTAGTAGCTTGTAATCAAAACATAAATTTAGTTGTTCTTTTGAAAAGTTTAAATATAAATTTTTAATTCAGAAAAATATCAAACATCCGTGTATTTGTTATATTTTCAAATCGTTTTAAAAAAGGAAACCTTTTTAACTTTTGCAACAAACAAAGCTGAACTATTCACATATTATGTGATCTGCGGAAAGGTTAGATATTTAACTCCTATCCGAACGCAAAAAGAGTTAAAAACAAATCAGGAACCCGCCTTGTGATGGCAGAGAAGCTTATTAGCCGTAGCTTGGTCACCCGCCGAGAAGCAAAGAGTAACCTACCTGGCCGCTCTGTTGTCTTTACTCGAGTCCACCAACCTACAGTAACCATACTGTAGGTTGGTGGACAGTACGGCGAAGATTGATTTGACGGCGTCGCAAGACTCCGTTCTCCTTGCCCTCCACAGTCGCAGCAGTATATATGCCAAAGCGTTAACATGACCCTGCTGATATGCGGCGAAGGTGAAACTCCGTGAAGTTTTAATCGGCACAACCCTGACGTACGTACATCTTTAATCCGCCATAGAGCAGGCACGTTTGATATTTTCCCTTGTATAAGATATAAATATATAAAAATTAAGTACAAATACTTCTCTTAACAAACCTTCATTGGTACTTTGACTCTCTTCACACAAACAGAGGACTGTTTACGAAAATTATATACATAAGCAAATCCAGGAGCGAGAGGAGCAAAGTTGCAGGATTCTTTATATCTGACAGTCACACGAAATTGCCAGAACCACCTTTGCCAATAGGGTACACTGATGAGCATGGATAAATGATGTTGGCATTTAAATCGCTGATTGCAAATACATACCAGAAATCATTTATATGAATACTTGTACTTTTTTGTTTTATATTTGTGTACTATGTTGTTTTATATTGGATGAATACAATAAAACATAACAATCTTCGATATTGTTTGATTTTGGAATCAACCAATTTATTAAATATATGTAGACAAATAAAAGCAATAATGTTTATCAAAAATAATAGTGCATTATAGCAACTTATTCAATATCATCTGGGACAAAGTCTGAAGTAGGCCAGAGTAGAACATTATTCCATAATTACTCCTTATATCTATCTAGTAAATACTGAATACATTTTCTTAGGTCTTAAATTTTTTTATCACAGCTATTATATTTATATGTTGTTTTTGTCCAGGGTATACATGATAGTCTGGTAGTGGTTCAACAACACGTTGGTGTTTTTTTTAATAAAAATATATGAGTTACCCAATAATTGATGAATTCGCGAGAATTTACTGGAGTAGCACCTTCTACAGACTTGTACAGGAAGTGGTGAAATCGGGATATACAGTAGACCATTTGTTGTCTAGATACAGATATGAGCCTAGTTTTTTTTTTAAATATGAAAGCCACCATTTCTTGAAATCTAGTACTCTCGTCACCTGTTACAAATTGTGAAAAAATCAGTTTTTTTCCCTGCAGGTCATGATTAATTTCAAAAGCTAGTATGAAGTACAAAGCCTTTCTATTTTGAAAAACTCTCGTTTTGTGATTTCTAATGCCCGATCGCATGGCAAAAAGGAATGATCATGAATTGGAAAAAAAATCTATTGTTTTAAACCTTAAATTAACACAGAATAACACGAGGAGCTCCAAATTCTTATCAAATAAATCTTCAATATATTTTAAAAATTAAAATAAATATATATATTCAAGCTAGCAGACTTCAAATGGTCCTCTATGTGCTTGGACTTCGCGGTACAACAAGATAAAATTTTTTCGCGTTCTTAGTTTATGTATACAAAATACTGTAGCAGTCAACTGGCGAATATTAAACAAGTCTTGAACAGATAGGTAAGGGAACATTTTGCATATAGTCTGCATAACATCATGTTGGGATTTAGTATATGCTTTTTTCAATCAAGAGCCAAAAAATTCGTGGTCTGTGCAGCAGCAACGCGTTTAATTAATGAGAGCAAAAACTTACCATGTGCGTGATATGGACAGTGTTTACACTCGGGTTGAGCGTAAAAAGTGTCTATATTCAGACCCATCCATTTCTCGTGATGGATGTATTGTATATGGTTTGTTTCTGTCATCAACTTGTGCATATGTTTTAAAAAAATGGTTTCTCATGCTGTACTGAGTTTTGAAAAAAATGGCATGTGTTTTGTATTTACAATCAGTAGTTCATTTAGAGTAAAAGATGCTTTACTTTTTCTACCTTGGGCCTCGCGAATGACTTTTAGATAAACAATAAACTTGTGCATTTAAAAATACCAATATGATACATTACTTCTATACATCATGCTTCATTCTACTATAAGTAAAATTTACGTTCATAGAAGTTACCGCATTCAATATTTTATAGCAGTAAATAGAAAAGTTATAGTTTACTTGATCAAGTCAAGGGTATAAAATATTATCTCAAAGCCCCTTACGTGCAATTTTAGTGGAGGTTCCATAAATAACCGCACCCCATTATTACAAGCGCCTTAATCAAGCGATAACATCTTAACACCCTCGGACGCGACTTAAGCAGGTCTTCATTCTTACAGTTGTTTTATAATCTGTTTTTGGATTCGGGTTTATTCTTACGCCGTTTAATTCTATGCAAATTGCTTTAACAAACAAGGGCTTTTAATCTTTAAGTTCAGTGGTAACCGCATTCAATTTTCATAAAGAATTTTGCACGTATACTTGGTTCATATTAATACATAAAAATTTAACATTAAAAAAACGAATACACCAATTTCATTATAATATTGGAGGTTTCTTTTTTTTATGGCGAAGGAGGCAAACGAGCTAGCGACTCACCTGATGGTAAGTGATTACCTACGCCCACGTACAAATGCAACACCAGAGGAGCTGCAAGTGTGTTGCCGACCTTTAAGAGTATTTCGGAATGAAGCAAGGAGTGAGGGAGAGGGAAATGGGCCTCCGGTTACCTCGCTCACTGAACGAAACGCAGAAGCATAAGATGCCTCTACTTCACGCCTCTATTGTCCGGTAGAGCCGGTCCATTCGAGCAGCAGCAAAAACTTTACAGGCGGCTCTACCACGTATATTACAAACTAGCTCACAGTTTACCTGATGGTAAGTGGCTACTGCTGCACGTGTACACCTGCAAATAAATTAAAAACCAGATGGCTACTAGGAAGAAAAAAAATTCTAAAACCTAGTAAATCTTAGATTACGTTTTCGCTATGGATAATAGCACACGTCGTTTAATATCTTATGAACATTCACTAAAGTTTTATAATTTAAAAGCATATTATGTCCACTTTCCAATCCATAAAGAGCTAGTATCCGTTCCTTGGCATACAGGGGCGATGAGGCCTATATCTACGAGAAGATACCATATCTTATTAATATTTTGTTATTAGCCTATTCATCTTTCTGTACCTAATAAGAAAAAAATAGGTTAATTCCCAATTGTCCCTTTGATCTTTCTTTGCCACTATTTCCTTGAAACCACTGCTAATATAATTAATTCCCTGATGCCTCATTACGGAGAAACACATTCTTGTATGAAGAATATTATAACGTAATATTTTTACTTAACAACTCTGTTCTAAAACAAGCTGAAATTAAATATTGGACTATGATAATTAATAGGACTTATGGAATTCGGTCAGCATGTGTAAATTGAAAAAAAAAAATACTTTTTGAACAATTGATCCAGATTTAGTTGTCCCAAACATAGCTTGTTTATGATATATTTATTACAATACATCACATTTTCTTTTAATTTTTATTACATTTAAAATATTTAGTTCATGATACCTTTAATAAAAATAAATAAATTAATTTTCATTACTCCTTTTAAGGTGTTGCGGTACATACAGTTTTCTAGAGAAGCGCCGTCAAAAGCTTTCTAGGAAGTTTATTCGAATAAACTTTTTCCGGTGTTTTCTTAATGAAAATAATTTATTCACTCGTTCATTTAAATGAACTTATCTTTATTAAAATAAATGTTGCCGTACTAATACGTTACAGTATGTAAACATTTTAAGGCACAGTAAAACAAATCAGAAGTAACGCTTCCCGTGAACTACAAGTAATCATGTTGCGTGAGTCCAAAATAAACGCCAGCTGGGGCCTATAACACATCAATCAACTCGTGAGGGAACAGGTGTAATGAGCTGCACTATTCGTAACAAAGAAGGCGGTAAACCATTAAAATGAAACACTATTGGCCAATCGCTTCGACTTATGTTATACATCACTTTTCCGATAAAAAAAAGTGATGTGTTATAATTAATAATATAGTTAATAAATACTCTTCGAAACTTGCTTTAACTTAATTTTGTTAATAGAATCAGGCGTTACTTAGTGGAAATAAAATACTTGCTATAAAGTCTATTCATAATAGTCCCCGCTTTGATAAGTAAGTATCCAAATTTCTTTTACTTCGACAGTAAAATTATTTCATTGACGAAAGGTAACGTAATTTTATCAAAGGCAATGGGTATATAAATATATGCAATGATACAACCAACGCTTCCTATATTATAAATTAAAATTTACTTTATGACCCATGTTTTGTCAGTTGAAAATAATAATTGTCGAGGAAAACTTAAGCCAAAAAACATGTCAATACTTAATGCAATGCACGTGAGTAACGTTGACCCCTACTAGATAATGTGAAAACATATAAGAAAAGGGGACAATCAATCAACATTATTTGTACACAAAGACATGAAAGTATATAACATTAATCTATGCATAAAAAAACTTTTTATAAAAAATTAAATATCTGAGCATACTTTATACTTTAACAACAAATTACGTAAATAATATTTCTTGGTGTACAAATAGGGCATGCAGAAAAAGCATAGAATAAATTAATCGCATTTTTTTCCTATTGCGAATTCCTGCCAAAACAGTTTTTATGCATATAGAGGATGCTCATATGGGATGGAAGTACGGAGTTGCAAATTAACAGAGGGCTGTTTGCGCAAAAAAATCTTTGCGTGCAATGTGTAACAGAGCGGCTTACGAATCGTGCGAACCAGTATTTTTGAAAGTAAATAATCCTAACCTTACTATTCCCTGCATATGTATTCTTGTATCAGCCAAATTTGTTCACAATAGTCCTCAACTTTTTAGTCGCTAGCTAGTATAGTATAGTTAATATTGCACAAACCCTAAAACAATTCAATTTTAAAATGTATGTTGTACCATGTATGGTGTACATAGCGTATAAGTTCTTTAAAATATTTAACGCTTTATGATTTCTTGTATTTACGCAAATACTACACTACAATACATTTGAAATAAAACTATTAGTTGCGGATTTTCTTTTATTAATTTTTGATATATCTTTCCGTTTCGACTTTACAGAACCAGACGTCCCGATTTTACTATGACGTAAACTCGGGCTACCTGCAGCTTTAATTGTTTCCGATCTACGCAGGTGTTTTACGCTTTACTAGGATTTATAATTAATACCGGAAACAATTGGATAACATAGTGAAAAAATGGTTAATGAATGAATTTCTTTACTGTTACTGGTAAAAACTACAACTTCAAAATCTACAGATGACATTTTGACATTACTTTTTAAATTAATTAACAAAACAAAAACTTTTTAAAATGTTAAAGGTTTTGTAATTGACTTGTTGTTTGTTACCTTCTGTTCCTTTGTTACATGCAACTTTTATATAATTAACAAGAAATTAATTATTTAAGAATTATTATGTTGATGTATACGTATAACAATATTTTCTCTTATCAAGGGAGACCAGACGTGATCGATGGACTTAGTTTGTTGATAAAGTTAGAAATGCACGGTACATATGTAAATACGAGATAAACATATTTGATTTTAGTGTCATTGTTGAAATCGTAGTCCTTTGCTTTAATATTTTTCAACAATCTCTACCTTCAAGTACTATCTGATTCATTACAAACACGAAATGATTGCACGAATGAATTAATAAATAACGTAGTTTTATTAACAATATCGCATCTTACTTGCGATGAGAGCTTATAACTGTTTATTTTTCAATTTATTCATTCATATTATATAAGGAAAGTTTACGTTTTTTTTTTGTTTTTGAGAAGTAAACTCAAAAACTACATAACTGATTCCAAACATTATTTTAATGATATTAAGCTAAAGTATTCAAGGCGTCCATAGGCAATGCTCAATTTCGTAAAAATATATCTTTAAACATAAGCAGCCATAAGCCCTGTGCAAGCCTTCTACGAAGTGTAGGCTTAAACGTAGAGCCTGTTTTGCATAGAAATGAAAATTGTTCCGTCAACTTCGTTTGATAATCGTTAAGCGCCGGACCCCGTGACAGAACCGTTTAATTATTATTCTACGTGTTGTACTTGAGTATTTTAAAATAATATGCAAAGTTGTTGAGAAATACAAACTACCGTATACATCAACAGAAAATAAAGGTGTAGGTAAAATGTTATGTATAGGTACGGTTCATTGGTAATTTCAGTTTGATGTTTTGATCTACCATTATAATTAGGGTAGATCAAATGTTAGAAATTGGTATGTCTGAAAACATTTAAAAATATTTCGAGGACATAACTCCTACAGTATAGTTATACATTTTTAAATAGAAGGTTACACAGATACGTTGGCACCTCTGAGGACTAAGATGAAATGCCTAACAGCATGTCATTATGCTGGCTCCCTATATCTTTCGAACCGGAACACAACAGTTATTACACTGTTGTTTGGTGGAAGAACGGGAATTGGGAAAAAGTGTACCTCCCCAAACGACCCAGGCAGACAAGAGGTCTACCGCCCGTTAAAACTTCACAAGTCATCGAATATTTTTTGCTATTCCTAAGATATGCAGATTTCGTCATGTCATTTTCTTTCACTACCGAGTACGTTGTAAGTTTGGAACTTAAAATTACTTAATGACTTTAATTTTTAAACGTGGTTGAGATGTATGTATGATTAATGATCGAATTACTCACGGTAATCATCATTTTGATCAGTGACCACACTTTAAAATGCAAGCAAAATTTAATTTCATTCAATGACATATCAATTAAGTATGATTTATGTTTACTAAAAGACATCTTCATAAAATGTTAAATTGAACACTGTTATTTTAATTTAAAATTAATGTAGTTAATGTATAAGTCAGTTATAAAATATGGTTCTGATACATTTGTTGCATGATGTAAAAGTATTGACAATGAAAAATATTAACATACCCTATTTTACCTATAACGACCAGCCCCTGTTTTGCATGGGTAGACTTATATCTCAAATCAAATAAAATAATTTTTTCGTCGTCATAAGAGTATTCACTTGGAAAATAAGTTTATATTTTTAAATCAACCACCGTTTCATAATTAGGTAGGGACGGAGCAGAATCAGACGAAAGAAACTCCGTAAGTGTTCTCTTTTTTGAATAATTTTTTTCAAAAAAAAATATATTGTACAGAGTATTTTTTTTAGAAACAGCTTGGGAGCGGTTTACTCATTACCAGGGGCCTTCTTCTTCTTAAATCTTTCATTTATTCCTTTAGTTTTTGTTTTGTCTCCTTTATTTAGAACAGTAATCTCACCTTTATATTGGATGACTGGCTTGAGTTGATGGGATATGGGTTACAGAGTGGTATTGCTTAAACAAGTTTTTCGCACGATCTGGTCACATCAGTATCTGGCAACTACATTTATGAACTAAATGTGAAGCGGTCGGTGAGCGTCTAGTACCGGAAATATTTCATCTTATCTAGTCGTCAAGGGCGACAATGCATATTAGATTCTTACCTATGAAATTTCCGCTGTACTCTGGCTAGTTTGAAGTTTAATATCTTGCATTTGACTTGGAATTTCAAACTGGAGTTAATGTCATATTAAAGGTGAAAACGGTCTAAGTTATAAATATAAAATGGGAATATCATAGGTTAGATGGACTCTATTTTCGTTACTCTTAAGAATATAAGTACAATCTATGTATGTTAAAGATAAACTGCCTCCACGACTCGGAAGTAATTTCTATAGTAATTTTTTTTATTGGGTTGGAAAAATAAATATGCTATCAGTCAACCTGATGGTAAGTGGCTACTGCAGCCTATGGACACCGGAAAACAACTTCAATCGAAGAAGTTTACATATTCGTTGTCACCCTTAAAGGCTAAGATGCAATGCTTCTCGGCCTGTAAATATGCTGGCTTACGATACCTTTCAAACCGGAACACAACAGTGGTTACACTGCTGATTAACGTTAGAAATGGGTAGAAGTCTACGAGAGAGAACAATCAGTTAACAACTACTCAGATAACTTATAGGCAAAGAAGGACTCTAGCACCTACAGTCCGATCTTCTCACAGACGGGAATACTGTACCGGGGCTTTGCCCCTTTGCAGTGGAGTCCATTCGCCCCACGTAAAAGTACGTGCGGGTCCTTGGGTTGCGTTAGATGACGCTCGAGGTATCTTCCCGTTACCCTCGTCGCGGGTCAGCCAGCCGGGTCCCCCATTCGGGGAGGTCCAGCAAGTCTACTCGTGGCGTGGGGAGATTTGGGTTTGGTCCAGATAGTGTGCTATGTTCCTAACTGGACTGAGTAACTTCAAGGCTCCTTCCATAATTATGGGAATGGGGTCCTCTTCTAATTGAAGGGCCAGGAGTGCATCTGGCAGGACGTCCAGTGCCATAATTACGATACTGGTCCTGGAATCTAGTACTGCGGTTAGTACTGTCGGTATTTCTTTTTGGGTTATTGGAGGTTGAGGTGTAGGTTGCCCACCAGTAGGTGTTTCCAGTATCTTCTTACTCCTCTTGTTTTTCCTCCTCTACGGTTTTGTACCTGATTTGCTGGGGCCATTAGATGGTGTTGGCCAGGATTCGCTTCCACTGTTTGTCTAGCACCTAGAAAAAGGTTTAATGTAAAAAAAAGAAAACCTCTAGTGAAATGGTACCGCGCTGACTAGTCTACCTTCTTAGCGTGGAGAGCATGAGCATTTATGACTTTTAAGTATAGCATGCCAAACTTTATTGGCACTGGCTTAGATAGAAAGAAATTAAGAAGAATTCACGAAGAATTAGTGAAGAACAATGTTTGTCTATTAAGTAAATCTTCTATTTCATACCTATCGTACGCACGCATAATCGTTTACGAATAGACAGCGAATTATAAAATACAGCTGAGATCAGAATATAAAAACTTCACAAAAATTGTCTTTGTCGTTAATTTGTCTAATACATAAAACTCTCCAGCGTTTTATTACCTTCCGAATTGATGCATAATCTTATTGTATATGCAAATGGCAGCGCACTTCCAATGAAGCATTTGCATTGTATTTTCGTCTCTTGACAGCTCAAAGATCTGTGAGTATAAATTACAGTGCTTCCGCTTTTGAATAATAGAAGGTGCGCCAAAGGAAATGCATGCATTAGTACTTTAATGGATGTTATAACTGCATGTTTACGATCTAATTGGACTGTTATAGCAAAAGTGAAGCACATAAATTGTTTTTATGTTTTAATATTGAACTCCAGCAGCAGCGGTAGAATTTAAAAGGCTGCTGAATAAGAATAAGAAAAGAAGTGGAGTATCCGCTTCGTTTCTTTTCCTTCTTTTCGTTCTCGTTGTATGAAGATACAGATATTAAATATTATTGATTTCATCGCTTGGCTGCCGCGCTGCGGGTTGCGGATTCGATTCCCGCACGGGACAAACATTTGTGTTAACTACAAACAATTGTTCTACGTCTGGATATTTATACATGTGTCTATTATGTCTGTAAGCCTTAACTTCGCTTCAAGACGCAGGAGCAATTTTTACAGTTAACAAAATAAGCAAAAAAACTAATAACTAGATTTTTTTGTGTAATTATGACCATATCGTTACAATTTTTGCCGCCCACATACTTTTTCAATACCAGAGGAGTTGCAGGTGCGTTGCCGGCCTATAAGAATATTTGGGAGATGAGAGGGAGGGTGAGGAGGGGGATGGGGACAGGGTGTGGGCCTCCGGTTACCTCGCATCGAACGAAACGCAGAAACACAAGATGTTTCTACTTCACGCCGGTATTATGTAAGATTGTGGCACTACCACGGTCATTCAAGCAGCAACTCAAGCCACCGTTTGGCTCTACCACGATGTCTCTACATTAGCGGCTACAATAGAATACAACAGATATTCTTATTATTGTACTCGTAATGTATTAAATATTAAAGTCGTAAAAGTCATTTATGATATTATATGAATATAAGGATGTGGGTGTGCATTATGTTACGAAATCTATATTTTAATTGAGTATTAGTACCCTCCCGCATTTAAGCCTATTGTTAGCAAGTTGAACTATCGAGTATCACTAAATTAATACAGTGATCCACCAATTAGTAACGGATAATCCCTTCCAAAATATGGTGGAAGCAAATTAGTAGTGGACTGTTATACAGCAAGTTGTTAATGAAAATAGTTAATCTTTATGTACAACTAAAATTGTATTTCGCGCTTAGGACAAAGTAGGAGAAATTAGTTTTTATTATTCTTATAAATAAATATCAAGATCGATGCATAGCAGAATTTTTAGAACAGACTGAAAGAAAGTAAAAGAGTAGTATTATTCTGTTGTTTTCCCTAGAACATAAATACATAGCCTTAATCGCCTCTTACGGCACGTATGGGAAGAAAAAGTATGGCAGTTCCTTACGCCGCTACAATACGGTTCTAATAAAATAATGAACTTTGTGAATATGTGATGATTATAATCAAAAGATTAATTTTAAATAATTTTGTACGTAGTAGAGCCAGGCCACAGTTTTTGCTGCTGTTTAAATGGGCACCACCACGCCCTTGTAGAATAGCGGCCTGTGGTGCAGGCATTTTGTGCTTCTGCTTCTCGTGCGGTGAATGAGGGATGAGATTCCCTCTTCCCTCCGCCCATAATTTCCTTTAAGGCTGGCAGCGAACCTATAGATTCTCTGGCGTTGCATATGTACGTGGACGTCGGTAATCACTTATCATGCTCGTTTGCCCCTTTCCTCTAAAAAAAAAAACGAAACTTTTGGCTTACACTCATCGATTTTATCTAATTCATTTACTCCATAAATATATATACATATATATTTATTTATGGAGTATATATTTATACCATAAATAGTTAATTTTGCTTCAAACGCAGCAAAATGGCGATAAAACTGCAAATCGCATTCATAAATATTATATTAATTACATATTTTCATTATTTTATGAGCCTAGTTAGTACAATTAATTTACGATTTATATTATGCCTTCTAATACTCATAATATATAGAGAAACATGTAGCACAAAAAAAATTGTCAATGTTCTGTTGTTTTTATTTCCTTGCGACATTGACCTACCACTGTAATTATGTCAAACTGCTGACCTGCTGGATGGCAATGGTCTTAGCGAAAAAGTTTCTTCTATTTCTGAAATCAGCGCTTTAATATAGAAAGTGAAGTTATAGTTTATTGATACTTATTGTACATTAATAGTTTATTTAAATTGATTTAATAAACTTGCTGCATGTGTAATGCGTGGCTTTAAATATTTAAAGTATCCAATTTCCACTGACTATTGTCTGTTAGTGATAAGTTAGTGCATCACTAACTGACACTGCGCGTACTAAACGTCTTGGCTTGGTGAAAATATGCAAGTCTTCCACGGATTTTCTAAAAGTTTTGATATAGAATTATAGAAAAAAAAAGCTAATAGGCCTTTCTACTATGGACGCAGGAACGAGAATTTCTAGTCAGATTCTTCTTTATTTTGACAGACAGATGTACAATTTAGACATAGATTAATAATGTACAAAAAATATTCCAAAACCAAATACGTAAATACAATTTAAGTACTTTAATCACTGCATTCATCGATCGTAGTAAATAACGTAATGTTTTAAAGATGCGGCAAAACCTTTACCGCTATCAGTGGAATAAACAGCATGCCTTTTAATGCATTACCTTGAATTCAATGGAATGGGCAGCGGCGGAATTCATTCTTAATGACATAAGCGTAATGCAGCTTTCTTTAAATGTGCTTTCTTCGCATAGTTCCAGTCTGTTGTACTCATCGACTATCAAATATATACAAGGAGTGCTCAAATCGATTAAATGATTTTGTGGCTAAAAAATATTTCACAAAAATGAGATTTGAGAATCGATAAAAAGGACAAATTATAATCGTAACAAAAACCTGGTAGCTGAGGGGTTAAGGCGCTGTGCCATAACAATAGACTTTACATTATTGCGACACGTCATAATTTATCCTTGTAGGTAGGGTTTCGAACCCTAAATATGAATAAATGCATGCACGACATTAACTGATACTTAAAATGATCAATCAAATTTAACACGATGTAATAACCATGACCGAATGATGAATTAACTTAAATAGATTCTTAATGCCCTTTAATTTCACCGATCTCGTAGTCATATTTTGTAAGCGTGGGAGTAAATTGATTTAATTTAACATCTTTTATGTCTGTGCTATGAGAAAGTTCTTAAAGCAATGTCAACGTGGGAGTTGTTTCAGTTTTATTAAATATTCAATCTTATTTACTTTCGAATCAAAAATTTAGCGACGGTCAAATTAAAATTAGGTATTTAACCAAATTCTAAATATTATACTTTATCGCATTCTAAATAATTACCAAAATAAACGTCACGTTACAAAAAAAATTATGTTTAAATTTTTACTTTAAATAGTAGACGAAGGCCTCCTCTCAATATAATATATATATAATATAGGATAGGTCAATAGCCAGGAAGTGTGCACAACGGTTCACCAGTGAGAGTTGCTGAATTTCAAAAGTCCTCGAAATGTTTTAATTATTTCTCACAGATCCCGAATGCGTCACGATATTTTCCTTTATGGCCGATTTTTTCTGGAAATCAGCTCCTAAAATTGCAGTTAAGATTTTTACGAGTGCCTACACCGGGATTTGACTTCCGTTCAATCCCGTATACACTTAAATGCGTGCGCCCTGATTGCTATGCTACTAAAGCTCAATTTAACAGTAAACCTTCAACTCCTTTTTTCTCTTGGTTTGTTTCTGGATCATGATGATTGTATAGTCTAAAATATGCTTAATAATTTCTCATGCACTCAAAAGCTTCATATTTCGATTTAGGCTCTTCAATACTCCAAAGTACAAAACCTACAAGTGGTTTAAAATTGGAGACAAGTCTTCTTAATGTATAAGCACCACGCTGAGGAAGCGAATTGGTGATCAGCAGTAATAGACATCTCGCACTGAAACCAATGCTCCCTGTATCTGTTATATTATGGCTGTAACTCTCTAAGTATTATTTTGTTATCGTTCCGCGGTAATCCGGTTTTACTTATATTTGAATGGTTGTCGACTTTTACAAAACAAACGGTACTTTAGTTAAGTTAACCTCATGTCAATGGGATGGTACGTGCGCAACCACCTCACGGCTTTTTAACTTCTTAATTGGCTAGAAGGTTTTGACGATGTTCACGCTATTTTTAATGATGATGGGCCGGTAGCCTAGATGGTAGAACGCCTGCCTTCGAAACTGTGGGTTGCGGGTTTGAATCCCGCAAAGAAGCTAGAGGCAAACATCTTTATCTATAATTTCATTTATTTATGAAGCCTAGTTATTTGTATAATAATATGAACTAGAGTATTAGTTATGTTAATAATATTAATAATCTGTTTGATGCTGTTTCGTTTAAATACATCACGTAGTGCTCATTTTATTATAATAATAAATTTAACATAAAAAGGTCTGTTACAGAAAACCCACGGACATAATATCTTTTTCCAAAATTGTCTAGAATTTTAACATTGTCAAAGGTTAGAAGTTACAGTTTTTATTTATTTTTATTTTTTTATTTATACAATTTTATACATCGGTTTTATAAAAGGAAAAGTTTGTGTGTGCATAGTTGTAATTGTCGAGTTGCTTTGCTTTATGCAAAACAAATGCGATACTTAATTTAAAAGTGAAGATGTAGAAAAAATATCGTCGATTTTCGAGTTAGTTCCGGCCGAAAGAGAAAAAGATTACCAGATAAGGTGAAAACAAACTGGAACAGTATTTTCAGCATCTAATAAAGGTATTAAAGGAATGTGAACAAGAAATCTTTCCTAAGTTTGTGGCGTATGATTGTAAACTTACGCCTGTTACATTTGATCACTTCGCGGATGCAGATTAATTACAATCTGTTAAATGGAATGAAAAAAATATTAAATCAAGCATCGAACAGTTGCGACGGACAACGGACTTTGTTGTTTATATGACGTAAATTTAAACAACAAAGTCCGTTGTGATCCTTGTGTCGATTTCAATCCGTGAGCCTCTAGTCAAAACGATAACAGATAGCTGTTAGAGCGAAAACTACGTGTGCGAAATCACGCAATATCCACTTCCCGTTCCCACGTACTTCATGCCTCTATAGCTCCAAATGATACATTAGCTAAATCTGGCTTGGGTGTAGTCTATTCTCCACCTTTTGTTGATTATTTCTATATTTATACTCACATCACATCATCACGGGTGATTTTAATACTGATCTTCTGGCTCCGTCCTCACCTCGTTCCTCTAATTCTTTCGTCGAATTGTCAAGTCACTGGGCTTCCATATTCTCTCTAGGATAGTTTTTGTCTTGTTAATAAGTTGAGTTGCGACTATATTTGACATCATGCGAGCAATCACAAATTAGTAGTAAATGAACTGCGTGTCATCTGAATGCTTAAATAATAGATATTTGCTGCGTGATTGATGATTTGAAGCTAGTGTATCTACTTTAAATGCTACACGTAAAGATTGCATTCAATTTAGTATGTAGTGATTCGCCGCGGTATAAATCAATTAAATCTTTTTCTTTTAATGCTACGCTTATAGATACCCTTATACTTAGCATAATATAAAAGCCCGCTTCTTCAATATTTGCAATCAGAATAATAAAATGTATTTTAGCGATGTGTATATGGCAATGCCCTGTCAATAAAAATAATGACTGTCGAATAACCGGAAACCATAAAACGTGAAAAAAGTCACAAACGTTGGTATGGACAAGAGACTATAAAATCCCGTAACAAAAGAAATAGGTTATGGTTTGAAGAACGAGATTCAATTGTATGCCAAGCATATTGATTAAGTAATTACAAATTGGATAGTCGGAATAGTCGAACAAATATTTGAATTTCAAATTTTTCACGTTCAAATATTTACTTGTAAAGATATACTCTGTATCATTTGTCGGCGGCGTAAGAAAAATGCGTAAGGGAAAAAATCGAAAATGCACAGACCGATGACGGATAGCTGCGTCTTAGGTAAGGTCTAACGTCAGAGACGTCTGGCACTAAGTTCTCTGACCCGCCTGACAACCGTGAAGATTACGGAAAACGATTCCATTGGCAGAAAGAAGCCTTTAAAATTAGTAACACAACCTAAGCCCACTGCTTTACAGATCTTTGCAATAATCTATAAATAAACGTATTGCTCTCTCCTTTCTTTGGAGTCTAAACGTGGCCGATTTACTTTGATTTAATTAGATCTTCCTGTTATGAACTAGAGTATGAGACAATTCCGCAGATTTATAATAAACAACAATGTCAGAGGAAAAGTTAGACATAGTATTAAAGACACGCAGGTAATTACAGTAGATAAAGTCCAAAATTTGTGTGTGGCTCAAATATTTTCTTCGGTCCGAATTCGAAAAAAGGTACCGATGATTGATATGCAAGAATACCGACAACAGTACCGCGCTGTTAACTAATGAGTTTTGAAAACTTATCGACTAGTAAAAGTAAAAACAATTCAACGCCAGCGCCGCATATGGGATTGAACTCGAATCTCCTGTATCGAATCTCCTCCGTAGGCAGCTTCCCTTTCTTCTATGATATTGTTTGTACTAGGCTTTAGTGGCTCTTATTATCATTGGCCTGTTAACTAAGTCGGTCATCATTTAGTCTCCATCCGTCACCCAGGAACTAAAATAAATATCAAGACTTCTGATCACCCCATTATTACAGACGAGTGAGTGTTTTATTTATTAAACTCCATATGTTACTTTTAATAACAACAAGTTGTTACTCAGTAATTTTATATACGGTTAAAAGTCAAAAAAATACATTTTAAAATCTATTACCCGTGAAAAGAGGTACCATGTGAGAGTTGTGGTCTTTTAACGGTCGGCATAAACAAATAAAATCATGATTGCTATTGTGGACAAAAGTGAGCCGCAGGGCGCGTCATATTTATGACTTAAATTAATCCCGCGAGGCGATGTTCGTCGTCTGTAATTGTGTCAGTCGTTCACTCTAATAATAATTATAACTTACGTCGCCAAAATAATATTCAGAGCGTCAGTTCCTACATTTATGTCATTATAGATGGAAAAACTTATTACATAAATGTATGTGAAAGTTTTTATATGCTTTCAAATTAAAACCAATGTATGAAGTGCGTTGCATCCGATTAAAGGATATTCTTACAACATTGCTCTCCTCGATTCTGTGAATTCTGTGAATTCCCGCATCACTGTGCAGGTCGTCACTCAGTCTTATGTAGGGTGGTCCTGCACTGCGTACATGCACGGGATAGCCAATCGAAAAATTTTCTTCTCCAACGTTTATCTGATCTGCGAACTATGTGTATGTATATGTTAACAGGATTTTCCATAATCACCACGCTCGGGCGGCGCATTGAAGATTGGCAGTACCAGACTCCTGGCACCTTAGTCGCTGCTGCTTATCATAGTTCTGCTTGTTTTTGTTGTAGAGTTATTCGAGATGGTAATTCCGCCATATGCCGGTAGCCATTGCGATTGACAAGGATTTGAAAAATCTTGAAAAACGCAATAACTCGAACTAAGGAGTCGCTTATTCCATCAGGTACTCATTTGTTAATCCAATAACAATCAAAATAATCAGAACCAAAATGGCTCAATTAAAACGCAATGCATACACACCTTCCGTCGAATTTGTGATAAATTGTACAAAAAAATTACGTTCAAGCGTGAGCAGGAACCGCGTCGTGAAGGAATAAAATAATTACTTCATGCTATGTGAAACTTTTTAAAAAGGTTAACTAAAACAACAACTGCAACAGTTCACGCCTAGAATCCCTCACGGGGTGACAGATATTCTTTTACTCGCATCGGCTGCCGCTCTTGGCTACAAAATGCGGAAGAATAATATGTAAAAAAGAATCGAAATATGTTACTGTTGTTTTCCTTTTAATACACAGAATATACTGTGGATTAGCCATTAACGAAGCTCTTCACTTCTATACACAATTGTGTAAACCAACATGCCTACTAACTCTATAACACTGCTGTCCCTTCGATCTCATCGCATAACTGTTATTTGGTGGCGCAAGGTAAAGACGTCTCATACGTCTTGCGCATAATTTTGCGGTATTATTATATATCATGGGCTACCGATAGTGAGAATTATTATAATTCTTTGTACTAGTTTCCTAATTCTGCCAGCTACACGCTTTGAAGTGATATTTCAAGGCCAGGTAAAGAGTTATGTACAGCGCCCTATAACTAAGCATACGCCGTATGTCTGTCCGTCAGTCCGTCCGTCAGTTCTACCTTTAAAGGGCTATCTTTTGAACCGTAACAGGTAGCCAGTTACAATTTTCGTCGAATATGTTTTATTATGGCGAATATCCTAACAAATAAAATAAAAAGATGCAAAAATTGAGGAAGGGTTGTTTAATTTACATTTTTATATATCGTCTTTCTCCTTTAAGAATTATTGAGGTAGTACAAACTTTGTTTTCTAAATGTTCCTCTGCTGGGCAAGTTTTTACAAGATTCACGGAGATTATACTAACCAGTGCATATATTATGCGATTGAAACTGTGAGGAATAGCTAGTTTAACAATATTTACCCAATATTAAGCATATATTTTACAAATATTTCTTTTAGAAATTTTTTAATATATCTTTTTTATTTTACACATACTTTTTCATCGTGACATTTATTAATAAAATAAAATTAATATAAAATAAAAGAATTATACGATTGCGACTACCATGCTAATTACATTAAATTATAAATATTACTTAGGTAAAACTTTAACCTTTCCTTATCAGCCTCATCCTCCTTTCTTAGCATCCATAGCAGGACTATTTATAAAAGTCCACTGTAGGACATGGGCCATATAGAGGATTTACCATAATCATCACGGTCGCACCTTAAACGCTGCGGATTTTCGAGATGGTTATCGCGCCATCAGTCGGTGGCCATTGTGATTGTGATTTTCAAGGGTCTTCCCTTAGTAGCCTCTTACGACACCCACGGGAAGAATGGGGGTGGCAGATTCTCACGGCGATACCACACGGCCGTAACCTAACTATAACTTTGAGACTTTTACTTGAGATTTCTTGATGGTTCCAGTATAATTAATTCAGTAATATGAAAAAGTATTAGACATGCTTTTAATATAAAGTAACGTAAAAACTGCTTAAAGTTTAATATGAAGTTACGATAATGCTGTTCATACATAAAACAAAGTGTTCAGTTTCGAGAATATAATAAGGCTATATACACACGTGTTTGCCTCGGAAAAGTTAAATAATATATAAAAAATAATGGAATTGGAGTAACACGTAATGATATGAAAAGCCATAAGATCTAGTATGTGTCACACACATATCTCCTGTCATATGTAGGCTTAAACGGCTTTGAACATTATGAAATTTAATTCGTGGCCGATAAGAAAGCCTTTTCTGGATTAGACTGTTTAGTATCTAATAATCACTAGCTATGTTCATATTGAACTCATAGTAAAAGTAATAAATATGAAGAAAGACCATGGCAGGTTTAATTAGACGTGTTCCAGTGAGAATATTTTTTCTTGAACCACTGCGTTCCTTAATCATAATTGAGAAAATTAGATTGTAAGTTATATTCAAAGCACTCAAGATCCAACAAGTAACAAAAACATTTTTATCATCAAAGAAAACGGCAGAATTATATTCGAATAAGGGCGCTGACAGCGTAATAATATTGTCTAGTCAAACTCAAATTGTCACTTTTTGTGCCTTTAACGTGGCACGCCTTCTGAATGATATTTCCTTTATTTAGCAAATTTTTTATTTCAGATAGGACAGACGAGACGAGCGAAATATTATACGCTTTCGTTTGGAGGGTTCCGGACCTTCAAATAAGAAATGGAATCCATATAAGATCGTTCGTATAAGAAGAAAAGTCGGATTACGAAGACAAATTAGTATTTTTAAAAATTTATAATGAAGAAACAAATTGTATTAATGTATGATGTAATATTTTCGTTTTTCCATATTCACCGAGGCGGGAAAGTGGCTTAGTAATCGTAGTACCGATACCTTGGCACTAGTGATACCGCTCCCCGTCACTAGTATGTGGGATTTGAGTTCGTCTAATTCGAATGGATATTTCACTATCATTTGGTCGCCAGAACTTCGTTTTTGCTAGTGCACCAAGTTCAAGTGAGGTTGGTATTAATTTTATTGGTAATTTATGGTAATATATTCACCCATAACAAATTATTATAAATTCTGTTTTAAGGTTTTTGTTAGAAAACCTTCACCATTGTCTTATCTACTACATATTAATAAATCTCCTTCCAAATAAGTGGATTGGAAAGAACTTTTTGAAGTAAGCTACATAGTCTATTATTGCATCTAGTGATAGCTTTAAATGGTAATGCAATTGATTCTTTATATAACTTATCGGGATCAAAATATTCAGAGACTTTATTTTGTAAGATAAACATTTGAAGAGATTAAATCGACCAATTTTTTATTAAAAATCCATAAGGGGCTTCTAGCATAAGAGTATTAAAAAAATATGAGTATTTTATAAATTATTCTCTTGCTTCGAGCGCGGCATCCGTGCTTTGCCTAAGCGATAAGCGTTGGCAACATGTCAAATACATATTTGATTATTGATACTTAATATTGACAATATCAGTGATAGGTAAAAGATTTTTTTATTTATAAATTGTAATAAAACGTATATTAAGAAAGTGGTAGATTCAAACGTTGGTAACATAATAATCTCTATTTCTTTTTAAAAAAAAAGCATATTGTTAAACTTGACGTGCTCAAACATCACACGTAGTTCTATATCTATGTAACGTACATAACCGGGCAAGTCTTGTGTTATACTAGATATGTATTCTCTTTGCGAAACAACGCAATTTCACGTCACTTTATGTAACAGATTGTTTTCACAAACAGCTGCTGTTCATTCGCTCTTTATGAGAATTCGTACTTCGTTAAGAAACATTTTGAAATTCTCGGTACTCGTGATTTCTTGTTACGTTTATTTTTGTTATTTAATTTCATACTTTGGTAGTTTCCTATTATTGCAACTTGTACTATCAATGCATTTTGGATGAATTCTCTGTATTGAAATAGGACATAAATAGTTTGAATTATGTTTGCGTATCAATAAGTGTACTAAAATTATTTTCAAATAATATTATGTTATTACTTAACATAATATTAAAACAGTGGTAGTCAAGACATGGTGTTACTTTGTTAAAAATTCATAATAATTAAAATAAAAACAAATAGAGGTATATTGTGGTGGTCAATGCATTTATTATTTTAGTGTTTTCAACCTAATATTCATTACAGCTTACTTGAATTTAGAAGTGGCGAGCTTATCGCCGTTTGAGTGTCGAGACCATCGATACAAATCGTACATAAGTTTCGAAAAACTCATTGGTGCCAGCCCTACTCATAGAAGATAGGGATGAACACAGGTCTCCTGGTTCAATCCACGACGTCTAACCACACGGCTTTTGGTGGTTTATAATTGAGACCGCTAAATCGAAACCACGACACGTGTCTTGCTTTGTAACGTGGCATCATCAAGCGATTAGACTCTGCAGTGGTCACCCGCAGAAACAATAACCGCTTTGTTATTTATTACTTAGTGTTGTGTAAAGGTAATTTTACCTAGGAAATACATAGGAAAGGGAAAAAAGGAGCACCTGGTGGTAAGTGATTACCGAAGCCCACGCACATCTGCAACGCCAGAAGAGCTGCAGATGCGTTGTCGGTCTTTGAGGATATTTGAGGAGCTTAAGGAGGAGAGGAAACGGTGGGTAGTGGGCCACCGGTTTTTCGTACTTACTGCTATAATAATGGCAATAGTATATAAGTGAGGTAATACACAACATCTTATTTTTGTATTATATATTAAATTATGTTGTTTATATAATATCCTGCTTATAATGTAGCCATAATCATGCAAATAATTTGAATTTACAATTTTCTTCATAATTAACAAAGCGTCAGTTTGAGACTATTTTACTAACTTATTTAACTTTCTATTTGTTGGTGCTTTCCGGGAAGGTACGTTTATTACCGCAAGTATATGAATATTTAACAAATAATTGCTTTTCAATGGACATAAGTCGTTTAAATTTGTTATTACTTACTTTACACACTTAATTAAATTTACATTTTAAACATGTATTGATACTTAAGTATTTAATGCGAAATACAAATTACAAGTATGAGTAAAATTTAACACCAAACACCGTAGTGCTATCTTGGTTTATTTTGCACGCTGCTACCAAATAGTACGTGATCTTTGAACCATTTTATTTAGAACCTCAATGGTCCCTTTACGCTATTTGAAGCATACGTATACTAATTCTTTGCTAAGTGTCTTGCGAAAATGGTAGCAACTTAGCTTGTACTGTAAGGAAGTGCAGCTTTATAGCCCCTGCTTGCGACCGCACTGACTGTAAACATGGCTGACTTTCAATTTTACGATCTACACAAGACAGCCTTAATTTACTTGCATTTTTATTTAAAGTTAAACAAAATATCTTTTAAAAATATTAAATTATAATTTACTTTAGAGGATTTACTTTAATATATTGACTACAGATATTCTGTTTCTTCTTATTTCTTATACGAATTTTCTCCCAATGCTTTTCTCTACGAAGTATTGAATCATGTTTAATTAACATGTTTCAATATAATATAACACTCCTGTAATTCATTGGAGTAGGCAATAATGAGAGATTTTTATTTGGCATTACACAGCGTAATCAAACTTACTTGTGCAACCCACTTATAACTCCTACGACACCCATGGAAAGTAGCAGATACTTACGTCTACCGTAGGGCGAATTCAAAATTTTTTTTTGACTGGCCATATTTAAGTATTGTACTCCATACCCCCCTTCGCTCCATCTGGGGAATTCGGGTAAAAAACAGGTCGTTTTCTTACAACACGTACATTTTAAATAACGTTATTAAACAGGTTAACTATATACATTTTTATTACCTCATGCAAAATGTTGATTCGCTATATTAGGACGTAATGAGCGGAAGTCTGCGGTATCTAACTGACCGCACAAGGTAAGACGAGCCAGATCGAAGTCCGAAAAATAAATTTTCTGAAATATGAACTAAATTATGAACGTATTTTAATGTTTTTGTTGTTTGAAGTATTATCAATTGTTTCAAAAAACATCCAAAAATAAACTGTTCCTTTTTATTAAATTGTACCATCTGGTTTTGTTTGAACGTCATATTAGCCGAGTACATTATACATAAACCGACTTCAGATTTCAGGTCTTCGCTGTTCATAATTTAACCACATAGAATACACTAAAAGAGGATGAATTTCATTAGAAATTTCACTTATTCATATCATTCCTAATACAATAAGTGTAAACTTTTAAATTCGACGTTTGTTCTTACGTTTTATTCATTCGATTGATAAATTCTTAGGTAATTGGTTTTCACATCTAAGACAATGAAAAATGATCAGACTTAATGCAAACTCTTCATTAACAAGAGTCTGAAACGTTCAATGAAAGTTTAATTCCGCCGGATATTTTTGTACCAGCGGTCAATGCACCGAGGATACATAAGTTGCTGTCTGTTATGATTTATATCAAATGCATTTTAGGAAAGCGTAGAATGACTGCGATGTTTTGTTTATAAATTTACTAAGACGTTGATCAATTAATGTAATGAAATTAAAAGTGGTTCAACAATGAAGTACTTTATTTCGGTGAACTGTGACGACGTAGTTTAGTGGTTAGCATACTAATATATAGATATAGAGCCAATAGTAGTGGGTTCGAATATGAATATTTGTGCACCGCATAATAGGTAATAGGGTCTGATTATGTTGTGTTGTGATGATCTAGTCGAATAAGTATCACATCTGATACGAACACATTTAACATAATCGTCATCATAGAACTATATTTCTCTCCTAGCGTTAACTGCCTATGTATATTCAACAAATTAGTTATAACATTTATTGCTGGGTTGTAAAACTGGAGAACTACATTCGACACAAGGTACTACATGCTTAGTGCGAAAAGGTCTTCTTGCTTATATATCTGCGAAAATATTACAAAATAATTTATAGCTCTATATAAGATGGACTGTAAAGAGGAACATACCTCCGTCGCCTTAGTTCAAACTCAGCTGTTCGTGGTACACCCTGCCAAGTAACGAACAAGGCTCTAGTGACCGACTGATGACGGAAAATCCATTCCCATATGTTTAGCCCAAACAAAACAGACCAGTGATAGCGAGCAGAATCTCTAGTGCAGGGTAGGGCACCGGTATTGCGTTTACCTATCCGCTAATCCATCGTGGTGAATACGAGCAACACTTCCAAGCATGGCCTGATGAAGAAGTGGAACCAACCAACAGCTCTCCAACAGTAGCGGAATGCACATCTGTCTATAATAATTTTGATAATGTTTTTTTATTTATATATTTATTCAATATTTATTGTAATTTCTTATACAAAATGACACCAA
Source organism: Bhutanitis thaidina (assembly GCA_029286595.1). Lineage (NCBI taxonomy): Eukaryota > Metazoa > Arthropoda > Insecta > Lepidoptera > Papilionidae > Bhutanitis > Bhutanitis thaidina. The sequence goes on from JAGSMS010000010.1 coordinate 5,700,877, forward strand.
AAGCGGACACACCTATAGGAATTCTCACCAGCTAATTCAGTGATATTTTAACTAAATCAAAAATCATCTAAAAATCCTAAAAGACAAAAGATAGATAGATAATAAATTAAAAAAACAAATAAGTATATAAATATGAAGCTAAGAAATACATTTTTATTTATATATTTATTCAATATTTATTGTAATTTCGTATACAAAATGACACCAAAAGCGGACACACCTATAATTCTCACCAGCTAATTCAGTGATATTTTAACTAAACCAAAAATCATCTAAAAATCCTAAAAGACAAAAGATAGATAGATAATAAATTAAAAAAACAAACAAGTATATAAATATGAAGCTAAGAAATACATTTTTATTTATAGGAAAGGCGGAAAACGAGCATGCGGTTCACCTGATGGTAAGTGATTACCGTCACCCACGTACATCTGCATAACCAAAGGAGCTGCAGGTGCATTGCCGGGCTTTAATGGTATTTAGAAGATGGGAGGAGTGGGCCTTCGGTTACCTCACTCACCGAACGAAACGCAGAAGCACAAGATGCCTCTACTTCATGTCGGTATTCTACAAGGCCGTGGTACCAATCCGGTTGAGCCAGCCCATTTGAGCAGCAGCAAAAGCTGCCGCTTGGTTCTGCCACTACCACATAAAATTATTTACATGCATACATCCATGCGTACCCATACATATACTTTGACAGTGGCGATTATAATAATATAATTATCATTATGTGATAATGTAAACAAGATAAAATTGACAGCAAGCCGAGATCTATACTAAGGCACGTGGTATCCAAAATAATTCTAATTCAATTATTGGTGTTGTTTTTTTTTTCTCAAGAAACCAACGTTTGTGTCTATTACAATATTTTGAAGCAGTAGATCATGTATCGCATTCACTATAATATTATAAATCTGTAATAGTATTCGAGTCTCTATTACTCATCCAACTCATAAAAAGGTATTCTAGAAAAAAAAATTAAGATATTTGTTTTATTAAAGTACAAAATTAAGGTCAGTGATTCAATGTAAGCAAAGGTAATGAATCGTAAAATAGAAAATTTTACAATTCATTACCTCCAATTAGGAAGTGACATTCCGTATCTACCTACATATTATAACAGCAAAATAGGCGTATGTCTTTGTAAGGGACATTAATCAAGTGTGCCTCATTTGCATTCAAACCACACCTGGCTCTTAGAAAAGCTTAGAAGCGTCGCACTTAGCTTTTTAATTCACATTTCTTACGTTGCAAACGTTTTAAATACGCAAAATTAGTTTCTGTTACATAACACTATACACCATAAATCATTACATGAAGTTAAAATTCTTTGCCTGTTATTATTGATTTAAGTATGCACTGTTAAAAAAAAACAGTACCATTTTGTTTGGTACTGTATTGGCATTTTGTGTATATTTAATATTTAATTGTGTAATTTTTAAGTATCGTATGTTTATTAAGGATAGTCGCTAAATAGATTCTAAATTGTTTTTTTTTTATTTTCATAATACAATATGAGACTGGTGATATAATCTAAAATACTAAGCGTAACAGATATAAAAATAATCGTTACTTCTGTCGTATCCACCGCCATCCGATATTTATTTATACAATATACAATAATATGAAAATATGATATACAATCAGAAAAATGGTTTAAAAATAAATTCATTATAAATCCACAAAATATGTAGAAAACGCTATGGTAAATGAAATCCACGTACGCCGGCTTCCATTCGACCATGACACGTTTCAACGTAGCCGCAGCAATCAAAGTTGTAATTAGCAGCTAGTGAAACAGCAAATTAAACGTCCTTTCATGTGACAAATTTACGTGAGACCGTCGCACCGAGCTGGGACTCTATGTCCGGATTCGGCGGGTAAATGGGGCGTGCACGCCGAATTTCTAATTAAACACCGACCTATTATTTTGTTTTGGTGTAATTACACAGAGCTTTCAGATTATGCGTACAAGCCTATTCAATTCGATTAAAAGAGAAACTGGCCGATGAAAGTATGAATGACAAAAATGTATCAATGCTTGTTAAACTGATAATTGAAATGAAAAAAGTTTCTGTAGTTATGCATTAATATAAAATTATTATAATGATTTCTAGTATTTACGCGAACACCATTTGAAATTAAACTGTTCTTTACGAATACATACACTGCACGACCTCAAGATACTGTGAGCATATTCTGCGTAGAACTTAAAAACAAAATTAAACGCGATAAAATCCGTAAATAATAGTTTCGTTTCTAATTAAATGGTTATTTTGGCGTTAAGTATGTGTGCAAAAACATAGCAAAAGTAATAATTAGTTTTTGGTCGTACGTCATATTAAAAAACATTTTCTATTTTTTTCTTCAGCATCCCCTTATTAGTTCTCTACTAAACATATTTAGTTAGTTATCTGCCTATTTTAGTCGACTGCTGAACATAGGGTTCTCCTAGAAAGCACTAACAAAAGCTTTCTTTTTTGTTATATCTGCCCATAATCACCACACTGGGCTAGCGGGCTGGTGAGGGCAGTGACGGCCGTAGTGATGCTCTACCCCATCACAAGTCTGTGGGCTTTGGGTTCAGTCAATTCGAATGTATATTCGGTTAGTTGCTGGTGTAATACAGTAGATGTTTATTTCGCCATGTGTCGTAAGCCATTAGATTTTTCAGATCGCTTCGTAAGAACTCTTCTAATTAAGTTTTAAACGCTATTAATTTCTACAGTTATAACGAAAACGGTTAAATGATAATCATATATTTCTCTTTCGCACAGTTAAACTATCCAACACAGATTGTAATCTATGACTGACATGTGATCCAATCAAAACATTCAATCGCTTAAATTTGAGGCTGGGTATATTGATTACGTATTCATTTCAAACGGATGCATAAATAACAAAGCTATGGGTGCTTGCACAATTCACTAAGTATTGAGAATAACACGTAGATAGGGCATTTAAAGTCTGATAAAACTGGTTGCGACTCCATGTCGAGCGGTTCGAGAATAGCAATGTTTATTCGACCTACTCGTGGTGTGGTGGTTATGCGGCAATTTCAAATTTAGAATTGGGGAACAAATTTCGAAATTAAATGTCTATCTCTCGTTTTGTCCGCTGTCACACGTACAAACTTTATGTTTGGTGGTTGATAATTAAGCAGATAATTAAACGATTTTGTAACGGTAAAAGGCATTTTGTTCAAATTTCCAACCGTAATTATTACCTATCCAATTTGACAAATATCAATTAATGATATGGTTAATACAAAATCTACGTAAAATGTCAATATATCTGTAATCGACGCCATAATAATATTTAAGGATAATTGTTTTAAATAAGTATGGCATACAAAATAAAACCAAGTTTTCATTGGCAAGTTGCTTAAAATTTTTAAATTCTTATTTTCATCGCCTAGTAGTGATTTATTAATTTTGTCACTATCGAAACATTACTCGTAATATATACAAGTACATTAATGACCTTTAAATTGAAAACAACTTCGTAACACAATCAATGACCAAATGAACATCTTACACATCGCCGATGACCCTTACATCGCCTGGCTTACTAACCCGTAGGTCACTTTCCGCTTGTATAATTCTGCATTACGTACGTTTTCTAAACCATTCGTAGCATTACGTCAACATAATATTATCTTTTCAATTCAAAATAATACTCTGTAACAATACAATAGAAGTTTTAAAGGAGGGCAGATTATACGGACCGAGTTTCGAATAATCCTCTGAAGACAAAAAGAGGCATCGTTACGACCGAAGTAACTTTTTCAATATCTCGACAACAATACCCCGATGTTTCTTTATTCGCGCTTGCTTACAGTATGCATAAAATTTCTTATGGAATATTATTTTATAAAATTCCTTTTATTTCGAATATTGTACAAAAATTTAACAATAGTACAGAAAGTATACTAGAATACTAGGCTTTTAAGGATAGTAGTGATTATCGCAATGCACTTTTCTTTTCAATATAAACACGCACGCATCTTACTCACACCAAACGACAGTACGAAAATACTCCGTGTGTTACGTCCCATATTCCGGATCATCTCGTTTGCTCTCTCATTGATTTCGGACGAAATAGTGCCTTTCTGTGTCGGATGAAAGTCGCTTTTTGCAGTGCAACAGCGACGCTCTGGAAGGGCGGTCGTCGCGTAAGCTACGGGCCACGTGCAACTCGACAACTTGCGCTTAGTTCTTCACGAACTGTGTGGGAGGCTAGTACGTTACATGAATAATATTATGTTTTGTCAATGTCATGCATGGTGATCATATTGCGAAAAAGCGTTTTTCGCTGGCGACCTGCTGTGATGCGTGTGTGAGTGCCGGGCCACGTGATTTTGACAGTCGGAAAATTTTAATGCCGGTAATTTGAGTATTATCAACAGATATGTATTGTACTTAACTCGACAGTGAAAGTGCTTTTTGCTGATAACGAATCTTAAACGATACCATGTTTTAATGCAATATTCATTTAACCATAGAAGATATTACATCGGGGCTGACTATTTAATTTATTTGGCGCAATTTATATCTACGATGGAGTATCAATGGTGAGTTGAAGCTTTTAATAACGCTTTGAAGAGAATGACGAGAAGTAATTTTTGAATTGAAAGGTGTGTAAGATTATAATCACCGGAGTTATTATACCAAATTGATAATAACTGTTAATATTCCTGTTTGTATGTTCATACTGAGTTAATGGGTTCTATATTTAATTCAAGATTTTTTCCTTTTCGTGGTGTAATATAATTTATCGTTTAATAATTATAATTTGATTCATAAGAGTAAGTTTTTAGTTTTTATAATAGATATTCAAAGAAAATAATGTGATGTTGTTAGAGAATTTTAAGTTAATAATCAGTACATTTAATACAAGGTAGGCATAAAGTAAGCCATTTTACATCCTTTCCCCATTGTTTATGGATAGAACACTTACTGCGCATGTCCGTTACTATGTCAACAAACTACAGGATACTTACCGCGTATACCTATATTACTCGTACATCAAAGAGTATATAACCAGTATAGTACATTAGGATGGGCGTTCGCCTAATATTTTATAATTATCAGCTTGTAGACTCCTCTGCATAGACGTCGTCTCGGTAGGTTTGTTTTTACCCATTTTCGCCACAAAACAGCAGTGCAATTACTGTTCTGTCCTGGTTAAGTCTGTCTAAAGGTAAAGAGAGCAAGTATAATTACGGGCTCTGAAGCAATCCGTCTTAGTCCACAGGGGTGACAAATCATTTGTAACCTTCTTCGATTGAAGTTATTTTCTGGTATCTAGGCTGCATCAAGCACACACCATCAGATGGACTATTAGCACGTTTTTCACCCCGAACCAATAAAAGAAAATACTCGAGTAACTTGGCACCCCTAAACTTATCAATTACAATCTTAAATGCTTACTTTTTAAACTTAAGTGTATAGGAAGTAAAGATTAATTCAAAGAGGTGTAAAGTCCGCCATGTCGTACTGGAACAGAGGGCCATAATATTCTGGCTCTAAAATTTTCTAAAAACGGGAGTAAGAGCCTGTGTCTTGCAGTGGTCTCTACGAGTGTATTGGTATAATGCACACGTACAAGATGGCTCATTTTTTAAGTAAGTTTTTAGCGTCACCAAACTGGCTTCTGTAACCCATGCTTCACCTTCACGGGAAATAGAACGAGATGAGCGGCAAAGCCTCGTAGATTTTATTTTTTCTTAAGCATTTGACTTTGAAAGCTATACATTAAAGCTTTGAACTGATTTAGGATTTTTTTAGCTATCTTAACAGCTCATAACGTGATATAACAATTAAAATAAACTTGTTATGACACATTTAAGGATATATAAACATTTTAAAAACCTGAAGCAAACAACCTCGTTATTGATTTCAGTCCAGTGACATCCAACGGTTGCTACCAGACGCTATTAATTTTACATGCCCCACTACCGGCCGCACTAACACAGAGAAACTTACTCCTTGTCAACACTCCTAGTTCGATTGCACGAATAATCGATACTATTGAGTCTGACTCAGTTGCGAATTGAAAGATATCCAAAACATGTCGACATCGGGTCGTGTTTAGATACATACTTAAATCATTTTCAATTAGTAACGCTGGAAACCATGATGATAGCAGTAAATATTTATTACCAGTTCGGGATGTTCTCGACGTGGGACGTCTACGTCAATTCCCATGTCATTGTTTCAATATAACTATTGTATTAATTCAATTACAGCACATCTTAAGATCATACGCAAACCAGAAGGATTTTCTAGCCTATAAGTCAGAAACAGTCTAAATATTTTTAATAAAAAAAGAAAGTCTCGTGCCAATCAAAATAACGACTTCTGTGTTTAATATGCGGCCTAATACCTTGCTTATATCACCAATTTGGTACGGAATTATCATCATCAACGCGGTTGTCACCGTCCAAAAAAAAATACTAGCCTCAGAGAAACACGGAAAACCGGTCAAAAGAAGAGTTTTTCGTCTACCCATACCTCCTGCATTCACTTAATTCGCGCAACGTTTTGGACAACTTGTGCATATAATTTGGTCGATGAACCTTGCAGGATTAATAATAAATCGGTTGAGGAATCAAAAATGGACATTCAAAAGTTGTTAACTACACTCAGCAACGATAACACGGAAGACATGCTTAATTTTAAATTTTAACAGGAAAAAGTATGTCTACGGAGTTTCTTTCGTCTGTTTCTTCTCCGTCAGAGGAACCTTATTACGAAAGCTACCATCGTAGATTGAACGAAATTTGAATTTTCTTACATCAAACAAAGAATTTTCATTTCGATTAATTTCATTCATTACGGCATTTCGTTCATTTGGGTAATTACATTCTTTAAATTCAAAAGTAAAATAGAAGTGATGTAATGAAAAAGAGGCAAGCACATGCTGGTTTCCTAATGACGTTTCTATTTACCGCCGAGAACGTGGTAAATACAGGACTTAAAATTGATATTAACAATTAGTGATACCGGCATCGGGATGGAACCCAGGTCAATCGCGCTCTTCGAAACTAAAGTGAGCGCCCTGTCCACTAGGCTATTACGGCTCTTTATATATAAATATTTTAATAATATATACATAAAATTACGCAGTCAGATTGCATTATGTATGAACATAATAAATTTTTCCCTTTGAGTGTATCTCAGCGCCATGTGATATCGGCATAAGAATCAGCCATCCCACATTTTTCATATTTGTTTTGTTTACTAAAGACATCTTTATCTATATTATATGTATACAATAAAATGTATATAAGATAAACTTGTAAGTATATCTTGTCTTGTATAAATCGTACTTTTGGCCCTCACGATACAAGCTTGCCTAATGTAAAGGCTAAAGATAACACCATACCCGTATTATATTAATGACAATATGTTGTGTTTAATGTAATTAAGGTACGAACTTGAAACGATGAATCTAACACTGTACTATTAAATAATTTTAATTTTCATTCTTTTTACATCAAAGCTCATAGCAATTAACTGATCAAGCTTAGCAGCAGTCAGTTTGTCAATATAACACTTTAAACAGAAGAAAGCTGATGTGCACTTTTCTACAGACCTTACAAAAAGAGGTTACCTGTTCGACTTTTGTTTACGTATATTTAAATAATAAACCGATCATTGTTGTTTCACCTGAAACATACAGACAGACCTCTTGTAAATTTAAAGATCAAATAATGAGTTTTAAAAATAAGTAGGTATTTTTTAAAAGTCAGTTTTTCTAAATTAAATAATTATTTACGTTGGCCTATTTTCTTGTATTTGTTTAATTTAATAATCATAAATCAACATTGATATACTTGAATATTTAAACAAACATAGAGTTGACATTTTCATGGATCATTATAATTCACTTCATGTGACGTGGGATTTACGTTTCATTTATTAAAAGAAACGAAGGTTCGGTGTCCCCGGACTTCATAAAAGGACAACTGTTTCTATAGAGTTCATTGTTCTGTGATATATAAGGACAAATTGTAATTCACCCATTTACGGCTCGATTATTCCTTTTTTCTACAGTATTTATCCTAAGGGGTATAAAATGTGGTCAGAGTCTGCTTTAAAGCCACCACGTACTTACACCAACTTGTTATCTCACCATCGCTTTGAAAGCTCTTTATCTTTAAGTGAAACCAGTTCTGGTAAACAAAAGAATTCCCGTGAAGAAAAAAAAGTGAATCAATTAATCAAAACTTTGATTCATAAGGTTTTAAATATTTAATTTACTACGGTAATTTATGTGACATTTTTGTACGGTAGGCTTCAGGTAACATTGTCGTATTTTTATAAAAAAAGTATTACTGTTTCGCTTTTTGAGTAAGGTTATTTTATCATGCTAATTGTTAAGCTCCGTATAAGAAGTAGATACATCTTATGTCATGTGCTTATGAATGTGCAGGTATATGAACATAAATGTAGGTGATTATTCTTTTAAGTCGGTATAACGACGATACAGTAAATGTTTTAAATTGAATATCGACAATATGAGGTTTTTCTTTAATATAATTATGCTATGAAATTATTGCCATGTTTTGGTTGTTGGAGATTCTACATCGAGTCACATCCCTCGGGTATCGTAAAAGTCGACTAAATAAATACCAGCAAATCTCCAGAACTGCAACAGATGGCAGAGTAATAATCTTAAAACTACAATACCTAAAGTATCTAGACCGGTGACGGGAGATCTGCTAAAGTAGAACGGTTAAGTAAAAAACTGGCAGTCCGCGGACACCTGCAAACAGCATAAATTGATAAAGATCACAGGTGCGTTACCATTCCTGAGGATTAAGATCACGTCTTGCAGCTCATAATTATATTGGATCTCTATACATTTAACACAACCGTAGTTGCACAACTGTTTGGCGGTAAAAATATGTGAGAGTGTGGTACCTACCCAAATGACTCCTAAGCTGACAACGCGCCTGCATCTCCTCTGGTGTTGCAGATGTACGTGGGCGACGGTAATCAGTTACAATCAGGTGAGCCGCTTGCTCGTTTGCCCCCTTTCCTATAAAAAAGGGCCAGTATAATTACGGGCCGCGAGGCAGTCAATGTTAGTCACCAGAGGTGACAACGTATCTATCACCATCTTCGATCGTGGACTAACCTTATATAAATAATGAATTACTAAATAAATCCTTGTTACTTTTTGCCAATGAAAGAAACACCAAGCCTAGTTGTAGAGATACTGCGAAGCTGAAGGTTGCAGGTTTCAATCCCACTAGGAGCAAATATTTGTATGATAAGTATACATTTGTGTTATGGATGTGTATGTATGTACGTATGATAATTTATGTATGTCTATTTAATTACAATTCAGTTACCAAGATATAGGGAATCATAGTTTGGAAGAAAATGGCGTGTGTGATTGTTTAATATATTCAATAGAAAAGTAGATTGCGCAAGTCCGTTTGTGTTGGTTGGTTGGTTTAGTCGTACCAAAGGGTAATGAATGTATGTATCGAATCCTCTATAGGTAATAGGTATGAATGCTTGTATAAGACACATTAAACGGTTAAAGTAAGAAGATAGTGTATTTTCTTTCTTTTCTTCAGCCTCTGAACAGTCCACGATTGAACATAAGAGTCACCCATTGTGTACATACTTCTGCCAACATATACATTTGCCAAGCGTGGCCATTAGGATAAATGATGAATAATCGAAGAATAGGATTATCCCGACATTTCTCGTATGAAATAAAATAGATTAGTAGATTCTATTACGCATCACACCCATACAATTTTAAAGTAATGTTTAATTTTAACTTCTGTTGGTAAGAACTCTCCTTAAAACTTTTTCTGTTTCCCAAGCATAAACGAACACTTCGTTTCTTTATTTGTTTAAATTTCTTTTCTTCTGAAGTCGACCCTCGTTATGAAATTAATTACTGAGATCAATTTGCTTTTATTACTCTTTTGATAACATTTTAAGTTATGATTTTATTAATTTGTTTTCAGCTGCAATATGTATTTATTTTATGTCATTATATGTATTTATTTGTGGAATATTATTGATATTGCTTAAGAAAAATATACCGTTGATAAGTTTCGTGCAAATTGCCGATGCGATATCTGTTATTTAATTTATATCGTATTTTCACTTTTGATGTATTCTTAAGATCACATCATCTTACTCTCAATTTACATACTCGCTGGATCTACGCGGTAAAGTAAAGACAACTTTACCTCTTGAACTCGTCTAAATTTATGCAGTGCTGAGTCTTTGAGAAATAATACCTTTAAGTATGTAACCGTGCGTTATAAAATTACGCAATAATTTTAACCGCCGTTATCTTGAGTTAATCCTCTTATTAATGGATGTATGGTGAGTAGTAAAATTTTGAATCATTAATGAATTGATATATTTTAGTTTCATTCACATACACAATTCGCATCCAATGTTGTAAATATTTTAGTTATTGCGTAGGCCTATAAAGCGCTTCTTTTATTATATGCTTGTTTTTTTTTTGGTGACAACCTATATAAATAGCGTAGTTGGCAGTGACCGTATATTAAAAGCGGTGAGTAGCGGGTTCAAATCTAAAGGTAAACATTTGACAGGGAGACAATCATTCGTATTCGACATAACACGATTTAAGTTATGCCGTCAGATAAAATTTTAAAACATGTTAAGAACGACTTTTTCATATTTATATTTATTTTGAATATGCTGAATTATGGCGACGTCTATAAATATTAACCATCACAACATACACCAATACGGATGTAGTCAGATTAATTTATACTTTCTACTAACTATTGTTTGTTAATTTCTAATAATAAAACACACTACTTTTTCATTGCGTAGGATTATGCGAAACCCATAAAAACGTACTATATGCGCATAGTAACAGAAGACGAAAAATAAAGATACCTGTAAAAACTTCAATATATAATATATACAGCAATGTGTCCCGACAATGAGTCAGTCGGGCTCATGGACGTGATGGGAATGTGGAATTCTAACTAAATCAAAAAAAGTTGAGGAGGACCGCATGAAGCCAATTTAAAACGTATGCGGAAGCGCGATATTTATATATATGTCAAATATTATTGATAGGTTTAAAATTCTTCATAAATTTATCTAATCCAATCCGTGTTCAGAACTTTATTTGTCTATACTAAATTCAATATAACCCAAAAACCTTTTATGATATTATGGAATTAACTTCGTCTTCTCTGTTACAAAGATGAAGTTCATTCCGTGGTTACTGCGATGCAATAACATGTCCAAAGTTCATATCTTGTTCTTAATTTATAGTAATTTGTTAACAAAGAAAAAAAACTCTTACTTCATCAGTTTGTATCTATTGATTCAAATAAAGTAATTATTTACTCTATCTGCAAGTACCATAATACAATACAACTGAAAGTGTCTGAGATGAATATTCTCAAAGTTAATGTTAATTATTAACACTTTACAAAATCAATACATTTTGACTGAGATAAATTAATGTTAAACACGCTTTTTACAACGTAGGTACACAGGTAAAGGAATGATCAGTCTTGTTTAGCAGCCACTTAACCTGTCAGCTGTATTGAATGTTTTAAGGTTAATTCAACGACTATAGTATATTTGATTTCTGATAGTCAATTTATTTTTCTATATGTGGCGTAGTTTCTGTAAATGCCTTTGTTCGTTATATATAACTTTGAGATATATTTAATATGTTTACATAGAAATTTCTTGCATTTTGTGACAATACTCGTAACTTGCGCATATAACAATAAAATGTATAGTTAGTTTTTATTGGATTTGAAATATTTATGTGCACATTATCAAAGAAACCATTTGCTTTAAAACCGTTAGTAGTAGTAGTAGTTGAGTCATTATTAGGTAAATAATTTATGTTATAATCACCTAATTACGTTATTAAGGTTACAAAACATGACTTATGACCTTTGCTACAATTCTGCCTATCCGCAAGGAATATGTTCAACAATTGGGCGAGTGACATATGTAGGATTATTTAAAACAAATGACCTCCGATAATTAAGAGTTCAATTCGTGTTAACAATAGCTTTTTTGGTAAAAGGAGCTAACGACAAATCGGCTCACCTGTTCGTATGTGATTACCGTCGCCCACGTACATCTTCAACACCAGAGGAGCTGCAGATGTATTGCCGGCCTTTAAGGAATTTTGAAAGATGGGAGGGAAAATGGGAAGGGGCATGGGGCCGGTAGAGTAGTCGGCCGGTCAAGCCGGCCAATTCGAACATCAGCAAAAACCGCCACAGAGCTCTACCACGTTAAACTTGGCTCTACCACCATACCTAAGCAACGTATAAATTATTTCGGCTCTGTTTTAATTTCTTATGTGAGAGCTGATTTAAGTTATTTGAATTCCGTGCACCGCAGAGTCGCATGAAGTTATAACAAGGAAAGTTAACGATATGGAACTGCCGCCTGACAAATGATGCGACGCGTCTGTGAGCACGCAAATTCTTATTCAAATTAACCCTTTTCGTGACAGAAAATAACGAGATTCTCTTTGTAAATCTATGTTTATTTGGTGATTTTAGATATATATTTGTAATGGATTATACTTAGTATATTAAATTATATATCTACTACGCCATAGTTGTCATTAAAATATTTACAAAACTTTAAGTGTAAGTCTATTCTTTTGCATTCTCTGTGCATACTCGTATTGCTATAATGCATCAACTGGTCAGTGTACAATAAATGCTGTGTAAGTGAGACAGAAAAGCGTATATTAAAGCTTTTTGTCTGCTTGCGACGACATCGCCTCGTCACGTTGTGTTTTGTTAGGCTCAGGCTTCACAAACCCGACTCGTTTTTATTATATATTGATGTTGTTACATTTCGAATGCATCATCATAATCGAAAAGGCGTATTTATAAGAAAAAAAAGTAATCGTTAGTTTCAGGATGTGGTTTTTTGCATAATTTTCATGGTTTTTTTTATATTATTGGTTAAATGTTATTATAATCAGCTATAATTAGTAAGTCATATTATTAGAAATCGGCTATTATTCATGGAGCCACTTTGTCACCCCCTTAGTTAGTCGATGGTATGCCTCACCGACCGTTGTTACACTGGCTCTATACCTTTATAATCGGAACACAACAGTAGTTGCACTGCTATTTGGTGGTAGAAATAGATATCTACCATCAAAAATCATCGAAACCGAAATTAAAAACGCATCAGTTCAAACAAAAAATACGACAATAACGAGCACAAAAGTAACAGTAAATTAATATTTTTCATAGTTTACTTTTTGTTACGTTGAATGCTTATATATATATATATATATATATATATATAACTTATAGATATAAAAGCAAGACACAGAAAATGTACAACAATCACTATATATGTATTGAATGATTAAGTCTCATTAGGGTCAACAGCAGAGCGATTATTGTGCCAAATGATTGCAGCTCTGATAATCACTACGTAAAAAGTGAATGACACTGGCAAGTGTATAACACGATTTTGGACGAAGCACTGTTACTTTTTTCATCACATTATTGTGTAATATATTTCATATATACATAATGAAATGAAATGAATTACACTTTATTGTACACCAATTAGCAAAAAAAGGAAAAATATAAATACAAAGAAACATTAAATAAACAAAGGTACAAATGGCGGTTTTATCGCTTAAAAGCATACATATATATTTTGTTTAATTATTTGTATTTTTTTGATGAGAAAAGAGGGATCAGGTGAGCATACGTGCTGATAAAATAATTTTGGGAATAGTAAATGGATGAGGGAGAGAGGAGGTGGTTTATTCTTCCGGTTACCTCACTCACGGACCGATGCACAAGACGCCTCTTCTTAATGCCGGTATTCTGCGAGCCGTGACCCTGCCCCTGCTCACTAGAGCTGTAGAAAAGTCGTCACTGGGCTCTACCATGTTCTTAAGAAGTCTTTTGTATATATTATGTATACTTTTGTACCTTAGCCAACTCTTCTTAAATATCGAACTATTCAGTAATATGCAAATGTAGTTTTAAGATTTTCCTATCGAAAGCGTTTGGTGATTAATGTCTCCAAAAAAAAAAATCTATCCAGTCTAAAATTATCCATTAACACTGTTATCGTTAACCGCAGTCAAAATAAACCTTAACAAAAAGTCCAATTTAAACATGCGCTTTATTAATGTCTAGTCAGCCATATTATGACAGCGCTTGAAAAAAAATGTTTGATTCAAATCCGCGAATAGTCGAATTAGTCACCGTTAGTTGCTTCATGAACAGATTTTTCCATGGCATTGAAAGCGTTAACTGTTCAAACAAAGTTTTATGGCTTAGTACCAAAATTAAAGACCACAAAACGGGCGCATGACGTACATAGTTTTTAATTACAGGGGTCAATGATATCTGAGTTTATTTTGTCGTGTTTTCCAGCAGATAAATTAACGTTACAAAATATTTGTAAATTATCTTTTACTTCTTCCTTAACAATATATTTGTTAATTGGATGACAATGTTCATATTTTAATATAAAAAGAAGCTATTTAATGGGATGCCTATCATTTTCGAGATAAAACTTTCGTAATTTTCTACAAAACCTTAAATATTTTATCATTGTCACTGGTTATAGGTAGGTACTGGATATAGGTAATAAAAATTAAGTAAAATAAAACAAAAATTTGCTTACAGTTTGCGTACGAGCAATCAAACCTAACCGTTTATTCCACGGTAATTCAAACGCTTTGATTCAAAGTTTTGGTTCATTATCATATATTATATGATATTATAATTTATATATACATATTATATTATCATTATCATATATATGAATTTTTTGAACTAATACAAAATGTTTTGCTATTTCCTATAATCTATATTAAATTATGGCTAATTTTTTTAGAACGGTTTGTATTAATGTACATTTACAGTATAAAATATGATCCGATACTTAGTTAGTAATGATCCTGCCTCCGAAGCAGAGGGTTGCGGGTTTGAATCCTGCTAGGAGCAAACGTTTCTGTGATGATAATAATAAGCAAGGCATGGATATTTAAGTATATAAACATATGTATATATTTATTATATATCTGTGTAGATTTACGTATGGTTCAACTATAGATTATACTTATATATTATCTATTTAATCCCCAACATCCAGTGTCTTGGCACAGGGAATCCTAGTTTTGAATTGGATGACGTGTTCGATGTATTTATTGGTAATTGTCTCGGTTTTAAATTATGCATAATTACGTGGTCGTAATTCAGAATCGAATGAATCTTTTGTTGTTCCCAATTTTCATATGATAATCAGTTGCGTCAACATATTGAATAATCGATGTTTGTTCAAGTTTATTTATTTTTAACATTCTTTCCATTTTTCTTTATATCGATATTCTACAAAAGACTTTATGTGAGAAAGTAGATCCTTCCCGAATCAATATCGATTCAATTTGTACGCTTAAGTGAGTTGCAGGTCGTGGCTTCAATTAACAGGAGATCGTATCTTATCAGATTGCGCGATGTACTCGTACATCGTCTTTCTGCGAGATGTCTAGTAAGTAATTCAATAATTTTCAATCAACACATTTTAATTTTTAACTGTCTTTTTGTCCGAATACATATAATGAAACTATTTAAATTATTGGATATCCAATACCAAAATGGTTAAAGAAACGAACAACTTATAAACGGGCAAACGTTTAGAAACAAGAAAAGGTCCAACACGCGGTTCCAATGGCAGTTGGAAAATGGTAAAGTCTCAATCTAGTTTTAACGCATCTGGCGATTATTAATTATTCCTCGATAATAAATTAAGTAGAATAATATTACTAAACACAGGCTTTATTTCTTTCTTTCTAAATCTGGTGACAGACTGATGATGGATAATCTAAATATTCGAATAATATTTGAAAGTAATGACACTGAACCATTTAATTAATACCCCTGCCGAACTCAAATCAATGGGGAGCAGCATCTCTAGTGCGAGTACCAGCACTTCGCTGTCCACTATCCTAGATAAAATCTTCATGGAAAAGCTTACATTCAGCAGTGGGCTTGTACAAACAACAAAGACAATGAAAAAGAAGAAGACTGCAGCGGTCCTTCAGTGTAAGCTGTCAGACTACATTTTATTGGTAATTGTCTCGGTTTTAAATTATGCATAATTACGTGGTCGTAATTCAGAATCTAATGAATCTTTTGTTGTTCCCAATTTTCATATGATAATCAGTTGCGTCAACATATTGAATAATCGATGTTTGTTCAAGTTTATTTATTTTTAACATTCTTTCCATTTTTCTTTATATCGATATTCTACAAAAGACTTTATGTGAGAAAGTAGATCCTTCCCGAATCAATATCGATTCAATTTGTACGCTTAAGTGAGTTGCAGGTCGTGGCTTCAATTAACAGGAGATCGTATCTTATCAGATTGCGCGATGTACTCGTACATCGTCTTTCTGCGAGATGTCTAGTAAGTAATTCAATAATTTTCAATCAACACATTTTAATTTTTAACTGTCTTTTTGTCCGAATACATATAATGAAACTATTTAAATTATTGGATATCCAATACCAAAATGGTTAAAGAAACGAACAACTTATAAACGGGCAAACGTTTAGAAACAAGAAAAGGTCCAACACGCGGTTCCAATGGCAGTTGGAAAATGGCAAAGTCTCAATCTAGTTTTAACGCATCTGGCGATTATTAATTATTCCTCGATAATAAATTAAGTAGAATAATATTACTAAACACAGGCTTTATTTCTTTCTTTCTTTCTTTCTAAATCTGGTGACAGACTGATGATGGATAATCTAAATATTCGAATAATATTTGAAAGTAATAACACTGAACCATTTTATTAATACCCCTGCCGAACTCAAATCAATGGGGAGCAGCATCTCTAGTGCGAGTACCGGCACTTCGCTGTCCACTATCCTGGATAAAATCTTCATGGAAAAGCTTACATTCAGCAGTGGGCTTGTACAAACAACAAAGACAATGAAAAAGAAGAAGACTGCAGCGGTCCCTCAGTGTAAGCTGTCAGACTACATTTTATTGGTAATTGTCTCGGTTTTAAATTATGCATAATTACGTGGTCGTAATTCAGAATCTAATGAATCTTTTGTTGTTCCCAATTTTCATATGATAATCAGTTGCGTCAACATATTGAATAATCGATGTTTGTTCAAGTTTATTTATTTTAACATTCTTTCCATTTTCTTTATATCGATATTCTACAAAAGACTTTATGTGAGATACAGTAGATATAAAAAGCTAATCAAACAGTCAGTTTCGATCGCCTACGTAAAATATTTTCGTCTTGTTATAATGATCGTGTTAATCTAAAGCATGTACTAAAGTAAAATAGCTACCTGTAAATATCTTACTGATGGCAAAGGCTTTCTATCAATATCAGTGAAGGGTTTTAGAGCTGGCATCGACGTGTTATACTATTTTTTTTACTAGAAGTTTTTTTTTATTTTACTATTTGTGCTGTAATAGTACAAAAAGTAAAATAACTCCGGTAATTGAAATTATTTCATGCACAATAGTGCCTTAAACGAACACCGCAACTTGGCTGGTCTCCAACAGGTTTCTTTCGCTGAGCTCTACTAGAAGATACATGTCTGCTTGAATTTATTTATTGAGGCTAACTAAGTGAATTATTAAATGGTCTTAGCTTTCACTATATTTCTAAAGAGGCCACCGAACTATACATTTAAATATGATAAAAGAAGTCCCATAATTATTAAATTTCACAAATATGTGATGTGAATTGAAAAAATTGGTTTGGACGGAAGAAAGGTTCTCGAGTGGCAGCCACGTACAGGCAAACGCAGTATAGGACGACCCCCCACAAGATGGAATGACGACCTGCGCAGTGTTGCGGGAAGTCGATGGATGCAGGTGGCTCAGGACCGAGCTTCGTGGCAATCTTTGGGGGAGGCCTATGTTCAGCAGTGGACTTCTGATAGGCTGAAATGATGATGATGATGATGATGATGATGATGATGATGATGATGATGATGATGATGATGATGATGATGATGATGATGATGATGATGATGATGATGATGATGATGATGATGATGATGATGATGATGATGATGATGATGATGATGATGATGATGATGATGATGATGATGATGATGATGATGATGATGATGATGATGATGATGATGATGATGATGATGATGATGATGATGATGATGATGATGATGATGATGATGATGATGATGATGATGATGATGATGATGATGATGATGATGATGATGATGATGATGATGATGATGATGATGATGATGATGATGATGATGATGATGATGATGATGATGATGATGATGATGATGATGATGATGATGATGATGATGATGATGATGATGATGATGATGATGATGATGATGATGATGATGATGATGATGATGATGATGATGATGATGATGATGATGATGATGATGATGATGATGATGATGATGATGATGATGATGATGATGATGATGATGATGATGATGATGATGATGATGATGATGATGATGATGATGATGATGATGATGATGATGATGATGATGATGATGATGATGATGATGATGATGATGATGATGATGATGATGATGATGATGATGATGATGATGATGATGATGATGATGATGATGATGATGATGATGATGATGATGATGATGATGATGATGATGATGATGATGATGATGATGATGATGATGATGATGATGATGATGATGATGATGATGATGATGATGATGATGATGATGATGATGATGATGATGATGATGATGATGATGATGATGATGATGATGATGATGATGATGATGATGATGATGATGATGATGATGATGATGATGATGATGATGATGATGATGATGATGATGATGATGATGATGATGATGATGATGATGATGATGATGATGATGATGATGATGATGATGATGATGATGATGATGATGATGATGATGATGATGATGATGATGATGATGATGATGATGATGATGATGATGATGATGATGATGATGATGATGATGATGATGATGATGATGATGATGATGATGATGATGATGATGATGATGATGATGATGATGATGATGATGATGATGATGATGATGATGATGATGATGATGATGATGATGATGATGATGATGATGATGATGATGATGATGATGATGATGATGATGATGATGATGATGATGATGATGATGATGATGATGATGATGATGATGATGATGATGATGATGATGATGATGATGATGATGATGATGATGATGATGATGATGATGATGATGATGATGATGATGATGATGATGATGATGATGATGATGATGATGATGATGATGATGATGATGATGATGATGATGATGATGATGATGATGATGATGATGATGATGATGATGATGATGATGATGATGATGATGATGATGATGATGATGATGATGATGATGATGATGATGATGATGATGATGATGATGATGATGATGATGATGATGATGATGATGATGATGATGATGATGATGATGATGATGATGATGATGATGATGATGATGATGATGATGATGATGATGATGATGATGATGATGATGATGATGATGATGATGATGATGATGATGATGATGATGATGATGATGATGATGATGATGATGATGATGATGATGATGATGATGATGATGATGATGATGATGATGATGATGATGATGATGATGATGATGATGATGATGATGATGATGATGATGATGATGATGATGATGATGATGATGATGATGATGATGATGATGATGATGATGATGATGATGATGATGATGATGATGATGATGATGATGATGATGATGATGATGATGATGATGATGATGATGATGATGATGATGATGATGATGATGATGATGATGATGATGATGATGATGATGATGATGATGATGATGATGATGATGATGATGATGATGATGATGATGATGATGATGATGATGATGATGATGATGATGATGATGATGATGATGATGATGATGATGATGATGATGATGATGATGATGATGATGATGATGATGATGATGATGATGATGATGATGATGATGATGATGATGATGATGATGATGATGATGATGATGATGATGATGATGATGATGATGATGATGATGATGATGATGATGATGATGATGATGATGATGATGATGATGATGATGATGATGATGATGATGATGATGATGATGATGATGATGATGATGATGATGATGATGATGATGATGATGATGATGATGATGATGATGATGATGATGATGATGATGATGATGATGATGATGATGATGATGATGATGATGATGATGATGATGATGATGATGATGATGATGATGATGATGATGATGATGATGATGATGATGATGATGATGATGATGATGATGATGATGATGATGATGATGATGATGATGATGATGATGATGATGATGATGATGATGATGATGATGATGATGATGATGATGATGATGATGATGATGATGATGATGATGATGATGATGATGATGATGATGATGATGATGATGATGATGATGATGATGATGATGATGATGATGATGATGATGATGATGATGATGATGATGATGATGATGATGATGATGATGATGATGATGATGATGATGATGATGATGATGATGATGATGATGATGATGATGATGATGATGATGATGCATAAGACACGTAAATAATGTAAGGCATTTCTAGTTATACCTTTTCTTCGCGTCAAATCCTTACAACTTTCATTGTTTCGTACTTAGCCCGTAAAGCCCACACAAAGCCTTTGTCTGAAGCTTTTACCCAACCGGTAGTAGCATTAAGGCTTCTTTAACTTAATTTGCGGAAAGTTTATTGACATAATATTACTAAATAATATATTTTTAATAATTTTATTTAAAGCAACGTAAAACAAATATTGTTTACGTCTATTTTAGTATAACAATGAATTGTTAAAATGTGAAAAACAAACCAATTAATGTTTTGAAAATAATGAAGACAAATTATAATTTGAATATTCAAATGTCTTTATTGTACTAATATTGCAAACTGATAAAATACTATCACGTTATATTTTAGTATTGTATTTTATTACGCATTTTACATGCAGAATACTTAAGTTACTTTTTGTATCGGGTAATGGAAATCTCTATATAATAAATCCACTCTTTACTTACCTTAATTTGCATGAAAAGTGTTAGCGCTCAACAGTTTTCTTCAACGACAATTTAATATTCAACTCCATTCAAACAAGCTTTATCTAGGAGCTAGGTAATGCTCCTTTGAAATACTCTTTAAAATAAATTAAAATGAAGTTCTTGTGAGAAAATCAGGTGTAATTTTAAATGTTTTTTAGATAAAAATAATTAACGAAGAAATGTACAAAAAGAATTTACAAAAGTTTTTAACTTGGCAAAAGTATGATTTTCTATTTTGGTTCTGTGGTTGCTGTTTTGATACTGTGTTTTACATATAATACATTTTTACATTCAACATTGACAACTTATCGAGGGTTAGATATATTGACGGTTTTTGAGACTAACAATACGTTTAAATACCTTATTGCCAGTAGTATGGATACATACATGCATTACATATACATATTTTATAAAAAAAACGCACAGCAGCAATATACTTTTCAATTATTATCCTACTTTGTATTCTTATCAGCTTATAAAGAGCCCAATTCTCGGTGGTGGTAATCTCAGAATAATACACATCATATCTTAGATGCATCTGCCCATCACCGTTCTCATAAATTAACATTCATCTAATGGTTATTCCGCCATTTTCCAGACATGTCGTCACGAATTTTTTTGACATTTTACTTAGTCTTTTATTGTATTTTATACACGCATTCAAGTTAACCATTCAACTTCCAAGCTAAGATTGTTTGAGGACCGAGAGCTAGCAAATAATTTTGTTGTTAGTTTAATATCGTAAGAAACGTTGTACATTTGAAAAATTTAAAAATGAAGTCAATGTACCAAATTCCACATACATGCACTAGATCAGCTCGAAACTGCACTTCCCAGCTCTAAATCCCTTTTAATGGTTAAATAGAAAACTGTATTTGTATCTATGATCTCTCTATATGTGATTTAAATTACTAAGGTCAATAAAAAACAACCTGATTTTTAATTCAATTAATAACACTTAAAATGGTGCTGTGACAGTTACCCAGCCGTATTTGGGTTGACAGGTGCTAGGGATAGGCTTGCCGTTTGTGGTAAGTTGTTTATTTATTTGAAGGGATATTGATTTCGCTGATTACTTTGATTATATTTATGTTCGGTAAACCAATTCTTCCATAACACCATTCACAAATATACAAGGAAAAACTTCATCAATCATACTGACTTTCTTATATTTGAAAATTAATTTTGAAAGACCAAATCAATACTGACTGGGTAACTGTGGTCTGCTTCTATTTTAGTTAATATTGTCAATATTGAAACTAGACTGTGGAATAGAGATCAAAGGAGTTTAGCAAGTAAAAGGCAAAGGAAGTTAGATGAGAGCGGACAGTTGACACAATTTAAACGTCGCCTTTTCTATTCGAATGGCTGCTTGCAACATGTCGTTTATTTGTTTCTTTTAATCAAGACATAACACGGAAATTGAAACATATAAACAAAAATTAATACTATTTTTTTTTATTTTATCAGATGTTGTTATTAGTTGGATCAAATGTATGTGATACGATATCAAATCAATTTGTGCAAATGTTGGTTGCAATTGAAAATTTAACTTAAATCACACGAGCAAACGAATACGTTCATACATGAGCCACTCTAAGCGCCAAACCGTAACATCAAAAACAACAGCGTAATTCTTATTATATCCTTACATATAGGGCATGCAGGAAACAAGGAATATTCAGTAGGTTTTGAAATGCACCCGCTACCGATGAGAATGCAAGTGAGATAAATTATTCAAACATTGGCTGTAGTTCGATAAACCCAGACATCGTGACTGGAGAATTGCTTATGGCTTATTCAGGAATCTTAGGTTAAAATTAGCTGCTTAATCCCGACTTTCTCGAGTAGTCGTAAAAGCTTAATGAGATTGGCACTGCTGCTCGTAAATCGGAGTATCAAATCATTTTTGATTTAACGTCCGATTAAATAAAACCCTATTTCCATATCTACATGTTACAGGTTCTCTTTAATTTGCCATCGTTATTGACTTTACTGGGAGGAATCGTCAAATAATGGCGCATTTTCTGAAAACTATTACGTCCTTCCTATAAATGTTTAAATGTTAGATGTGCTGCTGGAACGTTTAAAAATTGGCTGCTTTGTACTTTAAGGGAAGTAGATAAGAATTTACTAAACACTTGGTATTTGCTAAGGAAGTGAACGGTAGAGTAATTTTCTTTCTTCTTCTTTTTACCCGTCGATGAAGAAAAAAAATTACATTTATACATACAATTTTAGCGTTATTCTTTAATGATTCTGCACCTACAAGGAAGGTGATTACTTCGTATCTGTCTAGCGGACTATGCCACCATTTGTGTTCTCAGTAAAAAGTAAAGTTGGTGTTTATGTTTCACTGATCGAATACCTCTTTTTTTTTTATATTTGAGAGGATTTTGTAATTGGAAAGCATCCGCTACGCAATTCCGATGTAGGTTGACGGACGCCAAGTCATGTTCATGAAATAACATTTCTTTCCTGCTCTTATTATTATTATTCCTCTAAAACCCACATTGGTTTCCTGACGGTGCTTTCCTACACCGCCTAACATGCGGTAAATTCCGACCCAGGTCACTCGCGTTGTATGTGGTACGCCCGGACCACTAAGCTAACCACACCTCTTCTGTTGACATTATAATTGCTTTCTCAGTAACAACTATCGACAAGGACTTAAAACTTAACTCAGTTGTAGAATTGCACACTTGGAAGTATCCTATTCCTCTAGAAGAAAGACGAAATTGATTAAATAATTTTTTAAATCTATGATCATATAAGGACTATTACATTTTTCATTGACGTCGTATTTGAATCTCTTGACAATTATTGACTTTTCACATATTTTTTTTAAGAATTCGAGTATTTTAAGAACCACAATATAACGGCTTTGTGCATATTTCTTGACTATTTCTTTAGGAAAATAAAGATAGTTTTTTTTTAGGTTTCCTCTAATGCAACAGATCTTTCACGTGGGGAAATAAATAAATACCAACACAAATCTTAGCGGTTTCTGATTTTTACGTAAAATCTAATATTCATACTTCTAAATAACGCTGCTAAGTTTTCACGGCTAAGCCTCTGAACGGATTTTGATTAAATTAGAAATTACAGTGTCACCTTGGATTATCTAGAAGGACAATAGAGAAGGCCGCGGGATAACTTACCACAATGATAAAGTCGCGGGTTCCGCCCCATAGTAGCAATGAGAAATAATAACTACAACAGTGTTTAATAAAATACGTTATTTCCATGTATTTTGCTTCTCTTGCGCACCTTTCTTCTGACTCCTGAGTTTGAATCCCAATCGTAAAAAATCAGTTATTCATCGTTTACATTCATTAATTTATGGACAAACATCCAAACTGGAATAAACTATTTGTAAATCATCCAAATAGTTGTTCCTTGCGGGAATCAGCTATAGCACCACCGAGCTAAATGATCTACCCGAAAACCCCGTCGAGTGTCGCGCAAATATTTCAAACTTCAGCCATTTCAACCCAAGGCTGCGACAGAGCTTCTTAACTTGGCTACGAACATATGTTCCTAATTAATAGAAAATTGATAAACTGCGATGACATAAAATACAAATATTTCATTAATTGGACGTCAAATCTAGTTTGTGGCGATGGAACGCTCGATAGATTGGTATCTATTTTGAATTCCCGCCAACTATTCGATGTCAAACTTTTTAATACGCTCACTTACACGTACTTACGAATGCATCTCCATACCAGTGAACAGCAAGCATAGCAGACAAGTTCTAATGCAACTATCGAGACATGTTAGCATGTATAAACTTCTATTTAACATGCATTACATGTAGCACATTACATTTAGTGCGATCGAAAGGCATGTTAATATATTAATTTATTTTTTTTCTATCTATTCGTATATCTAACTTAATTTTTATTACGAAGGAGTTGATTACTAATTTCGACTACATATTACATCAATACTAAATGGGAACAGTCCTCGGTGAGGAATCAGCTACAACCCAGATTGAACTGTAGTTGTTAAAGTATATGTTTATACATTATAATTATTTATTTTTCACCGTTAGCCTATTTACAACTACAAAAAAAGCTCCCACAAGCTCTGGGGTTTATATTTCGATACAATTATCTCAATGGTATGCCTCACTACACGCCAGGGTTAGTGATCTCAGTAATTGAAGAGGGGCACGAGAGATACTGCTCCTCATTACAAATCTGATTTGGTATGGCAAATTTGTTCATTAGTTCATATAGTGGATTATCTGTCGTTTTCTTACTTTTGTTAACTTGCACGGTACATCATGAGCTGGTTGGTATTTTTCAAATTATAATTATTTACCTTTTTATTATAAAAAAAGTAATGTTCCAGAAATCTGAATAATTTCCTCATAATCCAAAGCCATGTAGTATGTACATAATTTTTATTATAACACTCACTCACATTTAGATTATTAAAATTAACTTAAAATTCTTACTTAGGTGTTCGAAATCGTTATATTATAAATATATATAACAATAAAATGAAAAGATATTTTTTTCGTTAACTTAAAAAGTTAAGGTTCATTATATTGTAGAGCCACGCCGCAACTAGAAAAGTTAGATGCTGGTTGTATGGCTACAACACGAATGCGGGTCGGCTTAACGGAAGCAGGATCACTATCATCATGATCAATATCTATACAGCATTTCGTCGGATTTCGTCGTTGAGTGACGAAATCCAGAGACGCGAGTACCGGCAATAGAGTATTCCGTCTTAGTCCTTGGGGGTAACAACGCACATTTATCTTGATTAGTCACGGCGACGGCTGCTGATGTCTATGATAAGTCACAGTAACTACTTAGCTGTGAGCTGTGTGCTCCTTATTCAGCTTTGATTAGATGATTGAGAACTGTCAAAATTAATCTTTTGTCCAGATTAAACAGTGTATTAATAATATTATATTTTTATTAACGGCATATTATTAAGACTATTGACTAATTGCAGAAGCGTTTTGAAATAATCGACGCTAACTAATTTATTTTAAAATTCCTGGCAATATCCGGAGTAATGATACAGTTATAAAGAGAGTTTGTTTTGAATCTGGTGGTAGACGCCTTCTCTGTCTAGTAGACGTCTGGGTAAGTAACACACTCTTAGCCATTTCTGCCAAACAGCAATGCAACTTCGGTTGCGGTTGAAAGGTATAGGTATAGGTATAGGTAGGTAGGCTTTAGCCGCTGCTCGAATGGGCCGGCTCGACCGGATTAATACCACGACCTCGCACAATACCGGCGTGAAGTAGAGGCATCTTGTGCATCTGCGTTTCGTTCGGTGAGTGAGGTAACCTGATTCCACTCCCCATTCCACTCCTTATCCCCCCTTTCATCTCCCAAATACCCTTAAAGGCCGGCAACGCACCTGTAGCTTCTCTGGTGTTGCAGATGTATGTGGGCGACGGTAATCACTCACCATCAGGTGAACTTATTGCTCGTTTTCCGCCTTTCCCATAAAAAAAAGGGCTAGTATAATTACGAGCCGCGAGGCATTCAATTTTAGTCCCCAGAGGTGACAACGTATCTATCACCATCTGCTATCGAGGACTCACCTTATATAAATAATGAATTACTAAATAAATCCTTGGTACTTTTTGCTTAAATTTCCCCGAACAGTTTACTGTTTCAAGGAAACAGCTTTAGACAATTCGGAACTTTTCACCTACTTTAGTACTTTTAAGTTTAACGTTGATAGAATGCAGTTGGTCTGTAGTATATTATTCTTCTTGCACTTAAAGTAATAGAAATAAAGGTTACTTTTAAACAAATTTGGTATGCCATTAAAAGTTTGTATACTAGGCAATCAATTTATTTATAACCATTCTAAACGCCTTGATAACCGGCCGAAAGAATTAAATTAGAATAAAGAATTAGTCGTTTTTTTTGGTACACATGAGAACACTAATTTTATGCATTTTAACGAAAATACATTTCTACGACATTTAATTATTGATGGAGTTATTTATCAATATTTTTTGAAAATAGTAATCCCAATAATGTCTGAATTCTTACAGAGTCATTTGATAAATATCCACACCGTTTTGAAATAATATCATTAAGAATAATTAGTTATCCCATAACATTTTAGTCCCGATTATTTCGAGCTGATCGAAAAAAAATCATGATTCCTTTAAACTTTCCATGCGCGTCAAATATATGAAAGAAGCGCGCGTACCAAACAT
Organism: Bhutanitis thaidina; assembly: GCA_029286595.1. Taxonomy (NCBI): domain Eukaryota; kingdom Metazoa; phylum Arthropoda; class Insecta; order Lepidoptera; family Papilionidae; genus Bhutanitis; species Bhutanitis thaidina. Next base: position 5,728,275 of record JAGSMS010000010.1, read on the forward strand.
GCTTAGCATAATAAAGCTAATTCAAAATAGCTTGTAGCTTAGGACTCGTGGCCTTAAAGTTTTGTCCCATGGGAACTTGAGCATCGAAAGAAATTGAAAGAGATTTCATCGAGTAAATGAGCGAAAACTACCAAACACTTTCACATTAAATTATTATATTAATAATATTTTAATAATTCTGTAAGAAAAATGTCTATTTTAAAAGTAACCTGTAAGCTACAGCAAAATTTTTCAAACAATAATCGTGTTACTCATTTATAATACAAAAACAAATATGAATATTTAGTAAATGTCGGAAATAATAACACTTTGCCGACGTTCAACCGCCGGTTGCAGAGTCTAATCAATTGATAACACCGCGTTGCACGGCGAAACACGTATCGTGTATTTAATGTATATTACCCATTGTCAAGTGTGTGCTTGTGTGGGTGATAGGAGGTGGTGCTCTTCTTCTCTTTGGACAGGGATTCAGGACAGTATACATAATTTCATTGTTTGTTTTAGAATTGTGCAAAGTAATTTTTGTCTTTAAAATAACGGATATACATATGTGTATAATAATGAATGCTGCTATGCATGTTATTAATAATAATACAAAAATTAAAAATTGCTATGCACTAACATAACCTATTTAAATCGTCTACGCCGCGTGTCATTCTCCGAGGCGGAAACGCACGAAATTCTAGTTTCTATTACCCGCTGATCTAATTTTGAATATTATGACTTGACTTTGACTCAACTATAATTTAACAATGTATGTCACGATGTAGTAAAATTGAAAATGATATGATTTTCTATATTTATTTTGTAAGTTTTGAAGACTACATGGTATGGCGTGACATTTTTCAAACGTTCCACAAGCTTATTTCTCAGTCGTTTACATTTATAACTCATCTTATAAAAAAGACTGCGTGCTAAGTGTTTAGCGTAACTGATGGTTGATGTGTGGCTCTTGGATTCGTACTAACCGAAGCCATCATTTGAACAATACACATATCACTGGTTTTTCGCGTCTGGTTCGATTTGCTTCAGGTAATGTGATCAAACGCAGAGACGCATTTTTTATGTATTTATGGGATATATACCAATATAGGAATTAAATTCTTTGTTCATGTGTATGTATCTATGTGTATATGTGTAAAAGATAACGCAATTTTACGGATTTTGATACAACTTTTTTTTAAATTGAAATCCTTATTATTCCTGTATATTAAGTATTTTGTTCTGTTTTTGTCCTTCTTATTTATCGAAAATGTGTTACTTGGAATGTTTATCGTTCAATCACACTTAAAATACTTAACGGTTGTAAACTACATTTGGCAGAAATGTAGTTTAGTCAACGGAATAGGGTATATGATATTTTTTACCTCAATCAACCCTTCACGTGTCGTAACTTTGAAAACAATTGAAATTACTGTTATAAATGGACTTATGACACTAGAATGAGCGAATGATTAAACTCTAGGAATGAAACTTGTGATCACGCTGGTGAAGCCGCGGGCAGGTGTTAGTTTTTTTAGTATATTGTATAATTTGAGTAATAATATACTACGCATAAAAATATACTACGGGCAAAAGTGTATACTCTCTTCCATTTCTTCAAATAATGTTTACTATCATGTCCTAAAAATACTGTAAACGTAGTGATTTAATTTCAATTGTAGAAGGTAAACAATTCCTATAATCCGTGTAATGTTATAAGAATTTGAGAAGATTAACAATTTGTTAGCGACGTATTTCTTATATGTCAATTTCTTTCTTCATATCCATATCCAGCCGTGACTTTTATCCGGCTGATGAAGAATCACAACTGATTATTATGAATTGAATGGTAAATTTTTTCTTTGTTTTAGTTGTTTGTTCGTTCGTAATAATAGAGAATGTAATAATAAAACTAAAATTAGGTCAATAATATTTGAGGCGTAAATTAATTATGTTTGATATATAGGACACGAAAGACACAATGATACTCTCAGAGATGATTGAAATTAGAAATACCATCGCTGTAAAAATTGTAACATGTTTTTCAGGTCCGTATTACACTAATTTATTTCTGTTAATGTTAATCTCTACAACATTTCCCAATCGGCGGCGCATTCGTATTAACTTGCAACAAAGTTGTACCTTATATAGAATCCAAAGTTGTGGGTAATTATTAAATCAAATGAAGCTTACTTTGACTCGAACCATTGGATTTACTTTCTAAATAAACATTTGCCTTCAATTACCAAAATATGAATAGGGAGAAAGTTAACAGTCATTAACGGATACTTCGCCGCGACTTTGCATTTTAAATTACTTAACAATTAATAAAAATAAAGATGTTTAAATATTTAAAGTTTTATGATCTTCTCGTAAAAGGCGACTGTTGGAAAAAGAAATATTAAAAGATATCAGACAAAATAAAGCAGACCCATGACCGCAGCAGCGTCAGGGATGCGAGATGCCTGATGCTGAGATCGCCAATCCACTTGTCCAATGTGGCGATTATGCCAGGTCCTCTTCATGGGAGAGGCCTATATCCTGCAGTGGACTGCTTAAAGGCTGTCAATAATTAAGGAGGGACCTTCACAAATTTAATTACCTGACAACAGAATTGTAGCATTATAATTCGGTGGAGTAAAATAATTAGCAACAAGGTAAGTAAAGTTTAATATATAAAACTCACAAAAGAGTAGGTAAATGTTTAGAACCACTCTACGTTGTGAGTCCTTGTGTTGTGTTTTTCCAGAACATTCGAATAAACACAGTTCGAAAAATGTAATGTACAAGTAGGACAAACAAGATAGAGTGAAGACTTGCACAGTGATGCAAGAAGTCGATGAATGCAGGTAGCTCTGGACCGTGCTTAGTCCTTAGTCATGGCATATTTCCAGCAGTGGACAGCCGTGTTTGTAATGATGTTGACTATATTATGTCACATATCTGACTTTAATATAATGATCCATTTTGATAGAAGACATTGCCGTTTTTAATAACATTTCTTTAACAATGTAACGAACATAAGACAATTATAATACAATCTAGACCCATTTCTTAATTGGTGTCAGCTGGTATTTAAATCCAAGATCCCCATCTCAGTGATCAAGCACATCAACGACCGATACGTGCGGTGTGATTAAATGAATGGAATGAAATGAAGAAACTTTATTTGACATCAGAAATTCATATATCGTTAGTTAATTGTATTTTTTTTAATCTACAACCGTTTCGTAATGAGCTTCCTCTGATGGAAAATAAACTAGGCGATGTCTTACAGGAAACTCCGTAGGTATTCCCTCCTTTAAAAAAAAATATTTACCAAAAATACAACATAAAACAAAAAGCAACGAATTGTATTACATGTAATATTTGCCAACCCGACTGACCGGCTTCCACAAGCAGCGACAGTTCACAAGCCAGACGCATGCAGCAGCCATCACCCTCCTCACCAGCCATATTTAAAGGAAGCGGTTAACCCGCCACAACACGCCGCCGTGATTAAAGGGTTTTAAGCTAACATGACACCCAAGTCTACCAACCACGACGATATTTCAACCGTGTTCGCGGAACGTTGTTGTAACTTTACTGAATGAACAACACTTGTAATTTCTATTAGACTATTTACAAAATTGTTCAAAATTAAAATTACTGACTATTCAAATAATAGTAGCGTCACATTTACAATTATCAGTGACAAGCTGGATGAGTAAAGTACTTTAGTAAGCTTTGGAGTTTGTGCTCCAAAGCTTTCTAATGAAATTTTTAAATTTGAATTCTGTAAGATCTAGTATATTTTCGGGAATTTCATTACAGAAATTAGATTTGAATAAAGATGTATTAACTGGACTAAAATGGACTGGAAACTGGAATAAATAAGCAACGATTAGACGACGTTATGTTTTTAATTTAAACAAAGAAAGTTAAATACATAAAATGAAGTAAATGTAAACAAGGCATGTTTCTACATCCAACTGCAAGGACGACAAATAGAAAGAAGCTTATTGTGAAATCTTTACGACCCGTTAAAATGTCGATAAACAGTTTAATGAGAATATTAAACTGCCTTTTACGGGAATGCTTATCTGTGTCATTAGTGTTAGGCCACACTTGTGCATAATATTTTGCTTAGTAACTATAAGACAATAAAAAAGAAAACTGTCAATAACTTTAGTTTGATTGTTTTTACTTCGCTTTTACTATACCACAATGTAAAATAAACGACTTTAAATTGTCGATTCAATAAAAATATATATAAAAGCTGATTCAAGATGGACGTAATTTGGTTTATTTTAGACTTTTATCAGAAACGAAGGAATTAAATTATATTAAAATACAGTATTTTGACATCTGTTAAATTATTTATTTTAAAAATATATTCGGAAATTGTAAAATACTCTAATACCTAAAACATATTCTACTTCTTGAGTTTTTTATTTTCAGATATGTAGCTCATTTTGTCGTCACGTATAAAGACCTTTCGAATACTGGAAGGAATAAAATTTTATTGCATCATTTTCTCATTCCCCAGACGCTGTGTTTCCTCGTTCGCGTCTCGTTTTTATGCCTTACAAAGTTCCGCTCTAACCCAACACGTTTTCCACATTTAGCGCCACTTATTACAAGGCAAAGCGAAAAGTGAACTGAATCCTGTTGGATTAAGTGCCGGAACACATGAGTGGATGATACGCGATCGGAATTTAGCTTTATATTCGGTATTGAAAACAGACCACTTATAATAACATGACCTTCAGCGCCTGTTAGAAAAAAGTTTCAAAGAGCGGAAAACGTACACATGTCAAAGAATAGTGTAATAGTGGTTTTTAGCTCTTCGTCTTATAAGTTAGTTTGTATAGTTTTATTTTATATCTAGTTAGCTATATTACTTTGACATAAAAATTCTATCACGTAAATCTAGTTTTCATGCATTAGTATTTCTAGTTTATTCAATACACGATGTCTGTTACCAAAATTAATTAATTATTTTATAACAATCATAGTTATTATCTACTCCCCAAAAAATATATATTTCGAGGACATCTGAAGTCCACCAACCCGCACTGGAGCAGCGTGGCGGACATTTGAGAAGGAGGCTTTGCCCAGCAGTGGGCACTTATAGACTGCTACTTTACTACTATTCAATATAACCTATTGAATTGTTTGGAAAAATTTAATGCAAGTTAGCGGAAACAACAAAATACAGTACCATATTGTATGTAGGGGCAGTTTATGCGAATTGGCTGACTTCAGATGTCCTCGAAATATATATTTTTTCATAGTTTCAATAACTATGATATAAAATTGATTGCTTTACGTTGTCTGTTCCTTCGTCACAATATTTTACTTTTCCATTGTCGTGGCATAACATAGAATTGCAATTGTTTCAACACGTCAAGAGTATTATTCGTATATGGGCGAGAAAATACTTAAAAAAATTGTTCTGTGTTTATTTTGTTTGATTGGACTGAGGTGACAAACATGCTAACGATCCACTTGATGGTAAGTGGATACTGCAGTACATGGAAACTTGCAAACAACTTCAATAGAGAAGAAAGTTAAACTTGCGTTTCAGACGGAGACGACTTGTGTCAGACTGAAATGATGATGATAAATATAATTATAGTTATGGCTTGCATACTTCGGAGATAAAGGAGAGGTGGTGATATATTTTACATAAGTCAAAAAAATTTGTGAAAAGTACAACTTTGACCAATATTAAGTTACTAAGTAAATAGAGTGATTTACACATAGAAAGAGAAACGCCGCTGTATATAAGCTTTTCATTGACCTTGTTGTTTCGAAACCCTTAATAATGAGAGGAATCAAAACTTTTATGACCCTATTTCGTACATATATTATGAAGAGATTTATTATAATTTCATTCAAAACAATTGAATAAATTTTCGGAATGTTAAAATGGATAAATAAATTAGAAATAAGAATTTATCGAAGTCAAAAGTTATTTGCAACATTAATAATTATTTCTCACGCCTTCGATTCCATTAAGCTATTTACATTAATGGTTTTTAGTTATAAGTGGCAAAAGAAAATGTCAACAAACTGCCTCCGTATATTAATATTGTAAACACTGCTTTAATCTTCGACCGTCGCCGACACATGCTTCCCACCTCGCACGCCCCCATTATTTTGTCAACTAAACGCGATAACCCGCATTCTTCCCGTCTATTACTCTGTATAGATATTTATTGCGGGCCCTACATAACCTTGTTTTACTTCCTTGTTGTACGCTTCATAAGTTACGTTACATATGTTTACGCCAACGTAACAGTTAATTTTCGCCGATGTTTTAGAATTACACGTGCTGATTACACCTTCCTACCTTTTCCTAGACGTTAATAATATATTTAAGTACTAAAAGTGAAGTATTTTTAGGTCTTACATATGTATAGATAACATCCAATAATTTGCCAGAATTTAGATGCCTGGGTTTCCAATAGCACGAACTTTACTCAGTATTCAAAAAAAAACAATAGGACGTACCATAAAGAAGCAATATTAAAAAAATATCAAAATGTTTAAACAGAATAACAGCCCAATACCAATGTGAAAATAATAATCATTGTTGTTTTAAAAATACGAAATGGTAGAAAGTGAAACTTTTGTTTACTATCATTGCCCCAACTAAGACCCGCATCGAAGCTTACTTTATGTAAATATAAGCTCAAACATTCATGGCAGGGGATCTTCTTACTATTTCGTTTCTTATTTATGTTTAAATGTCTATTTATATACAATGATACTATTTGTGTTATTTAATACATTTTGCGTCTTTTATACCAACGAGGGTAACCAAGCAGCACCACAGTGCATCTGATGGTAAGGTCGTCCCATAGACACAACGTCCGCTTTCTGTTTTTGATTATAAATCAAGATGCTGATACGTCACCCCTAAACACTAAGATGGAATTCCTCTTTACCACTAAATATGTATCCGGTTTAATTAATCACAATGCGCATGAAATATCAGCATGTATTGAACTACGATTTGACGTTTATAGTATGTGAGTGTGGTCATATAACTGAATAGTGGCTCTACCACAAATGGTATTTAAAACAAACCATTCTCAAAAAAAACTAATTATAACTACTTAAACGAAGAAAATTGTAATATTTTTTACTGTAAGTATTCTTTTCTTCCTCATCTATCCAAAAGCGGCAACAAGCCAGCATACAAGTTTGAAAGGTTTTTTTTTTTTATAGAAGAAGGGGCAAACAGGCGTGCGGCTCACCTGATGGTAAGTGATCACCGACGCCCACGAACATCCACAACACCAGAGGAGCTACAGATGCGCTGCCGGCCTTTAAGGAAGGAATAAGCTCTTTTCTTGAAGGTCCCTAAGTCGTAACTATTCGGAAATACTGCTGGCGACAGCTGATTCCACAAAGTCGAAGTGCGTGGCGAAAACTTCGATTAAAACGCACTGTGGTGGAATGCCAACCATCTAGGTGGTATCGATGGAACTTCGAATTCAGTCGCGATGTACGATGGTGAAACTCAGCAGCTGGGATCAATCCGAACAGTTCCTCAGAACATTCCCCGTGGAAAATTTTGTAAAAATGCAAGAGAAGCAACATCTCTTCGCAAGGCCAAAGGATCAAGCCGATCAGAGAGAGCTTGGTCGCCGACAATTCGAGCCGCTCGACGTTGGATGCGGTCAAATGGAAGGAGTTGGTACTGGGGTGCCCCTGCCCAGAGATGAGAACAGTATTCCATGGGGCCGAACTTGCGCCTTATAAAGTTGCAAACGGTGGACCGGCATGAAATACTGTCCCGCTCTACAGAGCACACCAAGCTTTGGAGGCCAATTTGGCCTTTCCTCCAAGTGACCACGGAACTGAACGTCGCTCGATATGTCAACGCCAAGGATTCTGATACTGGCTGAGGCAATAAGGGAATGTTCTCAAAAAGAGGAGAAACGACAAAGGGATTCTTTTTAGCGGTGAACGCGCAAACCTGTGTCTTTTGGGGTTGAATAGGACCAAATTACGTCGACCCCAATCCGAGACTTTGAATAACAAGGTCTCGACTTCAGACACAAGTTTGTTCCGGCACTCGTCGACGTGTTCCCGAGAAATATTCGCACGGCCTGTATATAGGGCATCACCCGTGCTGTCGTCTGCATAGCAATGAATGCTACTGATTTGTAGCATGTCGTTGATATGCAGAAGGAACAAGTGGGAGATAGCACACAGCCTTGTGGAACACCAGCATTCACGGGTTTGGGGTCCGAGCATGCACCGTCGACAACAACCTTGATGCTCCGATCCGTGAGGAAGCTGGTGACCAGTTGCACAATCTCTCAGGAACCCCGTAAGATGAAAGCTTTGAAAGTAGCGCTTTATGCCAAACCCTATCAAATGCTTTCGCTACGTCCAGACTAACCGCCAACGCCTCCCCTTAGACTCAACTGCTTCTGCCCATCGGTGAGTCAGGTAAACTAGAAGATCACCAGCTGATCGTCCGCGACGAAACCGTACTGTCGGTCACTGATCAGCTGGTGTTCCTCCAAATACCTCAGGAGCTGGGTGTTGATGAGTGACTCCATTATTTTAGATAACAAGGGGTGATGGCAATAGGCCTGTAGTTGGACGGATCAGAGCGATCGCCTTTTTCGGTATTGGATGCACAAATGCTGTCTTCCAAGATTCCGGGACGACGCCTGAAGAGTAGGAGTGCCGGAAAAGACGCGTGAGAACCGGTGCCAACTCAGGGCACACATCCTCAGCACAATTGGAGGATTCCGTCCGGCCCACTCGACTTATGAATGTCCGGGAGCGGAGTGCCTTTCGCACTGAGCTCTGCAGAAACTAATTTCCGGCATGGAGCACTTACACCACGGGATGGTAGGTGGAAGTTTCCCCGGTCATCAAGTCGAGTTGGATGCAAAGAGAGCCCAAGAGATCGGCTTTCTCTTTTTGCAGTATGGGCCAGCGAATCATCCTCCTTGTGTAGAGATGGGAGAGATGGCTGACAGAAATTCCCTGGACAGCCTTGGCGAGAGACCAGAATGCGCGGGATCCCGATGAGGCGAACTAGTCTCTCGCCAATTTCTGCCACCGTGCTTTAACTTTGCCGCAGCGATAACTCTTTTGAAGGACCTGGAGGCAGAGTTGTACTCGTTTTAAGAGCACTGGTTTTGCATCCCGAGACGCCGATGCATCAGCCCAGGCCTAGTAGCACTTCCGCTTTCGGCGTGACGCTATTTTGCAGGTGCGACCAAACCAAGGCTGGGATTTACCTCCGACAGGCACTGCAGAGAACGGAATAAAAGTTCCATTCCTGAAGTACCACATCGGTGACAGAATCTGCAACGGCGTTGGGATCATCCAGCGAAGCAAACCTGCCCCATGGGTAGGAAGCAAAGAAAGACCGCATTCCATCCCAATCTGCCGACCTATAGTGCCACACACGGCGGAACCCGCAGATCGCGTTCGGGATCGGCGCGCGATAAACACTACACTCCGGATCAGACAGTGGTCCGACGAGCCAAGAGGCATCGACTGAGACCAAATATCCGTCCGGGTGTGAGGTCAGCAAAGGTCCAACGGGAAGGTGTATGACCTTCCACGTCTGGGATCCGCGTCGGCGAGGTTACCAGTTGTGTCAGGCCATATGCTAATGCAAAGTCGTGAACAGATCTCCCCGCATGATCGGTTATGCGAGAACCGAGCCAATCCGTGTGGTGGGCATTAAAATCGCCGAGAATCACGATCTCTGCGGATGGGATCTGTTGTAGCACGGAATCTGTAGCCATTTGGATGTGGTCGATGAGTCGGTCAGTTACGGTATTACCGCTATGGGACCTGTAAAGGCACGCATAGACGCGCGGATGGTCGTCGCTGTCGATGCGCAGCCAAAAGGTAGAAAGGTCAAACCTTCAAGACTACCGAGGCGTCGAGAACAGATATCATCTCTGACGGCATGCTAGTCTTCCGGCACGGGGAGTTATTTGCAACATTAATAATTATTTCTCACGCCTTCGATTCCATTAAGCTATTTACATTAATGGTTTTTTAGTTATAAGTGGCAAAAGAAAATGTCAACAAACTGCCTCCGTATATTAATATTGTAAACACTGCTTTAATCTTCGACCGTCGCCGACACATGCTTCCCACCTCGCACGCCCCCATTATTTTGTCAACTAAACGCGATAACCCGCATTCTTCCCGTCTATTACTCTGTATAGATATTTATTGCGGGCCCTACATAACCTTGTTGTACTTCCTTGTTGTACGCTTCATAAGTTACGTTACATATGTTTACGCCAACGTAACAGTTAATTTTCGCCGATGTTTTAGAATTACACGTGCTGATTACACCTTCCTACCTTTTCCTAGACATTAATAATATATTTAAGTACTAAAAGTGAAGTTTTTTTTTTTTTTTTTTTTTTATGGAATAGACGGCAAACGAGCTAGCGGTTCACCTGATGGTAAGTGATTACCGTCGCCCATATACATCTGCAACACCATAGATGCTGCAGGTGCGTTGCCGGTCTTTAAGGATATTTGGGAGATGGGAGGGAAGAGGAGGGGAATAGGGAGGGGATGTGGGCCTCCGGTTACCTCACTCACCGAACGAAACGCAGAAGCACAAGATGCCTCTACTTCACGTCGGTATTCTGCGAGGCCGTGGTACCAATCCGGTCGAGCCGGCCCATTCGAGCAGCAGCTAAAGCCGCCGCTTGGCTCTACCACGTTTCACGTATTTTTAGGTCTTACATATGTATAGATAACATCCAATAATTTGCCAGAATTTAGATGCCTGGGTTTCCAATAGCACGAACTTTACTCAGTATTCAAAAAAAAAACAATAGGACGTACCATAAAGAAGCAATATTAAAAAAATATCAAAATGTTTAAACAGAATAACAGCCCAATACCAATGTGAAAATAATAATCATTGTTGTTTTAAAAATACGAAATGGTAGAAAGTGAAACTTTTGTTTACTATCACTGCCCCAACTAAGACCCGCATCGAAGCTTACTTTATGTAAATATAAGCTCAAACATTCATGGCAGGGGATCTTCTTACTATTTCGTTTCTTATTTATGTTTAAATGTCTATTTATATACAATGATACTATTTGTGTTATTTAATACATTTTGCGTCTTTTATACCAACGAGGGTAACCAAGCAGCACCACAGTGCATCTGATGGTAAGGTCGTCCCATAGACACAACGTCCGCTTTCTGTTTTTGATTATAAATCAAGATGCTGATACGTCACCCCTAAACACTAAGATGGAATTCCTCTTTACCACTAAATATGTATCCGGTTTAATTAATCACAATGCGCATGAAATATCAGCATGTATTGAACTACGATTTGACGTTTATAGTATGTGAGAGTGTGGTCATATAACTGAATAGTGGCTCTACCACAAATGGTATTTAAAACAAACCATTCTCAAAAAAAAACTAATTATAACTACTTAAACGAAGAAAATTGTAATATTTTTTACTGTAAGTATTCTTTTTCTTCCTCATCTATCCAAAAAGCGGCAACAAGCCAGCATACAAGTTTTGAAAGGTTTGTACAGTTCATGCAGTTTGACAGATGGGTTGGTGAAAGGAGTTGGAGTACCAGAACTATTAAAGTAGAGATGCTTCTTAGCTTTACGAGTCTATGTGATTTCTGTTCAGCAGATTATTTTGCTACCTAGATCTGTGTACCGTGGTATTAAGAGAAAAATGTGGTACATTTCCCCTTATATCCGTAGATTTTACAATAAGTATTATTAATAAATTATTTGTGTTAATAATAATTAATACGTTAACGATTTTAAACTGTTACAATCAATCTCTTGGACTCGTTTTTCAATCGGTTTTTTTTTTATTTTGCAAAATTATTAAACTGATGGCGAAGTAACTGTGATGCCAATATTTTTTTTATTGTCTTGGGGTGAAAATCTAGCTGACAATCCACCTGAGTCAAGTGGCTACTGTATACCAAGGACACCTGCAAACAACTTCAAACAAAGTAGGTGACAACCACTGTGGACTAAGAAGGATTACCTCACGGTCCCTAATGCTACTGGCTCTTTGTTCCTCACAAACCGGAACACAACAGTGCACTGCTGTTTGTGTGTCTTTCGGAGTTATCTAATAGTAAATTTTAGCTGATGTTGAAAATTAAACTGAATTCGTGAACATGTATGAAATTAATTTGTATAATGTACAAAAATTACTTAAGGACTGTACAAAGTTTTATAAAAAAAATAGGTAATGAAAAATAATTAATTTGAATTTTAAGATACCTCAGCAATACAAAGACTTAATCTAGATTTGGTAGAATAAGTTAATATGGCATGAGTTTGGTTTTTAAAACAAAATGGCATTCTAATCCGCGTAGATTAGATCAAAATTAATAATTAGCTGAAAGCAGTAGTGGTAACTATAACATCAGGATGTTTCAGACGTCAGTCGCCCCGTGACCAAAGCTGTAAAGCTCCGCATTACGTCGGGAAGTTAGAAAATTAAATTAATATAATAAATTCCCTAAAATTTATTTCATTTCAATGTCACGCGTAATCATAATCGCATAAATACTAGAAATTTTTACCTAAATATTTTATTAAAATTTTTGTGCAATTAAGCATTGGTTTTTCCTAAAAAGCCTCTGCAACAAATAAGGAAAATGTTTAAAGCATAAGAGGAACTTTTAATTAAAAATTGCTATGCCATTCGCGTTGGAACAATTACAAGGCTCGGACCTGTGAATTTTAATACAATTACTACTTAAAACAGTATCAAATTAACTTCTGGAATAGTTTTCAGTCCATAATAATGTTCGGAATGAGCTCTTTGCGGTTGGAATTTCTGTAACGAATTCACTAGAGCCCATTCCACACGACGCGGTCGTGACATTGCACTGGATTTAGCGATTTTATTACCCCAATAAAATAATACTTTAAACGCTTTTCGTTTTTAAAAATGGAAAGTTTTCATTGCCATCTTTTTAGTTGCTTTTAAACATTCTGTCACGAATGCTCTATAACGTCTTGTCAACTCTTACGTATTCGAATGACAAGTCAAAATAAATAAAGTTTTAAAAATTGCTAGTCGATGTTAAGGAAACTCTTTGGTATGTAAATAAGGGTATCTGTACACTGGTTGAAATATAAGCTTATTTTCTTCAATAAGAATAAAACTACGTATCCGGATTATTCTGGAATTATCGAAAACAAAAAAACGATCTAAATTCAGGACTATATAAGGAGCACAGGAGCGCTCTAAGTACAGTTCAGTGGTGAGTTCTGAAGTGAAAGAGGAAGAGAAGAAAAAAGGTGAGAAAGAGATTGAAGTTAAAGTGTTCAGAGCAAGAAAAGACAGAATTGGTTATTGTCAGGAAGATACGTGGAAGATCACGTGCGAGGGATAGCGCTTCAGGAAGAAACTCTGCAGCCTCAGTATGAGGTAAAAATAAATAGAAGTTTAAGATACCGGCCAAAAAGTTATCAGAGCACAATAAAAAAAAACTCTCATTCTCTTACTTGTAGTTCATGGAACTGCTCAGATATATGAATGTAGGCAGATTCTAAAGCATATATCATAGACAATAATTTTGTGGACTTACTTAGCACAGTTGCCAAGCGATGGTTTCGATGTTACGGGCCGCGGGTTCGATTCCGATACTTGTTCTGGATCTTGGTGCGGTGTGGGTAAACTACACGATAAACAGAAATTCTATAGAGCAGAAACGAGTATTAAAAAACAACCAGTCTACCACTAATATCTGAGTAACACTCTCTAACTTCGGCTTCAGCTGAATTTTTTTTTTTTTTTTTTTTATAGAAGAAGGGGGCAAACGAGCGTGCGGCTCACCTGATGGTAAGTGATCACCGACGCCCACGAACATCCACAACACCAGAGGAGCTACAGATGCGCTGCCGGCCTTTAAGGAAGGAATAAGCTCTTTTCTTGAAGGTCCCTAAGTCGTAACTATTCGGAAATACTGCTGGCGACAGCTGATTCCACAAAGTCGAAGTGCGTGGCAGAAAACTTCGATTAAAACGCACTGTGGTGGAATGCCAACCATCTAGGTAGTATCGATGGAACTTCGAATTCAGTCGCGATGTACGATGGTGAAACTCAGCAGCTGGGATCAATCCGAACAGTTCCTCAGAACATTCCCGTGGAAGATTTTGTAAAAATGCAAAGAGAAGCAACATCTCTTCGCAAGGCCAAAGGATCAAGCCGATCAGAGAGCTTGGTCGCCGACAATTCGAGCCGCTCGACGTTGGATGCGGTCAAATGGAAGGAGTTGGTACTGGGGTGCCCCTGCCCAGAGATGAGAACAGTATTCCATGTGGGGCCGAACTTGCGCCTTATAAAGTTGCAAACGGTGGACCGGCATGAAATACTGTCCCGCTCTACAGAGCACACCAAGCTTTGGAGGCCAATTTGGCCTTTCCTCAAGTGACCACGGAACTGAACGTCGCTCGATATGTCAACGCCAAGGATTCTGATACTGGCTGAGGCAATAAGGGAATGTTCTCAAAAGAGGAGAAACGACAAAGGGATTCTTTTTAGCGGTGAACGCGCAAACCTGTGTCTTTTGGGGTTGAATAGGACCAAATTACGTCGACCCCAATCCGAGACTTTGAATAACAAGGTCTCGACTTCAGACACAAGTTTGTTCCGGCACTCGTCGACGTGTTCCCGAGAAATATTCGCACGGCCTGTATATAGGGCATCACCCGTGCTGTCGTCTGCATAGCAATGAATGCTACTGATTTGTAGCATGTCGTTGATATGCAGAAGGGCTGAAGTGGGAGATAGCACACAGCCTTGTGGAACACCAGCATTCACGGGTTTGGGGTCCGAGCATGCACCGTCGACAACAACCTTGATGCTCCGATCCGTGAGGAAGCTGGTGACCCAGTTGCACAATCTCTCAGGAACCCCGTAAGATGAAAGCTTTGAAAGAAGCGCTTTATGCCAAACCCTATCAAATGCTTTCGCTACGTCCAGACTAACCGCCAAAGCCTCCCCCTTAGACTCAACTGCTTCTGCCCATCGGTGAGTCAGGTAAACTAGAAGATCACCAGCTGATCGTCCGCGACGGAAACCGTACTGTCGGTCACTGATCAGCTGGTGTTCCTCCAGGTACCTCAGGAGCTGGGTGTTGATGAGTGACTCCATTATTTTAGATAACAAGGGGGTGATGGCAATAGGCCTGTAGTTGGACGGATCAGAGCGGTCGCCTTTTTCGGTATTGGATGCACAAATGCTGTCTTCCAAGATTCCGGGACGACGCCTGAAGAGTAGGAGTGCCGGAAAAGACGCGTGAGAACCGGTGCCAACTCAGGGGCACACATCCTCAGCACAATTGGAGGATTCCGTCCGGCCCTCGACTTATGAATGTCCAGGAGCGGAGTGCCTTTCGCACTGAGCTCTGCAGAAACTAATTTCCGGCATGGAGCACTTACACCACGGGATGGTAGGTGGAGAGTTTCCCCGGTCATCAAGAGTCGAGTTGGATGCAAAAAGAGAGCCCAAGAGATCGGCTTTCTCTTTTGCAGTATGGGCCAACGAATCATCCTCCTTGTGTAGAGATGGGAGAGATGGCTGACAGAAATTCCCTGGACAGCCTTGGCGAGAGACCAGAATGCGCGGGATCCCGATGGGAGGCGAACTAGTCTCTCGCCAATTCTGCCAATGTGCTTTAACTTTGCCGCAGCGATAACTCTTTTGAAGGACCTGGAGGCAGAGTTGTACTCGTTTTTAAGAGCACTGGTTTTGCATCCCGAGACGCCGATGCATCGGCCCAGGCCTGGTAGCACTTCCGCTTTCGGCGTGACGCTATTTTGCAGGTGCGACCAAACCAAGGCTGGGATTTACCTCCGACAGGCACTGCAGAGAACGGAATAAAAGTTCCATTCCTGAAGTACCACATCGGTGACAGAATCTGCAACGACGTTGGGATCATCCAGCGAGAAGCAAACCTGCCCCATGGGTAGGAAGCAAAGAAAGACCGCATTCCATCCCAATCTGCCGACCTATAGTGCCACACACGGTGGAACCCGCAGATCACGTTCGGGATCGGCGCGCGATAAACACTACACTCCGGATCAGACAGTGGTCCGACGAGCCAAGAGGGGCATCGACTGAGACCAAATATCCGTCCGGGTGTGAGGTCAGCAAAAGGTCCAACAGGAAGGTGTATGACCTTCCACGTCTGGGATCCGCGTCGGCGAGGTTACCAGTTGTGTCAGGCCATATGCTAATGCAAAGTCGTGAACAGATCTCCCCGCATGATCGGTTATGCGAGAACCGAGCCAATCGGTGTGGTGGGCATTAAAATCGCCGAGAATCACGATCTCTGCGGATGGGATCTGTTGTAGCACGGAATCTGTAGCCATTTGGATGTGGTCGATGAGTCGGTCAGTTACGGTATTACCGCTATGGGACCTGTAAAGGCACGCATAGACGCGCGGATGGTCGTCGCTGTCGATGCGCAGCCAAAGGGTAGAAAGGTCCAAACCTTCAAGACTACCGAGGCGTCGAGAACAGATATCATCTCTGACGTATACGCAAACTCCGGCACGGGGCACAAAGGAGTGTTCAGTTTGTACCCCGGGTAATGGAGATAAGAGGTATCAGCCGGAGACGATATCTGAGTCTCTGTAAGAAAAAGCAAGGCCGGCTTCGCCGTTTCAAGATGGTAATGAACGGCGCTAAGGTTCGAGTGGAGTCCCCTGATATTGCAGAAATCCACGGCGAGCGCGGTAGGGGATGCCATAGTTTCTTTGCTGCGTTTGCCTCGAGTAGGAAAGAAAGAGAGCGGAATATTGCCCCAGAATACGCGGGGCAGACTGAGCATCCACGATTAGGTAGCGTAGGAAAGCCTGAACGTGGATGCTCAGTGAGGGATTCTCCAGAACCGTAGGTACTGGTACCCTCCTGGGGTAGCTCAAAATTATATACCGCTACCATATTTGGGGAGGGGGGAGGGGGGAGAGGGCCTCCGGTTACCTCACTCACCGCACGAAACGCAGAAGCACAAGATGCCTCTACTTCACGCCGGTATTCTGCGAGGCCGTGGTACTTATCCGGACGAGCCGGCCCATTCCTGCGACAGCAAAAGCCGCCGCTTGGCTCTACCACGACGAATGTTGAAACTGTATTTTTCTCTAAATGTTAACGTCACGTGCACTGTTGTTATCTATAGATACCATCTGTTGATTCAGGAATGGAACTCTGGCAGCCGACTGATGGGTGAAAATCTATACGATTATAACCTAAATACCACAGAGTCATGATAGACCGCACCATCTCTAGCGCGAGGGTACCGCCACTGCGCTGAATGACTCGCCTGCCCAGCACATCTGCTATGCATGCCTTGTTAGATTTTGTTGGTGAATAAATAAACAAGAAAGAAGAGTACTGAAACTAGGACTCATTTATTGAGAAACTTTCTGCGATTATTTTCAATATACTACTGGCTACTGTAAATAATAAGTAACAAATTTTCCTTATCCCTCACATAATATTAAGACAATAATCTAACTTCTATCCTCCATAACCTTAAGTTACTATTAAAAATATTTACTGCATGCAACACGGTGGTATAATGAGTCTAATAAGTTCGCTCTCAGGTACTTATTAATTTTCTATTTTAAATACAAATATGACTATCAAACAGTAGGAATTAATGTTCAATATGCTATTAGCAAGGTACCTAATTAAAAATAGCATGAAATAACACTATCGTTTTTTTGGTGATTTCTTTTTGTACATAATTGAACTGACGGTCCCTTGTGAGACTATGGTTAATGTCACAATCACATTTTCTCTAGAATTTATTGGTTCTGTTCGGGCACGCACGCCAATACTTATTGCTAGTAATAGCTTATGAAAACCATTATAGAAAGTACTAAAACGTTTTGGTGCTATAAAATTTTTATTGTTCTCTGGTGAATCCTTTTAAAGAATATTTGTTCACTGTAAAATGGTGGCTTAATTTAAGCAATCAATTTTATATTTAAGCTTGATTTAATATTATATCTTAATAAAGTTTTACAAGAGATCATGAAAATTTATTATATTAGCCCATTTAGTTTACAGATAATGATTTTTTTTTATATAATGGAGTTTGTTGTAAATAATACTTTTATGGAGCATTCAAACAAGTCTGGGATCAGAATATTAGAGTTAAGGTTTAATGTTTATTTAGTCGTAGTTAATTGAGAGTTAACCAAGTGAGAACGGTTTTCGAGTCGAGTTATTTAAATATCGCCCTAAAACAACCAACCATGAAATTAACAATAGATATTTTATTTAAGAATTTATTTTCCGAAAACGGTCAAAAGTAAGTAAGTAAAGTAGTTTCCGAAAAAAAGTAATTAACAAAAATGTTTCAAATATCTTTTTTAATAATTATTCTATGTTTTAAAATAATAACAAATAGATAAGATCTCACGACCTTACACCCAATACTAGGGTGGTCCGAGATCTACACATTTTAATCCTTTCATCCCACTTTTCACCAGAGCTTATTTGGGACAACGTGACAGATGTTGTCGCCGTCTTAGAGGCCTAGGCTAAGCGAACGATACAAATCGTACAGAAGTTTCGAAAAAACACGTCGAATAGAATTCGAGTTTCCTGATTGGGAGATAGATTCCCTTGTCCCGGCTACTCGGCTGTCTTGGCTTTTTTAATATAAATTTATCTTATTTAATTTAAATATTTAGTAGTATTTTAAATTTTTGTAAGAGCCGTGTTAGCGTAGTGGTCAGGGCGCTCTCTTAAATTTCTTAGTACGCGTGTGACCTAGGTTCGATCCCCATTACCTGTAAAATTATTGATATCAATTTTAAGTACTGATTTACCAAGTATTTGGCGGCGAAGGAAAACATCGTGAGAAAACCTACATGTCTGAGAAATTATAAACAATGTTATTTCAAGGACATGTGAAACCCAGCCAGCCTGCACTGGAGTAGCGTGGTGGGTCCTACCGTGAGCATTTACTGGCTTAATCTTTTATTATAATTATATTAATTACTATTATTTCTTACCTGCGACTTCCGCTACTTTGAGGTAATAATAACATTGTAAAGGCAGTATTAGTACGTAGACTAACGCAATTTCAACTTGCACGTTATCGCTTCAAGTAGTTTTAACAAGCGTGCGGTAAGCGGGGCAAATATTTGTGCAGACGCTCAGACCCGGCCGTGTCGGTAGACGTGGAATATAACTTTGTTTCTGTTAGGTGCCTCAGCACTTTTAGATACTATTAGATAACATTGGGTACTTAAATGAATTATAACATAATAATTCCAGGAAAACCTACTTAAATGAATTATAACATAATAATTCCAGGAAACATTTTTAACAATTGAACTTTCTTTTCTATTTTTGTTTGATTAATAATTTTTTTTAATTACCGCTGTGACCGATTTTAAAAATTGACCGAGTTTCAAAGCTACATTTTTATACGGCAAAGCGGGCCATCGTGCAAGCGGCTCACCTGATGGTAAGTGCTTACGGTTACGCACATACATCTGCAACACCAGAAATGCTATAGGTGTGTTGATGGTTTTTAAGTTTATTTGGAGAAGGGGAAAGGAGAGTGGGAGTGGACCTCCAGTTACCTTACTCCCTGAACCTAACGCAGAAGCACATGATGCCTCTACTTCACGCCACTAGTCTGCAAGGCCGCGATCCTATCCCGATCAAGCAGTACCAAAAGGCGCCGCTTGGCTCTGTCACGTTTAGAATACATTATTCCAAATTGCCAAAAGTATTTTTTTTTATGGGAAAGGCTGCAAACGAGCATGCGGTTCAACTGATGATAAGTGATTGCCGTCACCCAAATACATCTGCAACACCAGAGGTACTGAAGGAGCATTGAAGGAGGATGAGGAGGAAGGGGACGAGGAGTGGGGCTCCGGTTACCTGACTCACCGAACGAAACGCAGAAGCACAAAATTCACGCCGGTATTCTGCGAGGCCGTGGTACCACATCGGTCGAGCCGGCTCACTCGAGCAGCAGCAAAAGCCGCCGCTTGGCTCCACCCCGTAGAGTCCATAAGACAATTTGATATTTGTTTGAGAGGTCTTCAGAGAATTACTAGCCCAAACTTTCGTTTAGTTACTAAAAAAAAGAGTCTCGTAAAAACTGCAATATTTATATGAGAGTAGTCGAAAAATGTGTTGTCAAATTTAATTTTAAATTGCGTGCGAAGCCGCGTGGTTTGTTAGTAATGAATAAATGTGTCATGTGCGAGTATAATTGTTTATATATTACATCATCAACAGTAGCGTATTCTTCAAAGTATTGCTAAAGTTAAAAAAAATATTATTTGAAATTAAATAAAAAAATCTTTAGTCGAGAATACGGTCTCCACTTATGGGTTTTTTTTTGTTATGTTAATTCCAATTAACAAATATAAATTTAGTAATTTATACAAAGTTTAGACCACAAATTATTAGCAAATTAAATGATATCTTTATTTTGAAATTACACTATTAGTTACGTATTTTATTGCATTACGTTCCGTTTTAAATTTTCCCGACGTTTCAAGTGCTTTACAGCACCCGCCATTACTAACTTGGTCTACCTTCAGCTTTTAATTATATTGCCGGACCAAAATTAATAATTAAGAGCTAAAATTGAATGCGAATGGTTTCATTTCAAATGTGCAGTGTTCGTGAAAATACCAAAAATCATTATATCTCATATTTTTTCTATAAACTGCAAGCAAGGTGTTAATTTACAATTTTTTTAAACATTTTTGTACGTTAGTTTAGGGATATAGATTATGGTGATGTTCTATTTTCAGATATATTTCAGAATATTTTTAAACAAGAATTGTAATTACTGATTTACTGAGGTTATAATCTTTATGCAATAAATAATATACTCAAATTAATGTAAAATTCTTCGTTGAGGGAAGAAGCAACGCTGCCTTGCTCCAATTAACATGCTTTACCCCAAATAACATGAAAGGGATTTTTGAAGAACATATTACGGGTGAAGTTTCTGTTAATGCATGCATAAGCTTATCATCATTTTAACCTATCACAATTTCTGAACATAAATCTCCCTCTAAGGTTGATTTAAAGCACTGTTTTAAGCCACCAGTATCCATCGAATTGCCGCAACACTGTGCTGGTCGTGATTTCATCTTGTTTCGTCCTGCACTGAGATTGCCTCCACGATGTTGCCATTTAAGAACCTTTCTTCCCCTGCGCTATGTGGTTAGCATATTGCCCCTTTAGCTTGCTTATCCCTACAGCTATGTCGATTACCGTAGTTCTGCTACGAATATCATCGTTGCAGATTCTATCACGCAAAGACCTTTCCATAGTCAGCTGGGAAAATTTAAGCTTTTTCATATAACCTGCAGTGAGAGTCCACGTTCTCGGTTCCGTAACAAAATTTATAGTTCAGTGTTGGTAGTTGGTATTGTAGGCTATAAAGTACAGTTAACTCCTTTTTTTTTAATATTCCGGATGTCATGTAAGGTAACAATGTTTATATGTAAATTAAACACTTCCGGAAGTGCGCGATTGCCAAATAATAAAAATTAGTTAAAAAGCTCTAAAATTAACAAGTCGATGTGTAAATGTGTACAAGTGACACAGAAGTGATAAGTGAACAAGCTATTACTTTGAGGCCACACGGACAGGAAGTTGAAAGTGGCGCGTCTTTATAGGCTAGCAGAGCGCTAACACGTGAAAACCAGGACACATATTAATTTTGCACTATACCTAGGTCTCATCATTTTGAAAAGACATAAGCAGTGACCATATGTACGTCTTTCCACGAAAGCGCCAAAGAATCTAGCAAGTTTGCATGGAAGGTGTGCATACCCGCTATGCTATGCAGTCTATCTATAGATTATCTATTGATGCTCATTCCTTATCACTTATCTGTGGGTTCGCAACATCCGCATAGTTTTTGCATAATCAGTAGGAAGCCTGAGCCTCGTTTGTCAAGCAGCTGGATACACCGCGAGTAGGTATGGTTCGAATTTGAATAAAACATTGCTGTATTCCCACTGTCACCTCAATTATGGATGTCCATTGGAGCTTATAACTTAAAACCATTCGCGGTAGGCATTATTTCGGATTTTTTATTTCTCCAATAGATAAAAAGTAATGGGTTGCGAGCCAGTTATCTTAATTATTTAAAGGGCGTGTGTATTAATATAGATTTCATAAAAGAAAAAAATTTAAGATATTAACATAACATACCGTGTATAATTATTAATGACACGCGTGTGAAATTGACGGTGACATAAATAGCTTGTTTATCGCTAATAACTATTACACCCATTAGTGAAACCTATTAATATAATTTTGAAGGACAAAGTCACAGAATGTTAATTATTTTTAATGAACTTCCAACTTACAACATAGTCAGAAATTTTAACTTTGTCCATTTGTTAGTAATGTCAATTGAAAGTTCAATTTACGATTACCACAATAAAGATATTTTTACTGTAAAAACTGAGATATTATTTTGTAGCCGATTAATATTAAAGCAAAACAAAAATAAATTTCAACGAGTATAATATAGTAGCTTTGTTTGCATATAGTCATATTTTGTTGATTAAACGTAAAAATATATTTTTTTTGTAATAGGAAAAAATATTAAACACTTACCATAATAATAACACAACTCCATTTCACTGCAAAACATACTAGTTTTATAGGAAAATTTTTCTGTACCAATAAGATAAGAAAAACAATCTTTGGGTTACGGGAGAGTGCAGTTTTATACTAACCAATTGGTATTCGTAAATTTGTTTTGAGCAATTTTCTCAAATGACTTTTTTATTGTGAACAAAAACATGAAGTTAAGTTTATGTTAAGGAAACTGATATCTATATTAAACAGTAAAATCTTTTTACCGTTCCCGTTTCATAACTTCTTAACAGGTGAAATTCTAATGTATACTTGCGTTTTTTGTCACTTGGTGTAACTTCATCATATTGACAATTATTATTATCTCTTGTACTAGTTTCACTACACATTTAATTTTTTTATGTAATTTATAATAATTTTTACCGAGCGGTAAAAATTATTATAAATTACAGCACCTTAAGGGAATAGTTGAGTGAAATTATATTGCAATGTGTCATATCTAGACTTTTGACACCAGAAGGGTACTCGTATAAACTATCTAAAGAGGAGGATGTGCAAAATGGTATTATATAGTATTGAAATCTAAAACTAGACTATGATAATGATCATGATGATTTTAATAACAAGATACGTCTTCGATGAACTAAATCTTTATGATGATTTATTATGTACCATTTAAATATATTTAAATGGAAATCAAGTACGTAATGACCACACCATTATTCCCGCGGGTGTCGTTAAAGGTTACTAAGGAAAAACCTTTAAAAATCGCAATGGCTACTACTATGGCTTGGCTATCCTGCAGATGGAGGGATAACAAATTCCGAAAAATACTGCATTAGAATTTAAGCAGATCAATGACGGGCAGCAGTGTCTAAGTTCTAGGTGTCTGGTACTGCGATTGCCAATCCGCTTGCCGAGAGTGGCGATTATGGCAAGTCCTCCTTATGAGAGAGCTAGCTGATAAGGCGAGGTAAGAATGAGTTCATATAGCGTAGGCTAATCTCCTAATAGCACTATTTAAAAAATTATTTCACTATTTGAATGTTACAATACTCTAGACAGGTCATAGGCTGGTTAGGTGATTAATACCCAAAAAAGCAATCCTCATTAAAAAATTTCTTTATACTCGTATTAAACATAATTTAATAAGACAATTCTAATATAAAATATAATTATACGTATTGGCAAACAAGAACACGTAAACCTTTTCAACGTGGAAAGGAAAAGAGAGAATTAGACAAGATCAATTTTAGGAAGATTGCATAGCTCCCGTCAGTCAAGTTAAGCAAAGAAATCATTTCCCAAACTGCCAAGACTGATTCAATACGCCTGGGGCAAAACTGTGATTGAGCTCTCGATTTTCACGTGATGTAGGCATCAAAAAGATAAATTAGATAGAATAGATAAATTAGATAGAGATTAAATAATATATTAAATTCGTTATTGTTTGCATTTAGCATATTGATTTAAAATTTATAAAAGTACCATTTTATTCAGGATAAACCAACTTGAATATGAGGTCATAACTAATTGAATAATAACAGAAGAATAAAGGATCCATAATAGAATAATATTTCATCTCTTTCTACAAATGCCAACGCTTCAAGAAATATTTTTGGGGAGACTTGTGTTCAGCAGAGGACTAAAATATATTTTGTAGTAGTAGTATAGTGATGAAATAAAAATATTAAGTCGCTTCATTTAGCACAAATGCTTACGATTTGCCGTACCTGTCTCATGAGAGGAATCAAGAATAAATGTTATAAATAAGAGTTAGTAGAGAAGTAAATAGATGGAATGGAACAAAATAATACTTTAATGATTTCACGACGAATTTTGTGCTGAATTCATGTAATTTATATATGTCAAATTACAATTTTGATGATTAAGGTATCAAATTTTCGAAGTCTCAGTAGGTCACGTAAAACACAAAGCTACGTCAAAGAGTCCCGAAACAAATAATAACATTGCCCTATTTCAAATGTTACTGTATTTGAATAAACTCGAATTGACAATTTAACAAAAGCTGGATCCACTTGTCGTAGAAAGAGTAGCTTCATTTTGATTTGAAATACGTTTAGACAGGCGGTCGGCTGTTAAGCAAATATTGGAACTTGCCGTAAATTTTGCTAAGTCCGTTGACTGGATGGAAATTGAAGTTTATTTTATCAAACAAAAAAAAAAAATTCAGAGATTGGAAATTTAATAGACGAGAGATTTAAAATTTTATTAGACAGATTAAAGAACACTTTGACCACTCGATGGCAGTTTGTAAATGTGTTTTAAGAGTTCTTATATGTTTCTCCTATTTATGTTTTTCGTTAAGGTATTATTAATTTTGACTGATCTTTTTTTTAAATAATGCTTTAAAGAGCATTTTATTGTAATTCTAAAGTGAAAATTTAAAAATAAAATAACGTCATTTTCTCTTATTTATAATGTAATTTAAATACATATACCTAGCATGGTCTTGTTCAACAAAACAAAGAACATCATATATGTCTCTTGTTTTCTCGAACTATTATTCCTTTTTCATCTTTTATCCTTTCGTTTTAAATAGGTAAGTAAAGTTTATTTTTATTGATGGAATATTGTACTACATGTAATACATTTATTAACGTTGATTGTAAACACGTGCCTGATGCTATCTTCAATCAGGATTAATAATTTTATAGCACTGCTGTACTTGTAAACGGCCCATATGTGTGATTTTATCGGTTTTATGTTCATTGATGGTGCAGCAAATGCATAGAAATTTGACTCGTAGACCCATTCACAACAATATGGATAATTACAATTTAAGTACACAATTGATTTATATTTCACAAGGGATTAAAATGATGTTATAATTTTAATACGTTTTTATTATTAATTTTGCCTAATTATGTTCTTTATAATAGTATAGTAATACCAGAATTATCACTAATGTAGTTATCTTTTGGAAGTCATAAATGTATAACAATGATGACCTGGCCCATTTTGACCAAGGTGACAACATCCACATACTTTCAACAGTAGTCAACCTCAGATTATATTATTGTAACGAGCTATGGGTCGCAAGATTGGAGTAAAAGGCTTCTATTTATTTGACCACTGAAAAAGAATGCAGAGTTCGATTGGGATCTCCGAGTCTTCGTGGCAGTAACCAATACTCTGTATCTTTCTGCAATGATCACCTTGCCTTTTACCTCCTTTACGTCTTCTTTTCCTCTCTTTTCTGTTCATTTCCTTCCTAGTCTACCTCTTCCACTTAACCTTGGAGCTTACCACTAAACTGGCCGCTAACACACTCGAGTGCCCATTACATAGTGCCAATATTCGATCGACTTTTTAGTTTCGGACATTCCAAAACAATATCGATTTTTTTTTATTTTTATTGAAAAAATAGGCTTATATATCAACCAGTGTACAGCCGCCTTCATTAATCTACCAAAAAGTATCGTTAACATCGATTGTCAATATTATATAATTTTGTATTGAGAAATAATAATGAACTAGAAAATTCAAAATTTAAACTAAATAAAATTAAGAACTCTTTACTGGGTCGGTGCACACACATATCCGAGCATAATAAAATTAATAAAATCTTTCGGAGACAAAGTTTAAAAATGATATGAAAAAGTATTTGTGTTCAAACCTTAATGATAAGTAAGCATCGAAAAGTGACCTTACAGTTTGATAGGAACTGTGTTGTAACCTGACGCCCCTATTTGTTACTAGTATATAATTAATTTTACTTGTTAATTTACATTCACATCGTATTAAATGGTCATGAAAAATAAAAAATTATAGGTGTGTTCTTCGGGAATGTGATAGTGTTTGCTATAATTATCTTATCTATATGTATTGTAGACTTGAGTATGTCATGCTCGCTTATAGGCCTCTGCATGTGGCGGCGTCGTGTGGCGGGTCGTCCACTTCCCTTTATTACGGTTGAGGAGGGCGATGGCTGCAACATGGGTCATACTCGTGCAGGTGCTGCTTGTGGAGGCTATTCTGCTCGAGTTTGCAGTGCACTTGTGGTTTAGTTTGGTGGATCACTGTATTCTTGTGGCATTCCTTCAATTGCCTATTGGGACCATAATTTTTATTTTATGATGTACATTATAATTATTGAAAACAAATATTATCATAAAAGAGGATACCTACGGAGTTCGCCTATTTCTTCTCCGTCAGAGGTGCCTCATTAAATAAAATTGACAATCGGAAATTATCTTTCATTCGTCGAAGAATAATGGTCCTAATACTGCATGTTGATGACTTAGTTACATTTAACGTAACTTATATACATATAACAAAACCTTGACCGGTATATTTTAACTAATGTTGTTAAAAACTGTTATTTCCTCAATTTCATATTGTTTAAATTATGTCACTATAATAATATAATGCATTTAAATATTATTATTGGACCATGGATTTTTTGATTTTAATTGAGAATATTTAACTTCGACGTCGATAAATACGTTTTACTAAATAATACCTAACATACGTTCTGCTAAATAGAACAGGCGTAACCGAATTTCACAACCATATTTCGCCTCTTGGAGAGATTAGTGACGGGATTGAAATTTTGGTATTTTCAAGGCTTTTACCATTGTCCCCTTAACTGGTGGTAGAGTCCTTGCCTGCCTAGGAGTCATCAGGTTAGGTACCACACTCTTACCCATATCTTCCGCCAAACAGCAGTCTACTGTTGTGTTTCGGTTTGAAAGGTATAGAGAGCTAGATTAATTACGGGCACTAAGGCATTCCATCTTAGTCCTCAAAAGTGACAATGCGTCTGTGACCTTCTCCGATTGAGGTCGTTTGCCTAACACCCATTTCGGCCAGGAGGACATCATCATCATCATTGATCTAAATCTAACAGAATATGTAATAAAACTTTACATATATACTAAGAAACAAACAAGCATGTTATTTTACATGTACCTATAGCAATTTCTCATTTAGTTTATATATTTTAGATCTGTCCATGCATTAAAGTATTAAACAGTGGAATTGCTGTATAAGTCTAACACATAAGTCAAATCAAAAATGAAAATCTTATTTTTTCGATATAGGAACACTTCTTAGAAGCCTTTTTTTAATCTACCACCGTTTCGTAATGAAATTCCTTTTTCAGGGATGAAACAAGCGAAAGAAACTCTATAGGTGTCCTCTTTTCTTTTAATTTTTTTTTAATAATACTGTATTACATTCACTTATGTATTTGCTGTGAAAAGTATTTACTTAATTAATTATCACAAACCATAAAACGTATTGTAATAATATAATTCAAACTCATTAAAAAAAAAATCTCTTTATGTTTGGTACGTCTATCATTGAGAGATTCTATAATAATATTCTTTACCTTTCCATCACCCGTAAAAAATACATAAGAGCTGATCAACTTTATTAGATACGGCTTCGCGAAAGTAACATACGAACTTTTGTGTATAAATAATAGCAAAATATTAGGGTGGAAGCATGTCAGCAGCAACAATGTGTAAAAAAATGCAATAGGAACAATTTTTTTTTCTATTTGTGAATAAAATACACTATTTGTGAAATGCGTATATTTTTATAAATCTAGACGGACAGTATTTTTATTAAGTTATGTATCATTTTGTAAGAAATACAAGTTTTGTTTTCTTAATTATAATATGTAGGTAATATTCTTACAAGCTACTTAATCACAATAAAATACTTACAATACTTTTTTATCTGTCAAAGCGAGTACTTGAACTCGAATTACTAATTAAGTAAATACATGGAATATCGAAATGTTGAAGTCTCGCCTGAAGGCGAACTCGTCATCTGCTGAACTTGAGGGTGGTGCTTGTGCACGTTGTATTCATTCAAGTAACTATTACAAACAGACGGAAATACGGATTGTGAAGGACATCCTTGCTTTTAATGTTTTTATGTCAAGAATTTTGATATTATGTTTTTTTTTTAATTTTATGCTGTTACAAATGACTCTATATAATGAAAAATATCCTTATTTTTCGTACCTTCGAGTAGTAGTAGTATATCGTATAGTATTTTTTAATATTAACACATCATTATAATATTATTACATCTAAAAAAATACAAAATGTTCAATTAATTAGCAGCAATGTGCATCATCACTATTATTTATTTATTATTTTTTCATGGGAAAGGGGGCAAACGTGCAATCGGCTCCTCTGATGGTAAGTGATTACAGCAAAGAGAGGGAGGGGGAAAAGGGAGTGGTGTGGGCCTCCGGTTACCTCACTTATCGAACGAAACGTAAAAGCATAATATGCCTCTTGTTTAGGTCTGTATTCAGCGAGGCTGTGGTACTACCATAATCGGGCGACCCATTCGAGTCACAGCAAAAACCCGAAGCTTGGCTTAGTGATAGTATATATATTTTAGCATATCAGTATACCCACGCGTATTGGCACGTACTTAAAGTAGTGGTAGACTCCTCTACTTAGGAGTCTGGGTAGGCATCACACTCTTACCCATTTCTGTCGCCAAGCAGCAGCGCGATTACAGTTCTGTTCTGGTAAGAGAGTCAGTACAATTGAGGGCTATTGAGGCATTCCATCTTAATCCACAGGTATACAAAGCAGCAAGCAAGACCTTCTTCGATTGAGGTTGTTTGCAGGTGTCTGTGGACAGCAGTGGCTACTTACCATCAGGTGGACTGTTAACTAGTTCTTCCACCCTATTCCAATAAAAAAATGCACTCTAACCGATTTTTTTAGTATGGTGAGAAGCTATAAAAATTGTTATGCTTTTGAAGAAACCTTTTTCAGCGGTGGCCTCCAAGATCGAGATCCTTGGCAATTGTATTTAGTTCGGCAGTAACTTTTAATAGCCTGATCAAGAATGATGAATATACCAGTGGCTATAAATGCCACATTTGTAGCCATCACATAATAATTTATGGAATGCTCATCAATTTTTTTTTGTCTGAAGATTTGTTAAATCGATGGAGGCAAAGCGAAATTGGTAGCCAGCGGTGTAGAATAGCATTTTGTATTCACTGTTAATATTTGCAAGCACTTGCAAAAACATCAAAACACCAAACCAAAACTCGAAGCAAACAGAAATTACAAAATTTAGAAAAAGACACTCTAAAGAAAAGACATCTATCATTTTTCAAGTTCGCTAAAAGACTTTCAATGTTTGTTCTGCGATTGTTCTGGAGTTTCCGTGCCAATTGGATGATTCTTATTCATCCGAAAGAGTATACGTAGTGTAAGGTACTATTTGCACCTTGAAAATACTGCGTTTAATGGGGTTTTTGATTAATAATTATAACATATTTTTACTATCCCAATGAAGCTATTATTTGCTTTCTGAGAGACTATGAGCTTGTACTTGAATGTAGGATTAGCATTTTCATGATTTGCGATATAGGAGAAGTACTCACTGATTTCAACTTGGGAAAAAAACTTAATTTGGACTAACCGTCAAAATGGGTATCAAACTTAAATCTCCTGATTCGAAGGTAGATCCTCTAATGACTCTGCTGGGTGACGTGGTTATTAAATCAAAAAGTTCACAATTACAAATACTAAATAAATGTGTACCACACATTTATGTAGTAGTTGTTGTGGCGTATTAAAATTTCTTAAATGTTTGATTGAGAAGTAATTTAAAAATATTATAGTACGTTTAAACGTATGGATAAAAAAGTGATACTTATAATGACCAACATGAATCGAAAATTCAACCCACGTTCGAACGCAGAGAACATCAATAGTGAAAAATGATACATGATTAACATAAATAAAAAATAAAAAGAAATAATTTACTTTATAAAATTTATTGTTAGCAACTAGCTGAATTTACTACATGCTCGGCAATGAAGAAAAACATCGTGTGAAATCTTGTATGTCTGAGAAACAATAAAAAAATATTATTTCCCGACTCCAATCACTAAATTTTTTTTTTTAATATGGAAGGAACGGCAAACGAGCAAGCGGTTCACCTGATGGTAAGTGATTACCGTCGCCCACATACATCTGCAGCACCATAGATGCTGCAGGTGCGTTGCCGGTTGTTAAAGATATTTGGGAGATGGGAGGGAAGAGGAGGGGAATAGGGAGGGTGTGGGCCTCCGGTTATCTCACTCACCGAACGAAACGCAGAAGCACAAGATGCCTCTACTTCACGCCGGTATTCTACGAGGTCGTGGTACCAATACGGTCGAGCCGGCCGCCGCTTGGCTCTACCACGCTTAAAATATTTTTCAGAGAAGGCATCCCAGCAGTGGACATTTACTAGCGGATACTTTATATTACTTACTTCACAAGGTTTTTATGCCGATTGTCACTAGTTACTATGGTTGGTTTTACCAACGCAGTCGGACAACTTACAGCGTAAATTGTTTAACTGCGGCGCAAGAAAGTGTTGTAAGTGTGAGTCTTACACCCTTCATATATTTTTAATAAGGGTATAATACGTAATTCTACTTTTTTATCCTTATTACTTTTTAATTTATTGGTAACTAAGAAAACTGTTGCGTGACCTTTACATTTAATTAAGATGTAAAAAAAAGATTTTATTATGCGCCTGTATAGTCATAAATATCACCTATTAAGTAATTTAAAAGAGTGTGCGTGATAAAACGATAATATCTTTTTTACTATCGGAAGTGGATGCCATTAATAATCATGACGTCACCTGCGGGTGTATTGCAGTACACTGACTTATTTAAAGTCAATTATAGCAGGAGCCCGAGGTTAATAGTGGCAGCAAAAAGTCATCCATCAACGTTTATCAACGGTGTACTTCGACTCACAGCTAAGGGTCACTAGAATAGTGACATCGTTGTTTATAACACGTTAGTATATATATTTCTATATTTGTATATTAAGTATGTAATCACCCTAAAATTTAGTATCCAGTAGTGATAGATACATTTTAGTGTTAATAGCTTGGTTCATTTGCATTACTTGGTTTGTCCGAAGTAATAAAGCAATAATTGATTAGAACAAACCAAGCAAGTTTTGAGTGAATTAGTGATAGGTTTTCTCTGTATGTTTCCATCGAGCGCGAGATTCTTATTTACTTGGGCGCTCTATCTTGTATGTGATCGTTCTACACTGCGGTTCCTGGACGTGATCTGCTTTCTGTTTTATGAGCTATGTGATTGGTTACCATTTACTTCAGTTCACTAAACTTAGTAACCCTGGTTTTTCTTCAGATATCTTAGTTTGTGATTATCGCGCATGGAAATTAAAGTACAGCTCTTTCTCTCTATACCTATTTAAGGAATCTTATTCGGCTCGCTGTGAAGGACCATGTGTGGATTATGTAGGTTATATTTGACTTAACCAGTGCGATTTGGACACCATTAATGATCCATAAATCTCAAAAACAGTTACATTAATACCTAATAAATGGTAAGTTATCCAGTAAATAAATATTGATAGCGTTTTTCTTAATATCGCTTGAAATGGCGATGATAAAGTTAACACTACATAATTCTGTCAACCATTTATCTCTCGCTGACAACTTGAACAGTGTCACCAGCCAAGTGAGCGTGAAGCCATTACTGCTTCAAGTAAATATTTCAGAGTTAATATTGTACTCGGTTGAGATAACGATCTTAAGTTTTCAAAGTTGGTTTAGTAAATTTCGTCAAGTGTCTAAGTATATAAGATAGATAGCACGGAATGGGTGATGTTTAGACTCTGTCGACGACTTAGTATGTTACTTACCAGTAAAGCTATTTGACCTATAGGCCTGATATTTTTATTAGATTTAATTTTATTCAATTTAAAAATCATTGGCAGTGTAATCAATTTAAACCTTGTGTATATCTTAATTGTAATATCACTAAACTAGTGACCACTTCTAAGTCATTAATCTTGGAACTTATGAATATTTGTGAAACTTGTTTAGTTTAATATCGTAATAGTTTTATGATTATTATTGTTCAAAAAGGTTTGAGAGGTTCATATAGGATAAAATATTATGTTCAAAAAGGATAAAATATTGTGAAATATTTTATGTGATACGTATATAGAATCTTGGGCGTGCCAACGTGACTCGAAATTCCCATTAGAACTTGCCACCTATACTTACTGGAACTAATATGGAGTTGCTCTGAAAATTAAGTGCTCCTATTAAGGGGTTGCAACCGAACTAATAGTGGATAATAGAATAACGAATTTATCTACCAATCGAACCACAAGATTTTATAATTTACCACAGTGGAAAAATCAATGCAATGAACACAACTGACGTCGGTAGTTTCTATTGGGGAAGGTAAAGTTATTAGTGTTTACAATTATCAATGGACAGAAATATATTCGATATCTCTTCACTTGTCAACACTCGAAGAATTAATTGTTAAAACACTATATGCGACAATAAATCGTGACAAATTTTCAGTGATGGAATACCTGTGGTGATATACCCATGGTAAAGTGTCAAAAAACTGTGACTTTCCAGACAACGTAACAAGAGAAAATTAATAATAATAATAATCCGGCTCTATTGGGACCGGTCCATTATCACGGATAGGACGATTCATGCGAACCAGCCTGACATCGTGTTGATGGACCGGGCACAGTCGAGGATATTTTTGGTCGACATCACCATTCCATATGACGAGAACCTCGTGAAAGCCGAAACAGACAAAATATCTGGGCCTGGCTCACGAGGTAACCAACATGTGGAGTGGGACCGAAATAATTCCGATCGTCGTCTCTGCGAATGGGATAATCCCAGTCAGCCTCTCGGAACATCTGAGGCGGCTGGGACTCCGTGACAGACCGCTCCGAGCTCAAATGCAGAAGGCGGTATTACTCGATACTGCTCGGATTGTCCTCAGGCTGTCTGGACTCCCCTGCCGGGGGCTTCCATCTGGTTAGGTTTAAATTATCTATTTAATTCTATTATATATATATAATTTAGTAAATAATATTTATTTTATGGTATTATTTGTATCTATAGGTATTTATATATACAACCCATCCAGATGAGAATATATAGAATTACCCCAAAAATAATAATAATACGTTCTTATTTATCTTCTTCAATAATAAAACACATTATAATTTCTTAACCTTTGACAATGTAAGCTATGACGTATTACGTGAGAAGCTGGTGTCTGAAGTAGGCATTAATAAGCCTATAATACAGGTCACCAAGTTCTCAACCTTCGGAATGTTATGACAATGTATTAAATTAAGCTTAATTTTTTTTAAGTGATTGTTATCAATAAAATGTATAATGGATTACATATAACATAGGTTTTACTTATATACATACAAATACATACTTACGTGTAAGACATTTAGCCATTAGTGGCCTTCTAAAACAACGATGGTCAGACAAGGAATCGCACAAGTTTCGTTTGTGCATGATACATTGAAGCACAAATATTTATTTGATGAAAGTGTTCGAGTTAATAATATACTTAGTTAATATCCATTATTAGATATTGAATTTAGAACTACAAAATATAGTTCAGTACAATCAATAGTTGTTCTTCCATTCTTCTTCATCTTCGCCACCATACTAAACTGCAAGACATAGGCCTTCCCTGGTAAGGACCACTAAAACCGGACAAGTATTCTGTAGAAAGTTTGTCGATAATCACCTCGCAAGAAAGCTCATTAGTGAGCACGAAAGTACTGGAACCCACGCACCAGGAACGCTGCTTTTTATCACCAGTCTATCAGACCCACATTAACCAGCTTGCACCACGGATATGCGGTTATAATTATACAAACAATACCTCGACAGGAACTTTTAATTGTAACAAATAAAGTACTTAACGGAACAGAAAAAGAGTAAATCAATGATAGAGTCTATTTGCGGCGAAATTAACTGAGAGCCCCATTCAGAAAGTTGGTCACTGAGAATGTTGCACATAATGGACTTAGCGCCTCTGCGATGTTCTATTAGTAAAACAATGGAGCTTTTGTATCAAAAGACCTTCTACGGCAATTAAACTAATGGGTATTAACACTATTGTAAACTAATAATTACTAATTTTCTTTGTCTTGCTCGATTTAATTATATTAATAAAACTAATAAGCTTTCGCGATCGTATACTCAATACGGGGGTGGTCAGAAGCTTGACCTATAGACCTCCGTTCATATTTTCATATTCATATTTGAATGAATACACCTAACTTAAAATATTTTTTTCTCATCACTGCGATTTTTTCAAATGCTTTAACGTGAATAAATAACTAACTAATATGTAAAATTATTATTCCATTCAACAGAGCTTATTTGGTACAACGTGACAAGTCGAAAGCCTCTCGCCGTCTTAGTCGTTAGATCGTTAACTTAATTAAGTTGCGTCAACGCATGCAAATTCTAATAGCGATAACAAATAACGCTCATCAATACACATAAAAATAAGGAGAAATAATATAAAATACTAAAAGCAAAGTGAAATGTAATAAACATGTTACCAGATGGATTCGGTAAAGGTTCTTCGAAATTACACTGAAAATATATTTGACATTTCAATTCGGTGTTAACTGGTTACCAAGCGCTCTATTCCGCATCCATTAAAGTTATATCTACTGTTATATACAAAACGGTAAATGTCATTTGTACGTAAATTATAACAGTCTTCAAATAGTGTAAAACAAAGCCACAAACGCTTATAACTTCTAAACTACTAAGTGGGTTTCAACGCAGTTTTGAAAACACTAAAAACAGGTTCAGTTCATCAGGGCAGAGCCGTGTACATGAATTTTTTTTTAAAACAGTATTGAGTTAGGCACTCGGAGTACAACACAGACTAAATCAGCATTTTCTTTCAAACGTAGACGCTACTGGCTACCAGTTTATTTTATATTCTAGATCTGACATATTGAACAGTGTTCCACCTTCGCCACATATCGGCTACTTATATGTCCACTATTCGCACCACTTAGACGCGTCATCCCTTCGGACCACCCAATACCTTACTGTACTACTTGAATAAACCTGGTCCGGTGCATCGTAATACCGACACTCTTCACTTAGGCCAACGGCTCCACCATGACCCCATCACTGGTGCAGCCGAAAGCGCAAAAAAAACAACTATTCTATTCCTACTCCACACCTTAGCTGCGGAGGGCAGGAAGAACGGTACAAAACAAAGACGCTTTCCCCAACAGTCCATCAACTCACATCTAAACAGTCACCTTGGGCACCAGCACAGCCATAAAGGTGCCTCTTGGTTCCACGAAGGTGATCAAGCCAAGAGTCAGGGGAAATGTATACTACACCTAAATTATCCATACTGCTGACGGGCAACAGGTACGGTGATCGTCTAGACGCCTACCAAACGTGACGATTAAGAAAAATCATCCCATTAGGAGAAGACTGATGTTGATGCTGACGAAGAATGTTGTTAAATTATGATGCTATTCTAAATTTATCACAGTGGACGAAATCTGCCAGGCGTACATCACCAAATAGGCATATATAGTGGATATTATATTAGAATATCAATATCGTATAATACATGAGTTCACATGGGTTTAATTACCTCAACTTCTGAA
Source organism: Bhutanitis thaidina (assembly GCA_029286595.1). Lineage (NCBI taxonomy): Eukaryota > Metazoa > Arthropoda > Insecta > Lepidoptera > Papilionidae > Bhutanitis > Bhutanitis thaidina. The sequence continues at coordinate 5,764,364 of JAGSMS010000010.1, forward strand.
CACCCAAAGAGCATTTACCTACTTAAGTATGCACATTTGTGCAAGAAGGGTTTACAAATATAATGGCCTTGGCTTTGCCATGAATATTTATAATTATGTCAATTCCAATTTTATCTCTATGGACTATTTCAATAATAAACATAAAACAGATGCCTAAAGAGTGCATATTTATCTCTACGAATGTGTTCACGCCGAAGCAAAAGGCAAAGTTCTTTGAACGTTCAAACATTAATACGAAACGCTGAAAGCGTGAGTCGGGTCGCACAAATCAATGTCTTTTCCTTACTTCGTGATAGATAACGCCCGACCGTTTTCAAATTGCGATATCGGACAATATACAGTGTGACATTTTGGTAAGGAAAGGAACGAAAAGGACAAGTAAAAAGTTTTAAACGCTTTTTTCGAATACTTTTTTTTATATTTACGTGGCGTAATTGTCTTTTTGTATATGGGAAAGGCAACAAACGAGCAAGCGATTCACCAGATTGTAAGTGATTTTTTTTTTCTAAAAAAACGTAACCTTCCGCTGTAGGAATTTATCCTGTGTCGCGGAGGCAGTTTACATACATGAATTGCACATGGACAAACACCCATACCGGGAACTATTATTTGTAGTCCATACAAATACTAGTCCCGTGCGGGAATCGAACCTGCGACCCACAGCGCCGCAGCTAAACGCCTTAGCCACTACGCTACCGTCTTGTGTGATTACCGTTGCTCACGGACATCTGTAACGACAGAGGTACTGCAGATGCATTGCCGGCCTTTAATGGTATTTGGGTGACGGGTGGGAGGATAAGGAGGAGGATGGGAAGGGGGAGTGTGCCTCCGGTTACCTCACGCACAGAACGAAACGTAGAAACACAAGATGCCTCTACTTCACGCCGGTATTCTGGGAATCCGTGGTACCAACACGGTCGAGCCAGCCCATTCAAGCAGCAGTAAAAGCCGCCGCTTGACTCTTCCACGTCTTAATTTATATTTGAAATTTCCATTAACTTTTAAATATAGTGTTCATACGTACGCATTCGCTGAAGATAGTTCTGTTACCTGTTACAGCTTTCACATCTTCATCGAACTTAGCGCTCGAGAGCACGGGCTTTTCCAACTAAAACTGTAACATTGTCATAATATAGTGTCGCGAATTCTCTACCCGGATGCATAAGGTACGTATGACGATGCAGTCGAAAATAATGTTCAACTATCAAGTCATCGAAAGGAAATAATAATATTTTATAAATTGTCACTCGATCTATCTCTGTGCAGTAGGTGAATAAAGTAGTCTTTATACTGAATAGAATATGAGCATAAATATGAGACATAGAAAGCTTCTGGAACATTCTGGGATATTTGAAAATTAAAAGACGATTGAAAATCGGCACCGAAGTGCGCTAGCGAGCAGTTCAGTGGAGAGCATACGTTATGTGGCGTTTGCATCTAGCAAGGGAAGCGGAAGAGGAAGACTTTGCAACCTCTGTAAATCCTTTAAATAAATAGGAGCTTCATATACCGGTCTTACACTTCTATCCCGCAACCTAAAGATTGTAACCACAGTAAGTATTAGCGGTGGCAGTTACACAGCTTCACCTTCCTATATTCATTGTGTTATTCAATTATATTGGCAAAAGGGAGTATATTACATACTTTTGCGTTAAAGGATTTTATTTAAAACGAATTCCACTATTGGTCTTTACTGTCGCTCCTTGATCACAATGATAATATGATTGTTTTTTACGTCACGTAAAACAAAAATCAACAATATTCTTAAATAAATTTTATTTTTGTGTACTCGTATCTCCATCAAAATCACATTAAACGTAACCGATACTTTATAACAATATAAAAATAGATGATAACTTTTATATTATTATTATTAATCAATAGACGTAATTACATATTTAGCTACAGATATGCAATACAAACCTTAACTATATCGGATGTATTGAACCAAATCAAGGATCAATTATCTCTTACAATTCCATACTGACGTGTATGGTACGGTAATGGCTTATAAATTATTGTATCTATATTATTGTAACAAAAGAAAAGATCACTAACGAAACAAAATGTCGCATCACCTTTTTTCACTATGCATTAATATAGAAGGTTTCGTGTTATGAAAGACAGGTAATTACATACACATGTTCGCATTATTCAGAAAACAATGGAGTGTACCTGACAGGCCATTAGGACAGAGCCATCAAACATGACAATAGATTTGGGTGTAAATCAGGACATTGATAATTAACATAAAAACTTGCATTAGACTTTTTTTGAATATGGTTTTATTCTATATTGCGAGCCGGGGGTTAGCATCATAGTACGCAAGTATCATAGTACGCATGTGGTCTAGGTTCATTTAGCGACGCCGGCAGTACTTAAACCATTACTTGTATTTCGAGTACTGAATGTTCCTTGCTAGGTGCTCGGTATAAGAAACAATATTATAATTTTTTTTTAGAAATACTAGTAAAAAAGCAGCATGGCGGACTATTCAAAGTTACCCCCAAGCTCTCAAAAAAATATTAGAGCAGGACTTCGACTAGCTCTGGGGAATTTACAGCCGGTAATTACTTTTTTCAGTACCTGGTGGTAACCTTATGCAGGAGCCGATCCTGGTGAAGTTGAATGAATGCTATTAATAATAATAATAAGTTAAGGCGTAGGGAAGTGACGACCCCATCGCCCACCGGCGTAACAGTTCAAGTGACAAAGCTGTTGCGTCGGCGCAAGCAGTCAGCACCCTGTCAAGAGGTGTTAGCGCCGTGCCTCGGCAAAAGTGAGGGTGCAGAGGCCCGCATGTGCACATGGACACACAATAAACGGAGCCGGTCTGGGCGTCTTCCGTTAAATGACGCCCAATATGGATGATGGAAAATACGAGAATGCGCATAGGGCCGCTGCCTGGGGGCCGCCAGGGCACGTCTGGAGCTGGCGCTAGACGTGGCCGCATGCGGACCGCCAGCCAAGCGCGAGGTTGCTCGACCACCTTGTAGCACCTCGCATCCATCATCCCCACCAGTTGGCTTGGTGTCGGCAGGGTCCTCCAGGATCCAGCAATCGGCACCCGCCGTTGGTGGAGTACGGCGCATGCGATGGACAGCTCCAATGAATACGAACGCATTGCGAGCGTACTTTAGGGCGAAAGGGGAAGAAACTGGAGGAATAGCATATCGAGCCAGGATGCACTGCTATTTTGCTGAGTTGGAGCCTTCCGTTACTGTCACGGAGCAAAACCTGGCAGACCGGTACGGTACATCACCCGCTCGAAAATATTCGATGAGGCCGAACTCGAACGACTAAGACGTGAGGCTGTTCCCCCATCAACTGAAAATACAGCTGAGGATGCTCCCCCACTTACTGCGATTAATCTTGCAGAAGTGGATGCTGCTGTGAATCTTCCAGCTGTAGAGAATTCGGACAATGGTGGAACAGTCACCCAAGAAATAGGGCAAATGAGGAGCATACTGGAGGAGGCGATTAAGGAAACGCGCGAAATGTCTCTCGAAAATTGACCACGACTCCCCCGCATACCACTAAGTAAGCGCAACCGGGATGTCGTGGGGGCTCTAAACCCAATGCTGGCTACTTATTTGGAAACCAGCCGGGACCTTTGTGATACGGACTCTATACTTTCTGGCGCTGCATTGGCAGTCTGCCGTATTGTTGGCGCCAAATTTCCCACAGCTGGACGCGCTACTAAACAAGGTAGCGTTATCCCAGCGTGGAGACAAAGGATTGAGAACCGTATCGCAAAGGCAAGAGCCCTTATCGGCAGACTGATAAGCTTCAGGTCGGGCAATAACAGGCCGAGGATTGTGCGCACTGTGCGGATGGCGTTTGCTGGGACGGATGTTAGTCTGTCCCAGCCGAATATAACGCAAAAGCTGACGGAGCGCATAGACGACCTGAAGCAAACGATCGCGGCTTGGGGAAAGCGGATTCGGCGATTTACCGAGAGGTCAGCGCGATTTAACCAGAATCGTCTCTTCCAGAGTGACCAGAAGAGGCTCTACAAATCATTGGAGCTACCTGGAATATGTGGAACGGATCAAGGACCAAATCAGGCCGACACTGTCGCCTTCTGGCAAAGCCTGTGGTCTGTACCCGCATACCACAGCGAAGGCCCTTGGACAGAAGCTGTGACGAGTCGGTGTGCAGGTATTAAGCCCATGGACCCCGTCGTCATTACACCTGACGACGTAGCTGAGGCAGTCCGTAGAGCCCCTAACTGGAAAAGTCCGGGACTCGACGGGCTGCATCACTACTGGTTAAAGGGGTTCATGGTGTGTCACGCTGTGCTCTCGCAGCAGTTCCAAGAGGCTCTCGACCAGAAGTCGCTCCCGAGTCTCTTCACCACTGGGGTCACTCATTTGGTTCCTAAAGATAAGGTTACCGCAGATCCGAGTAAATACCGCCCCATCACGTGTCTACCCACCATATATAAGACACTGACGTCCATTCTGAGCGTGAAAATCACCCGACACCTTGACATAAATAAAGTAATGTCGCGCGCTCAGAATGGATGTCGGAGCGGCGGTCGCGGGACCAAGGAACCACTCCTCATTGACGCGGTCATTGGCAAGCTGGTTAAACGCAACCGTCGGAACTTCTCTGCCGCCTGGATAGACTACAGAAAGGCATTCGACTCGGTGCCTCACACGTGGCTAAAGAGGGTCCTCGAGCAATGTATGGGGCAATGGGCACGATCCTTTGCCATCTAGGTGAGCGGATGACGGCTGCGGAACACCAGATAAGGATACGAAGGGTATTTTCCAGGGTGATTGTTTGAGTCCGATATGGTTCTGCCTCTCCTTGAACCCTCTCAGCACGTTGCTGGAGAACTCAGGAGAGGATTTCAGTTTCGGAGGAGGTACAAAGTGACCCACCTTTTCTTCATGGATGACCTCAAGTTATTCGCCACCAATCGCTCCCATCTGATGGAATTGCTAAAATCACTTGCGATTTTAGCAATTCAATCAGAATAGACTCGGTACGGATAAGTGTGCGGTCCTCCACGTCGAAAGGAAAGGTCGCTAATTCTGAGGGCATAGACTTGTGAATGCCAGTTAACATTAGGACCCTTTCCGAGGCTGATACATACCGGTACCTGGGTATGTCACAAAACATAGGTATCGATGAGGCTGGCATGAAACAAACGGTTCGCGACTTGTTTTTTGCGCGTCTGACAAAAGAGTTTAATAGCCTTTTGTCGGGCGGGAACAAGGCACGCGCGTATAACGGCTGGGTCATGCCAGTCCTCATTTATACCTTTGGCATACTCAGGTGGACTCTAACCGAACTTAACGCCCTGGACAGAAAAGTCCGCACAATCATGACGTCCCACAGGATGCATCATCCGAGATTGTCAGTGATGAGGCTGTACTTACCGCGGAAGCGTGGTGGGCGGGGTTACGTAAGCGCCCTCACCATGCACCATCGCGAAGTGTGCAGCCTCCGTAATTACTTCTTAGCGAGATCGGATGAGTCATTCTGTTCGTACGTCATTAGTTGTGATAAAGGGCTTACCCTCTATCCTTGGCCAACGAGCAACGGCAGGACCCGGCAGTACAGAGCGCCTCCGACCGGGAGACCGTATGGAAGGAAAAAGAGCTCCACGGGAGGTTCTACAAGGCTCTACATGAGCCTTTCGTAGATACCGTCGCCTCCCTAAACTGGCTGCGTTTCGGTGACCTCTTTGGGAAACCGAGGGTTTTGTTTGTGCGATACAGGATCAGGTTATTAAGACGAACAACTATCGGAGATACATCCTAAAGGATGGCACCGTCGACATCTATCGAGCCTGTCGCCGTCCCGGGAGTCGCTTCGGCATGTCATCTCCGGTTGTTCAGCGCTTTCTAACTCTGAGTATCTGCACAGACACAACCTAGTAGCCAGGATGTTACACCAGGAGCTCGCTCTGAAGTGCGGTCTCGTGGATCGGAGACTGCCTTACTATAAATACACGCCGGAAGCCGTGCTCGAAAATGACCGCGCTAGGCTCTATTGGGACCGGTCCATTATCACAGACAGGACGATTCATGCAAATAAGCCTGACATCGTATTGATGGACCGGGCACAGTCGAGGATATTTTTGGTCGACATCACCATTCCATATGACGAGAACCTTGTGAAAGCCGAAACAGATAAGAAGACAAAATATCTGTACCTGGCTCACGAGGTAACCGACATGTGGGGTGGTATGCCGACCGAAATTATTCCGATCGTCGTCTCTGCGAATGGGTTAATCCCAGTCAGCCTCTCGGAACATCTGGGGCGGCTGGGACTCCGTGACGGACCGCTCCGAGCTCAAATGCAGAAGGCGGTGCTACTCGATACCGCTCGCATTGTCCGCCGGTTTCTTACCTTTTCACCCTAACCCTCGGCCGTCTGGTCTCCCCTGCCGGGGGCTTCCATCTGGTTGGGTTTTAATTATCTATTTAATTTTATTATACATATAATTTATAAAGTATTACTTACATATGTACTTATATATGTATTTATTTATACAACCTAACCAGATGAGTAAATATAGAAATACCCCAAAAAAAAATAAGTTACTGTGTTACATCACCATTCCATATGACGAGAACCTCGTGAAAGCCGAAACAGACAAGAAGACAAAATATCTGGACCTGGCTCACGAGGTAACCGACATGTGGGGTGGTATGCCGACCGAAATTATTCCGATCGTCGTCTCTGCGAATGGGTTAATCCCAGTCAGCCTCTCGGAACATCTGAGGCGGCTGGGACTCCGTGACGGACCGCTCCGAGCTCAAATGCAGAAGGCGGTGCTACTTGATACCGCTCGCATTGTCCGCCGGTTTCTTTCCCTTTCTCCCTAACCCTCGGCCGTCTGGTCTCCCCTGCCGGGGGCTTCCGTCTGGTTGGGTTTTGGTAATCTATTTAATTTTATTACATATATAATTTATAAAGTATTACTTATATATGTACTTATATATGTATTTATTTATACAACCTAACCAGATGAGTAAATATAGAAATACCCCAAAAAAAAATAAGTTACTGTGTTACATCACCATTCCATATGACGAGAACCTCGTGAAAGCCGAAACAGACAAGAAGACAAAATATCTGGACCTGGCTCACGAGGTAACCGGCATGTGGGGTGGTATGCCGACCGAAATTATTCCGATCGTCGTCTCTGCGAATGGGTTAATCCCAGTCAGCCTCTCGGAACATCTGAGGCGGCTGGGACTCCGTGACGGACCGCTCCGACCTCAAATGCAGAAGGCGGTGCTACTTGATACCGCTCGCATTGTCCGCCGGTTTCTTACCTTTTCACCCTAACCCTCGGCCGTCTGGTCTCCCCTGCCGGGGGCTTCCATCTGGTTGGGTTTTAGTTATCTATTTAATTTTATTATATATATAATTTATAAAATATTATTTATATTATGGTATTTATTGTTATCTATTTAATTTTATTATATATATAATTTATAAAGTATTACTTATATATGTACTTATATATGTATTTATTTATACAACCCAACCAGATGAGTAAATATAGAAATACCCCAAAAAATAATAACTTACTGTGTTACATCACCATTCCATATGACGAGAACCTCGTGAAAGCCGAAACAGACAAGAAGACAAAATATCTGGACCTGGCTCACGAGGTAACCGGCATGTGGGGTGGTATGCCGACCGAAATTATTCCGATCGTCGTCTCTGCGAATGGGTTAATCCCAGTCAGCCTCTCGGAACATCTGAGGCGGCTGGGACTCCGTGACGGACCGCTCCGAGCTCAAATGCAGAAGGCGGTGCTACTTGATACCGCTCGCATTGTCCGCCGGTTTCTTACCCTTTCACCCTAACCCTCGGCCGTCTGGTCTCCCCTGCCGGGGGCTTCCATCTGGTTGGGTTTTAGTTATCTATTTAATTTTATTATATATATAATTTATAAAATATTATTTATATTATGGTATTTATTGTTATCTATATTTATTTATATATACAACCCAACCAGATGAGTAAATATAGAAATACCCCACCATAAGTTACTGTATGATAAGGTGGAGAAGTAGAGTCGTGGTAGTCTAGTAGAGCCGTGGTAGCCTAGTGGTCAGGAAGCTCACTTTAATTTCATAGAGCGAGAGTAACATAGGTTCGATCCCCGGTGCCGGCATCACTAAAATTGTTAATAGCAATCTTAAGTGCTGTATTGAAAAACTGCATATTAAAGAAATAATGTAAAAATATTATTTCGCACTGGAGCAGCTTAGCGGGCCCTTCCCGGCTCTAAAACCCTCTCAGATACTCGTATTTGAGAAGGTGGCCTTTGCCCAGCTGTGGACACTTACAGGCTACTACTTTAACCAAATTTAAGTAATAAGCGTTTATCCATAATATATGTTTATCAGTGGAAAGCACCTACGAAGATATTCGAAGAATACAAAATCTTGACCTAGAATAGCGATATCCTATTCGCAATAGAACTACTGAAATACAATTCTGTACAAAATACGCTTACGTGGCTGTTCGAACATTTGCATTGAGGATTTTCCTTCTATAAAATCCAACGGCTTCTTAAGCCCCGGGGGAGGCACAAAGAAAATTTCGTACGCCTTACATAGTATCCCTATGCCGCAAATGGAAATAGTAACTGTGTATGAGACTTAACCGCAAGAGGTCTTAAACTTGATTTCGTGAAATTGTGTCATCATTTTCCATTCTAATTCATTACACAATGAACAAAGTTTAATCATTCTATACCTTTATAAGTTTTGCGATCATAAGTAAGCTTGTAAACTTTGTGTTTTTGAAATATTAGTAACTTATAAAATTTTCTTCGCCATGAGTGGAACAAGTTTTATCGTGTTTTTGTCATCTATTGAATAGTGTTAGAAATATAGTTATATATATAACTTTTTTTCAGCAACCGTAATCAGTTTCTATAAAAAATTTACGAATTGGTCAAACAAAAACACTTTAAATACACGTTAGAATGGTCATTTTGATGATGAGAGAATGATGATGAGATGAGGCATGATTTTAATAGGTGATAGGTTCCCTCTCAGCCTAGATGTATTGGTAGATACCACCCTCCCAGTCTCGCAAGTTTGAGGCATCACCAGTAGAAGTTTGCGCATAGTTTGGCAACTATATACACTTGTGGCAATAATAAATCAAACTTTCTAGTAACCATGCAACAAACTAGTTACTTCAAAGATGATACAATGTTCCCACAACAAATAGTGTCAAGTATTTGTGGTTTCTTCTGGAATAAAATATGAGTAGTCACTAAGAGTGTTTACACCAAACCAGAACAAAGCTGTAGTTAACAGGTGCGCATTGTCACATCCCATGTTAATCTTCATAAGCTATTTTGACATCATGTACACAACCTGAGAAAAATTACGTTAAAAAGAAATACAATTTATTTAGACGATCTTGTAAATAAAAAGGTTTGTTTATACGCGGACATATCTTTGTATAAAGACATATAGAAATATATAAAGACGGCTAACATCTGACCCGCACCGAGTCAATACTCACGATGTTCCTCCTTAGCTGGGCCATGGGAACGCACATGTTCACACACATCTGCAAATCCACCAGCGCCAATAGTCCTTGGTAATCCACGACACGGAACCCATGGCATGAAGGCAAACATTCAAAACAACTGGCCTCCTCAGTGGCCGATATGGTTCATTGCTCTGCTGCCGACTATAACCACAAACTTAAACACCTTTTTCCTCTGGATTAACCTCAGCTGCGGAGGGCAGAGAGAGTTGGGCAACGCAACATTACTAATCTTCCCCTTTCTTTCCGAAACAGATAACGGCTGGGTCGCTGATTTAAGACCAGGTTCCTCCTGATCACTATGAATATATTATAAACAACATTCATTATTACTTTTACTTTTATGCAGCATTACCAAACGTTGTGAATATTATAATAGAGATATTATCAGAATAACTTAAGTGCTCAGTACAATATGATATCTTTGAAGTTTAAAATAGTTAAAAAAGAAGCCATTGCTTATAACTGGCTACATCAGTGTTATTAACGCCTAATCATAAACCATTTAAGCGCGCTAATCAACACCATACTGAACAGCTGCCTTCAATTTACCCGAACTCTTTATACTGTACAATGCTCTTTTAAGAGCAGTTGCAGTTTTTTTATTAAAAACCCTATTACACGTTTTGCTCAAAAAATATCTAAAATGTTGTAGTACATTAGACATTAAAAATAACACTAACATAAGAAACTTATTAAAAAGAAATATTGTTACATTTACAATTGTTTCGTTTCTGTTATTTTCTAAGAAAAAATATTGAAATAAACCTTCGGAAGGATAATATAATCTTAAGATCAGGCTTAAAGGGGAATATACTATATCCTTGTCCAAATCCCAACTTCACTTCGTCGTGACTCATTGCTAGCAAACAAACGAGGCGCTGGGTACCGAATGATGATGGAATACCCATCCGAATTAAAACCCAAATACTACACACTAGTGATGGGAGCAGAATTACTAACGGACACGGGTACTGCGCTCACTTGCCCACTTACCCAGCCTGGCAATCATTCTAAGAAATGCATTCTGGATTTTGCTGGTCTTTGAAGAGGTCTATATTCAGCAGTAGACTAAAAAAGGCTGATTTAGTAGTGTACCAGTTATAATATCTTGAGATGAAATAAAAGTGTAATTCCATTTATTACTAACGAACTGTACTCGCTTCTTTATACTCATGAAATGAATGTAGATTTGATAAAGTACTAAATTATTTTTGAGGTTTTAGAATGATGATATGTTATTCTCCGACTCACAAAGAGCTTTCACACAAAGAGAAACGTGTTTAAAATGTATGTAACCCAAAAAAACAGGTATAGACGATTTAATTTTATTTAAGTGTATGTTGTTTCAATGTAATTAATGTCAAATGTAAAAAATCGCACAGAAATAGAACAGTTCGACCGGGTAACGTCCACGTGTTTACAGGATACAAACATCCAGAAGAATCATATATTCAGTATGCTTATATAACTTCAAACTCGATACAAAATCTATTGGGTTTGAAAATGGTTCTATTTTATTTCTAAGCACCAAAAATATAAGCATTCACGCCAGTTACACAGGGGAGTAGGGAGAAGTTACAGGCTTCTGAAAGCCACTTTTCGTTTCTTCAGGAAATAGAAAGTGGTGACGAGCCTCGTCGCTAGATTTTCTCCTGGGTATTGAGATCTTTCCATGCCTCTTACAATACCTACGGGAAGAAATACGGTGGCAAATTCTGACGCTGCTATCATATGTCACATGAAAAAAGTGTGAAAAATCATTATTATCTCTGGAACTTTGGAAGTGTATTGCTGGACTACATTATTTCAAGGATTAGGAGGACATACATATTTTAAAGTATATTAACGCTTAAGGCTCAGGCCATTATCAAATAAAATAAATATCGACAACACGTTGGTGTTGTAAAGTCAAACGTAAAAGCGTCTTTATCATCTCAAGTAACGATCTCTACTTTTTTGCTCCCTTTGCCAATTAAGAACTGAAGATTCTCCTTGTCGGAGATTTTTCAATGATGCAATTCCTAAGTATGAAATAGTGACTCATTTAAAATGGACGAGTGAAATATGATAAGCTCTTATTAGCTGCAGTACTGTCATGGATTTAACAAATGTTTAAGTTCATGCTCTCTGTTTAAGAATATCTAGAATTAAACATATTTCATGGTTTTTTTTTGCACATAATTCACCTTTTCTGTTTAATTGCGGGTACGATGTTGCCTTATAGTTACTGCTAGTTGTTAATTATGTGGGATATTACATTGATATCAGTATTTTCTTACCTTGTTCTCACATTTCCGTGTCTAATGTAGCGTAAAAATTAATAGGATCAGCTTTCGTTATAATTTTCTTTTAATTATTTCGATTTTTTTTGCTCTGTCTCTTGAACTTTAAAGATTCAATTTAATGTAAATTTCTATTAGATTTACTTTTTATAGACATATATTTTAGCACTAGTACACAGCTTCGATTCTCCGTCCAATGACAATAATTATAATTCACAATTTTTTGTTAAGTTAATTGAGAGCTTAAAAAACATAGTAATTTCAAGTGCATTAACTAAAACATTACTGGAACGGGTATCCGTAACACGCATGGCTTCGGTTTAATAACCAATGTATAAAATTGAACATATATTTTACTTTATCTCTATAACAGAATGTGTGGTAAAATTTAGCAATAGGCAAGTCAGTGTTAATCAATACACATGCCCCAATTCCTCTAAAATCAGTCACAACGACTGGAGCCAATTACAACAGCGCTCTGTATTTCGAACGTGCCCTCTTGTTCGTGTCTACAGGCAAAATCTAGATTACACGCTTTGTTAACTCAACTAATCCCCCTGTCAACAGTGAGTTTAATACACAAAAGTTATTACGTGATTTGTAAACGCGTACGAGTATAGTATCAGAGTTTAAATTCTGAATACAAGACTTTAATTTCAATTTCAAATCAGAAATTGATACAAAGTATTATGCTGTCTATTAGTCGATAATACATAAATTTCAATAAAACTAATAATTTCAAAATTTACTAAATTTATGTATGTAAGGAATAAAAGCTAACAAACAGTTAAAAAAAATACTGCTATAAAGGTACATGTGAAAAATACACAAAATTAAATATAATATAATACAAAATTATTTAATTAGAGTGTCATCTGTCAATAGAACCGGGTAAATTGTGCGTCTTATTTCGATTTAGGTATATAGTGTTTATTCATTAGGTATTTTATTTTAACTTTCACAAAATGCTATCCTTGCATGATTTTAAAATTCGTTTTTGCTTTCTTCTCGGAATGATTGGTTATACCATCTAATTCTTCACAAAAACTACATACACAACAAAATATACTAAGGGGAAGGAAAGCATTCAACCCAAAAAAATTACAGAAAATGAACAGCTTAACCTGTATGTGGTCTGACTTAATTTACAATTAATATTCTAAGATGTTTTGAGAACAGCTCTTACATTTTGTACACAACACGTCAACCGATACAAAATCAAGGCGCGGTTATAACGTAAAAGAACAATAGGCCCCGGAGCCTTCTTTCTTGATTTTTAGTATTTGTATGCAATGTATCAAGAACGTATCACATACCCGTCAAACTGTACATTAAAGCGCGCATTTCTTAAAACTTGTTACTGGTCTGTTGATTTAATAAATAAAAAAAGCTGGCATGCGATTGGTGGAATGGTAAGTAAAAATAAATAATTAAAAAACAAAAATTTCTCAAGTCAACCATGGTACAAAGAGCAAAAATAAACGGCTGTGCGCCGTCAATTATCCCTCAATTACGCGGATATCCGGGGCAAGAATTAAGTCCATTACTTTGTTAAAATAAATTAGCATACCTACACAGACCAACATTTCAGCATTCCGTTTTAGTGACTTCGACTTGAACAACATAACATACATATATTACATTATTATTAACATATTCTTTAATTTCATAATAATTCTACAAACTTAAAGTGTTAGCTGTCTTGGTTAAATGTATTTTTACTAAAGTTTCGGTCTTTGTGTATTTTAACTACCATACAACAGTGATCTTGAACCGGTCTTGGGTATTGGATAAACTTGTTAACGGCGGCGAAAAGACAGAAATGGTCGAATGCTTTAATAATATTACTAACAATTAAAATAGGGTTAACAAAATTGAACATATTTGTTGGGAAATTTTATATTTATTAGTATTTATTTTACTCTTGTATAGTAATCTTTTAATAAATATTAAATTGCAGTTAATATATAAGAGTATAACATCTCGGCTTAAAATATTTTGATAACGAAACACTGTTCCTTTTTATACCAAGAATGTCATAAAACATAAGTAACAAAACCAAAAGATCTTTTTCTTGCGCTCGAAGTTCGTTAACTTTAGTAGATGAATAACATTCTCTCGTAATTCCTCAAACTTTCGCTACTTGAGACGCTCGCCTCGAAGGGATACTGAATTACTTGCCATTTTATGGATACAGCCTAGTTTACGTAAATGTCTCGGAAGACTGAATCATTCCCGCTCTAGTATCACTCCCGTGGGGGTGAGCGAAAGAGGTGACATTTCACTTTTTTTGTTGGCCAAGTGGGAAATTTCACGTTCTTAATAATTCATGAAGATGTCAATAGGGATTTTATAGGGAATGTTCATAACAAACGAAGTAACAATATAGATTATGTAACATTGTGGTATTATTTTTATGACGTGAAGTTGGCAAATAATGCGATACATTACTACATAACTAAACGGGATATCGAGCGATTGTTAAAAAAAAAGTTTGTTTTACACATAGTATAAGGTTCTGTAGTAAACTAGATTACTAGATTATAAACTATTATTTTTGGATTTAATCGGGTTTAATTAACTTTTATAATTAAAACATTATAATTATATTTTTTGATCAGGTAGCATCTAATGCTGACGGTAACCGGGTTAACTATGTCAGTAGGACATCAAATACCTCAGAGGTCTCGTGACCATGGGTGCTGTAAAGCACCGGAAACTTTGTGACTTAAGAAGTGAGTAAGTATTCGCGTAAATACAAGAAATCATTAGAGTATTTTTATTTATCACATCATAATATTTATTAAAAGATATTTCGGTAACATACGTCAAATAATTGAAGGGGCGCATTGATTTTATTTATTTAGTAAGAAATACGTAAATTTGGCACAAACAAAAAAGTTGAAATGTGAACAGATAGATAGTTAAACACTTTTATACATTTTAATAATTGTTATTACATTTACAGCTAAAAATAATAAAGTAACAGTATGTGCTCACTGCTAGGCAAAGGTCACATGTCTTTCAAATCTTTTTTTTTCTTACATGCAAGTTTCCGCGCAATGTTTTCCTTTACCGCCGAGCACGTGGTAAATACAGCACTTGACAATATTAGTGGTATCGAAGATCGAACCCACTCGCGCTCTATGAAATTAAAGTAAGCGCCCTGACCACTAGCCTATCACGGATCTAGCCCCCTGACCACTAGGCTACCACAACTCTGTTTAAAGCAAATTTTAAACAACAGAAATTTAGGTGTAATTTAAATCTAACATAGGTCGCCTTAACTAATCGTTAATGTTGTTTATTAGGTAGCCCTTTCTTTAAATCAGTTCTGAAGTAAGGCTCTCGTTACTAGACCTTTAGATTAATGCTGTGACTAAGGTTCTTTAGTCTTACTTGAAATATTATTTTATTGCAACTCTCTTTATTAAAAAAATGGACCTCTCGTTATAGAGAAAAATTCCGTATAGAATACGTCGCCGTTGATTGATCTTTCATATTTATTGCTGTCTTAATTAGTGAGTAACATTACATGATTTATGACTAACACCATTATAATTGTTTCTTATATATCTATTTACGCGAATACTACACATTTGAAATGAAACTATTATTTACGGATTTTAATAATGCGTATATTATTTTTCCGTAAATAATAACATCGTTATTGTTTGTTTTTCAATAAAAATTGGCGTCCGCTAATATTATGAGACTTTGTTTTTGTACTCAGGCATTTTATTTAATGTATTTAAATCATATCATTATTTAAAATTTTGTTTGTGTTTAATTTACAAAAAGCAATAATTGTAATCCATTAAATTGACCAAACAAAACTGACGTAGAATGAACCTATTTAAAACATTTAGTGAAATATAATGCATGTATGCTCTTTTTCTTACTACGTCTAGTTTTACTTAAAAACTGTAAAATTGTAGACCGCAACACTGATTGTTTCAAAGATAACAACTAAAATATGTTTTAACTAGTGAATTTATTCTATGCACTATAAAGTAAACGCCCACAGAACATAAAATATTTTATTTCCATTGTTAACTAAAGAAAACACCTAGAAGACAATAGATTTATAATAGTAGTATTGCATAAGAAGAAACACGACAAAACAAAAAGTTACTTGTTATATGGTTAGCCGTTGAAAATTCTATTTCCATAAATATATTGCGCGTTATATTTTTTGTAACTTTAATACTAACTCTTTTAGAGTAATTTATTATCGTGTAATATTTTATATACATATGAAACAGTTTGCTCCGAGAATTATTATAACTATTCGTTTTCTGTAGCTGCCTCGATAATTTAAAGAGATATTCACCAGTAATACAAATGCGCCTCGAGGTGAGAGTTCAAATTGATCGATTCAACCATACCTTTACCTGCGTTATAATTCTTTTTAACCGTTATTTAAGTTTATCTTGAACGCTCCGCTCACAGAAAATACTATTTGATGACTTTCATTGCCGAATGTACCAAGAGTAGAAGGAAAATAAAACTGAAGAAAATAATATTTTTAAATGTTTTACAATTGTATTTAATCTTCGACCGATTACTAAATATTTTTTGTAAAATACACCATATATTTCTAAAATAATATTTATGGTGGTACTAGGTACACTGTAGGAGCCATCTAAGTAGGCACCTTCTTGTCTATTTTTGCCAACAGTCATGCCATTGCTGTGATCCGGTTTGAAAGGCATAGAGAGACAGTATAATTCCAAACTGTGAGGCATACTATCTTAGCCCTCAGGGATGTCAACTGTGAACTCCTAGAATTAGGTTAAAGTTGTTTGGGGGTGTCCATAGGTTACAGTACCCCTTACCATCAAGTGGATGGTTAGCCCGTTTGTCACGTCAACTTTTCAGGTTACGAAATTCATAAATTTTACAGAATCAGGAAAATCATAGCAATAATAATCGTTTATTTTTAATAAACTTAAAAGTAAAGTAAAGCTAACTGCTGAGTAAATGCTTTCGCTCTAATACTTTTTGATAGAGCTTGGAGCTGGGTAGGGTCTGTCACGCTACTTCAATTCGTGTTGCCGGACTTCACACATCGAATATTTTTTAATTATTTTTTTTAATTCTTTCTTTAACATGCGTAATGCCTTCACTACCGAGGACGTGGTGAATTCAGCAGTTAAAATTGCTATTAACAATTTTAGTGGTAACGACACCGGGGATCGAACCCAGGTCACACGCGTGCTAAATAAACGTAATAATTGTCATACACACTTTTTATTAATATGGAATGACACTTTTATTACCATTTTATTCGCAGATACAATGAGTATATCACCTACTACATTTATTAAGACAATACCTTAGTAGTAGTACTAGTATCCTTGTACTTGACTTAATTTAAAAGCGATTTTACGAATTTTGATAATGTTTTTATTAGCTTCAATGTAATAGAATCTTATGAATAAATTTTCAACCTCTTTTACTTGATTTGGAAATTTGCAAACGTATTACGAACCGATGATACAATAATATGGTACCATCATGCTGGTCTGATGTTGGTGCTGAATGGGCTACTAGTAAAATTCTTGAGTTCGGGCGTATTAGATTTGTCTTAATGAGTTTCATTTATTTTACATGATGACTAGGAATCGAAAAAGAGGGAAAAGAAAAGCTTATTTTATACGTGGTAGAGCCAAGCGGCGGCATTTGCTGCTGCTTGAATGGGCCGGCTCGTCCGGTTTGGTACCACGGCCTCGCAGAATAACGAAGTTAAAATAATATGCTTTTATAATAAAATATGCATTCTATTCGTCATTTCATATTGCCAAAAGTCCTTTGCTGAACATAGGTCCGAGTTTGCCACACCTCTGCCAAACATTGCCGCAATCCTGAGCCCCCCGCATCCATCAGCTTTCCGCAACTCTATGCAGGTCACTAAATTTTGTAAGCAGTCGTCCTATACTGCACTTGCCTGTACGAGACTGTCACTCGGGAACCTTTCTTCCTCCACGGTTTTCAGTTCTGCGACCTATGAGGCTGTTCCATTGTCATTTCCATTTATTGATCCTAACGGTTATGTCAGTTATCCCAATTCTGCTACGAATATCGTCATTGCAGATTATATCGTGTAGACAAACACGGAGCATAACCCTTTCCGTAGCCCGCTAAGCAACTTCGACCTTACTCATTGTATTGAATGACGAACTGTTAAAGGGAATAAAGATATTAAAATATTATTCAATCAGTGCAGAGGGCCTTGGGCAAAAGAGTTTGAGGCCCTTTCAAAGAGCAAACAATTTAAAAATAATGACAAATATTCACCATTTTGGAAATCATAAAAAATAAACTCATAACATCAAATTTGACTGTTTTAGCCGTTATTAATACGGTATGCGAATACGTTTAACGAATTAGTAAAATGATTAATTGAATTAGAATATTATTAGTATTGTATTGTGTATTAAGATGTGTGCGCTAGTTGCTTAAGAATCTGTCACCCCGTTTCTTCCCATGAGTGTCGTAAGAGGCGACAAAGGGAAAAGTCTTGAAAGCCTTGACCCGTGACTTATCATCCGACTCACTAAATCTCACGATTTCCCGTCTCTGGTCAAAACATTATTGTAGAACCAAATTCTGAGTCGTAGTAAAAATCAACCAAAGGAAATGCTTGGAATAATGGAGATGGCGCTAATGGCGGAATAATCAAAAAAAAAATTGTTCAATTTTACACTGACCGGAGATGACTTACGTGCGATTATTTACAATGATCAAATGAAGAAACCCTTCGAATATCTAACAGAAGACTTTACAGGCTGTTAAAGAAAAATTATTCACGGTGTGGTCATTGTTTATCTTCAATGTAACAAAAATATTGACCAGGTATGAAATTAATTCCACAAGCAGGTACCGGATCATCTAATATTTACCAAAATAAAAGGGCATGTGTCACAATGTGCATAACATTGCAGATCAGCAAGATGACTAAGGTATACTCATAAATATTACGATACCAGTTATACAATAACAGGTAATGGTAATAGTAATAGTTCGACTTTTCAATTTGACAGTTTTACTAATGAGTTGTAGAGTTTACTTGGTAACAATATTCGATTGAAATTCTTATACTACCAAATATTCATACTCGTTATTATTTAAAGTGAAACAATAAACTAACAACGCAAAGGTTTTAATCATCCTTTCAGAAACAAGTAAATGTTATTAACAAAACTTCGGCGCGCAATATGCTAAAAAAAATTAAATACTAAATTAGTACGTAAGTACGACTGCTTACGATAAAAAACTATGCAAATATTATAAAAAAAGACAATCTTTATATTTACGAGGGATAATCTCTGATAACACTCAACCGATTTTTAAGCTGCGAGTATGTTATTTCAGATGGTGCTAATAATAGGCTTACATACTATTTGATACCTACAAATTCTTACAATACCTACCCTATACCTAATACCTTCGCCACATAAATTTATCTTTTTCTGCGTTAAATTCAATAGTGTTTTAATCTTATATGTGGTTCTGTAGTAAGTAAAATTAAACGCTTCTCTACCTTAGACAATGAGTAACGAACGGTTATGAACAGTGCTTCTTTTTGAAGGAAGAAGGTCATGTTTAATGCTATTTTATACTACCAAATGGTAGAACTCTTTCTCTGCCTAGAAGCGGTCTGGGTTCGTACCACCCTCATACCTATTTCTGCTGTTCTGCAAATCAGCAGTGCGACTACTCTGTTTCGGTTTGAAAGGTATGGTGAGCAAATATAATTATAGTACATGAGGCATTTCATCCTAGACCTCAATGCATCTGCAATCTCCTACGATTGAAGTTGTTTGCAGGTAGCAATGGCTGTAGTAGCTACTTACTATCAGCTGGATTGATAGCTGATAGCTCGTTTGTCATCCCAGTGGTATAAATAAGTACGCGGCAAAAGGAATACCTAATGTAATCTGATAAACTTTATGTTTCAGAAAAATTAATTCATGGGAAGCCAAGTGCTGAAAATGGGCTGAGAGTTGTGGAAACTTAATTCCAGCTCCAGCAATCTCTTAAAACTAGTAAAAAATATATTTAAAAAAATTATTAATACTTAATAGTCCATACATCATTCAAACTCTGATCTTATTTAATAACATATTTGTATCATCATAAAACAGTAAATTGTTTTATGAAGAGGCCAGAACAAGTACTTAATATTATTGACGGGTTCTACCAATTACAAGATATGATAATTAGTAGTCGGTGCAGGTCAAACATTTAAAACGAGCCTCGCTTTTTCATGTTAATGAGTCCGGATTCTTAAGACCTTACCACATTGCCCCTAATCGGATTTACCTCCGATTTAATTTGAATTTTAGTTTCTTGACACATTTTTGTGGGTAAGAACAATTTATCTGTGATATTATGTTTATCACGCGGGTTTAACATAAAATTACAATAATCAAAAGTAATCTAGACTTATTTACTGTCCTAAGAATAAAGATAATAACACACACTTATACTTTGTGATCTCTTTATCGAAAGTAATTTAAATATTATGTAATAATGATAATTCGGGTTTAAAATAAGTGTGAGAACAAGTATAAGTATGGTTATACATTACATTTAACCATTTCATTTGTACACTGGATGGTGTTATAACAAATTTACTTACAAATGCGCAGATAAATAATCATGAAAAATATTCGTGTGTTACCTTACCTTACCTTAACAGCCTGTTAATAGTCCACTGCAAGATATAGACCTCTCACATAAGGAGAATGATTTATCATAATCGCCACGCTCGGCAAGCCGATTCCCGATCGAAAGTCGAAGTACCTGACACCTCGTACCTCCCGTTATCGGTCTGCATAATTTTGGTCGGGTATTTTATAAGGCTTTTGCCTTATTAGCATCTTATGATATTCACGGGAAACAAAGGGTAGCAGATTCAAACGCCCATACCACACAGTGAGACAGTGTTGTTACCTTTAGACCATAAAAATAGTTGTCCCGTGCGGAAATTTAATCCGTTAACGTAGACTGCATTGCAGCAACTGAACCTTAATCTAGTATCCAAAAATAAATGAGGGAACGCGAATCAAAAATGAGTCGTAGCGGCTATAGTATATGGTTGATTTTACCTCCGTTACTAGCCGTGGTGGCCTAGTGGTTTTAAATGTGGTAGAGCCAAGCGGCGGCTTTTACTGCTGCTCGAATGGGCCGGCTCGACCGGATTGGTACCACTACCTCGCAGAATACCGGCGTGAAGTAGAGTCATCTAATGCCTCTTGCGTTTCGTTCGGTGAGTGAGGTATCCGGAGGCCCACTCCCCCTCCCCATGCCCCTCCCCATCCCCCAAATACCCTTAGAGGCCGGCAACGCACCTGCAGCACCTCTGGTGTTGCAGATGTACGTGGGCGACGGTAATCACTTACCATCAGGTGAACCGCTTGCTCGTTTGCTGCCTTTCTCATAAAAAAAAAAAAAAAAAATAGTGGTCAGGGCGCTTACTTTAATTTCAAATAAGCGTTATTTGAAATTAAAGGGACCGATCCCCAGTGCTGGCACCACTCAAAATGTTAATATCAATTTTAAGTGCGCACTCGGAGGTGATGGAAAACATCGTGACGAAACCTACATGTCCTCGATATTATAAAAAATATTATTTCGAGGACATTTGAAGATCGCCAACCCGCACTGGAGCAGGGTGGCGGGCCCTTCTCGGCTCCAAAATCCTCTCGTATTAGAGAAGGAGGTCTTTGCCCAGCTGTCGGCACTTACAGGCTTCTACATTACCTCCGTTACTCCGTGTGACACATTAGAATTAGCACTTCTCGTCATGCTGTATCTTAACCCCCCATTATTGTGAGTAGAAAAAAATGTGCTATCGACGTTTATGTTTTATGGTCATGCAGAATTTAATTAAAAAGTTTTCAAATATTTTTGTATGACACGTGATATTAAAATAATACAACGTATAAGAAACCCTGTCAGATCTAACAAAATTGCTGTTCTTCTCGTATAACGTTAAGGAACTTTAATTATTTAAACAGTAACAAGCGTCAATTGCATTCTTATTTCTTATATCGCCAATTTCCCTTTACTCATTGTAACAGAATCACTAAATACATTAGTTAAAACAAGATAACACTGAAGCTATAAAATGAACGAAGGAAAAGATAGTGAGACAGAAACGGCTGCAAAAGGTCGATCTGTTTACTATTCAAAAGATATGTAGTAGATAAATTAATTTCTAGTTGGCGTTGTAATCGTTTTATTTAAAACTACTTCCTGGTGATTAGCTTGAACATTTCTATTGAATGTATGCGTAAAAGCTCTTAATAAATGAATGTATTTTGTAATCGAAATATTTCTTCTTTCTTTCTTTTATGGCTTCTCTAAGAATAATTCTGCCAGTATCATGTCGGTCATACGATATTCTGTAATGAAATATCGTAACGTCCACATTGTTTTGACACATTTATTGAAGTTTTGATATTTGCCGAATATTCAGTAAGCCATTTTATTAGTTAACAGTTATATAAAAACTTATACTACTAATAAAATAGCTATGGCCTCAGAATAATAAATGTTATTATTGTGGTACAATAGTGATGATATAACTATAAATACATATTTATTAAAATCACATAGGTCAGCCAGAAGCAGACAAGGATTCCCCGTGTCTAGGTAACTGGGTGATGATAAGACAGATTTATACATAAATAAATAATCATATGTATATATAGAAACATGCAAAACTCGGTTAAAAATATTAATGTTCATATAAATATTTCCCCCGGAATTCTTACATTTGTGTGACTAGTAAAAAATTGGGATCTCGCAATTTTTTACTAGTCACGCTAATCAGGTTGTACGTTGTATATTTTTTTTTATTTCCTCAATTTCCAACCTCGGCTCTGCGAGATGCACTCTGCTGGCGATGACGATTCCAAATCGATAGGTATTAAGAAAAGCATCAACCTTAACTGATCATGGATGTTGTAAAAGGCAAGAAATGCCAAATATACTCGTATGGTGCACATATATTATGTAATTTTAAAGGAGTGGCAATGGGCTGACAGGCACCATAGACTGATTTGCCTTGCCGTGGGTCTTACCATTGATAACAATTGATCAGTTATCAATTTTGCCCGACGGGTGTCGTTGTCGTAGTTACTATGTGGTAGACTCCTTCTCTGCATAGGAGTTGTCTGAATAAGTACCATCCTCTTACCTTTTCCTGCGGCCAATCGGTAGTGCAACCACTGTGTACCCGTACTCACCGTGGCAAGCGGGTTGTTGAGTGCAATGCCGATACCCTCGCAGAAGTGACCTTGCTCCCCATCACGAGACCGCAAGATTTAAGGTTCAGCAACTTCGAATGGATAGTTCGCTGTAATTTAATCACCAGCGCCTCGTTGGTTTGGTAGCAGCGTGAACCACGTACGGCTGAAATTGACATTTGGATAAAACGATAAACTAAATTTCACTTCTTTTTCACATCATCAGCCTCTGTGTCTGTCCTCACCCAATTTCTATTTTATTTCTATAAAATCCGTGCTTATGATAAACGAGATCCAATTTCCTATTCCATAACATAAGCAAACTTGTTGTGAAAGGTTCAGATATCGATGAGATGAAGAACAATTAACACGTTTGGCAAAAATACTTATTTTATAAGAACACAGCTGCAGCTCCGAATAAGAAATTGATATATTAGCCACATTAATTACATACTAACACATTACAGCGTTTCTCCAAGTGAAATGGGCCGCTGTCCAACCTTCTTCAACAGTTTGGTGATGGATTGGCACTCGTGACTTTTGTTTCGCACAGTGTAATTAATCCCAAACGATTCAAGACGAAAACAAACTGTTTAAATTAATTAATTATTGTGTAATGAAATCCGCATAAGACAGTTTCACGCATTTAATAAATAGTTCTTGTGTAATGTCTGTCAAACAAGACTGCCACAAACATTACACTAATTAGAATTGTTATAAGCTGCTAATTTCCTTGCAACGTCTAAAATTATACATGCGGGTAGCGTCAAAGTTCACGTAATTTAGGCAAAATTTATAATAATATTTGTTTCCTAATTAATATTAATAGCTTTCGATATTTATGGTGAAAAAATTTTATAAAAATCTAGCCAGAGATATGGGACGCTTGATAGCTTAGTTGGAAGGGACTCTTGTTGTCTTCGAAGTTGAGGATTGCGGATTCAAATCCCGCTGGAGGCAAACATTGGTTTGTTTTTTGTATGTGTTTATATAAATGTTTCCAACAGTGCCATGAATTTAATACGTAGTTATACATATAAACACAATACAAAGTGTATAATTAAGAATATTTGGTCCTTACATATGAAATTCTCGTTTTGTCTAACTGGTCACTTTAATCTCAAATAATCTGGCATATGGTTTGAAATTCCAAATTCAAATGTATTTTAAATTTAGGCTTGTGTGTTTGTGTTTCGAATTTGACATCCTACTGTTAACAAAATGGAAAACTTGACTCGCGTTATTTACAAATATAAGATCCACCGTGGCACCAGAGTTGCAGAAACAGCTCAAAGAATTAATGATGTGTATGGGGAAGCTACTGTAAAATAAAGTACGGTACGTTTTTGGTTTCTGGTCAATAGCTCTAGCCCACTCCTGCTTCACGACAACGCTAGACCCCATGATTCAAGCGGTTTGAGTATCTCGGTGATTTTCATCCTGATCGTTCTCTTCGCTCTGATGACAATTTAATACTCAGAAATCCTTCTCACAGCACTTCTTTTTACTCTAAATCCTTATCCGTTGCCCCAAGCCCTTTCTAGAAAAAATAATGTTATATTAGACTATTCAAACGTTTTAATTGTTTTAAATATTTACAAGAAAGAGGATACCTACGGAGTGTCCTTCGCCGGCTTCTTTGCCGTCAGACGTTGGTGGTTTAATGGTTAAATGGTTTAAATAAAATGACGTTCGTCAAGAGAAATATATTTTACGTTTCTTATGTTGAATATATGATAATTAATGTCAAACTTGCTTAACAGTTATGTGTAGTATCAGCAGGGCGGCGATGGGCTGGTAAACTGTTGTGTTTTGATGCTATTATAGCAGACGATGTGAATGAACAGTGTAGCCTACCCGCCAGGTTGGGTGTTCGTGACCTGGGGAGGATATCTCCTTCAGGGTGTTATTTAGATCTTTTATATATGTAATAACCCTGAGAAACTTAAATAATGCGATGATGGAATGTATGCGCAGAAGCGACATCTAGAAATATTATGTTCCTGAATAAATGCCTGCCATTATTGAGCATATAATGTGGTTTAAATAGATGTTGCCAAACTAAATATTTTTTTTTTTAATTGGTGATCCACTGTCAACAAAAAAAAAACCCAACCGTTAAGGATGTGGAGTCCGTATGTGTGGTTGTGTCTGCGTGCACGACATCTTCATGTTTGATGTGTAAAGTAGAAGTAATGACTCCTCTCATCAATAGGGGTAGGCAGAAATTTCTTCTGACTTTCGGGTTTGATTTTCTTAGTTTTCTTGCGTATAATGATTGTAAAACGTAACACATCTTACAATTTCTTTGTTTACAATTAGCTATAGAGTTAAATTTTGTAACGTTATTATATTAAGATTTACTTAAAGGCGCGTTGTTTATTTATGAGCATGCACAAATTACCATAACATTACACGAGCTTCAGCATAATGCAAGTGATTAGAGGTGGCAGCTTTTGTTGTTTCATTGCTCAATTTTATCCATACACTATTGCAAATTTGCCTAGGAACGTCATTACGTAAGGTTGAAATATCTTAAGCATTCACGTGTGGGTGCCTTGCTAAACCAATGTTTATTAAAAGCTTTATTGTAAGAAATAATAACAGATAAAATAAACTTTTTTATTATGTGTCATGCAAATAGAAGATTCGTAAAAATAGCTATATGTAATACCAAGCGGTACACTCATAGTGCTGCACTGATGGGAGACTGGTCTGGAGCGCGCGGGACGCCTAACCCCCAAAGATGTTCACCGGGCCCTCGCATCTGGTCGCCAACCAGCACGATGACGCATCCTGGGATTTTCGCGAGTTGGCGGGGCAGCCTTTCATAGGTGGCTAACCTACTAGTTGGGCCCCTACTACCTGCGGTCGGCCAGCGGAAGACCGTGCTTAGGATCCCGCTACCCTCCTCGAACAGTCACCCAGTACAGACACCACGCAGTACCGGAACCGGTTCGCTCCACCATGCAACTGCCTAGACTCCCCTTCCAAGATGGCTACTCATGGCATCATGCCGAAACGCGATAAAAACGCGGCGGCAAAGCTTTGCCAAGAGGGTGGTAACAAGCCGCGGCCGAAACCTACCACCAGATGGTGCCGTTCATTTGGCGCTACCCAAGGGACACGTGTGGGTATCTAGAGCTATAGCCCACGGACGCGAACAGCATTATCCCTCAAAAACCTCAAAATACCATCCTCTTACCTTTTCCTGCGGCCAATCGGTAGTGCAACCACTGTGTACCCGTACTCACCGTGGCAAGCGGGTTGTTGAGTGCAATGCCGATACCCTCGCAGAAGTGACCTTGCTCCCCATCACGAGACCGCAAGATTTAAGGTTCAGCAACTTCGAATGGATAGTTCGCTGTAATTTAATCACCAGCGCCTCGTTGGTTTGGTAGCAGCGTGAACCACGTACGGCTGAAATTGACATTTGGATAAAACGATAAACTAAATTTCACTTCTTTTTCACATCATCAGCCTCTGTGTCTGTCCTTACCCAATTTCTATTTTATTTCTATAAAATCCGTGCTTATGATAAACGAGATCCAATTTCCTATTCTATAACATAAGCAAACTTGTTGTGAAAGGTTCAGATATCGATGAGATGAAGAACAATTAACACGTTTGGCAAAAATACTTATTTTATAAGAACACAGCTGCAGCTCCGAATAAGAAATTGATATATTAGCCACATTAATTACATACTAACACATTACAGCGTTTCTCCAAGTGAAATGGGCCGCTGTCCAACCTTCTTCAACAGTTTGGTAATGGATTGGCACTCGTGACTTTTGTTTCGCACAGTGTAATTAATCCCAAACGATTCAAGACGAAAACAAACAGTTTAAATTAATTAATTATTGTGTAATGAAATCCGCATAAGACAGTTTTCACGCATTTAATAAATAGTTCTTGTGTAATGTCTGTCAAACAAGACAGCCACAAACATTTACACTAATTAGAATTGTTATAAGCTGCTAATTTCCTTGCAACGTCTAAAATTATACATGCGGGTAAGCGTCAAAGTTCACGTAATTTAGGCAAAAATTTATAATAATATTTGTTTCCTAATTAATATTAATAGCTTTCGATATTTATGGTGAAAAAGAATTTTATAAAAATCTTGCCAGAGATATGGGACGCTTGATAGCTTAGTTGGAAGGGACCCTTGTTGTCTTCGAAGTTGAGGATTGCGGATTCAAATCCCGCTGGAGGCAAACATTGGTTTGTTTTTTGTATGTGTTTATATAAATGTTTCCAACAGTGCCATGAATTTAATACGTAGTTATACATATAAACACAATACAAAGTGTATAATTAAGAATATTTGGTCCTTACATATGAAATTCTCGTTTTGTCTAACTGGCCACTTTAATCTCAAATAATCTGGCATATGGTTTGAAATTCCAAATTCAAATGTATTTTAAATTTAGGCTTGTGTGTTTGTGTTTCGAATTTGACATCCTACTGTTAACAAAATGGAAAACTTGACTCGCGTTATTTACAAATATAAGATCCACCGTGGCACCAGAGTTGCAGAAACAGCTCGAAGAATTAATTATGTGTATGGGGAAGCTACTGTAAAATAAAGTACGGTACGTTTTTGGTTTCTGGTCAATAGCTCTAGCCCACTCCTGCTTCACGACAACGCTAGACCCCATGATTCAAGCGGTTTGAGTATCTCTGTGATTTTCATCCTGATCGTTCTCTTCGCTCTGATGACAATTTAATACTCAGAAATCCTTCTCACAGCACTTCTTTTTACTCTAAATCCTTATCCGTTGAAGCTGTTCGGCTTTGGAACTCTCTTCCAGTTCATATTAAGCGAGCACAATCAATACCTGTTTTCAAGCGCCTGTTAAAAAAATACTTTATGCCTCCTTAATCTTTGTTTCCTTTTCCTTAATGTCGTTGACTTGTATTTCTGTAATAGTATGTACGTGTATATGTATTTCATATATTCATATTATGTATATTTTTTGTATTTATTTTATTTGCATATTATGTGTATGTATTATATGTTCACTTTACTTTATGTGTACACCCGAGCCCGATACTTATCATATTTCCTTTTTCTTTCTGGGTTGCCTGGAAGAAATCGCTTCTTAGCGATAAGGCCGCCTATTGTACTTTTTGTTTTTTGTTTCCTTAAATAATCTTTGAATGTTAAAGCTATGTGTGTACAATAAAGTATATTTCATTCATTCATTTATTCAAGACAGATGGCCGATGGCCCGACCTTTCTCTAACAGATTATCACTTTTTTCGGAATTTGGATAATTTCTTGCAAGGCAAAAAACTAATGCTCATGAGGGAGTCCAAACCGCTTTCAAAGATTTTATTGATTATCGTTTCCAAAATTTTTTTAGCAATGGAAACAATGAACTATCTATAAAATAGCGAAAGTGCATAGCTAAAAATCCCTATAATACGCTAATTTAATTATTAAGGACCTAATATTTACTAACTTATCATCGTCCAGTTACCAAGGTAGGGAATCCTAGTTAGAGACTGGATGACGTGTGAAGAATTTATGGATAAAATTTTAATTTTAATTTTAATTATTAACTAGAAACTTCACAAGCTATGAAAAAATGTACTATTGTGAAATACGTAAAATATAGACTTTTTAGTCTATATTAATATTACGAATGATATAATTGAGTTAATCGCCCCCAAGACCTTTCTAGAAAAAATAATGTTATATTAGACTATTCAAACGTTTTAATTGTTTTAAATATTTACAAGAAAGAGGATACCTACGGAGTGTCCTTCGCCGGCTTCTTTGCCGTCAGACGTTGGTGGTTTAATGGTTAAATGGTTTAAATAAAATGACGTTCGTCAAGAGAAATATATTTTACGTTTCTTATGTTGAATATATGATAATTAATGTCAAACATGCTTAACAGTTATGTGCAGTATCAGCAGGGCGGCGATGGGCTGGTAAACTGTTGTGTTTTATGATATGATGCTATTATAGCAGACGATGTGAATGAACAGTGTAGCCTACCCGCCAGGTTGGGTGTTCGTGACCTGGGGAGGATATCTCCTTCAGGGTGTTATTTAGATCTTTTATATATGTAATAACCCTGAGAAACTTAAATAATGCGATGATGGAATGTATGCGCAGAAGCGACATCTAGAAAAATTATGTTCCTGAATAAATGCCTGCTATTATTGAACATATAATGTGGTTTAAATAGATGTTGCCAAACTAAATATTTTTTTTTTTAAATTGGTGATCCACTGTCAACAAAAAAAAAACCCAACCGTTAAGGATGTGGAGTCCGTATGTGTGGTTGTGTCTGCGTGCACGACATCTTCATGTTTGATGTGTAAAGTAGAAGTAATGACTCCTCTCATCAATAGGGGTAGGCAGAAATTTCTTCTGACTTTCGGGTTTGATTTTCTTAGTTTTCTTGCGTATAATGATTGTAAAACGTAACACATCTTACAATTTCTTTGTTTACAATTAGCTATAGAGTTAAATTTTGTAACGTTATTATATTAAGATTTACTTAAAGGCGCGTTGTTTATTTATGAGCATGCACAAATTACCATAACATTACACGAGCTTCAGCATAATGCAAGTGATTAGAGGTGGCAGCTTTTGTTGTTTCATTGCTCAATTTTATCCATACACTATTGCAAATTTGCCTAGGAACGTCATTACGTAAGGTTGAAATATCTTAAGCATTCACGTGTGGGTGCCTTGCTAAACCAATGTTTATTAAAAGCTTTATTGTAAGAAATAATAACAGATAAAATAAACTTTTTTATTATGTGTCATGCAAATAGAAGATTCGTAAAAATAGCTATATGTTAAAATTTTACTCACATTCAATTCCCCATGATGTGTAATAATCCGCTACATGAACACTTAACTTTATACTGTCAATATACTATGAGTTTATGAGTTTGTCTATCACTATAACTAACTGATAACTAGTAGTCATCGGCATCACCCGATAGGATTGCAATAATATATATATATATATATATTTTACCCCGGTTTAATTCTGATAAAAACATTTTGTATGGTATAAGAGGGCATATCATCTGTTACTTACCAAACTTTAGCCTATTCTGCACGTATTGCACGCTGCTAGCTAATCCAAATCTCACTGACTAGTGTTAGATGGCAACATTATGAGTGCAAGGGTACCGACAATAAAGCGATTACCAACCCGCCTGGCCAGTGACAAATATACACCAGAATGTTGATTTTACTGTAAAAGAGATGCAAATATATCAAATTTCTAATGGGTCGAAATATTATTAAAAAGTACCGCTTTGATTGACATGGAATTGTCACCGTAAAGGTGACTTTCTTACGAAAGGTGATGATCCGTGAAATATTCATAAAAAACGAAAACGGACAAACAGACAGACCACTGAATGAACAAAACTATCCTGCAGGAATTGAGTATGAAAAACTAAAATCAATTGCAAATAAGTTGTACTTAATTTACTAATCAAATACCGAATACTTTTTCATAATATAATATTGATAATTTAACCAATTATCACCCAAAAATTATTCGAAATATTGTTGTTAACAATGTAATATATTTAAAATTGTCTCGATATGTTAATTATCTTTAGTTCTTAGATTGGCCTAGCACTAGCACCACATAGCCAGGAATTTGACCTCGAAAATGAAATAAATTGTCTTAGCAAATTTAAATTGCTTAGAATTTGCGTTAGAAGATTCAAAGAATTAACGCTTAAATGTTATTGGACTGATTGTCGAGAGAAACAACGTCAGACATTAATTTTAAATATTCTTCAGCGATGACACAATATATTTTGGCAAATTGGCATCTGTTTTATTTAATCTAAGTAAGTTAATCTTTTTGATTGTAGCAACGTTTTCTTATATATGTGCTGAATATTTTTGTATTCTGTACCGAATGAGGCTCTGGCGATCGAATGATGGCGAAAAATCATTCCGAATTTGCCGAATTCAGTGAAGAGAAGCAGCATCACTAGAGTGACGTCACTGCGTCAGCTCTATGCTCCACAAACCGCTTGCGCTGAGTGAGAATGGAGTAGCCGCTGGTGGGTACAGGCATACCGTTCATGAGACGCATACCGACTTTTGCTGGTGCTTTCTTGGATAGTCCTGTGTTCACCAGTGACTTAAAGAGGCTGCTGAAGATTAAAAATATTATTCATTGATATCCTTTCTTCTTGGGTTGGAAAGACAAACATACGAACAGTTCACCTAAAGAGAAGTACAACTCTTACTTAACGAGTTTATTGGAGCCCATGGATACTTGCACATAACATTAATCGTAGAAGGTTTTTTTTTTTATAGAAGAAGGGGGCAAACGAGCGTGCGGCTCACCTGATGGTAAGTATTCACCGACGCCCACGAACATCCACAACACCAGAGGAGCTACAGATGCACTGCCGGCAGTTAAGGAAGGAATAAGCTCTTTTCTTGAAGGTCCCTAAGTCGTAACTGTTCGGAAATACTGCTGGCGACAGCTGATTCCACAAAGTCGAAGTGCGTGGCAGAAAACTTCGATTAAAACGCACTGTGGTGGAATGCCAACCATCTAGGTGGTATCGATGGAACTTCGAATTCTGTCGCGATGTACGTTGGTGAAACTCAGCAGCTGGGATCAATCCGAACAGTTCCTCAGAACATTCCCCGTGGAAAATTTTGTAAAAAATGCAAAGAGAAGCAACATCTCTTCGCAAGGCCAAAGGATCAAGCCGATCAGAGAGCTTGGTCGCCGACAATTCGAGCCGCTCGACGTTGGATGCGGTCAAATGGAAGGAGTTGGTACTGGGGTGCCCTGCAAGAGATGAGAACAGTATTCTATGTGGGGCCGAACTTGCGCCTTATAAAGTTGCAAACGGTGGACCGGCATGAAATACTGTCCCGCTCTGAAACACACCAAGCTTTTGGAGGCCAATTTGGTCTTTCCTCCAAGTGACCACGGAACTGAACGTCGCTCGATATGTCAACGCCAAGGATTCTGATACTGGCTGAGGCAATAAGGGAATGTTCTCAAAAGAGGAGAAACGACAAAGGGATTCTTTTTAGCGGTGAATGCGCAAACCTGTGTCTTTTGGGGTTGAATAGGACCAAATTACGTCGACCCCAATCCGAGACTTTTAATAACAAGGTCTCGACTTCAGACACAAGTTTGTTCCGGCACTCGTCGACGTGTTCCCGAGAAATATTCGCACGGCCTGTATATAGGGCATCACCCGTGCTGTCGTCTGCATAGCAATGAATGCTACTGATTTGTAGCATGTCGTTGATATGCAGAAGGAACAGAGTGGGAGATAGCACACAGCCTTGTGGAACACCAGCATTCACGGGTTTGGGGTCCGAGCATGCACCATCGACAACAACCTTGATGCTCCGATCCGTGAGGAAGCTGGTGACCCAGTTGCACAATCTCTCAGGAACCCCGTAAGATTAAAGCTTTGAAAGAAGCGCTTTTTGCCAAACCCTGTTAAATGCTTTCGCTACGTCCAGACTAACCGCCAAAGCCTCCCCCTTAGACTCAACTGCTTCTGCCCATCGGTGAGTCAGGTAAACTAGAAGATCACCAGCTGATCGTCCGCGACGGAAACTGTACTGTCGGTCACTGATGAGCTGGTGTTCCTCCAGGTACCTCAGGAGCTGGGTGTTGATGAGTGACTCCATTATTTTAGATAGCAAGGGGGTGATGGCAATAGGCCTGTAGTTGGACGGATCAGAGCGGTCGCCTTTTTTGGGTATTGGATGCACAAATGCTGTCTTCCAAGATTCCGGGACGACGCCTGAAGAGTAGGAGTGCCGGAAAAGACGCGTGAGAACCGGTGCCAACTCAGGGGCACACATCCTCAGCACAATTGGAGGGATTCCGTCCGGCCCACTCGACTTATGAATGTCCAGGGAGCGGAGTGCCTTTCGCACTGAGCTCTGCAGAAACTGAATTTCCGGCATGGAGCACTTACACCACGGGAGGTTACTGATGTGTCGTCTTGATATATAAGATGATATTTTTATTTTTACTATAATACATTTTAACGTATTTCATAAATAAATACGTACTCACTACTGTGTACCGAATACTGGGTTATTAGAAGCAAAGATATTTGTTTTAGACGTTGTATATTACGCAACGTGACAAATGGTGAGCCTACCATCGTGTAAATTTTTCAGGCATACAGAAGACAACAAAATTTTCCTAGTCTCCACATTGGTAATTAGATCCCCTAACCACGACAGTAGTGTAATAAGTTACATTAATAATAATAAATTCTCTAAACATATAAATTTAACGTTTTTCTTCGTAGCATATGTAAGTAAATTATGTAGACCTGAGAGAAATATATCACAGAGGAAAAGATAGATAGCCGTATGGTAACGGCGTAAGAATCTGCACAATCTCTTCATCCCGTGAGTGTCGTAAGAGACGATAAAAGGAAAAGTGTTGATGCGAATGTTGAACCATTACTTATAAAGTATTTTGTCTTATAGTGGATAGATAAAAGCTAATGATTGTAACATAAATTGAGTAGAACAATACTAAATTTAACACTAGTAACAATCTCATGAAACATAATTATTACTTTTCTTAAAATTTCTATGTACAAAGAAATCCAATACACAATTCAAATTACTCGTGGGAATACCACCACGTGTTATTTTGTAATGCCTATAATATGAATACTGTTATTTTGTAATGCCTATAATATGAATATAAATTCAGTACTCAAAGCTATCGATAAACTTACAAACGAAGTTTACGTAAGCACCATATCAAGTGACTCACCTTTCAACAAACTTTATAGATACATAAGGCTCTATCGAACACCAATAAAACTTCAATACTCGTGTCAATTAAGGTTCTCTTCAGTCTAACGCTTACGAAGATGATCTGAATTGCAAATTATTGTTTTTTAGGCGCTGTATTCTTTTTAAAACGATCTAATTGGAACTTTCGCATACTATTTTTTACTATTCCATGTGTGATTTTGTTAAATGGTGAACGTGTATAAAAGATGTGTGAGATATTTTCTAGCTACAGCTTGAATTATTTTATGCCGTTTTTAATCCCTTGATATCATAACTTTGTGTGGAACAGATTTGTTTAATGTTTAAAAACATTTAAATATTTTTTTGATTTCTTTCATTTTTTTTTACTTACCAATTAGTATTATAATTTTGACCCTTGGCTTCATTTAACTGATAACCACATCCAATCAAAGAAATTATTTTACTACTGTTTTAGCCGATTTTTCTGCACGAGGATTACGATAATTCATTGAAACTTGTGAGACTTATTTCCCAAAGAACTAAATAAGTGATAACAGTGCCAGAGAACTAAAACTTATGAGAAAGCTCCAACTTGCGCACTCGACTATGGACAATGCTTTGTTTCATGTATCCTCGAGATAGAATCTGCTACCAAAATATTCTAAGCAGAACTACGGTAACTGACTTAGCCTTATACTCGTAGTTAAGCAAGCCAAAATGGCTATTACCAACCACACATAGCTCGTAGATTTGATAATCCTTGGGACAAAAAGGTGCTCATGCGAGCAAATGCAGAAGGTATAGGACAATCCCCCAGAAGATGAAGTGAAGATTGCGGGAGATTAAATTCCGCAGGGTTCCGCAGCTAACAATTTTGACAACGTTGTTAAACAAAATCATAATTAAACTGATTAAACATTCGAATGTTATGCATATGCGGTTTTTTTTTCAATTTAAGTTTCTTTTTTCAGGTACCTTTGGTGGACTATATTGTGTTATACGACGACTTGCTCAGCCAACGATGGATTATTTGGATCGAAATTTCCAAACGGTTAGTAAAATTTCAAAATTTTGTTTAAATACGACCAAATGGCTCAGTGAATAGCGTTTACAATCGTAGGTATGATTATTATTTACAATACAGTGTTTACAAAGTTAATCGTGATCCTTTAGTTCTTATAATTTTGAAACAATGGATATTCTATTGTTATGAGACATTAGCAAGACGTATGACACGTAAAGTGGATTACACCAATTTACGGACCTCTGGTCCCCTGCGTCGAAAGTTTAATTTCAATATGTTATTTGACCGCTACTAACACCACGTCTAACCCTTTTTACAGGGAACAATGTACCTAACGCTATATATTGGTCGATTTGTTTAATAATCTCTCAATGTTTATCTTTCATAGACATACGACGAATATCTTAAAAAAGTTTTAAAGTGATAATACGTATAAGCAATATAATTTGGTACGTTTGTTCGTTGCCATCGTTACTAACATGAATTTTAAAAAAGTAATTACATGTCTTCTTCGTTCAAAATATTACTTTATATTTGAATTGATAGGAGTATTTAACTATGATATGCATATCTTACACACGTCTGTCATTCCTCATGTACCTTTCCTTCTGTAACCTCTATTAGCTGTTATTGAAAATAGTTGTCTGTCTGTCTGTTACGTTTTCATAATTAAACTAATTTTGATGAAATTTGATATGAATATCGTGAACCAAGTGAAGGTCAAATTAAGTTCAAATCAATAAAGGCCTGAAATATATATATATATAAAAATAGATATATATATATATATATATATATATAAATTCATAGTTCTGGATTAAAAAGGTATTGATCAATGTTTTAAACACATAATGGCATAAAACGAACACAGCGCATCTGATAGGATGCGTTTGCTGTGGTCCAAAAAAATATTTCATCTATCCTCAATGGGAAATAAAAATGCAAACATTTGGTCCCCACTGAGGACTAAGATGGAATGATTCGTTATCAGTATAAACAAGTCACCGGTTCAACTCTTTACTACCCCAAACACAGAACAACAATGTTGCTGCATTTGCGCAGATATTCTGCAAGACTATGTCCTTTCAAATCGAACCGGTCCATTCGCAGCTGCAGCGTGGCTCTGTACTGCATTATACTGCAACTGCTTAGTTTCCTACAAATTATCAAACTACGTTATTAATCATATGCATAAGCTGTATAATAAAATAATTTTGGTAATATCAGAAAAATATGTAATGTATATAAAAACAAATGTGTTTCTAAATTCCAGACATACCTGAATTCGACTTACTCCGTGCGATCGGCGTGCCATTCAGTAATCCGAAAACACAATACTTCGACGAAGGTCTCGACGGATTTCCTGCATACGGGCTCAAACCGGGCTCCGATATCAAGTCTCCATATCGACTTTTCATGCCTGAAAAGTTATATGCCGAATTTTCGATAACTGCAACCGTTCGACCAGCCAACAAAGATGGCGGGTTCCTATTCTCTGTTGTCAATCCCTTAGAAACCGTTGTCCAGCTAGGCGTTCAGCTTATACCCTCGGGTCCCGGGCTTACCAACATTTCTTTATTGTATACTGATGCAAACATTTATGCTTTATCACAAACTATAGCATCCTTTGTTGTACCTTCATTCGCGAAGAAATGGAGTCGATTTGCTTTAAGAGTTACCACGGATAATGTTACTTTGTTCTTAAATTGTCATGAGTTTGATACGGTGACAGTGAAAAGGCATCCGCCAGAACTGGTTTTCGATTCGGCATCAACGTTATACGTGGGACAAGCAGGCCCCTTGATCAGAGGAGCATTTCATGTGAGTATTTATCATTCAAGTTAAATTAATCTACTATGAAAATTTAACTATTAATTTAAAAGTTCTTTAAATTATTATTTACACTAATTAATTACTCCACTAAATCACTGTTTAAGTTCAAAGAGAAACATTTATAAATAAGTAATAAAAAAATTAATCACCTTTCTTTTCAGTCTTTACAATTCCTCGTGTGCATGACAAATTATTTGAAGTTTCATTAATTTTTCTTTCGGCTCGGCCAAGAATTTATCGACCATAATAATTTGGACACTTAGAACAATTATATTCAATGTCTTTAATTGTTGTGAGTAAAGTGTGAACATTGTTTAATTTACCACAAACAAATTTTCGTTCCCAAATAAAGAGTAAAGACTTGTTAGAAATCATCATACTGTGTGAATTCAATACTATGTAACATATATTTGCATAAACTAGTATTGATTTCTTGATATCCGGAACAAACACAAACTTACAAATTGGCTTAAGTTTGAGAAATTAACATAGATGTAAAAAAAATTTGGACTTTAATATGATATTTTTGTATGTCACTTCTATTCATTATGTGTATGAAATCAAAATATTACGATGCCATTTTTATGAAAAATGTAAAATTATTTGTAACAACAACAAGTAATTACCAGGGCGTAGGCAGATGTGCCAAAACTTCCTTTGACAGTTTACAAACTTCTACTGTTACCGGAAAAAGTTATTATTCATTGTCAATTAAAGCACCCACCTTCAACATTAAATTTTTAAAGGTTCTTAACATGAGTAATATTTTATTTAATTGTTTTGATTAAAACGTCCAATACTATCATTGTTCTTTTGCATTTGGTACTGACACTGATTCGAAGCATTTAATTTTAATATAAAGCTCATATTCGACCATTTCAATAACCAAGTCGTCAAACGTTACAATGCGCATAGTTGTGGCGTTAGAATTTCAAACATCGTAGTGTGAGTACGTTGTGCCGAGAATTAGAATGCTCATTCGTTGTAATACGATAATAATTATCAAGGGTGTGACTGATTATTTCCAAATCACAGATCTTTTTTTTTCTATTTTATAGAATCAATTGGGCATTATCGTTATAGAAGTATGGAATTAGTCTAAATGCGTCCGACATAATTATTATTGTGTTTTCACTCTAAGTATAGTTACATCGATATTTTGTGGCAGGCGTTCCCAGCTACAAAACTCTTTCAAATATTAAGCGATAGTGTAATATACAAAATCTCTAATTGTTACATTACAACTCAACAATTCACTAAATATTATTTTTTGATGTTTTAAAAATTTTATTTAAAAAATTGATTTTTTTAGTACATTTTGATTATTTATTTGAATAATTATTTATATTTTTACTGGGTAGGACTTTCCTAGGAGCCGTCTGAGTAGGTTCTTGTATAATTCTGCAGGCAATGCATTTATGTTTTTTTATCGATTTAAAGGATATGGACCTTATAATCATAGGCTGTGCTGTTTCATCTTAGCCCCCAGAGATGACAATGCAGCTGGGATCTTTTATATTTTAACGAGTTTTGTGTTTTTATAAAATACATACAAAATGAGAGCTGCAAGTGAGATAGCAAAATAACTGTTAATGAAAAATCTGGCTTTTTGTCAGATGCACTATTTGTAAATCAGACATCCAAGTTTTGAGGTACAGAATTACTAAGCATTGAAAGCAAATAAACAAAAGCATTGCATATTCCATCAAACATCATCGTGTTTACCTTCATAAAAGATAATTCAATACACAAAATGAAACGAACGGATAATGTAAAGAGAAATGAAATATAGGGGTCGCTTACTGCGCTATTTGTAAAATAATGTTTTAACACGCCTTTAAATAATTCCTTGCATAACACTACCAACCCGAACAAAGACATCATCAATCATAGGGGTGTTTGCATTACAAATATTCCCTTATTTCCGGCCCATTGTACAACTGCCTCCTAAGACCATTTTCCACTTGTTTCGAATATTATTTTTATACGCAAGTAACATTTTTTTTAAATAGACAGTGTCACAACAGAAAACTTAAAATAAAACACTAATGTAATTACATATTAACCACGCGGATAACACTTGGTTACTCATAAAAATTAAAAGGTAAATAAAAAATTATAACCTATCTACAAACAAGCTTCTCTTTACATATTACTGTTATTCATCATCTTAATAAAGTAATTATTATACTTTTTCATAGTACTACAATTTACGACCTAACATATCAATGAAAATAAAATCCTTTTTATTTTTAACAATGCGTAGGCCTCACAAAAATCTTAATCTTTGTAGCACAAAAGGAAAATATTTCCCTATCATATATGTTCAACACAATGGAGACGATACGAAATGCCTACTAGCAAATATCGAGAAAACGAGAACAAACTTTGTACAAATTTCTTGCAACTATCCAGTGTAAAAGCGTTGTTATTAAGGGTGACAAGCGAGGCATACCATTCTGTCGCTTGCCTTTGTAGACAAAGCCCTCTGTTGAGAAATAAACAAAATACAAAATACTAACACGCGAATCAGATTAACAAAACATGTGTACCCGAACGGGGTTGCGCATTGAATGTATGCATATTCTCACGTTCTCCTTCTTCCCGTTCGCATTAGAAATTTAACATCTATGTATAATTTAACTGGGCATGTCCATGTTGCGGACAAAAGTGAGGCGGAGTATAAAATTTAATTTACATACAAATTTTTGAGTATATGAAAATCCCGATTTTTAAATCAATGAGAATAGCGAGAGACATGAAAATTAATCTATGCACTGTTCACACTACGTCTTAATTATTTGTGCGAAGTTGTATCAAAATCAGATAATTAGTTTCAGAGGAGGAGAATAAAAAATTTGGCCGGAGTCGGGGATAAGTGTAAGAGTAATAAGCTAAATGTGCATATGTTACGTATAAATATTTTAAAGTTATTAGTGAATACACAAACAAACGTAGATAGCGACTTTATTTAATTTTATTCTAGTTACGCATGAAATAATAAGGAGCGGAGTATAGTTTTTTAATAACTTTGCGTACAAATTTGAAATTAAACTATTTATTACGGATTCTATCGCGTTTAATTTGGTTTTTATATTCCTGACCACGGCTGCTGTATAGCAATCGAATTGTCGGGAATATAAACACAAAATTAAACGTCATAAAATGCGTGTATAATGGTTTCATTTCAAATGTGTTGTGTTCGCGTAAATACAAGAGATTAATAAATTTACATTCAAATTTATATTATATGAAAATCAATAAAAGTTAATATGTCAATTAAAATCACGAAAGAAAGAAGAGAAAATGTGAAAAATTCGTTTCAGAGGAGATATGCAATAAAGAATTGCATGATGGAGACGGGGCTAAAAAAGGTACACCCTTGCGCTTCCTCCACTACGAGAATAGCCTCAGTTCGTCAATCAGTAAATAATAAAACGTATTTGAAAAAAAATTACCGTTTTGAATACAATATCAACGGTCGTGTCAAAATAACAAACAATGCAATCCGTATAAACGACGCAAACTAGGAGATATGACATGCAAATGCAGGCTCACATCAATCGAAACTTTCACACGAACTTGTTCAAAAGTTGCCCACAACTAAGGAGCATCCACTGCATGCAAGCAAAGAAAAACAACGGAGTTAGTGGTTAAAGTGCGGTAACCTAGCTTAGTTTTGCCAAGTTTTGCTACTCCACGTGTTATTCTACTTTGAAAATAGGTAGAAGTAATAAAAAGTTATGTAAAGGATACTCCTTGCGAAACTTTCCTATAAATATCTCAAAGTTGTAAGTTTTTTTTATTGAATTAGGGTGAAAGACGAGCTAACAGTCCATTTGACGGTAAGTAGCCACTTGAAGCTGTAGTCTACGGAAATTTGCAAACAACCTCAATTGTCTGTGTTGGCGCCCCTGTGGACTAAGATGGTATGCGTCACAGCCCGTAATTACACTGGCTCTCTGTACAACAGTTGACCGGAACACAACAGTTGTTACACTGCTGTTTGATGACAGAAACGGAAAAAATGCCTATGTGCCTTACAAAGGTTAGGCAGATCTCTCCTCATAGTATAGGAGGATCAGCGTAGTTCGCTACACTTCAGTAAATATAACTTATTAGCCCTCCAGTTTTCACGTGTGTACGAAGGTTATTGGTAAATTTGATACGGCCTAATTTTTTAGCTCCTTGTTATATTTTCCACTTAACAAACATTTGAACTCTGAAATCCATAACTAGTCTGCATTTTCAAGTAAGAGTTGTCCGTGAAGGCGTCCCTACGTAGTCAAATATGCATGCGCCAGGAATTGGATACGGGCCTGCCGCGTTTGTTGAAAATGCCCGCAGCGTGAGCCACTCAGACGCTGTTTAATAAGAGCCCTTTGTATACGTTGTGGGGAATGTACTTTGAAAAGTTCATGATTAGGTCTCCTTGCAGGTAGTGAAAAGAACGTTTTATGCAACAATGAAAAAGCGTTATTTTCTTTTTAACATTAGAACACAGAATATATTTTTTTTTATAAATAGAATATTTGTTGTACAAATATTGAACTCTTACTAATTCTGCAAATGGTAAGTTTTTGCCTCATTATTATACTTAGTGGAGCTAACCGGGTGTCGTCAGGTTAGGTATCACCCTTTTACAAGTTTCAGTCACTAATCTGAGGTGAAACTACAGGAGGCTGTTTGAAGGATATAACTATCCAACATATGTAATTACTGTGAGCCGTTCCATTTCAATAATCTGGGATTACATCGCATCTTCAACCTTCCTATGTTTTATGTTTCATTTGTAGTAGTAGTAAACCATAATGACTTCTTACCATTAACTGATATCTGGTTTGACACTCCATTGGTATAAAAAATACATTTTTATTAATGTGAATGCAAACTATTTATTTTAAATCATTTATTGTTAAAAACTCGATGTTTTTAGAATCAATAAAAAAATCTTTCACGTATTATTAAACCACTAAGCAAAATAATTTAAAATTGTCTAAAAAATAAACTGCATTTCACAAATCATCAATAAATTCAAATATGGTAGGTCCCTTCGGTAATTTAAATATTCTTACTTTTCAGCTAATTTTACTATCAAAGTTTTACATCTTTTTTTTTTTTAGAATAAATCTTGTGTTTATTTTCTGTGTTTAGTATCTATATGTAGTATAAATTATCGAAATTTTACAAGAAATGTTTTATAATCCTGTTATCAATTTTACTGCTAGACATTGCCTGTGAATAGCTGCATTTCATCGATACCTCGCTCATACTCCCTACGCTGGACGGACCCTTGTCTGACAGTTAGGCACTGTGCACTACTTGCAGGTAAGGTTTAGATTTACGTAACGAAAGCCATTCTCCGTCAAAGTTTTTGCTCCTTAAATGCGAAAGAGACGTAGCACTCCATTATCACTAGAAAAATCGATTTGATTAGACTTAACTTAAATTATCTCCAACAACTTTATATTGCACTTGTAGAGTACACTAGTGGCAAAATAACTGTTAATGAAAAATCTGGCTTTTGTCAGATGCACTATTTGTAAATCAGACATCCAAGTTTTGAGGTACAGAATTACTAAGCATTGAAAGCAAATAAACAAAAGCATTGCATATTCCATCAAACATCATCGTGTTTACCTTCATAAAAGATAATTCAATACACAAAATGAAACGAACGGATAATGTAAAGAGAAATGAAATATAGGGGTCGCTTACTGCGCTATTTGTAAAATAATGTTTTAACACGCCTTTAAATAATTCCTTGCATAACACTACCAACCCGAACAAAGACATCATCAATCATAGGGGTGTTTGCATTACAAATATTCCTTATTTCCGGCCCATTGTACAACTGCCTCCTAAGACCATTTTCCACTTGTTTCGAATATTATTTTTGATGTTTTAAAAATTTTATTTAAAATATAGATTTTTAGTAAATTTTGATTATTTATTTGAATAATTATTTATATTTTAACGAGTTTTGTGTTTTTATAAAATACATACAAAATGAAACGAACGGATAATGTAAAGAGAAATGAAATATAGGGGTCGCTTACTGCGCTATTTGTAAAATAATGTTTTAACACGCCTTTAAATAATTCCTTGCATAACACTACCAACCCGAACAAAGACATCATCAATCATAGGGGTGTTTGCATTACAAATATTCCTTATTTCCGGCCCATTGTACAACTGCCTCCTAAGACCATTTTCCACTTGTTTCGAATATTATTTTTGATGTTTTAAAAATTTTATTTAAAATATAGATTTTTAGTAAATTTTGATTATTTATTTGAATAATTATTTATATTTTTACTGGGTAGGACTTTCCTAGGAGCCGTCTGAGTAGGTTCTTGTATAATTCTGCAGGCAATGCATTTATGTTTTATCGATTTAAAGGATATGGACCTTATAATCATAGGCTGTGCTGTTTCATCTTAGCCCCAGAGATGACAATGCAGCTGGGATCTTTTATATTTTAACGAGTTTTGTGTTTTTATAAAATACATACAAAATGAAACGAACGGATAATGTAAAGAGAAATGAAATATAGGGGTCGCTTACTGCGCTATTTGTAAAATAATGTTTTAACACGCCTTTAAATAATTCCTTGCATAACACTACCAACCCGAACAAAGACATCATCAATCATAGGGGTGTTTGCATTACAAATATTCCTTA
Source organism: Bhutanitis thaidina (assembly GCA_029286595.1). Classification (NCBI taxonomy): domain Eukaryota; kingdom Metazoa; phylum Arthropoda; class Insecta; order Lepidoptera; family Papilionidae; genus Bhutanitis; species Bhutanitis thaidina. The sequence goes on from JAGSMS010000010.1 coordinate 5,807,771, forward strand.
TTTCCGGCCCATTGTACAACTGCCTCCTAAGACCATTTTCCACTTGTTTCGAATATTATTTTTGATGTTTTAAAAATTTTATTTAAAATATAGATTTTTGAGTATATGAAAATCCCGATTTTTAAATCAATGAGAATAGCGAGAGACATGAAAATTAATCTATGCACTGTTCACACTACGTCTTAATTATTTGTGCGAAGTTGTATCAAAATCAGATAATTAGTTTCAGAGGAGGAGAATAAAAAATTTGGCCGGAGTCGGGGATAAGTGTAAGAGTAATAAGCTAAATGTGCATATGTTACGTATAAATATTTTAAAGTTATTAGTGAATACACAAACAAACGTAGATAGCGACTTTATTTAATTTTATTCTAGTTACGCATGAAATAATAAGGAGCGGAGTATAGTTTTTTAATAACTTTGCGTACAAATTTGAAATTAAACTATTTATTACGGATTCTATCGCGTTTAATTTGGTTTTTATATTCCTGACCACGGCTGCTGTATAGCAATCGAATTGTCGGGAATATAAACACAAATTAAACGTCATAAACGTGTATAATGGTTTCATTTCAAATGTGTTGTGTTCGCGTAAATACAAGAGATTAATAAATTTACATTCAAATTTATATTATATGAAAATCAATAAAAGTTAATATGTCAATTAAAATCACGAAAGAAAGAAGAGAAAATGTGAAAAATTCGTTTCAGAGGAGATATGCAATAAAGAATTGCATGATGGAGACGGGGCTAAAAAAGGTACACCCTTGCGCTTCCTCCACTACGAGAATAGCCTCAGTTCGTCAATCAGTAAATAATAAAACGTATTTGAAAAAAAATTACCGTTTTGAATACAATATCAACGGTCGCGTCAAAATAACAAACAATGCAATCCGTATAAACGACGCAAACTAGGAGATATGACATGCAAATGCAGGCTCACATCAATCGAAACTTTCACACGAACTTGTTCAAAAGTTGCCCACAACTAAGGAGCATCCACTGCATGCAAGCAAAGAAAAACAACGGAGTTAGTGGTTAAAGTGCGGTAACCTAGCTTAGTTTTGCCAAGTTTTGCTACTCCACGTGTTATTCTACTTTGAAAATAGGTAGAAGTAATAAAAGTTATGTAAAGGATACTCCTTGCGAAACTTTCCTATAAATATCTCAAAGTTGTAAGTTTTTTTTATTGAATTAGGGTGAAAGACGAGCTAACAGTCCATTTGACGGTAAGTAGCCACTTGAAGCTGTAGTCTACGGAAATTTGCAAACAACCTCAATTGTCTGTGTTGGCGCCCCTGTGGACTAAGATGGTATGCGTCACAGCCCGTAATTACACTGGCTCTCTGTACAACAGTTGACCGGAACACAACAGTTGTTACACTGCTGTTTGATGACAGAAACGGAAAAAATGCCTATGTGCCTTACAAAGGTTAGGCAGATCTCTCCTCATAGTATAGGAGGATCAGCGTAGTTCGCTACACTTCAGTAAATATAACTTATTAGCCCTCCAGTTTTCACGTGTGTACGAAGGTTATTGGTAAATTTGATACGGCCTAATTTTTTTTAGCTCCTTGTTATATTTTCCACTTAACAAACATTTGAACTCTGAAATCCATAACTAGTCTGCATTTTCAAGTAAGAGTTGTCCGTGAAGGCGTCCCTACGTAGTCAAATATGCATGCGCCAGGAATTGGATACGGGCCTGCCGCGTTTGTTGAAAATGCCCGCAGCGTGAGCCACTCAGACGCTGTTTAATAAGAGCCCTTTTGTATACGTTGTGGGGAATGTACTTTGAAAAGTTCATGATTAGGTCTCCTTGCAGGTAGTGAAAAGAACGTTTTATGCAACAATGAAAAAGCGTTATTTTCTTTTTAACATTAGAACACAGAATATATTTTTTTTTATAAATAGAATATTTGTTGTACAAATATTGAACTCTTACTAATTCTGCAAATGGTAAGTTTTTGCCTCATTATTATACTTAGTGGAGCTAACCGGGTGTCGTCAGGTTAGGTATCACCCTTTTACAAGTTTCAGTCACTAATCTGAGGTGAAACTACAGGAGGGCTGTTTGAAGGATATAACTATCCAACATATGTAATTACTGTGAGCCGTTCCATTTCAATAATCTGGGATTACATCGCATCTTCAACCTTCCTATGTTTTATGTTTCATTTGTAGTAGTAGTAGGCTATAATAACTACTTACCATTAACTGATATCTGGTTTGACACTCCATTGGTATAAAAAATACATTTTTATTAATGTGAATGCAAACTATTTATTTTAAATCATTTATTGTTAAAAACTCGATGTTTTTAGAATCAATAAAAAAATCTTTCACGTATTATTAAACCACTAAGCAAAATAATTTAAAATTGTCTAAAAAATAAACTGCATTTCACAAATCATCAATAAATTCAAATATGGTAGGTCCCTTCGGTAATTTAAATATTCTTACTTTTCAGCTAATTTTACTATCAAAGTTTTACATCTTTTTTTTTTTTAGAATAAATCTTGTGTTTATCTTCTGTGTTTAGTATCTATATGTAGTATAAATTATCGAAATTTTACAAGAAATGTTTTATAATCCTGTTATCAATTTTACTGCTAGACATTGCCTGTGAATAGCTGCATTTCATCGATACCTCGCTCATACTCCCTACGCTGGACGGACCCTTGTCTGACAGTTAGGCACTGTGCACTACTTGCAGGTAAGGTTTAGATTTACGTAACGAAAGCCATTCTCCGTCAAAAGTTTTTTGCTCCCCTTAAATGCGAAAGAGAGACGTAGCACTCCATTATCACTAGAAAAAATCGATTTGATTAGACTTAACTTAAATTATCTCCAACAACTTTATATTGCACTTGTAGAGTACACTAGTGGCAAAATAACCTTTCAATAAACAATTCTGACATTTCTTTATTTAGACTATTTTCAAACTAAAGGTAGTAATTAAAAAAATACCACTTGCTCATCACATGTGTGAGCACGCTCTTATGGATTACTGTTATCGAAAAACCTAATGAAATTGATTTTTTTATTAGCTTCGTATAGTAACTTTTGCAATAGGACACGTTCATAATTAAATAAAAACTCAAATCTGATGGTTTCAATTAATAACAAATCCGCCATTTTTTCTACAAATATATGTTAGTACAGTTTGTAACCTCGATTGCACGCTACACAAGTGCTTAACAATAACACGCTGTGACATTGGCTACAAGGACTTCAATAAAAAAAACTCTCCTCACATCTGATAATGCAAATAGTTTAACTATTTTTTTTTGATAAGTTGAAAAGAATAGTGGCAAAAAAATATTTCGTGTTAATTAAACAGATAAAAAAAATTTACCTTCTTCAAAAGAAATACGTGGTTCTTTAGGTAGTTATTAAAAGTAAAATAATTATTAAAAGTAAAAACATAACTTGAGCGTTTGAGGGGAGCTTAAGCAGCATTATGCAACATTATGCAACATTATGCCGCATAATTAACAATTTATTCTCAATAATCATCTTTAACAAGGAAATATATTTCTTTCAGCTTGAAGCAGATACATTTCAATATACAAGGAATTTCCAGAGAATATTTACTAAAGTTCTTAAGATAAATTTAAAATAGTTAAGGAAACTCTTCTTAAGAAGGCTTACTTTAAAATTGAAAAATACTTGGAAGACTAAGATCTTAGGAAAATGTTTTTGCATTCTATTGGCCAGGATATTTTCTAGTAATTTATTGTAATTTTATTCAATTATTTTTATCTTCATAAAGCTTTTAAGACACCACATTTTATTTAAACTAATATTTATCAATCACGAAGTGTTGACAAGAATTATTTGATTTCTTCTATTAAAAAGATATATAATATTCTGCTGCTTCGTGGAGACGTTTTATACACATACATTACAAATAGACACGCAGACCAGGAAAAACATTATTATACAAAAATTTGTACCTTGCAGTTATGGAACCCGCGCTTAACTAATGCCCCAACTGATCCATTAAATTAACTACGTGTTAACGTATTTTTAATTTAAAAAAAAATGAAAATTAAGTGTAATGAAAAAAAGTAACCCAGTAACCAGCGTAGTAGCCAGAGTATCGGCGTCATTCTGTCTGCACGGATGGATGACTGTGTTACTGAATTTGAATGCGTGAATTCTAGGCTCCTCTGGTAAAGGCTAAAGGTCGGGCTTACACGTATTTTTGTACTGTACGTCTATGCGCCCACGGACGTTGGTTCAAGCGGAACCAGAATAGCAAAAAAGGAACGAGAGGAGTTTTGGGATAGTATGAGAGACATTATGAAGTTATGTAAAGGAAATGAAAGGGTTATTATGCTAGGAGATTTTAATAGATGGGTGGGTGTAAAGCGTGATGGATATGAAAATGTTCTTGGCGCATAAGAGAAGAATGTGGTTCTAGAAGTATGATTGATTTTGTTATTGAAGATGAAAGATTGAAGAGACAAATTCTAGATACTCGGGTGCATCGCGGTGCTTGTATTAATTCTGATCATTTTTTGGTCGTATCTCGAATAAGTTATTTAAGCGGTGGCGACAAAAGCCCGTTGTACCGAAAACGAGCCTAGAGCGAGTAAAAGTAGAGAAATTTCACGAGGATGGAGTGAAATGTGAATATGAAAAACGGTTGAAACAGCGATTTACTGATTTAGATGAGGTATGTGAGATAGAGTTAAGAGTTTTGGAAGACATTTAAAGATGGATTGGTAAGTGTAGCGATTGATGTATGTGGTGTTTCTAAAAGGTAGAAGTAAGGTAGAAGACATAAGAATGTTTGGGTGTATGAAGAAGTGCAGAAAGTTGTGAGTGATAAGAAGAAGGCATGGCTGGATTGGTTAGCGACAAAGCTAATCATAGAAAAATGTCTGCGACCATTGCGGATGTAAAGGATGTAAGAAAGGATTACAAAAAGTTGAAAGCGTTAGTGAAAGAGGTTGTAAGGAGAAGAAAAGAAAAGAATAAGGATGAATTTGATAGGCGCCTTTCTGATAACTTCCGTTCGAACTTAAAAATGTTCTGGAAATCGATTAGGTAGGTTAGCCTGAGGAAAGTCAGCAATTTCAGAGATTTCTAAAATTAGAAGTCAGGGTGGTAATATTATAAAAGGAGAAGAATGTGTACTAACGAGTTGGAAGGAATATATTGAAAGTCTATTTGAAAGAGTTGAGGCACCAGTAGATGCAGAAACGCCTCCTCAAGAAACAAATAAAAGTGAATCAGACAGAGACATAAGTATGGATGAGATTATGAAAGCACTGAAGAGCATGAAAGCAGGTGAAGCAGCGGGACAGCGCAGGGGTGACAACGATTGAATCTCCATCGATTCAAGCTGATTGCAGGTTACATGGGCTGCAATAGCCATTTACCATCAGGTGCGGTACATTCCTGTCTTTTTCACCCCAATCTTAGAAAATACAGATATATATATATATGAGTGCTAATTTTTTATTAAATTAAATTAGGTTTAAATTAGCATCAATATATAACAGTCATACGGAATTCAGGTTTTTAAGTTAAGAATAAAATTCCAAAATAAATTTATACGAGAACGTTAATGGACCATAAATTTCTTTAAGAGCCACTGTTAAATTCAAACCAACCGAAGTAGTTGACGATACTTTGCATTTTACTTAAAATTTAATACTATCCCTACCTAACCTTTGTTAGTGCTCAATATTTTTTTACGACGTTCTATAATAATAAAACAAATATTTTGGTATGTAGCTTTCATCTAGAAATCCTTTTATGCCACGGGTATATCTTTTCGCTGAATACATTTCTTCGCTTTTTCTTTTTCCTTAGTAAAACCTCATTTAGAAACGGTGTTTCAGATTATATAATAACATAATTTCTCATTTTCATCATACTATTTCAATTTCTTAACACCAAAAACTTAAATCTCATTTAATCGTTGTTCAGCTGTGTTCAGGGTGAAAATGGGATGAATTCTTATAAACGTCCTCGCACACTAGTATATCTCGCGTAGGCCGTGAAACTGGTACCGGTACGGAGCGACTACACGCTGTATGCGATTTGTCGTTGTGTATTGTGAGTGAATATGTAGGGGGAGCGGGACCTTGCACGTATTATTTTCAAGGGTGATGATGAGATGTTCACATCGCCACTAACGGGTTAAGATGACCTTTAATTTTGTTGAAATATCTTAAAAATATTTCTTCAGGTTGCCAGAAAGGGCAAATTTAAACCGCGGTGTAAGTTTATATTCCGCGTATAAGGAGGAACTCCGGTTACTAAGCTCTTAAAATAGTTTTGTATCTCTTATAGTGATTTTAATCGTGCTTGGGACGTGTGCGCTGAAACTATATATACTCGTACCACGCTTACGCCAATTTTATCATTGGGATTTTCGGTAAATCACTCGTAAACTGGTGAGACTATTGGTTAGAAAACCTCGGCCTGCGGGACGCCAGCCCATGAGGGTCTGCTTCCGGAGTGCACCTTAAGACGGCTACTTTTAATTTTAGTAGGTGGTTAGGGGGTGATTTAATCAAGCGGTTCTGCGGTTTACTTCGTCGTCCACCTTCTGATTTTGGACGGAATCTGTTTGCAATTTTGCGGACTGTAAGTTTGAGAGCATTGGAACTCTAGGTTTATCGGCTAAACATTTAATAATTTCCCTATTCTCCTAAACAGTTTGACCGTTGGAGATAATCAGCGGTGGAATTTAGGCGAGAGGTTCTGATTTTAGAAATTCACGTCAGTACCTACTGGCGTGATGATTTCAATCGCCCTGTCCTACCTTTGACCCCTAAGCTAAGCCATGGGTTCATTAGCCTCCCCCTGTATGTAGCGCATCCTGACTGCCTGTATTTTTATTTCTCATCAGTCGCCTGAGTTCCCTCGGCAGTTCAAAACGCCATTCACTCGTGTTTTTACTCTGCTTAGAAGATTCTATGATGACGACCTTGGAGTGAGAGGTAATACGGGTAAAATATGACAGCATGAAATAATTATGATATTCTAGGTTATAAACAAGTAATTCGAACCAGGCATTGATATATCCATAGGTGTAGCTATGGATAAACAATGCCTGCAGTTCAAATCACAATACCGGTACAACGTGCTTTGGTTATAAGGCCTGGCTATTTTCATAGTTTCATTATTGCGTGGGTGTCCATTTTCGCATAAATCGTTTCGTTTGGCACTAGTTTGAATTTCAGTTGAGTAGAGCTCTCAGCACTATGTTGGAAACAGATAAAAGTTGGGATTTTGCTAACCTATTTCAAACGTATCTAAACAGATGTTTATTTATATTCCTAAATCGTAACCATGATTGATCCTAGGTTAAGTATGTAAATAAATCTTGCAGTTTTATTTGTTTCTCTTTATTTAAATATAGAAACATTTAGTAGGTCAGGCCATTTATAAATTGTACCTCGATACTCCTTTCAACGTAATTCAATCAAAAGAATCAAAAAAAAACAATTAATAGAATATTCAACGATCTTTTTTACTTAAAAAGTGAATTTCTATACTTCTTTTTATCAAATGACAATTTATTTTATTACTCACACATGCAGGTATATTCACAAAGTTTACCTTCCTTCCCCTTTATTAACAACATCAGGGTGTAGTACTTGTAGTGTTGTCACCAGCAGATTTGTAAGCAGTGTCGTTGACGGCAGTGCAGTTTCTGCCTAATAGGTGAAAAAAAACCATTTATCTTTTTTAACAATGAGCAATATACTATTTACTACTTTTTTACTAGAGTGACGTTAACACTATTTACCAATAAACCTTAACCTAGCAGTCTATCCTAACAGCCCAGAAATAGTTTAGTTTAGGACCTAGGCCTGTCCTTTAAGGAGGATTTGCTATAATTGCCACGCTCAGTAAGCGGATTGGCGATTGCTGTACCAGACACCTGGCACCTTTGACGCTACTGCCCGTCATCGGTCATCTTATTTTTGGTCTGGTGTCTTGCGAGAGTATTATCATCCGCCATCTGACGGCAACCATTGCGATTTGCAATGCTTTTCCCTTAATCGCCTCTTATGTCACCCGCGGTAAGAATGGGTTGGCAAAATTTTAAGCAGAAGCCACACGGCAATTTACCTGTAAATAGGTTAATACAAGACAATAAGGGTTTACACTAATTATTCTTTCTTCTATTTTATCAGTTCGCATAAGCCTGCCTGATAAAGATGTGCCCAAACTCTGGACAGGTTGTTAAGGACAATTCCGGTGCCCTTATACTAGAATGCTACTTTCCTTCACCAGCCAGTGGTATTTGGGTCCGGGAAATTTTTGAGGATTTTCCGCCATCGATTGGACGCTGGAGCCTTGTTCGTTAATAAGTGCAAGTGAGGTTGACATTTGTAGAAAAATATGTTATATTCCCTCCTACACTCGTTACTTAGTGAAAGTAGAATAGTAATTCTAGTTGTTGCACTATGCTTTCAGCTACACAAACATTCGATTTGCATTTAAGGTAGACAAAAATCGATGCCTGTCAATTAGTTGACCACTTTTTATGACATTATTTATGTTCCAAGACCCTTAACAACGACGTTATCATACCTTTTGAACATTTGCCAAGCATGAAGCGTGGGCAGCGGACTACATCTCAGTCTAAACCGGTCGGCTGCGCCGCGCGCACGTTTTAGACATATATTTACTTTATGTACGGACCATCACAGTGACATTTGTCACGTGTCCCGCTTGTCCCGTCATTGGAGTGACGTGACGAGATTAACTGAATATTGGCGCTCTGGTGCTATATTGCGTACTGTACTGACGTGCGGACGTGCGGTTACGCGAATGACGTCACGAGTGATGCCAGCTGTCATTACTTGTATCCCCTTTGTGAATTATGCGCTCTACATTCGATAGTTTTTTCCGATACTTCAATGGAATGCTGCTATTGAATAGCTTTATGTTGACGCTTATTTTCATTGCTTAATTTCGGCGTATGTTAAGATTTTTGTTTAATGACTGTTAATTCTATTAAAACATTATTTACATTATACTTGAGGGTTTAGATCCTTTTAATGTTATTCATTTGAGGCACTGAATAAGAAAATATTTAAGAAACATCAATATGATCTCATTACGCATCAATTTCTCTTTGAAGTTCTAACAACTCCTATCCCTTCGAAATTCCAAAATTGTACTCGTAAGAGCTTTGTAGGCGCAGATGTGTGGCGTTGTTGAAATTCTTGATCTACATTATTTATCGTGCAGAGTTCCTCGGCATTTATCTTCATAGAAAATGTCTTACAAATTTCTTGTACACTTCTAAACCATATTAATATTTAAATTTATTATGTAACATACTTAGTAAAATTTTACGGTGTTATATACCAAGCCAAGTGTAGAGCCAAGCGGCGGTTTTTGCTACTCTAATAAACCGGCTCGATACAGGACCTCGCAGAATACCGGCGCGAATAGGGAACCTTGTGCCTCTGCGTTTCGTTCGGTGAGCAAGGTAACCGAAGGTTTAATTCCACATCCCCCATCTGCCCTGCCCAAATATCTTTCATGGCCGGCAATGCCCCTGCAGCTTATCTACTGATAGGACCTAAATTAATAATTAAAAGCTAAAGGTAGCCCGAGTTAACTATGACATCTGGACTTCTAACACCTCAGTCCCCCGTCCCCCACGGCTGTTGTAAAGCTATCAGTTATTTAAAAAACTAGAACAAATCCGTAAATAATAGTTTAATTTGAAATGTGTACTATTCGCTTAAATACAAAAAATCGTTATAGTATATACATACGACGTTTATCACTTGTCCTGCTTGCTCCCGTCATGCCAGAGACGTGACGTAACTTGTTTTATGTTTAATGACGGGCACTCGTTGCTTTATATAAGCACTCATCCGTGGCACCATAGATTACGGATTTCCATTAGATACGATACAGCGTAGCTAAACGCTGTAACCCTCTTTTCCGCCTTTCCGGGAGATAGAAAGTGACGGGTGGCGGGCCTCGTCGCCGGGTTTGGTTTTAAAAAAGGAGTGATAGATTTTAATAAAGTGGAAGTATGAAGTGTTTGTTGCCTTACAATCAAAACGGAGCTGGATTGGATAGGTATATATTTTTTTACTCACCGACGCTATAAAATGTATTATTTTATCTGAATATATTCTGTACGTGTCTTGTATTATTTACATAATTATTAAAACTTTATATTTCATATTTATTAAATATTTCACTTTTAATTCATAATATTTTGTGCCATCAAATAATATCTATAAAAAAAATACCGTGCTAACTATAACTAGATCACTGCGGTGCTTTCGACAACGGGGTCAGATCTGCAGACAGGGCGACGCCATTATGTCTTCTGTTCAGTAAGATAATGCCTATTCTTTTAAATCAATACAAAACAGAGAACAAGTGTAAATTCGAAAGAAATATGAAAAAATTCGTGAAAAATTTATAAATTTTCCACCACGACTTAAATATTTCTAAAAATCTATATTTCTCTGCTTAAATTAAAATAAATGTAAATCATAAATTAAATTATTTATTTCACTTCTTAAAATCGTTAAGGTTTAACATTTAACATGTATCCTCGTTAAAAATTAAGCAAATAATCGTTAAAATTACAGCTGTTGCGAGTTTAAGTATACATTTCTATATAAAATTAATTATAAATTTCAAGAAAACCAAGCAACTCAACACAACGTGATTAAAACCACAATGCTAGAAAAATGTCCGCAATCATTTGCAAAGCCTCCCCTTCACATACAATCCAACGCAACACAGCTTCTGGTACAAATGGACATCAATAGGCTTTCGGATAAAGAGGTCAGCATGGCAGACTAGACGACGCCAACGGTATCGACTTCTCCGAACAGCTGATGTGATGCTTCCAGATTTTAGTCGTGACTTAGCGAGCGCCGCGAATTGTAGAAACGTTTTCGAGGCTTTCCGAGAAATTGTGTTATCCGTGCCTTTGAAACTTAGAAGTGCTTCTCGTATATTCATTCTCAATTTCTGTTTTAGGCAGTTTCAAATTACCTTAGCCGTTGAAAGGAGAAAATTGCGTTGGTCGCGATAGTTTGGCAGTTGCCGCCGTGTACTCCAACGCGCCGTGCTAAAATAGTTTGTTCGCAACTGTGAAGAACATAGTATGTATTATCGTTGTAGCTAATTTTATTTTATTTATTGTGAAAATTTCAGCCTTTTTTATTATTGTAAACACGACAAAATATACACTTATAAATGTGACAATAACAGAGAAATTGTCGACCAGACAAAAGCGTAATCCTCTTTACTCTCTTCTCTACTCCTCTTACTAAAACGTAATAGTCTTTAGGCATTAGGAACCATTTAGGTTTTATTCTTTTACGTTTCCCTTGTTGGTTAACACACCTCGTTTCTTCGTTTTATTTTTATGAGTTATATCAGGTCTGATGACACGAGCAGGGATTTAAACATCTGTACTTATTCCTTGCAGCTATAAAATGTTTAATTTTAGGGCCTGATATACGTTGCCCATGCCGGAACGATGTCATGTTTTTGATTTTGTGTGGTTTTATACTAATTATTAAAATAACTTTTTTTATTACCAAACCGTTTAAGTGTTTAATTTAAATAATATAAAAGTGTGTGGATTTATTTACCCATATATATACAATATTATTAAATTATTATTTATGTTATCACCACATCATATTAATCATTATAGGATTTATTAACTTTTAGCATTGTAGATAGATAAAGATCTTATTTAAGTTTCTGAAATAAATTAAAAGTTTCAATAAAATCAATCATTAGGAATTTTATCGCGTATAATTTTAACTTTTACTCCCTTACGTATCGAGTACATTGGTCACGTTGGAACACGTAAATCGATATCTTTAAGTAGTTTTCTCATTATGTAATTTTATGAAGTTATGCCAAATTTTATATCAGACTGGTCTGGGGTGATCTTGTAAGCCAAAATTGTGAGGCGATTACGGCAAATCTTGGAAGAGATCTTGTCGAAAGTTAACTCTCCATACAATTCATAATTTGAACATCCTCGGTTAGTTCTCAGAGCTCAAGTCTCAACAAAATATTTATAATTTATCAGACATTTAGACGTGATGACATCTCGATGTTTTCATTTATCAAAGCTTAAAATTGCTGTACACAATCATTTTAGCAGTACCTGTACAGACATCAAACTCGAGTCTTTTGCGTCCGATAAAAATTAAAGAAATCTTCCGGCGCCTTAACAACAACTGTTATTATGTTTCGTGTATTCAACAAGAATTTCTGAAAAATTATTTAATAGGTACGTTATGTTTCAAATCATGTATGAAATAATTTTGATCTACGTTGTTTTTGATAAGATTACGGTTACATAATTCCTGTGCTTTTTAAGAAAGCAATAATCCTTGTCTACATTGCCCCAATTTTATTTGCAGGCGCGCTACTACTTTCGAATGAAAGAATCTTAAATTTCGGGACATTTGTTTATTTGTCGCTATTTGTACCTAATACTAATACAATATTCAAATTCAAAGAAAATTTGCTCAAAGCAAATAAGTCAATAGGATTTCAAAAAAAAGTTTAACTTTTTGTCAGGTAACCATTGCTTTAGAAATGTCCTGTTAAAGCAGTCAACTTTGTCGCGTTTCGTATTATGCAAAGCTTTGTAGACGGAAATGTTCACGTCGCTTCACTTTTTCAATAGCAGCCTATTCAGAGAATATTATACAGTTTTCTGCATTGATCATTGTTTGCAGACTTCATTATTGTAGTTATTAGTGGATAATAGGTACACTAGCACAGGGTAAAATGGATACTTCACTGCCTATTTTCGTGGAAAACCAGTGATTTTGAAACTTTATACTTAAAATACTTGCTTGTAAAATGAATACGAACCATCCCATAATTATAATACTAAGCTCTCACGACCGTATACCCAATGATGGGCTTGTAAAAAGAGTTTTAACTTATTTTTCACCAGATCTTGTCACGTATGGTTTAATATATAATTACCATAAATTATAAATCACTTCTGTCATAGACAGCCGGGGTTGGCTGCTTAAGTTTTCACTCAGGGAGGTGAGGAGCATGAATAGTGGGAGATAGAGTTTCGTATCTTGGAATGCATTCTAGTTTCTCATAAACTTAGCAATAGACTTACCGCACCTAGATATTGATAACTGTCAACAGATCGTGCAATTTGTTCTGGAATTTTTCGAAATGGCTACCTTGCCACTTGAAAGATTGAAATCTCTTAGCGCCTTAATTACTTTATCACTTTTGTCATTCTCTCATTTAAAATTTCCACTGTTCAATATCTCATTCAGAATATCAAACGCATAAATTACAAAGGCTGGCTATTCATGCAATTTATTAGTTTGTTATAATTACCGAAAAGCAACTGTAGTATTTTTTTATTTAAATAAAATATTCTCATCTATATATTTGTTAGCAGTAAATAATTTAAGTATCTCTGTATTATATATATTATAATTGAATATTGGGCTGATTACTTCTGAAAATTATTTTTAACTTGTTTATCCCTATGAATTTCAATATTTAATTACTATAGGAAGCAAAAAATCACCGCGCATGTGAAATAAACAGTGAAACAAAGTGTAATAAGATTTGCATACTATAAAACAAGTGAGTTGATACTAAACTTATAGGTAAAACTAATATACACACAACAAAATGGCAATGGTGATGTCGAACAAATCTAAAGTGTGTATATGTACATTGCTTCTACTTGTGTTGTTGGGTGTTAGCTTGGCTGTTGTATCCACACTTGGACTTCTTGATGCTCCTGAGTATCACAAAGTGGGTACAGCAGAGATGTACAGCCAACTGAAGTCAACGCCGCACATTGTGGATAGAGTAAGTATGACTCAGTATAATTCTAAACTATTATCTTTTGTTAATATTTATTTAGCTGTATTGCATGCATGAGGGAATATGCTCAAATGCCAACCACACCTGCAGGTGGTGCACGCGGGATCCAATCTAACGAGGCTCTGGCGACCGAATTATGTCGGAATGGTGGGAATTACCTTCTGAGAAATATATACCGGCTTTTGCTGTTGCTTTCTTGGAGAGGCCTATGTTCTGCAGTATACTAAAATAAGCTGATTCTGTAGTAGTTGCGTTTTTATAGGTATTTATTCAACAAAACTTTTCTTATATTGCGGAGTAAATTATGGTCGTGTGGCCGTATATTAAAATTCGTTTTAAATTAATTACAGCGCTTTAATATATTGCAATAAATTATTTTAACACGCTTTACGGTTACTTTAATTCTCCTGGTCGCGGGCATATTTCATGAAACAAATTGGTTTCAGATAGTTTGTATGACTCCTTTATTTTTTTTTAGGCTGTATTAAAAATATTCTTATGTTTTATTACTTAGGTTTTAAAAGAAGATATAGCATTATTAACTTTACTGCAGAAAGCACGTTTCTCCCAATGTGTGCTGTGTTTGTTTTTCGCTACGTAACAGTATTCTATTAAACTTAGTTAAAAGAATGTCACGTGATCAATTTCTAATCGTACTAAATATTTAGTACGATTATTTTTTATTAGCTTTACAATCTTTCGAAGAAGAGTTACTAATTGAAACCAAGATTTTTTAAAATGGAATTGACCCTTAACACAGAAGTAATTTTTATTTTACTTCGCAATTAAATCTTATTTTATGACCTCCCCTACGCTGTTTCACAATCCTAATTACCTTAATAAGGAATTAAAATAAATGTACTTACCAGTACATTTCTCAGTTTGACGGACTCATTCGTGCTCCAAGGCATTATCAAAAATGTGAGGACGAGTTTGTTCAGCTATCTTTACAAAAAAACGTTGCTACTAGGCGTAAAATTAATCCTTTTCTTTTGATTTTTTACCACTTGGTTTTTTAAAAACTTCTCCATAAATAATACGATTTCTTTCTTATCCATTCACGGCGACTACCCTGTCTTTTCACAAGCATGTACTGCTTTACAAGAATTTGGTTGTCGTTGTCGGGCTTGCACCGATTAAAACCCCAAGGTTTTCCACCTTCGCCGCATGTCGGAGAGGCCACAGGAACGTTTTCGCACACATCCGTAACCCTCTTAGCTCACCACCCGGATACCATGAGGATCAGAAAGGCGTGCGCTCAGAAGCACCAGCCCTCCCTACACGACAAGCGGGAACCCATACAGGAGGCAATTTGGTTGACCTACATGAAATATGTAAATAATAAATATGCTTAAAATATTCTTTTGTCTATAATTTTTTTTTATAATCTTTAAATACTACTCCAATATAATGTCAAAATTATTCGAAAACCAGTGAAGGAGATATTTAGTGGCTTCCGATATATAGTGGAATAACTGAGCACCGCTTGGCATATTGCAGCGTATCTACTACTTAGCCATGGGACCTTGGACCCAAATTAAAGCCGGAGCCTTGCTAGATCTTATCGCACAAGCGTTACATCGGACAAAGGTAAGGCAAAGACAAAGGCTCTGTGATTGCACGTACATTTGTTAGTAGCACTAGGTTAGACGGTTTTAGTCGTGGTAGAGCCAAGCGGCGGCTTTTGCTGCTTTTCGAATGGGCCGGCTCGTCCGGGTTGGTACTAAGGCCTCGCTGAGTACTGGCGTGAAGTAAAAATATATTGTGTCTCTGCGTTTCGTTCGGTGAGTGAGGTAACCGGAGGCCCACTAACTTTCCCCATCCCCTTCCTCATCCCCTTAAAGACCAGCAACGCACCTGCAACACCTCTGGTGTTGCAGATCGTAAGAGGCGACGGTAATCACTTAGCATCAGTAGAACCCTTGCTCGTTTGCCGCCTTTCCCATAAAAAAGACGTAGTTTACTAGTAGCCCTATAATATTTCCTTTGCAATTACCAATTTTCGATAATATTCGGAAGTCGTCGCCGAGGTCGAAATTGGCCAGGAGAATAACAACATCATCATCATAATGTTCACAAACATGCAGACGTAAGTCTAACCGGTTAGGGTGCGGGCTGTGAAACATAACGTTGCAGGTTCAAGCCCGCCAAGCAATAGCAGTAATATTTAGTTGAGAGCTTAACTGGACTATTTAGAAATGCTATTAGCGTTGGAAAATTTACTTTGATGATGCTCTTTCGTTGTACATTTTTAACTTATAGTATAATTCCGATGAAATCAATTTGTTACATTATTTCACCTTTGAAGGATATCGTACCTGACATACACGTACAAAGGAGGTACAAAGAGGTCAGAAGCACATGCACAAGCATTGCACAAACAAACGTTTATAATTAATTATGATGTTTGTTACTAGATTTTCCCAAGATCTTCTAAACAAACGGGAACGTCTCCTGAACAATTGTATTAGATACATTTTCAATTTACGGAAGTATGATCGTATCTCCCCATCTCGTTAGGAGCTTGAATAGCTTACCAATTGACAGAGGCGGCATTTCAGAATCTATCTGCTTGTTATTTTCTTTATTTTAAATGATCTTTCTTCGCTGGAACTTTGATTTTCATCTAACACTAAGTTATATATTCTAATGTAGTTTACTAATTTGGTAACTTCTTCACTGTACAAGCCACAAGTATTTGGAACCTCTTGCCCTATAATGTCAGAACAGCTCCCAGTAGATGTTCCTACAAAACGTAGGTTTATGAGCATTTAACAAAATTATCATACTCTGTAAGAACTACCATAATTTGAAGCTATTATAAGTTTTTATGTATATCTTTAAGAACGATCGTCTATTTGTGTGTCAAAAAAAACTAAAGAATTTACCAGCTAATAAAATCTAAATAAAAATCTAAAATCTTAATTTTATCAACTATCGGTGTATAAAGGCCGCTTCTGAATAATAAGTTGGTAATAGAATAAAATATTAACTAAATCCTGGTACTTAACTACTACTATTGTAATACGTTTGCTCTAAAATATAATTTCCAATGATGTTACATTTTGAACCAAAAATTTTAGCAAGCCAAGACATTAAAAAATTACTGTATTAAATGCTCTCGAAAATCCTAGGTTTGTTGGAAATAAATTACGAAATATACAAAGTTATAATAACAAAAATCCCACGATCTCGAAACTCTCTACAGAATTCCCTCTAAAGATGAAATATAAACAAAATTAATAAATCTGGTTGTGCATACAAAGTTTAAAGCATCAGAAATTCATTAATGTGAAAATCAAATTTAAAACGCACTTACATCGCTGTAAATGTTGAAAACGGATATGAGTATTTCTCTGTAAAGCGCTGTTCAGCGACAAATTTGATCAAGGCTGTTATAGCTTTTGAACTCGTTATAAACTGTAACGAGTATGTACTTTAAAAGAAGGCACTCAGTTCACTTTGTACAGTCAAACCAGTCGTGTAACATGCAGTAACATAAAGCTTAAAAAAATTGAAGTGCCCGTTAATTTAAGTTCATTAAATTCATATTTTAGTTATTTCAAATGTTTCAAACTTAGTTTAAAAGTTTCTTCTTTCAGTAACGTTTCATTTAAAATTGCAGTTTCAATGATATTTTTTTTTATTAAATTTATTGTAATTACTTTAACGCTAATATCATATTTACACAAAAACTATAATAATTTTAATATTTGATGAATTGGACGCAAATCAAAGTCTCTAAAAAAAGCCTTTGTGACATTTACATCAAAAAAGATTCCGCAGGTGGCAAAAGACTCGAGTCTTTAAACTATACTGAGTTACTATTATAACAACATTCTTCATACTTATTACAACATTCGAGATGAAAAAATATTTAATCGTAATTTTTTGCCACACGCTTCCCATTACAATCGAGTAATTGTTCACATATGCTGCCTTTCTCGTAAATTTACGAAGAAATAGAATGTGTTGTGAACAATTTACTTTAAATTTATGAATGTATTTTCCGATTTAACCAATGCTATTGTATGTGTTGCTAAAGTAAAAGGAAAAAATGTAGTTGCCATAACTTTTTAAAATGTTTGAACATTTAAGTAATATGTATTGCATCGAAAGAGTAATAAATGTATACATACGCATCATATGCTACTACTTTACTTTATAATTTACAACACGTACTTAAAGTATAGTAAAAATGTTCAAAATGTCTTTATAACATGTCTGTAATATTGTCGCTCTTATGTTTTCGTATTTGCTGAGAAAATTCACATAAAATGCGAGTCGCTGGCAAACAGACGACTGTAAGAGAATTTATTGTTGAAGGAACCTCAGGTGATAAAGTTGGAATTCCTCCTTTATCAATTTTCTCTTTTGGGAATTATAGTCTTTGAACCGAACTAAAATGGTTCATTTTTACAGGAACAAACTGGAACTAAAGTGAAATTAAAATGTCGGCAGGTACGAATGCTATTTCTGCTCTATATTGATTTCACTAAAGAAATAAAATATAATTTATATTATTTAATATTTAAATATCACTTCTTAACTTAAATTGCATAAAAGTCAGCTCGGTAAACGAGACACGCACAACTTTTTGTATGGAAAAAAAATGTTTTTTTAGATCTGGGTGAAATAAAAATAATTTTTTCCATGTGCAATTTGTGTAGTATAAATAATTGATATATTACGCATTATTTAAACTTCAAGCGGCCGTAAAACACACACATTTTCCAACATAAAATCACACACGTAACAAAAAAATCACATCTTTTAAATGTTTAAAAATTAAGACCTTTTCTCGGCGAGGGTAATTTGAAGGCTTATTATTTTTTTTATCCTTCAAACTGGAAGACATCAGTGGTTGCACTGTTGATACATAAATAGGTGAGAGGGTGGGAACCTACCCAGATGGCTTCCGAATAGAGCTTACCAAATTACATTAGGAAAATAAATTTCTGATGTAATAATCGACAAAGGAAAGGAAAATCTTGCTGGGGTTAATTTTCGTTCGCAGTCAACATTACTCTTTTACACAGAAAGTGCACACTGTCACTCAACTTAGCGCCAAGTGGAATTGTAATCAAGGTCTAGCTTAAATCAGTAAAAAAAATATAGAA
This sequence comes from Bhutanitis thaidina, assembly GCA_029286595.1. NCBI lineage: Eukaryota > Metazoa > Arthropoda > Insecta > Lepidoptera > Papilionidae > Bhutanitis > Bhutanitis thaidina. Next base: position 5,826,757 of record JAGSMS010000010.1, read on the forward strand.
AAATTGTCACGTTAACGGTGTATATGTATACTGAGAGTATAGATTAGTAGGTATTTTTTACGGGCGAAAATATCACTTGCTCTAATTAACTCATGACTTATTGTAACAATGGATATTGTTATGTCACTTTGAAAGTGTAATATAGTCTTGTTGGTGGATTTTTTCCCAATTTGCACACTTCGGGTGCAGTAACAGAACTTAATTGACGGCAGGAACGTCGAGTCTTGGTGAGTGCAGTGCAGGTACCCACGCAATATTGCGCCTATTTCCCATTACTAATCAGAGGGATTAGGGTTCAGCATATTCGGGTGGATATATCTCTTTCATTTAACCCTCAGGGCCTCGTTTGTTAAGTAGTAGCCCGTGTAGTTCAGGTTGGCGTTTAAAAAAAATAAAGGAATGTATCCCTTTGGCCCCTTTACTTTACTTTTTACTGTTACTTAATATTATTTCTTGTTATACGCGGGGCTCATAACGGGAAAGGCATAATTTACACATGGTGTTCTCATAAATTCACAAAGAAAGGGAATGTTGTGTTGAGAAAAATTTGTTCTTAATTGATACAAATGCTCGTTCCATTTATCCCAGAATTTTTTTTGAAACAAGAAAAACTTTGTATGTGAAGAGAAGTCATAAGTGAATGTGTGACATTCACTTTATGAACAGTAAATTTTAAAACGTATTTATCGAAAACATGGTTAAATTATTTTATAACAAGTCCATAAAATATTTTGTGTAAGTAAGCAATTGTTAATCCGATGTATTTGGTACAAATAACCTTAACCCTTTTGTGACAGTGATTAATATTCAAAAATGTGATAAGGGTAATAGAATTTCCGTTCATTAACAGGGATAAATAATTGATAATACCGGGAATTAATTTAATTTCCTTACGGAATTTTGAAATCTGGCATCACACAACACTGACATTGTTTAATACAATTTTCATTGTTGCTTTACCATCTATTGGGCAGTGTAACATCATGAATAAACCTGGATGTCTGATAAATAAAACATTTTTCAAGAGCACGTGCAATAAAATTACTACTTTCACGTGGTTAACCCTGCTAGGTTAATAAATGAGGTTCGGGCGACCGAATTATGTCTGAAGATCAAATTCTATGCCCTATATCCTACTTGACAACTGCGTGTGTCAGTGGTTAGCGCACCAGGTAATTGAGCCACAAGTGCCGGGTTCGACTTCTACCTCGCGTCAATATTTATTCAACATACAAATAAATGGTTATTGGGTGTCGCTTAGTGCGAAAAGTATAGCATATTTTCCTTTTTCTCCACAATTTTAGGCAGTTGTTTTCCTTTAACATTTTCAAGACTATACCTTAAGGGCGTTGTTAGAGTCGACTAACAACGCCCTTTAGAAGATGCTGTCTTGCCTATTATTGCCTTGTATATTTCCCTAGATACTAATCTGCTACCCCCTACAGTGGCAGATTTATTAACACTGCCTGTACAGGGCCAGGCAACTATTTCAATTTCTACAAATTCATGTAGTATTTTCGATAAATTTTATTTTGAAGTCTCCCTTAAATAAGTATTCTAACGGAGACTTCGTCCAGCCCTATTTTTCACGTCAGTTACAAAGTATGTTTAATTACTATTAATACATATCAATATTAATAATATATTAAATACTTTGTGAACTGACTCACATGTTTGAGAAAAATCTTTTTCACAACAGTGAGCATTTACGGGCTCCTTCTTTATATTTTTATGTATTAAGATTGATTTAACTTAAAAAAGTGTCATTGATTTTTATTTTTTTTTTATTTTAATATTATTCCACTTATATATAGATAGGCTATATTGTATCCTCCTCAATATTACAAATGTAAAAGTTTTCATGCTCATCGTTCAATCACGCCTAAATAACTATACAAGAATGAACGAAATTTTGGAAGGGATTAGGACATAGGATTTTTATTTTCTTTGTATTACATGGAGGAAAGGTGTCAACACCTACCTGTCACTGAAGACAGTGACCGGTTATGTCGGGATCAGCATTAAGTGGTGGACCAACTAAAACCCCCAAGGATTAGAGATACGCTGTTAGCCCGGCGGCCTTTACAGCTTCGACGGAAAAGACTCTAGAGCAGGAGGTTCGCAAGTAAAAGTAATAAGAGCAACGACGCTGCCGTCGCAACACTGGATGCTGCTGTGTTATGACCTCTGTTAACAAAAGAGACTTCTCATAACATCAGGGGGGCTCTCATCAACCCAAGGATCGAGATACGAGATACGAGACGGCGGCGGAGAAAATGGAATTGAATTCACGGCAACCGCAAAGTCGTAAATAAAATGACCAATGATTTACACTATCTGATTATAACACAAATAGAAGCATCAAATATGTTCGAACATTTACAGACTTGTAAACGTCTGGACTAACATACAAAACTACAGTTTAAACGCAATTGACGAACAGTAGCCATCGGCTCGAAACGATAGCGAATGTGATTGAGGACCCGTTTGTCAAGCTCGACGATTACTACTAACACTTTTCACTGTATTGTGAGTTACAAAAAATAAACTTCCGACTATGTCGTCGACTGTCACTCATTTTACTAACCTTTGCAAATAATTCTCATTTTTAAATAATCCCTAAAAATTTTTTTTAATCTGAGACGTATTAGAAACAAAAAATTGTTATGCACGTAGATTAAAACATAAATATATTTTAATGTTTAATTTTAATGTGCATGCCCTTTACAGCTATATACAACATTCTCTTAACTACAGTGACATGTTATTACAATGGCAAATTAGAGATGAACTTTCATCCTTTCAGGCACATTTGATTTAAAGTCACTTAAAACACTATTAATTACATACACTGTGTAAAAATGCACGTTATTTCTAAACGTAATTTATTCTTAAATTTTTATAGTTATGTATTGTAACAGAAATATTCCGGATAGTATCTCAATAAAGTAGATGTGATATTGTCACTCCTTTGCATTCATTTTACATCGTATTCACTAAGAAACTGCACATAAAATACGAGATGCAGCGTAATAGACGACTGTAAGGAGATTTATTGTAACAAGAAGTTCAGGTGATAAAGCGGAAATTCGTTTTGTTCAGTTGTCCAACGCCTAAAATTATGCTCCATGAACGAAAATAATTCCAAAACTAGAAGGATCATTAGGGGGATATAAGGTAGCTTATTGATTAAAGCCGGAAATTGAGATCTTTGATTAACCATTTAATTTTGAATTGTAAAAAGTATTTTGCCTTTATCTTATATGCTTTTTATTTATTTAAATAAAACTTCGAGAATGTTATGAACGTTCTCTAAGTTATGTAGTAAGTTATTTTATTTATTATGTAAACAAAAAGACAAAAACTCTATAATGTAAAGGATAGTAAATTGCGGGCTGAAACTAAAAAGCAATTACTTCGATGTGCATACGTCGGTAAATACATCTAAACACGCCCGCCTGCGGACTAATACCAAATTTATTTACTTGACTTTATGAAAGGTTTAAATAACTTGTGTACCTGTTTTATTTGAATTTGAATATAGTATATAATATATGATTGTTAGAGATTACGGGGGCTCTTCTGCATATCACTTTTAGCCTCCCTGGGTAACGATCCTCATCGCCGGAGGAGCCCGGAGTTTTCTATGATATTTTGAAGAAGAAAGCAAGGGAGTCGCAAATTGTTACACCGCTGCCGCACGGCAAAAACTGATAATATTTCAATTAAAATTTTGGCAAGGATACGGCTTTATTATAAACGGTTATTCGCCTGATGCTAGCGCTACTTTTGTCTGCAATTTTAATCATAATCGATTTATACTAAGAGCAAGAGCTATGCATGAAGAAAATCGAAGTAATGCATACATGGGAAAATTATACTACATTTAAATCGTAAGACGTAAGAAATCGATCTTGGAATTTTACGCTCTATTAATTTCAACGATATTATAGTACCATTTTCTAATTCGGATAGAAACTTGTATATTGTATATGGACAAAAGACTAAACTGGGGTAAACAGGTAACCGAAATCAGCCACAAAGTAACTGCCACCTTCAGAGTACTCTATTGTCTAAAACACTACCACACTACCCATAATTGATTGACGTTTGTTATCCGGGTCTGAACCAAGATCTTCTCAATAAGCAAGGGCCTTCGTAACAACTGTATCCGTGTTATCTTTGCCTTCGTAAGTATAAACATATTTTTGAATTTCGTATTCGCCTTGAATGACTCACTATCCAACAGAGGCTTCACTCTAGGGTTGTATTTACAGTCTGTTCCATTCTTTATGATGTAACTTCCTCGTCTTATCTTCAAGATTTGAAAAGTTTTGTAATCATTATTTAACTTCACAAATCTTCGATCTTCATCTAATTTAAAGATTAGTGTTCCACAACACTTCTCTGATTTGATCGGTAACTCTTTTAGGGCACAGGCTATTCTGCTCAGGAACTGCCTATCCGAAGATGAAAAAATCTGTAAACAGGAGCTCATTTCAGACAACAACTTTTTAAATTTAAATTTTACTGTATCTCAACAACCTATGAGTTGTCAGGCAAAGAATGCCAACAGGAATTAACTCCGCTCTTTGTGACATTATAATTTAAGTGAAAACCATAGTTTTTAAATAAAATAATAAGGCTAAGCCAAGCAGAAGCTTTTGCTGCTATTCAAACAGGCCGGCTCGTACGGGGTAATAGCATCTTGAGCTTCTGCGTTTCGTTCGGTGAGTGAGGTAACCAGACGACCACTTTCCCTCCCCATACCCCATCCTCATCCTCCCTCCCAACTCCCAAATATCCTTAAAGGCCGGCAACGCATCTGCGGCCCCTCTGGTGTTGCGGATGTACGTGAGCGACGGTAGTTACTTACCATCAGGTTAGCCGCTTGCTTGTTTGCCCCCTATGCCATAAAAAAACCTCCCAATTACAAATTGGCGAGAGTGCTTGATATTGCTCAACCACGTGACGTAAGAAATCACCGTTATATTTAGCAGTATGAAGTTAATGTATAATATCATTCTATTAAATCAAAATCATTTGATGAAGGATAAGCTTTAACTCCAATTAAATAGAGATCCTTTAAAATAAATAAGTCGCTCTAAAGGTATGAAACACGTTTTATGACATTTTCCACAATTATACGGCTCACGATAATAAAATGCTGACACAAACGAGGAGTGACCCTAATTTCCGACGTTAATGCTGATTTTATAACAGCGGTGATTTTTAATTATTACGGCATCAGTTGAACTTCCACGTTCGTTATAAATAAAATCATAGGAAGCTTCATTTCTCATCGCAATAATAGTTAGTTATTTCATTTTAATGATATCTATATATAATTTATGAAATTCTGAGTATTTGATACTATTTCATTATACTACTATTTTATCATTACAGAATATCACATAGTCCACAGCGAATCACAGGTATGGCTCTGAGATATCTACATCCACCAACTACCCGTAAAATGACTCCATCTTTCAGGGGTTCGTCATACGGTGTACAAGGTTGCTGTACGAAAAGTTTTTTTTATTCAACGACTATCAGTTTTACGACTTATGTGCCTGGACTTATGTGGCTGATACTTAAGGCTATGTAGGGTCTATTATGTATACGTAGTTCCATTACGATAATCGTTCGCAGTGAAATACCGTCATAGCACTTTTTATAGCACGCCTCGCATGTTTGAGTTTAAGCAGTGAAGAACCATTATCTGTTACAACAGAGTCACACACTGGTCAAACACTTTATTACACTTTACACTTATTTGTCTTTAGATTGTAAACGTGAGCAGAATATTAAACCAGTTTTTTTTCTCAAACGCTGTCCAACCAGATTAATTCGTTCACTTGTCAACTTGAGTTTATTTAATTTGCTCTTGGTAGATTCTCGAAAAAACAGTATTGATGCAACTGGATGTTAAACATTAAAGGCCGGCAGCGCATCTGTAGCTCCTCTGGTGTTGTGGATGTTAGTGGGCGTCGGTGGTCACTTAGGTGAGCCGCACGCTCGTTTGCCCCTTCTTCTTCTATAAAAAAAAACATGATCTTCGTCTCGTTCCCTATTGGAGACTTCATTTAGCATAGAGCAAAAGCCCGACCCTACCATAAGAAAAGTCGTCAGCAAATCAAAGGCAAGTGATGTATTCTACAGAGTAATTTATATAGTATATGTTTCTATTCAGCAGCTTGAAAACATTTTTCAATGTGGCGGTGAAGTTTCGGGTTTACTTTACTTAATACCATTATTTTTATTGAAATTGGCTAAGATCCGCTGGCTAGATACGGACCCGCCTGTTTACTTAAAGTCAAAATCTAATAGACATAGGAACATAAATTTCCCTTGTCAAAAGCCATTTTTTTTGCTATTCTTCAAAAAGGGGGACTGTACGCAGTACGCAGTTTGTGTATGTGTGTGTGTTGAAAGTAAATGTGTGCGAGGGGGCGGTGCCTCTTACCCATTCTCAACACTAGTTATTATGTTTTCATCGTCAATTGTGACCGAAGTTTTGGAATTGCGCCGCCTCTAAATTGTATTTAGTATTCAACTAAAAATTTAAAAAATATTCTTTAAAACAACAAACTTTTTAGTGATGGAAAGACAGTCAAAGATAGACTGACAATAAACAGCGTTATCTCTTATAAGGGACATCCTTACATGAAACCTTGTTTTTTAGGAAACCAGATAATTTTTGGTTAAAAAAAAGCTTTGTGAAAATGCACTACTTTATTCTACTTTAAATCCCATAATTTCAAGAGCAGTCACGTGCTAAAGGCGGAATTCCAACTTTATCTCTGTAAGTTTTTGTTACAATAAATTCACTCACAATCGTATATTCTCCTGCATTTTGCGTTTTAAGTGCAGCTACTGAGCGAATAAAAAGACAAAGAGCAGACGTTAATACGATTACATCAAGAAACTCATTCGCTGCCATTTGGTTATATACTCCAATTATTCATAAAATAACGATAATTACACTTTCTGCATTTGCTACCCATCTCATTTTGTGAGTGTCATAAAAAAGTGAAGGGCAGCCTATCTGAAACGACTGAAAGTCTCTGGGCCGTCTGATCTCCCCTGCCGGAATTTCCGTCTAGTTGGTAATTTTATAGCACTTTATTTTATATTTCCAATCCTACTTTATATAACCTTACTATAATATGAAAAGTTTTATATATTACATATAAATTTATATTCAACTATGAATAAAAAACTGTTTATAATATTCGTGTGCTATACTGTTACAATGACGAATTCGTATTGAAACTTTGACGAGTAGAGCTGTCTTTTTTTAGTCGCAACTTAATAGCAAACGTCGTACCAATAGAAACTTCTGATGCGAACAAGCAAAGCGCGTCCTGTCTCTGTAATTAACAGGAAATATCTGGAAACGTTTCAGGTGTAACGAAACGGAAATGAGTTCCTTTACATAAAATTATTTATAATCAACGGCTGTATTGTAAATACAATGAACCTAAATCGCGAAGGTTAACGGAACTCAACAACACGCTTGCACACTATGTCACAACTTACAACAAATTCAAGAAAGTTTCTATTGGCACTTTCATTGAAAGCTGTGGACTAATATAATATATAACAAATACGTTTACGCAAACAAATTGTATCTATGTTGAAAACATTATTTTACCGTTTCATTTTATTAATATTAATTAGTCATGGTGTTCTTCTTGAAGTCGATGCAATAACCCGTATAAGTAATACGATATAATTTTTATAACAATGTGCCAGTACTCTTTATCTCTTTTTCATATCTCCGACAAAATATGTATCCTTTCAACGTGTCCATGTCCTATTAACGCTATCGACCACACAGCTTCTTTAGCAGGGCTTGGCTTGGCTTGGCGGCGGCTATGTAAGAGAAAATTATTAATTGCCTTTTAAATAATATATGTTTAATAAAAGAAGTATAATAACGTCGTCCTTATGTTAAAGAGTTTTGGAACGAATGTTCATAGAATAAAATAGTAATAACATTTAAACCTGTTTTCTGTGCCAAAGTATACACTCGTATTTAAAATGCTTTTGGTTCTTAAAGTCTTACTTTAATGTTGAAAGACACGCTAAATGCATTGCCTGAGCGCGCTTCTCTTTTTTGTGCATATTCTGTGCTTTGACTTGTTTTATACAAACGAGTTAATTTTCTTAAACGTTATGATAAAAATAAGACTACATGCCTTTTAATTAAGCCATCTATATATTGAATTATTTTCCTAACATGCAAAAAATGGTGAATTTACTGTTGCAATGTTTTTATTGTTTTAAACAAAAACATTCTCCGTGATCAATAGTAGCTTAATTACTTGGGGCTCGTTTTAACGTCTATATTATGCTTGTAACCAAAGTAAAATTTTCGGTACAGACACCCCTAAAATTTTTAATGGAAAGGTATGCATACAAACAAGGAAGGAAGAAACGTCTCCATTTCTGGGTAATAATAATACAAAATATTTCGAGGAAATAGAAATAACCACACCCACTCAATAACAATAGGAGGTATTTTGTAAGAAAATAACGTTTATAGACAAGAAGGTGGCTATTACATTTATATTAACATGCTGTAGTGTAACTTGCTTGTAACAGCAGTCGCTACGGAAGAGCAGCGCTATTCTGAGTTGAGTTCGATAGTGAAAATTCTGCTTTAAGTATGTCGTTATAATTTTCGAAGTATTCGTTACAGATAAACTTATTTTTTTTTATTCTTTCGTTTGGACTACATGAAAACTTAAGTTTCTTACTAAGGTAAAATAGCAACAAAATTTAAGTTTTAGTTACGTTAACTAACCACTTACTGGATGTCAATTAGCATGGCAAAAGACTGACTTTCTCAAACTTCTGGTTCCATCAATTACACCACTTTATAAAATAGTTTGTAAACTATGCCAATTAAAAGTTTGGATGCAGTTGAGTTTGCAGCGTTCCGTCAAAATTTAAACATTTTCATTTTGTTCAGATATCCTTTCATGTAAATAAAACGTGAAAGTCATATAATTGTAATTTTTAAATTAAGTAATATATTCGTGGTATTTTTTGAATCGAAAAACTACTGGAGTCTATGTCGTCCCATAATTAACATTATTTTTGTCTCAAGTCATGTTTTTCTTGTTTAAGAATATGTATACTGTTATCGCTTATGTTATAAAATATTTCTATTAATATTTGTATGTAATTATAACTGATTTCATTATCTTCGTCATTACTTTTCTTGCCTTTTCTTTATAAAATAGAATTGTTATAATTTCTACAAACCTCTTCTCTCTTCATAGAAAAATCAACCCTAAATCCAGACCTAACGTCCTACCGATACATTTAGTTGGTTAGAATAGGTTAACTGAGGATGTGACGTTTTATTTGCTCCATATTAAGTGAAAGAAAAGTTAAATATTAAATTAATGTTCTACATAAAAACCATAAATTGTTACTTCAAAAAGAGGTTTAAATTAATCATTTTAATGAAGGTTGATCGGGAGCCTAATCTGTTTCGCGTGAGTAAACTTGAATGATTTGGGTTAAAATTAGTTAAGATAGATTACTTCGAATCTTTCGTGTTATAAAATACTTTCAAACTAATCACTTACTAGATATAACGAATAAAACGTTTTAAATTTATTTTGTTGCTCTGAAACTAAAATATAAGTCGAAGTATATGATACTAGTTGAAATTAGTTTTCATTTAAGCTTAAACGACTTTATTGATGCTAATTAGTATTGAAGAAGACTGGCTTGTTCGACTCAGGGTTCAATTAATTACGCTGCTTCATAAAATAGTTGACAAACTAAAGTAATGAAAGTTTTGTTGCACCTGAGTAAGCAGAGTTAGTAAATTTAAACAGTCACCCTTTGAGCCAAAACATATTGTTACGAGCTGCGGGTTGCGAGATTGGTGTAAATGGCTGGTAACTTAAACTTCTATTTATTTTAACCACTTTCAGAAGGGTGCAGAATTTCTTCCCCATGCGCTATGTATGTGCGAGGGGCACGTGATCTTCTACGGGTCTTCCTGACAGCAATCAACTATTTTCTTCCTTTTCCTTTTCTTTTCTCCCTTTTCCCTTCCTTTTCTTTGTGATCTTCCTCTTCCACTTACTTGCAAACTCACTACTGAACTGCCCTTAGCGTGCTCCAATGTTCCTTAAAGTCGCGAATTTCGATCGTCTTTTTATATTCGATTATTCCAGAATATTCTCGAAACGGTATTTCATTTTTATAAAATTAAATAGGCTTATATTTCACTAGTGTCCCGCAAGCTTTATTTTTAAAACATTATTTCTTTTGACATAAGAGCTGACAAGACATTATCGGGCTTTCGTTACAATATAATGTATCTACAAAATCTAAGAAAAAATCAAAATTTACTTCTTTATTTACTTCTACTTTAAATCAAACTGATTGAATCGAATCAAAATAAAGTAATGTATCCAAGTAATAATTAATAATATTCTTACAGAAAGATATTTTTTAATAAACATTTATTACGATGTACATTCATCACCACGCCAATCAACTCCATTATCGTACTCCCTAATATTAAGTAATACACACAATCATCGTCGCATTATTTAGTAGTGGCCAAACATTGAGTGACTAAGTTCACTCAGGATAAGATTGATACTTCTTTGTGATCTTAGCAAAGATAATACTTTGTTTCTTATCTACACCAAAGCTATATGTATATTGAGCATTTAAAAATGAATAATTTATTGGGAATTTAAAGGTCATCTGTTTCTATCCAAACTTCTCGCCAATACTGCTAGACCGATTTAATTGAAAATTTACAGTAATATCCGTTCAAGAGTGGGCCCGCAGACTAGGAGAAAATAATCTTGATTCAATATTGTTAAGGAAAAAGCATCGTAGGACTTTGCTCTGCGTTATTACGACGTATTACACTGTAGTCTTAAAAATAAAAAATGTAATACAAACTTTATCTAGCAAGTAATTTTAAAATCAAATTATAAAAGCGAACGTTAATGAAGTGTGTGAGGGAACTTACCAACTTTTTCTTCAAAAGTCAACCTCTCCTGGGCGCTACTGTGCTGACTAACAAATAAGGCTCTGTCGATCGACTGATGGCAGCTATGCCGAACCCAAGTTCTAGTGACTTGTGGTGGGGAGCAGCATCCATAGGCACCGGTATTTATATAGACTGATTAAGATGAAGTACGTAGATAACTTCAAACAAGTATGTTTACTTTAACAAATAACGTTTACTAGGATAAACAACAAATCAAAGAATAGTAAACTTAAGTAATTAAGAATAGTTAAGAAACTTTTACTGGGTTTGAAGAAGAAAGCTTTGTAAAACTTTAATTCCTCGTTGGTTGTTAGATCGTAAATAATGAATTTAATGAAGATTTTCAAAAAACATATCTACACCACGGGATAAAATAGAAATTACTTTACTATATTTAAACAGTAAATAACAAAGTCGCAATCCACGTTTGAATTTTTTTTCATTGCGTAATGATGCTTAAACCAACTTTGGTAATAATATCTATCTACAAATATCCCACTGCTGAACATAACGTGGACGTTTAATACCCGGATAAAATTCACCGTTTTTCTAATGCGGTATGACGTAGTTTACAAATGTCCTCCAAAAATTTGTTTTTCCTATTTCTCTGACATGTGGGTTAATAGCAATTTTAAGAAAACGTACATGTAACCCTACATACTTTAAAATTTCGAGTAAATGTGCAGTTTGCTAACATGCTGGAGCAGTGCGGCAGACCTTTCCCGGCTCCAAAACCATCTCAGGTATTTGAGAAGTAGGCCTTAGCCCAGTAATGGGCATTTACAGGCTGCTACTTTACTTTTCTATAAATAATTATGTTATAAGCTCTTATTACAAAAAGAGTTTTTCTTATTTTAATCACGGATAAACCTAGGAATATTTTGATTCTTTTATATAGCTAGACAGATCAGGTTTTAAACAGTTTTTTTTTAAAAAGAGGGTATAAGTTTTATGGTCACCTTATATCACTTAAATGAAAACTACTCCGCACAACATCTTGATTACGAGACGCTCTGAAACTTTTGACGGCTGATAAAAACTTTTAATCAGCCTCCTTTAAGGTTTTTGCTCCTATTAAATCCAAATTAGTTCTTTAATTAGAATAACGTTACACTGACCTTTGACTGTAATTAATTTAACGCTAACTAATGTCTTAGCTATTTTATGTTGAACAAACTGAAGCCTTCACTACTTCGCAGTGGCTAAAGTGTAAATATATATTTTTTTTATGTCTTTCCAATAATGTGTCGAACTTGACCCATAAATCTGAGATCAATTCGATTCGATTTGATTGCCCCTTTCCCATAAATAATAAAAAACAGATTATAATAGACAATGACTAGCTTATTATATCTTCGAAATGACTTGTTAGTTAGTGTTATTGTACAATAGCGACCGCTCGCGACTTTGTCGGTTTGAAGATGATCATAAGTAATTTCGTAATTTAGAAATATTTTGCCGGAATAAAAGTATATTCAGTCTACGTTTCAAGTTTTATCAGAATGCCTTATGTTGTTGGCGCGGAATTTTTGTCTCATGTGTTCCTAATTAACACTGTAGTACCATTCATATCCGTCTTCGAGTTTTTGCATTATGCGGGTTCAAACAAACAGACAACTTTTTCATAAATTGTTGTTTTGGTATCTTCACCGATATACGCCACGTACAGCAATATTCCTCTTAATTTGATTATAGTACTAGCGAACTACACCCGCTTCGTACAGACATGAAAACTAAAAGTGAATCTGTTATACATCGATTCTTCAAATCTTCAATATTCATAATTGTTCTAAATTATGGTGAAAAGTGCATTGAAATCCATTTGGAAGATTAGAAGTTATCGGCGAATGCACAGCACATATGTATTGCGACTTTGTTTTATTCTACTTTATTTAAAAGTATATTAAATGGTTATAGTAGGAGTTCGTCATGGTGAAAAATATATCGAGCATCCTGTGTTAACAACCTGTTTAGATATAGAAGAAAAGCTCAGTGACGTCTACTCGGATGTGCAAATGGTTGATGGCACAATATTTTTTTAAAACTGTTATTATTAATTCTACAATTTCATTTAATTAGGTTGAACAGTAGTTATTTTATAAGGGTAACAAACTATAACACAGTTCACTTCGTGCTATAGACCTTTCATCTTGATCCTTGAGAATATGTGACGGAACGCCTCGGTGTCAGTAATTGGGAGACCGGTTCGACTCAACACATGAAACGCTTCAATAGCAGCAGGTAGATTAGCGGTAAAACGCTATGTAATATGCCGGAGTAGCTATCATTAATGTAAAAGCGTAAAAAACAATTCGTAGATAATTTAATAATAGAGTAATTTAAAAAATAGGTACACATGGTTAAATTATATTAGAAAGTATAGTAAGGCAGAAGAAATGTTTTCTATAAATGTAAGGGTTTGTCGAGGCATAGTTTTTATACATTTATATTATGCATAGTTTGTAACTAAACTTTATAGAATATTGTAAATTGATTTCCCTGCTTATTTACTCCATCCTCGATCGCATCCTCGCTTGATATCAGGTGAGATAGCGGTCAGCGTAAGCCTATCGATTCGAAAAATACTACCTACCCCTACCCCCATATTGATATACATTTTCAAACTCTTAAGAAATAATTTCAAATGGTGTTTATGGTTTTTTTTTAAAGCAAAGCTTCAAAGATAAGTTAATCAAGCCCAACGTAATCAGTATGTTAATTTATCCAATCATTGAAGTTTATTCACATATAAAAATGTAACGACTTTTTGAAAGAAGATAAATCATATATAATCATAATAATTCAGAAACAGTTAAAATAATTAAAAAAAAAATACAAAAATTAATAAGTCTGTTCAAATAGCGTCTAAATTTATTACGATTGATCTCAATTGGTACTACAATCAGTCACTGAAACAGCTTCCTCACCGTCCAATAAATAGGTATCATTATTTGTAGAATTCAAAATAATATTTCATTTCCTCTGTGGTTTTAAGAAAATATAATAGAGCGTACTAGGACTCTCAAATAGTCGATAGTTCGTTAACTTTTTACGATGTTTATGGGAATTTATACTTTTATGGGACATACAAATACATATATGTAATAAATCTTAGTCTCACCCAGAACTACTAGCAAAAGCAACATCAGTCATTTTTACTGTAGCTATAGGTAGTTATTAACATAATTATTTACCAACAATAAAATAGCTATTAAATAACTATTACCAATAGGTGTGTTTATCGTAATCACCACGCATATAGAGCGACCTTTTTCCTTATCTGCTACTATCATTTCATATATTTTTTTTTGTCTCATGGGTAAATAAGGTAGCTGTCTCTGAAATATTTATAAGCTTTAAGCACAATACGACTAAACTCCCGTGAAAAAAAGATACGCTATCGGTCAGGCGGCCTTTATAGCTTCGGCAGAAGAGACTCGTGAGCGGAAGGCCGAGTAACCTAAAGTCACTTCATCAGATAATTTATATCCAACTGTCGGACGCCACGTGGATTTTCTGATATTTCTCTTGATCAACTTTTAAGACTCTAATGGGATAAGAAGAGTGTAGAAACTTATATATTGTAATAACCAAGAGATAAATAAGAGTCGTAATTAATGTTTAGTCTTGAAACTGAAATGTTTCATTAATGTTAATTTTAACTACAACTATTCTAAAATGTGTGACGAATTAAATGTTAAGGCAACTGAAAAACTGTAAAATTAATGTCATATTTACAAAAAATTCATTGTTTCCACCGCAGCGATACAGTAGAAATGTTAATGAAAGTTGTTCTGTATTTTCTAGGCACATTTTAATATGTTACCTAGATTCACTCCTCTACAGCGACCGGCTTAAAAGAGAAAATACACGAAGGTTTCATGTCTTTGTTTTGATATTTTTTTCTCGATTTTGCGGTTTTAATTCTAGCTTATTTCGTAGTTATATTGCAGATTTTTTTTAATACCTGTGTTCATTGTAGCAGTTCGTTGATAATTAAAAATAAGCATTTGTTAAAAAAAAGGGCCTGCTGCATGTATTTCATACGTTTGGTTGGTTTGATTGGTATGTCAACTATATTACCCTCCTTTGATTGCATTAAAGGCTCATGCTCCGTTTTGCTGAAATAAAAGATAGCGCTAATACGAGTAGGTACACAGTAATAATACATCATGACCTGTACAATGATTGTACTTATACTTTTTTATAGTACTGATCTGTTATAGGCTTCAGCAACGATTTGATATCTAAACACAAGATATTTTGGTATTACAATATAACGTTCGTCTTAGAGCTTGCGATGTACCACCCAAACGAAAGTAAAAACTTTAAGTACTGTATGTACCCACTGATATTTTTGAAATAAGCGTTTATGTCCCGGAAATGATATTATGCCTTACTATTAATAATGAAAAAATATATTACCTGTAAATTATAAATCTGACTTTCATTTTAACGTCAAAAAATGCATGCAGCAATACCTATTTGGAGTAACTTAAGGATGTTATTAAATTAAAAATAAACCTTATTATACCCGACAGTGGCCTATTCGACTATGACATCGGGACGTCACGGCTGCTGCAAAGTATCCGAAGCGTTGGGAATAAATAATATCAATTATACGCGAAAAAATATGTAAATAGTATTATTTCAAATGTGAAGTATTTTTGTAAATACATGAAACAATCAAATTAGTTTTAAAACACTGATGATTAACAAAGCGCAACTAAAACAGGTGAAATATTTTATTTGTAATTATTATGCTATACGAACGTATTTCCGATGCATAAAAATATAAAACATCGTTTAGTGCGCTAGAGGTTCGATTTCCGGTAACATAACCGCTAAAGCTATTTTACTGGTATGTGCCGAATTTTCCACATGCTCGACGGCAGTATATATTTTTCTATTTTGTTATATGGATTGTAAGTAAAACCAATGTGTTCTAAATTTATGTGCGTTTCATGTGCAAGCAACATCGTTCTGTAAAACATGTGTCTTATGAAAGAAAAAGTTGTCCTTCGTGTTAGACTGCAGCGAAATTCTGATGGTAACCATTAAACATATTGGAACAGGGCAGTACCAGGGTATAAAAGAACTGAAAACCTATTTATTACTGAGGATACTTACTATCATAGTGCTACTATTATACCTTTACTAAAACAGAAACGGATGGAAAAAAACAGCTGAAAGTAACAAAGGAGATGCCTTTGCTATAGAATCCAGAAAATTCTTAAATTTAAAACAAAAATTATAATACGACATTTGTCTCAGTTAATGCATTGTGGATAACCAACGTAAAATGATCCATGTAATATCGACTGATTATAACAAAATCAGGATTGCAAGACGCAGAGTATTTTGGACGGTTGGCCCTAGTCTTCATTTTAAATTTAGTGCATCGCGGCACCCGAGTTGACTGACACGCGAGTATTGCGCTTGCGCACGTGTAGCTATACCTTCCGGTCAAAAGCAAATTAAGAATTTTTTTTTAACCAATGTATACTAATGTGTTTAATGAAGATTATAACTGTAAAATTGAACTGTTTCTATGTAATGTGATTTAAACGAAACTATATATTGTATTTTTTAAGATTACGATTTGTGATCATGATATAGTTTAAGTAAACTTCTACTTATTTATGCTTATGGTTGCATAAGCATTAAAAGTTTTGTAAAATTACGGTGTAGCTATTTACGGTTTTTATGTGTTTAATAAAAAAGTGACATACATGTCTTACAGTGAATAAAAATAATCACAGTATTTGACTATGTACCATGGTATCCAAGTATTACGGTCGATAAATTACCAGTCGAAATGAAAACAGTGTGGCGGTGTGTGTTAACGTTGATTGTGGTACAGGGCGCTTTTCAAGAGCTTAAGCTGTATGGATCGCCATCCCAAGCTGAAGTGCAGTGTGTCAATACATTTGAGGTAAGTTTATGTCAAGCTAAAATATAGAAATACATTTTTACGATAAACAATCTGAATTTAAAATAGTATTCCCGTAATGAAAACAGTAATTTTTTGGTTTTAAATTAGTTGCAAATTCAATCATTGTATTTTTTTCATATCAACATTTAAAAGTCAAAAGTTTTAATGGAATGTTAATAATCATCAAACTATTAGAGGATACTTATCTATTGTACTCAGACTTTGCCAGGGTGTGTGACTATGGCCCGAGTTCACCAACAAATTAATATTTAATAAACCGTTGTACCAAACAAAAATAAAAGGTGAAAGGCTGTTTTATTAACGTGTGTAGATTTGTCGATGAATTCTGGCCATGAATGACATTATTTTTATTTGAACCGAAATAACAATTTGGCAGGAAATCGGTAACGGCAGCGGAGGAGATGAAATAGACATTGACAATTTTTTGGTGATTACTTTATTTTAATTTGCTTTCACGTTTGCTTAGTACCGCATCGTGATGTTTTACCTACTAACGTAATTCTGTGATGTCTCTACTAACAAACCTTGTATTGTGTAAAAAAAAGTTCATGGGATTTTAACAAGGCTTTAATTTCACGACTAATATGATTTCATTTATATTATTTTTATAATTTTTTTTTCAATATCTAATGAAGCACAAAATTAGCATATAGACCAAAAGCTTTACTGATGCTTTCATGCAATCTTATTTCAGTATTTGAATTATAAATGAATGACTGGAATACAAATGTACACATATATACGTGACATTTAATGTCTAGTCAGAACAAGACCTAAATACTTCTAGTAATGAAAATTGAAGCCAACGACCGCGTTAATGTTATCTCTACTAATCTCTCTTATTGCTGGCAGTTAAACAATTGAAGTCTCTTATAATAGCAATCATATAGTGGAGATTATTTATACCTTTCCGGTTTCACAAAAGGTAAAATATTACTAAATAAATGCTCTATAATTTTTTGTTGAATTAATAATAAAAGTATGTGTTCATTTTTTTTTTTTTAAATATGTAATTCAAGAATATTTCTTAGTGTTCGCTACAGATTATTAAAGGGCCGGCTTAACAACTTAATCTTCTTCCATGGGAGATAATGGACGTTATTTGCCTGCATTTTGTTTTTTAGGAGAGTGTGAAGTTATTTAATAATAATAATTATTGAATGCATTAAGTTGAAATCGAGATTATATGTTTGTATTTAAATACCATCAAACCCTCAATTCAATAATTAAAATTTCAATAAATAAATTCAATAATCAAATTCAATAGTTCAATAATTACACATCCTACATTATCGTTGCAGAGACCATGAATTACGTTCCGTAAGACCGTTCAGATTTAATTTATTTTAAAACTTGTATTTATCTTTCTTTGAGCTGTAGGTACAAGGAATCACAAATAATGTCACTGCTTTATTGTAAAGCATATCTCCTCGTACATCCTGTGTAATATCGAGTGTTATTTACACTTCGCATTAGATATTAAACTTTATCATTACAGAACCCCGCCTTTTACCGATACGTGGTGGACGATGACCTAATATAATATAAACAGCCTGTGATACCGTGAGTTACGAGTATATTTGAAGGCCGGGTTGAATTTTGTTCGAAGTTACTCTAAGACATTTGTATTTTTATTAAAGGTGTTTTCGGTTGATTGCTGTAAATAATAATCGAAGAAGTAGAGATAGTAGAGAAAAGTATTTTTATTTCATGCCATGTTGCGGTAATAGAAATTCTGTTGTTAAAAGTACAAGTTAAGGGTTATTAGAATAACAAATGTAAAGCTATGAAAGTAATAGAAATTCTATTGTTATAAGCTGTACCATGGAATACATATTATGTCCCGATCTACATTCCCTACTAATCAATTTCTTTAATACGTGGTTGTTTTAATAATACATTTTATCACTAACTTAAGATAATTAGTGGTACTTACACATTTAAAGTAGAGTATACAAAGACACAGCTTTCTTTTATATTCCTTACCAATATAAATATGATCACGTCTCTTATCGTACCAAGCTTAATTGGCTTCCTATTCGTCAAAGGCGTAGCTCTAGAATTCTTTGTTTATTGTATTCTGTATTAACTGACCCTAATTCTCCTTCTTATCTTAAGAACAATTTCCAATATCTTTATTCTGCTCATGACAGAGAGCCTCGGTCCATAAACCAACTTAAAATACGCATTCCACAACATAATACAGGATACTATAACTCTTCTTTTACTGTTCAAGCTACACTCCTCTGGAACGCCCTGCCCGATAATATAAAAGCAGCTCCTAGCAAGAAATCATTTAAGAGTCTAGTTCGTGATTACCTAATAGATCATTGACAATATTCGGCTTATCTATTTAAAATTTTTATTATATATTTATTTTTATGTATATTTTATTAGTATTTTTAGTATTATTTTATTTTACTTTTGTTTTTTATTTTTTGTTTTGTACCTTTCACCATATCAAGGGTTGACTGGTAGAGAATGTCACTTGGCATTAAGTCCGCCCATTGTTACCTTAAGCTTAAGGCTAACAATGAAAAATAAATAAATGAATATACATGTACTTTATTAAATGAACATAGAAGAGAGTTTGAAACTCAAGGACCCCTTCTTTATTATTGTTCGACATACTTGTAAAAGTATAATCATGCAAATTACGTATACGTCTCGCGAGTTCTCGGTTTCCGATGTTGTAATCAAACGCTCTGGCTACATTACCAGAACAATGCTCACGAGCGATACTTTAACAGAACAAAAGTTCTGACGAGCGAGGATACAAACACTTGTATTTGTTAAAATGATGCACTTGTATTTGTATCGCTCGTTAATGATTCCCGTGTGTGATATACGAGTATATGAGATACGCTGAATTTATACGTAACTTAATTTATTTTTTGACACTGTCGCAACTAATTTCTGATTTTTAAACAATCTAGTCTGAGTATAAATATAAAATGCTACGCTTAATAATTTGGGTTTGCATACCAGTTGAAACCAATATATATAACAAATTCTTATCATCACTTAAATACTTATCATTCCTAACAACAAGCACAAGGGCGAGCAAGCAAACTTCACTTATGAATGTAATGAACGAAATGAAGGAAATGAACGAAATTTATTAAATGAATGAAATTAATAGAATGAAGAAATTAATGAAAATTCTTTATTCTTCAACTTAAAAAGATAACTTTCTCATTTGCCTAATGTGAAATCGCATTTTTTTTACAATCTATCTCCGTTTCGTAATGAGGCTCTTCTGACCGAAAAAAAAACAGGCGAAAAAAACTCCGTAGGTATCCGCGTTTTGATTTTTTTGTCAATGTTTATAATGTACATCATAAAATAAAAGATATGGTCCCATAGGCTACTGAAAGCATGCTATAAGAATGGAGTGATCCATCAAACTAAAGCACAAGTGCACTGCAAACTCGAGCAGACCAGCCTCCTCAACCAGTACCTGTTTACAAGTACTGCATCACGCTCCTCAGCCATATTAATGGAAAGTGGACGACCCGTCACACGACGCCGCCACAAGCAAAGGCCTATAAGCTCATTCTAGCTTATAGGCCTTAGCTTGTGGCAGCAAGATAATTATAGGCGAACATTTCACGATCAAATCGGAGACGTTCTGAAAAAAGGCCAGGTCAAGATTACTTTAAACCAACGAGCATGCATGCGAAAATTGATGAAAGTAGAAGAAACGAAACACGTATGTCAGGATCGAAGCAATTGGAAGAATATTGTCTCTGTCTACCCCATTGGGAGCAAGGCGTGATACATACATACAACATTTCCAAAGAACACACCTACAATTTTCTACGGCAGCATTTAAAATAAAATTTATTTTTACATTTACAAATAGCAGTGTCAAGTTACAATATAGTTCGTATCGAACTGTAAGGTCACTATTCCATACTATAAGCATTAGGTTTATAGTAAGCTTTTGAGCACAAACACTTTTTGGTATATTTTTATCGACAATTTTTTTAAATATTTTTTTTGGTCAAATCAAAATAAAATATTGTGGGTAAACCTGTAGGATTCCTCACAATATTTTACTTCACCCTGTGCAGAAGAGTTAAAGAAGGTTAAGTAATTAAAATGTTCTGTATTAGGTTCTTTTATTTTGGTAGATAAAAATATAAGACTGTAACTTATTCTCCATTATACAGCTTTTACATCAAAATAAAATGCTAATTTTGTGCTCAAGTTTAAAGTTGTGTAAGTAATTATAATTTAATAAATGTGCACAACTAAAATGTAGATATGTCTGATCATTTTTAATTCTATATCATCAATCAATGTACTTTTGAAACAGGTGGACCAAGAGGAAGGGGATTCAGAAGGATCAGGCCGCTACGGGACTATGCCACCGCCTTTTCCACCCCTGCCGCCTGGATTAGACGGTGCGGTTAACGTGTTTATTTAAACTGACGAATGTTTATTTAGGAATACCTAATCATAGACTTTGTTGTTAGAATTATTTTATCTAAACTTTGTTTGAAATGCACACGTGCGTATAAATAATAAACACATTTTGATCTTATAATAGTAGTTGCTTCACATCGGAACGTTTTATTGCACAATATTTTCGCTTCAGTTCAATAGTAACTAAAATATATTTTTTAAATAAATAAAAATGTATTATGCAATAATTTTTATGAAGTTTTTCGTAAAATATTGTTTTTTTAATTTTTAGGATACCCATTGCGACTCAGAGGTGAAAAAGGAGACAGAGGACCAAGGGCAAGCAAGAGTTTAAATATTTTATATATTTAGTTATTTGCGTTTTTAAAATAGCTTATTGATTCACTTAAGATATCAACACACTTCTTCACTTCTTTTTGTGTCCCGAAATATTGTTCCAACCTTACCAACTAACAGAACTAACTAAGGTAGCCGTAAACAGTACACACCAATGTACGTTACATAGATAGTATTCTCAAACTTTTGTCATAAATATTTGTACGTGTGAATGAACGTTAAATCAATAATCAGTAATTCAGTACTCGCTAAATATGAATAGTTTATGTAGTAAGTACAGAAAGCATCAACTTTAATAACAACATGTTTGATAACATTATATATATATATTTATATATATATATACATTATAAGCTATCCATTATATACATATGTATTAAATTATACAGCTGTGAACTATTAACAGGTTGATGAAGAAGAAAAACGAATCAGTAAATATATTTTTGCTAAAATACAAACGAGCATAAATTATTAACGTATTTTAATTTATCTGAAGATTTATTAAAGTAAGTAAAATATACGTCTACTAGTCAGCCAGTTTGCCAGACTAGGGGACTATGAAGATATATATTGATAACAGAGGCCTATGTCCAGCTGTAAACTATTAACAGGATAATGAAGAAGAAAAAAGAAGTAACAAAAGTGACAAATGAGCATCCAGCCCACGTGACGGTAAGTAGTGGAGAAACGACCCGTACGAGTAAGAAAGAAAGATACAAGAAGTAACAATTAAGATCCAATTGCGAATGAACGATCCTCACTGTAAACTAATATTAAACACCTCGTTGCCAATAAATGGTCCCCGGTTCTGGTTATTTAATACAAGAAAGGTATTAGACCCTTGCTTCCACTTTCCCTGCTAACCTGATATTTCGCGAGAGTGCTACATTATTACGCCAAGCAGCCAGCCAGTGTCCAATTGCAGTTGTTCTACCATTTTTACATCTTAATTTTAAGAGCAGGAAACATACTATTTTGCTGCTAAAGAAAAGACTTCATATTGATTAAATTATCCTTATAATAGAATTTTTTTTCATAGGGTCCCCCGGGAGAATCGATACGTGGCCCACCTGGACCTCCAGGCCCACCGGGCCCATCAGGCACACCAGGAACACTTCCTGCTCCCGACTTCTCTGGTTCAGGAGATGACGTAAGTTTTAACACATTAATCTAATTATAATAAACATTATCCCAGCCAGTAACTATTTATAAATCTTGAGGAAGACCTAGGCAAACAAATAGCGTTCATAGAATGTCTGTTAAAAGTTTTTTTTTATTATCGTATCACGCCCTTTGTACTAAATGTTATATTTAATTTGTTCAGAAATGCATAGTGTATAACAGAGGTCCATATTCAATCGGCGTGGTCAATTTAGAAGAATATTTTTATTAGTCCTTGAACCAATTAGAGCTACGGAAAAATAATAAAGTTTTTGCTTGCTGTTAGATATAATCAAATCGTTAAACTACTTAACAAGAAGGCCAGACTTTGTAAATTATAAGTATAAAAGTGGTGTAATATATATTTGATATTCATTTTTTATTAGTTTGCTGGGCTGTATTGAAGACTTTCGAGAACAAATATCTATTTTAGATATTTCGATCATTGTATAGTTATATAACAAATAAACATTCTCAGGTACAAACATTACTATTCATCATACAAATGTTTTGGCTCTAGCGCGATTCGAATCCGCAGATCGAAGCCAAGACACTACCAGCTTTGTTATCGGGCCATGTAACTGTCCACCACACAAAGTGGGGTGTAAGGGGGAATATAACATCTATTTCTCCAAATGCTAATCGCATCTACACACGGCGCAGCCTACTAATCATCAAACGAGGCTTGATACAGTACAAATGAACAGAAACCGCTGAAAGAAAGAGACGATGGCAGTTCCATTAGAATTTTTCGCACACAAATTCCACACACTAGTGATGGGGAGCAGCATCACTAGTATGTGGTGGCACTCGCTGACTATCCGAATCACCCAGCGTGGTGAGTGAGATCAAACCTTCCAAGAAGTATATGACGGCTTTTGCTGGGTAGCAGTGAACTAAATAGATTAAGATGTTAGTAGTATTTTATACAAATATTAACTGCTTTAGTTGTAGTATAATTCATGTTTTATAATAATCAATTGCGATAATTTATGAGGCCTATTCATAAAATGTTATGAAATGTATGTTAAAATAAAGCAATGCAAAAAATAAACATATACCCGGTAACTTTCATCGGTTCTAGTTCACTATATTATGAATAGAAGTAAACCCGCCCTTTAGCAACAATGTTACCCTTTTTTACTTTATGTTCATTTTATCTCGCTGCTATAAAACGAAACATGGAGATTATGAAGGCTTATTATCAAGAAATCTCGGATTTGAAATAGCTTACTGGTATATTACCTTTTATATACAGTGATTTTCGTATCTCGTATCTTTCTGGGTTTCTATGCTCTCTATGCACTTAACCATATCGGAACATCACTTGAATAGACTATTGAAATAACATATTGAGTCAACCTTTTGCTGAATCCATATTGCCTCAGGCACTCTATTCATGGCACATCTACCATTTTCATCCGATATTTCAAAAAGGAAACGGTGTTAAACTTATATTAATACCGTCAAATTATACGTCAGAAATTACATGTTCATCATCATCATCATTATAATAATTACAGACTGTCATAAATCCACAGCTGAAAATAGATCTCTCAAAATGATTGCCGAAAAGAACGGGCCTAAATCAACTGCAACTATTTTCTTCTCGCGACCTTATGCAGGTTGTTACTCCATGTTGCGAGGGGACATCCTCTACTGCGTATTATGTGAGAGGTTGCCACTCGAGGACCGTTTAGAGAGAAAGGTTATTAGAACTGATAAACGGGAGCTAAAAGGCCAGCCTGTTCACCACTTCACCTTACTTGTCCTTAATGATAAATGTATGTCAAAGCGATGTCTTGCTTTTAAAAAATATCAACAACTTTTTAAATGTAACTTGACTTATGAATAACACAAAATAATAATTAAAAAGAAAGTAAGAATTATTCTTTCAGTAATTATAAATTATTAGACGATGTAGTGACACGAATTGAGGAAAGGGATGGTGAGCTGGTTTGGACATGTGGAGAGGATGAATGAAAGTAGTTTGACGAAACAAATATATGAGGCGAGTGTAAATGGTAGAGTCGGTAGAAGAAGACCTAGGCGAACATTTCATGATCAAATCGGAGACGTTCTGAAAAAAGGCTAGGTCAAGAGTACTCTAAACCAACGAGCATGCATGCGAAGATTGATGAAAGTGGGAGAAGCGAAAGACGTATGTCAGGACCGTGGCAAGTGGAAGAAGATTGTCTTTGCTTACCCCGTTGGGAACAAGGCGTGAATATATACATACATACATAAACTATTCATTTTTGAATTCTTGGATATTGATCGTCGATCGTCCTTTGACGTAAACTAATAATAAAAAAATATTTATACAGACATATTTTGTAATTCCTTCAATATTTAACAATAAATAACATAAAACTGTTTTCATGATATTTATATACAGAAATTCCATTTCCATTTTATTCTGTAAGTTTTAAGCTTTTCGGAAATACAACAAGTATTCCGTAAGATTATTTTTCTTCATACCATTGATTATTCTTTTCGTACAAATCAACATTATTACGCTAATCTTATATAATATAATTTTGTGGTGAAAAAAGTAAAATATTTAATATTCACAATGAATTATTAAATAAACATTTTTTTTATTAAAAGCAATCGAATTGCTAATCTAATATACTTCATATCGGGAACTGAATTGTACGAACCGGTTGTAATAAAGTTTATTAAGCTCTTGGAGCTCGTCCAACGTTCGTTTTGAGGTATTGATTTCTTTGACTTTTTTTTCACTGGCACATTTGGTATGAATTCCAATTCCACCTAAGTTACGTAACCACTACGTCTGATAGTATCTGTTGCCACTGCTGATGTAAGTCCGATTTCACAATTTGGTATCCACTTTGTACATACTGCATTATGTCTACTGTGCTTTAATTGATTAAATTCTACAAAATCTTTACCATTTTATAGATATATCAATTACTAGCTCGCAACTTTGTAATTGCATACATGTTTTTATTCATTCATAAAACTATTAGCCATGAATTATTAAATTAATATGCTAATGTTAAGATTAATCTAGTACCTAAGAAAAAACCTTATTTAAAATAACTGTTGATTTCTAAATAAAAAAATACTCTGATTTCGTTATTAGTCAGTGAGTGGTAAGTCGCATTTATATGTTTAATGTCGCATATATTTTCACTTTACATTTACATATATGTACTTACACATATATTTGTATATATTTTAAATATATATAGTATAAGAGAAGATAGAATATTTTCAAGAAACACATAATATAAAGGTTTTTTGAGATCTTTTCTATACACCTTGTGTTCATTTATTGATATTAAATATTTTGAAATAAATGATATTTGAAAAAAAAATCAAATTTCCTGTTGCTTCACTACGGCACCCCATGTTTATCAAGTCGAAGACCAATTTTAGGTCACTAAAACACGAATAAAGTTCTGATCTAATTATGTTGCAGTAAAATATATAAAATATACCCACAAGGCGGCCTCATTTCAAAATATTTTTTGATAGAGATTATTTTAAAATGGACATGCCAGGAAGTAAATTTTTTTTATAATTTTATTATATTACTTTTTAATTATTACGCTTACCTTCCGCACATACATCTTTTTAAATAAACGCTGAAAATGTGTATTTAAAAGTAATTTGGGTACATCGTAACTCAAATGTGATGATCCTGAACCTTATTAAATTTTCCGATAAAATTTACGAAGCGGAACCTTTAAAATTTACAATGAAAGTATTATAGCCAATAGGCTTTAACGGTTTAAACCACTTATGTTTTATTTTTAACTAAGTATTTAATTTCACCTTTCAAACATTGCTGCTTCGTATTTATCGTAAGGAGTTTGTTTTTTGTTACGGTAATTTCATGTATATTCGCTAATTCATGATGTATTTAATACATTTCATATTGAAAAATAAGTGTCTAACTCAAATACTTAATTTGAAAACAATTGAAAGTTAAAGAAAAGAATGTCATAAATCTTTGGAAAATTCCAAAGATTTATGACATTCTTATATATTTAATATACTAAATAGTATATTATGGTTTTTGTGTCAAACAAGTTTTAATCACGAACATACCATGCCGATTTAATTTTAATTCAAAGTGGCCACTTTGTTAAAATGGCAACTTTATTGTGAAACCGCATTATTAAATTTTGTATTTGTTGGCGATTTTCTTTTGGCAAATTTATTCTATAAAATATACTCCGAATTATTTTTAGTATTGCCTAATTAGTTTTTAATTATAATAATTAAGTCTTTAATAAATAATAAGTAATTTTTTTATAAATTTAATATAATCATTTGTTTATAATTTCTCTTTGATTATATTAATTTTCTAACAAAGTTGTTTGTTTTTCTCCTGCATTACAAGAAGATTGAAGTTAAGGTTAGTATTAGCACAGTACAATGAGTACAATTATTAATGATGGTTTGTTTTAGAGCAGGCGACGCAGCAGAGGAATAATAAAATGTTACTTAAAATAAATTGATTTTATGTATGTGTTTAAGAAACAAATTTTATTTTATTGTCAAAACTGTTAAAAAAATCCATACGTGTATATTAGCATTATTGTAATAGTTATTTACTTTACAGCAAATATTTGGAGAACATTACGCATCGCTAGGACAATGTGGTTGTAACTCCAGTATCATCTTGTCTCTACTGGAAAAAGCTCCTGAACTGCAAGGTCCTCCTGGACCTCCGGGATTAATGGGTGCAGAGGGTAGAACTGGCGCACCAGGCATTGCTGTAAGTTCTATTATATCAACTGAAAAGCGCATATTGATTTTTAATAAAAATAAATATGAATTATTGCTCACCTGAGTGCGGATTTTGACTTCCCTTTTTAGTCTAATATAGTTTTATTCAATTACATTTAAAATGTAACTTATATTGTCAATTGCACGGAAACAAAGTGTTCATTGGCGCCATGCACCGAATAATATCGCAATATTGAAATCACAACTTTTTAGGAAAATTTAAAAACTAACACAAAAACTATTTGTCGTGATTCTCAACAGAAATATTTTTATTTTCATTATAACTATATATTTAAAAAAATATATAGTAACCATTAATAAAAGATAAATGAAACCGAAACAAAAACTTCCTCAAATTTGATAAACATTTATTACCAATTCATTCGGAAATCGCAGATCTCGCGTCTAGTGTAACAATGTATTATTCTATATTTAGGTAATAGGTACGTACCTATTACCTAAAATGCTCCTCAAGCTACTGCGCGCCGCTGCTCTTTCTATGTGAAATGACTGTTTCCGTTTAACACTATTATTTTTGTCTGTAATATACTTCAGTCGCGATGTTGTGTTACAAGCTAAAAAATATTTTGTATAGCCTTGAATTTTTATAATAAAATAATACAAAGAAATACTCACCTTTATAATACTATATGATAATTTCATTTAAACATTTGAAGGGTCAACCAGGAATGCCTGGCGATAGAGGACCTGCGGGACCTCGAGGTGAAAAGGGCGACAGAGGAGACCTAGGAACACGAGGACCTGAAGGACAGCCTGGGCCTAAAGGAGAACCGGGAGTAGACGGAAGAGCTGGTAGCCCCGGCCCGCCAGGACCGCCGGGCCCATCTAGTTCATCTGACTACAGTAATTTTGAAGTAAGCTACAAATGACTTAGAATGTTTTAGCTTTAAAAATACTTGAATATGCGGTTTAATGATAGTAATTCGAGTTGACAATGACAATAACAATAATCATGTATGTATGTATGTTAAAATAATAACATTTTTCTAATCGTTATATATACTTGTTTATGATTTTCTTCATTTCATTGGCTTACCTTCACAACTCATGGCCAATAGGTCATGATGCAATAGCAAAAATAGAAATTCGATTATTAAAAAAAAGATTACTCAGACATGAACGTGTCATGACAATGGCATTTATATTAATGTTAAAATAATAACATTTTTCTAATCGTTATATATACTTGTTTATGATTTTCTTCATTTCATTGGCTTACCTTCACAACTCATGGCCAATAGGTCATGATGCAATAGCAAAAATAGAAATTCGATTATTAAAAAAGATTACTCAGACATGAACGTGTCATGACAATGGCATTTATATTAATGTTAAAATAATAACATTTTTCTAATCGTTATATATACTTGTTTATGATTTTCTTCATTTCATTGGCTTACCTTCACAACTCATGGCCAATAGGTCATGATGCAATAGCAAAAATAGAAATTCGATTATTAAAAAAGATTACTCAGACATGAACGTGTCATGACAATGGCATTTATATTAATGTTAAAATAATAACATTTTTCTAATCGTTATATATACTTGTTTATGATTTTCTTCATTTCATTGGCTTACCTTCACAACTCATGGCCAATAGGTCATGATGCAATAGCAAAAATAGAAATTCGATTATTAAAAAAGATTACTCAGACATGAACGTGTCATGACAATGGCATTTATATTAATGTTAAAATAATAACATTTTTCTAATCGTTATATATACTTGTTTATGATTTTCTTCATTTCATTGGCTTACCTTCACAACTCATGGCCAATAGGTCATGATGCAATAGCAAAAATAGAAATTCGATTATTAAAAAAGATTACTCAGACATGAACGTGTCATGACAATGGCATTTATATTAATGTTAAAATAATAACATTTTTCTAATCGTTATATATACTTGTTTATGATTTTCTTCATTTCATTGGCTTACCTTCACAACTCATGGCCAATAGGTCATGATGCAATAGCAAAAATAGAAATTCGATTATTAAAAAAGATTACTCAGACATGAACGTGTCATGACAATGGCATTTATATTAATGTTAAAATAATAACATTTTTCTAATCGTTATATATACTTGTTTATGATTTTCTTCATTTCATTGGCTTACCTTCACAACTCATGGCCAATAGGTCATGATGCAATAGCAAAAATAGAAATTCGATTATTAAAAAAGATTACTCAGACATGAACGTGTCATGACAATGGCATTTATATTAATGTTAAAATAATAACATTTTTCTAATCGTTATATATACTTGTTTATGATTTTCTTCATTTCATTGGCTTACCTTCACAACTCATGGCCAATAGGTCATGATGCAATAGCAAAAATAGAAATTCGATTATTAAAAAAAAGATTACTCAGACATGAACGTGTCATGACAATGGCATTTATATTAATGTTAAAATAATGTTATGTGTTTTTGTCGCTACACTTAGATCTACATATATTTGCAATACAGCTAGAAATAATTATATTATTATCTGAATACTTTAATAAGTGTCACATGTATTTGAAACAAAATGAAAGGAAAAAGTAAGGTCAAGTATATGGATTTCATAATTTTATAGTATTTTATTAGCATCTAATAGCCTTAGCACAAAAATATGTGTTCAATTTAGCATACCACAAAATTGTAACACAATATAACATTTGTTTTGCACTGCTTAATTTGACGTTGTCAAAGATAAATTAAAATGCCGATGGTTAGTCAGGGCGGGATTGTCACCACCTTAC
This sequence comes from Bhutanitis thaidina, assembly GCA_029286595.1. NCBI lineage: Eukaryota > Metazoa > Arthropoda > Insecta > Lepidoptera > Papilionidae > Bhutanitis > Bhutanitis thaidina. The sequence goes on from JAGSMS010000010.1 coordinate 5,857,221, forward strand.
TGTGAAATAAGTTTTAATTTTAAAAGTTGATTTAACTAATTGAATTGAATACCTAAGATTATTTTGAATATTTTACATAGCTAATTGATATTTTAATTTTCTTACCACTTTTTTGAAACAACTTTTAATTCTTGCCATGTTGAAACAATATTTTATTGGTATGACACGTGAAGGGATAAACGTTTGTCTCAGCTTGTTTATATTTTGGCGACAGTAACTTTTCTCTGCCTTAGACATATCCAAGCTGTCATGTGATTAAACATTGATTAAATAATTTATTACGGTAAGACGGTAAGAGTTTATCGTGTTATACTGTAATTACTGTTATTTATCATACTCATGCATTCCATTTCTGTTTAGTCTAATTGGAAACCTAGACAAATTTACAAGGTAAGTCACTCCATCAGCTTTTTGGCACATTTAATAAAAAAAATATCAAAATTTCGGTTTAAATGTTAAAATTAGGATAAAATGAGTTTTTGTTTGCTTTTATCACATTCAATTAAATAGAACGCCGTTAATGAAAGTTCTATTTTAGTTTTGTTAGGAAGATAGTATTTATTGAGGACAAGATCCATCAAAAAACCAATCTCCACTTTTTGATTACCTTTTCAGCGGAAGCTACTCCAGTGAAATAAGGGCGAATGACTTTTTGGATAAAATGGTTGTCTTTCTTGGATAATAAATCTTTAACTAATTGTGCCGAACATTCAAATTTGGTTTTGTCTTAGAAATGTGCAAAGATTTAATAAAGTATTACTAACAGAGATCTCTCTAGAGAACCAACTCTTTATTTTAAAAAGCACATTTTTATGAAAATTAAATATTTCATATTTATTTCTACATTCATTGCGACATTGCATATTATTTTATTCCTTTTTTTACTAATTATATGTATATGACCACTTCCCCAGATCAATTTTGTATGCCATCATTAACCTTAGTGTTTTGGTCCTTTTTATTAATCATTGATGAATGTGTATTATTTCATGTAATAAATGTTATAATTATCTTAATTTTATAACCCTTCATACCTACCTTGTATTTTAAATAATAGGAGGTTAAATTGTGTAACTAAGCCGGGAGGGCTTGTTACATCCATTCTCGGGTAATGTAAGAGGTGACTAATGGAAAAAGCCTTGAAAATTTCACCAACACACCTGGCGACGAGACTAACCAACCGTCACGTTCAATGTCCCAGTAAAGTGGGTTACAGAAGGTTACTTGGCTATGCTGAGTCATGTCAAACGGAAATCCGTAATCTATGCCTACCTCTTCATGTGACAGATGTAAGTGTAAAGCTTTGTTACATAACATCGTTCGTTCTAATCAATGATATGATATGTAAATAGGTCGTACCTATCGAATCTTAAAATAACTTTTACGTTTGTTAAGGAATCTCTACTGGGATCGTATGGTGGAGTGATTGGTCGACCAGGTGCCCCAGGGCCCAAAGGTGATGCTGGACAACCGGGCCCAATGGGGATACAGGGAGAAAGAGGATTTACTGGTCAGAAAGGAGAAAGGGGACAACAAGGCCTAAACGGAGCTAAAGGTGAACGTGTAAGTAAACAATACACAGACATCTGTAATATAACCAGACCTTTACTTCGTGTAGGTGCAAACAGACTTTTAGACGCCATTTTTTTTAACGTATTACAGAAGTATTTTTTTAGTTTTTGTGTTTTATAACTACATAGATAAATAATCATAAACATCCATGAATCAGCTACAAACATTTATATACACCATACAAATGTTTAAAATACCCCTAGCGCCTGGGATCGATCCTCGATGCCGGCACTACTAAAATTGTTAATAGCTAAAGTGAAAGCAGTAAAGTGCTGTATTTGCCGCGTGCTCAGTGGTGAAGGAAAACATCGTGAGGAAACCTGAATGTCTGAGAAATAATAAAAATATTATTTCGAGGAGGTGTGAAGCCCGTCAACCCGCACAGGAGCAGCGTGGCGGGCCCTTTCCAGATGCTAAACCCTCTCTGATACTTGTATTTAAAAAGGAGGCCTTTGCCCAACAGTGGGCACTAACAGGCTGCTACTTTTTAGGCGGGAATAAATTACTTCGACACTTATATAATTTCTTGTCACTTCAATAATTCATAGCAAAAGTAGTTACTAAGAAAAAGGTAGTGCTATATACTCGTAGACAGACAAATACCAAAATTTCATCTAAGTCCTCTTGACCTTATACATAGTTTCGTGACCCTATATGATAAAAATTATCGGATATTGGGTAAAAGTATAAAGATTAAAGACATGTTTTAATCTTTATGCTAGATAAGTTTATATGGTTTATGATTAAATTGAAATAGCATTAAAACATGCTTTATATTATTGATAAGACGTGATATAAAATAATATACTTTGTAAATGTTAAAATATTTGTGTAGAGCTAAGCCTTCGATTCTGTATCCACCTTAATTCACATAACTACGAAATTATTAGAGAAGTTAAAATAAAACGAATGCTAATTAATCCTAGAATTTAGTTCATAGGCTACGTATTTGATACAATGCATATTAAGTATCTCAATAAATTTAATAAGTCTGTTCCACCCTCTGTCTGTATACCGTTGTCTACTGTAATTTGATAACAAATATTATCATAGGTATCGTAACCGTTCTTTTTCTGTGAGGGTTGTAGAATTAAAAGCGAGAATACCAGAAAATTCTCGTGTCTTATATAGAAGGTATAATAGAAATATCGTCTCATACAAGTCACGCCTTAAATAGTCCATTGACCAGCAGTCTAAGTTTCAAATTCAGAGTAAAACAACTGCCAATTGTCTAGTGCAAGCCCAAATGCGTTTAAAATATATTTCCCTGCGTACAAAAAAGAGCCTCAGTAGACAGAATTGACTGTAGTTATTAATTCCAGTTTCTGATAATCGGAAACGAAAACAATGACTATCAAAAAAAGGAATTTAACAAGGATTAGTCGTATAATATGTATGCGTGTTTACGTAGGTATGTCCTGTGTTGAAAATCCTATAAGAACAAAGTCCACTGGATCCGATTATTTTATATCACTAAGATGTCAATTATCACTAAGATATCAATTATCAGTAAGATATCAATCAATCACTACGAGAAATTATTTCTAAAAATATCCTCAACGCTGTTTTCGAAGTCAATATTAAAATTTTTACATCTCTGTATAGTGGATTGATTACACTCATAGAATGTAATTTTGTTTAATATAATTTAGGGACATCCAGGTCCTCAAGGTGAAGGAGGTCCTAAAGGAGAGCGTGGCAGCCCTGGCCTCGATGGTCGACCAGGCATACCTGGGGCAAATGGTCGTTCAGCTGACAAAGGAGAAAAAGGTCACAAATTCAAACTTTGTTATTATATATATTTTCAATAACGAAGAGAGTTATATGTATTAGTATCTAAGTATTTGTGATAAAAATGTATCTAAAACATGATTTAAAATATTTACATTCTTTACATTTCACATAAAAAATCTCAATTTCGGCGTAATTTTATTAACAAAGAAATTATAAAGCCAGGAAATTCCATGCGATAAACTCTCACTGTACCAGGAACATACATGTCTTGGAGGGTTTTCCCATACTCACCAAGCTAGGCAGACTGGTTGGGTGGTTGGATAACGCACACTCTAGGAGAAAGAACACTCGCACTAGCGATGCTGCTGGCCATCATTAGTCTTTCTAATTTTCTGTAGAAGTCATCAAATCTAGTTTTCTGCCATCTGCCGGCCACTAAAGCCTCTCTTGTGAGGTAACAGGATGCACTACGCGCAGGTGTGGTTAGTGCGCAGTTCTTTACATTAATTAAAAATAGGTTACGGACTTAACATACATTTGGTATAAGTTTATCCTAAATCAGATTTATTTCCTTTTCGCTATTTATATAATTTATTTTTGGTTCAACAGGTGAACGAGGCTTAACTGGGCCCCCTGGACCTCCTGCAGCACCTTCCGATTTTAGTTCTAACAACCCTGAATTTTTAACTGCGGGTAATATATTAACTAATTATTTCACTATAACTACAATCTAAAAAATTTAATTATCGTTAAGCCCTGTTCGAATCGCTCGAAGTGTGAAGATCGAAGTATGACCAATGTAGTAGTAACTGGATTCCATCGACGAAACAACTAGATACAGGGCGCGGTCTCGGACACAACGAAAATAAACCATTAAACGTTTCTGTACATTCTGAACCACCGTTTTTGTTAGTTAACTTCCAGTGGAATACCTTCGTCGAAACTGAGACTTTTCCATGCTTCACTTGTCTCCGCGACAAAGGTCAAGTTCTAATTATTATTTAGACATTAGTTACATAAATCGTTGACGCTGTGTGCGGAGGCAAGGGAAGCCTGCAGTGCAATACTTGAAATCTCTATTACACCGGTACACCCAAATTTTGTAGGTTAGATAACTTAAGACAAAGGTTTAATATCATAACATTTCCATATTCGAACGAACTAAATATGTAAAAAAATAAGAGAATTTAGACAGAAGGAACATGTAATTTATGTTCTACAAAATGATCCAATGTTATTTTCAGAAGAGATATCACACTATCATTAAATAACGGAGCGTCAAGGTGGAGAGAATCCGCATCGATAGATTATATTGGAGAAATATTGTTAATATTTTTAAATAAAATATGTCCATTAGAAATAATAAGTTCACATTTAGTGTTATTTAATTCAAGGCTGTTTATTTTTAAAATTGTTTAAAATTAGAAAAGGTAAAGTTGAACGTCATCTTCATTACATACTAAAGTTCCATCATCTAGCTACTAAATATTGAGTTTGGATATAACGTTCGTTATTATTTTTTTTACTTTTGTATTAGTTAATAATTCAAAAACTTATGATTCAGAACAATATGTATATGCCTAATTTCATATAATTTCTTTACAATCATCCATAAGAATATAATAACATATTATTACATGCTTTCTCAGGGCAGCGACAGATAAATACAGAAAAAGCAGAAAAAGGTGAAAAGGTACAATTTTTCAATAATGGCTTCTCTTAAAAAAATCTGTGAAATTAATATAAAAAGATTCAGATAGGGTTAAAGACTTTGTATTTGGTGTATATTATTAAATACCATAGTAAAAAATATAACACCCCTAGTAAAAACACACATTATCACGAAAAAGGATCAAAAGATCAAATTATAAAATTTATGACCCGACATAGTTTCGTAAATGTTTATTATTAAATTAATTTAGTACACAACAGATACATTTTAAGTCCCAGTTAAATCAATTAAACATTTAATCAACAGGGCGAAAAAGGTGCACAAAGTAACGACGGAACACCAGGTTTTCCCGGGAAAGATGGAAAAGCGGGCGAAAGAGGAGATATTGGACCATCAGGAATGCCAGGTGTCTCTGGTCCACCTGGTCCTCCAGGCTTAAAGGGAGAAAGAGGAGAAAGAGGTCCCCCCGGGCCAATAAGCATTACTTCGACGGGATCAGATATACTTACAATAAAGGTTAATATTTTGTAAAGAATATTGTTGAAAACTAAATTAAAAGAGAATATTACATAACCTCATGGTAACTTTAAATATATTTTGAATAGGGTGACAAAGGTGAACCGGGTGCTCGAGGAAGAAGAGGTCGACCGGGACCTATTGGACCTCGTGGACTTCAAGGGCCTCAGGGAATCCCAGGCGCTCCAGGGCGACCTGGTGATAAAGGCGACATTGGTTTACCAGGTTGGATGGTATGTAAAAAACTGTATATCTCAATATTTCACATGAATTAAATTGTATTAAAGGGTAAATATACTAACTTTTCTCTCAATGTCAAACTTACCTGCACGAGGTGCGCCCTGCTGATTAAGGAACTCTGGCGACAGACCGATGGCTGAAAATCATTTCGAAAATCGAAATCAACAACCATTCGAATGTAAGTATAGCGAACTCAAATACCACAGATCAGTGATGGGCAGCAGTATCACTGTTACGAGGATACCGGCACTGTGCTCACCAACTCGCCAGTCCAGTGTGGTGAGTATGGGCTAATCTTCTATGGATGACATGCTATCGCTTTTATTGGCGATTTCATGGAAACGCATTAGTGTACTTTTAGTGCAGTGATATTTTGACTTTCACCTCATATTTGTTAAGAAAGACAAAATGAAAATATAGTTAATATTATGTATAATTTCTACCTCATTAATAATATAATTAATTGGTTTCTTTCCTGCATACGATTCAGAGTTTAAAGGTAAATAAATATATTTAAAAGACATAGATAATGTTGAATAATTGTTATAAAAATTAAACGTGTTCTAACATGATCAATACTTTAGGGTCGTCCAGGTACACTAGGCTCTCCAGGAAATCCTGGACCAGTTGGCCCTAAAGGAGAGAAGGGTGATTCTGGAGTCAACATTTTGGACGTGTCTATGGTAAGATGTTATTTTTATTTTAATATTTGGGTCATGTATTTCATGGTACTTATGTTAGTATATAGAACCATACGTACCATTCCTGTTTGGATATAAATAAGAATTCTATTTATTATTTAAAATGTAGTGATTTTCTTATTCTATTTTTTTTCTTTATAATTCTATTTTTATGAGCCATATCAGGACTTACAATACAAGAAGGGTTATTCTACCATTACTTATGGAAAAAACAAAAGCTACAGAAAAAAGAAGTACCACGTAATCAAAAAACAAGAGTATTCAGGTTCACAGATCATATGATCTCATCTTAGGAGATGCACCCTGAAAGCAACCTTTCTATAATCAAATTTTATACATGAAAACCTAATAAAAAGCTTCCCTGGTGAATTGTCATAGGAGAGATTCAGTCTATTTCAAACTTTCCTTGTCAATATCTACGCTTAACTTTCACATGATGCGATCGGTTGTAATAAAGTGCCTCTGAAACCTGCGAATTTTTAGACTTCATATGAATAACTTTTGCCATATCAATCCTTGATATATCTTCATAACTTTAGTTGTTAATAATTTCAAGATATTCACAAAATAATGAATTTAGCATTTCTATTCAAATCTAAAATAATTATCGTTTGTATTATCATTGTTTTAGTATATCTGATATAGTATATACTATCAGAACATTTCTCAACACCCCGGATTGATAAATAACGTAATATTAGTAAACTTGCTATTTTTTAAGCAAACAATTAACTGGAATAATTTTATTTTTTCCTGGTAATACTATTATACAATTTTTGGCAGTTATAAAATAGAGTGCAATCTAAAGCTTAATTAATTAAAAAAAACCTTGCTTTGTGGTGGCAGAAGGTGAATAGAAAAAATACAGGAAATCAGTAAATATTGATAACTTGTCAGAACTACGCTTAAAATCTATTTGTGGCTGTCGAGTTCCGTAGTAGCCTCGTCTATAAGAAACACTACTTTATTTATTTCAATAAAGGCTTTTTGCAGTATTAATTTAAATTGAAAGTATTCAGCTTTTCGACATATGCCCTCCGCATCGCAAACGATTAGAAAAAATTTCCTTAAAGGCTTTATACAAATTAAACTGAATCTTTAATTAAGTTGACATCATTACTAATTGCGCAATCAAACTTGAGTAACATGTCTACGTGAGGTGGCCATTTTTACACTACGTCGGCTTTTGTGGACAATCACATAAAATTTGTAATGTCATTTATTTGTATTGATCTTAGACACCATTCGTTTATTTAAGATACATATTTTTTAGTTCAAAGGCGAGAAAGGTGAACGTGGATATGATGCAATGCCAGGGCAAAAGGGTGAACAAGGCCCACCCGGGCCACCTGGTCCTGTCGGACAAAGATCGGATGCTGTTCAATACCTGCCGGGTCCGCCAGGACCGCCGGGCCCACCAGGTTCTCCCGGTGTATCAATTGTAGGTCCTAAAGGAGAACCTGGGCAGAGTTATTACGAAGAATATCCCACTCATGGAAGTACTAAATTTTATGGAAAACCAGGTAATCATTTAACTGTTAACATATGTATTCTACAAGTCAAAACTGCCTTGTAAAATACACGTAGGTCATCATTACGATGTTATGTTTTTGTAGTTGTCAATAATCTTAATGATAAGACAAGTTTATAAAATTATATTAACTTTGACGACTTTTATTTTATCTCTGTTTAAATTATATTCGGTCACTTTCAAGGTTATAACATTCACAGGTCACGTAATGACATAATATTTAACTAAATAATATATTTTAGTAGCTTACATAACGATTTTACAATAAATATCAACATGGAATTATTACATTCAGATATTTCTCGTCTATAACTTTAAAACTTGATTCATGCCGCGTGGAACAGCCGCAAAGAGTCCACTTGACGAGCTTAAGGCTCTGCGTGAACTAAAAGATCTTAAAGACAAATCCAGAGATCGTGGTTGTAAGTATTGAGTTTATTTATTACGACACATTTTTGTATCACTAGAGTGACAAACGAAGTCCACTTGATTGTAAGTATTTTTTATGGGGGCAATAAGTGATTATTGACACTCACGTATATCTGCAACACCAGAGAACCTGTTGGTGCGTTACCTCACCCGGTCGAGCCGCAAAAGCCGCTGCTCGGTTTTACCATATACAAACATGAAGCCCGTGGACCATTGCAAACAATTTCAGGAGATTACAGGATGCGTTATCATAGATTAAGATAAAATACTTCACAACCTGTGATTTTACTACCTATCTATATTCCTTCGATCCAGAAGACTATAGTTGTTACAACTCCAAATTGTACTCCATTGAAAATTATGCTTACTACCGCATTGTGTTAAAATGTGCCTAAATGCTCTAGTGTAGAGTTATAATCGCTTTTATGTTTTTATTTACTTTAAGTCAATCAATCATTCATTGGGTCAAAATCACTGGTCAAACACCAGTCATATGGTGATCACAATTTAAAAAACTATTTAAAATTTCAACGTAAAAGCTTGTTGCCAATCCAGGCTTGTATTGAAAACTGTCAACATACAATTTTATTATTTTGTACTTCAATTTACTTATGTAATCTACTTTTACCAATATTCATTATACAGAGAAAATTTTACAAGTGTGTTGATGCTAATATTGTTGCTCAAATTTTTTTTTTTATTTTGACTTAGCTCTGTCAAGTGCAGACACAAGAAGTCACCGCGCTGAATCTAATAGCGAAAAAACGGCTCCAAGCGCCGCTGTTTTTCAAACTACGGAGGAAATGATGAGGGTAAGATTTACTTTATTCATCATTGTCATTATCAAAGTCATCATCATCATCAGCCTACTACCTACAGCCTACCTATTAGCACTCCGCTTCGAGACATCAAACTCATTTTATCATTGAAAGTACTACGCGTAATCTGTCACAACTGGCCCTGACTGAAGAGTCACTGTAGTTCGGGCTGCTATTTAAGGCACATATTATGAGTTGATAATTCCACCACGCAGGCTACGCGATTTCACTGGAATTTTATTAAGTCGACATTTACAATACAAATGAGGTGATGGACTTTCATGTTTACCAGACCCACACCATTTAATTAGATCAAAGTTATGGTTGGTGGACGATGTAAAAAAAATAATTTTGTATTAATATTACAGCTTGCGTCAAATAGTCCAGTCGGTGCATTAGCGTATGTTGTTGAAGAACAAGCACTGTTTGTTAAAGTCAATTCTGGTTGGCAATACGTTTTGGTAAGTAACTATGTTAAGTGATTTTAAAATATTAAATTAAGTAGTTCAATATTGGAAAAAACCTGTTCTCTCTTGTTAGTAACTGGAATAAAAGTAACAAACGCCATCATAATAATATGGTATTTTTTTATGTTATTATTATACAAAAGATTGATCCGCCTGATACCTCTTACTCAAACTGTAGAAAATGATAGTCAGGGGTTCATTTCGTGACCTGATATCCTACTACAGATTTACGTAACAGAACTCAACTAGTTAAATTTTAGTGGAGATGAGGTTGCAACAAAATACGGTGTACCACAGGTAGGTGTGTTGGTTCTAAACTGTTCCTTTATTATGTAAATTACCACACAAATCTTAAATTATATAATTAAAAAAGCTCTAGGATTAATCTCGGCCCCGACAAATCTAGAGACACTGACTTAAATTCAAGATTGAAAAAAGTTGTTACTTACTTTTCACTTAGAAACTCCACCCATTCAAGTTATCAGTTACCTCTTATTGCTGATATAAATGGTTACATTACTTATACCAACTTCTTATGCCCTAATCTACACGGTGAATGTACTACAAATTACTTAAGTATTACAATGGACAATAAGCTCATTTGGTATCCTCAGACTGAAACACGTTCCGCTCACAAACGTATTGGCAATCATGGTACCTTGCTCTTTAGACGCTGCTGCCCGTCATCAATCTGCATATTTCAGTCTGGTATTTTGATAAGTATTTCCAAACATTTCCCTTAGTCTTTTTTTTGACACTCCCGGGATGAGATTTTTCTACTGACTAATAAATTGTATCATATTTCTGAAATCAGTCCTTTAAAGTTAGTTTAACCTAATTATCTGTTATGTAAAATAAGAAAACTAAAAAGTAAAATAGTAGTCTGTAAATTTCCCACTTCAGGGCAAAGGTCTCCTCTCAATATACGACCAAGTCTTAGAGTTTAAAAGTCCGCCACGCTACTTTATTGCGGTTTGACGCACATACATGTCCTCGAAAAATATTTTTTTATATTTCTTAGACTCGCAGGTTTCTTCATGATGTTTACCTTCACCGCCGAGAAAGTACAGCACTTAGAATGGAAATTTACAATTTTGTTGGTACTGGTGTCATGGAGATTCGAACCCAAGTCACTCGTGTACAATGAAACGAAATTGAAAACTTAACGTATGTCGCATTGTTTTTTTTTAGAACTAGTAAGTGCAGATAAACTTATGCATATCTGCAGGTTTTATGTTACTTTGAAACAAATGTCTTTTCTCAATAGCTTGGTTCGTTGGTAACGCAATCTGCTCCTGCGCCACCAACTCCTGCATATGCGCCACCTCCAATACCAGCAGCAAGCTTAGTTCACATGCCGCAGATATCGAACTTTGTGGAAAATTCACCAGCTGTACCATCGTTAGGACCAGGTGTAAGATACTTTTACATATCACCACATTTCTGTTTGAATATACCTCAAATACAATTCATTTCATTTCTTTATTTGTCGTTGTATTTGTTTCATGGCATATACGAGATATTATATAAAATTTGAGTATACTCGTAAATGTTATTGATACTAACGTTCTTTTGTTTCTTTAGTACTTTGTAAAAGCTTTAAAACATTTGTCGATAATATCTGATTGATATATAGATAGGTGTTAGTTTATACTACTGAATGACGAAGCTCTACTTTGGCACTTTAATATTAAGACTATTTATGGGCGCTGTGGACTAAAAGTCTGTAGTGCAGTAAAAATGTATGTGTGTATGTATCATCTACGTATATAAAGAAGAAAAAGAACATGTGAACCTTGGGGTACTAAGACGGATTTTTCTATTTTGGAGATAATATACGAACCGGTGTAAAATTACTCCGTTGACTCCGATTTGATTTATTATCAATGTTCTGCCGTAGCCAAGTCATAGTCATCTAGTTATGTTTGTGATGTTTCAGAAAATTTCATTTTAGTCAAAAGTATTGTTATTTTAATTACATACAGGGTTTTAATCAAATACATAAAATAAATTTAACTAATATTAATGAATTTAATAAAAGTATTTTAAACAAAGCTTTATTCATTGCCATCAACCTCTGCATAGTGCAATGAAGGACACAGGATTATCCTATGTCAGGAAGATTTGCAGCAATCGCCACTTTTATCGAAAGGAATCGCAAACTAAGTATCGGAATTCTCGTCACATAGACGCTGCCCTACATCACATCTTTGGTTTGGTAGATGACTATTTCGCCTTTTGTTGGCATTTAAGCATTAATATCCTACTATTTTTCATCATTCTTTTAATAACCTTCTTCATAGGCCTCTCTCAATGGAGGATTTACCATAATTGCCAAGCTTGGCAGGAGTATTGGAAAACACAGTGCCAGAGTCCTCGCACCTTAACGTCATTTGGAATATTGATGGTGTATCCGACATCTGTCGGTATGATATTTCCATGAGACTTTTACGACACTTTTACGATACAAGACCTTTACATAGGGACTCAAACTCCGGTCTCTATTCGGAGACAGATTCCCATTTCCCATTCGGATATCGTGGCTATTACATAACCGTATATTTAAAAAATTATATTTGTCTTCTTTTTGTGTTGTCTCACATTCGACCATAAAATTAAAATAGTCAGCCAATTTTGTAAAAATTTTCTGCAGCTTCGACTTGCTGCACTGAACGAACCTCTGTCAGGAAACATGCATGGCGTACGACGCGCTGATTACGCTTGCTACAGACAAGCTCGACGTTCTGGATTAAAGGGTACATTTAAGGCCTTACTTACAAGTAGGTAAGATATATTGCCAACTACTGATTAAAGTTCATAACTTTATCTACGAACAATTATTTAAAAAATTATTTGTCTTATGAATTCCAAAAAAAAAAGTATGCAAGTTGAAGGGCAAGATCTCGTCTGTCTAATCTTCTTTTGGATTTGGAATCTTAAAAGCTTATGCTACTTCAGTAAAACCAAACAGAAATACAAGTTTGAGCTATTAAGTCCACTGTTGGTCATATCTTTAAAAGAAATCACCAGCAGAAGCGTTTTTGAAAGTATCACCACATTGTATAAGCACATTGGTTAACGAAGTGCCGATTTCCCGGCACTAGTATGCTGTTCTCCATCACCAATATGTGGTGTTCCAGCTCGGCAAGTTGGGATGGATTTTCTACTATCATTCGGTCGCTAGAGCCACGTTTGTTCCATAGTTTGTCTACTTTGTTAGATTTGATGTATTTGTTTGTCATTTAGAGAAAAATATTGGATATTTCTCTTTACTTCCAATTTATTATTTACATATAAAATTTTCAAATAATGATAATATTTTTAGGATACAAAACCTAGATTCCACAGTTCGCTACTCTGATCGACATTTGCCTGTAGTAAACATACGTGGCGACATTTTGTTTAAATCCTTTTCGGACATATTTGATGGCAGCGGAGGGTTGATGTCGGGCTCGCCCCGAATATACAGCTTTAACGATAAAAACATCATGACTGATTCGAATTGGTGAGATTTGTTTGTTTACTGAAAATAATTCTTTAGCAACGTATTTCGTAAGTAGACAAGTAGTCCTTAAAAAGTTTCATAGTCTATTAATTTTTTGAATGTATTCATTGTTATTTTATTTCCTATCAATAATCAAATTCAAAATCTTACTAGAATTGGTGTAATATCTTCTTCGAATAAATCTACGCTTACTGTATTTGCGTAAATTTAAAAGTAAAATTTTTCCTTATTATGTAACTCATAGAAAAATATAATACTTTAGCAGTGTACAGTTTATTGCATTATATTTTATCTCTTCACGTGACATAACTTTGAAACAATAGAAATTCTATTGTTGAGAATAATATTAGGACTTATGACAATAACGGGGTTAATCTTTTCTTTTTTGGATATGGTAAATGTTAGTTATATGTTTGATAATATTTTTCTGAAGATTTTTAATATAACTGGTAATATACCATAATTTATGTAATCATCAAATATTTTTATGATATTATACCCATATTACATTGTATTCACTAAATGTATGAAGTTAGAATTCAAATTTAAATGGATAATTTTATTACTAGGCCTCAAAAATTGATATGGCATGGTTCACAAACAAGTGGAGAACGCGCAGTAGACACTTTCTGCGAAGAATGGCAGAGCAGTGATCCAACTTCACGTGGCATGGCATCTTCTCTCTACTCACATAAGTTATTGTCGCAGGAAAGGTAAGACCGTACATCCCACTTTAAAATGATTATAACTAACAAAATAATTTCGCTCTTTAACTAAACCTTCACGGGTTGAGTATTGATATTGACACACCGCAGTTATGTCTAGAAGCTACAGCTAGAAGAGTTTTACGCTATGCACCGGTAGGCGTCAAGCCAATATCTGTATAGGGTCCGTAAATATTTTTAGCGGTTAACTGGACTTTGGTATGATTCGTTGTTTGCACATCACTTACAGTCTTTACAATCTCTATATGAGTAATTAATATTGTGACGCAATTATATATAATTATGTACTATGAAAAAAACTAAAACGATCGGTGTACACTACGAATCGCAGTGAATCCAATTTTTAATTTAGATTATAGTTGTTTAACATTAAAATATTAACAATTTTTTATTGAGTTCAATTACGACCGAGACAAGTTTAAGTCGAGTCCAAACACTTCTAAATTGTTTTTTAAACAATAGACATAACTCATTCGTCATCGCGCATCATATTTCAACTATGGAACATCTCCAGGGAACCCCCGCGCAGCTCCCCTTTGTCACCTAAAACTGCAATCAACCGCCAAAAATATTTACGATCATTACATAAAAGCCAATGCGCGAAGTGTTGAGCTGCACAATTTACCTTGTATATAAGGCCCATTTCTGTTTAAGGCTATGCGATTATTATACTAAATTGCACTTTAATTTATTACATTGTATAATTATTGTTATTTATTAAGCAAAAAAAGCAGATGCACTTAGATGGAGCCTGTTTGGTTAACAAGCGATGGTGACAACTGCGTTAGTCGAGTAAACGTTGCAACAACGCCGCGGCAATTCCTCCGGATTTTTCTGACATTTTCCTATGTCAAACTTTTCGACACCAACAAGATTAGATAGTGTGATAGATTCTTTCAAACAGTCACCACAAGATAAAAATAAATGATCTCTATGCATTCAATGTGTTGCATGGTTTGTGAGTTCGTTACTTCAAATTACTTTTATGCATTTGTGGAATAAAAAGATGTATCCGAAACTTGTAATGGCTTGTTTTTGTAGATAATATTATCTTTACAGATACACTTGCAACAACCATTTCGCAGTTTTATGCATTGAAGCTACATCACACATTGGTAACCGAAGCAAACGTGCCATTAAAAGGTGATTACTTATAAAACTGAATAATAAATAAATATGATGCTTTTATTTTCTTGACATGGTAAAGCCAAGCAGCGGCTTTAACTGCTGCTCGAATGGGCCGGCTCGACGGGGCTAGACCTCGCCGAATAAGGGCGTGAAGTAGAGCTATCTTGTGCTTCTGCCTTTCGTTCGGTGAGTGAGGTAACCACTTCCCCTTCTCCAACAAAAATAATGAAAACTGTTTTTGTGATTTCAAATATATGAGTATTTAATCAATTTTAATTTTAATTTGATTCTGATTATTTTTTTTCAGATACAACAATACAGCATTGTTGGACGACGAAGATTATCTTTACAATTCGGAAGAATATCAACAATTACTGAATGAAATATTTGCTCAACCTTATAGAGACATTTAAAACTAGTTACTTTTATTTAATGCTAACTTCGGGGATTTAGGCAACGGTTTAAGTTGCTTTGAAACATGCCGACGGCAAGACATGCAAACAAGAACAATTGTATAACTTATATATGATACCAGCTACAAAAATTATTTCAAATGAGATTACTTGAGCTCCTAAGATTAGTGTTCATGAAAGATTCCTATTAAACTTAACATTAAGAGGTACTCAACGTAAGAGTGAAATTAAGTTTATATACTCAATACTCGAAGTTGAGAATACTGTTACTGAGTTATTTATACTTTATTGTTTAATTGGCATTTGCCCGTTAATTAACTCACTGTCATCAAGAATTATGAACTAATGAATGTTCTACTTCGTTTAAATTGATTTTGAGCATTAATAAGTACATTTAATGAGTTAATATTCTTGTGATAAATCTACATAAACATAAAAATATTCCAAGAATTTTATTCGGAACTGTAAATATTGCTTGTACTTTTGTAGTAAGATCGTAAAGTAATTTAAGTTGCAAACTCAATTGAGGTATTATTAATAAAAACTACCTAATTAATATTAAAATAACTTACCTTAAAAATATTTTACACTATTGTATTTATAGAGGACATTGGACGTTAAATTTTTAGTTACCTTGTGCTCATTTTATGTTATTTTATTCTTATTTTGACTTTTAATTCAAAAAAAATGGAATAGCTCAATTTTGGAATACATATTATTTTTAATTTCATTATATTGTCAGTGTGTGTGAAATGTGCAATGTGATTATTTTACTTAAACCTAAACTTAACGTAATAATATTTTGTATTTACACGAACACTGCATATTTGAAATGAAACTTTTATTTACGGTAATTAACACGTTTAGTTTTTGTTTTTATCCTCTCGCCGTTCGGAGTGCTTTACAGCACCCGTGACCACGGGTGTCATAGTTATCTCGGGCAACATTAGGGTAAAGGTAAGATACGTCGAGAAGATAAAAACAAAAATTAAACGCGATAAAATCCGTAAATAAAAGTTTATTTTTGTATCGTAAAATTAATCGACTATCTATCGTATTCAATTCGAATCAAAAGTTAAATTTCTCATTATTTATGTTCGTAGGTAGATTATATGTGCCATTGGGAGTAACGCGTTGAATGTAAATTATGTTCAAGTCTGATTTTATTATCTAATCAAGAATCAGTTTAACAAATATAAATATATTACTAAGTACTTATTAAAATATAAACCGACGTATTACCACTAGTTGTTCATAAATGCTAAGCTAAGTTGACTAGTCTTTCTATTAGAGATGTACTTTCTGAACGTAGAAAAAATTGTACTGCTTGATTAAATTAAATCCATTATTAAACCAAAGAGCAAAATTTAAAGGTAACCGGTGTCGATTTATTTTATTATAATGATGCATCTGGACTCTAATAATTTAAGTTATTTTAAATCATGACATACCAATCAGCATTTAAGGACGTATTTTAGTATTTAAGCTTTTTGACAACAAAACTTGTGTATTAAATAATCATGCGACATATTTATACAATTTAATAGAATAAATGTTTTGAAGACTATTACAATTATTATTAAATTTAATGTTTTTTATAATAACAGATCTGTCCGGATAAAGCCACCGCGGTTCGCTATTTTTATTATGGCATGAATTTTTTCAGGAACGGCGAACCTAGTATCGGAGAACGGAAACGGAAAGGGACTATTTGCAGAGTTAAAATTAATGCCGCGGGAATTTATCATAATCATTAATTATGATAAAATCCCGCGGACTAGTGATGTCGAGCAGCAGTGCGGCGATGCCGCTATTGCTTTCTAAAACCCGCTTGCCTGTCGCAGCGAGTACGGGCAAACCTTTCGAGAACTAATGCATACCAGACATTGTTGGCGCTATCTTAGAGAGGCCTATATTCACCAGTGGACTAAAATAGGCTAATATAGTAATGCAATGTAATTTGTATGAATATGTGATAATATAATTTATTTTATAAAAATTCTGACAAAAAAAAAAATTAACAGAAGGCGATAAATCATCCCCAGTTCACACACAGGATACAGCACTACACTGACCAACCCGCCTGTCCACGTATCTTCCAGTATGGGAAAATCTTCCATGAATAGCATCCCTGATCGTTCAGACCACAAAGAAACTACATAAATATGTATGTGGAAAAAGAATGAAAATTAAACAAATTAACTGCTTTGTCATTTAACATTTATAACTTAAAATGTTTACAACATATTTTAAAGAAACCAATAAGTAATTCATTTGTTTTTTATTCCCACCTTCCTTTCTCCAAAGATTTGGCGGTAAACTAACAGACTATGCAAAAAAATTTTAAACCCAATCAAATTTTGAAATTTACAAAATCACTTTCTTACAACGTCCCTCTTCTTTATTTTTAGAGGCAATCCACCTACAAAACTCTCAGAGACTGTAGCTGTTGGCTCTGGCTTTGGATTCCTTACGCTGCACGCTGCAGGTTCTACAGCAAATTTCTGTAAGACTGCAACGAGTCCGGCCATAGATTGCATCTGTCCTAATCTTGCTCCTACAAATAAAAGATAATTTTTGTTAGCTTAAGGGTTTATAACTAGCTTTCAGTTTATAGTACGAGTGACCTAGGTTCGAATATCAGTCCCAACATTACTGAATTTACTGTTTACCCCGTCCGATACGGTAAAATATCGTAGATATTCTTGCAGGGCTGAAAAAAAAATTAAAATATATTTCAACGACGTGGTAAGTTCGCAAAACCGTGGTAAAGCGGTGGCAGTAAAAGCACCTTTATGCAAACGCCTAAAACACAGAGGAATCATTTCCCCTGCTGATACTTTGTTACTTGATATTAAAATGTTTTACTCTGCCGTGAACTGTAGTATAACGGCCAACAGAAATTACTTTGACGCTTTCACGGCCATATGTAAACACTAAACTAGCACTATAATTAATATAACAACTATAAATAATGTACTGCTGGGCACAGGACTAAAATTTTTGCGCTTTATTTAAGTCGCCTTGTTACGTTGGCAGAAGTTGACGCAATATTTTCCTCCACCTACACATGATAAAAAGTAAAATGGTACATTAAATTTTTACTGCTGGCCGTGAAATCTTTGGGATCAGGGCGCTCGCTCGATGAAATAAACTCATATTAGATCGCAAGTGATCTGGGATCCCCGGTCATCGATCCTGGCATCACTAAAATTGTTAATAGCAATTTTAAGTGCTGTATTTACCACGTGCTCGGCGGTGAAGGAAATATCGTGAGGAAACCTGCATGTCTGAGAAATAATAAAAAATATTGTTTCGAGGACATGTTAAATTCGCTAACCCGCACTGAAGCAGTGTGGCGGACCCTTTCTGGGTCCAAAACTCTCTAAGATATTAAGAAGGACCCCTATGTTCAACAGTTACTATCTGCTATTTTACTTTAAATTTGTACCCGATTCATTTGAACATTTGTAAAATTAGTCATTCATCTAAAATAACATAATAGTACTTATCAGATGTAGATAGTTAGCATACCTGAATAGTTACCCATAGGGTTCGAATCCCAGCCGAAGTAAATATTTATGCAAAAATACATTTTAGGTCTGCTAGTGCTGAGTTGAATCCTGTGTCTCTGATACTGGATCTAAACTTCTCTCTTACGCGTTACAACGAAAACTGAAAAGTAAAATAGTGAGTGCAACTATATTTGCACGTACGCTTATGGTACTTTAATATCGCCTGCGCAGTTGGCAATCGACGATTTGGAAGTTATCGCCATGGTCGAATTCGTTCGAACTTATGTGTAAAAATCAAAGTTAACTTACCAACACACGCTCTCGGGCCATCGCCAAAGTGCAGAAAAAAGTCCTTATATTCTTTTGTTCCAAACTTAAACCTTACTGGATCAAACTTCTCTGGATTTGGAAAATATTGTTTATTATTATTGATGGCTTGAATTGGAATAAATACTTTAACATCTTCGTTAATAGTTAGCCCGATCTCGGGAATCGTATATTCGGGCGACGTACATTGTCTCAGAAGAAATGCCACTGACGGATACATTCTCATTGCTTCATAAAGCGCTTTCTCTAAATAAGTCATTTCATTCAGGGCTTCATAAGTAATTTTATTATTATATTTTTGTAAAACTCTATCAATCTCTTCCTGCACTTTTATTTGATAATCTGGATTAAAAGCCAATTGATGCAGTGTGTAACTAGATGCTGTAGATGATGTTTCAAAACCTGCTCCAAAGAATACAAAAACTTGAGCTATTATTATCATATTTGATAATTCTAACTCCACTAATTTTGGTGTTCCATCAGTGTTCTTATATTCTATAGACTCTCCTATAATTTTTCCTTTTCCCTAAGTTCTAACATAAGATCGATAAAGTCATTTTTACCTGCAGGCTTATAATTTCTTTCCTCCAACACAGTTTGCACCACAAGTATGTCATAGATTTTTCTAATTCAGGACTTAAGAGATGTAAATGTTTACAAAGTTCGGGAAATATATATTTCAGAGCACTTTTGACACTATCCCCAATGGTTCTTTTAAATATACGTTTTCCTAATCTTCTGAATTCAGAATTTTCGTTATTTAAAGAATCCATTTTAATACCAAAGCCACAGGCACCTAAGTGTTGAAAATCAGTCACGAGAATTCTTTTTGCTATTTTCGGGTCTCTTATTACTAACTCTGGCGCTGTACCTCTATAAAATCCCACTACTTTTCTTTTGGGTACTTATTATAAGCTTCTGTTGCTAACATAGCAAAACCTGCCTTTTGACAAAACTGCCGAAAATTATTACCAATGAATGGTAATGGTGGATCATGTTTGACACCTTTATTCTTCCAGTAATTAAATGTCCGAGTACCATAAAAGTACAACAATATCACAATCACAAATAAAATATAATAGAACCACATATTTTTCTATAAAATTAGTTGCCATGTAACGTCTGCTAACTATGGACGCCGACTCAGTACTAAGTGACAATTAAACAGAACATGTGACCTTGATTGTTATATTATGAATGATATGAAACGAATCCAGTATTGAATATTCAAACACGAGTTTTGACTATTATTACTATTATATGTGTGAGTATGTTTTAAAATACGTTTTTTTATGCCTTAAGTCTTAAAAACATGTTTTTTAAAAACTTTATATATCTATGTGTGTATGAAGACTAACTATGTAATTTGTGCTTGTTTCTAATATACAGTGTACTATACAATTAAGTAAGTAGATAGGTACCTTATATTTTATATAAGTTACTAAATTTCAATATGTACGTGAACGAACAGAGTTCACGCTTAATCACGTTTGAAATTAACAGGCATCCGTTTAAAACAAGGTACAACATTTAAGTACCTAGGACACTTGCACAATGAAACACTAACTGAATATATAAAGACCTGGATATAAAAAAGGGAATGGAGGGTGCTGGTTGTCAGGTGCAATACGTTACAATAATGAAGTTAAAGTTACACCCGTGGGTCAACAACATGCAGAGGCCATACAGTACCCGAAGAGTAAAATACAATAACGGTTTCAGGGCGCTATTGGTGTTGCCTCGCTTTTGTAGTGTATTGGGATGTTCGCAGAAGCTCGCACGAACGGTGATTGTGGTTCCAGGTGATTGTGCGTAAAAGGACAGTATCTCTTGTGCGGCGGGTTCCGGATAGCGCCAAAGGTCTCCTGGAAGTTAATTGCAAATTGTGTAGACAGTATTTTTATGAAATACTGGTCTAAGTTAAATACAACTTTTCGTGTGACTAACCCTAACTATTAAGTTTTATTGTTTACTAATATATAATATAGATGAATTTAATCTGAAATAGAAGCTTTATCTTCATATATTAGCGATACATAACATACTAAACGGAAGCAACTGCTGTTAACTATTATAATTTCTCAGTAACTGTACCATACAATCTCCCCCGTCTCAATAACAAAATTATTACGCGCTTCTCAATCCAAAATTAGCCTTGGGTCACGCGCGCCGTTATCACTGTAA
The DNA here is from genome assembly GCA_029286595.1 of Bhutanitis thaidina. Taxonomy (NCBI): domain Eukaryota; kingdom Metazoa; phylum Arthropoda; class Insecta; order Lepidoptera; family Papilionidae; genus Bhutanitis; species Bhutanitis thaidina. Next base: position 5,878,698 of record JAGSMS010000010.1, read on the forward strand.
CACCTATAATTCACTGTGTGATAATACTGTGTGCCCGAGAGTAAAAGAAAGTGATTGATAATTATTATAAATGTGACCACTAATGAAAGATTTTTAGCATTTTTTTCTTATTAATAGCTTCGCTATTGTGTATAAAATATTTTTACAATTTTATTTTGTAATGATGTGTCATCTACAATGGCGCATACTTAAAAACCCTTACTGTACGAATCATTATTGATGAGAATGAAAGAATGTAACAGATATATTATTACATGCACACATGCTGGTGCCTATAGCAGAGTATAAATAGATAAATGATATATGTATATAAATACCATGAATACAACGAAAAGTATTTACGATAAAAACAGAGTGAATTATTGTGAATATTTAAAGGTAAATTATTCCAAAGATGTATTACTTGTGTGCGAAAACGAGTTAGATGCTTCTATATCAGAGTTAGTATTCTGAATGTCTTCCAAAGTAGACGATATTTTTCTAATAGGAAAGGGAAAGGGGCTACTTTTAGAGTTTAAATTAATAGTGAATGGCAGATAGTTTAGTTCTATTTCTCGGACCCAAATCCCGAGGACTAGTGCAGCATCACCAGTGCACCAGCCTATCGTGGTGAGTACGAGAAAACCATTCAAGAAATACACATCAGACATTGTTGGCGCTTTCTTAGAGAGACCTATATTCACCAGTGGACTAAAATGAGTGCTATAAGCTAATTTAGAAGAATAAGTGTTAAACTTATGCGTTTAATTCACAAATATGTAATTTTTTTCTAATCCAAATTATCATCAAGGGTATAGTGCAAAGCGACGGTAATAGTGCATGGTAATATTTCCACGAAAATTTATTTTATTAGTGAGGCCCTAATTTTATTAATTAGAGCTCACAGTCGGTTTTTGTAATAAATATGCTATTGTGTGTGTGTTTGTGTGTGTACCCTCGAATAAACCTGTGGTAGTCCCAGCTTTATATTTCGGTTGGTAATATTTTACAAAAGTCTACAAAATTTCTTTATACTCGATAATCTGTCGATGTTTTAAGAGTTTAACTAGTATTATGTTGTATTATCTACGCATCAGTCTTGACTACAGAAAAGATATTAAATTCATATCATAACAATCTTATACGAACAAAGTCCAACTGACTTCTAATCCCAAAAATTTTTCAGTTATCTGATAACGACTTTAATTCCTTATTTAAAAAAAACTTAATGCTGTTGTTTTTTTTTTGTTTATTAGATTTTAACAACTACTAATTGCAAGGAATTTATGCAATGTATACTGTGAACAAGGGAATTTCTTTCCCCAAACTCCAATTTAACCAACGCGATGTACACCCTGCTATGAAACGCTCAGGCTCAGGCGACTGAATGATAACGGAATATCTAACAGAATTACCCAAATCCCACAGACTGGTGATGGGGAAATCCCACAGACTGCACAACAAGTGCGAGAACAAAGGCACAACGCTCACAAACCCGCTTGCCCAGTGTATTAAGTTCGGGTATGGGTAAACCTTCCAACAAATATACGACTTTCTGTGTTCGCTGGCCCTTTCTTGGAGAGGTCTATGTTCATCTGTGGACTAAAATAGGCTAATATAATACTAGTATGCTATTTAATTGGTAAGAATATGTGATAATATAATTTATTTTATAATAATACTAACAGAAACAGTAAATAGTACCAGAAAGTGATAAATCAATTCGTATAAGTTGGTAAAGTTCTACTTTTAAGCAAATACCCTCGAATAAGAGTGCGTAATAATACAAAAAGTGTGATAAATATTTTAGATTTAACGTTTTGAATGAGAATATTTAATTTATCTATACATATCAGGTCTGTGGTGTAAGGAAGACTGGACATTTTTTTACTCGTTACTCGTGGTTCACTCTGCTGACTAATGAACGAGGCTTTGGCGATGGACTTATGGCGGTATAATCAATCCGAATATACTGAACCCGAATCGCAGAAACTAGTGATGTGCAGAAGCATCCCCAGTTCTAGGATACAACACTACGCTGACCAACCACGTATCTTCCAGTATGGGCAAATCTTCCATGCATAGCATCCTTGATGAGAACAAATTAATTGTTCAGACCATGAAGAAACTACATAAATTTGTATGTAGAAAAAGAATGCAAATTAAACAAATTAACTGCTTTGTTATTTAACATTTATAACTTAAAACGTTTACAACATATTTTAAACAAACCAAAAAGTAATTCATTTGTTTTTTATTCCCCCCTTCCTGTCTCCGAAGATTTGACAGAAAACATGCAGACTTTTTACAAACAAAGAAGGTAAAATGCAAATCAAATCAAATTCCTAAATTTAAAAAAATCACTTTTTAAAAACATTCCTCTTCTTTATTTTTAGAGGCAATCCACCCACAAAACCCTCAGAGACTATAGCTGTTGGCTCTGGCATTGGATTTCTTACGCTGCACGCTGCAGGTTCTACGGTAAATTTCTGTAAGACTGCAACAAGTCCGGCCATAGATTGCATCTGTCCCAATCTTGCTCCTACAAATACAAATAATTATTTTTTTCAACTAGAACGGCAAAGACTATAATAAATTTGTAAACCATATTTTAATACAGTTATTTATCCCGTAGTAGCACAGGGATTGGGCACTTAATCTCAGTTCATAGGGACCTGGGTTGAATATTAGTTCCAACATCACTAACTTTTTGGAAACGGCTCAAATTCGGAGCGCAGCTGATAATTTACTTAGGCATGATATCAAAATATTTTACTCAGTCATGAATTGTATTATGACAATAATCAAAAATAATTTTGTTGCATTTACTGCCACAGGTAAGGAGAGAAATAGCACTATTAAATAATGTCCTGCTGGGTACAGGAATTTATTTTCTAAGCACATTATTGGAGTCGCGAATAATCCTAGTTGGTGGAAACCGGTATATGTTGGCAGAAGTTGACCCCAATAATAATATTAGTCTGGTTCTCTCACAATATTTTCCTCCACTTGCGCTCACATGATAAATAATAAAACGTTACTTTAAATTTGTACTGCTGCTGAGGTAGCCCAGGGGCCAAGGCGCTCGCTTTAGTTTCATAGATCGCGATTGACCTGGTTTCCATCCCCGGTCCCACTAATTGTTAATAGCAGTTTTAAGTGCTGAATTTACCACGTGCTCGGCGGTGAAGAAAATAACGTATGGAAACCTGCATGTCTGAGAAATAACTGCAACTCCAAAAGTATCCCAGATATTTGAGAAGGAGGCCTATGTTCAGCAGTGGTCAGATACGGGCTACTTTACATTAAATTTATACCTACTTCATTTGTAGATTTGTAAGATGAGTCATTTAACTTAAATTACATAATAGTTCTTACAACATGTGGATAGTTAGCCATATAAATAGGTATATATTAGGCCATATATAACAGGGTTCGAATACTAGCCGAAGTAAATATGTATGCATAATTTTATTTGATATTAGGTCTGGTAGTGGTGTGTTGAGTCCTGTGTCTCTGATAGATTTCACCTTCCTCCGATCTCATCGCTTAAGCGTTATAATGGAAACGAGAAGTGAAACAAGAGGCAGTGCATCTTTATTTGTGAGTACGCTTGCGGTATTTTAATATCGCCTACGCAGATGAAAATCGACGATAGTGTTCGGAAGTTATCAACATGGTCGATTTCGGCCAGAAGGATAAATGACCGGTATATTTGTTCTCACAAATAAAATAAATAATGATTCTCTCCCATAAATAATTTTTCCCAGATAAAAAAAATGTTTCACGTATTTCTAAATCATTTCAGTGTAAGGACCTTTACAAAAACAACAAGTTGTATGTTGTATGCTTATTCCAGTAAATTTATTGCAGTAAGTTTCAACAAATTTTCTGGTCTAGCGATAACATAAAATTAAATTAATACAATATGCAACTAAACTAAACTCGATTTAATTTAAATCTATGTGTAATAAAAATCAAAGTCAACATACCAACACACGCTCTCGGGCCATCGCCAAAGGGCAGAAAAAAGTCCTTATATGCTTTTGTTCCAAACTTAAACCTTTCTGGATCAAACTTCTCTGGATTTGGAAAATATTGTTTATCATTATTGATGGCTTGAATTGGAATAAATACTTTAACATCTTCGTTAATAGTTAGCCCGATCTCGGGAATCGTATATTCGGGCGACGTACATTGTCTCAGAAGAAATGCCACTGACGGATACATTCTCATTGCTTCATAAAACGCTTTCTCTAAATAAGTCATTTCATTCAGGGCTTCATAAGTAATTTTATTATTATATTTTTGTAAAACTCTATCAATCTCTTCCTGCACTTTTATTTGATAATCTGGATTAAAAGCCAATTGATGCAGTGTGTAACTAGATGCCGTAGATGATGTTTCAAAACCTGCTCCAAAGAATACAAAAACTTGAGCTATTATTATCATATTTGATAATTCTAACTCCACTAATTTTGGTGTTCCATCAGTGTTCTTATATTCTATAGACTCTCCTATAATTTTTCCTTTTTCCCTAAGTTCTAACATAAGATCGATAAAGTCATTTTTACCTGCAGGCTTATAATTTCTTTCCTCCAACACAGTTTCCACCAAGTAAGTCATAGATTTTTCTAATTCAGGAGCCAAGAGATGTAAATTTTTACAAAGTTCGGGAAATATAAACTTTAGAGCACCGTTGACACTATCCCGGAAGGTTCTCTTGAATATACGTTTTCCTAATCTTCTGAATTCAGAATTTTCGTTATTTAAAGAATCCATTTTAATACCAAAGCCACAGGCACCTATAAAATCGGTCGTATATCTGGCCATAAGTTCACGCACATCATATGAGTCCAGTTTGGCCACTTCTTTCGTGATGACTTGTAACTTTTCTGCTCTTTCAGTTATTATTGGAAACATGGCTTTTATTTTACCTGTACTAAATGCAGGTGTAAAACGTTGCCTGATTAAACGCCACAAGTCTCCGTCAGCAAAAAATAGATTTCTTAATAAAGGTTCTATAACTTTCTTATGTGGATTGAAACCTCTTGCGTAAAAGTGTTGAAAATCAGTCACGAGAATTCTTTTTGCTATTTTCGGGTCTCTTATTACTAACTCTGGCGCTGTACCTCTATAAAATCCCACTACTTTTTCATTTGGATACTTATTATAAGCTTCTGTTGCTAACATAGCAAAACTTGCCTTTTGACAAAACTGCCGAAAATTATTACCAATGAATGGTAATGGTGGATCATGTTTGACACCTTTATTCTTCCAGTAATTAAATGTCCGAGTACCATAAAAGTACAACAATATCACAATCACAAATAAAATATAATAGAACCACATATTTTTCTATAAAATTTGTTGTCATGTAACGTCTGCACACTATGGACGCCGACTCAGTACTAAGTGACAATTAAACAGAACATATGACCTTGATTGTTATATAATGAATGATATGAAACGAATCCAGTATTGAATATTCGAACACGAGTTTTGATTATTATTACTATTTTATTTATGAGTATGTTTTAAAATAATACAACTAAGTACTGTTTTAAAATGTGTTTGTATATATTTTTTACCTTTTCCCCTATAAATCTTACCTTTCCATCCAATGTAAATTTTAAATACATATTTTTCATTTATGCTATACGTATGAAAACTACCTATGTTATTTACACTTTTATCAAATATACATATGTACACCAGTACTATCCATTTAAGTACTTATTGTAAGTTACTAAATTAAAAATATGTATGTGTATGTTCGTTCACGCTTAATTCTCGGTTGTACTTAATGAATTGTGATTTGATTTGCACTGACACACATATTGAGTTTTTAGGGAACAGTTTACTACCAATCGGTAGTAAGATGATATAAAGATTTGCCAGTAACTCGTGTAATCTAACAGAATCACTACGACCTGAAGATGAATGAATGAATATGAGAAATGTGAAAATACTCACGAGCTGCCGTTTTGGCTTCAAAATCGCAATCAGAAAAAGTCAATTAGAAAACCAGTCCCACTACTATCAGCCTGATGGAAGTAAAAGTAAAAGCATTTTGTCCGCTCTCCCACCCATATCTCTGTTAGTATAAGAGAAAATTTAAAATGTATTTTATTGGCGTCGCCCGTAGCATAGGAAAATAATAAAATCATTTACACATAGGTCCTGTTGCCAATGTCCGTTACATGGGAAACCCGTTAGTGACCGTTGACAACTGCGGCATGCCAATATGCAATAATATCCTAACTACAAATTTATTGATATATTGTAAACTCAGATTATAAACATAAATCTCCTCCTACGGTTACTTTATTAAATTTTCTGAAACTTATGAAAGTCTATACTGATCGGCAATCTTGGGTTCACAAATTCAGCAGATTTCTAAATTTTCTTCTTCATTTACGTTAATAATGCCACAGGCTTGAACTTTATTACATAGCCGGTATTAAATTAACAAAGTTTTCTTAAAAATATTTTATAACACGACTGTACTACTTTATAAATTAGTGATTTTTATATATGCTTCAGCGCCTCATTTTTACAGAATGACAAATAATGTAATTTAATTGACATTGTAATCCGTAAATAATAGCTTAATTTTAAATGAGCAAGAACATATTCAAATAATCCTAGAAAACAATTAAGGTTGCTAATAATCGAATTATTATCGGTCTGGATCAAAACGGTTGTTTGCTTAAAGCTATCAAGCAGCACAACAGAAAGAACAAATCATAAAGTACAGATTAAATGTATATTTACAAAAGTGCAAAATTCTCCCTGTCCCCCAATAGGGGTTCCGAGAAGCTATATCTACTTAAGACGTAGTTATTACCTTACCAGTGAAATCGTAAGATTTGACCAATGCGATTTGTTGATTTGTTTTTGTGTTTGTCAGGGTCCCCCCTCGTAAGAGGTGAGATGAGGTACAGTACTTTCTTTTAGTTACTTCAGGGTTTCCGACGTAATTGGTGATCCGACGCATATTTCTGAAAATAAAAATCCAATCATTTTATTTTGCTTGGTCTAGAAAACTCCAGTCAACTTCACCTCTTTCTCTAGCAAGTCTTTTATTTTTCAAGTAATACATCTGTGGAATAATTTACCACAATTCGCAATAGTTTATTCTATTTTCACCCTAAATACTTTTCTTTAACTATCTGTTTGCTTAACTATCTCTTGTTCTATTTTTTGAGACTGCTGCTGCTCTATTAAGTGTCACTGAATATATTAACTTTATAGTCATAATTCACGTCATTTTTTGTAAGTTATTTTTCGACGACCTTCTGTGTTAAGTTAAAATTACTATATTATGAATATTTAACAATAGGTATTCACATCAGAAAAACCTATAAAATAAAAACTTGATCTAATAAAAACCACTAGTTAGTATTATTACGCTTGTAAATATTGAGTATAATATATGAAAATAATTTCCCACGAGCGACGTCATTCGGCATGTCATCTCCGGTTGTTCGGCGCTTTCTAACTCTGATTATCTGCACGGACTCAACTTAGTAGCTAGATTTCTATACCAGGAGCTCGCTCTGAAATACGGTCTCGTAGATTTTTTTTTATAGGAAAGGCAGCAAACGAGCTTGCGGTTCATCTGGTGGTAAATGATTACCGTCTGCTAGGTACTGCAGGTGCGTTGCCGGCCTTTAAGGATATTTGGGAAGAGGAAGTAGGCTCTCCGGTTACCTCACTTACCGAACAATATGCAGAAGCACATGATGCCTCTACTTCACGCCGGTATTCTGCGAGGCTATGGTACTACCCCGGCCCATTTGTGCAGCAGTAAATGCCGCAGCCAATTACGTACATTCAGTTGCTTTGAAGACTCCAGTTTCATCTTACGCCTGTCTTCTATAAATTTCAAAGTGTGATCGAAGATCTTTTGGAGATTTTTTGCGAGAGCGAGGAGACAGTTTCCACTAGCTTGATAGTTGTATCAAGGTAGCAGGCAAGGGTACTGAAAGCGATTATACAATTCAAACTGAAAGTTGTCTTGGTTTTGGATTAGGGCACAAACTGGACGGCGCGTCGACTTCATTAGACAGGCCCGTTCGAGGCTAATGCTCTTCCATTCGTCAGGTGAAGTGAGGATACGATTCATATTATTCCCGCTGTTTCGGTGTGTCTATTTCTCCCATCCCTAAAAGGTTCCTCTTTCAAAATGAAAACCATAAAAAAAATAAAAGTATGTAAAGTAAGTATAATATTATATATAATATATATATATAAATCCTGAGGCAGAATTGCAGGAGATAGATTGTCTTACTTGGTAATTATAAAAATAAAGTTATCTACACAGTAAGAACATTTGCGAGATAAAAGTGAGGAGTAAATACCCACGTAATCTTCTTCTTCTTCTTAAGTTAAGGTTAACTAGCTTAGTTGTTTACTAGCAAAATTAGGTTCAAAAAAGTTTGTTCTAAACTAACAGCTATAAAATTACTTACAAATGTAAACTGTTTATTTTTCAAAAATTTCTTTAACTTCACTTGTTTGACTTTAGATGTTGACGTCCTGGTGTCATCGATAACCCGGCTACCGTCTGTTTTCTATGATTATAAGTAAACATTTATGTAGGAATTGACACACCTGAATATGTGACTTTGACAAGGTCAAGTGATTTGGAAATAGCCTCATATAACATGGAGTTACCAAAAAGGTGTGTGATCATTTAAAAATTACTAATTTTCCTGCCGGGAGGACGGTACAAAAGAAGGTGCTTTTTCTTCGATAGAATTGAGCAAAGACCAATTTCTATCGACACAATTGGAAAACGGTAACAAAAGATAATTGAAAAGATGGTTTCATTGGATTATATACTTTTACTATGCTTAACTATCATAGTAATCTTGTTATAATTACAAAGACGGACAGAACAGATATTAGTACTCTACATTAGTACTTCCTTAACCCTTCATGCGTCATAAGTCCTGATATTGCTTAAAACAATAGTTTTAAATGGTTTAAAAGTTATGGTATGGATATATACATGAATTGATTCTGAAATAAATCCTATTTTATTTAATAAATTACTAAAATGATCCGGTCAGTAAAATATTCCGTTTAATTACAAAATTAAGTACATAATATTATTTCAGGGAATCCAGCATACACATTCACACGTCTATCATCCTGTCACTTATTCAGCCTAACGAGGTTTACTTTACTCAACTAGAAAGGCATGTTGCTATCAACAATGTAAACTCGACATATTTATATCAGCCTTTTTTAAAATAGATTTTAAATTTTATTCGTAAATTACGCACAATAAAATTTTAGTAAACTTGCTTTTGTCCACGTGATGGTAAGTGGGTTCTGCAGCCCATAGACACCTGCAAATAACTTCAATCAGAAAAGGATACAGATGCATTGTGAGATGCACCCCTGAGGACTGAGATGTTGTTTTTTTTATGGTTAAGGGGGCAAACAAGCAAACGGCTTACTTGATGTTAAGTGATTACCGTCGTCCACGTAACATTTTAACGCGTTCCATTTTTTTATTACGATTTTATTATGGTAATTACATATAATATGTACATTAGCACACGCATCCATCATCTGCAAGGGTAGGCAGGAGTTATGGATTCCACCGCAACCCACTTTTACATGAGATAAAACGTGACGACTGTCGGGCCTTATCGCCTCGACTTGCTCCCGGAAATTACAATGGGATTTTCCCTTAGTCGCTTTTTAAAAACATCGACGTGAAGAAAGTCCATCTTGTTTTTTTTAATTTGTATACATTTATGTACAATTATGTATAAAAAAATGTAGATATACACTACATTTTTTTACTAACTTTTGAGCAAAATTGCCATAGATAGTCTTTAAACTAAATCGTAAAGTTTTTGGAGATTTGACTATAAAGAAAGTTCTTCATTGATAAATGATCATTAACTTCTCACACAGCTCGAATCATATTATTTGTGGCTCCTAATGATGTATCGCTGATTACAAACAAACGTCTGGTTGTACTGAACGGTTCTATGGTACTGATGTCAGATGTATATTGGCCGTTAATTCGTAATCCTCAATTTTTTTCCGGAGGAAGAATACTAGTTATTGTAAACTGGTATTCAATTAATTTCTTTTTTATTCATTGCTGTTCTGTTTTTGAACTTAGGCTAGCTTAAATAACTGAAAAAAAATATCTAGTGGGAAAAGATTGGATATGAAATCTATATGCAGTCATGAAAATCGAGGAGAACATTTTGTATTCATTTTGGAAAATCCGTAAGGAAAAAGCTGGCAGCCTTTGCTTATTCAACATTGCTATTCAGAAAACGAAGCAACCCAAATCGAAATCAATTTTCAGACGAAGGTTGTTGTCTAAACTACAGTATTTTATTATATCTTCCGTTAGCTAACATACTTTATTCGTTGTTATAATACGGAAAACATTTAATGTTTAGGAACTATGGGGTTATCATTTTGAAATAAATGTTTAAAATATGTAAAATAGGTATATTACATGTATTACGTTACAGGCTGTAAATGCTTACACTTGGGTAATGCCTCTTCTCAAACAGTTGAGAGAGTTTTGGCGCCTACAGTGCGGGTGTCTTCGTCTCTACGTACTCTCTTCAAGCACCACCGTGCCAGGTTTAGCAATAGCACCAATCTTAATAAAAATCAATAAAGTTACTTACTTTTAAACATTCAGTTTCATTAGTTTTTGTCTCTGAATACATTTATATAATCCCTTTTTTTATATTATCAAAACAATTATTTATTTCAATGATGTACATATACCACGGGCCGGACACAGACAGGCTTATACGCTAGTGTAATAAAAAGTAAACAATTTTCTATTTTAGAAAGTTTCACTACAATTATATGTAACAGTTTACGAGTATTTTAACATGCTATCGTTTATTCTCTCCTTGTAATAACTTTGCTCTGAGATTTTTCTTTTATTATTCTTGCACTGTCCGTTTTACATTTTTACTGAATGTTCTTTAAAGTTATACGCGACATTGTAAAATGTAGAAAATATATTTCTATAACTTAAATTATATATTTCTCTGCACTTCCGAAATTCCACAAACGACTAATAATGTTGATTAATCCGTGGGTAACGGTACTGAGCCTACCAAGTCGTTTACCCAGCGTGGTGAGTATGGAAAAACCTTTCAAGAAATACATGTCGACTTTTCTTAGCGCTTGCATAAAGAGCCCTATGCGCTGCAGTGATAAAGTTCATTATAGTGCGATGAATTCAAAAACCAAATCTTGAGTCAATTATTGAAAAACGAAAAACTTATACTGTAATTAAAACTATATAATTTATATCTGATTTATGAACTAGAGGCTGTGTAGAATCGTTGCAAGATCTGCTACTCTCTCAACCATCTCTAAAAATACCGGACCCAAAAACAAGCAGATAGCTAAACGACACATAAGCGATAACGGTCAGCAGCGTGTCAGGTGCAAGGTGCCTGGTGCTGCGTCGTACTGAGTCGTCTTGGTAGATGATGCACTTTTACCCATTTATGTTGCCAAACAGCATTGTAACAACTGTTGTGTGCCGGGTTGGAAGTTAAAGAGACATTATAATTACGGTCTGTGAACCTTTCAAAAAAATTACAAAACCACGGTATAGTTTCTTTCGCCGGTTTCTTCTCCGTCAGAGGAAACTCATTACGAAACGGTGGTAAATTTTAAATATAAATGACGTTCGACAAGTAAAACGTATGTTTCTTACGTTGAATAAATTATTTGATTTGATTTGATTCCATCATAGTCCTTAGGGGTGACAACGCGTCTGTGACCTTCTTCGATTGCAATTGTATGAAAGTGCCCATGGGCTTCAGTAGTCACTTACCATCCGGTGAACTGTTAGCTCGTTTTTATCACGATACAAAAAAAACCTACGAATGTTTTGTATAGTATGTGGTTAAATTTTGCTGGAAATCGCGCATCTACCGTGTATATAAATAATTGTTTTCAGATGATATGTGAATATTCAACATTTCACTAAAGTTAAATATAAATAACAGGTACACATAAGCATGTCAGCCTAAGGGAGATCTGTTAGCATAAAGAGCCTGACGTTGATGTCTAGCATTATATAAATAAATATTTTACCTCCCTCAAATCGGATCTGTAGACATTGACATGAATATTATTTTTTGTATTTTTTTTTTGTAGTTATATTTTGTAAAAATTCTATATCCTGTTTGTGTTCTTTATTATATTTATAATATGGAATTACTGTGAAATAAAAAAATTAAGAAAATACCAACAAACCTGGTGTGCATTATGTGAAAGATAAACCGTCACTTTACTTATTAAGCTGGGTAGACGGATTCCAGAGAGCAGTATCTCTACTATAGCGTACCTTACTTTAAATAGTATTTAAAAAATTAAAAGTCTGTTAATGTAACAAAATATTAACATCGATTTAATTTAAGTAAACTCAACGATATTGAAATAAAATAAAATGATTCCTTGCCAACTCAATGTTTGTATTACCTTTAGGAGCCGTTTATTGAATTTATTACTATTTGAAAAGGGTCCATATGAAACGCTTAAATGAAATGCCTTTACTAGATTTAAGCTTATAAAAAGCTCTTACGAACACTATGTGAATTAAATTGTTTCAAAAAAAAAAAATGCTCTTTTAAGTCATATTATTTACTTTGTAGGTACTTACCTCTGTGAATATGCTCATAGTTCTTTATAGTTTTTGTTACTTAATGTAAAAAAGGAAAACCCGTTTCTAGTAAGTCAACGCTTAAAGTGCAAAATGGTAGTTTCTTCTTTTATCGTCAGCCTATTTAAGTCCACTGCTGTACATCACAAAGAAAGCGTCAACAACTCCAACCTAAGTTTCTTGGAGGGTTTGCTCGCCTCGCTGGGGGGATGGGTTGGTGTTCGCTGCGTAGCGAGTACATATAACTTAACAAATATTAATAAGTATTAATAAATATTATAGGTAATCATATAAGTTGAGGTTCACATTTAGGGAAAAATAGTTTATACAGGGGGTAATCAATTTATTAAACTCCACGGTAAATGATGTTGTCGCAATTAGATCTTAGGCACCGGCGTAAGCATAAGTCATCATCTTTATCCCCGTAGGTGTCATTGGAGTCGACTAGTGTATGAGCTTTGTAAAAATATAAAGGTTTTTTATATTGAAATGCGTTTCGTTCGGCGAGTGAGAATACCGGAGCCCCGCTCCCCCCTCCCCATCGTCCTTCCCATCCCCCAAATATCCTTAAAGACCGGCAACGCACCTGCAGCTCCTCCATAGGTCGCATCACCTTACGACTCCAAGCCGCTGCCAATCGTCTAGGCGAATGGTTCCGGAAATGGAGAATTGAGGTCAATCCCGAAAAAAGCGTTGGAGTTCTCTTCACAAGGGGAACGAACACGGCCAATCATAATTACGAATCTTGTAAATTAGGCACTATCACCCTATTCGACCGACCGATCCCTTGGGAAAGGAAGGCGAAATACTTAGGGGTAACCTTAGACGCGGCGATGACATTCGCCCCCCATATTTGGAGGACAGTCAGGAACAGGGCCGCCTTCGTCGCAGCCCGCCTACATTCAATGATCTGCTCCTCAAGCAAGATGTCACTTAGACACAAAATACTTCTATACAAGGCTTGCATAAGACCTATCTTGGCCTATGCCTCGGTAGCCTTCGCTCACGCGGCGAAAACACACATCGCCTCGCTACAGACCGTCCAAAATAAGTTTCTGCGTAGCCCCACCGGTGCAAGCTGGTACCAGCGTAACGACGACTTACACAAGGACTGTAAAATACCGACGATCAAAGCATTCTTCAGGGAAACGTCACGGCGCTACTTCGAATCGGCCGCCGTACACCCTAACCCGTTGGTGGTAAACGCCAACAAATATTCCCCGATGTTAAACGCAACGGTGCGTCACCGACGCCCGCGTAACGTATTAGACGACCCGGAAGACGAAACAGCACCGACAGACCGACAAACTGAACTAGTTTCGGTTAACACTACTCAACCCGAACACACTGTACATACAGTTAGGAGTAGAGTCACATACACAATTTCCCGCCGACGCGTAAGAGCGTATCGTGCAAATCAAACACCCGCGTACACACCGTGCACCCGGGATTCAGGGCGGTCTTTACCGCCCATTACTACCGAAACACCACGACCGTCCGAGACGAGGCCCGAACCTCCCTCGGACGGTCCTTAGATTACTTACCATAAAGAGGTAAGCAGTAGATGTACTCCTGTACATCTACTTAAAGCATAAACGCCTGCGGCCTCAAGGACGCAGGCGCAAACCTATGAAGCTGTAAAAGCCAAAACGGCTAACAGCAATAACTTCATCGAATACAATACATATACAGCTCCTCTGGTGTGCAAATTTGCGTGGGCGACGGTAATCCCTTACCATCAGGTGAGACGCATGCCCGTTTGCCTCCATTCTGATAAAAAAGGACTGGTTATAATGCATTCCATATCAGCCCTCAGGAAAAGCAACGGACAAGAATCTTGATTCTTAATCGAGGATAGATGTAGATACCTGGGGATCGCACCGACCACTTACTATCAGGTGGTATGTGTGCTCGTTCCTGTGTTCCATTTCAAGATTTATATATTTATTAACTTATAATCCCCTCAACTATAATTTTCGATCCTTTGAAATGTACTTGTAATTAACGTGGGCTATCAAACAAAGTTTAGGTAAGTTTCAAATTTACTTTGATAACTGTACCTATAATTACTCTTCAATTTTATGAGCTTATTAATTTAAATGTGCTTTATGTTATCTGGTTTAAATCTACCCGTTATTAACTTGTATTCGTTCTTTCTTCATTTCATGTTTACTGCATAATTTATTAACATCTCTCTTAAGATCTGTCTAAGAGTAATAGAATTACTGTAGAATAGTAAATGGAAATTTAGCCCTGGTTCTCGATAAGCCTATAAATGTCTCTCTGCTGATCAAAAATATCTAAAGTTCTCTCATTTTAAGTAATACCTAATGCATATTCGCCCATGCGGAGGCAAGGACAGACGTTATGACGGGTTATCACCCTGTAAAAACTCACGGTGTTCCTCCTTCAACGCATATCGACGCAGCCTTGGCAGGCCGCACACTTTTTTTATACTTTTAGTTAAATCTTTTTTTTCTCGTAAGATTTTTTGTAATATGTTACTACTTGTTTGCTTACATATTTTTTTTTCTCTTCCCCGTTTCATTTCTTTTTATATGTTATAATGTATATATATACGATAGTATGCATACATTTATTATTTTTATTTTAGATACATTGGATATGGTAGGTATGTTAAATGTAACCTATGATTTTAAAATAATAAAACTGTATCTATTTTATTTGTTATAATATTTTGCAATATAAAAAAATCTCTTAAAGGGTCTTGATATCATCTACCTCTTCATGTCTAGAGAACTCTCCTATTTGTACATAAAATTATTTAAATTAGTATTATTACTAGTTGTTTTACTTTAATTAATAGTTTATTTTAACACTTTTATAATTTTATCTTGGGTTTATATAAATAAATTAATAATGCTTGTTCCCAATTTGTCCGTCAATAATTGAACCTAACGGTCCTTAAAAATATACACACATTAAGTACTCAGCAATCAATTCAAAAATTACGCACCTTGGTCGTCGTTTCATCGGCACGTGGATAGCAGCGACGGCGGCGATTGTCACAAAACCCTTATATATCAGGAGTCTGCGCCTCAGAGTTCCGACAATTCACTTAACGGTAATTTATACCACGAAAATGAACACAAGACACACGGATTTAACCATTATATTGTATTGAATATCCGACAAGTTTGTGGCCGCCGAAAGCTGCGGTTGTTGTAAAAACCCCCGATGGGGGTGCACCGCTTTCTGCGTTGCTTTTCAACGCGTGGGCGGCGGATACGAAACCACGCGCGTTGGCTGTTACAACTTTGGCGGCTTTTATATAACGTTGTACACGTATTTTTAAACTACACATAATACCACGTTTAAAATGAAAGCTGAGGAACATATCTTTAACAAAACGGCAGAATCATCTCAGTAATAATCTCTTAGTATATATTTTTTAATATTTAAGTTATTAATATATGTAAATAAATATAAATGTACGTATATACGTGTGGATGTATTTATTATTGTATATATATTTAAATATTGTGTCTATATATAGATTTACATTTTTTTTTCTAAATATTGTCTATTTTATCACCTACACCGACTTCATTTCATCTCTGCATCGTCCAAAGGTTGATTTGGGGCGAAAGGCAAAGGTAGAGTCATCTACCAGTCAACGTCAAAGGAATGCTTCTAGCATTAAGTCCGCCTATATGCATTCTCATGTATATGAAGTTTAATAAATTAATAAAATAAATAATATTTAAATAACTATATGTAGCAATGTGGCGATACATGTGTAAAATAACATATGTAACCATGAATAAACAATAAGTGACTATGACTATAAACTGAGACTAAAATATAATTTTGTACCAAAATTACTCTTAAAACAAAATGTTACTGAAATTAATTAGACGTTTTTAATCTAGCAAATTCGTTTGTCTTTGGAACTTTTCCATTTTTACTCGACACAGCAAGGATCATGGGATTAAAAAGTAATATAAAAGTACCGGATTTACAAAATTAGGGTTTCTTAAGTCTGGAATTATAATATTAAATTTGTTTAATATTTGCATACTAAAACATCTCAATTTCATTTTAGACATGTTAATATTTATAGGTATAGTCTAAACTTGATATAAATTGATTATTGTTTTAATAACTTCAATAATTCATTCATCATTTTCGCTACAAGTCAATAAAGTTAGATGTGTTATATACACTTTTAGCTCAATTTGATATTTACATAATTATATTAAAATCTTGTTAAAAACAAACGCATTTCCGAGATTATAATTTCATTTGCGTCCGTAGAAATTGTATTTATGGCTCTGTTGAGGGATACAGCTACGTGATAGGAATATGAAAAGGCGATTCTCACGCGTATATTTTTTAATAAAATCTACACCTGATAAATTTGCAATATCGTATCGCAAATGAAACCCGACCTTAACAGCAACATTTACCTCCGAAGCACTAGTCGTACATTAATTGTTACAGTATTGCGAATTTGATTGGATGATGAATGAACATTCTTTTAACCGAATAACAAATTTCAATCTATGGTTATATCTCTTAATTTGTTTCTTTAAAATTTTTTTTCTCATCACATAGTACAAATGAACATATTTTAGGTATGTTTTTATTGTACGTGTGTGAGCTGGCGGGAGGTGCATAAATGCACCAACCTTCACTCAACTTATTTATATTTAAAACTTATTTTCACATAATATTTTTATTATATTATTTTTTGGGGTATTTCTATATATTCTCATGTGGTTAGGTTGTATATATAAATACATATAGATACAAATAAATACCATAATATATAAATAATATTTTATAAATTATATATAAATATAATCAAATTAAATAGATAATTAAAACCCAACCAGGTGGAAGCCCTCGGCAAGGGAGACCAGACGGCCAAGGGGTTAGGGTGAAAGGGAAAGAAACCGGCGGACAATGCGAGCAGTATCGAGTAGCACTGCCTTCATCATTTGAGCTCGAAGCGGTCCGTCACGGAGTCCCAGCCGCCTTAGATGTTCCGAGAGGCTGACAGGGATTAACCCATTCGCAGAGACAACGATCGGAATAATTTCTTATTCGGAATAATTAATAATTTCGGTCGGCATACCACACCACATGTCGGTCACCTCGTGAGCCAGGTTCAGATATTTTGTTTTCTTGTCTGTTTCGGCTTTCACGAGGTTCTCGTCATATGGAATGGTGATGTCGACCAAAAATATCCTCGACTGTGCCTGGCCATTCAACACGATGTCAGGCTTTATTGCATGAATCGTCCTGTCCGTGATAATGGACCGATCCCAATAGAGCCTAGCGCGGTCATTTCGAGCACAGCTTCCGGCGAGTATTTATAGTAAGGCAGTCTCCGATCCAACAGACCGTATTTCAGAGCGAGCTCCTGGTATAGTATCCTGGCTACAAGGTTGTATCTGGGTAGATACTCAGTTAGAAAGTAATGAACAACCGGAGAAGACATGCCGAAGCGACTCCCCGGGATGGTGATAGGTTCGACAGATGTTGACGGTGCCATCCTTTAGGATGTATCTCTGATAGTTGTTCGTCTTAATAACCTGATCCTGTATCGCACAGACAAAACCCTCGGTTTCCCCAAAGAGGTCACCGAAACGCAGCCAGTTTAAGGAGGCGACGGTATCTACAAAAGGCTCATGTAGAGCCTTGTAGAATCTCCCGTGGAGCTCTTTTTCCTTCCATACGGTCTCCCGGTCGTGAGACACTCTGTACTGCCGGGTTATGCCGTTGCTCGTTGGCCAAGGATAGAGGGGTAAGCCCTTTATCACAACTAATGCGTCCGAATAGAATGACTTATCCGGTCTCGCTAGGAAGTAATTACGGAGGCTGCACACTTCGCGATTGTGCATGGTCAGGGCGGTTAAGTAACCCCGCCCACAACGCTTAAGTACAGCCGCGGCAAGTATAGCCTCATCACTGACGATCTCGGATATGCATCCTGTGGGACGTCATGATTCTGCGGACTTTTCTGTCCAGGGCGTTAAGTTCAATTTGAATCCACCTGAGTATGCCAAATGTATAAATGACGACTGGCATGACCCAGCTGTTATATGCGCGAGCCTTGTTCGCGCCCGACAAAAGGCTGTTTAACACTTTTCTCAGGCACGCATAATACAAGTCGCGAACCGATTGTTTCATGCCAGCCGCATCGATATCTATGTTTTGTGACATACTCTTCCGTACTGAGGGCGTAGGCAAGTCTATGCCCTCAGAATTAGCGACCTTTCCCCTTTCGACACTTGCACACTTATCCGTCCCGAGCTCCATTCTGATTGAATTGCTAAAATCACAGGTGATTTTCAGCAATTCCATCAGATGTTATAATTATTATTAATTGACAGACTCGGTGATTTTGTCCATCACGCAATCGACCAACCACGGTCCTTTTTTAACGTATGCCATTTCAATACACAGAGTGTACCCAGGCATTACAGTGACTTGATTGAGGGTTTCTCTAAAGCTTACCGTTCAGATTTCATAGGGTTGGTTCGAAGGCCATCTTTTCCCGAATGAGCTTTTGTATAAACTGTAACCTTATAATACGTAACAGTTTATATAAAAATCTTGTATGTTTCTGTTAGTGATCCTCCAATATATTTCTAATGTTGAGACGATGGTTTATAGCTGTGCTACGACCCGATAGAAAGGCCTACCATCCCTAGGTCGAGTTAATAACCAGTAGTGGATCGCGGGGGAAAGAGAGTGTCGAATCGCGGTCCTCCTTTCCCTCGTCGGCTAAAACGTGGTCATCGGCGGAGCTATAGAACAGATCCGTCGCAGGGTGTTAAGAGGACTTGTGCTTCCAAGATTTCTTGATCCCTCCGGATCCCAATGGCCTCCGGGTGGGGCGGTATTAGGGGCGTTTGTTCCTCCTGTGGAATTACAGGTCGAGTAGGAAGGTGCATCCGTCTTCCGGCGTGCCTATCCAGGAGAGAGAGGGAAAAGATCAGTTCTCTTCCGACGAGGGTCTTTCTAGGTCGAATGGCACTAGTGGGGTTACGGATTTGGGCGAAAACGTTTCCATGGCCCTGCCGATACGCCGCGAAGGCGGAACATCATGGATATTTAGTCAGTGCAATCATAATTAACTCCAGTTTGTTCTGATGCTTAAGGTATTTATCCAACTGTGGATTAATATTCAGGATTATGTAATTTCAAACTAGTATAAGTTTGGTTTAATCAACATTTCGTACCAAAGGCAGACCAACAAAAACAGTGTAATTCATAACATATAATCTTAATAATCACAATTTAAATAAAAAAAAATATACACTCGCTATTGCCCGGGTTAAAAAAAAGTATTAGAAAATAACAAAAAAAAAATTAAGCATTTGTCCTTCGTAATGTCATAAAAACATATCTAAAAACTGAAACTTCGCGACACCATATGTAGTTATGCCACTTTATCTACACTATAATAATACTATAATAAATATAGCCTACGTTACTCAGGAATAATGTAGCATTCTAAAGGTGAAAGAATATTTGAAACCGGTCTAGTAGTTTTTGAGTTTATTCGTTACAAACATACAAAAATACAAATCTTTCCTCTTTATAGTATTATACATATATTAGTATAGATGACACAAACAGATTTGTAATTTAACAATCATAAATTTAATATTAAAAACATTGTTGCGAAGATCGTAGTTAACCTTGCAGGAAGCCCTTAATATATTTTTTGTTGAAAACTGTTGCTACAGAATACCGAATAATCGCCACAAAGAGAACTCGAACAAATTACATTTCATTTTAAAATCCCTCTAGATGCCTCTAGATTATGTCGGAAGTCAACATTTTAATTACGACGCGGAATAATTATGCGGCGGCTATTAGTTAAAAGTATTTTATTCATTATGGATTTTCAATGCTAAATAATATTACTAGCGTCTACCCGTGGCTTTGTCCGCGTAATTACAAATTTAGTCCCAAACTTATTTCTCACACTTATAATAAATAATATCTTATATCCTGTTCCATAATATAATCTACATCACTGCTAAATGTCGATCTTATACGTTCAGCCATTTAAGCGTGATAGAATGAAAATCACAAACCACGTATTTCTATATATCTCGTTTAACATAGATGGATATATTAAGTATAATGTAAAGATTAGTTATAATTTTGAAAATACTCTGTACTGGCAGAGCCAAGCGGCGGCTTTTGGTGTTGCTTGACCTCGCAGAATACCGACGTGAAATAGAGGCATCTTGTGCTTTTGCGTTTCGTTCGGTGAGTGAGGTAATCGGTGAGTGAGGCTCGGTGAGGGGAAAGGGCCTCCGAGAGATACCCCTACATAAACAAAGATAGCGTTTAGAAACAATACATTCAGTCGAATGTCGTCACCTATTTTAGTACGCAATCAACGCTTATATTATAATAATATGTATATTTGCAGCAAAACATCACTATTTTTTTATTTTCTAACTAAAGAAGTTTTATCACGTACTACTTTTGTTTAGTCAATTTAGCAAGAAACACAAAAAGTTCCCAATTCTTTTCGCTGTGACACGTTCGAGTTTTATACTTTCACCTAATTCGCCTTCATGTTTGTAGAACCACGTCTCTATATACAGTTATGGTTACAATTTAAGTTCTCTATTTAATTTTCATTGTACACATGAGGTGCGCCAATATTTAAAATATTAGATAGATATTAACGAAATTAAGGGGTTTAAGGGAGAACGTACCATTATTCCAAGTTCAACCTCACCTTTGTACATGGCTGTGCCAAGCGGCGGCTTTTGCTTGGCATGCCACGGCATCGCGGAATGCCAGCGTGAAGTAGAGGCAAGTCTTGTGCTTCTGCGTTTCGTTCATTGAATGAGGTAATTTCTTAAATTCATTGTTCACTGCCCCCTCTCTGATCGCCTTCTTCTTCATCAGCCTATTTAGGTCCACTATTAAATATAGGCATTTGTAACTTCCTGTTTAAACTAATGCACAAAGCATATATTCTTCAAGTTGTATTCGTTGTTTTTGTTTATGGTTTAGATCTAAACACAAGTTGTTACTGTCACTACTTGTGTTTATATCTAAACTATAAACATGTTTACAAAACTCGTAGAAAATAAAGTCACAGATTTTTCTTCTGGGGTGGATGTAAACGAGAGGTAAGAAAGAGCCAGTATAAGTCGACACGCCATTCTTAAAATGTTTCTTAAAAGGTAATTTCTCAAATTGGTATTATACTTTTTTAAATGTCCTTACATTACATATATATATTACAAACAATGTCGACAATTCGTGTTCAACAAATTGTTTCAACAATAAAAGCCTTTTATTAAAATATAACGACAGTAATCTACACTTTAGAAGGCTTTATTGCCAGGCATAACTCTAGCGCCCAACCTTTAAACATAAGCACATCATTTATGACAATAATAAAAGCGGACCTCAACTACGAGTAGTAGATTTTAATTTATCTAATGCATATGTTGTATGCACGATTATTAATAAATGTGAAATTTTATAACCTATGAAGTAAACTATATAATGAATATAGTCTAATAAGTTCAGAATAATTATTCTGAGCCTATTTCATAACACCGACAGTTCTATTTGAATATCAAATGTCAAATGGAAAGGCTTAAAATAAAGCGTGTCTAATGTTAATCCATAATTATAGAAAAAGAAATATCTACATCTGTAAAAATAATGATAGAAATATAAAAAGGTTTTAAACATCTAATTACGATGAAACGGTCAATACAATTTTAAAATATATATATACATATACGTATTTTCTTTAAATTATTGAATACTGTTATCACAAAAAATTAAACTCGCTATGTTTACCTACAGCCATGAAAAATTTCTGTAGATGTTTTTATCACAATATCTCCATCACCAAGTGTAATGAATAAGACTAATCAAAACAAATCGAACGAGCTGGAATACCCATTTATCTACTAGTATACTGGTAACCGTGTTTTACCACAGTATTCATGACGTGTTGGAACACTAGAAATTCTATTTTTATGACACGTCGAGAGATAATTTAAAAAAATGTATGTCGATGCGCCTGTTAGAAGTATAATGAACATATTTTAACAGATAAGATTGAGAACGATTTACGAAGCAGGGGCTTTTGGAAAAAAACTAACACAGTAAGTCAGACACAGATAATATTGCTATAGTGCCAGAAATCATTAACAAATTAACAGAATACAGGAAAAATAACTGTTTAACACTAGTTTTCGTATGGTAGTAATTTATTAAAAAAAGGAGTCCTACCTCCTTTTTTTAGAGCCGAGGTAGCCTAGTGGTCAGGGCGCTCACTTTACTATCATATATAAGTGACCTGGGTTCGATCCCCGTTACTGGCACCACTAAAATTGTTAGTAGCAATTTTAAGTGCTGTATTTACCACGTGCTCGGCGGTGAAGTAAAACATCGTGAGGAATATCTGGAAAAAAATTATTATTTCGAGGATTTGTGAAGCCCGCCAACCCGCAATGGAGCAGCGTGGCCATTCCCGGCTCCTACAGCCTCTCAGATATTGGATAAGAAGACCTTTGCCCAGCAGTGGGCACTTACAGGCTACTACTTTACTTTACTTTTACTCCTTTTTTGGCTCGGAGCCGTCTGGTTGAGTACCACCGTCTTATCTTATTCTGCCGCTAATCAATAGTGCAGTCGCTGTTGTGTTCCGGTATCAAAGGTATAGAGAGTATGCATTAGTAAGATATTCTATGTGATAATCTCCTGCGAATAAATAGCTGAACCCTGTTCAAATACGAGTATTTTCATTAGCTTTGCTTAAGGGTATTGTTCGGGAACAATACCCTAAAGCGAAGCTCTCCTATAGAAAATTAATGGTAACTGTTTGGATGTCACTTCATTATTGCTTTTTGAGATCCGGTATATCAATAACAGCAGATGTGAAGAACTCCGAAGTATGATCGCGAAACTCTTAAAGAAACAACCGCGACTGAGCAATCGATCGTTGCCATTATTGCTCCATGATAACGCGAGACCACACAGTGCTCGACAAAACGTTTTAACATTACAAGACCTGCAGTTAGAAACCATACCTCATCCATTGTACTCGCCAGAACCCCAACCGATTACCATTATTTTCTCAATTTGGACAATTTCCTTGCAAGGAGAAATATTAGTTTTCAGGAAGGGGTACAGAATGCAGTCCAGATTCCGAGAGTTCTTTCGCAAAGGCATAAACGTTCTTCCCACGATATATACAGACCTTGACTGAGAAAAATTTGAGTTTGAATTCTTCAATATAAAAGAGAAATTTCCTACTTTAACCCCAACAATATGTGTATAAATATAAATAATTTTCACAAAATTATCCCGTATTTAAACTACTGTACTTATATAATAGATACGTTGTATGGCTTAGGAATAGCCTGAAGAGTAAGAGGTTAGATTTAATGTCGTAACGTCGCATCCAACCTGTGAAATGCATTTAACATTACATTTGTATGTAGCATTTTTGTGATTTACAGATATAAATTGGTCACAGGCAAACAAACACACACTGTACGAATTACAAAAAAAAATTCTAGTGAGGAAGTCCCATACGAAAAAACCGTGACTTGCACCGCCGGAGTCATAAACTTTGCCATTGCGCAATCGTTTTATCTTTATTCTATTAACACACCATGTTAATATTTTCGAAATGATGTTTAATTCTTTTGAAAACATAATTTTCTTCGTGACGCTAATAAGCAATATTAATTAAATCATTAATAAACACCGAAGTTAATTAAGAATATAAATGTTGTATGCTTTGGTCTCTAATTAAAATAGATTGCGATTCTGTCTCAAAAGATGTACGAGTATGTTCTACGATTGTGTCACTAAATATTAATTATACGTGTTAGTCGAATAAAAATATCCAATTATTTACCTTACCTTTCCTTAACTTACCTTACCTTACTTTAACAGCTTGTATATAGTCCTCTGCAGGATATTGGCCTCTCCCATAAGGATCATTTGCCACAATCGCCACGCTCGGCATGCGGATTGGGGATCGCAGTATCGAACACCTCGCACCTTAGACGCTGCTGCCCGCCATCTGCTTACTCTTTCTTGTATAATTATTTAGCTAAATTTATATCTATCATCATCTACATTTCTAGTATATCTTTTATTTTATCTTTAATCGATTATTGACAAAAGATTGTATTTAAATTTTAATGCAGCATGTATTGTTTTTTAATTTAAAATATAATATACAATAAAACAAGATATAATTTTGTTTTTAAATTTTAATACTTTATTATATTCATTTAGTGTTTTCACATTTAGGTGAGGTTTGAACAGATGTGGTTTAGACTGGTAACGTCGCACATAACTGTTGAAAAATGAACTGCGTTCCGATACGCGCATTGAAATCAATGAACATCGTTTTTATACATACCGTAATTGATGTTGACGGAATACACAGAATAAACTTGTTTACATTAAATTAAGCTACTATTTAAGATAATTTTGCTTTATTAACATGGCTTTGTTTTATTTAAACAAGATAGTATATAAGACGGGGATAAAAGTGCGTTAATAAATTAAGCCTAACACTAACATAAGCTAAGTAAAAATTAAATTAAAAATGCCCCATATAAATGTTCGATGGGGAAAGCCCTACTCCCTAAATTTAAGAGGATCGCAGCCTGGTATGCTCCGCTGCTCCAGAGCGAGTTGAACAACTTCACAAATCCAAAAAGTTTTTTATTTATTCACACATATGAATGTTTCCTCGCGATGTTGTTCTTCACCATCGAGTACTCCGGAACCGCAGCTTTCTGTAAGTATTTACAATAACCGATTAACTTCGAAACAAAAACTGATTATATCCAACAAACTAAATATTATATTAAAAGAGAACACTTTTACCAATATCCATCTAAGATACCATATACCTATAGGTATTATAAACACCCAAAAAATTTATAATTTCATCATCTGCTTACTCTGTCGGTATTACTTTTGTTTTACAAAAAACCATGTTACATAATTTTTGCGTAAAAGTGGCAATTCGAGTCATCCATCTCTGCTCTAGTAATTAATACAATAATTTTATTTCGTATTTTCAAAACTTACTGAGCTTCGCACTATGATATGCTTGAAATTGTTAAATAGTAAAAGTTATAATACATCTTACAAAACTAACAAAACGCATGTCGGTTTTTCTCTTGATACGCGAATAATTTACTTAAAGCTGAATCGATGAACCTAAAATAAATTATATTCCAAGACTTCTTCTCTAGTCAAGACAGTCGTTGAATAATTTAACAGTGAACTCGAGAATTAGACTCCAGTTCACTGACCAATTAATAGTGCTGATTAGCGGCGCCAATTGATAAGAGGTTGGTAACTACGCAGACGGCTCCTAGGCAGAATACACCCTTAAGCCTTGCTCACTGGTCATTATTTCCTCTGCAAAATGGTTGCCTGGTAGAGATCGCTTCTAAGCGATAAGGCCGCCAATTGTAACTTTGTGTATTTCATGTTTCTTTTTATTTATTTTTTTTCCTAATTTTTCTATTGGTGTACAATAAAGTGTATTTCATTCAGAATAGGACTCGTACCTCCATGTAACTTTTGAAATACTTTAAATACTTTGTAACTGCAGGGAAATCTATTTCAAAGAGTTAATAGTAATCGTGATCGATTTCATTTTATCGTTTTGAAATATAGGACAGTTTAATATATCGTCTCGTATAAACTTGTCTCGTTTATTTGAAGCAATATTTGATTACATTGTGCAAATAATAGCCTGAACTTCTGTACTGAGCTAATAAGAATAAATAAAATTATTTAAAAACTATATTAGGATATATTATCAAAACCAAGTGAGCACAATCTAGGTAGCTGTCAATTTTTTTTCATATATCCAATTTTGAAAATCGAACGTGAATATTATCCTTTATTTTGAAATGGTGTTACTGTAATTGTGTTCCAACATTTTAGTGAGTAATCATTTGTCCACTTTCTTACCAATAATATGTGAAACGGCGATTAAATCAAAGATTATTTAGATGAAAAAGAAACATATTTGATTGAGGCTTAAGAAAAGAATGCAAAATATGCCTGGAATCAAATTACTAAATTCCGAATTCCAATTTTGTAAAATGATTAGAGTTCACTTCATCTTAGTCCACTTTACCTCCAATTTAAATATATAAATCCCTTGCTTTGCAAACCTCTGTGTTTAAAATTCGATAACTGTAATTATCATAATTAACTTTTTAAACCAAGTTTCAAAGTGCAAATACTGATTAAAATAAATTTCAGTGTTTTAGGTTATTTTCCGTAATTTATTCACGATGAAACTTAAGCCAGGATAAAAGGCGTTAAAGTATGTAATTTGTTTATATTATTTAATTCCTTTGTCCAGGATCAATCAGACCAATATTAACATTTAGAGGTACGTACAGTTATGTCCAATTTTTAACGCTGAGTAAGTAAAGTAAACCTGTATGTGTCTACATTTGTGACATACTCAGAGATAACTAGGGTAATAAATATACAAAAGTGACCTTTGGAAAAGCATTAATTTGAACTCAAAACACATTACTTTGGATACCTTCATGCCAAGTATCGTATGATAGTTATGACAAAAATTGCTGTTACAACATGCTGATATGAAAATAATCAAAAAAAATACTTCCTTGCCTGACCATGACAAGTAACACTAGTTTTACACTTTTGAATAAAACACGTTTATATTTTTATTTTTACTGGTATTGTAAACTGTAAACAGACGGCTACACTATCTTATAAATAACCTGGTAGCTAAGATGACATCATTATGATATGAATGTATTATGGTCTGGAAATATAGATTGTCCCGATCTTTTACCAAATATTTTATCACTGGTACGCTAATACTGCACAAGACACAAGTTAGACACGATGTTATTAACAAAATCGGGGCACAACATATAACACATACAACAGCACACGAACACATGCACACAAAGACACCCACAGACACACACGAGCATGTGCTGTTATTTAATTATTTAATTAAATGTGTAATCTTGATTGGCCTTTGACCAAAATAATATATATTTTGAGATGTGGTTAATATAAAAAAAGGTTATGGATTATTACTTTTTATTTTATTTTAAAATATATATTAAACAAAGCTATTTTTACCGCACTTTATGTCTTTCTACTCTGCCGTCTTTTTTCGGTATCTTTTAGTATGTATCACAAGTTTTTTAAGGTAACTTAAAAGGGTTCGACAGTACGTGACCCATCGCGCGACAGATGTCGAAGACGTGACGACAACTAAGTAGCAGCAGAACTGGCTGGTACCGTAATTATTAATCGATTACCACAACGTGTCTTAGTGGTTAGCGTATCGGACTGCGAGACATTGGTTGTTAATTCGAACCCCGGCCGAAGTCTATATTAGTGCACAATCACAAATTATTGGTTTTCGGGTCTAATCGTATATATCTTTTGTCCCGTGTCTCTCTGACACTACATCCTTCCTCCGACCTTATAGCACATACGAATTGTATATATTATTTTATGGGATACGGGAAGGTAAAAACGAGTAATATACTTGCGGCATTATGATATCTCCTGCGCAGGTGACAGCTATCGAGAGTAATTGTAAGATGTCCCCATGGTCGAATTCGGCCAGGCGTACAGTCAGAATAGCCTGGAAGAAGGAAATTTCCAGCAGCGGATTGCTTAAAGGATAATAATAGAAACGAATTGAAACTATTGTTTATTTAAGAATTTAAGCTATTAAAGCTATTGCAAAAAATTAATTAGCGTAATTTACTACTAGCAATGATAAGTAGCAATTGCTACACGAAAAACCCACTCCTTAATTGTAATAAGCTTAGAATACTAGTAAGCTACAATAATGTTCAAAACTTTATCATTAAAATGTCGTCTAACATTAAACTAAAACACTTTAATATAATTACACAGCGACCTCATTCTTCTGTGACTCGACAGTGATTTGGGTCAAGTCGTTTATTTGTGCAATATCATAACAGTAAGAAAGCTTTTACGTATTGCATTTTATTCTCTTCTGTTACTTTTCTCTTTTGTTACTTTTATTTAGAAGAATTTTATTTCCATTCATTCAAAGGTCAACAGCGTTGAAATAACCTATTGTGTATTTTGTTTAAGGACATTCCGAATCCTTTAGTGTTATAATGGATAAGAAAATTATTAAAATTTATAAACACTATTCCACGTCGAATAACATAATTTGCAGCACCCTTGTCTGGTCATGAGTGTCTTAGAAGACTGCTTCATTATCATTATTTCTGCCTGCCACAAATCCACTGCTGCACTTATGTACACCCAAATATTGCCTCAACCAAATATTCCCACTAGGCACGGCCGTGAGTTACCTGCATCCTTCGACTTCCCGCAACATATAAATACATCTCAATAAAATATAAAAAAATATACAACCTATCCGGGCTACATTGTTCTTTTTTCAAAAGTGGGTAAGCCAATGGAAATTTAAAAAGTCAAGTCAAGTAATAAAAGAATACGAGGTTTTTATGGATAGTTTCATACTCATACAACCACTTAATACATTCAAATTCAAATCATACAGTAATAGTAGTAATATTTTTGTAATGTCGACATAATGTAATGAATGCAATCTTCACAAAGTGCTTCGCTTCGTAGTAAGCAAATGGTCAAACTTTCAAGAAATATTCGCCAGTTTTTGCTGGCGCATACTTGGAGAGGCCTATGTTTAGCAGTAGACTGAAATAGGTTAATGTTGTAGTAGTGTAGTATAGTTAACAAGGTCATTAAATTACAGAAGGCTATTAAGATTCTAAGCATTCTGAGATTAGTTACAATATCCATCGAAAGTCTTCTATTATTTTTAACTCTTTTTCTCGCACAAGAATAACATTATTAAAACAGTAAAAAAGAAGATTTAAATAAAGGAACATCTGTACTCGTTAACCTATTTAGTATTACAAATGTCGTCGTAAATTTTGCAAGGAAACGTCCCTGCCCCGCAAACGGATCTACGGGACCTTCGCGGTAATCAAATTATAATCACCGGTGCGGAATAGGTTTTTTATGAACAATCTTTGTTTCATGTCATGAATATAAATTTAATTATATGTTAAAACAAAACTGACTTTTACGATTATTTCTTACATAAAATAACTTACGACGTAATTTAAATTTTATCTACAATGAAATTAATAATTATTTAAAAAGAGTGCCACTGGGAATCACTTATTTCAAAATAATTTCGAATTTGAAATACGATCCGATTGAAATTCGAAATTTGAATTATTGCCCTTTAGCGCATATGAAATGTTCAACGCTTTTTCCTTAGTTATCACGCATTGTCTCACGACACTCAGATGTATGAGGAGGCAGCACTTCGCCACCACAAATAGGGTTGCATGATTTTAGACATTAAATTGTAAATGTAGTATTAACCCCACTGAAGTAATTGTGGAAACTTCCCAGCTCTATGATAGTTCTACATAACTAAGATCTAGCGTGGCCATGCATTATCAATGAATCGCTTTGTCAGATAGTATATCTCTGTCTTATATGAATAAAATGTTATGTTATGGCGATTAGGGTATGATCGCGATCCTTAACAGCCTATTATGATTTACACGAACACTACACATTTGAAATGAAACTATGATTTACGGATTTTATCGCGTTTAATTTTGTTTTTATATTTTAGACTTTTCGAATGCTTTACAACAGGCGTGGTCACGGGGGGGCTGAGGTGTTAAACGTCCAGATGCCACTCGGACTATCTTCAGGTTTTATTTGTTAGTTTTGCTCCGATCTACGCAGAATGTTTTCACAATATCTTGAGATCGTGCTGGCGTATGCTTGGTTTTAGATTTAATTGTATTTATTACTGGATCCCAAGCCAGTGGTAGTACCCAGCCATATTCTCTATTGAAATTAGGATGTTTTTAGATTTCAAAAAGCTTAACAGCTTGTGAATAGTCCACTTCAGGACATAAGCCTCTCCCATGAGGTGGATTTTCCATAACACTGATAATGCCATGCACGGTAAGTGGATTGGCTAGTAGTACCAGACATCTCGCACCGCAGATGCTACTGACCATCATCGGTCTGGTATTTTTGAGATGGTTATTCCACCATGGCTCGGTAACGATATCAATTTTCAAGGCTTTTCTCTTAGTCGCTTCTCATAATGCCCACGGGAAGAAAAATCGAATGCCTCTAAATATTAAAAAATATAAAAAAGTTTAGTCTGCAGTGATCACTTGCTTTGTTTGTCGCTCGTTTTCCTGTCTATCGTAGGTTCTGGAAGCCTGTGTCCATAAGTATATTTTTTTTTCGCATCAAAACATAATCTTTTAAATTACTTTACATCCTGGTCACAATATCACCACTGTATTGATTAAAGTAACTGACGACATAAGAAAAGCTGTCGTTATAATTATCAGAAACTAACAGTGTTGTGCTTTCAACATACAAGATATATAGATATCTTTGATGTAGTCATTTTCAGCCGCTGACTGACTTAGAGTCTGGTTTGCCACAAGTTGGGTATACTTTCTCTAATTATGATTTCCTTATTCCACACCTCAAGCGTGAAGCGGAGAGGTTGTTCTCTATTTAAGAATACTGTCATAACATTTGTCGCTGTTTGTATTCATTTATGTAACGTCTGTATTCAGACGATCTACAGCTATATATTTATTCTAACATTAAAGATCTATGCAATGTTATTAAAAAACTTAATGATAATCTGGATACCATCACAGATTGGTCAAATAGATATGAAGTTTCCGTTATTTGTCTAAATGTAAAGTGGTATAGTGTACGAATGTTAGCTAGGGTGGATCTTTATAATAATATACACCACACTATGACTTCACAGTTACAGATTGGTGAAACCAGCCGTAAAGCCGCTTTTAAAGGTATATAAAGCCAGTATAATCACAGGCCATAGCATTATATCTTAATCCTCTGAGGTGATAACACGTTTACCTTCTTTGATTGAAGTTGTTTGCTGGTGTCCATTGGCTGCAGTAACCACTTACCATCAGGTGGAGTGATGGCTCTTTGTTACCCCTAACCAACAAAAAAAATTACAACCCATTATGACTTCGCAGTGTGTGTTATTTAGATACAGCTTTATATCTTTTAATTACATTGGAGCGTCTTATCAATAATTGCATAAGATTTTATTATCGGTTTATTGTTTGCGATTCAAAGCTTAAATGGCTCTCTATTCGCCAACGACGAAGCCATTTTTTTTAGTTCCGGAATCTTATCAGTACTGTATTCTATTTTAAACGATCCGAGCCTACCTTCTTATCTTAAGGATAACTTTAATTTTCTTATTCGAGTACCAAGTACCTCGTAATTCAAACAGTCTTCAATATGAATGTTCCGGGGTATGTTTCTGGTTTCTTTAACTCTTCTTTTATCTTTTAATCTACACGTATCTGGAATACCCTCCTCGGTAATATCATGAAAGTATCGAACAAAAACTAGTTTAAAACTCTTCTTCGACGTCACTATCTAATGGCAAATATCATCTGATATATTCTCTATATTTATGTACTTATTTTATAACTTCGTATAATATGGTATGTTTGTAATTTATATATAAATTTATATTCTAATAAGATATTGATAAAATTTTGTTATGTATTTTATAGCGCTTAATATTTTATTTTTATTAAAGATTATTTATTAGAACGTTTTAACTGCCAACATGTTATTCTTCTTCGCTCTGGGTTGACTGGCAGCGAATGCCACAGGGCATTAAGTTCGCCCATTATATAACTTAGTAAAAGGTATTAACAAAAAATAAACAATAAAAATATTAATAAATATGTTATAATGTTACCACGGTTACTAAACTCATTCTTAGATTACTAATCTATAGATCCATGGATTACAAGCATAGAACTTATGTACAATACTCTCCAGGGAGAGATTACAAGTCTAAATCATGCCAAAAATAAGGATTATGCAGTTCAAATGTTGTTTTCTATTCTGGTGTATTTATTATTACAAAAACCGCCGTGTGGTGTCGGCATCAGAAATCGGCCACCCTTTTTCCGCCGTGGGTGTCGTAAGAGACGACTAAGACAAAAACCTTGAAAATCGCAAGGGTATACATCTCGAAAAATACCAGACTAGAATAAGCATACCAATGGCGGGTAGCAGCTTTCAAGGTGCGAGGTGTCTGGTACTGCGATCACAAATCAGCTTGTCTAAATCGATCTACCCAAAGCATCCATTTTGGAAAGAAGGAGACGATTAGAATAGGAATGGGGTCAAAGAGGAAATATACCATTCTTTTCTTGCCTTGCTAAGCAACGGACTGGGCTCTGGTGACTGACTGACTGTATAAAATACATCCGAATATGCCAAATCCAAATCCTACAGAATTCTGATGGGAAGCTGCATCTCTAGTGCAAGGGAAGGGCACTACTCTCACCAACTCACCTGCTGAAATTTTTCATTAATACCATCTTGACACCTTGACACCAAGACACCTTCATAAAAAGGTCTAGGTCTAGCACTGGGCTCATACAGACTGATAGAGAAAAACAAAAATTAACTTACCTACAGTAGACGAAGGTACACTTTTTATTTAAATAAAAAAGACTTTAAGTATATTTATATACTGCTAGTGCAATAACTTTGTAAAGAATTAAATTGGTTGAATAACTCAAGAGCGCACATTCATACCCAAGTTGCTTCTAAGTGCGGGCCGAAAGGGAAACGAGCGGGTATCACTGACTCTGGTCCATTTCCTAGTTACATGTCGCAGCAGAGATTTATATTCGTTTATTTAAGATATGGTAAACATTTTCCTTTGTTAGAATTTTTTGTGTGTTGTGTTGTGCTTAAACTAGCTTTCTGAAAACGATGTTAAGAATACAACTCGCGAAGCTGAAGTTTTAGTCCTGTACATGGAAGACATGGACACGAATTATATTCCAAAAGAGAAAGCATATGTGTCACTTTTTGACATTTGATTAAATTTGAGAACACTATTTGACTGTTTATAATAATAAGAATATATTTTGTTAAACGTCTCATTACCTTTATCGGTGATGAATATAGCTCCGTAGTAAATATTATTATATCGTTCCGCGTGTTGTTTACGTTGTTTACATAATTACCTAAATAGGAGTTATTGCGATATTATCTCAAATTTACGTAAATATGAGAATAATAAAATACTATTATTCGTTCAATATAACGTAACTATAACAAAATTAAAACTGGTAAATAAAATTACGTCTTAAATTTCGCTAGCGAGAGAAGTGTTTCCGAGTAAAAGAACAAAATTATTTCTAATTCATGGCTCTTTGCGTCAGGGTTTAATTGTTTCATTTTAACTTTATGACTACTTTTCTTTCATGTAGGTAAAGAACCTTGTTTTTCGCATTTGTATGCGAAAGACTGTTTCAGATGAGTAGTTATTTAAAAAATATAATTTACTTTGGTTGAACTTTAAGATTCATTTGCAATGAATACATTAACCTCCAATACCCATGAATACAAATAATCTTAATAACAAAGAATCAAAACCTCGCGATTGTTTACAATTTTTTTTGACTATTATGTTAAAATTACTTAAAATTCAAATAAAATAAAATTAAGTTAGATTAGCAATATATTAATGGCACTGGTAAAGCATTCTAGAATTTAAAATAAAAGCGCTGGATCGTTCCCTAACGATTTAAACCATTTGTATAAAGCTAAGCGATCAGATGAAAAAGATTGCGATAGGTATCTATCGGGAATAAATCACAGCAAATCTTCTTCAAATAATTGATAACATTACTTTTATACAATTAATTTAATTTGGAAATATATATTACGTATAATTTAGACTTCACATTTAGACAAATACAGTTTGGTCAGTGACATGGTTGTCATTGGTTATTCTTATGCTAATGGTCAGGGCGATCGATATATTATAGTGCGCGAGTATAGTTCTACCCCAGGATTAATTGTAAATAGGAAATTAACTGTTAAATGAAAAATCCACGTGCTCGGCGATAAAGGAAAACATCGTAAGAAAACCTGGATGTCTGGTAAATAAATTAAAAAAAAACCTATTACATCGAGTCTTGAGAATATGTGGCGGACGATTCCCGGCTCTAAATTGCTTTGCCCAGCTGTGGGACATTTACAGGCTTTTACTTTACTTTAAGGATAATTTTATTAAACTTCAGCTTTTCGTAATCGGCATCGATTTTTCGGATACATTGAAAACCATTGAAACTAATATAAATATGAAAAAAGTATGACGTCTTTCTGGCCAATTATGACTTCGACAACTTCTGAATACACAAGCGTACGTGCCGCAAACACAGAGGCACTCGCTCGCCTTTTCTTTCCCGTATCTGTTAGAACACTAATACGATAAGATCGGAGGAAAGGTCAGATGCAGTGACAGGGACACAGGAGACTACAAAATCTGACCCAATAACCAATAACTTCTGCGACATGATGTGTTTCGACACAAAACTAAGCCATAAGTACAAATATAATATTGGTGGCAAAATGGTATGGGAGTACGTACGTATTGCATAAGTTTATGGGTTTCGCTAGCTTGAAGTACAGATTGTGTTGTGTTGTCCAAATAGAGAGAAGGAAATACTATTACTTCAGATTACCATACGATGCACGATAAATAATATGCTCATGATAATAATATGTGCATAATATGCTCGTGAAACGAAAACAAAATAAATGTAATCTTCTCACATTACTTAATACATCGCCACGTTAAGTAAAAGCGTGTAAAATGATTTGAACTTTAAGTTCAATACTTTATGAATAAATGGATCATTGCGAAGTAATAAAAAAATTCTAAGTTAGTTTCTATTTAAGTACGCAGTTTCATTAAAGACTATTATTTCAATAGTTTCTGGATATTACTAGCGTTGCGGGTACTTTTAGTCGCTAATAGTTTCAAACCAGTCGTCGTGTTTATTGTTGAAATTTAAATGCAGTTTGTATTTTATTGTATACTGTAATATCAGCGTAATAATAAAAAAAAAACAATGAAATCCTTATTTGTAAGTATTTGGTTGCCTTCGATAAGTATCTACAATTAATAAATAATCTCCTAAATAAAGAGGTAGTCAGAGGTCTAAACATTTATTTTTTTCTTTTCAATCCACTTTCAAAGGCAGCATATTTTTGGACTAACGTGCCAGATATAAAGCCATTGTAAAATATATTGATACGAGGCATCCACATAGGGGATGGAACTCACTTCCCCTGATTCAGAGGCTGCTCTCCTGTCCATTTGTACCCCTAAGAATATTCATTATATTTATTGCTATTTGAAGAGGGTCCTGTATGGGCCTGAAGGACTTCAGTCCTTTACTAAAGAGTTTACGCTTCTTGCAAAAAACCGGATAGCAGTTATGAATTATTTTTGAGTTCGAATATTAACTGTTTATTAAATACTGGGATATCTGCCGGCACCGGTTACATAGATTATATAAAACATTTTTTTTTAAATATAGAACGTTTATTTTATGTACAGTATAGGTACAAAAACATAAATATTTATTTCCGTAGAACTGAATGGCTTTATCAGTTTGAAGAATTTTGTAACCATTAGCTTTAACAAAATGACTGCTTATTCAATTGAAAAGTGTCTTTTTTTGTATTTTATCATCAATTATGAGGAGAAGTAGACAATCAAACTTCAAGTCTTTATCTCAATTGATTGTAGAGATTATTGTGGTGGAAAAAGAATATTACACATATAGACTTGTAGTTTAGCCGTTTCCGTATTTCGTAATCCCTTTCTTCATTGGTAAATATCTATATAGTCTATATTATATAACAATGATTGTATAGAATATTATTATTATCTACATTACAATGACTACTCAAAATATAACATTAAAATTAACAGAAAATTAAGAAGTTATTTAATTAAAAAAAAATTATCCTTGAAATTATTTTAATTTATATAATGGAATTACGTCCCCCAAACTACACATACTATTTATTTTTATATGACAGCACTATATTATAACAATAGGCAAATAATATTAGTGAATGACAACAAGGAATTTACATTTTTCTTTCATAACTTGTATATTACATATATATATATATATGTGCATGTGTGTGGTTATTTATCACTTATTGCAGTAAACTTATAATTCTTTAAACTTGACTTGCTGCTGTTAAATAGGTCCACAGTTTGTGCAATTTTTAGTTAATATTTTAAGTAAAAAAAAAATCCACCGGGATTTCTTATGAACCACCCACCCATGAAACCATAATTGATGCAGGATGATGACCACATTAAGCTTTTCCAACAAGTTGCGATGCTTGCACGCGATAATAGATGGTAAGCATCTTGCTTCAGGACTCGTTTAATCATTCAGAACGGGCCCGAGCAGGAACCTTCATTTTACACGATTATTTTTTGTTTCATTTTAGGGACTTTGAAGATGTTCACAGCAAGTCTGGCGCTAACAGCACGATATTCCCCCGACCTTTTATGGTTTTCGATGGAGGAATTGTTGATGTACCTGACGATAATGCGATACACAAACATACGGCTTATACCTAGCCTATGAAGCGTCTAAAAAATTAATAACGGTTCCATACTCACGTAGTGCAAAGAAATCTCTGCAAATCTGTTGTCTTTACCGCCGCACTTCGTAATTTTACAATCACGGTGAAGAATAACATGAAAAAACACAAATCGATAAAAGTTTCTTACATAATAAATGGATTCCAATTTTTAAAATAGAACAAATTACTATTTAAAATTAAACATAATTTATGGCTAGGCTTAGTTATTTATCAGTTTTAATAATTATTGTATCCATTTAACCATACATAATAACTGAAAACGAATTCCCTAAAACGATTAATTATATTATTACTCCTTTACTCGCGAGTCCCTCAGGATTAGACGGAGATTTTCTTACGCCGCCTCCTAGGCACGTCTAATGTATCTGAATAATTGAAAAGTGTTAGATACTGCTGTTTTTTCATATGGATTTTGTGGTACTACTTTAAGAAATCATGTAGCAAACTAAAACATTTGATTGGTGACTAAATTTAAAACAAACGATGTATCTTAATAATTTCCTTTTACAGGAAAGGTTAGAAACTTGAATTCATAACATATTAACATAAAATATTTCATCAAAAAATAGCACCAACTGTGAACTTATTTAACAGCAGCTAGTCAAGATACAAAAGAATTATAAGTTTACTGAAGTAAGTGA
This sequence comes from Bhutanitis thaidina, assembly GCA_029286595.1. Classification (NCBI taxonomy): domain Eukaryota; kingdom Metazoa; phylum Arthropoda; class Insecta; order Lepidoptera; family Papilionidae; genus Bhutanitis; species Bhutanitis thaidina. The sequence goes on from JAGSMS010000010.1 coordinate 5,916,606, forward strand.
TAAATAATCACACACACACGCATTTATATAGATTTGAATATGTATGTATATATGCGTATATATGTATTCTGTTTTTCTATTATATTTATATATATATATATATTCTTTTGTAACTGGACTTGGTGCTGTTAAATAGGTGCGCAGTAGGTGCAATTTATTAATATATAATAAATAATAAATATTATACTAGTTTTAGTAAGTAATTAATATTAAATCTTTTATTTTATCTGGTTAAAGGCCAAAGCCAAAAGCTGTTTTTGATTAATCACTTAGACTTCCATAAATATGTGCACATAAGTTTGATTATTGTTGTAGTTTCTAAAAAAAATGCATTTAATAATAAAACAATGTTACCTCCACTGTAGGATACTATCTCGTATTGGGAAGATTGGGATTTCGAATTGTAAAATTGTCCATGGACCAATACCGAAATTCGGAACAGTTACTGGTAGGCAAATACTTATCTCGTGCGGGAATCGAACCCGTCCAAACGTTAAGCGTTGTGCTACAGACCTACAGAGCTCAATACTAAAAATATTAGCTGCGTACTTAAATATTAGCTTTACACAATTTGTTTTCTCATATGCCTCTGTCTTGACAAACTAAATTAAAAATTATTTGGTCGCAGTGTATATAGGTATTCTATTTATTTTAATATTAAGGTAGAAGCAAGTAACATGCTGTGTATCTTGTAAAATAAATAAAATAAAAATAAAATGAACATTGGTTACTAAAGTTGCATCATCTTACATTAATATTTATTTTAGCTATGCATATATATAAATTCTTTATACGTGTATGTCTAACATTTCGCAATACTTCAACGACTTCCTTAACAACTCCTTTAACGTCCAACTGTTCTTCCAATTGTTTTCCGGAAGACATTAGAAAAGTTTTCTTCAAAATATTGCTACGTCAACATCTTTTTAAGACTACCGTTGTCTTTTGATATTGATAGTGATACCATCGGATTATAAAGAGTATATATAAATTATATTAGTGAATTACTATTATAAACATAGACGTTAACAACTTTGACCTTCATTTTTAATTCTTAAAAATAGATGTGACGTGGGTGGACCATTTCTATTATTGTATTACTAGTCGACTAAACTTTACAATGAGCTTAGATTAAGGAGCTTATATTTGCTTTGGTTTAACGACTTAAATGTGTTAAACACAAACGTAGAGAAATTAAATTGATGCTATTTTATTCTTCAGAAGATCCAAAGAATTTAATTTTGGGTACCTTTTGGGCTTCATAGGTTTCTTTGGCTCCTTAGGAAAATCAGAACTATTTTTTGTCCGTATATATACATATCTGTTCGGTTGGAAACTTAGCCTTTAATAGGTTTTGACGTATCTAGATTCCTATTGAAAACAAAAGTCTGGAGTAAAGCGCAGCTTATTACTCATGTATTTCGTAAGGTATGCGACTGCGCCGGAGACTCATTTACTAGTAATGACGAGAGTGCCCTGCCCAGACGGTTCCTAGACAGAAAAGATGCTACCTCCCAGTAACATTATAGTAAATACTGCATTTTAGAAAAGGACTTTTGGCGCGGACTCGTAAAGTGATGGTTGTGTTTCCATATTGAATGTTGTGATTTCTGTATATTTCGTGATTTGATATTAAATAGTGATTACTCTATTCATAAAATGTACAATGATTGAAAAATTAAATTCAAGACTGCCAGTAGTTTTTAAGGCCAATATCACGGCTTTAACTCCTTTTGATTAATATAATATGGGCTCAAGTCAAATGACACGTCCCGTACGAAACCTTATTAGGTTGCAAGCAAGCAATGAATGTCGACACTAATAAAGCGACTAAGTATTTTGTTATAATTCAAAGAATTTAATTTTGGGTACCTTTTGGGCTTCATAGGTTTCTTTGGCTCCTTAGGAAAATCAGAACTATTTTTTGTCCGTATATATACATATCTGTTCGGTTGGAAACTTAGCCTTTAATAGGTTTTGACGTATCTAGATTCCTATTGAAAACAAAAGTCTGGAGTAAAGCGCAGCTTATTACTCATGTATTTCGTAAGGTATGCGACTGCGCCGGAGACTCATTTACTAGTAATGACGAGAGTGCCCTGCCCAGACGGTTCCTAGACAGAAAGATGCTACCTCCCAGTAACATTATAGTAAATACTGCATTTTAGAAAAGGACTTTTGGCGCGGACTCGTAAAGTGATGGTTGTGTTTCCATATTGAATGTTGTGATTTCTGTATATTTCGTGATTTGATATTAAATAGTGATTACTCTATTCATAAAATGTACAATGATTGAAAAATTAAATTCAAGACTGCCAGTAGTTTTTAAGGCCAATATCACGGCTTTAACTCCTTTTGATTAATCACTTAGACTTCCATAAATATGTGCACATAAGTTTGATTATTGTTGTAGTTTCTAAAAAAAATGCATTTAATAATAAAACAATGTTACCTCCACTGTAGGATACTATCTCGTATTGGGAAGATTGGGATTTCGAATTGTAAAATTGTCCATGGACCAATACCGAAATTCGGAACAGTTACTGGTAGGCAAATACTTATCTCGTGCGGGAATCGAACCCGTCCAAACGTTAAGCGTTGTGCTACAGACCTACAGAGCTCAATACTAAAAATATTAGCTGCGTACTTAAATATTAGCTTTACACAATTTGTTTTCTCATATCCCTCTGTCTTGACAAACTAAATTAAAAATTCTTTGGTCGCAGTGTATATAGGTATTCTATTTATTTTAATATTAAGGTAGAAGCAAGTAACATGCTGTGTATCTTATAAAATAAATAAAATAAAAATAAAATTAACATTGGTTACTAAAGTTGCATCATCTTACATTAATATTTATTTTAGCTATGCATATATATTAATTCTTTATACGTGTATGTCTAACATTTTGCAATACTTCAACGACTTCCTTAACAACTCCTTTAACGTCCAACTGTTCTTCCAATTGTTTTCCGGAAGACATTAGAAAAGTTTTCTTCAAAATATTGCTACATCAACATCTTTTTAAGACTACCGTTGTCTTTTGATATTGATAGTGATACCATCGGATTATAAAGAGTAATTATATTAGTGAATTACTATTATAAACATAGACGTTAACAACTTTGACCTTCATTTTTAATTCTAAAAATAGATGTGACGTGGGTGGACCATTTCTATTATTGTATTACTAGTCGACTAAACTTTACAATGAGCTTAGATTAAGGAGCTTATATTTGCTTTGGTTTAACGACTTAAATGTGTTAAACACAAACGTTGAGAAATTAAATTGATGCTATTTTATTCTTCAGAAGATCTAAAGAATTTAATTTTGGGTACCTTTTGGGCTTCATAGGTTTCTTTGGCTCCTTAGGAAAATCAGAACTATTTTTTGTCCGTATATATACATATCTGTTCGGTTGGAAACTTAGCCTTTAATAGGTTTTGACGTATCTAGATTCCTATTGAAAACAAAAGTCTGGAGTAAAGCGCAGCTTATTACTCATGTATTTCGTAAGGTATGCGACTGCGCCGGAGACTCATTTACTAGTAATGACGAGAGTGCCCTGCCCAGACGGTTCCTAGACAGAAAAGATGCTACCTCCCAGTAACATTATAGTAAATACTCCATTTTAGAAAAAGGACTTTTGGCGCGGACTCGTAAAGTGATGGTTGTGTTTCTATATTGAACGTTGTGATTTCTGTATATTTCGTGATTTGATATTAAATAGTGATTACTCTATTCATAAAAATGTACAATGATTGAAAAATTAAATTCAAGACTGCCAGTAGTTTTTTTAAGGCCAATATCACGGCTTTAACTCCTTTTGATTAATATAATATGGGCTCAAGTCAAATGACACGTCCCGTACGAAACCTTATTAGGTTGCAAGCAAGCAATGAATGTCGACACTAATAAAGCGACTAAGTATTTTGTTATAATTCAAAGAATTCCTCAGGAGATAGGTAAATATAGCGTCTGAATAAAAATAAATCATAATTTGCTATTATTTTGTATTCAATTCTAACTAAAATAAATTGCGACTAATTACTTATATAGCATATCCTCATAATAAATGCAGATCAAAATTGACAAAATACTACCTCGCCAATCAGTCCTCAAAGTTTTATCTCGGCCACGTTCTTGTTTTGTTTTAAACCGGAACGTTTCCTGAGCCCACGGGAAATACTTGTCAGAAATTTATTTTGTGTATTTTTTATATTATTCTTGTCAAGAACAAGATTCATATATTTTTCGGAAGAATGAACATAGAAATGATTCTTACAGCAAGTCAACATATTTTTATTTATTCTTCAAACTTATTATACTATTCCTTAACATAAGATATAAAGCCTATTGCTGTTTAACTATATCTCATCAAAAAAGATTAAAAACAAAAATATAACGTTTAACTAGCAAAAGATCCTCCCAAAAACATCTATTTAGTATTTCTCTAATTAGCAGAACGTCTATATTGCACAACGTCCTATGAGTAAATCGTTTAAAAGGTTTTGTATACAATCGGTAACGTCGTTTATACCAAATGGTATTTAAACAAAAACCAATTTCAAGATCTTTATTCAAAATTTCAGTTCGCAATGGGTCGTTAGTGGCCCCACACCTGCAGGTACCTTTTGGGCTTCATAGGTTTCTTTGGCTCCTTAGGAAAATCAGAACTATTTTTGTCGCGTAGATCTTGTCAGGGTCGACGGTCTCCGCGCCTCCATCTTCCCGCGCATATTCGCGAGCTATTAAGTAGTGAGTGTCGGCCGTGTCCCGCGCACGCTGCGCGGCGGTACTGTTGCGACTTCGCTCCGCATATAGGGTCACTGTGCTAAGCGTCTCACAAGCGGGTTCTGTCGTGTCGGTTAGTCAGGGCCGTTGGTCGCCGCGCCTCCATCTTCCCGCGCATATTCGCGAGCTATTAAGTAGTGAGTGTCGGCCGTGTCCCGCGCACGCTGCGCAGCAGTCCCGTTGCGACTTCGCTCCGCATACGTGTGCTCACCCCAAGGGTTAGAAGCAGCCATATACACTTTGCCTGAGTGTCTCACAATCGGGTTCTGTCGTGTCGGTTTGTCAGGGTCATAGGTCTTCACGCCACTATTAGCCTCCCGCATACGTGTGCTCGCCCCAAGGGTTAGAAGCAGCCATAACACTTTGTCGGAGTTTCGCAGTACAATATGTCGTGTGTCAGTATATCGCTAGTGGGCCCCGCACCAGCGGGTCCCTACTTCGACTCCACCATTTTTCCCGCGTTCAATCGCGAGCCATTACTAGTGAGTGCCCTCCGTGTCCCGCGCACGCTGCGCGGCGGTCCCGTTAGCGACTTCGCTCCGCATACGTGTGCTCACCCCAAGGGTTAGAAGCAGCCATATACACTTTGCCGGAGCGTCTCACGATCGGGGTCTGTCGCGTCGGTTTGTCAGGGTTCACCGGTCTCCGCACCACTATTTTTGTCTTATCCTTCCGCGTATCATTAAAGTAAATCGTCATCCCGCCAAACTCGCGGGCCATTCTGCTCGCGAGTGAATTCAGATGAGGCTGTAAAAGCCTCCGGGCTAACAGCGTGTGGATGGTTTTTAGTCGGTATGGTCCTCCTTCAGAGGATTGAGTCCGATATAACAGTGTCAGACAAAACAGTGCATTTTTTATGTAATTTAGATTTTTATACCCTTTTTTAGCAGTGCTTTCCTATAAGTTTTTCTTTTTGTAATCTGTGTTTTTTTGGTACACAGTAAAGTATATTTAAATATACATGATGATAGAGCAACCATCCCGATGAGGTAATTGTTAAGTCATCTTTACCTAAACAACGTCTAATAACTGAGGTAATAATTTTTCCGGTAAATACCAGCATCAAATTGAGTACATTATATTCTATTAAGAATTTAGAAAGGTTGAAAAATATTGTTATTGCGCATAGTAAGAAATCTGGAACACTGAAAATACGTACTGTTTCCATTTATTAAAAATAAAGTACCGGAAATATAATATCGCCATTCACGAATGCTCGTAGCGTCTCATATTGAAAGATTTCAAATTGCAATTAGGTCTGAAACTACTGTTTGAAGTTGAAATGAAGAAAACTTCTTATTTATTTCTTTCAACTATTTCTAGTTTTTTTAATTTCAATAAAATAAAGAAATGTTAAAGCGTGTTTTGTATTTCTTTTGTCGCTCAATAATTACACCGCATAAACAATAAGTATAACAAAAGAACAAAGCACTACGAATTACGGGTATGTAGATTTTTTTAACTGTTATTTTGCTCTAATTACTACGTGTTCCTACACAAATGCGCACAGTTTACTTAATGTCAGTAATAAAACCATTAATCAAAAAAAATATTTAATATTTATCTATCTGAGGACTCATTTGTTTTATTTTTCTATAGACTATTGGACAAAAGAAATGTTTTAACGTCTTATACGGTTTTATAAACGTAGGGAGGCAAAACTGCTATTTACTACTAACATGATTGTTTTTATTTTCGACTCTTATTATTCGAGAAACGGTCTTTTCTTTTATCAAATTTGTTAAACAGTTGAAGCATATATTACTATAGATTAAATATTGTTGTTATGTTAGTAGAGTATTAGACATTTCCATAGAATCTGATCGAGAAACCTTATGTACACATATGACAGCTATATATTCGAGTAAATCGTCACAGACACCGCATATATTATACTCGTAAGTTGATGTGATCACCGACCCAAGAAGAAAACTCATTCGACATTGTTCCGTATATATCCCAGCCGACAGAATGAGTGAGATTAACGAAAACTGGAAAGTGCAGGCACAGGTTTCAGAGAGTGATTCAGAAAACTAATACTTTATAAGTCTTTGGCGATGCTACAGAGTACACTATACACAGAATAAATACGAGAAGATTTTATTCATTGAGAAATGCGATAATGCCTTGTTGAAGAACGATGGAGTCATGGGGAATTACAGCCTATATCAAAAATGCCTATACCTTCGCCATAAAGAAATTATAAAAAAAATATTTTACAGAAAATTATCCTTTATCAGCCCAAATTAGACCACTACTTAACAGAAGTCTCTCCAAGAACGAGCCTTCAAAAACCAGCATGAATTTTATGAAAGGTTAACCCATACTAACTACGCTGGGCAAGCGTTTTATATCGAGGACTTGAAATATTATTTCAAGGACAAGTTAAGTTTTCTAAACCGCATAAGAGCAGCGTGGCAGACGTTTCTCGGGTCCTTAATATTAACAGAAGATTACCCAACATTAACAGTTGATAGACTCCTTCTCTGCCTAGTCGTCTGGGTATGTACCATACTCTTACCCATTTCTGCCACCAAACAGCAATGCACTGTTGTGTTCCGGTTCGAAAGATAGTATAATTATGGCTGTGAGATATTCCATCTTAGTCCTCAGGGGTAACGACATATCTGTGACCTTCTTCAATTGAAGTTGTATGCAGCTGTCTTTGGGCTGCAGTAACTACTTGCCATCAGGTGCACTGAACTGTCTCGTTTTCATCCTTTCCTCCTAATTATTCTGCAAGTTTAACTAACGTATAACATGAGTCTTCATGAAGTAATGCCTCCAATTCTTCCTTTTTTTTTTTCAACATCAACAGGCCGGCAAGGTTGTTTCACCAACCCCTACTCAAGTCCAGTCTTCCAATGAAGAAAAGCTGGCTATATAACTAGTCTCCATAAATGATGTAACAATTTAAAATTTGAATGCGATTACATGTAATTCATACATGCTGAAGACTGGCGCTCCTTAGTCCTCATCTGAACCCGTTGGACTGTAAATTATGGCCGGCTCAAAATCTTACTACGATATTGAGTCTCTCGAGAAATCTTTAGAGCTAGCAGTGGCTACGAATCCCTATGGAGACACTTCGTAAATCCATAGATTCGTGAGCTGAGATTAAAGGTCAGTATTGGCCGCTTCTAATTCGATAAATGTGTACTATAAACGTTTTATTATTATTATTACACGGTTTCTTTAAAAGAGTCAAATGTATTTTAATGTGTAACCTAATCTATCGCTCATATAATGAGTAGTAACGAGCAACCTTTGCAAACCATGATCACTCTATTCCTTCTTTTTCTACTCATTGCATAGCCCTTTTTTTTTGGTATTCATTTTTGTTATGCATAAAACTTTCACGCAGTTTGAAAAAATCAAAAGATAGAGCAGCAAATATTTGGCGTTACATTGTCTGAGGTTGAACATGAAAGAAGCACGGAGCAGCAATGGAAACATTCACCCGGTTCAACGCTGCCGTGTAAACATTTTGGTTGTAAGTAGGGCAGAGCGAGAAGTGGCCGAGGCCGCATGTCAATGATGGTCTAGTGGTTTGTGTGATCAAACAGTTTAAAAAGGAAATTGTAAAATTTTCGTTCGACTATTTTCATAAGAATTTACTTTGTGTTTGAAATACATTTACGTGTTACGTCGTTTCGGTAATTTTCCAGTTTCCGTGTACGATCGTCGTCTTTTTTATTTGGAAAATGATATTTGATAAATACCAGTAATATCCAACAATTAATGAAAATAAAACATGTCCAGGATTAAATCTCAGTACAGACAGTAGAAAATAAATATACTATAAATATAATGACATAGTTATTATTCTTCATGATCAGCCTGTTTATAGTTCACTGTTCCATGGGCCCCTAACAATGAGACGATTTGCCATAATAGCCCCACTAACGGATTAGCGATCGCAGTACCTGACACCTCGCACCTCTATCATCAATCATAAGTTTCTTCTTCGTCAGAGGAGGCTCATTACGAAACGGTGGAAGATTGTAAAAAAAAAATATTTTACAGAAAATTATCCTTTATCAGCCCAAATTAGACCACTACTTAACAGAAGTCTCTCCATGAACGAGCCTTCAAAACCAGCATGAATTTTATGAAAGGTTAACCCATACTAACTACGCTGGGCAAGCGTTTTATATCGAGGACTTGAAATATTATTTCAAGGACAAGTTAAGTTTTCTAAACCGCATAAGAGCAGCGTGGCAGACGTTTCTCGGGTCCTTAATATTAACAGAAGATTACCCAACATTAACAGTTGATAGACTCCTTCTCTGCCTAGTCGTCTGGGTGTGTACCATACTCTTACCCATTTCTGCCACCAAACAGCAATGCACTGTTGTGTTCCGGTTCGAAAGATAGTATAATTATGGCTGTGAGGTATTCCATCTTAGTCCTCAGGGGTAACGACATATCTGTGACCTTCTTCAATTGAAGTTGTATGCAGCTGTCTTTGGGCTGCAGTAACTACTTGCCATCAGGTGCACTGAACTGTCTCGTTTTCATCCTTTCCTCCTAATTATTCTGCAAGTTTAACTAACGTATAACATGAGTCTTCATGAAGTAATGCCTCCAATTCTTCCTTTTTTTTTCAACATCAAGAGGCCGGAAAGGTTGTTTCACCAACCCCTACTCAAGTCCAGTCTTCCAATGAAGAAAAGCTGGCTATATAACTAGTCTCCATAAATGATGTAACAATTTAAAATTTGAATGCGATTACATGTAATTCATACATGCTGAAGACTGGCGCTCCTCAGTCCTCATCTGAACCCGTTGGACTGTAAATTATGGCCGGCTCAAAAACTTACTACGATATTGAGTCTCTCGAGAAATCTTTAGAGCTAGCAGTGGCTATGAATCCCTATCGAGACACTTCGTAAATCCATAGATTCGTGAGCTGAGATTAAAGGTCAGTATTGGCGGCTTCTAATTCGATAAATGTGTACTATAAACGTTTTATTATTATTATTACATGGTTTCTTTAAAAGAGTCAAATGTATTTTAATGTGTAACCTAATCTATCACTCATATAATGAGTAGTAACGAGCAACCTCTGCAAACCATGATCACCCTATTCCTTCTTTTTCTACTCATTGCATAGCCCTTTTTTTTTGGTATTCATTTTGTTAACTCCTACAATACTGACGCTACGGAAAAAATGAGGGTGGTAGATTTTGTACCGTTGCCATCACATAGCTACATACTCGGACATATGAGTAGTTACGAAGGATTTACAGACACAAATATTTGTTTTTTAATATGGACGAATTTGTTATGAATTAATCCTATATATCTTTACCTTGCATCTAAAAAGACACATTATCTTATTTTTAAAAAGACAATAAAGTTTTTAAAAGTATTTAGTGCCAGAGTTAAAATAACACAAAGCTATTACCAATTTGAAGAAGAGATAATACCAGTCACAAAACCAATTAACAGGACGGATTACGCTATCTACCCACAGAATCAGACTTCAATTTGCAGACCAATATATTTTAATCCCGATTAACCCATGTCGAATGAACGAACAGCTCAAATTTATATTGTCGATTAATGAATAATTCTTTTCTAGCGATATAAGATATTGTATCTTTTATTAATTAGAAATGAATCATAGGGTATCCCTTTTGAGCTGAAAATATTTTACTACGCTACCTAAATCTCATTCTTAAGGAGGCTCCCTCTTCTGCCTTCTATTCTCGATGACCTTAGAGACCACCTTAGAAATTTCTGGCCATCATCGATCTGTCTAAAATTGTCTGTAATGAATAATCTGCCTTTACGTCACCTACGGGAAGAAAGAGTATGTCCGATATTCTTATCCCGGCACTACACGACACATTAACGTTATTCTTACAATAGCCACGGAAAAAGATATTCGAGTTACAAATGAAAAAGATTCGAAACTGAGATTACACGTACTGTGTAATAAAAAAAAAATAAGATTTGACACTTCGTCATCAACATCATTTTGAGCCTATCACAAGTCCACTGCTGAACATAGGCCTCCCTCAAAGATTGCCACGAAGCTCGGAGAGCCACCGATATCCATCGACTTCCCGTAACACAGCCCAGGTCGTCACTCCATCTTCAGACTGTGTTTTCCTGTACGTGGCGACCTCTCGACTCGAGAACCTTTCTTCCCCAATGGATGTCAGTTCTGCGAGCTATGTGGCTGGTCCATTGCCACTTCAGCTTGCTGATCCTTGCTATGTCGGATATCCTAGTTCTGCTGTAGACATGGACGTTGCAGACTCCATCGCGCAGAGAAACGCCGAGCATAGCCCTTTTTTTGGTATTCATTTTGTTATGCATAAAACTTTCACGCAGTTTGAAAAATCAAAAGATAGAGCAGCAAATATTTGGCGTTACATTGTCTGAAGTTGAACATGAAAGAAGCACGGAGCAGCAATGGAAACATTCACCCGGTTCAACGCTGCCGTGTAAACATTTTGGTTGTAAGTAGGGCAGAGCGAGAAGTGGCCGAGGCCGCATGTCAATGATGGTCTAGTGGTTTGTGTGATCAAACAGTTTAAAAAGGAAATTGTAAAATTTTCGTTCGACTATTTTCATAAGAATTTACTTTGTGCTTGAAATACATTTACGTGTTACGTCGTTTCGGTAATTTTCCAGTTTCCGTGTACGATCGTCGTCTTTTTTATTTGGAAAATGATATTTGATAAATACCAGTAATATCCAACAATTATTGAAAATGAAACATGTCCAGAATTAAATCTCAGTACAGACAGTAGAAAATAAATATACTATAAATATAATGACATAGTTATTATTCTTCATGATCAGCCGGTTTATAGTTCACTGTTCCATGGGCCCCTACCAATGAGACGATTTGCCATAATAGCCACACTAACGGATTAGCAATCGCAGTACCTGACACCACGCACCTCTATCATCAATCATCAGTTTCTTCTTCGTCAGAGGAGGCATATTGTAGCTTCATTCTACAAATACTTCATCACTTCAATATACCGGGAGTCTATCTGGCACCGCTAAAGAAACTGTAGAGCCCCCAAATTTCGAATCGAAGGCTTTCTAATAGTCCACATACGCCAGACATAATGTTAAATTGTATGTCTGTTTACGAGACGATTTGTGATGACTCTTGAAAACTGCACGTAGACGCGGCTTAGAAGCGATACCGGTCTATAATTCTTCAATAGACTTCTTAAATAGTTATCCCCTTTCTTTAAGAAACACACTTCTAGTCCAAGACATCTATCATTAATTTCATTCGTTTCATTTTCATTTCAGTTTGAATTCATTCATTCCATTTCTATTAGAGTATTTTCGATCTGGCATTGTTTAAAATGGTTAATCTGATATCTGTCAGACATCACGAGATTTTCGAGGCTTTTCCTTTAGTTAACTCCTACAATACTCACGCTACGGAAAAAAATCGGGTGGCAGATTTTGTTACGTTGCCACCACACAGCTACATACTCGGACATATGAGTAGTTACGAAGGATTTACAGACACTAATATTTGTTTTTTAATATGGACGAATTTGTTATGAATTAATCCTATATATCTTTACCTTGCATCTAAAAAGACACATTATCTTATTTTTAAAAAGACAATAAAGTTTTTAAAAGTATTTAGTGCCAGAGTTAAAATAACACAAAGCTATTACCAATTTGAAAAAGAGATAATACCAGTCACAAAACCAATTAACAGGATGGATTACGCTATCTACCCACAGAATCAGACTTCAATTTGCAGACCAATATATTTTAATCCCGATTAACCCATGTCGAATGAACGAACAGCTCAAATTTATATTGTCGATTAATGAATAATTCTTTTCTAGCGATATAAGATATTGTACCTTTTATTAATTAGAAATGAATCATAGGGACACACAGGAATCCCTTTTGAGCTGAAAATATTTTACTACGCTAACTAAATCTCATTCTTAAGGAGGCTCCCTCTTCTCCTTCTATTCTCGATGACCTTAGAGACCACCGTAGAAATTTTTGGCCATCATCGATCTGTCTAAAATTTTCTGTAATGAATAATCTGCCTTTATGTCTTTTACGTCACCTACGGGAAGAAAGAGTATGTCCGATATTCTTATCCCGGCACTACACGCCACATTAACGTTATTCTTACAATAGCCACGGAAAAAGATATTCGAGTTACAAATGAAAAAGATTCGAAACTGAGATTACACGTACTGTGTAATAAAAAAAAATACCGAATAAGTGTTAATCGTTGAAGTAAACGCATCTTACATTACAGGATTCCCTGACAACTATCAAAAGAATAGAATGTGATCTCATCAATATAATTTCATACGTTTCTATAAGTCAAAAATGTGTCACTGATGCTTATATATGTGACCGTGAATATGTTGTTTAAAAGTTGTGTTAAAAGTAACTTATTTCTCAAAACGATACGACAAACAATTCGCGAAACGTCAATACTTCAACAAAGCTAAGCATGAACTGTGAATTTGGTTAAAGAAGAAAAGCATGCCACTGTTTCTATGATTAAAATTCCATTTAACCCTTTTTTCTTAAAGTGACATTTATGCTTTGTGTGACAAATGTACATATATATATTACAGGCTAGACATTCATTTTCATTCAGTTAATCTTTAGAATCCTGTCAAACAAAAGATTTAAGAATTGTTTATACTTGTTGTCATATTAATTTCAATACTATTTCTGTATCAAAAATGTTTTAATAAAATAATAAAATATATCGTATGCATGAAACCTAGCATATTTTTCAAAACAATTTTAAAATACCAAAACAAGAGAGAAAATTTCAATTTGAATTACAGAGGTTCTCTGCTTTTGTATGCTTTAAACGTGTAGTAGTATTCCGTGCAGATGTTATGAGTTGTTACTGCTATTAAAATTTAAATAGGTCAGCGCAAAACATTAATAAGCATATGATGAAATCTGAGTCATATCAAGTGTGAAATATAATTTTTTTAGTATCATTTTTCTTAATTTTTAATCAACGACGCAAAAGTAATTAGAGCATAACGTAAAATAAAAAACTAATCGTTACTTGTAACCCACTTTAAAAAAATTTAAATTGTTATATTTACTCGCAAATTAATTACATTGAGATTACATTGCATTATTAGCATATTAATATCCGTTATTATTGAACATATTAAAGTAAGACGAGTACATTTAGACTCGCAGAACTGACAACCATTGCAGAAGAAAGGTTCTCTAGTGGCAACCTCGTACAGGATAAGTATATATAATAGCAAGACAGAGTGACGACCTGCAGTGTTGAGGGATGGATGCAGGTGGCTCTGGACCGTGCTTTATGGTAATTTTGGGGGAGCCCTATGTTCAGCAGTGGATTTGTGGCAGACTGAAATGATGAAAAAATGGTGTAATAAACCAACATGCCCATGGTGTATACTGCTGTCTAACAGATGTGCTGTCTAAATCCATCCAAATATGGCGAACACAAATCTTTAGAGTGAGTGTACCGGGACTTCGCTAACCAATCCGGTTTCATGCGTGCTGAGCGTGTGCAAACCTTGTGCAACGATGTGATGAAATGAAATATTAAATATTTCATTTCATCACATCGTTCGAAATGTAATATTTAATATTTTGACTATAATTAGTTCCGATTTATAGGGAGCCAATTTTATTAAATTACTTTATTGATAGCATTGTTTTAAGCGTTCATTGTGTGTTTATTGTATTTACATGTCAGTCGTAATAAGTTACGATTGAGCATGCTATTTGTTAGTTGTGGTCACTATAGCCTGTATCTATTCCTAGGTCTATCCTCCGGAAATATTATAATACACTAATTTAAGTAAAAATTAAACAAAGGTTTTCTGTCAATATTACAATATTTTATTTAGAAATGGCTGAAGAGCGATCAACTCATTTCTAGCGGTTATTATTATCCAAGTTTTCCTTTATATTATAATAACCCTTTTCATAAAGTCTATTTTTAAACCAATTGATAGGAAAACTTTGTGCACTTAAACGAGTTTCTGATTCTATGGAGTCTAGTAACTGGCATCACAAGCTCGTGTCTGTTCGTAGTATTTACATTATGAATATAACCAATGTGTTTACGTTTTTATGCACATACATTTTCATGTATGTATTGAGATGTCAAGGTTTAAAATATGTATTTCTTTCAATTTATACGTACAGATTTTCTAAAATTAAGATTATTGATAGCTCTTTTCATGGCCCTTTTTTGTAAAACGAATATTGTTTCATTGGAGGTCGAACTCAGGTCTTCTTCTTTGACTCGCATACTTTAAGCGAGCACTCAATTCTTGTGATGTCGATATAGGAACTTTAGTTTTGAAAGCACAACTGGCCAGGCCGTTGAGTCTATAAGAACTAATTTTAGCGAGTGTAATTTTTGTATAATATCTAGATAGCAATATTTTCAGTCATGAAAGTGTATACTTGTCTCTATATATATAAGTTAAGCGTATAGCTCTTTTAGAGTGCTCCACTCTATATTAAATTTAAAAAATCCGTAATTGTATTAAAATCATGTAAATTTATAATATATTCAGATATTATATTACATCATTTCTTTCATATTCTTTAAAAAACTTATTCTCGCCAATTTTAGGTATAAAAATATTACCGACCATATTGTTCACAACAATTTCTTGAAAAGCGAACATTTTCGTTTTAGACGGTAAAAATCATCTCAATTTCAAACTGAAGCTTGGCTTGGGATATTCGCGCAGAACGAAACCTCTGCACATCTATCAAAACGTATACAATAACTTAGAGAGCAGTTGACACTTCGATACGCTTAAACCAAATCTTGTCGCTTCTAATTCAAAGGTGCGGAAAACATATTTGATATCAGATATTGCAATTTCTTTGTAAGTTTGTTGTTTATAAGTAGAATAAAACACCTTTTATGGAGATAATTTAGAACGATCCTTTTATAATTCTAAATATACTCGTAACTTAATTCTAAAAAAATCAAAGTTGGTGCCTAAAGGTAATTTTTTTTTATTTCATAACAGTCTGTGTTAGTCCATTGCTGGACATAGTCCTTCCGTCAAAGCGCCAAACAGCAGGGTGCACCACATGCAGGTGAGACTGATATTTGAAAAAAGATACGAGTTGTAACTAGTTTGGCCAAATGTTACAATTTAAATGTAATTTTTTTCTGAATTTAAATTTGTAAAAGCGTTAAAGATAACCAAGTTGCTGCAATTGCTTTACCGTTAGTCATTTTTAAAATGCAGATTAGAATTATGTATGAATATGGAAAATAATAATTATTACTATATATATATAGAAATAAAATAGATATCTTCCAAGGAGAACATCATCATGACATTCTCCAAAACTTATCCAGTAACTTTATGTGGTCAAAGTTGTAATGTATATGTAGTCTCAACTATAGATATTACTCGTATGTATTATGAAATAAATGGATGACTGGAAATTCATATCACCTTTCAAAATACAATGAACAGCAGCTTTTCTTTTTTCTCACATCCCACAATAAAAGAAACGATACCGGCGCACATATAACAAGCCACGTCCACTTCTCTCCGTCATGCAGAGAGTTATATCCGTGGCGGGCGTGACACATCACGCGGGCGCAAATTCAGACAGACCAATATTTTCAAAGCATACACAGATCGCGCGAGTGTTTCACACGTTTCTTTTCTTTAAATACCACTCGCATAATCTCTAAAGATGTTTCATTAGTAGAAATTGGAAGATAAAGTATTTAATAAATAATATTATTTAATGTTCTTATTGTTGTTATTGATAAAACGCCGCATGTGTATTATAGCTGCAATAGGACAATTCGTCGGGGTAAAGAAAAAATCTCTCCATGTTGCATAATGATGATGTGGTTTAGACGGTCGGATATTAATGAACTGGTAAGCAGGTAATACATCTTACTCCATGCACAACATCACGGATGACAACGAATCTGCATCTCCTTGCCGCAACACGGTGCAGTTCATCGCTCCATCTTGTCGATGGGTCGTCCTACATGTGGCAGTAGGCGGTTGCCACTAGATATTCAATTAATTTGCCTTGAACAGTCGTAAGACTTTTAATGAATGGGCAACAATAGAAATTCATCGAAGCAAGAAAAAGTTATATGAACTTTACAACGAAAAAATATGTTAAAAAATATTTAAAAATATTTACAAAACTAAGTTTTACAGCCAAACCATTTAAGCACCAAAAGAGCCAAGCGGTTGTTTTTGCTGCTCCTCGAAAGAGCCGGCTCGGGTTGGTACCACGGCCTCGCAGAATACCGTCGTGAAGTAGATGCATCTTGTGCTTCTGCGTTTAGTTCGATGAGAGAGGTAACCGGAGGCCTACACCCCGCCCCATCCCCCTTCTCATCCTCAAGTATTATTAAAGAAAAATTTAAGTACTTGTACAAAAAAAACCATTTCAGACAATTGTCAGAACAACTGTCTATTGAAGTTAAGAAAACAGCGGATCTATGGTGGGTGTTCATTGAAGCAACTGCCTCAATAAAAGATTAATTGCACCTTATTTGGCCATCATATTTAATAGTAGTGTAGAATCTGGTGTATTTCCTGATTTTATACAACATAATAAAGTCATACCGTTATTTAAATTGGGTAGTACTTTGGTCTTCGCTAACGTTATACACATTTCTTTACTACGAAAACTGTAAAAAAAATTAAGTACTACTCCTATATCAATTGTTTTATATATAAGTAAAACGTTAGAAGCAGAGTCACAGACAAGAGACAATAAATGCAGATTAAATCATCTTTATTATTTATATCTGACCCTGCTAAGCGTACCCGACTGTCGAACCTCGGATCTTAGGTTCAAACTCCAGCTGGAGACAATATTTGTGAACCGCATAAATTATTACTTCTTGTAGGAATATCTTATGTTGATGCTACGCTTCAATGGGGCCCCCATACTTCCATATTTGTTAGTAGACATAGCTCTTTAGCATATTCTGCAAGGAATATAAAGTATGACTGATTTCGAAACAGCTAGAATAGTTTATTTTAGTTACTTCCATATCAGACAGTCCAATAGTATTTTGCAACGGGGACATGCAACTGATATAGAAAAAAAGGGTCACAAGAGTTATGTATAAACTAAAATCCCGAGTTTCTCTTATAAATAAATTTAAAGAAATGTATATTCTATCCTTGATCTCTCAATATATATGTAAAAATGTAATATATGTACATCAAAATATAAATATAATTAATGAGATTAGTGAAGTACATAATGTAGATACAACGAACATACATACGATAGTAATGACAGTTACTAGACTCCATAGAGTCAGTAACTCATTCATATGGCAATGTACATCAAAATCCAAGTAAGTCTCGCAATGGCATCCAATCAACAAGTTTCAAAAAAGTATTAAACAATGAATATAAAGAGGGTTATTACAATTTAAAGGAATACTTGGATGATTATAATCCCTGGGAATAAGTTGATCGCTCCCAAGCCGTTTCTAAAAGTTGTTTTGCAATAATATACTACTGTATTTAAAAAGTATGTTTATTGAAAAATAAAAACATGGCTACAAAGTTTCTTTTACCCGTTTCTTCTTCGTCAAAGGATCTAATTACGAAACGGTGATACCAGTAGATTAAAAAAGTTGATTTTTTAGAGAAGATTTTTCATATTCCTTGGTCGAAGAATAAAAAATTTTTGATAACCTTTCACCCCTAACGGTTTTAAATTTTGCGAGCTGTCTGGCCGGCCCATTACCACTTCACGCAACTTTACGTTATTAAATTTATAAAGAACGCTTAATTAGCTTATTAGTTTTTGACCACAAAACTTAAAAAAATGTATTTGAAAAGATTAACATTAATTCTTAATAGATATTTGGTTATTTGTCGTCTCCTCTGAAATAATAAGCATTGTTATGGTTCTGCCAAAGTTAACTAAAACACAAAAACGTTGAGTACCTCGAAAAGGTTTGTATCGCTTACTAATAATTTTCCTATACCTTTTTTTCTCTTTTTTACAGGACGAAAATTTTCACCTTCGCATTAACTTTCCTTTATTTAAGGAAGCTAATAATAATAATAAATTTGTCTTAATAATATAAAAGTTTTTAAATTATCCATCCAATAATTGACCGAAAAGTTTGTAGCTAAAACTCTCTTATATTACTTTGTTCATTTCCGACCTAAGGAAGTTTTACTACGTTTCAGTTTTGTACCGTATACTAGCAAAATCTCAAGGAGTCTTCTTTCCTTTTTCACTGTGACACGTAGCATTTTTATGGCTATACCTATTTTCCCATAATTCGATGCAGTCATGCAAGTTTGAATATTCCTTAAATGGACATAATATTTTAAAACATTTTTTTTGGTTTCTGCTCCTCGAATTGATCTTCCGTGACAGATTGATTCGAATCACGGCGAAATGACTCAGACAATTCACTTTCTATTTCACTTAACAACCTTAGCGACGCATCTACAGTAAAACGTGAGAAGCAGAGTCACATACAAACGACTGTCTGTCAAGCCACGGGTCTTAGGTTCAAACTCCAGCCGGAGACAATATTTGTAAAATGCATATTTACTAACTATAATATAACCTGCGTAGTTGATAACGTCCGATATTAGTCAGAAGTTGTGGTCTTGGTCGAAATCGGCGGTTACATCATCGCCTTTGCGATGTACTCCTACCTGAACTCTCATAGTGTAAGAATAAACTTTAACGTATCAATTGCCACTGTAATATACAGAAAATAAAAAGAAAGAAAATGTAGAGAGAAAGTACCTTCATGAAAAAATATATATCAGACCCGACGGAGTGTAAGAGCGCGATATCCATTCACGTCAAGTTAATGAGGCGAATGAACATTTTTAATACATTTTTTTAATGGGCTACACTTCAAATTATTGTAGATTTTACATATAAATGTTATTGCTTTTATACAGATAGATTATTTTTCTGTAAAGTGCAACCAATTGATAAAATGCATTGAAATATACCGAACCCAAAGTCTTACAATGGCACAAAGAGCAGCAGCAGAAGTGGGAGGGTATCGGCACTGCACTCGCCAGTCTCTCTGTCCGTTGTGATGAGTTTTGACAAATGTGTGTAACAAGGATTTTGGAGTTCTTTTTAATTCTTTCCTTTTCACTGTGACACGTACCATTTTATGGCTATACCTATTTTCCCATAATTCGATGCAGTCATGCAAGTTTGAATATTCCTTAAATGGACATAATATTTTAAAACATTTTTTTTTGGTTTCTGCTCCTCGAACTGATCTGCCGTGACAGATTGATTCGAATCACGGCGAAATGACTCAGACAATTCACTTTGTATTTCACTTAACAACCTTAGCGACGCATCTGCAGTAAAACGTGAGAAGCAGAGTCACATACAAACGACTGTCTGTCAAGCCACGGGTCTTAGGTTCAAACTCCAGCCGGAGACAATATTTGTAAAATGCATATTTACTAACTATAATATAACCTGCGTAGTTGATAACGTCCGATATTAGTCAGAAGTTGTGGTCTTGGTCGAAATCGGCGGTTACATCATCGCCTTTGCGATGTACTCCTACCTGAACTCTCATAGTGTAAGAATAAACTTTAACGTATCAATTGCCACTGTAATATACAGAAAATAAAAAGAAAGAAAATGTAGAGAGAAAGTACCTTCATGAAAAAATATATATCAGACCCGACGGAGTGTAAGAGCGCGATATCCATTCACGTCAGAAGTTAATGAGGCGAATGAACATTTTTAATACATTTTTTTAATGGGCTACACTTCAAATTATTGTAGATTTTACATATAAATGTTATTGCTTTTATACAGATAGATTATTTTTCTGTAAAGTGCAGCCAATTGATGAAATGCATTGAAATATACCGAACCCAAAGTCTTACAATGTCACAAAGAGCAGCAGCAGCAGTGGGAGGGTATCGGCACTGCACTCGCCAGTCTCTCTGTCCGTTGTGATGAGTTTTGACAAATGTGTGTAACAAGGATTTTGGAGTTCTTTTTTTAATTCTTTCCTTTTTTTTTTATGTAGCATTGTATGTATAATATTAATTGGAGAAAAAAAGTATATCTGTAGAGTTTCTTTCGCCAATTGCTTCAGCGAATATCATATACATACCTTTCGATAACAGAATTTCTTTGTTTCAACACAGCGAAGAATTAAGAAGTGGTAGTAGACAGAAAATACAAATTTAAATTATTTTTTTCAAGAAACATCTAATTTTTTATTTTTTTAAATTACTTATTAGATTTTTTTATGAAAAATGTACTTACTACTCACCAAAACTCCATTTTATTTTACACCAAAAGAATTTTACGCTTTAGTATGCTATTCATATAGTAAAATTCGGAACAGATGTTACGAGTCGTCAGTGGTATTAAAACTTAAATAGGTCAGATAAGGGAAAACATAAATAAATCCTAAATAAACCTTTCGAAACAAAAACAGAACAATAAATATTTAAAATCACAGTGAGAATATTAATATTCATAAACACGTTACTCTATCATGTATACATTGTTGAACTTAATCAGCAGGAATAAATTAAATTGGTGGTCTATCAAATTCTGGATTCCATTAGACATTAGATTTTACAGACACAAATAATACGATCAAAAGAACTCAGGCTGAATAAGTTATGAATAGACTATGGCTAATAATAAAGTGATAAAATGTAATATAAATATATTTGTTAATGGGAAAGGGGCAAACGACCCCGCCCCTCACTTGATGCCATCAGTGATTATCGTCGCTCACGTACATTTACAACGCTACAGGAGCAGCAGGTGCGTTGGCAGCCGTTAAGGATATTTTGAAGATAGCAGGAAGAATGAAAAGCGGGAATGGGGAGAGGAAGTGGGTCTCCGGAAACCTCACTCACCGAACGAAATGTAGAAGCACAAGATGGCTCTACTTCAAGCCGGTATTAGGCGAGGTCGTGGTACAACCCCGGTAGAGCCGATCCATTCTCGCAGCAGCTAAAATTGCTGCTTGGCTCTACCACGAATAGAATATTATAACAATTCGTTATTCGTCAACTTAGAACAATTAAATTAAATTTG
This sequence comes from Bhutanitis thaidina, assembly GCA_029286595.1. Taxonomy (NCBI): domain Eukaryota; kingdom Metazoa; phylum Arthropoda; class Insecta; order Lepidoptera; family Papilionidae; genus Bhutanitis; species Bhutanitis thaidina. The sequence continues at coordinate 5,938,483 of JAGSMS010000010.1, forward strand.
TCATTTTAACATTTTGTTCTAGCATTTTTAAGATGGTTAGTCGCAGACATTCGCCATATATTGGAAGTCCTCATATCTTTGACGTTTTCATCACATCTTTGTCGACTCTAACACAAACATGGAATGGGATTGTGGTAATTTTCATAAAATTTTAATTATAATACAACTTATTAACTTAATGGAACTAGTCAATAGGTGTAATAAAAAAACGTTTATTGCAATATGACTGTTAAAGAACAAAAAGCCTTTTTAAAACATAATGACAGCAATCTACGTTTTAGGACACTTTATGTCAGCTATTACTCCGGGAACCCAACATTTTAACACTAGGCACATTATGTTAATTGTTGTCAACCAAAACGAATTATTTTAGTTTACGTGTACTTTATCTTCAAATGTCAACCTCACCTACAAGCGTTATACCCTGCTGATTAGCGAACGCTGCTCTGGCAACCGACTGTCGGCGGAAAATACCGAATCCCAGCGCCACAGAGTAATGATTAGGAGCAGCATCACTGGTGCGAGAGTACAGACACTGCTTTCATCCACCAGCTTGACAACAATGCCAGCTTTATTGGCGCTTTCATAGAAAGGCCCATGTCTGACTGTGGACTTTTACATGCTTATAATGTAATAAAATAACCAAAGAATAACAAAAACAACTTTGACAAAATAAAAATAATACTCTGCCGTATAGGTGTGACAATCGGCCATTTCTTCCCGTGGGTGTTGTAAGAGAAAACTAATGGAAAATCGCAAAGGCCTGGACAAAAGCTTGAAAAAGTCTTGAAAGTCGCAAAGGCCACCGACAGATGGCGTGACAACTATCTCGAAAATTACCAGACCAAAATTAAGCGGACCGATGTAGAGTAGCACCGTCTAAGGTGCGAGGTGTCTGGTACTGCGTCGCCTATATACCGAGCATGGTGATTATGGCCAATCCTTCTAATGAGAGAGGCCTATATCATGGAATGGACTATTTACAGGCCGGTAAGGTAAAGTATAATACTACTAACAGAATTCAGTGCGTACTAAGGCGTATTTTAAGAGAAAAAAATGCTGTTCGAACTTAATGTATTATCGTATAACTCATCATACGAGTAAGTCATTTCGGCAGTATGCTCTGATGTAGCTTTTCCAACGCTACACAGGATATTGCAAGAGGGTAGTAATCTTGAAATACATTTCCTTTAGTCAAGTAATTTCCGCGGTATAATAAACATAAAACAAATCAGTGCGACCTCATAAAAATAAATATATTAGACAATTCATTGAAGTAGAAGGCATAAGGGAAAGGTATTATGATATAATTATACAAGCTATTATGTTTTCTTTGATATGTACATTGTACAACACTGTACAATAAAATTATTTTTCTTATATTTTTATATGTATGAAGAATATTTATTTATTTATATGTATGAAGCCCACGGTATCCGAGTGGTGATGGTATCTTCTTCCGAATCAGGTGATCCGATTTCTATCCCCTACGTGAAGGGCTTATTATGTACAATTTGTTACGTTGGCCTGAATGTTTAAAACGGCTACAAGCTTTCCACCTGTCCCGTTATTTCTCTATAAGCTCTGTTGCTATGTGGGTTGAAATGAATAAAGGCTTCGCTGACAAGCTAACCACCAGTCCCGTAGTTTCCCAATAAGCTCTGCTGCATAGTGGGTTGAAACGACTAAATTAAATGTCTAAACCGCTGACCATGATTTCTGATGGTTAGAACGCACGTACTTGTACGCAAATACGTACGTTATTTCAATAGCAAATATGAAATACAAACCCCACTACATCAGATTCACATTTCAGACAAAATTTATGCAACCAGAACCAAAATCTAGAACATATTCTTCTACTTTTCCCACGTTCGACTACTACTTTTAGCAGAAAATCGGTAGTTAAAAATTGTAAAATACTCATTTAACTGGTATTATAGAACTTGATTTAAAAAATAAAGGGAAATGAGAAATATGAGAAATAATAAAATACATCACCATACTTTATAGCCTTTTACAAGTTTCAATTTTATTGTAGAACATAATCTATAACTTTTTGCCTATACCCACCACGCTGTACAGCCAGGTTGGTGAACGTTAAATACGTTCACTCTGAATACATTTATTCAACTAAACTCCATCGCCAAACGGAAACATGCAACTAAAACCTATTCACTAAAATCGTTTGAAAATTGTTAGATATAATTGGTATTGATATAAAAAGAGTGCGTTGAACTGAAATCGAAATCACGTACATCTGCAAAACGAGCATCAGTATTTCAGCCACTGGACGCATGACATCGCATTCGAAGCAATTTCAAGTTTCAATTTCTAATACCGTCTAGTTTGTAACTAAAATGGATAGTTCTCCATTGCATTAAACGATCCTTCACATTTATAAATATGTAATTGAAATGTCTATCTGTGATTTCGTAAAACCTTTTCTAAACTTATATGATTATCTGCGTTCTTTTTTGTAGCGTAACTTCTTATCCGGGTAATATTTTTTAAATTGATCAATATTTATACGTAGTACGGCCATAAGGTCTGTTACACATTAAAATGTATATATTGGAAAAAAAACATACATATTTATCGAAGCACAAGCAATTAATTATAAACAATTTTAATAAAAAAAATATTTTGTAGCGTCTTAAAATAATTAACGATGTGCAAAGCATTAACTGCAATTCTGTTTTATTTAACGTAACACTTCATAATGTGATAACAATAACGGTGAAATGTGAAATGGTAGAACATCGATCGTAGTTTCTTTCAAATTTGGAACTCGTTTATTATAAACTCATTCCAACTAGGGAAAGGGTCGGCTTCGCTCGGACAGATCTGTTGTGTTACATAAACTTGATGTGAATGTGTTATACACATAGTCACCAGCGTTCCTGGCTGTTAAGTTGAAGGTCTTGGTTTGAATTCCAGCCGATGTCAGTAATTTCAATTGCCTACCTTGTAAACAACTCTTGTATTCAATACTTCTTTTTCGTCAGTATATGTAAGTCCCGAGGTAGTCTACAGCCTCGCCGAATACCAGCGTGAAAGAAAATAATCTTGTGCTTTAGCGTTTCCTTCGATGAGTGAGTTTAACACCATTATTCTGACACGTTACGTAGGATTCGAGAAGACAAAGAATATCACTACTTGCGGTATTAACATTTTAGATTCTTACTAAGCCAAATAATATATTGAATATTTTTTTAATCACACATTCAATAAATATTCAGTAACGTATGTAGACTCACTTACAACTCCTTACAACGCTCTTTCAATCAATTTACGTCTAAATATTTCTTTGATTTTGAACCTAAATAACGAAACTTATCATAAGCGCTTTATTCGCTTAAGCATAATTACGCAAAATTATAATGGACGAAGTTACTCTTCTTCTAATTTTCTTTAATTGGCTATTATGAACTTTGATCTCTAACTGTAAATGACCTCGTTTTGTAAAGAGCAACACCCGTTGCTGAAACAACTTAGGTAATAAATTGTATTTAATTTCATACTTTTTTTTTGTTCTATTGCTATACAAAACTGTTACTTACAGTAACGAATAACAAAATAAGAGAGTGTTCATCATTCATGACAGAATTTCTATTGTTTGAACACATCAAAAATCATATGTTGCGTAAGCGTCTGCATCAGCCTACTTTTAGTGCTATTCAAGAAAGGGCCAGCAAATGCCAGCACTTATCTCTCGAAAGGTTTGCTTATACTCGCCAGACTTAGCAGGCGGGTTAGTGAGTGCAGTGCTACTAGCACAAGTGATGCTGCTCCCCAACACTAGCCCTTGATTTGGCAAGCACGAATGAATATTCCTCCATCATTCGATCGCCAGAGGCTACGGCGGGTTACCGGGAGGGCTGGTGCTTTAGAGTGTTCGCCTTCTGGACCACATGGCTTCCGGTTGGCGGACTCGGTGGGGGTTCCGGCATGCCTTGCCAAGGGGAGAAGGAGATTCCTTTACCGAGATGGAGCTACTAAAGCGGCCCTGCTGATATGCACCAAAAGTGCAGTTTTAGTCAGTGCAAACCCGATATAAAATGTACCCACCCACGAGGACGGTTATGCGTTAGGTACTTTCCCACGAACTTAAAGGAACCTAAAAGAAACTCTTTTAGATTATACTTTTCTTTTTTTATTGTACGCATGTTTTTGTACTACCGCTAAATTTGTAGGAGATTCGATATACTTCTTCATCGGCATATTTAAGTCGACTGCTGATCATAGGCCATTGAAAAATTATTACCAGCCATCTGGTATACTTTTCTTGGGTGTTATAACAGAGAAGAGAAGAGAAGAGACAATGTCTGTAAATAAAGAAAAGTAAAAATAATATTAAAAAAAAAGTTCTGGTTTTGTATGGACCGGTAGTGGACGTTAAAATAATTTTAAATGTAATCAGTAAGTAACTCCGGCGATAGATTTAATAGAGAAATTAGAATTGACTATAGCTATAATGAATTGAATAGATAAACTATTTATATTTATTGATTTACATATAAAACCAAAGCTATATTATATACATAACAGTTTTACAACTAAACAAAAGACTAAAGTTTTAAATCTGAGATTTATTTTTCTAATTATTTAGTCAATGGAACAGATCTGCACTGTAGATGTCTTTTAGAATCTAGTTTGCCAAGGGATGGCGAGTTGATGAGCACTGTGCCCGTACCCTCAAACCAGAGCAGCTGCTTTTCAATCAGTCGGTCCTCAGAGTACTTATAACCTCGTTCGTCAGCAGGAGAACTAAACCTTCGATCCACATTACTTTCTTTATATTTCATATGGTATTTTTAAATATTTTTTTAAGTTGAACCTAGAATTACAGTACTTCCGTGTGACATAGTAGAAGTCATATGGTACATCTGACAGACATTTGAATTGTGATATGCGAATTAAAATTATGGTGTGTATAACATCTCTGTGCACATATATAAAATATTGGACATCGCCGTCGCCAACTCTTCAGTTCTGACCGTTGCCATTAAAGCCACAAACTTTAACTAAAATAAATCTATATCTATCAGGTGCTACTGTCGATGTTGATAAAATATAAAAAGGAAAATAAAAGAAAACAATGTGCAAAATAAAAAAGTGAATCTTTTATAAACTCGTTACGGCACTTCGTCGCAGATTGGGGTACGCGACCGTCTACCTATTTCCTTTCCAACATTTTCTTTTCTCGACGAAATCACAATCACAAGCCCCTGCTAAAATATGAAAATGTAATAATACCTAATTCCTAGAGCAAGTTTACCTCTTCATGCATGCTAAAAGTGAGCTTAACCTTATAAGGACCATGAATACGTCGTGTTGACGTAAACAATAATTAAAAAATACCTAGGTCAAATTATCAGTATACAAAATGTTATAAAACGATTTTGAAACATTTAGCCTCGTTATTCTGAGATACTATTGAAACAATAAGCCGTCTGTAAATCATATTGCCGTATATGATTTATTAATATTTGTAAATTATTGTTGCCATGTTATAACGTCTTAAAAAAAGTCACCCCCTTTCTTCTCGTGTGTGTAATAGGCAATTAAGGAAAAACCCATAGAAAAGTGAAAAGTGTCTTCAAAACATTTGATTACATTTTCGAATAAAGAAAGAATTTATTTTCGGATAGAAACAACAAATTATATTGAAATTATAAACTCCACTCAAACAAAATCGAAGTAACAATTAGTTAATTGTTACTAAACACACGGACATAACAAATGCAAATCTAATAGGTATCACCTTATGAGAGATTTTCAGTTTTTGATACTTTGAAACTTCCAGACGATATAAAAAAATTAAAATTACTTTGATTATTGTAAGGTAACTTTTCAATTATTTAATTATTTGTATATGAGCGAATCAAATTATTCTGCTTACGTACACAGATATCAGTGCAATTTGTGAAAGACATATTTATTTTAGTAAATTTGCTTTTTACGCAACGAGCTAACAATTTACCTGATGGTAAATGTGCTTCAGCAGATCATTAACACCTACAAACAACTTCAGTCGAAGAAGGTTACCGATGCATCGTCACAACGGAACGAACCGGAACCGGATTATGCAAGCCAAGAAAGTAAAAAATACAAATTTAGAATGTTTTATAATTGCAGGGTTAGTGAAAGCAGAAGGAAAGTGTTATGACTAAAAGCATGGGTAAAAACTGCAGTATTAGGTACAAACAATACCTGACTATTGTACACTTTCATTAATCAAGTATTATAACTGTAGTGTAGTAGCTGCGTGAGTTTGTCATCCATGAGAAAATTCTTGAAAATATTATGGCGATCTCTAGATGCAAATCGGGCGACAGATCATAAATATTCGCCTCTCGCCGTCGCCGGACTTCATAGTCCATCTTTTAAGAAGTGATAAGTGGGTTGCGGAATCCTTTCATATTTCTTATTATAAACGTGAAAGTTTGTCGTTCAATCACGATTAAAGTTCAACAGAACGGATATATTTGACCGAGATGTTGGTAATGCTATGGGAAAGAATATAGAATAGCTGAATTAAAAGTTCTCTTGGAATAACATTGACAAGCACGGAGAAACACGAGCATCTGCTGGTTAAATATAAATGAAGTATCGGATGATTTTTAAAAAACACTTTATAAAGTTTAAAATAAAATAAATACCTAACCTAAAAATAATAATTTACATGAAAATAGAAAGTAGGAGTAAAATTCAAAGTTTATTTCGCTTCTGAATTATGAGCAGAAATGTTAAGCAAAGTTCTCAAACTTCTCCTACTTTGCATTTAAAGTTTGGCATTAATTTTTCTATGGAATTGCATGAATATACTAAAAGTTCTATTACATTTAATTTTAAAACAACTCCTCTTCAATCACTGGCTTTTGAAAATCTGTCAAATATGACTTTCATTGCACAAGCCTCGAAATTATTACTTTGAAAACTAGCTATTACTTACAACCCAACATTAGAGCAAAATCTAGATAAATAATGATATTCTCCTCCAAATTCCAACCTCACCTGCACTTGGTGCATACTATTAGGTAACAGACGAGTCTCTGACGATCGAGCGATGCCGGAATTTTTTCTCGAATATGCAGAGTCCATACACCTCAAACCAGGGATTGGAAACAGCATTACTGGTGCGAAAGTATCGGCATTGTGCACGCGTACCTGCTCTGTCTAGTGGAAAAACTTCTAGAAATGCATGCTGGGTTTTGCTGGCAATTTCTTAAATATACCTTTGTTTAGCAGTATACTTAAATAGATCAATGAAGAAGAAAACTTGTAAATTAAACTTTATTAAATAGTACAAAAAAGTCCGAGTTACTTACATTTACTGATGATACCTCATTCTTATTCACAGTCTAGATATCAAATACTAGATATTCTTTTCAAAATTGTTTGCAGCTAACAAGTTGCTTCTAAACGCTGTAGAAAACAACATGCTTTAAGTATACACTGTCCAAGTCGCCGGAGTATCCTGTAATTAATTCCGCCTGTAAACAGACGGCTGCAGGACATAGGCTCCTTAAGAAGAATTTGCCGTAATTGCCACGCTAGGCAAACGGATTGGCGATAGCAGTAGCAAGCACCTCACAACTTAGATGGCACTACCCGTCGTCATTGGTATACTTATTTTTGGTCTGGTATCTTTCTGGTTATACCGCCATCTATCGGTAGCCACTGCTGTTTTCTAGGATTTCTCTAAGTCGCCACTTACGACAACCACGGTTCGAAAGAGGTGGCAGGTTTTAAATTAATTTACAAATTATTAATTTAGATTTCGAAAGTTCGGCCGTATTTCTCAGAATTTCTATTGATTCGATGGAATCAAAATAAATTCAGATATTGATAAAATGGCTTCGAAATTGAGTTCTGCAGCTTTTGCTATTAGAAAAATTACAAAGCTTCTCTACTTCCACAATATCATGTGGATCTGGACTGTAGGGATCTGCAGCCGGATTGGAAACAATATTAATTTTGCAAAATCAAACGTTACAGGCAATCTGTAACTGGGGGCCTCGCTCGATAGTCTTCGAGGAGACTAATATTTTGACTCATTTTTCATGTTGTATAACTTTCATAACATTATGAAAGTACAAATTATATAGAAAACAATTGTATTTACTAAAAAACGGATGATCCGGTAAAGTAAGTCAAATTTTAACAGTTAACAAACACCCATAACTTTCCTGGAAAATAAAGGTAAACCATCTTTTAGGCTTCAAGGAATTCGCATACCAAATTTAATTAAAATTGGTTCAGCCGTTCATGCTTGATTGAAAGAAAAACATTATTTCTTTCTTCTTAATTTTACATTACATATATGTCGAAGTCAGAATCGGGTGTAAACAATAAATAATTGGAAAACAGAGCGATAACTCAACTTGCTCAGTATTTAATCACACATCAAAACGTGTGTTATGATGTCTGTTGATGTGCTGGCTAGAAATTAAACGACTGAACGGTGAAATTTCTTGCCTGCATTCCGCCACTAGTGCTTAACCAGCACACTGTAACCACTATCAGGAACGCGCAATAACTTCCAGACCTCTTTACGGTTTGAACACTACAGGCAAAATGAAGCTAATCCCGTCGACCGCTACGTCTTAGACTTAGACTTACGAGTGCCGATAGATGGCACTGACGATTTGATGGCAATTCAAATGATGACACGATTCCGATATATCGTGTAATAAAGTAGGAAAATAAATTATTCAATCCATTTTAAATATTTTATTTTCCTCTCTACAATATGAAAAATAAAACAGGAAGCAGAATTAAAGGTATACCTTTAATTATATTTGACATATTTATATAAATAATATATTTATTAATAAATAAATATACTTATCTCATTTGTCTCAAAAATGTTTTCGTATACTTGGAAAAACAATCATGTCTTTACGTTACAAACATGAGGAGTAACCGATTTGATTATCATAAGGGTCGCTCTTATGATAATCAAATCGGCAAGCGGCGGTGCGTGGGAAGAAATTTTAAACATAGTTATTTTCCGTGAATTTATTATATCCAAGAATAAAGCACATAAAGCGGAAAACAAGATTGTAATATAAATTAATAACAATGTATAATATTACGATTTTTAAGAAATTTACATTTAGTTACCATCTCTTCGTTTCTTGTCTTCTTCTTCTTTGTCATTTTCTTCCTTGGCTTCCTCTTTCACTTGCCTCGGAGCCAGCTATCCCGTTCGGGCCCCTTATGCAGTGTCGATTTTCGATTAGTATTTCATTTACTACTTACTATCAGGTGAACTATGTGAAAGTTTATTACCCATAATTCAATAGAAAGTAGCAGTCATGTCCGACTCCCATAGGAGTAGACAGAGATTAATTCCCATTTGTCACGTGTAAGTGTAACCCAACCCACATTTCGCTTCTGGGAGACAACGTGACCGGTGGTGAGGCTCGTCCACGGGTTTGCTCTCGGGGATTACAGTTGTACTATGAAGTATTTTTCCTTAGTCGCTCTCTAAGCCAGTCATGAAAAGAAATATGTTTGCAAATTATTACATCACAAGCACACACATAACACAAGCGCCGTATTGAATGATATAAGTATTGTTTATTAAAAAAGTTTTTCCAAATATTTCAAAGAAACTTTTTTAGAGATTCTTTCATCATCTCAACAATATTCGATTTTTATGTAATATGATACTGAATAAGATCAATAACTATTACTAATAACAAAACTTTAATGTTCTCGAAAAATAGACTTTTTGATTTGAGTGATTTGAGTGGTTAATAAATAAGCTACTCTCTGCAAATTACGAAGATTTTGAAAGTCAACCAATTTCTCTCATACCAATATTTGACTCAATTCTGTTATTATTTAAGAGTAACAAGATGAAACGAATGAAGATGAGATCTTATAACGTTCGTTTCCCTTTTTAAAAGTAAATATTAGAACGTTCTTAGACATACAAATTAAAACTCCCGTTTGTAGTCTTTAAGGTAACTTCCAATATTTAAATTGGAATCTTACCGGAAATCCTCTACCGGTCGCTCTTTAATTAGCAATTCGATCGAAATATGATAAATAAGGAGGAAGACAAGTCGTACATTTATGTAGCGATGCGCCGTTATATTGAAGTGTTATTCTTGAAAAAAAATATTTGCCAACCTCGGTTTTCTTGTGGCCTTAGAATTCGCCCATGGAACCGCGAAAGAAACTTAGTTGTGATAGTCCTCCTACTCCTACTCATGTTTAAGATATAAATATCGTCGATGCTGTTAGCACCATTCAAATATAAAGGAAAAAAATTCTAATAACATACAAGGCGATCCTGCTAAACTGGTACATATGTTTTTTTATAGAGAAAGTGGACAAACGAGTAAGCGGCTTACCTGATGGTAAGTGATCACCGACGCCCACGAAGATCCGCAATATCAGAGAAGCGGCAGGTGCGCCGCAGGCCTTTAGGCCTGGCGTATAGAGGAGGCGACGTTAAATACTGTTTGTTTAAATAATTGTTTTATTAAATGTTTTGGAATGTTGGTTTGTTTTTGAGTGGCGTATTTGTGCATTAAATGTTTTCTTTCTTTTATTGAAAAAGATAACCCATTTTTGGCGGACTACGTCTCTCATTCCCTTTCTTTCTGAGTGTCGCAAGATTCTAGTTATGGTAAATCCTTCAAAAGCCCATGATGTTCACCATCTCAAAAATGCCTGTACCGAGAATCGAATTCGGAACCAGGGAACGCTCTTATGTCCAGTAACCCGTTTAGGTGTACTTGGTAGTGCAACCTCTGTATTGGAGGATATAATTTGGATCGTGGTAGAGACAAGCGGCGGTTTTGCTGGTGCTCGAATAGACCGGCTCGACCGGGGTAGTACCTCGACCTCGCTAAATACCGTCGTGAAGTAGAAGTATCTTGTGCTTCTGCGTTTCGTTCGATGAGTTAGGTGACTGTGCGCCCTCTTCCCCCTTCTCCTGCAGCTCAGTGTTTGCAGTTACGCGTTATTTTAAATCTTAGTTCTTTCTGCGTTGAAACCAAGATGCCACTTTGACGAAAACGGGCCTTCCTCGTTGGGTTGTAATTTAGACGGAGGGGAAGCGATTTCTGTGGCCCCTACATATATAAAGTGATACGATAGAAATATATAAATACAACATGTAGATGAATAATTTCATCTGTGAATACCATAGCAATATTAAAAAAACGCAAATTTTGCAAATGTTGTAAGAACAGTTAGCAAATATATAGTTTACTTTACGTAAATACATGCAGTAATAAAAGGCTTCTAAATGTAGCAACTTGCATAAACAGAGCTAGATTTCTTGATACTACGTACATTATGTAAATATTGAAATCCATTTAATGTCTAACCTTTCTACTATGACCAAGAGCCTGCATTTTCGGTAAATATTATTGTTTCATATAATGGGTTTTCAGAAAAACATTGAAATACTAATCCCAATCCAACTCTCAACTTCCACATTATTATCATCTTCTACATTATCATAATTTGGTGAAACTGAGGTAAACTGTTGCGAGAAATATCCTAAACTGTAAATTAATTTTAACAAAGGATATGCCTAACGTTAGCCTGTGTGAGGTAGACTTAAAACAGTTTAAAACAGGAAAGCGGGTGAAGAGGGAATTACAACTGAACTTCTGAAAGCGAGTGGCAAACTGGTAATTGTAGTCCTGCAGAATTTATTTAATTCCGTAGAAATGTACTTGTCTTGTTCTTAAAAAAGGCGATGACGTCTTACAGAAGTACTATAGTACAATATCGCTAGTAATCCAGGTCTGCATGCTGTTTTTGAGAGTCATCACGAAAAGGTCATCACCATAGACCACATACATACCCTTCGTCAGATTGTTAAGAAAACCCAGGAATTCAATTTACCTTTAGGCCTGGCGTATGTGAATTATGAAAAGTCCTTCGATTCAGTCGAAATTTGGAGGGTCTCTTCTGGTACATCGAAGTATTGAACTATTAGTACAATAAGGCTACTACGTCTATCTGAGTGCAGAAACAGGGAACGAAACTCATCCAATTGCAGACATGTGAAAGTCAGGGTGATATTATATCCCTGCTGCATTGGAAGATGTTTTCAAAATGCTGAGCTGGAAAGGATTTGGTATTTACATCAATGGTGAATACATCACTCGCCTTCCATTTGCCGATAACATTGTTCGTATCACTAAATCAACTTGGAACTATGCTCAATGAACCCAATAGTGTCTCCCTACCGATTAATCTTAAGATGAACACGAACAATACAAAGATCATATCTGACTTCTATGTCAACCCAATACCCAGTATTGTAGGTAACGCAGCGCGTGAAGTTGTCAATGTACTTTACATACACAAATATTAGTCAGGCTTTCCGTAACTAAAAATATTTATTTTGTCCTTGAATATTCTCAGATGTCTGGGTTCATATGTGAATTACGAAACGTCTTTATTAGCATCCTCTCAAGAGCTAGAATTGTTAGGCCTTTTGTGGAGAACCAACAACCGATGTAGCATTCATTGCTATGCAGACGACAGCACGGGTGATGCCCTATATACAGGCCGTGCGAATATTTCTCGGGAACACGTCGACGAGTGCCGGAACAAACTTGTGTCTGAGTCTGTGTGAACTTGTGACCTTGTTATTCAAAGTCTCGGATTGGGGTCGACGTAATTTGGTCCTATTCAACCCCAAAAAGACACAGGTTTGCGCGTTCACCGCTAAAAAAGAATCCCTTTGTCGTTTCTCCTCTTTTTGAGAACATTCCCCTTATTGCCTCAGCCAGTATCAGAATCCTTGGCGTTGACATATCGAGCGACGTTCAGTTCCGTGGTCACTTGGAGGGAAAGGCCAAATTGGCCTCCAAAAAGCTTGGTGTGCTCTGTAGAGCGGGACAGTATTTCATGCCGGTCCACCGTTTGCAACTTTATAAGGCGCAAGTTCGGCCCCACATGGAATACTGTTCTCATCTCTGGGCAGGGGCACCCCAGTACCAACTCCTTCCATTTGACCGCATCCAACGTCGAGCGGCTCGAATTGTCGGCAACCAAGCTCTCTCTGATCGGCTTGATCCTTTGGCCTTGCGAAGAGATGTTGCTTCTCTTTGCATTTTTTACAAAATTTTCCACGGGGAATGTTCTGAGGAACTGTTCGGATTGATCCCAGCTGCTGAGTTTCACGATCGTACATCGCGACAGAATTCGAAGTTCCATCGATAACACCTAGATGGTTGGCATTCCACCACAGTGCGTTTTAATCGAAGTTTTCTGCCACGCACTTCGATTTTGTTGAATCAGCTGTCGCCAGCAGTATTTCCGAACAGTTACGACTTAGGGACCTTCAAGAAAAGAGCTTATTCCTTCCTTAAAGGCCGGCAGCGCATCTGTAGCTCCTCTGGTGTTGTGGATGTTCGTGGGCGTCGGTGATCACTTACCATCAGGTGAGCCGTACGCTCGTTTGCCCCCTTCTTCTATAAAAAAAAAACCGTACCGTGGCATTACCCCCCAAAAAGGTAATATGAATCAAATGATCTAAAGATTTGTTGTTCTAGACCGATATCGACTAAGAGCTTACTGGGACTCAACTCCGCAAACTTGATCTCTTCAAAAGAACTTTTGCAATGTCGACTAACACAGAAGTTCTTAAGAAGCTTTGCCCAATACAGACCAAGAGAGAAAAGAGATATTCCTCTTCCAGAACAGGGGTATATTGGTAAGAAAACGTCATGGACCATAGTATGGTGGGACTGCACAAGAAAGAGGTAACTTATTGACCACAGACCCGGCAAATGTGGATTAGGGCGACAAAACGTTTTTGGCCCTGGTATGTGGGGTTTAGCACAGCCAATATTATTAGTGAACCTGCACAGCAATCTTATAGACCTCTCAACGGCCAGGTTGAAAAGCTAGCGCTTCTAGCATGGAAGGGTGATGGATGGGCAGATCAAATACCCTTCCGGTTTGGTTTGGCCTCCCACGGGAAACCAAAAGGAACCTACATGGCCGGCAGACCCATGGTGGCCGCTCCAGGTGGGCGAGTCCACAACCGATGCGAGTTGGTGGACTGAGAGCGCGTGCTTGCCTGTCGGAGAGGCAAAAAGTTGGCTACACGGTGTCGAGCCAAATCTTTACCCACATGTGAGTGCCTGTTGTACTTATATATGTTAAGCGCATATTGTATTCATAGCGTATATCTAAATTGTAAAAGGTAACTGTAAAAATATTTTAACGTTAATAGGAGAAAGAAACTAAACTGAAAAATTGGAATGTGTTATCGACAGGTAATTGAGTTATTACAACATTCTCCGCTATTTTCTGTCCGTTTCACTTCCAGTACTTTAAAAATTGGTGTGCACATAATTTTTAAAGGTAAGACTACTCAAGGTTATTAATAGATTAAAAATGCTTTTATTCAGTATTGTTAGTTATTATCAATCATTAATATAATATCATAAACCCCTGAGCCACCGGTATCCATCGACTTTCGCAATGTTCGGGATGGTTTACCAATGAAGAACATTTTTTTCACAATTGCATTCTTTTATATATATATCTACAATTCATATTTAATTCATTAACCTTGTATAGAAGAAATAAAAATAAATTAAATTATACAAATAAAAAAATACACGTGCACGCCGATTGCGTGCACTCATACATATACACGAACATAAGGTTGACCTGTGGAAACTTTTATGCACCAACGAAGAGATTAGGTCAGTTATCACAATTATTCAAACTTAACTCAAGTTAAGATGTTTGTGGCTGATTAACTTCGTGATTAGCAAAGCAATATGACTGTCAATACTCAGGTAATTTTTTTCAGGTTATGTTTGGTTACCATCCGTATCTCTGACACAGCATCTAACCCTTTCTCATCGTTGTATTCGGAAGTAGTCACAAAGAATAAATAGTAACAATGTGTATTATTAAACTTCAAAAGTTGAATTATTTTCCAAAGAAATTGCCAAGTTTTATTACGTTTAATAACAAATGCGTAATCAAAGACCGTAAATTGATAGGGATCACAACGACCGTCCCTTACCAGACGCCCTTCGGAAAGCACTTTGTACCTGAAGAGATCGTAAAACATCTTTGTACTTTCAAGTCTCAGACTTGATAAGATGAAAAGTAGAAAGATGTTTTACGATGTTGACCAATGTCCTCTTGCTGATTTGAGATTAGAGGCAATGATTAAGATAAACGTCTGATAGAAAATATACGTAAATATTAATCTTGAGGTATAAGGAGGAATGTATCCAATGTTTAAATGGCTAATGTACTTGCTCATGGCCCACCTTTCTGACTGACAGAGAATATTCTGGTGGGGACTCCAATCCATCTAATCGGAATCCATCTGGTCGGCGTGATGAGTCTTCCATATAAAGCACGCCAGCTTTTCCAACCATTTTCTTGGAAAGGCTTATGCCCAGAAGTGGACTAATACAGGCTGACGATGATGTAAATAAATATGTACTTACGCTTGTCACCTACCATAGCCCACACGACTCTGTATAACCAAACGGACTTCCCCAATCCCGGAGAGGAAAAGGTACTATTGGAGATAGAACGTGACGTGTGATGAGTTTTGTCGCCGTGTTTACTTACGGAGAATGCAATGAAATTAAGTGAGAACTAGGTAAGAAATGGAATGAATATTTTTCTGTCGCTACCAAACGAGTGAAATGTTCCCTCTTCATTACTCCTGTTTTCTCCTCCAAACCAACTCCTATGATGGCGGAATCACTATGACTTACAAACAAAGCGAGTATGTAATACTACGATTGCAGCTTCGCTTCGCAGTAACATTTATGAAGGAACATCCCGTGGAAGAAACGTTTGTGCAACAAAGGAATCATGTTTATCATCATACATACATATACGAGTATATTTACCTTTTTGTCCGTCTTTTAAATACGCTCGAACAGACGCAAATTTAACTTAAGTGCTACTAAAGGTATTGCCTTGAATTATACACAGAATATAGTTAATAACTCCTGAATCTACTCGGACTATATTTCATCGCGTTTGTTTCACTCGTGCCTAAGTTTTATATAAAATATTTTATATTAAAACTTAGATAATAATCCACATAACGCATGTATAGTAGCAGAACCCATTATATTTCTTAACATATTCCTGATAGTCTCAACAAAACCTGTCATGCAAAAAAGATTTAACCATATACGGTAGACAGTCAGCGCCGCTACCCTCACATATATCTGTGGGATTACGGTTCGGCATAGTCAGATGGATTTTCTGCATGCAGTCAATAGGGGCGACACTAAACACAAGGGCGACAACTCACATATACCTAAGAGGGTAGGTATAAGAGGCTTGTATATAGACGACGTTGATATTTAGAGAAACGGTTGTAATGTTCCCCGTTGCGGTTTATCCATTAATATTTAAGCTGTTATCCATCAATTCCATTTAAAGTTTCTTTGATTTTAAAATCAGCCTGTATAAGGTCACTGCTTGACATAGGCCTTTCTAAGAAACCACCTACATAATGTGGCATGCTGTTATGGAAGATTTGTTCATAATCAGTACGCTTGGCAGGCGGGTTTGTAACTGCAGTGCCACTACCCTCGTGCCGTACATTCTGCTCTCCGTCACTAGTCTGTAGATTTAGGTTCGACATAGTCGTCAGTTGATACCTAGCCCTTCATCCACTAAGCAGTCATTTGAACCGCGTGTAGGTGAGTTTATCATTACGAGAAATGTTGGTATATTTCATCTTACACGCGTTACAAACAGTAAAACAATATTTATTTATTATTCAATACAATTTTATGTACGTTATATATAAATATAGTACACGGCGGTTCACGAAAACCATCTATATTATATATTCAAGGTTTCTCGTTTTCTGTATAAAGTCGGCATCCTTCTGCGGGTTTAGTGTGCTACTTCATCATTTAGATGTTAATATCACCGTGCACGCTCATCATAAAAATTCATTCTCCTTATTTTTTCATAACGTGCCTAAAGAAGTTCTAGTTTTTAAAAGCAATAAAAATATTTTTAAACATCTCGTACCTAATATATGTTATTGAGTCTATCTAATGGACTTCAGGTATAAAAGGAAAGGTAAAAGACAACGCACGGTATCATTATTTCTGTTAGTACCCATTCTAATTTACCTATTTCTTTTTTCAGTATCCCACTTGGATGTGATGCAACAATGATTGAAGTGCTGTCACACGTATTTTTTAAGCATTTTTAAGTATTATTAAAATATGACGATTTTTTATGTAATAGGTATGTATTCATTTCGTACATTCATACATTCCAATCGGATGTCATATTTCTAGCAGGGTAGTGGCAATGGATATACAAGCTCCTATTATCTTACTTCCCAAAGTAGTAGTAGTAGTAGTTTCTCTTTCTTTATTTCTTATTAGTATACGTAGCTAATACGTAATAGGTAACGTACTTAAAAAGGTTATAACTTTGCTGTTAGGATCTTGTCGCAAACTATATTTTCCTACTGTTTAGACTTAGCTTGCAAATGTAATTCCGTAATGACATTACTATCATAAGTGCGTTGGATGAAGTTACCCCTGGAGAACTTTTCTTATCTGACGGTTACTAGTACTGCTATGAGATAAGCCACTTCAGTGTCCAGATCCTTAAACCCATAAAATCCAACAAATGTTCAACATAGGTTTCACTAGTTTTTCTAAGAAACACCGAACATAGCCTTTTCCATAACTCGCTAAGCTATTTCTATCCTCTATATATACACTAGTACTACAGAAACTCGGTTGCATAAAATACGTTACTCGCATTTAAATAAATATTCAAATAACTGAAAAATCTAAACAAACTACAAACACAACTTCTTACTCATAAATTCAAATTTATGTAATTACTTTTTAAATTGAAACTGTGACTATCTTTTATAGGTTGAAACAGAATTTCTAGTTAATTTGCATTGAAAGTAGAAATGGTTTGCCAAGTACAAAGCTAATGTTTGTAAAATACTAATTATAGGTCTTCAGTGCTGGTTGTATTGTGTACCGACTAAATATTTTTGTCACTGTATTCGCCTTTCTTTGTTCGTTGATTGAGTGCCTCTGTATTTGCGCGTATATTTGCTCCATTACAATTTAACTGCGCTGTTGACAACTGACAATGGTACCCCGAAAGTCCTGGTATCAAAATCGTCAAGAGAAGCATCATGATTAAGCGATATTGCGGTTCAAAGTTAATGAAAACTATTCATATAAAAATATTTCAATGTTATTTATATATGTATATTTTGGGTTCAGCTGACCAGCACTGTGGCTGTCAGTCACAGGATAAAGCTAAGATGGTCAACTCTTTCGGTTACGCCTAATATCAAAATCTTTCATTTTACATAGTTGTTTGTCTTTTATACGAAATCATTATTATTTGCAATCACTTTATTCATGTAACTAAGCCGAATAAAAGTTTCCTTCTTTCTTTCATTTAGCTAAAAAATAACGAGAGTTACTGGTGACTCGGAGGATGCGGCCTTATTTACATTTAGTAAAAAGTTTATTATAGTGGCCATAATATACTCTTTCTCCCTTTCCGCTCTAACTCTAAATTAACTAACTAACTCTAACTCTTAAATCTACCAACCGAATACGTTAAAATTAGAACAATTTATTAATATGAGCTACTTAACTATGGCAAAGTTCTAAGTCAGTACACATTTTAATTTGTTAAGAAGTATGTCACAGGAATAAACTTCAGGGGCTGAATTCCGAAACTTTTAGCTTCTGAAAACATAATTCATCTCAGTGAGTAAGCACTACACGGTTGAGATTATATTAACATAAAAAAAAATGGTTTTTATTACTCATTTCCCTCCACTGTTTTCATAATTATAATACCTACAAAATCACTAAATGAATACTAACGGAGTTTTTGTTGAGTAAGCTTGATTCTTTGTAAGGATTTCAATTGAATCAGCCACTTCATCTGCCAAGATTAATGTAAAGTTTTCACGAAGCGGTATCTAACTTAAAGCATAGCTTCCGCACATGTTGTCCACATGAATGGTATTCAATATAATTGAAACTAGGGATGTCTTAAAGTGTGGCATTTGGTATCGGATAACGGACGTGGCTTCACAGCTGCACAGAAACTTGAAAACCTACGATTAATGCACAAATGCCTCGTACGCAAAAGTTTGCTTGGTGCATTGTTCAAACAATTGTGCCCAAGCATACTTGTTCATTCATATGAAGGCTGAAGTGTCTTTTATTTAACCCTGCACATGTCATAATAATAGAATTTCTATTTGAAAAGAAACTATTGTTTATGTATTTTATCGCGTTTTATTTTAGTTTTATAATCCCGTCGTTTGAAAGAACGAAAGAAAGAAAAAATATTTATTAGTACAGAATAAAGAGACAACACACACAGAACATGTTAATCAAAAATAATAAAAATACCATAAGGTACAAAATAAATAAAAAGTAACGTCAGAAGAAATCTGTCAATTAAAGAAAAATAATACATTGTGCGTATCCTATGGCTGGACCAATAGGTCTCCAGATCAGCTTATTGTCAAGCTTTAGAGTCTGACGCTGGTTTTCATCTGGAACTTATTTACTCTGTACAGCTTTACAGCACCTGTGGTCACGGGTAAAATAAAAAGTATTCACGTAAATACAAGATAGCAGAATTTCTATTATTTCAACACAAAAGGATATGTTTTTTTCTACCTGAACATTATAAGACGTTTTCATCTTCATCATGATCATTATTTCAGCCTATTAGAAGTCTACTGCTGAATATAGGCCTCCCCCAAAGGTTGCAGCGAAGCTCGGTCCTCAGCCTCCTGCATCGATTGACTTCCCGCAACACTGCACAGGTCGGCACTCCATCTTTTGGGGAGTCGTCCTACACTGCGTTTACCTGTATCTACGGTGGCCAAAACAGCATTGTTGTATTTAAATTTTGTTACATGAACATGATCCTTTTCTTTTATTGCATCACGAAGTTTGGTGATTATACTTGAATAGTTGGCACCAGTCATAGTTTTGTCTTTCGTCAAGTAATCAATATAAATAATTACTTCACAATCCCAAAACACAGACGCTATAACTTTACCTGTGGTCGGTACCGGTAACACTGTTGGATTTGCCTCTTTTAAATTCAGCCACCCAGTAAGCGAGCATGGAATAAGTTAAATCATCAGTTCCCAATGTAACGCAAACTTTTAAATGCACTGCATTTGTCAAGGTTGATCGAATCGAAACTATCAAAAAGAGTTCTAGAACAATTGAAATAATCGACGTAATTGTCTTCGTCATCGTGCTCTACTCACAACCGCGCAACTCCTCTTTGACACCTAAAAATAATCATTACGCAGGAACTATCGAAGTTCACTCAACCGCCAAAATGGTTTACGGCTATTACAACAGGAAACGAGAACGTACAATATAAAACCAAAGCAAAATCGTATTCATTATAAGCTGTCAGTGTAAATATAAAAAATCAGAAAATAAAGTGGTCAGAGGTATATTTTACTTTAGTTAGGTCTATTTGGTGTAGTGAAGTGCAGGATGTATGCATAAGCACAAAGTTGCTCAGCGAGTTATGGAAACGGCCGTGTTCGGTGTTTTCTGGGAGTCAGAATCTGCAACGACGATATCCGTAGCAGAACTAGAGTAACTGACATCGTCATAAGGATCCGCAAATTGAAGTGGCAATGGGCTGGCTTAATGGCCCTTTTTTCTCACAACTGACAACTGTTGCAGAACAAAGGTTCTCGGGGGGCAACCTAGTACTATCGATCAACGCAGGGCGATAGGACGCACAAGATTACCTGCACAGTGATGCGAGAAGTCGATCCATGCAGGTGGCTCAGAACCATGTTTTGAGGCAATGTTTGGGAGAGGGCTATGTTTTGCAATGAACTCGAGAGAGGCTGTAATGATAATGATGCAATATCTATTTATTATCAATAAATACATTACTGTTATTATTTCATAACTATATTAAAAACGCACAATTCATACGTTTGTCCTTTATGCACCAGGTGTTTACTAAGCTACACTACTACGTTGCCTACTTTTAATCCACTGTTCCACATAAGCCTCTCCAATAAATCACCAGGAAAAGTTGTCTATATTTGTTTGAAGATTTGCTCATACTAACCACGCTGGGCAAGCGGGTTGGTAAGAGTGGCATCGGTACCCTCCTACTATTAGAGATGCTGGCCCAGCCTGTGGGATTTTGGCTTATTTAAATCAATTTTCTACTTTGCAATAGCAGTGACAGCGGTGCCTCGCGACACTGTCAATCTTCTCGCACCAATGGGCAGACAATTCAATATGTGCGTACCTACCATTTGATCCTTCACTTCGCAATCTTTCTGAGTGACATTGTGTGAAATAAACAGCAGTATAACTTTTTTTTTATATTTATTGTTAATGATATCATATATTATATTCTATATATTCAAATTATAAAATTTGATGATTTCTCATATTTCATTCAGAAATAAAGTTTATATCTATTCTAAAATAATTATTTTAATAAAACTCCGCGAACGAAACACAAAATTTTAAGCACGATCTCGTTGCGAACCGAACCTTGGAACTCATTTTAAAACTAAATTTCATATGACAAAGTTAGATGAAACTCCATCCTTTACTCTCGGCGCTTTGCTGGAGACATGCATTAGCGTATTACGGCTTAGTTATCGGATTAGTTACGCTTAGGAAGTTTAGCCAAAGAAATAAATTACGAACTGGTTATAAACAAATTGTCTGCGCTTTGTTGTTTTCTACACAATGCACGATAGCATGAATAAAACGAGCAGTTCTGAGATTATAACAATCTTTCTGTCATTGTCTTGCCGACTTTAGTCTAGAGGTCTGACTATTCTTTCGAGATGTGATGACTGGATCACTCAGTGATTTGATGGTGACGTCAGCGTACCTGTCCTTTCACGTCGTTGCTTTTGAATCCCAGATAGGCCAATATTTGTGTAACAGACAAAATATTGCTTTTCGAGTCTGGATTTATTACAATTATCCCATGTTGCGTCCATAGAAGACTTTAACGACACTCGCGGGAGAAGAAAACGTGGTAAATTAATGACTGCTCTCTGCATGGTAATGTAAAATATATTAATTTAGAAAACTCTACTACCTACCTAAAAACAACCGACAATTTATTTCTGAATTACCAACTAGGTTCCGCCTTCGGTTTCGCCCGCAGAAAATTAAAATTTGTCCCTTTTAATGGTTCAAGGTATCTTCATACAGAATTTTATCATAATCTGTTCAGCGGTTGAGTCGTGACAGACAATCGGACTGTTACTTAGGCATTTATTACTTAAAGCTAGTAATAGTCACCAATAGTTCTTGGGTAACTTTCCGTGTCAGTATTTGGAGTACCATCAGCGTAACAAGAAATATCTCATAAACTTTAATAAAGGAAGATATTAAATCTACCGGTAATTTATATGAGAAAAGAGTTCCTCTTAAACATTAAAAACCACTAACATTTCTGAGTCAGTCGGAACATATAATTTGTGGCGCACGTGACAAAATTCAGGGAATCCCTCGCACAAGACAAGCCAATATTTTAACCACAAAGTGACGTACATTAAATTTATTACACTGATGTAAAGGTTTTGCAGACCGTATTAGACTAAGATGTAATTTTACAAAATAATGTAAATAAGTAGGAAAGTAAACCAGCGCTTAAATGCCTACAGCTGGGACCTTCTTTTAAATATTTGTGAGTTTTGGAGCCGGTGAGGGTCTCACCGCGCTGCACCAGAAAAATAACCACCACGAGAAATAACTATAAAAAATGTCTACATTCTTGTCGTAATTTTTTATAGTTATTTCTCTGACATGAAATTTCCTGACAATGTTTCCTTCACCGCTTTGTACGTAGTAAATGTATACTCATATGGACTTAATAACTTTGACTCTTAATATATTAGCGGTACTAAGAGTTATTGCTCCAGTGCGGGTTAGCTGACACGACCTTTTGTATTATTGTCTCTCAGACACATGCTGGTTTCAGCAACACTCAAAATATCTATGTGCAATTACAGTGGTGCTGGCACCGGGGATCGAACCCTAGTCACTTGCGTACTAAGAAATTAAAGTGAGCGCCTTCACCAATGTAACCGATAATAGCAAACTCTCCCATTGGTAGTTTATGTTGTAGGTAACCAGGCTGTTAAATGTGAAGAAAAAACACTTGCCTACATAGAGTAGGTTTTACATTTATTGATTGTTGTTAGAGTACAGTTTTGAAAAGGTAAAAAAATCCTAATGAATAATTAATAAAAAAATTATAATTGTTTAAAAAAAGATAATTAAACAAGATCTTAAAATATTGTAAAAAAAATATTTAACGTTTCGTATATTTACGTTTTACTAGGTAATTAATAAAAGTTTATTAAAAAGACCTTTAAATCTACCTATTTATGTATTTAAAATAGAAGAAATAGCATATTGATAATAATTACTTTTTCTGTTGTATTTCATGTCTCTACGTCATATGAAATCTTTTGCCAAAATATTCGTATTAAAATAAATGGCTAAAGATAGTATTGAATGCAATCAATAACTAAACAGTAGATAAGATACGAATATAGATACGTGATTCAATCAATAGGGAAACAGCACTATGTAACCACATATCACAAATTGTAACAGTGTTTTTGCATCGGTCTTAATTGCTGAAAATATTGAGGCTGTAAAGCGATGTTCAAAGAATAAAATGGATGATGGACGCAAAGTGGAGTTTAACAATGTTGCAAAAAAACACTTCCCTAAACTACATGAGAGAATACAGAACAAATATAATGAAATGCAGAAAAAAATGGAGAAATCTAAATCCATCGACATGTTGTCGTCACTGAGTGAAAACTTCGTTTACAAAGAGCCAAGAAGACATCTTAGCACCAATGATGTTACTAACAGTCAGCAAGATTTCGATAACCTTGAAACTGTATCGCAGTCAAAAAAGGAAACTATGACAGTAGAAAATTTGCATAAACGGAACGCGATTTGTCATGATGTCAATTTTATAGAAGCAGTTGTTACCGAAAATGAGGCAAGTTTTAAACAAAATGAAAAATTTGAGGGTGAATATGAGGATAATCTTTCGGAAAACATTTTCCTTAGTGATATGAGCAATTTATCAAAAACAAGCCTTGAATCGTAAGTAAAATACAATGTATTTTAGTAAATCGCATTGCAAGTTATCGTGCAAGACTGTACCTCTTAAATAAGTAGTGTAATAGGAAAGCTTCATTGGAGCCTCCATATATCCAAACTTGCTAGGAAACCTAGCTATGCAGCTATGTCCTGTATGGAAAATAAGAAATCTGACGTATGTCAAAACAGATTATTTTAGTTATTTCTCCTTTTTTCACATTTTAGCATAACGTCATATGGCATTTTGCTGTGATGTCATGCGACTGATACAGAAACTATATTATTTTTACAAAAGAAGACCATAAGAACTATTTATAATTTTAATTCTAAAACATCTCTTAGAGATACATTTTAAGAAATTTATATTCTTAGTTTGGCTTCTCAATACATATTTGATAATGTAATGCACGTACTTAAAAAAATATATTTTTACTAAAATTTGTGATATTTATAATGTAAATACTACGAACAGACACAAAGGAAACGTATAGTTTGCACTTTTTATCGAACAAAGTCTTTATAAAAATTGTTATTATAACATTCAGGAATTCCAAAGCTGTTTCTAAATATGTATTGTAGCGTTACATAATTAAAATAAATCTTTAAAAATATTACAAAAAGCAATACCAATGGAGTTTCTTTCACTTTATTCTTTGTCAGAGGAACCTCATTACAAAATTTATAAAAGTTTTACTTGATAGTCGTATCAAGTAAAACTCTGTTATCGTATCTTCTCGTATCAACTGTTTCTTATGTCGATTAATAAATGATTTGATTTGATTTGAGTGTAAAGTTAAATTAATCCATGTTCCTTGGACAGATTATACGAAGCAGGCAGAGAAACCGATGAATTAATTCTACCACCCACACCAACTTCAAAATCTATACGTGATAAAATTGGGTCTCGGATCATAGCGGTTAGGGAGAAACGGAATGCTATCAGGGAAAAAAAGAAGGAAGCACGAGAAAACGTTAAAAAGGTCTTGTAAATTGTAATTTTGAGAGACCTAAAAAGTTAATCATAAGCTTAGTTTCATAATATTTATTATTATTATTATGCGGCAATCCGTTACTGGACATCGGCTTCTACACATAAGTACTACTTTGCTAGTCTTTTATTAATATACTTTATAATATTAATTATTTATCTAATAATATCTAATATAATATGTAAGACAATATTTGTCACTTCTACGCCACTCATCCAATGCCTGGTATCACTCATTACTCATTTACCATACATCAAAGGAGTCAGAAGGAGGAGAAGATTGGGTATATTTTAAAGCGAGCTTCGATATCATATATCATCTTCGACGTGATCACAGGTGCTGTAAATCCGCCAAAACATCAGGATTTAAAAATCTAATTAAACGCAATAAAATCCGTAAATAATAGTTTAATTTCAGATGTGTAGTATTCGTGTTAATGCAAGAAATCACTTTCATTTACTCATTACTAATCTTATTTAACAGAGAAACCCTGTCTTTGAAAAAGTAGAAGTTTAAGCTTATGTTGAGTGTACTTTTGACTTCACTTGGATATAGGCAGCACGCACTTCCCAAAGACATGAAGAATTTGCCATATGGGTTATGAGAAAACCCTGAAATGGCTTCTGAAATGGTGCTCCACCCAACCGCTATGCGCTTCTATACGCTTCGTTCGTAAACATTCTCGGTTGAATTCATAAAATTCAATTTCGTTTATGTATATACATAAAAATGATTTACGTAAAATAATCATCAGTTATCTCACCTTTCAGTTTATTTTTACCAATACGCCAGACTATGACATTGAAAGAGCTTTTAAAAGAACTAAATTCGCGACTGTTACTATTGCGCTAATTGAAGCTTCTGGATTCGAAAAAGAAGCACTTGATGAAAAATGGCGTTTCGTTACTTGTCGTCTGAGGTAATTTTAGTTTTCTCACATAATTAAATTTTCTGCGAACTTAGGTTATTTACAAACAAAGAAAACTGAAAGGTATTAAGTCTTTGTCATTTATTGAATTCGAGTATAATTAATAATTAGTTGTTAAATAATTACGTGCCAAACAATACTGTTTGGAATATATACATAGTAGAGGAAATGTTTAAAGTCAATTTTAATTACATTTATAGTCGCTAATCATATTGCAGATTGGGTACAGAAAAACGTAAATCAAAACTAGTAAAAAGCAACACATCTGTGATCAAGTGGCTGGAGTTAATGAATATTAACATGTATGATGATACACAACTAGAAATTTCCCTTTACGATCGAGATTCTTTTATTGGCAAGTAAGTTTCTTAAAAATTATCGGCAGAAGAGTTGTATTTATATGTACAAGCACTCACGCCTATCGCTTATAGGTAGGCAGAGATTACGGATGTCTATTTGGTGCTATTCAGTGTAGCCAACAAGGCTTCTACAACCCACTTTTCTCCTCATCGAGATAAAGAATCTGGTGGTGAGCCTCGTTGCTGAATTAGCTCTCTTTTGTCAAAAAGTTTTATCAAAGTTTTTCCTTAGTCACCTTGATGACACCCACAGCCAAAGAATTATATTTTCTATACTTTTAGTTACAAAATTAGTATACCTATTAATTTTGTTTTGCATTACAGATCAATTATCGATTTGTCTCTTCTGAAGAAAGAAAAAACGCACAAAATGCATATTAATTTAAAAGAAGATGGTGCACATGTACAGTTATTCTTTCTACTTACAATTAGCGGAACAACTCTGATCAATACTATGGTTGACCTAGATGATTATGAAAATATTCAAAGTAAAATGGACTTACAACGCAAAAAATTTGTAAGTACGTACCTAAAGTTACGATCTGAGCGACTGATAAATACTGAATAATAATTATAGAAAAGTATCGTTAATACAATTAGCATAATGTTTTCTAGAATAAGATTTTTAGGCTGCCTTTCCATAGTTTGTAATGATGTAGGTATTTCCGCTCACTCACAAGGTAACTCAAAAGACTCAAAACTCGTTGTAACATTGCCTTCTGAGTTATTTAATATTACCCTTCTAGGTTTGAATTATTGTCAGAGAGAATAACAACTCAAGTTTTTTTTATATATACAATTTTTTTTAAAAAAAAGGTTATAATTATTTTACTGCTACTACTGCCATGATCTTCAGACGTCTAAGGACGGAGGTGTCTGGTACCTTGCCATGCTAGACCAGGGAGTTGACGAATAGGCAAATCCGTCCATTGGAAGAGGCCAATGTCCAACTGTGGACTACTAACAAGCAAGGTGAGGAAGGTATGCATTACTCTGCACAGCACAGAACACATAACAGAGTGTGTTTTCGACTATCATTAATTTGATGCGCTTAACAGAGTAAAATTAAAATTGATATATTAACTAAGGGCATATTTAAAAACCAACCGTAGTCTCCGAGTGTGGGGTAAAGTGAGTGAGAGAGTTTTAATTGCATATTTCTGGGTGGCACCGTATTGGTAGAGGTCGTAACAGTTTACTTACAATCGTGTATACAAAAAAAAAGGATATTATGTGTCATCCTGAACCAAGAAGTTAAAAATATCGCCAATCTGTACTAAAATATTTTATTTTGTGTCTTTTGAAACCAAAGTGTTTTCTACTCCCACGAAAAAGTTAAATTCTTTTATCAATTTGCAGGCGTGGTACCGCCCATGTGGAAAATTGACTGATGTAGGCTGGCTCTCTGTGATCATCTATGGTGCCAAAGGACTGCCGACTAGCGACTGCTTCTGTGTATTAAAACTAAACAACGAGAGGCTATTTACGCATACAGAGTATAAAACGAATGCCCCGAATTGGATGAAGATATTTGCTTTGTAAATAATGAAAACTAATTAATATTCTAATTATTTTAAAAAAAAATTGCAATAAGATGTAATATTCTATTTTAGTACGGTAACTGATATAACATCGGTTTTAGAAGTTAATGTTTGTGATGAAAAAAGATCTGAGGAAGTTGGGAAAGTTTCTATACCGCTCCTCAAAATAAATACCTCTAGTAAAAAATGGTACGCACTCAAAGGAATCAATCAGAGGGAGAGAGCAAAAGGAAATAATCCAAGAATACTGTTGGAAATGGGAATTATTTGGAATCTCGTAAGTGAATTGAGTAATTTTTCTTGCTGTTCGCGGCTAAAGAGTTTAAAATTATTTAACAATCGAGTTGACTTTTCAATGTTATATAATATTTTTTTCAGTTATATTATAATTAATTATAATACAATAATTTAAAAAAAATCATAATTCAATGAGTAAAAATTGTAAAAAGGTTAAAAATTATCCTTAAATTATAATCTCACCCATGGTTCATTCAACTTACTTTATCTACTTATAATATATAAGACAATGTCTATTGTTGAAAAAGAAATCTACACGCCTTACCCTCATTAACATTTAAGATAGTGTGATTTCCTTCTGGCCGATTTTGACCACGGCAACAACTACGGAATACTATTGACAATTGTCCACTGTAAAATAAGATAGCAGGGGTCAGACACAGGATGAATCACATCACGATCAGACCCGAAAACCAATTATTCTGTTATTACTATTGGATTCTAGTGGGATTCGAACCCGGGATTAATTCTTCGTTGTCAAGTACGCTGTTCACTAATCCACGTGGCTGTCAAAACTTATAATATTATAATGAATTAAGTCTATCTTGAAAAGTAAGCATCATTACTTTCTTATTATCCAATGAAGAACCTAAATGATAAGTATCAAATCTCAGAAGATAGCTGTGCTGAAAGTTGAGTTTAATATTGATGAATGGATTTGATAATGAAGAATATATCTTTATTTTTCAGGTAAAAGCATCTGTTCGCGTTATAAATCCGAAGGAGGTCAATTTATTGCAAACTGAAGAAAAATTAGACAGACACATTTTCGCACGAAATATATCACGAGCGAAAGCAATTATATCGTGGATCATGAACGCTTTTCAAATTTTTAAGTAAAAATTTATGTATATACGATATATCTATATAAATTGCTAAATGCACATTTCATATCAATAGATTAAATAAATCTATTACTTAAAATATTATAAATTAAATGTATACTTTTAAAAGAAATAAAACGACGCATTTAAACTTGCTGTTAACTTCTAAGGCAGTCACCACCGCGATTCGAACCCCGGTCATGATAAGAGAGCGCCATGCACTCGAGCTGCTAGTGTATATATATGATTTCATACAAAAACATTATATGATTTCAGAACAATGTTTGAATGGGAATCTATGCAACATAATGTATTTGCATTAGGGGCCTGGTTACTTTTCTGTTATTTCTTCAAAATTTGGATGCTGCCTCTTCTTCTTCTTATACCTTTCGCATGGTACAAGCCTTCTAAGAATCCCATGTTAAGTAGTAAGTTACTATTTATTATAATGTATCTTAAATAATAATCACAAATAAAGAAAATTCACTTGTAGATTACTTGAATAAAATTTGTTCGTTTTATTGTTTATGTGTTCTCTAAATATTTTATTAACTTTTTATAACTTAAAATGGTCTTTAAAACCCGTTAAGTAGAGTAGAATATATAAAAGAAACCGCAAAAACAAAAATTTACTGTAATTTGAAAATAATATAAAATGTTCATATTTGTGGTTATAATTGTTATAAAATTTAAAAAAGCTTTTAAAATTTAGCTTTAATAAGTTGTACATAGATCATTTATTAATTTTAGTTAAAACTGTTTTTATATGTTCAGTAAGAAGAAGACTTCAGCAAATCCCACTAGAAGAAGAGGATAATTCAAAGCAGGAAAGGTGACGAATCTCAATGTTTTTGCTTCTTTTTTAAAAATTTTTGCTAAACCGAATGATGATTTATTTTCAGGAAGAGAAGAACTCAACACTCCGACAGAAAATAAATTCCCTACAAGAGATGGTACAGACGGTACAAAACGTAATTGGAAAATTTGCCAGTCTCGGGGAAAGCGTTAAAAAGTAAAAGCAAAATTTAATTAACACTTGCGATCAAAGTCTCTTTACTTCGATTGTGCTAAAAAGCAATTTTCTTTTTCCAGCCTTTTCAATTTTTCGGTCCCGTTCCTGAGTAGCTTGGCGATATTTTTTACATTAGTCATTACATTCGTTATGTACCTTGTGCCACTTAATTACATTCTTATGTGCTGGGGTTAGTAGATAATTATTTTCTTTTTCTATGTTTTTTTTTGATACAATTCAAGCAATGCTACTGCTTTGTAAAAGAGCCGTGACTATTTAGGGGCCAGGTTAAATTCAATGGTGCCACTTGAATCAAAAGTGTAATTTTACTCGTGTACACTGATTTGCCACATACTTGGCGGTGAATAAAAACATCATGAAGACACCTACATTACTGAAAATTCATAAATATTTCGGGAATATGAAAATTCCGCCAACTCGCACTGGGGCCACGCGACGGACTCGTCCCGGCTCCAATACCCTCTCGAAATGGAGAGGAAGCCTCTGCCCAGTAGTGCGACAGTTTTTTAACGTGGTATAGCCAAGCGGCGGCTTTAGCTGCAGCTCGAATGGGCCGGCTCGACCGGGATAGTACCACGATCACGCAGAATTCCGACGTGTAATAGGGCCATTTTACGCTTCGGCATTTCGTTCAGTGACTGAGGTAACTCCTCCTTTCTCCAACTCCTCTCCCCATCATCCCTCCCATCCCTCTAATATCCTTAAAGACTGGCTTATATATATAGCCGGATATCATTGTCATTAATATTAGCGATATTTTTGTTAACCAAACTTAGCTTAAAAGTTTGGACTAGGTTTTTGTTTGTAGAAGGTTCGTGCGTTCGTTTATTCGAATGGCGAGCTCGACCCTGCGATGTTTTGTATTGCGGACCGTACCATTAGGTTATTGGAATTTTAATACACTTATTTATATATAATTTTCTTGTTATTATTCCTTCCAGGAGTACATAAATTTACAAGAAAAATTCTTAAGCCAAACAGAATACCAAATAGCGAAATTTTAGACCTACTATCAAGAGTACCAGACGACGAAACCTTGGTAAATTTTAGTAAAATATTATGTTTAAATATCATGATCAATAATGAATTTAATTTAACTAATTGCAAGGCGGAATATACTAAACGTTTCTCTCAATGTCAACCTTCTCTGAACGCTATGCATCCTGCTCGTTTGTCAGTAGGACTGATAAAAGAAAAGTAATCGAACTAAGCCGAACCCTAATCCTATAGACTAATATGTCCTATCAGTACTTCCACTCCTTTGTTCTAGGATGCCTTCGCCCACCGCATAGGTATCAGCACTAAAATTACTAAGGAATTGAGAATTATCATAAGAATTTAAAACATTTTAATTTTATATCGTTATAATTTAGATAGTAAGTAACACTAACAAAAGGTATTAAAAAAAAGGTTTGAAGATTTTGGCTAACGTATTGTAACGTTTTGGAAACAATCAAAATAGTAGACAATATATCCTTAGTATATGGTACAGTCTCCCAAAACGTTAAGAAGACTTTGTTATAAGACATTTCTTGTTATAAACAGAAAAAATCCTATAAACCTTTGTGAATTTGCAAGACATTTATATAAATTCGCTAAAAGCGTTCAGTTGCACTACTAGACTACCGCGTTGATTAGTGTTTAGCGTACCTGATTGCTGAGATATGGGTCCGGGTCTCGAATCCCAGCTAAGGCCAATATTTGTGCAAACACATAAATTATTGGTTTTCGGGTCTGGTTGTGATGTGTCTATCCCTTGTCTACATCTGACACTTTCACCGATCTTATTGCATATGTGTTAAATCTGACGAAACGAGTAAGCCCATCTATGTTTGCGCGTACACTTGCGGTACCATAGTAAATATCTCCTACGCAGTTGACAACTACCGATAGTAGTCTGGTATTGTCGCCATGGTCGAAACCTGCCTTGAGGATTTCAGTACACCATACAACGCTGTGACCTATCTGGTATATTTGAGATAGTTATCCCGGTATTTCTCGGAGGCGACGAGACACATTTTCACGTAGTCTATTTACGGCAGCCTCAAAATGAAAATGCGCCGGTCGCAATCTCTTACGCCACTCTTGGCGTTTTTAACGTCACCATACAATTTGATCAATTAATAAATCAATACTCGGTAAATTGGTTAAAATTTATTAATAATTCTTATATTAAGTTATTATTTTGTTTTTCTTCCCATCTTACAGGTAACCTGCGAAGAACTTCCATTGGAAAATTTATCTGATGACGATGAACATTTGTGACTATTCATGATCTGACTAGCGTAAGAAATTATAACTTTAGCTATTTAAGAATAAGTTTATCATTTACTTCATCATTTACTATTTCAAATATATGTAAGAAAGTTTTAAAAACTTGCTTTTTTATTTATCCTGACCTTAAAACACAAGTCCAACTTTGCACACGATAACTGCAGTGGACCGTTTTTAATTCTATACTTCGTACTTGACATTATGAAACACTTGAATTGATAAAAAAATTAACTTTCTTACCAAACAAAGTATTATTTGACTTTTACCCACCGGAGTTCTGAGTATGAACAGTACACGATGTTCTATATACCGGTAGATATAAAAAAAATTATGTTAGAATTTTGGAAAAAATTCTAACAAAGTTACTCTTTGTTAACAATTAATTTTATTCCAAATAGAAACAGAAAAAACAAGTTTTAAGGTTCCATATATTAAAAGTCTCATGGTCAACTATGCAAAATTCAACGCTTTTGCGTAATTTTTAAGATACAAAGAACCCTGTAATCATACCAGATTTATAAGACGTCATTTTAAAATATCGCAAAAATTTAAATAGAGTTTGTCTCTTCATCTGTAAAGTTATTATTGTCTTTTCCATCTTATATCTAACATTTACTTTTAAAAACACTTATTCTCCAAATAAGATAAGGTGTCAAAAATTGAAAAATAAAATTTAATTCAAAATAAAAGTTAATTTTTTTTTTATCGAAATTGCTATAAATTTTGAAGAAAAAATCGTGTGTGTGTACTTGTGTACGAACATAAGACGTTATACTTCTTAGGCGCGTTTGGGAAAAATTATGAGAGTGATTTTTTACAATGCGCGCGCACTCCGACATCTAAAATTATTTAACTTGTGAGGTTTTTTTTAGTGAAATATAAGTATACACTGTAACATCTGATCATTGTCTGGACTCCGTCGATCAGTTATTAGGGCATTTTGATCGAATACATCTCAATAATGATAATAAATGATGTAGCTCTATTTGCAACTGCTTTGCGTTTACAAGGGAAACATCCATTAGCCACTGCAACATGATCTCGCAGTTAATATGCAAACACAGTACGTTTAGCTAATTTCCTAATTAGCGGATTAACAAGGAAATGATACAGTTTGCGAAGTAAACTAACCTATTTAGGTGTAAATGATAATTTAGGTGCAAAGATAAATCAAAAGATTACAATCTTTTGATTGACGAAAATTAAATAAATAATGAAAAATGTAAATAACATGAAACATATCATTTTGACAGTTTTACTAACATACTAAATAACAAAATAACAGGCTTATGTTTATATTTTATTTATTTAGAAACATAAATAACTATAACTTTCACTACATTGTCACTTTGATAATATAAAGCTAACTCGTAAATTAAAATCACAGGTTAAATAATAAAAATATCCAATATTTTGTACAAGGTACATAAATAATTAAATTTTTACTTATACAATAATATCAGCTCCGAGCCTTTCAAACTCATTTGCAAAATAAACCATATCTTTGTAGTCTAGAGCCGAGTTTTGAAAAACAATGCGGAAAAAGTTAACAAGGTTACCTTGAGGCTGGTACGTGACCATCATACTCCCTTCCTTTATCATTCGTTCCTTAATTTTCGGGGCGACCTTATGGAGCCTTTCTTTATAATTTGGGTCGTTCTCGCATCCGCGAAGACAATTAGGCACGTACCAGAACATAATGTTGGTACATTCTGGCTTTTCAAGCACAAGCTCAAAGCCGTTTCTTTGACGAATGTGCTCTAAAAAGAATTCCGCGTTATCGAAAAGTTTATCAATGTGTTGCTCAAAACCAATGCTACCCTTTGCCTTCCACATGAACCAAAATTTGAGGACATCAGCGCGTCTCCCGCATTGTATATGTTTATCGCCAGTATCGTATGAAGTGTCGTAGAATTTGTCCTTCTGGAATAGATATTTAGCGTTGGATGAGTGTCCATCTTTGAGGATATTTTTATGTCTGACCAGGAATGTTGAACACTGTTGCGGTGCTGCTAGAAGTTTGTGTGGATTCCACGTGACCGAATCGGCTCTGAAATTATAATTATAATTTGTTTTAGTACAAAATATTTAATCAAATATCTTTCTCGTAGGTCTTTTCAACTGTAAGGATAATACAAGTACAGCTAAGCTTCAACAAAACTCGCAATACGTTTCCTACGCTTAATAGGCGGTTTGATGAGTGCGATGCCGTTATCATTGAACAAGTGATGCTGCTCCGCATCACCAGTTAGCAGTTTTTGAATTCTTCATATTCGGATTGTCTATGGGTTTTGAGTTTGACATTGTCTCATTGATTTTCCGTAAACAGTCGCCAATACCATCGTATACTAAACTGGGTAAAGGTGCATTGTTACTTTCTATTTTTAAAGTACTTGTAAAAATAAGAATAAATAACTCTTTCACAACTTTATATTAATATTAAAATACCAGTAAGCTTTCATGGTTGTAAAAATAAGTTTTAATTATGCCGTTATGGCTGTTGAGGCATCAAAAACTAACTTGTTCACTAATTAAGTTGAAATCTTGTGAGTTGGGATCTGTATTCTTTGTGTTATCACTGAAGTAGTAGCTCTGTGTTAAGTCCATATTATTATGGAGTTATAGAGCAGAATGTCAATATAGGAAACTATTTATTTATTTAGTTATTTGTTTACTTTAAGTATCTAATAAGTTAAACTCAAAAGGTAAACTTAGGTAGCTGAAAGACTAGGCGTTCGATTTAAATTTTGGCTACTGTTAAATCATAAGACATCCGTGAGGCGTCACTAAATTCAAATTTTTAATGCAGGTTTATAATGGTCGACTTTCATCAGCATGTGATAACCCCTCGGTGTTGTCTCTGTAAAAGTTTGAGCGGTGTTCCTTCAGTATTTAAACAATTATAGTAAGGCGCATAATCGTCCTCCTCCGAAGTAAATGCCAAAATTATTTATTTATTTATACTTTATTGTCTACACCAAAAGGATTACAAAAGGCGGACTTAATGCCTTTTGGCATTCTCTAACAGTCAACCCAGGGCGTGAAGAAATGTGGTGATAGGTGCATCAAGTTTAAAATAATAAAAATATAAAAGGCTAATTGAGAAATATACTACATAATTAAAACATATATAAATGTATAAGCATACATATATACGCATCCACATAGATAAACAAATACATAATATAATATATACAGAAATAACAACACAGATATATACATACATACAAACACATTAATACATACATATATAATAGATCAGAATAAATACTAACAAGTATCAGATGGTTTTAAAAAGTGTTCGCGTACCAATCTTTTGAAAGAAATTTTATGTGGGGCTTTTCTAATGTCTTCGGGCAAGGAGTTCCAGAGAAGTGTAGCCTGAACGGTGAAGGAACCACCAACAAAATGGGTAAAATGTTGCGGGATACTTATCATATGATTAGCAGAGGAACGAAGGACCCAAGGAAGGGTAGAAGGATCATACAAGATGGAAAGAGAGCAAAAAGAATTCTAGAGTCATGCCTCTGCTGGATAGTGAGCCATTTAAGGCGAGAACGATAGTGAGAGATGTGGTCAAACTTTCGCAGACCAAAGATGAATCTGATGCAGTTGTTAAGTAGGCGCTCTAGCTTGCAATGAAAACCTTTGTTCAGGTCTGAGTAACACACATCAGCATAATCAATTATAGATAATATCAGTGTTTAAATAAGCATAATTTTGGACTTAAAAGGAAGAAAATTTTTAAGCGATAAAGAACCTGCAATGAAGCCGAAACCTTACGACTGACTTCTAAGACCTGTTTTCCCAGCTCATAGTATTATCGATGTACCGCCCCAAGTGTTTCACCGAACTAGAAAACGGTATAATAGTATCATTATCTGTCAGGTAGTCGATAAAATAAGAATAAATAACTCTTTCTCAACTTTATATTAATATTAAAATACCAGTAAGCTTTCATGGTTGTAAAAATAAGTTTTAATTATGCCGTTATGGCTGTTGAGGCATCAAAAACTAACTTGTTCACTAATTAAGTTGAAATCTTGTGAGTTGGGATCTGTATTCTTTGTGTTATCACTGAAGTAGTAGCTCTGTGTTAAGTCCATATAATTATGGAGTTATAGAGCAGAATGTCAATATAGGAAACTATTTATTTATTTAGTTATTTGTTTACTTTAAGTATAATACAAGTACAGCTAAGCTTCAACAAAACTCGCAATACGTTTCCTACGCTTAATAGGCGGTTTGATGAGTGCGATGCCGTTATCATTGAACAAGTGATGCTGCTCCGCATCACCAGTTAGCAGATTTTGAATTCTTCATATTCGGATTGTCTATGGGTTTTGAGTTTGACATTGTCTCATTGATTTTCCGTAAACAGTCGCCAATACCATCGTATACTAAACTGGGTAAAGGTGCATTGTTACTTTCTATTTTTAAAGTTCTTGTAAAAATAAGAATAAATAACTCTTTCTCAACTTTATATTAATATTAAAATACCAGTAAGCTTTCATGGTTGTAAAAATAAGTTTTAATTATGCCGTTATGGCTGTTGAGGCATCAAAAACTAACTTGTTCACTAATTAAGTTGAAATCTTGTGAGTTGGGATCTGTATTCTTTGTGTTATCACTGAAGTAGTAGCTCTGTGTTAAGTCCATATAATTATGGAGTTATAGAGCAGAATGTCAATATAGGAAACTATTTATTTATTTAGTTATTTGTTTACTTTAAGTATCTAATAAGTTAAACTCAAAAGGTAAACTTAGGTAGCTGAAAGACTAGGCGTTCGATTTAAATTTTGGCTACTGTTAAATCATAAGACATCCGTGAGGCGTCACTAAATTCAAATTTTTAATGCAGGTTTATAATGGTCGACTTTCATCAGCATGTGATAACCCCTCGGTGTTGTCTCTGTAAAAGTTTGAGCGGTGTTCCTTCAGTATTTAAACAATTATAGTAAGGCGCATAATCGTCTTCCTCCGAAGTAAATGCCAAAATTATTTATTTATTTATACTTTATTGTCTACACCAAAAGGATTACAAAAGGCGGACTTAATGCCTTTTGGCATTCTCTAACAGTCAACCCAGGGCGTGAAGAAATGTGGTGATAGGTGCATCAAGTTTAAAATAATAAAAATATAAAAGGCTAATTGAGAAATATACTACATAATTAAAACATATATAAATGTATAAGCATACATATATACGCATCCACATAGATAAACAAATACATAATATAATATATACAGAAATAACAACACAGATATATACATACATACAAACACATTAATACATACATATATAATAGATCAGAATAAATACTAACAAGTATCAGATGGTTTTAAAAAGTGTTCGCGTACCAATCTTTTGAAAGAAATTTTATGTGGGGCTTTTCTAATGTCTTCGGGCAAGGAGTTCCAGAGAAGTGTAGCCTGAACGGTGAAGGAACCACCAACAAAATGGGTAAAATGTTGCGGGATACTTATCATATGATTAGCAGAGGAACGAAGGACCCAAGGAAGGGGTAGAAGGATCATACAAGATGGAAAAGAGAGCAAAAAGAATTCTAGAGTCACGCCTCTGCTGGATAGTGAGCCATTTAAGGCGAGAACGATAGTGAGAGATGTGGTCAAACTTTCGCAGACCAAAGATGAATCTGATGCAGTTGTTAAGTAGGCGCTCTAGCTTGCAATGAAAACCTTTGTTCAGGTCTGAGTAACACACATCAGCATAATCAATTATAGATAATATCAGTGTTTGAATAAGCATAATTTTGGACTTAAAAGGAAGAAAATTTTTTAAGCGATAAAGAACCTGCAATGAAGCCGAAACCTTACGACTGACTTCTAAGACCTGTTTTTCCCAGCTCATAGTATTATCGATGTACCGCCCCAAGTTTTTCACCGAACTAGAAAACGGTATAATAGTATCATTATCTGTCAGGTAGTCGATAAAATAAGAATTCATATATGCCTAAATTTTAAACTTCTATGCAGACAGTTCTGCTGACTGCTGAGCTATGCAGTCAGCAATTAAAAAAGTGCTATGAAATAGAAATTCCTATAACAGAGTTTTAGCGTGAAATCGAAAAGTGATGACTGTCTTTTAGTGTATTTTGTTATTTCCGAGTTTTCGAGTTTTAATCTTTAATATTGTTATTGTATTAAGTTGAAGTACGTACGAGTGAATGTAAATACGAGTAGTGATAGGTAAATTAAATTCGTATTCGTAGCTTATTAATTTTTTTTTCAGTGCCATCTCCGATAAATGTTCAGAAAAAGCACTATAATTTAACTGTTGATATTATAAGAAGCTTATAATACACATCAGATATGTGTATTTGCCCACCGTCTTTATGTCTTTTCAACAACGAACTCTGCAGCATTCCATAGCATTAAAACTGAATTATCCATAACCCACAATGTTCAAGGATATTAACTTATAACTACTACTGTAAATACTACTAAGCGGTACGGTAAGCAGAATTGCAACAGCGTTTTTTTTTTAATTTATACAACATGGTAATCTAGGCTGATTGTAGCATGATTACATCTTTATAACTAAAACTGTTTCTACCTTCAACACGTCTAACCTTAGTCAAACTTAATGACTGCCAGTTACTGAACAAAGATTACGCAAACCGAGAATGCAGTTGTATTTGGTCCAGGCTTTTATCTACAACAACTCAAGGATGAGTTTGGTAAGTCAATGAAGTATATATTAATTGGTTAGAAATAAGCAACGTATTAACGAGAACCTATTTGGGTTTGCGTGAATTAAATAATAATGTGTGATTTTGTTTGAAAACCCATTAATATTTGATTATGAACCGCATTCGCATTGCTTTCAAATTCTAACTGTGACGGTCGGACAGAAAGGTAGACCTGTGAGTAATAAGATTCACTCACTCACGTCACTCGGTTAAACAGGATTGTGAAACTATGCACTACCTGTGTGCCATGTGGAGGAGGAGTATAACAATCTGCCACTCCCTTTCTTCCCGTGGGAGTCGCAAGTAGCATGGCAGTAAAAACCAAAAAAATCTACAAGAGGCGAAAAATGGGTGCCGAATGCCAAATGGAAACCTGTTATATCTCTCGTCTCTATGCCTTCTATGTTTCCCTATATACGTTACTGGCGGGAGTGCAAAGATAGTATTGCTTGATTGCTTCCATTGCATGCAATAATGTTGTTTTTATTTTAGTAGTTTACAGCAAAGTAATTGTAATGTTTGTTATTATACGGTTTAACAGTATCGAAAGTTCCACGATTTATCACTGTTTAACCAATAGCAATGATATTGAAGATTGTAATTACCCGACATTCTCGGAATCGAATCATTATTATGATAGCAATTTTTGCCAACCGCGTGCTTCACTATCCGGGACTCAAATTTGTTGTTCATACAACAGGCCAACTATTAGTTTTGGTATCCCGCATACTCCAGTCTCAGGGTGAACCTTCCTGTGGTGATGGAGTGGTTTCGTAACACCCTGTATTCTTACGGAATAGTACTCGTAGTATAAAAATCCCAAATTGGAAAACAAAAGAAAGAGTTATACAGTGTTAGTATAATAGTTATAAATATTCGATCGAGATGTAAGGACAAAATACCATTCTCTTCTCCAAATGATAACCTCACCTGCACTTGATGCACCGGGTTAATATACAAACGGGACTCTAACTATCGACAGATGGCGAAGTCCATCCGAAATTATCGAACCCAAAACTCAAAGACTTGTAATGGAAGCAGCATCACTAATTTATATTGTCAATACTCTCCAACCGGCTTGCTACACGTGATGAGTATGGAGGAACCCTTGAATAAACATATACCAGCTTGCTGGCACTTTCTAGAGAAACCCTATTTTCAGCAGTGAATACAAATAGTATGATGAAGGAAATCGGTGAATCATACGACACTGTCTTAATTTGGATTCGCTTTATCTTAATGCAATTCTTTCTTCAAAGAACGGTAGAAGAATTTGAGTTAGTTTATTTTTTTTATCAATCTAAAATAGTCCACTGCGAGGGATGGGCCTTTCCTATTGTGAGAATTTAGCATAACCGCCAAGCCGAGCTGGAGGCCTGTCGATCGCGGTAGCAGATATTTCGCACTTTAGACGCTGGTACTAGTCGTCGTACGGGTTGACATGTAAGTCTGTTTTGGAGTTTTTCAGATAGTTATCCCGCCATCTCTCAGTAACCATGAATATTTGACGACATTAACCTGATTCAACTTTTTTTACACTAACGGCACGAGATGAGGATTGTAATTGAGAACGTCGGAAATCACATTCTCTATAAGAAAACAGTTTATACTCACAGTTCAATTCCATTCAAAAGGTATCTGTGTTTCTTCGACATCAATGCACCCCCGCCCCATGCAGCATCGACATGAAGCCATACATTATACTTTTTACACAATTTTGATATTTGTACCAAAGGATCGAATGCTCCGAAAACAGTGGTGCCGGATGTAGCTGTTACCATAAAAGGAGAAGCTCCTGTGTTTATAGCTTCCTGGATTTTTGCCTCTAAATCTTCGACATCCATTTTTCCTAATTCATCTGCATTGACAAGTATGCAGTGGTCGCTACCAATGCCCATAAATGCAGCCATCTTCTTTGTTGAGTAGTGTGCAAGCTCTGAAGTGAAGAGAACCAGCTTTGGAACAGCATATACGCCTTTGCTCTGTTTATTGAGAAAGAAAGTATATCTTTAACATAGATATATCTATTCTCTTACTATCTATATTATACATACCGATAGTAACTGTTTTAATGTATCTAAAACGTTTTCACAGCTAAATCGCAGAGCATATTTTAATGAAATTTAATATATAATAACTTGAGCTCTGGGTAAGGGTTGCTTTTAATCCCGGGAATGTCGTGGGAAAACATTCAATGCAGACGAAGTCCCGGGCGGAAGCTGCTTGAAAAATAAAGTTGGATTCTTGAAACATTAAGTTGCTACTCGTAAAACTATAATTTTATTAATTACTATAAAATATCATTATTATTATCACCACCATCATCATCATATAGCCTGTCACAAGTGCCCAGCTGAACATATGCTTCCCTCAAAGATTGCCACAAATTGAGTCTCCTGCACCTAGCAACTTTCCGCGACTTCTGTGTACGTTTCACCAAATTGAAATAACAGTAAAATAAAAAGCTTCTCTGATTCCATTCGTGAGATTTTAGAAGAATTTTATTCCAAAGAACAGAAATAACATCCGTTTTAAAAAAAACAGCAAATGGAATAGAAATTTAAAAAATTGAGATATTTTATGTAAAAATTCCAAAAATATTTCCCTTTACATACTACCGTTGGTCAAATTCGCATTTCATTTGTAAAATAAATGAAATTGTTTTAAGTAAAAATATACAAGCACGCAAAAAAATAACACTCAAAGTACTGTTTACATTATCATATTTTTTGATTTTTATTTATTCTTAATTTAACTTGATTTGTTTTACCTTATTAAAAAAGATAAATTATGATATTAAACAAAATGCTTAATATCATAATTTATATAATATTTTGAGCACCTAACCCTCTGCCTGAACCAGTAACTGAATAATATGGCCATGTGACAAATTCAAAGCTTAACCCCTTGAAACATACACATTGCCTGGAATAATTAATGTACCCTTCATTACATTATGCCTAGCCACTCAAAAAAAAAGTTGTTACGTAATGGCTGAAATACTCACGCGAAATTAAAACTATACATGAAGGCTGCAATTAAAATATCATGCAAATTAAAATAAATTTTAGTTATTTTTTACGCAATACTGCGTCAAAATGTTAATATAGGTTATTTGGTAGATGATAGTAGGGCAATAATAAAAAAAACTTGCAGAATAAGATTGAGTTGTAAAAATGTAAAAGGTATATGTATAACATGCACAAAAGAAACCTCTAATAACATTCTTGTAATTATAGTTTATTATAAAGTTTATTGCAGTATATAAAATCGTTCGAGGTCCCTGCGAATATTGCACGCAAAATATTTATAATCATCTAAGAAACGAGGTTAAGGTGATCTCAAAACTTCCTATAAACTGCGAATAATACGTTTTAGAGTGATATTTATAAGATTAAAGTTTAAAAAAAGGGCTATTAAGGGCATCAATATTTTTGCCTGCCTTCATTGTCCCACATTTTCAGTAACTAAAAACTATAAAGTAAAATTTTTTGCTAAACAATTTTCTTGCTATGACTAGATTCATTGCAAGAGCTCGCGTGCTACATGCCAGTTATTTGATTCAGCTCTATCACATCTAGTTTTTAAATTGGCCTCATTACGGGGCAAATTTATAAATCTGATTCATATTTCGAGTTTAATATCGCATTTATTGGTATTCAAGGGTTTTGTGTTTTTAATAAACAAATATATCCTTTACAGGGAGAAGAAGGCTCCACATGTATATGATAACTTGTTGATCCTTCCGACGTTTATTTGAAACGGGCCTATATTTTCTTTAGCTCTTAATCGATTATTGATTTACCAATCCGCATTGTACCTCCCTCTTAAAAAATTAAGGAGACTTCTACCAAGCAGTAAGAATTATCATAGCTGCTACTTTATTTAACTTTTTACTATATACATGATGATTCTTCTTTATGATATTTCAAACACAATTACGTTGGAAATATTAAATAAAAAAAAAGATGTTAAATAAAGAATTATAGTTTCCACTGTGTAATACCGTAGTGTCTAATCCAAAATAAAATTTAATTTAAAATAATTTACATAAGTTGATTACCTTCTTACATTCAAGTAATACTGACCTTTACTTCTGGATAGAAATAAAATCTTGCACAGCTGATTGCATAACCATTGGCTATAGAACCGCCAGGACAAAAGATGCCGTCGCCATCACCTTCGGGCCAACCGACAATGGTTCTCATTTCCCGAAGCACTTCCTCTTCCATTAAAGTAAACACTGGTGCCACTTCGTAAGTATACACACTTGGGTTCAGCGAGTCTGTCAGCCATTGGCCAATGAGACCATATGGATCTACGGTCGAGAACAGTTGGTTTACGAAGTAAGGATGTCCAGTGTTGACTGAATAACGTGCTACCTAAAAAAAAACACCATTATGTTTTATAAATATAAAGCATACAAATATGACTCGACGTAGCAGAGAAGCCGCGCGCTACGCTTTATATCCTTGCGACTGACCTGAGTAAAATTCCCATTGTGATTGTCATTAAAATTTTAGTCTGAGAAATATATTTCGAGGAAATAAAGTCCTCCCCCCCACTGGAGAAGCCTGTCACTGCTCAGAAGTTCAAAGTGTATTTTTTAATTTTCTAAAGAGGTTAAGGATTACTTATTTTTGTTACTTCATTGTCTTTCCAGCAGCCTCTGAACAATCCACTGCTGGACACAGGCCACTCCCATCGCCTTAAATACATTTAGCGTAGTCGCCACTCTTGGCAGGTAGGTTGACGATGGCATTACCGGACACAGCGCACCTCGGACGCTGCTGCCAGTCTGGATAATTTAGACCGAGCATTTGTAAGATTACAGGACAACCGACACCATCTGTCTGTGCTCACGAGATTTTCCGCGCATATTTTTTATTAAAAGTCTTGTTGGAAACTCACGGGATGACAGTGGTCGCAGATTTGCGGCGTCGGCACGAACACAATATTTTTTTTAATTATCGATTTTATAGCGAGTTTTATGATTTGTATTGTGGACACAATTTATTGCAATCGATTGTGACTTTATAATATTGCAAATGATTTGTTGGTACCCAACTATTCTACTTCTTACAGGTTTTTTTTAATTATAAAGGCTTATAATTAAAAGGACTTCCGCTAATTACATGTATGCTTGATACCATCATCGGTATCTTGCTTAGCTTACGCTCTAGATTAATAAAAAGAATACTGCTATACAA
This sequence comes from Bhutanitis thaidina, assembly GCA_029286595.1. Taxonomy (NCBI): domain Eukaryota; kingdom Metazoa; phylum Arthropoda; class Insecta; order Lepidoptera; family Papilionidae; genus Bhutanitis; species Bhutanitis thaidina. The sequence goes on from JAGSMS010000010.1 coordinate 5,982,818, forward strand.
CGTGTAGTGATCCATTTCTTTTTTTTTTCTAATTAAATTAACAAATTTTACACAATCATTTATTATGAATGTTTATTTCAAAAGTACACAAATAATGATACGTTTCTCTTTATTGGGTTTTTCCCCTCGAAGAAATTGCTCTTTTTGTAACAAATAACTTAAAAAGTAACTTTTATTGCCCTGTATTATTTAAAAAAAGTTTTATTGTTAGAGTTAAAAAATTTGCAAACATGGAAAACGATATCTTGGTAATCATTACAGTGAAGTGCTTTGCGCAAAATTACATATTGTCACATGAAGATGTCGCCGCAGTCAGATTGGCTAGAGGTCATTATAAATCAATTATATGGTTTATAATAACTCAATAACATATAAATGAGCTGTAAATCCTCAACTCGGAGGTTCTAGAAGAATATAGAGTTTGAAATGTAAGCATAATTTGTAGTATGCATATTTAAAAATTTCGTACATAATATTTAGTGAATTAACTCAGTTTACTCCATGTTATGGAATAAAGAAAAAAATGTATAAACTCTTACAACGGTATACCCAAATACAGGAGTGGTTAGAGGTCTAGACATTTTAGTCCTTTGAACCTTAGAACCAAGATTATTTGGGATAACGTGACAGGCGGTTGGCCTGTGGCCGTCGTAATGTCAAGTACGAGCCGTCCACACACAAAATCGAACTCTTGTCTCCTGATTCGAAAGCAGCTCGTCTAACCACTGGGCTATCGTGGCTCGCTATATATTTCTAAATATTGTCTAAGTTATGTCAGTCTTCATTATTATTACTTCTCCTAGTTGCTGACCATGCTATGCTGTCAACCAAATTGTAAAATAAATATACAGATCGGATTCACAGACTGATCACGTCTACCTGAATCACCTACAGAGCTGAAGATTTGTGTATGGTTTTACGTCGTACCCTAGAGGTACACTAAAACTTTCAATTCTTAAAGTTTTGACAGGGTTTACATTCAGTAGAAATCATGCCTGACCAGCTCTTAGGAAAACTGACTCGGAGTAAGAAATACGGAGCGAGGGAATCGACATGATGTATAGAATTGACATTCAGTAGCAAAACACGGGTACGTATTAGGAAGTTCCAAATATTAACAACTTATTTTTATCGATATATCTAAACACCTGAAACGTGCTGTAACCGATAAGGCCGATTTGATATTACAAGGCAAATATAGCTTATTTCACGTTCATATTAACAATTTTATTTACATTATATTTTAATGTTATTAATGAACGAAAATTACTTTTCACCAAATAAAATATAAATATACTTACATCTGCCATTATCCCCAGTAGTTCATCATGAGATATAGGCCCTTCCCTTGGTTTTAAATCTATAACAGCTTTTATTTCCTCAGGAGCTGCCCACTCGACCACCTTCGCTGATCTCTGAGACCTTCCGAACACCACTCTCTCAACCAACAAGTCAACCGCTCTTCGTATAAACTCTTCATGTTTCGTTCTTTCTGGAAGACTTTGAAACAAACTTTCTTTTTCAGCCTCTCCTGCTACGATCAGATTTGAATCAGCAGGCATCTTAGATGTTCGTTATTTACTGAATAAATAATAACAATTTAACAAAAGAGTGAATTTATTGTGTTTTATTTGCAATACTAGATAGTTGGCTTGAGATTAATTGATGTTCGCGGTCGGCCGCGGCTATTAGTAATACTGTTTTGGCCCGACTCTCACAGCGTAGCCTTCTTAAATACCTTGTTCCAACGTCAATTCACTTCGTAAGGTTATAACTTATAACACTATTATTGCAGCAGAGTTATGAACGAATAGACACATGCATATTCGTTGACAGAAATTTAATAATTAGATTTATTTAGTTTATTTTTAAATTAAACATTAATTGAATTTTAAATTATAAATAAATATTTAAAAATTCAAAGTTTTTTTATTGAATATGAAAGTAATCTCCTTAATCCCATGTAATCGTTTTCCCAACAGTCATACTACGAGTATAAGCAAATGAAACACAAGTAAGAAGAAACAACAATTATGTTTTGTATAATTTTACCTACTTCAATTTTAACTTTCACACTTAGTCATTTGCTCAAATAAAATGCTTTTCCAGTAGCCTTGACATTTAGTTTTTCGTTCTCCTGATTATTCACATTATATTTACGGACCGACCTTTGTACATGGCTAATCAACTGCGAAAAACAACGGCCATCAGATCGATACTAATTAGTTCCAGTTCAAATAAACCTTTTTATATTACGCGACCTATCTCACAGTGCAAGTGTCTTTGTTTTTGAAAATTAATGGAATGCGACTCTTTAGTAAGGCTTCTGAAAATATGATATTTTATCGCTGATATACTCCATTTTCAATCCGAATATAAAATCCATTTTATATGCATTATAATATTAAAATACCTGTTTACACCGTTTTCTAATGAGTTTTGATATACTACACCGATTTATTCCATCTTGTTAGGATATATTTTTACCCAGTCTTTTGCGTATAAAACTTGTTTCTGAAAAAGCTAGTAAACTGAATCATAAAATTTTAAGAAATTTTTCAAACAATTGCAGTAATTATACATTCTGGACTGTGCGAATTTATAATTAACATAAAGTAGTTGCCATGAAAACGTAATAAAGTATCTTGACACAAAAATGTTGACCTATATTTTTAAACGTGCTCTAGGAATTCATTTAATTTAGGTACTCTATTATTTTCACGAAGATATCTTTTTCTTTGATTTGTAATGTTCTCGACTCTAGGACAATAGAAATCGCTACATTTTTTGTTTTGCAAAAGATCATTTTACGTTACACGCTAACAATTTGTTTATGGGTCTAATTAGAAATTTTTTCATTTAATACACTTTAGGTAGCACTCGAACATATAAAGGAAATAACGCTTCCGCGGAACTATCACATATACGTATATTTTTGGCCGAGGACTTATTTCGCTTAATTATGACACTTACACGTAATTGCTTCTACTTATACTCGAGAAAAATTATTTATTGATTGGTATAAAGTGGTTTCAATAAAAAGCGTATAATTTACATTAAAATTTTACCGCTAACGCATCTGGATCAGCCTTTGTTACTGAATGGACTGCAGGAATCTGCAGGACTTAACCTATCCGAAGTTGGAAGAATTTGCGTAATATCCAAGCTTGGCAGGCGGTTTGGTACCAGAAACCTCAGGCACTTCTGCCGCCACCGGTATAGGTAATATAAGTAGGTATATTTGCTGAGTGAAGGCAGCAAAAGAGAATCTTCTATCGCCTCTCATCACGTAGGTGTCGTAAAAGTCGACCAAGTGAAATGCCTTAAAATTTTATGGCTTCGGATGACAGTTCTCAATTATAAAAGCCGATAACAACATGCAGATGCGAGATGTCTGGAACTTATTGGGCCTTCTGAATTTTACTCGTAACCACGGCTGCTATAAAGCACCCGAACGTAAAATAAAACGCGATAAAATCCGTAAACAATAGTTTCATTATAAATATAAAGTGTACGCGTAAACAAAAAATCACTAACTTTTTTAATTTACTTAAGTTTTTTTTAAATAAATAAATAATATCAGTCATGTCATGTCAGTATGTCAGGAAACTACTATATTTAATTGAAATTTAAGAGAGAACTGTACCGAAAAAATAAACGCACTTTTTCACGCACTCGGGTACCTTTTTAATAATTCTAAATCCGAAAATTGGTTGCTATAATAAACTTGTTCCGCCCGAACAACTTTTTGGTGGGGATAGTATTGTTACGTTTTCACAACTCTACTAATTAAAATCCCAATGGCACTAATATTTATTTTCAAGTCAGTATGCTAGTCTCTATGCTTGTGCCTGAGATTAAATTTTTCTGGTATAAGCAAGTGCTTTACTACAATCCCACTTGTTCAGTAAGACCTCTTCACACTCCTCTTGAAGACATACGCGGTGACTTCAGACGGATTCACTGACGCGGGCAAATTACTCCAGTTCTTTGCATTCAACCTATAACACATCAGTAAGTGAAAGTGCTAAAGCTTATATCACGACAGAATATCCAAAGAATATCAATTAACAAAATCTATTTTATTATAAACCTTTATACTTATAATACTCGTATATATAAAATAACATCTACACCAGATGCTTGAGTAGAACTTATGTTAAGGTTTTCGATTAACAAGCTAGTAGAAACATATTAGCTAATTTAAATATTTGAAACATTTATATTGATTGAAAATTTTCTATTTTTATAAACATAAAATCCGAAAATTTACGCTTTCTTATAGGAATTAATAATAAAAAGTGTGAAAATGTAAAGAATGAAAACAGTATTTAAACTCTTTTAGACAAGTTTTATTTTATTACGTTTTCGTTACAATTTTTGTAAAAAGAACACAAGTATTTCGTATCTTATTATTTTATTACAATTGTTCGATAAATTAATGCAATTCATATATCCAGATATTTATAAAAGAAAATTAAGTCATTACATCATACCCGTTTTTTCCCTGGCACAAAGTCATCATTTATATGGAATGTTTGTATAATAACACAGGTTCTTTCCTTATACAATTAATTAATGACTAAGTACACTATAGGGAAGTTCAGTCACAACCGCCATCAAATTCATACGTATTTTCCAGTATAGCATTATTGTGAATATAGAAATTAGACAATATGACTTTGCAAAATATCGTTGTTATATTCCCATCATCATCACCATCATCGTCATCATTCATTAGCTCCACCAATGCAGGGCACCGGTCTTTAGTAGAATGCGCCAGAAAAACTGACCTGCAAACCATTGAAGGTTTGCATGACGTCATCAGGAGTGATACTGACCGGAGTGCCAAGGATGAACATAGAAGCCGTGGTGGCGCAGTGATCAGTGCGCTCTCTTTAGTTTCATAGAGCGCGAGTGACCTGGGTACGACCCCCGATACCGGCACTACTAAAATTGTGAATACCAATTTTAAGTGCCGAATTTACCGCGTACTCGGTGGTGATAGAAAGCATCGTGAGGAAACGTGCATGTCTGAGAAACAAGCCCGCACTCGAGCAGCGAGGCCGATCCTTCCCAGCTTTAAAACCTTCTCAGATATTTGTGAAGCAGGCCTACAACTACTTTACTATTAAACATCTAACTAGTGATTATATCTCCCAATACTATAGTTGGTGGGATTTGGATTCAACATTATCGCATACATGTCCACCTTCATTCGGTCGCCTGAGCCTCGTTCGTTAGCCACCAGAGTGTGCTCGTATACACGTGAGATTTGCATTTGAAAATAATCTTGTAAACCTATAGTATTTTTATTAATTTTCCTGTTCTGTTAAATGGTTACACAGAAAAGATTATTTTGGGTTAAGTTCTGTCTAGTGCTTCCATTAAAAATAAAATAACGTTAACAATTCCTAAAGAAAACCATCACAATCGATGTAACTTAAAACTATATCAAAGAAAAGATTATTTAGGTAAGACCCTCAAAAGATTCGAATATCTATTTAGATATAAGAACTTTTATGGAATGGAAAACTACAATATATACACTGCATACCATTACCTTACATTACCATTAGGAACAGCTTACCTAGAGATTTCCAAATTATTTAGAACCAAAATAATAAATTTAAAAAACCTTAAAAAATTCCATATTTAAAAGACATGGCACAAACTCTTTTATTTATATAGTCGTAGACGATCGTAGAATTGGCCACATCGGTCATTTTGTAAAATGACCAATTACTACTGGCCATATCGTTTAATCGGCAACGTTTAGCGATTAGTCTATTCTCGTTGTGCCATATTACTAATGTAATAAAATCACAGCACCCACAAAACAAATAATAAAAATTTTGAATACGAATATATCAGAAACTTATAAGCACAAAATTATGAACTTTGTAAGTATTTGAGTATTGCTTGTGTTCTATCTATAATAATATATAATAATGAAACTCATATCAACAGAATTCCAATTGTTACGAGGTTATGAGACGTGAAGGGTAATAATTAATTGTTTATATTTGATTGATTATTTTTTTATTTACAGTCACTTGGTCTAGTAGTCGTTTTCAAGAGCTACGTCTGACTCTGCCAAGGCACGCTCGCGCGTTGTGGTCACTTATAAACGTAAAGTTAGAAACGTAAATATATTCTCCTTAGATGAAGCTGTAAAGGCCTCCGAGCCAATAGCAACGTGGATGATTTTTAGTCAGTATGTATATTGTCCTACTGTGATCCGAGTCCGAAATGCGTAAAGCATTTTCCATCCATAAAAAAAAGCGTAAATATAAACGCAATACTGGAAAATTAGGTTAAGTGGGAAAAAACTTAACCTAATCAAGTATTACAGTATGTATTTTATTTACTTAGTTTTAGTTACTGAACATTAAACATTAATCATATGGATGCAATACGTCCATTTACTTTCGTTGCTTTCCTGTAGGTATAGGAATACTGTACTTATATATTTATATACATATATTATTCTAATTACTAAACTCATTAATAGCCCCTTAGAATTACGCTATGCCATTATTATAAATATAAATATTTTATATAAAAAAATTTTTACCTGGTAGGGTTGTATATATAAATACGTATAGATACAAATAATACCATAAAATAAATTATATTTAATAAATTATATATATAATAAAATTAAATAGATTTTTAAAACCCAACCAGATGGAAGCCGTCGGCAGGGGAGACCAGACGGCCGAGGGTTAGGGAGAAAGGGAAAGAAACCGGCGGACAATGCGGGCAGTATTGAGTAGTACCGCCTTCTGCATTTGGGCTCGGAGCGGTCCGTCACTGTGTCCCAGCCGCCTCAGATGTTCCAAGAGGCTGACTGGGATTAACCCATTCGCAGAGACGACAATCGGAATAATTTCGGTCGGCATACCACCCCACATGTCGGTTACCTCGTGAGCCAGGTCCAGATATTTTGTCTTCTTGTCTGTTTCGGCTTTCACGAGGTTCTCGTCATATGGAATGGTGATGTCGACTAAAAATATCCTCGACTGTGCCCGGTCCATTAACACGATGTCAGGCTTGTTCGCATGAATCTTCCTGTCCGTAATAATGGACCGGTCTCAATATAGCCTAGCGCGGTCATTTTTGAGCACGGCTTCCGGCGAGTATTTATAGTAAGGCAGTCTCCGACCCACGAGACCATATTTCAGAGCGAGCTCCTGGTGTAGTATCCTGGCTACAAGGTTGTGTCTGTGCAGATACTCAGTTAGAAAGTAATGAACAACCGGAGATGACATGCCGAAGCGACTCCCAGGGATGGTGATAGGCTCGACAGATGTCGACGGTGCCATCCTTTAGGATGTATCTCTGGTAGTTGTTCGTCTTAACAACCTGATCCTGTATCGCACAGACAAAGCCCTCGGTTTCCCCAAAGAGGTCACCAAAACCCAGCCAGTTTAGGGAGGCGACGGTATCCACGAAAGGCTCATGTAGAGCCTTGTAGAACCTCCCGTGGAGCTCTTTCGGTCGGAGACGTTCTTTCCTGCCGTTGCTTGTTGGCCAAGGATAGAGGGTTAAGCCCTTTATCATAACTAATCACGTCTGAATAGAATGAGTCATCCGATCTCGTCAGGAAGTAACTACGGAGGCTGCACACTTCACGATTGTTGATTGGCACAAGAACCCCCGCCCGCCAACCTTCCGCGGAAGGTACAGCCTCATCACCGACGATCTCGGATGATGCACTCTGTGGAACGTCATAATGGTGCGAACTTTACGGTCCAGGGTGTTAAGGTCGGTTTGAATCCATCTGTGTATGCCAAAGGTATACATGAGCACTGGCATGATCCAGCCGTTATGCGCCCGAGCTTTGTTCCCGCCGGATTAAAGGCTGTTTAACACTTTAGTCAGGCGTGCAAAAAACAATTCGCGAACCGATTGTTTCATGCCAGCCTCATCGATACCTATGTTTTGTGACATACCCAGGTATCGGTATGTTTCAGCCTCGGAAAGGGTCCTTATATTAACGGGCATAGATAAGTCCATACCCACGGAATCCCCGCACCTACCCCTTTCAACATGGAGAACCGCACATTTATCCGTCCCGAGCTCAATTCTGATTGAATCGCTAAAATCACAAGTGATCTTTAGCAATTCCATCAGATGGGAGCGATTGGAGGCGAACAACTGAGGTCATCCATGTAGAATAGGTGGGTCACTTTTGTACCTCCCCTCCGAAGCTGAAATCCTCTCCCTGAGTTCTCCAATAACGTGCTGGGAAGGTTCAAGGAGAGGCAGAACCATATCGGACTCAAACAATCACCCTGGAAAATACCCCTTTGTATCCTAGTCTAGTATTCCACTGCCGTCATCCGCTCACCTAGATGTCAAAGGATCGTGCTCCATTGCCCCAGACATTGCTCGAGGAAGTCTCTTACTGTGCAGTCTACCTTGTACAGCTCGAGGACCCTCTTTAGCCACGTATGAGGCACCTAGTCGACATTCAAATTATTATTAAAATTATTAATTTTAAATAAATGATGTAATTATCTAAATAAATAAAATAAATAATTGTAGTCGATTTTATTTTGATATGTGGAAAAAAAATTCGTTCGAGTTTTATCAATCTAAGGAAGGAACCAACACAAACGAACGTCTAAAATCTCAATAGTGAACAGTTTTCCAATTGACATTGAATTGGTTGATTCCTCAATTATGCGCCCCCCTTGATTCCCCATATTTATTTGATTAACGATGTTATGACTAGTCCAGGCAAAGGTAAATCGACGCGTTGAATTTACAAACTTGAACAGTATTTATTTGTTCCGGAAGAACTAAAGTTTCTTTTAGAATAACATTTACAACAAAATTAACGATTTCTGCAGCAGCGTCTGTGTCTGGTACTGCGATCGCCCATACACTTGCGATTATGGCTATTATGGCAAATCCTCCATATGGGAGAGGCCCATGCCCTGTAGTGGACTAATCACAAGCTGGTTAGGTTAAAAAAGGTAAAGAGATCAACATACAAACTCTTCTTCATTTTGTTTTTATTGTGACACCTACGCCCACTGACTTCACACTGTCGACATACAGTCACTGCCGACAGAGAAACACAGACTAGCTCGAACGAACGCTCTTGTATAATTTCAACCATAGAAAATGTGTTTAAAGGATGAAGAAACTCAAGACAACACACACAAAGAACTAATAAAAAGTGGAGGCAACGAATGCTTTATAGTGTAGCTTTTAAATATATAAGTCAGGTTAGTATTATTTTGAATTAGCTATGTCGTTGTACATTCTTACAACATGGGCGTTATGTTATTTTTTATAAAGGATAAGCGCGTGTGTGAGTATAGTATAGTAGTAAATATTGATAATAGTATTGGTTATAATAATACCTAGTCACTTGAAAAATTCATTTGAAATACATATTCAAGTTCATTTCTTTATTACTTTTTACGATTTAAATAGGGTACAATTTGACTTTATTTATATCATATTTTTATACACCTACACAGATAGACAAAGTAGCCTTTAAGAGTTGTGTCGAAAATACTTAACCGGAGTGCAAAAAATATGCACTAATGAAACTGTCCTTACCGTTTCCTTTGATACCCGAGTAATATTTTCACACGCACTACGTGGATACCACTGAAGTATTCAAAGCGCCTGTTATAACTCTCGCGGTAAATGAACAACAACACACAGCCTTTCAAAGCACACTGAAGACCAACCCTCTTTATCACCATAAGCACAGGAAACAGAACAAACATTATATAGTTTCGCGATTTACAGTTTTTTTAACTGATCCCACGAGAGGTGATCTGGTGGTCATTTTAGGGCTAAAATATATTGATATTGTCTATGACGTGTATCTTAAGGATCCATAGTTACGACTACTGCCGGGGAACTCACATTCGTTGTTCACCAATGCTTGGCCCTGAGTACATTTCTGTTCAGTGTAGTAATAAATTATGTACCCGCCAGTGACCAAAAGCAACCACCGTGGCACTTGATGTATGTTGATGATTTTGCACGGGCAGAAAGAGACAAGGATAAATTGGAGGAAAAATTTACATTTGGAAGTGTGTGCAGGAATCCAGCAGTCGGAAACTTAATATGGCGAAAACCGAGTACATGGCGTGTAAGACGATGGCAGGCTCTACTTCTACATCCGATACATGAAATCATCAATATCAATACATAAAGCAAATCGTTTTAAAATCCTCGAGACTGTATCACATGTGTCCGGAGAAATTAACATCGACATTCGTTTTCAAATTGGAGCAGTTTCGGCTACGTGGCAAGAGGTGATGGGAGTAATCTGATAAAATTACTCTCATCATCTCTTCTTAATATTTTAAAATACCGTAGCAACAACCGTACGCGTAGCGATGTATGCTGGCTGGCTGTGATATAGGCCTTTGCCGAATGCCGCCACTTTATATAAAATTATTTTTTAATCGCTTAGAATGATAAATACGTACACATAACTTTTATAATTATTACAGTTTGTTTTAAAAAAGATATGCATTTTAATGTGTAACAGAACTTATTTCCATACTAGATATACACATATAAAAAAAATTACAATTCTGAAAATTATAGCAAAAGTTCATCTTCTCACGTCACATCTCTCAACAATTTAGGTGTTTTCGTTTTTAGATATACACATATAAAAAAAATTACAATTCTGAAAATTATAGCAAAAGTTCATCTTCTCACGTCACATCTCTCAACAATTTAGGTGTTTTCGTTTTTAGATATACCATTTCTGATGAAACCAACCTTTACATTACTAAATGGCCGCCGAAGATTATTTTAAAACCAGTGGCTGTCCGCTCAAATGATGACTAAGGGTAAGTAACGACTTAATCAAACTTTATAGGTATGGTGAAAAAGAACCTACATTTATTAATTATTATATTTACTTAAACCTTAAAGAATATATTAATAAGTGTATAACTACAAGGTCAACTACATAAAAAAATCATCGCTGTTTAATGATGCATATAATAAAAGTTAAGTATAAAATTTCCGTTTTAATGAAGTGTCCACTTTGAATTAAAGTTGCATGGTTCGAGATTCATGATTAAAATTTTTGTTACACAAAACTATAACATTCTAAATTCGAAAGTTTATGACATTCTATTGTTTGACATCCAATTGTCAGTTTTATCAAAAGACCTAAAAAATGAGCGTTATTTTCGAATGAGTTCTGACGTGGCTCTAACGCAGTTGACTGCACGTAATATCAATGTTGAAAATCAATACACACTGTGCGTTTTTGGTTTAGTCGCTTTCGTAGTGGAAACTTCTACTTGAAGAATGAACTGCTAAAAAGATAAATAATGCTGAATTAAAATTAATGGTGGAAGCTGTACCTTATCAATGAATTAGATCGTTATGGTTTGAGATTAGCTTACCCACAATATACCCTCATTTCTACCAAATTAGTATAAAAAAAATCCAGAATAGGTTGCCACATGAAATAAGTGATGTGCATATAGAAGCACGCATTAAAGCACCGGTGTATCCGAGATATATAATGAGGCTAAATATTTCAATTAAATAAATATATTTTTTCCTATAAATGGAGGTGTTTTAATTTTCAATATATAATGACAAAGACAAAAGTATAGCCATAGACAATAGAGGCCCGAACGTCAAAGTTAAAGTCAATCAATCGTCAACGTCAACAAAACGTGATTTATATTATTTTAAAGTAAAAAATAACCAATAAGCAAATATTTACAACATGACATGTCTTTGCTTTCATCGATCATATCAAAGTTTATTTTAATAAAAATATTAAATAAGTGTGTGCCGAGTGGTCGTGGCTGTGTGCCGTCTAACTTTGAAGAATTTGTTTAGCACGTGTTAAGTTTATACACGGTTAATTACCGTCAAATTTATTTAAAAAAAATGGCAGAAGGCCAGTTTAGTGATTATGAAGAAGATTTATCCGTTAAAGTTAAGACAGTTCGCGTAAGTGTCAAATTTATAAAATTAATAAATACTACATATTAATATTAATATCAAGATTAATATAAAATTTAAACTCTTATTTACGCGTTTAATTTTTACTTATAATCCCAGTATATTAAACTTCTTTAAAATGTATGATTGGAGTGTATTCCTGTGGTGGAACAGGAATACACTCCAATCATACATTTTAAAGTTAGCCTCAACCTGGCAACATGGCAATACTATTTTAAATGAGTTAAATTGAGAGTTTAATCTATTTGAAATATTGTATTACATATATAAGTATGTAAACTTACAGGACTTGGACATCAATACTAATTTTGTGTTATATTTTAATAGTTAATATCAACAATTATTAGAATTTCTGTCATATTTGAACTCAAACATAAAAGCCAAGAATCCTTTTCATTAAGAGTGGGATACCTCACTCTGTGTATAATTGATTTGTTCCTATTTATATTTTATTTAAACCATTGTACTCCAGGTTAGTTTGACGGGTGGTATACCCCTTGTCATTAAATCACCAAACTTAAGTTAATTACTCTTGTGTGGGTGAGAATTAATATAATTTTGCTTTATTAATTTTTTGACATAATTAAATTTCATTGAGCCTCAGAGAAATATATTTAATGTTAACGACTAAAACATTGAATTAATACACTATTAATTTTATTAATAGTCTTTACCTTTCTAATAATGCTATTTTTCTTTTACAATGTTTTCAGTTTGCCGATCCACCTGTTATCAATAAAGAAAACAGTGATGATGACATAGATTCCGATGATTACTTTTATGACTCTGATGATCTAACGCAAAGTACAAACAAAAAGGTAAATGTCAATCCACAAACTCCCTCCAACAAAATTAGCACATACCAGCCCAGTGAAAAACTATTTAAGAAATACATAAACAGAATAAATGTAGACAAATATGAACCACATTATTCAGACAATACTCAAAAGTTTATGGATTTAAATGATAGAAAAATTGACAGTGAAAGGATAAGAGTGAAAGATAAACATGATAGAGCCACGGCTGAACAGGTTATGGACCCCCGGACAAAAATGATTCTCTTTAAATTGCTTAACAGAGGCATTATTAATGAAATAAATGGCTGCATATCAACTGGTAAAGAAGCAAATGTTTATCATGCAACATCTAAAGATGGAAAAGATTATGCAGTGAAAATTTACAAAACCTCCATATTAGTTTTTAAAGACAGAGATAAATATGTCTCTGGAGAATATCGTTTTAGGAATGGTTATTGTAGATCAAATCCACGAAAGATGGTGAGAACGTGGGCAGAGAAAGAAATGAGAAATCTTGTACGAATGTATAATGCCCAATTGAATGTTCCAGAGCCTGTTATACTGCGCAGTCATGTGTTGGTCATGACCTTTATGGGTGAAAAAGGCTGGCCCGCACCAAAACTTAAAGATGTTGAAATATCTCAATCAACAGCTAGGTTATTATACAGAGATTGCATTACAATGATGTGGAAAATGTTCAACATCTGCAAATTAGTGCATGCTGACTTGTCAGAATACAATCTCTTATACCATTATGGTAATATTGTTGTTATAGATGTATCACAGTCTGTAGAGCATGACCATCCCCATGCCTTTGAGTTCCTCAGAAAAGATTGCACAAATATATCAGATTTCTTTAGAAAAAGGGGAGTAGCAACATTAACTGTTAAAGAACTTTTTGACTTCATAACTGACACATCTATAAATGAAAGAAATTTAGAAGAATGTTTGGAGAGACTATCTGAAAACGCAGCTTCTAGAAACTTTGAGGAATTGACAGCTCAGGAGCAGGTAGAAGAAGAAGCATTTAAAAATGTTTATATTCCTAAGAGATTGACTGAGGTAAGAAAACAAATATTTTCTATTGCATATATATAGTTATGTAAACTTATTAATAATGTCATTTAACAATTTATTTACATATAAACAGACCAAAAGCCTACTTGGTAGTGACATGACCCTGCCTTTGAAGCAGAGGGCTGTGTGTTCGAATCCTGCTAGGGGTAAACATTTATAATGAATATAAATGGTAACTAAGTTATGGATGAACATATATATGATTATTTATCTATGTATCTTTTCTCCATCTAGTTACCAAGGCACAGGGAAACCTAGTTTGAGACTGGATGATGTGTGGGATTTTTCCATATATTTTATTATTATTATTATAAATAAGCTGCTTATTTCATGATATTTTCATATGCATATTTAATCTAATATGTGTGTGTATTAGAATATGTATTAGTTAGTATAATAATATATATAATAATAATTTATTAACCTAATATTCATTTTATATTTGGTAATGGGTCAAATATAAGGTTTATATGCTGAATACCTGGCTAAAGTGCTAAATAGTTGGCAAGATAATGTGTTCCAGTTTTAGCTTTTATGGAGCATGCAGGGTCTGGTATGTCTTATTGTTTTCCATTACATTACTATTACAAAAAAATATCTTACTGGTTTACCTCATACTAATGAGATAATCACAAAATTAAATAGAGCATAAAATGAAGTAATAAAATCAGTAATGTGTAATTTAATTACAATTCAATTAACTACGACAGGATGTCAAACATCTCAGTCCCCCATCGACCATGGATGCTGAAAAGATCCAGAAAAATCTAATTAAATTTAAAAATATCTAATTAAATGCGATCAAATCCCTAAATAATAGTTTCAATAGTTGAAAAGAGTTTAAAAGTAAAGTATAATTACAAAGGTATAATAAAAAAGGTGTGTTTCAAAAACACCAATTGCTCAGATTTATTTGGAAATAGCCTGTATAATTTTTGTTATCATATATGTTGCCAATTGCTGAAAACAAATGTTGGCTGTAGACTTAACTTTCTAGATCAACTTGTAAGTGGAAAATTATAACCAAGGTGCTCATACACTTATATGAACAGTTTTTTAAACCTGTAAGTTCCAGTAAGTTCTCTATAATGTATCTACATTATTCCAAAATTATAGGACCTTTTGATTCTTATATTTGGGTATAGTGAGTGAGTGGGTATACAGCTTGAGCAGAAGGATAGAAGGATCCTTTACTGAACTGCTCAATATGCCCATAATAATAATTTATTTCAAGCAAAGGCCATAGATTGTTAGTAGTAGTAGTATAGTATATCTACCTAAAAATTATTTTTTTAGAAAAAGTGCTAAAATTTTCAATTTAAACATAGGTGTTTTGTATCAATATTTAGTATTTAATATTTTACTTCAGGTGATTAACTATGAACGTGACATAAGCAATGCTAAAAAAGGTGTTACAGAAGATCTTACATATAAAAAAATTGCTGGCTTCAATGAAGATCTTACAGGAACAATAGATAAACCAGACATTCTACAAGAGGATGATGCAAATGACGATGATGGGTCGGAATCTGGTTCTGAAATCAGTTCAAACAATGAAGACAATGATAAAAGTAAGTTAGTTATTCAACATTCATTATTACTTTCCAACATAAAACTCACATAGGGTAGTTGACTATAGGAAAGAATCAGAAATATTCAGGTTTCATACAGTAGATTAACATCTGAGGACTCCCTTAACTCACTTTATTTATTAAATAGGACTTGACATAGAATGCTGTATTTATGATATCAAATGTTGTATTTTGGGTTGTAGTTTATGTGACGCCAAACAATATAACCTCATCTTGTGTACATTTTTAGTAATAATGTTTAAAATTGTTTATAAAAAAGGTTGAAATGCCAATAGCCTTATGGTTTGAGGTGTGGACTGCGAAACATGACGTCCCTGATTCAAGCCCGCAATTCGACTGTTGTCGTAAACCAATCCAGATACAAGCTTAGGCTTAGGGAGAATTTAACAGGCATAGTAGTAATGTTAATGGCATTGCCAGTATTCCTTTTTTTTTAAGAAAAGGGAAAATACAAAATACATTATTTAAATTATTGTTTCATGTAACTGAACCCTGTCACGCTTCACAGTAACCATTTTTGTAAGAACTGTTGATTTTTGAAGAACCTTTCTAGTAATGAGTTGAACATAACCCATAAATTTGAGCCAATTAACTGCCTACTTTCGAGTTTTGCGAGTTCAAACTTTAGCAGAATTCAGCTTGCATATATAAAAATTGATGCACTAGTAAAATATCTTATATCACAATAATGGCATCATTATACCTTAGGGACATTATTAACTAGTTTATCAAAATCTGTTAACTACCCTAGTACCTATAATTTTTTTTTGATTTGTCTGTTAAATCTAATTCTAATTTTCTGTTATTACCACTAAACTAAATGGGCCAATGTACAATTTTTAAAAGCCTCATCATGAAACGACAAATTAAAAATTATTTATAACCTACATAATTATTGGGACCAACCATATTAATGACATTGGCGTCCGAATAATGGCGGAAATTTCTACTATTCCAAACTCAAGCCGGCACCGCCACTGCGTTCACCAACCCGCTTGGCCGGCGTGGTGAGTGTTGGCAAATTGTCCAAGCCTGCATGTCAGTTTTGTTAGAACATTCCCGCTATGGACTTACGTTGAATATTTAGAAAGAATAAGACCATTTTAATACAGGATCAAAGATATTGTGTTACAATTTTAATGAAGCTCACTTGTCTATCCCCATAAACAAATTTGCATCTGCTTAATCGCCTTATTGCAATTACTACTTATAGAACTTAGAAGCGAAACTAAAGTCTCCATTGACTTTTCCTACGGTTTCCTTCAAAATTCTTCTTTTTTGGCGTAAATCATTGAAGATTAAATTATAGTATAGCTTCTATGCTCTCTACTGCAATACGGGGACTTAGCAGATGTGATTTTGTTCTTGGATGGTACCATGGCACTACTTTATATCCAACATGTTTTATATTCCAGACACTAAATTTGCAAATAGCGCGCGTCCACGGGATGAATCTCCTGATAGTAAGAAGGCAAGGAAAAAAGCTGTAAAAGAAGAGAAAGCAGAGAGAAGGAAGTCAAAAACTAAGAAACACATTAAAAAAAGGCGAGATAAAGGAAGTGGCAGAAAATAAATGTATCATAATGAGATGAATGAGCATTAATTTTATAAGCAGAAATAATCTGTGCAGCTTTTTCTGTTAAATATATTGTTTATACATAAGTTGTGCATTCTAAATAAAACAAAAAGTTAGTATTACCTGTTTTATTACAAACATACAAAAAGTACATTTTACTTCTTGTATTAGTTAGAGTTGTCATCATATAAACAAAACATATGTGTGTAATGACAAAATGTATAAAATGGTATAAAAATATCATTACAGAATACATAATTATTCATTTACTTATTTGATCTTAAATGTATTTCCTTGCCAAAAAATATACAAAGGGAGGACTAAATGCTGTAGACTTACTTGTAATAGTCAATGTGATTAGGGTTATATGAATTCTTAAACCATAAAACTGTCTCACATACACATTTTATACAATGCTTACAAGTAGTCAGTCAGATCATGTGACAACTCTAGGCTTGAAATTATATTTACAAAATAAATACGCTTTTAAATTAATTATTATAAAGGATTTTTAACTAATAACACAGTTATGAAGAAGTTAAAATTATGTTAATAAGGTTATTTGAATATAGTTTATTTTTACTGGGTATTTATACCCAATAACAATATCTGCAAATTCAGAAAATCAAGTAAATAAAATGTAAACTACAAAAGAAAACCTAGTATATTTAATGTTCGGAAATAATTCAAATAAAATTAAAATTGAGTAAATAAAGTAAAAGCAAAAGTAACAACTGTTGTGTTACTTTTTAGTTACTTCTTTTTTCGGATATTCGAAAGATTGATACGTTATTTATATGGTAAATATATTATAATGACGTCAAATGAATATCTTAATCATCAACCGAAACTAGTCCACTTTCGGACATAGGCCCGACCAAAGTATTTCCTCCCTTGAGTAAATCTATGTCATAAGCCCAGATCTGCCCTGGAATAATTAGCTGAAAATATTATAGTAATTTAAAAATTTTCATTTTAATCTATCATTTTGTTGTCTTACGTAGTTTTAAAGTATCTATCACATTTACCTTGTCACTATAAATTATTATTTCGGAAACCACTAATTGAACAGTATACGTCTCAACTTAGGCTATGCCATAGTATGCACTTTTTTTTAAATACTCTTTTATAAACATGGTGAAAGTTTAACACTATTTGGGAAAAGTTTTACATCAAGAATTATATTGACATAATAGTCAATTTATTTACGTATTTTTAATTTCAGATAATTTTATTTATTCAACAGAAATTAAAATTCGAGTTGCTAATAATTATAGCTATCTTCTAACCCCATGTAAAGACAGAACATAACTCCCATTGTTCAAATGATTATAGTGTTGAATAGATATTTTATCTTAACTAGGAAGTTATCCATACGCATTTATATTTCTGGGCAGGATTTCTATTGTTCCATCTTCAGAGAGTTCTAGAGGCTTGCTGGCTGTTTGACGCTGCGCTTATCCGATTCTCAGTCTATATAAATTACTCTGTGCTATCCGGTGTTAAAAATATTTAATATTCGTTTCATTGATTTTTTAATTATTATCTTTTACTTTGTCTTTCCTCTACCACTACTATTATCTAGACAGCATTTAAAGTACATCCATCATAACATTGATACGTTTCAGTATCTTTGGCTAACAATACATAATTCTATGGACTCGCATTACTCAAAACCATATTGGGACCTATTCAAATGGGATTTAGATAATTTAGTCTTTATTTATCACATGTCATTTTGTACTGGCGACACACGCAATGGGAATAAACTATCACAATAGCGCATGATCACTATCAAAATAATATTTAGTGTTCCCATCATGTAGCGAATCTCCATCTTAAACCAAGATAGCATATTGATCTGAAAATGAGCATTATGGTAATAATTATGCTGAGTTCGAACCAGACGGAGCTTTTGTCGACATCCAAATACTTCAAAAGGACGTCCGGTTTCGCGAAATGGCAGTAGACATCTGTGCACTCCAACGGACCCCGGCCGAAACCAAAAATGGTCAAAACCATGGCGACCACACCGCAGCGAATGAAAGAAGTCCTCATTATGATGCTCATTAATAGTGGAATGCGATGAGCGAAGTCGAAGCCGTAGATAGCCAAGCCTAGGAAAGGAGCGATAGCTGCCGGTCCGATGGCACAACCATTCTGAAATGGAAAACGGAAATGTAAAATTTTAATAACATTTCTACTAGCAGTATCCTCTTTGTTGAATGTAACCGCCACCTGGCGATCGCAACACCAGACACCTTGCCCACAGGCGCCCAGACACCTTGCCCACAGGCGCCCAGACACCTTGCCCACAGGCGCCCAGACATCTTGCCCACAGGCGCTGGTCCTTATCATTTGTCTGGATAATATAAGTATGATATACGGGTGTTTGAGAGTACTCCAAAATAACCCGAGACATTTATGTTTAAGTTTCCTTATGCAAACTTCTAAATATAGAACGTTTTTACTTACTCGGACACTGAAGATTGATCCAATAGCCATACCCAGCCCTTCAGACGCCAATGAAACAACATTAGCGATGAGGCAGAAGCAAATGAACCTCGAAGTTCCAAACGGCACGCCCACCATGAAGTACACGATAGTGCAGAACACGATGTTCAGCGTCACCTGCACTGGTAACTTGGAGATGGTCAAAGCGGCGTAGTACGGCGACAGACTGTACCAGCCGTTGAAATGCTCTTTCTTAACCAGTTTCACTTCTTGCGGATCTAAAATGAAATGAGGAATGTAGCTCAAATCAAATCATTTATTCATCAACAATAAGAAACATAAATTTCACTAGCTACAAGTTTTTTTTTAATGTAATAATAATGAGTTTCCTCTGTTGGATAAGAGACAACTGAAAAAAACTCCATACATATCCTTTGTAAAAAAAAATATAACCTTTTTGCAGTATAATATTAGACAATATTTTTTATAAACGGCTTGGAAGTGATCATCATTTTCCCAGGGGTTATCATTATCCTTTTATGTTATATTGTAAATAAACCTTTTTAAAGTTTTTGTTTAACAAATCTTAATAATTATACTCTATGATGGCGACCGCTTAGTGGTTACCGTATCTGCCTGCTGATCCTTAGGTCCTGGCTTCGAATCCCAAACGAAGCTAACATTTATTATGCAATACTCGAATTCTTAGTTTTCGGTTCCGGTTGTGTTTCGCATCCCGTGTCTGACACTCCATCTGACCCTTTCACTGATGTTATCGCATAAGCGTTACATTAGATACGGGACGGCTTTACCTACGACGAATGAGTGCTTCTGTATTTCCTTGCGGAACTATAATGCCCTGCGCAGTTGATAATGGCAGATAACATTCGGAAGGTGTCGCCGTGGTCGAAATTGGCCCTTCTATAATGAGACTATGTTTATGTAATAATTAACCCTTACTCCAGTAGGTGTCAACAGTTGAATTTATGTTGCTGTTTTTGACACAAACTATTATTTTTATAACGAATTGCATTTTTGTTGTAGAAACACGCAGTATTACGAGCTTAATTTAAGTTCTACAAAGAAAAAAGTTGACAAGCATTTACTTATAATATGTACTTCCTAACGTAGTAACATTCGCGACGAGTTTATATTTTTCGTGTATTATCAACATTAAAATCAATGGAAAGTTTGGTCTTTTTGGTCTCTAAAAGCAATTTTCGATGTAGCATTATTTTTCGAAAGACATTCCCCGAAATTGGTTTTTCGGGTTTTTTGCTATCATCAAATCTAAGTCTGCTGTAGTTTTAAATTTTTTGCAATTAAAATTAATTCAAACTTTCCTACCACTTTTTAGTAATTAGAAAAATAGTAAACATTCTTAACTGGTGTTGCGGAAGGAATTTTATGGACCTCCTCAAAACACATCGCGAGCCACAACAAAACGCCACATGATATACAGTGATTAGTGATTCTGATTTCTATTGTGGGTTTCAGTGAAAGTTTGTAATGTCAAAGATATTCGAAACTTTGACTATTTCTAGCTCCATCCCCACCCAGAGCCACTTTTTATTTAACCCACAAACTATTGGTTTTCAGGTCTAGCTGTAATGTGTAACGAACCGTGTCTGTGACACTTTTACAACCCTTATTCCGATCTTACCACATAAACGTAGCATCGGATAAGGGAAGGTCAAGATAAGAGACTGCTTCCGTGTTTTTCCCAACACCTATGGCATATAATATCTTTTGACCGCTTGGCTCATTAGTCAGCGCATC
Source organism: Bhutanitis thaidina (assembly GCA_029286595.1). Lineage (NCBI taxonomy): Eukaryota > Metazoa > Arthropoda > Insecta > Lepidoptera > Papilionidae > Bhutanitis > Bhutanitis thaidina. The sequence goes on from JAGSMS010000010.1 coordinate 6,004,075, forward strand.
TTTCTGCTCAGTCGTGGGTTCTCGACTCGAACTCCGATGACTGATGCCGGAAAATCAAACCGACAATGTCAAAGCGAAATACAACGGGCTGCGCCTGCTCTGATGTGACATGAGTATAATGTATACTTTAAACATTTAATTTGGCCATTACTTAATACAATCTACCACCGATCCTTAACAACCCATTTTTTTTTACAGAGAAGAAACTAGCGAAACTCCATAGTAATCACCTTTTTTGACAATTAAATTTTTTCAATCATTTTAAGTCATACAGAGTAAGTAATTTTTAAAATAGCAAACGGTATCACGCTACTTATACGAATATAAACATCCACAAAAAAATTTAGCATTAGTACCCTGCAAACTCGAGTAGTCCATACGTATTATGTGAAATAAGTACGATATAAAATACTCACAGACTAGAACTGGGACCATTATCTGCGTGTAGGCGAAGAATATTACGAGACCAACGCACAACTTCAAGTGATTGAACATCTGCGTGCCGTCGTTCGCCATGTTTAAAAAGCACAGCCCTATTAAGAGGCCGCACATGGCGTGGTGCACTGTTTGTATCCACAGAGCTGTAATTGGACATTTTAGTTATTGTGAATATCTTTGTTTTATAAAACACCTTAGGGAAAGAGTGCAGTGTGGTAGCAAATGGCAATATACCAGAATCTCATCCCGAGGGTGTCGTAGACATTCATTACGGAAATGTGTCTGGTACTGCAATTGTTTTCAATACTAAGCATGGCAATGACTATGTGAATCATTGAACGATTAGGACGCTTTTAGTAATACATCATTAACAGATTTCATCACTTATAATTTTAAAGTTTTATTTTCTGTCATTCTGGGCAGCTTGCCGCACCCAAGGTCCAGGCGATTACGATGTTTGATATCTTAATGATATAATTACAGTATCTATTATATTACGCGCGCAATTTTTCGCTAGTGGTTGTTGAACAGAAAATGTAGTGACAGTCAACCGACAGGATAGCAGCATTAGTTTAGCCATCAATAAATGGCCATGGTACATCCAGTATGCTTAAAGGACTGTGTGGATGAATCAAGACGTCACCAATCATTGAACAAAGTATTTTCTAAACATGCAAAAAATACACTCGTAACGTCATTGAAGGAATTTCAAGTAGAATTAGTATTATGACTTAATCCAAAGTCACAACGATACTGTCTTTCTTAATCGGTCACTATCTAACTGCATGACTTCATCCGTAGCCATAGGTCCGAGATCGATCCAATCGAATTGAATGTGCCGAACTCCCACGTTTATTGCTGCATATAATACAGTGCACTGTACGCTGCACAGCAGTTATAACAATCGTAAAATGTCATCGTGGTCGTATTCTGCTAGGTCTACAATACTATATGGAATTGCAATAAAAACTTAATAATTTTCTTTTCTTTGATCAATTGTGTCTTTAACTAATCTCACTGCCTGTTACGAATTTGTGATAGCTTTTAAAATAAAGTGTCTTCACCTTTTTCGATCGTTCATCGACGTTTAAAAAAAACGTAATGTTCACATTGCGTGAAACTTGACAATAAACGAAAAAAGAAAACGTTACACTACTCACTAATCGTTTAACGTTATCCTTAGTCGTTAATCGTACATTGGACCTGTAGAGATTTTTTAAAATGGGCAATGAAAGTAGATGCCCTAAATTTAAATTAATTGGAGACAAAGCGATGTCCTCGTATGCTCATTTTGTCTTAGATACCTACATCCAAAGAAATAGATACTCACCTTGCCGATTTCTAGATATTTGTTTCAACATTCTTCGTAGTAATATGGAAAATTGTTCAAAATACGTTGTAGGGTACAGTTTGGGGTCGGATTTTTGTACCTTCATCCATGCTAATGATGAGTTATCTATTGAAACCCGACTTGATAATGACGTCATGGAATTTCTCACTCCATTACATTGTTTCACTTTAAAACTGCATTTTTCAGTCGATACTACAATTTCTGTTTCTTCAACTTCATCTTCAGCTTGGTAACAAATTTTAAGCTCCAAGTTATTAATAGGCTCAATTGGAGAAACTTCTAGTTTTGTAGATTTATACACCTTTCCGTTTTGAATTTCTTCGCATAACATATTTATGTTTTGAGGACTTTCTGTAATTTCAATTACTGAAAACAACATAATAAAGTTAATTAAAATCCACGCACATGCATAAATATAGGGTCAATCACGTCATACATCATAGACTACTACCACTACAGCCTATTTTAGTTTACTGCTGACCAGAGACCTATCCAAGAAGGCGACAGCTAAAGCTGTCATACATTTGGAAGGTTTGTCAATACTCACCACGCTGAGCAAGGGGGATGGAGATTGCAGTGCCGGGACCCTTGCACTAGTGGTGCTTCTCTCCATCACCAGTTTGTGGGATTCGGGTTTGGCAAATTCGGATGGATTTTCCGCCATCATTTGGTCGCCAGAGCATCATTTGGAGAAATGGGTTTAATGTATCTACTTATATTTGTGGCGTAATGCTGCAATAAAAGTTTCTTTCTTTCTTTTTAGATCAGACGTGTGTAAAAGCACTCATTTAAAAAGTTGTAAAATCAGTTTTGCCATACAGGCCAGTTTTATAAAATAAAGAAACAAGATAATGATGACATAATTTATATATGTATTAAAAAAATATCGAACATTTTCAAGAACGAAAAGTTACGTAAATTCTCTCGTAATGGTCCTTTACTCGTGTATTAGCTGTGCGTAATTAAATCATTCCCGTTCATAGGTACCAAAGATGAAATCCATGCAACAATATGTTGATATTTGTTCAACAATAATAGAATATTATCGCAATAGACATGTGAATGGCTCGCATTAACATGCAAATATATTACTGGTTGTTTGCTCACATTTTGTAATTCAGTTGGCCTAACATTGTAATATTTGTTTTAACTAAGTATAGAGTACTTATTTAGTAATATTGTCTAAATTAAATTGAAAATGAAGAGATTTTTGTTTTATTTACAACACAGCTCAGAAGAAACTTACGAGTATTTCTTCAAGTGCGATCATACTCGACTTCGCGTAATAGCCTTGGCGATTCCGTGTGGTTCTTGGAAATTAAATAATTTTACTATCCCTATGACCAGCTGTATGAACCATATGATCATTTTACCACCCCTTCTTCGACAAACATTTTCTTATGTGTCGAAAACGATAAGATGGCAAATAGTTATTAGGATGTTTGGATAGATATTTATCCAAGGATGTTAACTCTCAAATGAGAGCAGTGTAAAAAGAGCAGCGATTATATGCCAACCTGTATCGATTACAGATTTGTAATGTCCGCCAAACACGTATACACGTGTATGTCACACAGATATCTTCTTTAGAAAATGTAACTAGTGTCTAAGCATCATCAATGGATTCCTTACACCGACGCAGGACATATAACAAGCCGGATCCCTCAGTTTAACAGAAATTATATTGTTCAAGCGTACTTGAGCCTTCTGTTGTCACTACCAGAGCGATGTCTAAACTTAAGAAAGTTTATCGTAACTTGTGTGGCGGGCATTTGATCTAAATCAGTGATAAGCATCTTCTTTTATAATTATATAAAAGCACTCAATCCTGTCACCCCATAAGGGTGCAGCGATTACTGGTTTCATTTTGTACGACTTAGCATAGCCTAACCAGCTTCAGCAAACCACTTTTTACCACTTCGAGAGATAGACCGTGAATGGTGGTGAGTCTCGTCCCAAATTTGCTCTCTAAGATTGCGATGAGATTATCACGATTTTCCTTAGAAAGAAATAGCAGAATTAAATTAATAAATAATAAACACGTATAGTTTAGTTACGTTAAAAACTAAACAAAGCTTTAGTGCTATATAACGTGTTTTAAATGCAGCCATGAGTCAATTTTTTACTTTGAACAAACAAACAAGATAGCTGTGATTAAAAACTGTAGAACTGCTTACTAAAATCAGCAGGATTATGATGTCTTGGACAAGGTAGCCCCACGCTTTGTAGGTGCGGTACCATGGCTTCTGTATCTCCCTGGTAAATGCACCGGCCGTCAGCGATTACGTATACCTGTAATAAATAAAATAAAAATTCAAGTATATCAACGTTTGCAACGTGTGGTAGTCCAGCAGCTCAACACATAAATAAAGTTTATTCTTACATATGAATAAAACTTAAATGTGATTTCGAGACATATTACATAATTACTACAGTTAATACAAAGTTTGTTTTAAAAATGTTTGTTTTCTGTCGGTCTATCCGTTGGTCCGCGCTATCCTTAAAAATGATGAAGCGTTTTCCGTGGTTAGTCCGGACGAACAGTATGAACCAAGGGCAGGACGTAGTTCACTAGCTATGACCAAAGTCATCTCATATTTGATTGAATATGATAAATGGGTTCGTCCCTGATGCGGGCAGCAGAAATTCGTAGTTATTTCATGTGTTTGACAATCTTTTTTCGAGGAAGTAAAGAAACATACTTTTAATGTTACGTTAATAATGTGAACTTTTTTGAGATCGTGAATGAAAAAGTTACACTTGAATCCCCAATAAATGTAAGTTTTCATTAACTATCCTTCCACGATGTCATTTTTCGATTAATGGTCAGAAAATTACATGTACGTTGGATATAAGGTATTGGTTTATCTTACTCGTCCTGTCCAAGACCTAGCGCAGTGAGCAGACCTCAAAGAAGTTGTGTTAAAAACTGATCACAATATATCTAGGCTTGGAAAACAAAACTTTGTTATTTTTTTCTTCCTCATCGTCGGCGTGTGAATAGTCCACTTCTGAACATACATCTCGTATCTTAGACGCGGAGCAGCGCGTCATTGATCTGTAGATTTTTGGTCTGGCATTTTCGAGATGGTTAATCCGCCAGTTGTCAAACGCCATGATACGAACATGATAGTAACTTGAAACTTGCACCTTAGTGGCCTCTAATGACACGCTCAGGAAAAAACTGGATGGCAGAAACTAACATCTATTCCGGCTGAGTTTATTCCGATATGGTATTGGAATGCCACCTTTATGCTATTACACTAAACACATTTGATAAAGGCGAATCTAAATTAAGATAAGTAATTCTCTAAATAAATAGTAAATCTTAAAGGGCAAGCCTTTTATCTCCAGAGCTTCTAGTTAAACTATTTAGAAATAAGCATTGGGTTATGGAAGGGAGAAAGCATTTAGAGGAAAGATTACTTTCTCCGGAGAAAGTCTCCTTGACTATTACTTTGCGCTACCTACTATACCACAACGTTCGACTGTTAACGATATTTTAATTATATATTGCAATTTTCAGCTCGGTTTGTAACAAACTTCAGCTCGGTGTGTTAAAATAATAATTCATAATAAAATAAAAATTAAAATACATGAAATATCCATTATAAATGGCATATGTCCTCTTGACCGATTTGACTACGGCGGCAACTTCCGAATAATATCGGCAGTTGTCAACAGCGCTGGATATAGCATAGTAAACAATTGCAGTTTTCAACTTTCTATATCTGCTGTAACGCTTATATGATAGGATCAGGAGAGGGAAACATGCAGTATCAGAGACACGGGACGCAATATTTATACAAAACTACCAGACTCGAAAACCAAAAATGTATGAGTCAGCAGTTAAAAACGATAATCGCTAATCGAACGCGCTCGTCTTAATGCTAAGTTGATGTTTGACGATGACTTATGATGTGACTCGTCCGGTTCTAAATCCGACGGAATAGTTACAATACCTATTCTTTATAAATTATGAACCAGATAGTCCCGTGGAGGTCGTAAAAGTTGATTTATGCAAATGCCACGAAAAAATCAGGTTTCGACAGTAATGGCTACAAAGCTATTCGATTCGAAATTCAAACAATTTCTGAAACTAAGCAATACCGTGTGATTTTCCACCTAAGGTGTTTTATTATTAATCCATCATCTGCATGCTTTAAATGAAAGCAATGACACGCCATTATATCCACAGTCTGTTACATAACAAAAATATTCAAAGTACCGAATTCCATTATTATATATTTAAATCCATTTAATAATTCTCCTAAGTGCATACGGAGCTTCACCATGTGATGTGCCCTCACTGTAAGAACTTATCATTTAAGATGAAAAATATTAATCCAAATCGGTTGAGACATGCTCGAGTCGTATACAGTGTAAGCACATAATGCCAAATAATTTAAGACGACTTAGAAAAACATCTTTTTTTTCTGTCTCTAGTTAGAACTTACAGAGCCATAAAAATGTATAAATATTCGTAAATACGTACAATGTGTATTAAATATTCATAAAGCAAATTAAACTGATGATTCACAATATTGTATAATGCAATCAATGTTCTTTGTTGTCTAGATGATGCCAATTGCATTCAGCAGAATTATTTATATGGCTTCACGTAATCTATGTTAGTTGCCTGGAAGAGATCGCTATGCATTGATAAGGCCGCTAAATTATACCTTCTACTTAACTTACTCTTTTAATGTTTTCTATATCTTTTTGTACAATAGAAGTATATAAGTAAAGTAAATTAAACTATATTTTGTAACGGAATGTATGTTAATCTTCATTTACATTTATATTATCACATACTGACTCGCCCTCATAATTACCATATTTAAACACCCTTGAACACAAAAGTTGTTACACTGCTGGTTGGCGGCAGAAATGTGTAAAACTGTGTACCCAGACGACTACAAGGCAGAGAAGGAGCCTACCACCCAGTAAAGTTTAGTCTTATGGTTAAAGGCTCGAAAAAGCGGCTTACCGATGCCCACGTATGTGGGCAGGGGGAGGGAAGCGTGAAGTGTGCTTTAGTTACTTCACCCACCGAACGAAACACAGAAGCACAAGATATCTCTACTTCACGCCGGTATTCTGCGTGACATGCTACTAGCCCTGGCAAGCCGGCCCATTCGAGCAGCAGCGGAAGCAAAAAAAGCTAGCTTGCAACGTTGTTTCTAATCCGTATCCTAAATCATTGGGCTTTTGACTAAATTACCTACATATTTATCTAGTTAAATAAGTATTGTTATATGAAACGGTCATAAATAATTGAAAAAGATTAATCTTGTAATAACAAAGCATTACTATTCAAAAATTACAGCATTCTGTAATAGCTGTGAAGTTCTTTTCTAACAGAATAGCATCCTCGTCACTAAGAATATCACCCATGTGGCACAACTGCTTTTGCTAAATACGTACAAGATTGATATCCTTCGACTACTACATATTGAGAATGCTCTGATAACTAACTTTTAAACCACTCAATGAAGGGACCAGAAAAACTCAAACCGATAGCTTTTGTTACAAGTCAGCTTGGCAAACTTTATCGAATGCTTTCAAAAAGCCCAAGTAAATGGCTTTGACTTCTATCCCATATCAATAGTATTACACAAATTGTCAGTATATGTAACCAAATTTGTAGTTGTAGATCTATTCTTCAAAAAGCCATATTGGAATCCTGTTATGAATTGTTTGGTATGAGCTTGGAGACTTGGTTTCAAAAACATTTGCAAATGTAGAAAGTATTCGAATAGTTCTGTAGTTAGAAACGAGTGTGCCACTTTTGAAAATAGGAAAAACGTTTGAAAATTTTTAATTTTTTATAAGATGTTTATGCCTTTTGGTTAATAGTTTCATAAAAAGTACAATCTAACAGATTTTTATCAATTTAATATTTTGCGTACACATTCTTTTTTTTTTTATTGGACTAGATAACGACTAATATTGGGTCTTAAGACTGGTATCTGTTTTTGAATGATATATCTTTGCTTGTCGTAAAATATGTCCGACATATCAATCTTGAAACAGAGAAAGCCAATCGTAATTGACCAACGCTTATTTTATAGTCTCGTAGGTAGCCTTGTAATAGTTAAATCTTAGTTAGTTTTCATTATAAATTAAGTTTTTGTTCTTACTTGTTGGGATATTTAATTCTAGAGCGGGATCCAATGGGCTCCAAATACTAAGCAATAGGTGGATATTTGTATCCACTGACGGATCAGAGTTTCAGTGAAAAATAAATTTTCAATTTTTTTCTTATTTAATGCCATACAAATTAGCGAAATCCACTAATAATTGAATTAACTGTGACCCACCAGGATTAGGATAAATCTGAAATCTGATCAGAAAATACTGCAAAAATTAAAATCACATATTATAATAACATCTTGTATAGATTCTGAAACCATAATAAAATTTTTCAAAAAATATTCAAGTATAAGGCTTTAAAGGAAGCGGCACCAATACAGCACCAATTATCAAACTTACTTCTTTATCATCTTCAAAATAATCTAAATTGATCCAGAGATCTTCACAAACACTTTCAAAATTCTTTAATCTTTTTGAGCCTATCTACTTGGAAATTCCTATTAATGCTCCGCCTCTGTCCGTGTTCTGTCTGTCTGAGCTATGGAAACCGGATTTTTTTCGATCACATCCTCGACTACGTATTGATCGTTAAATAATTGAGAGTCACCGTTAAGCCATGTTTTAGTTAAGACAACGATGTTATAACTTGAAGAGAACATATTATAACTAAACTCTTGAGTTTTCGTTTAGAGACCTGTCACGTTTTGGTAGTAAATTTTTCAATAATCGAATTACACTAATACAATTGAAATGAAACTATTATTTATGGATTTAATCGCGTTTAATTTTTATCGTCGTCCCCGACGTTTCGAGTGCTTCACCACACATACACATCTTTTAATACTGAGAAAAAAATATTATTTAAAAGATCTCAGAAAGGCACATATTTGCTATAAAGGAACTCAGAGGTTTCCTTTTTTCTCATAAAAATGTTGCCTCGCTTCATCCAACTAAATTTTAATCTCTTTCGCGCTTCTGAATTTAAATGCTTATTTTTTGGAGACATGTGCTCCGTAATACATATCGGCTTCTTATCACCAGCTGTTCCTATGTGGCTAGTATTTAACATATTTTTGCCATTCAACCTATTCGATTTATTAAATTTGACATCGTTAGCAAGTAGCTCATCTCTTATGCGAGGAGAAGCAAATCTTACAACGACACTACGTGGCCGTTCGGCATTCAACTTAGCAACATTTTTTTCTTTTACATTAAAAGACACTGTTTTACCAATTTGCATGATCATGCTAACAAGGTTTTCGCTCTTATGCTCCGGTGCACATTGCACCGTTATGCTATGCTAAGTCACAGTTTGAACTAAATTTTAGTGTTCAGTTCATGTACCGATGCCAACAACTTTTTCTTGTCGGCCAGCAGAAGTTTAGTTTTATATTCTCTTCATGGTTTGAAACCGTTTGACTGAAACTTTTATATTTAACATTCAAAAATTAATAGTCTTCCTTAATAATTTCTGGTAATTACGCAAATACTACACACTTGAAATGAAACTATTATTTACCGTAAATAATAGTTTTGTTTAAAAGTCTTCCTAAACTTTAATTTCTTTTAGAGTTGATTATATAGATTTTTGTTACGACTATTGGAATTTTCTTAGCTACTCCACTATAATTACTTTTATATTATCCTTTGCTATAGATGCCGCCTAATCAGCAGATTCTACATACGCACGTACATACGAGGGCGAAAGATATCATAAATTAGGTGTTTTTTGAGAAAAATACACTAACTTTTTTCCAAATGTTAACATTTAGTGAAGGGGAGCCAATACTCGTAGTATTGTGAGCGTAATAGCACTGTGATCGCTCTGCATGGCACATCTTGCGCTCGTTTTGTAATTGCTGTAGTAGAGGTAGCGAAGTCGATGCAGGAGAAAAAGCTCTAATAAATTCTGAGAAATAATTGTAGCTTTTTCATTTTCTTAAGCTTTGAAGTGCTCCGTAACTAACGATCCCGTCTAGATGACACGAGAACGATTTTAACATAATGGTTCAGTTTTATGTACCTGTTAATGTGTATTGCATGATACGTCTTGTCTTATATATGAAAGAAATTTAAAAAAAAATACGTATATATATATTTGGTCTTTATGTACACCTAAGTACTATTCTTTTCTTGTTAGTTTACAATGTTAATGATATAAAGAATACTTTTCTTTTGTATATTTAAATTAAAGTTAACATATATATGACATAACAGAAAATTACGACATTTGATACTCGTATTACTGTTTTATGATGTTAATTACCAATGACGATGTAATAAATGTAGCTCGTATAAACATTTTCATTGTACAATCTTTATTGAAAACAATTTAATCCAATAAGATTTATTATTTGTTATTACTTGTAAGTTTATACAGCTATTAAACGAAAAAGATTTTAAATATTTATGTAATTTATTACTTTTCATGGAGGATAATTTCTTCAGATACTTGCGGCAATTGTTATGAGCAAGTAAAAACACTAATAGATAATGTTTTTTTTAAAAAAACACTTTTTTAATACATTATTTATTTACCGAAAATTTCGAATCGATCGCAGTGACCCGCAGCTCTCGTCGAGTCCTTCCAGTTATATAGTATCTGTGAAAATTAGAAGCTTCCTACCTATATAATATATTGAAGGAACTTCCGCTCATAATGAATATTCGATGTGAAATGTAAAATCAGCCCCAAAGATAAGTAGATGATAAATATGAAAACTGACAGTTAAATTTCCATAATCAAAACCTGGGACCGAAACAAATCGTATGGAAATGACATCACTGATGCATAAGATATATACTAAACTAATGTAAATATTTTTTTCGATATATGCCATGTGACTGCTGTTATTTTTTTAGACAAAGTATTTTCTTTTCGGCCAAAGGAAAGTTAAAGATGGATGTCCAAAAGATACATTTTTATACAAATCGTTGACAAAAGCTATTTGTTTATCTTTTAGCTTCATTATGATAGAAATGAAAAAATGCCACTAACAAAACTAATATTTATGAGTCTTTTGGACTCATGAAAATATGGTATTTATATGATTCCATCGTTCAAAAAATATTATGTCGTAAAATAGATTCTGCTTAGGAAATGAGTGAGCAAATAATAATCAAAGTTATAGTGATAAATAGTTTCAAGAAATAAGATCGTGCATTAAAGCAAGTAATGCCCATAAAATGAAAGGAAATCGTTTTAATTTCGAAAATAATTTAAACTACTCTTATTATTTACGAAAACTTAAAAGAAATACTAAAGATTGGGTTTCCACCGAAATTTTTATATTTCATAATTTAAATGATTACTTTCCTGACACTTTGATATTTATTTGACGATCGCCTGTCTTGATCCAAGTAGAAAAACCTTTTTTGTAGTTACGTGCAATAGCAATATTTATGTTTTGCATTATTTATGCAATTAAATTAAGTCTAAGACTAATTAAATTGAACCTTGAATTATCATTATTTGCACTTCATTTCTTATCAGTGGCGACTCTTCATCGATTGGCCTACTTATTAAAGGTTGAAAACAACCAAACGATATAAAAATCGTACAATTAAAAGTAACAAAGATCTATTCGTCAGTAAACAAATGAGTAATAAGATTCAGGATTGTACCTATATGTAAGTAAGTATGTATGGTACCTATGTGTAATAGAATAATTCAGAGAGTGCATACTTATAGGATTTTGTTAAGGTAAAGCCAAACATTAAGAGCTAATGTCTCTCGAAATATAATGTTGTACACGTACCTATGCAATAATAATACTGCAGAAACAATAAAAATGAATTGCGTATAAATGCAAATTAGCCATGGTGGCTTCATGGTCAGGGCGACCGCTTTAATTACGTAGTACGCGAGTGACTTGGGTCACATGGGTTCGATTCCCGGTGCCGGACACACTAAAATTATTAATAGCAATTTAAAGTATTATATGTAAAGTATTAGTCACCTACTCGGAGGTGAAGAAAAACATCGTGAGGAAACCTGCATCTCTGAGAAATGATAAAAATTATATTATTTTGAAGATATATAAAGTCAGGCAACCCGCACTAGAGGTGTACCTATCTCAGCTCCAAAACCCTCTCAAATATTGAGAGGAGGCTACTACATTATTAGAGTACTATATCAGGATATTATAGTCTACTGCTGAACATAGGCTTCTAAGAGAGCGACAGCAACAACCGGTATTGATGCCGATCCCCATCCCTAGTCCGTCGGATTTAGGATCAGCAAATTCAGATGGGTTGAGGCCAACATTCGGTTGCCAATGCCTTGTTTGTTAGTTAGCAGGGTGCACCGTGCGCAGTTAAGATTGGTGTTTATAGTACAAAATGGTATTGCCCCGTATATAGCCTATTATAATAGGTATAATATAATTTATCCGAAAATACTTCTCTTAATTCTCATGAGAAAAAAATCAGTTTGAAATATATTATATGACTTTTACATCTCGTGGCTTTTAAAACAGAAAAAGATTAAAATAACAAAAGCTATATGAAAAGTATTTATTCTAATCAGAATCAATATGAATAGATTAGAGCTTATTGGGTTTAAGGTAATCATGGGAACAACTTGGTAATCCTGCGTACTAATAAGTAAGAATAAGTTATTAGTTATTATAAAATAATTACCTTGCGCACGAAGTAATTTAAAGAAGTTAAAATATCGTTAGAAAGCGTGCGCAGCTGCAATTTTCAATTCGCATGATTCTTTGCGTGGAAATTTACCTGATCAAACTGTTCCAGGAGAGAGGCAGCTGGCTGATGTATCGTACATACGACTGTCCTACCCTGTCTAGCCAACTGTCGCAGAAGTTTGACGCACTGCGCCGTTGTGACGGTATCAAGACCACTTGTTGGCTCGTCCAAAAAGAAAACTGGTGGATTGTTTACTAGCTCCAGGGCTATTGATAACCTGTAACAAATATTGCACACAAATATTATTACCAGTGTCCGGTCGTCAGTTTTTCTTAAATCGTTAGCTGCAGAGTTGTCTCTTTTCTCTTTTTATTGTAGACTATTATTTAGTTTATTTGTTATGTACAAACTCAGTGTTGTAAATATTTCAAATATTGTTCGATGGCGTTGTTTAATTGTTTTAATTTATTAATTTCAATGTGTAAGTATGTAATTATAGTATGTCCAGTCAAGTAAATTTATTCTTTTCCGTTTGTTTTCAAGCAATTTCGATAGGTTACTTATTTATTTATGTAGCTATTAGTATTAATACAATAAAATTCACATCATTAGGTTTAAAATTAATTAGATACTAGAGAGCTTAATCATCCATACTACTGCATGTTTTATGGCATTACACAGTAATGTGTCTAAATGATTATAACCGGAACGATTATCGTGTGCACTTCGCCCGTCATAACCTTACGATACATACAATATGCGATAAGATAGAGGAAGGGTCAGATGCTATATCTCAAACGCGGCAAAATCATAATATATCGTGACTTATAAGCTAATAATAAAATTTTTTGCACAAATATTTGATTCGGCTGTGATTAAAAACTATATTAACTATTCTAATCAATAGAATAGAGCATTTTTACTAATATGGATTGCTGAAAATGGGTTTCCTACGTAATAAGAAACTACGATTCTAAGCCACCGGCAACCATTTCCCGTCAAACTGTACAGGTGGTCGCGCCAGTTCGAGGGGATTGTCTAACACTGCTTTCACCCGTACAAGGTATGGTATGCTCGCAAACTTTTCCTAAGCCACGGTTAACGCTCTTACAAGAAAGGTGTCCGGCCCATTACTATTTCTGCTTACTTATACTTTGAGCAATGTTGGTTTCCATGGTTTTACTTCGAATTACGTCACGCAAAGATACTCGTTCTTCTTATAGCTCACTGAGTGATTTGCAGTTAACTAATAAAGCTTGAAGTGAAATCTCTAATAACGATCTTGGGATCCAGTAATAAGCAAAATTAAATCTAAGACCAAGCATACCACTGCACGACCTTAAGATACTGTGAGCATATTCTACGTAGATCGGACCAAAATTAATAAATAAGGGCTGAAGGAAGCCCGAGTTAACTATGATATCTGGATGTCTAACACCTCAGTCTCCCCGTAACCACGGCTGCTATAAAGCAATCGAAACAAAATTGAAACAAAATCGAGTCGGGTATATAAAAATATAATTAAACGTGATAAAATCCATAAAGAAATAGTTTAATTTCAAATGATTATTGTTGATTTTGAATACACTGGACGCGAAAACTAAGCGCATTTTCCATAACGCTGTCTTACCTATTTGGATTAGTCGGGATTTTTTTTAAAACCAAGGTACTGTAAAGAATCCTTCAAAACCAAACAAGGAAAATTTGTTAGGATCCATGGTGCAAGTTTTCATTAATAAAACGCTTTTGTGACCTTGTTTAATCGTGATCTACTTTTAATATTACTGCGGTAAGACACACTTTATTTTTTATTTTGTATACACTGGATAATAGACTGCTAATGGTAGCGAATATTTTATTGCTATATGCTAATAGTTAGGAAATATTAGTTAGTAAAGGACTGACAAGAAGTAAAGTGGAACACTTTTTACCAAAACTTGCAACATTAATGAGGTTAATGTATGTTAATAACATTATGAAACAAATAATGTACACAAGATACCCGATGAACTTAAGAATATTTTATCACGTAATTTTACTGTTTAACATTATATGGTTATAATAAGGAATATCGTATTCAACATTACAATAATCAGAATTTTATTAATTTTACCATATTGGCCAAAGTTTGATTACAATCCCAAGTTTTGTTAAGTAGTGGGGAGGTCTAAGATAGAAGATACCTAGAAGAACTATTTACTTGTTCCTATTCATATACTCTTTCAACTTACTCTTCTTTTATTTACAAGAACCTATGTATCCTATTTTAAAGATGTTCTCATTATATTGGTCTGTAAATACAAACGCCAACAAAAACTTCCATTGCCTTGCTTTTTGCGTAAGAAATAGCCGCATTACCAAAACACTTAAATATACGTCTGCGGTATTTGGAATAAAAACAGATTGAATTTGTCGGTGCCTCTAAATGTTGATAAAATTGTATAGAGGGATTAAAGAATGAACGTCCGGTATATACTCTTCGATATTTATAATACTGTTAGATTTGCAACTTTGCCGATGTCTGATGCTTTGCGTTTATGATTCTAAGACTTCTAACTTTCTATGATATGAAACAGATTTTCAAGATTTTTTATCTATGGAGTGTTGGCCAGTGTTATTCATCTCAAGATTTACCATTAAACTCCTTTTTATGCTAAAATTTTAATTTAGATTGCACCTTATATTTCAAACTTAAATGAGATGGTATTCTAAAGTACCTCAGAGTTCTAAAATGTGGCTTTTGGTAAGTTAGAAAAGAACTTATAATAAGACGTTTCTCCTGAGCTAAACACTAAGTTTTAAAATAAAAACTTTAGTATCGTTTGACTTACTTAATTCTTTAGTCATGGTTTTCATCCTCGTAAAGTTTTAATTTGGGAATTTGGAATTTTAAAGAAACTTGAATAGTTATTTAATAGTCCCTTTTTTATAAACCAGGTAACAGGTACCCAGAAGTCTAGTTGTTTGTTTGTAAGTCAACCAAAGTTAAATAGTTTCTGTTAGTTAACTGCTTATTGCACCGTAAACTAAACGTGCGTTCTCATACTTTTACGATGCATTGTTTTTGCTCAGTAGGGTTGTGACGCTCATTGATATGTAACTGACTGTAGACATATTTATATTCTATTTTGATTTACATTCGTCGACATTCATTGTCCTTTACACATGTTTTATAAATTAATGACGGCTGCATTTCTGAACGAACGGAACGGAATATCTATGTGCACTGCTACCGGAAAATAGAGAATTCAATTTTGTACAATGCAAAGCATAATATAATTAAACTAATTTGGAAAGGCGCGTCTAAAATTTAAACCACTATGTAATGTGGCTTATTGAAAAATAGTGGTATAAATCTGCTATGACGACAAATAAAAATGATAAATCGTAAAAAAAAAAAAGTTAATTAGAAGCCTGTAAATCTCCCACTGCAAAGAAAAGGTCACCTCTCTTTACGATATTAAATCCATTCTAAACCAAGTAACAATCAGTAGTACATTTAGTACATGTTCCTATTATTTATTCTTAATGCCTTTAATGATGTATACCGAACCTAACTATCGAAGAGATATTAAGACCTAAAATAATTACTATTTATAAAAAAACGTACCGTTTTTTTTGTCCGCCTGATAATTGATCTGTCTTTGTATGCTGATGCTCCAACAGTCCCAACTCTTGTAGTATCTCTTCGGAATGCGCCGTCGCACCTTTTGACAGTTTTAAACTGGCCGCGACATCTAACGCCTCTCTTACTGTGAGGTAGGGTTGCAGGAGATCCTCTTGTGTGATGTAGCACGATGATCTCTGGAACAACTGCTCGTCACGAGTCTGCCCATTAATCAGCAGTTCGCCCGAAACGCCAGCTGACCTGTTACAAAACATACTTATTGTCATAATATATAAATAGTCACTATAGCCGAGTGATTAGGGATCTATCTCCGAATTAGGAGACTCGTGTTCGATCCCCGATGGATATACGTATATATTGAAGGACTCAATATTACTAATAAAATACGCTGGACTAACGTAATCTAGGCAGAAAAAAATATTTCGTAGTAGGTACGAGTATCAACGCTTATTTATATTAAAATACACAAGAAGTTCAAAAACATGCGTAATTTGGCGCACCTCATTAATGAGGAAAAAAGCTTCATATTATATAAATACTCAGAACATTTTGGACGAAAGTTGAATATTTACCTGTATCCAGAAATAGCATTGAGCAGTGAACTTTTACCGGCACCCGAGGGACCCATGATAGCAACAAGCTGTCCCGACAAAAATCTACCATTGACACCTTTGACCACTTGTCTCTGCTCTCCTGTAACAAATAAAATAGAATATTAGCATAGAAAATTAGTAAAAAGAGTAGCAGCTTATATTATGTCCTACTGCAGGAGTAAGGCATCCTCTTGTTTTTGCAAATATATTTTCAAAATAACTTGCCGCGATACTCCAGCGCGAGTTGGAGTACTTCATATGTTATAGAAATGCTTTTTTTATTATTGCCTTTCGATATTTTCTTGCACCGCCGAGCACGTAGCGGTACCTTTTAGTAGTGCCGTTACCGAGTATCGAACTAAAACCAAAAGTTGACCAAAGAAGTCATTTTATATTCTATAGGTTTATCACAGTTTCTATCTGTTTAAGCACCTATAAAATATTTTTCATTATCTTATATCTGTTGTCTTACTATTTATATTAAATTCGAAGAATTCATAAACCAATTGCAGTTGCATCTGTATTATTATGATAAAAAAAATTATATAAAATATTTATAATAATTATAATATATATAATAATTATAATAAAAAAAGGAAAGTCAGCATTATTATTTTACACTAGCGACCACCCCGCTGCCGTCCGCTGCCGTCCACTGTCCTCGTGAAGTAGTTCCCAAAGACAGTATATTCGGTCATCCTGCTTAACGACAACGGGCTGATTGAATCCAATAAAGAAGTGGCTAATGAGTTTGCTGCTCTTAAATCTTCATCTAACGTGCATATTAACTCTTAACCAACAATGTTTATAAGTGCAATGAAAATTTTGATTTTAGATATGTTAAATACCAAGAAACATATAAAACATTTAAATAATTAAATATGAATAATTGTTAGTCTAGCCAGTTAGCTAGTTTTAGCATTATTGTTTAATTCGTGCGTTATTCATTTTCATTTTCATATTCATTTAAAGCTATACCCACCCTACAAATTGGGATATTCTAAAGGCTCTGAATAATTTAGACCTGTATGTATATTACCAATATTAAGAAAATTTTTAATCAAATGTTGTCATTTTTTTAATAGGAAAGTATGAAGTTGACGTTTTGATGGAGTGGTCACTGAATTAAATTTAAACTTGCATGGTCTAAGATTCAAGATAATCTTTTTTTAATACATAAACTATAACATAGTTAATTTTAAAAATGTACGATGTTCTATTGTGTGATGTCAGTATTTGAATTAATTACGGAGTCCTCAAAAATTAGAGTTATTTTCGAACACGAGTTCCGAAGTGCGTCTAACGCGATACGTAATAAATACGATAAGTGACGAACTAACATACGAGTATACACATAATTTTTTAGTATAGAGGACAACACGCTTAAACATTTGCTAGGTAAAATGTGAGGAATTTACACTATCTAATTTTCATGTTTCTCAAAATGTTTAACCTAATGTCATTGATGTATATTTTAGCAATAGACTAAAATGTTCATGGAACAGTATGTTCAAAATTTTGAGCGTTTTTTTAACGCCATCGCGTATCTAACCCGTATAGTAAGTACATCTACATAATAACTGATCTCACATGCAAACTTAATATAAACTTCCATATTTATAATATAGGGTAGGATTACTATATCTGGTAAAAACGGTGATGTCATCAGGCTCACACCAATAGAGTTTAACACGGGTTCGAAACACTAAAAAACCCATAAAGACCGCGACACCTATGTTTGTAATGGAGCTCAGCAGGCATCGAAAGTAATATAATAAAAAATATTGATACTGCGTGAATTAATTGGAACTAAGTCGATTTCGCAGCAACCGTATTAGGAATGGTATGATTTAATGTACCTACTTTCAGTTCTCGTATTAGGACGTTATTGATTTTTGTAATTATTTTGTGCGTTATGAACATAAGGCTTATTATAATCACGGCGCACTGACACTTGTAACTCGTCATAGTAAAGTTTCCCCAACAGGGGTTAAAGTATGAAATTGCCGTTTTATATTGGAAAAATCAAACAAGTTTTTTCAAAAAAAAAATATATTTGTTTAATCGAAGTATTTGCCCTCATTATCATTTTCTGCTATCTTGAGGTAAGTTAATTTATGCCTTGCGATAGAACTCTGGGGATCTGAACTCTACAAAGTCTATGAAGGTATTTTGTACCGCTTTAAATAGTGACCGACATAATTTTGTACTGTGAAATCTTTATATGAAACTATTATAATTAGACT
Organism: Bhutanitis thaidina; assembly: GCA_029286595.1. NCBI lineage: Eukaryota > Metazoa > Arthropoda > Insecta > Lepidoptera > Papilionidae > Bhutanitis > Bhutanitis thaidina. Next base: position 6,023,074 of record JAGSMS010000010.1, read on the forward strand.
TTATCTAAAATAGATCGATGCACACGCATATATTATAAAATTTTAGATTATATTTAATCTTTCAGAAACAATTTAAAAAATTACAAAAAAAATATTAGCACTCAAAACCTTACTAAGCTTAATGATTATCTTAATCATAAGGAAGCAAGGAATAGTTGGAAATGGCAAGTGCCTATATCATTAATAATTTTTATTTGTTCAAGCACGACACGTTGTAAATGTTTTCGTTTAAAATTGTAGGTGTGCCCTTTAATACTCTCAATTCAAATGTTTGCAGTAATTGTCATATCTATGTGTATTCTCATATCTAAAGCGTATTCATTCATTCAATTTAATAAGTAAATATTATGTATATAACTATAATAAGATTCTCTAAGTTATTCAAGAACGCGCCGATAAAACTTTTAGTTGAAAACTACTTCAAAAGAGAAGAATTACTACCACAAATCTCTAAGTTGCTTTAAGAGCAGAGGCAAGAGTTAGGAGTTTACCTGTTAATAGGTTCCGACTTCGTAGATATAACATGCGTAATGAGAAAATCCGCCGCGTACCAAACAAGTTTCCACCTTTTTGCTGACGATGTGAAGACGCGATCTCGACCGATAACCGTCTTTAGGAAAACAATGCATCCCTCATGCAGGGCGGCAGCAGCTGTATGTATCCATGAGATCGAAAATTGAAGTAAGTATCGTATAACGGAATGTGGCCGTCGTTCAGCTGATGTTGAGAATAATTTCCCTTCGGTTCTTTCGACACCCCGGGATGAGAAGCGTTGGTAGATTTTCTTACGATTACCTTATGGTTATTTATTTAAATTTAAAAACGATAACCATTTGGCTAGGGACTCTGGGTTCTCCGAACTAGGAGTCTCAAGTTCGATGCCCTATGTGAAAGGCTCGTATCAGTGAGTTTTCAAAACTTATGTACCGATTTGTATCGTTGCCCTGGACATTAAGACGGCAATAGGCCCATTAAAAAATTCCAAATAAGCTCTGGTGTAAATGGGTTTAACCCAAAAAAAACCTCTGCCAAGTATTAGGTATAGGTGGAAAGAGATGTTTTTTATATTTTTGAATAATTAAAAACAATTACACAAATATATTTTCCCTACGATTGTCTATTGTATGACAGTAATCACTTTGCCTGCAGTGCCATAAATATCGCACTTCATTATTTTTAATCTCTCTCTTTAGCTCTAAAACTCACACATAAGATAGTTGAGTTAGTTGGAGCACACTTCTAGTAGCTACGTACAGCTGTAGATTATATTAATACAAAATAAATTTAGTTTCAAAAAAAGGTGTTTTACAATGTTAAAAAAAATTAAGCCCGTTGTAGACTCTATTAGTAGTATCTACTAGTTTTACTGTGCAAAAAGCTTCGCAATAACTAACACTAAGGTTAACACACCCCGCAATGGCTAATGCAACAAAGGGTACTTGTAGTGATATTATATCTTAAGCTAATTAGAATATACATTATCCTTAACACAAATCACCTATAGAAGTCCAAGTATACATACATATCATAGTACTACATTAAACTTGTACCAAACATAATCATGACCAAATGTCTGATTTATTTTAGTCTGGAAGCGGTTGTGACATTAATAAAATTATTAATACACGTTCCACACCAAAACGCGTTCGAAGTAATACAGTAAAAGTATGGAAAACGTACAATGCAAAATTTTAATATATTTCTGTTGAATATGAACATAGTTGTGGCTCAGTGAGAGAGCGCATGCCGTAAAATTCATCTGAACGAGTAATATGTCCGATTTTTTGTGCAACACTAAAATGATTTAACTACTGATTTACCTTGAATGAAAACATTATTCGCCAAGTCTAAGTCATTCGAGGCTTTAAACTATTTCTGTTAACAGGCACTGCACAAGCAGCGTGACGAATTCTTCCCACTTTTAAAACAAATGCAAGTGAGCAATGAGCCGCGGTCCTTCGAAACGGAATGCTGCTTTTAATGTCAAATCAATGATAGCAGTCAGAGGAGTAACTGACTGAAATATTTTATGCAACAGGAAAAACCTTGGTTTATCGTGTTGCACAAAACTTGGTCTATGCAAAAAATATAAAATTTTGCTGATTCAAGAATTTGAATTGCATGTAAAAATGTCCTGCAAAAACATGTTCACTATTTAATTAATTTTGTAATAAGACAAATTATTAACATTTTTTACACAGAATTTTTAACACAGAATAACGTTATTATGATGCTGTCCTACTGGTCTTCACTTAGGTTTGGTGGTCACAAACTTTGTAACTCAAACATGTCGCAGGTTAAGTTATAATATCGCATATATACGTTAATTCATACTCGACATAATATTATTATTTCATTTTATCAGTATTCTGCCGCAAAAGAAATGCTGATAGTAAATATGGCCATGGCTCAATATTGTGGGCTAGGAGGATACACATACAGCCTAACATTTTGTTTACATTGTGATGCTACTGGCAAGAAAAAAGATCAGAAAAACACATAAAATCTGCACTCGATGCTGCTTACCTTAACAGCCTGTAAAAAGTTCAGTGCAGGATATATATATAGGACCCGGCAAGCAGATTGGCGTTGGCAGTACCAGACGGTGCTGCCCGTCGTCGGTATTTTTTGAGACGGTTATCACTCCACCTGCCTGTAGTCATTGCTATTTTCAAGGCTTTTCCCTTTGTCGCCTCTTACGACACCCTAACTGACTAACAAACATGGCTCTGACTGCCTGCTAATGGAGAAATATCTATCTGAATATTTCGTATGATACTAAGATCATATAAACTCAGCGTAAGAGCAGCACAAATAAGAATAGACATACCAGCCCTGCGCGAAAGAACCTGCTTGATTTAATTAATGCAGAAGTACTAAAAAAGACTGTTATTCTACTTTGTTTAATAAATAGATTTTTCGATGTTAATACGTACGTTAAGTGATTGTTCTGTATCTAGGTGTTTGTCCATGTGCAATTTATGTATAAAAATGCCTCCAAGTCTCAAGAAAAATTTCTATATAAAAAAAAAACATTTTTTTTTTCAAAACGATGCAAAAAATAGGTATTTGGATATAATTTTAAATTTAAAAACAATGTGTCAATGTCATCATCTCAATATAATATTAAACTCATATCGACCATCATCAATAAATGCAATTTAAATATTTTGTGCCATTAAATATTATCGTTATATTATATATCATGGCATTAATTGAAGATTTTTTTACATTGTGAAATCAACAAGTAATGGCAATAAAAAGCTTACGAATTGCTAAAATCATGGTTAGATTGTAACACTTTATATGTAAATTATATGATATTTTAAATTTAAACAAGCGATTACAATTTTACATTCGATAAATATTCATGAGCTGGTAATGTGGTTTATGTACTTCTAGCCGATGTATTTGTATCAGAATATATTGTAGTGCTGTATGTTTTTGTGGTCAAACCGTAAAGTTTCTACTAACCTATTAATCTAGCCTGCACATAGGTATGGAAGAAGTAGAGAGATCGAGTACTTAAAGAATAAAGAACGCGGAGCGTGATTTTACATTATCAAGTTCATCGAAGTACACATGTCTCTTATGAGCTGAGAGCATCTTCAACAATAACCTGGCCACTCTTGAAAAGCTGATTGGAGATCGCAGTATGATCCTGCCCTTCACAGCTCTGGGCTACTTAGGTCTGGTATCTTTAAAGTACGATGGGCATGGCAAGTAGGTAGTAGTCGAGTAGTACGAGTGGCACAGAGTGCTGCAGTAGATTCTTAAAGAAGGATCATAGTAATATAAAATAAAACAAGGGAGGTTTAATATCAGCTAGTTTCATACTATAATCTCTTCCCCTTCTAACCTTATCAAGGTTAACATATAACGGATTACCTGAATTTACGCTATAAATGAATTAAATTATGTACACAATGTTAACCGACTGACCGATTACTTGACCCAGCGACCTATTTCATATTGACACTTTGTACGGCGCCCTTGGAATAATTGATAACACAACATAATAATTAATTTTATATTGTACTTTGAACACGTGTACAATCTATTTAACTAACCTAGTCCAATAGGAGTATTCATTTTGCATTTAATGTATTTATATTTGAACAAAAATATAACATTCACAATCAGAAGACTTACGAAATCGAGATGTGATTTTCGACAGCATTCCGTAATTTGAACTTTGTTGTATGTGGCAGAGCCAAGCGGCGATTTTGGCTACTGTTCGAGCGGGTTAGTACCACGGGCTCGCAGAACACCGACGTGAAGTACAGGCATCATGTGCTTCTGCGTTTCGTTCGGTGTGTGAGGTAACCGAAGACGCACTGCCCCTCCCTACTCCTCATCTCCTCTCTCTCTCCACACTCACCCCCAAATATCCTTAAAAGCAGGGAACATACCTGCGGCTCCTCTGATGTTGGAAATATACGCAGGCGTCGGTAATCAATTAGCATCAGGTGAGCCATTTGCTCGCATGTCCCCTTTGCCATAAAAAAGATGCTCAACCAGCGGGCTGTGGAAAAGATAGCCTTTCGATATTTGTCTGCGTGATAAATCTGCAACTAGAACTTGTGTAAACGACATAGCCGTAAGGATATGCGAGCTGAGCAAGTGGAAATGAACGGGCCCATATATAGCCCACAGGACTGTTAATCTTCGGGAGCAAAAGTTCTCGAATGAATTTAATACTAGTAACTCTGCACGGATTTTGCGTTTTTAGCATTAATTCATAGAAAATATGTTGTACATAGAACAAAACTATTTCCTCACACTGTATTCTCATCTAGCGACCCGTCACATATCTGTACATGTAGCATGTTAGAATAGAACACGGTTCGGAAACATGAATACGAGGCTAACAAAATTATACACTTTTACTTCACTTAGCGACTTTTATTCTCATATGAACCTCTTTTTTAAATATTCACCTCGATTCCTCACACAACTTTATTACGTTTACTTCAATCTAAACTGTATCTAGTCGTATATGAAATCCGAGTTACTTATAACAGTTATTGAATGCACAAAAATTAAACTGCCGCGTGTGTAATCAGTTACTCGGCACTTGGCAGTGATTGGCAGTGACAGATTAAAATGATTTACTGCATAAAATAATGGTATCAAATGAAAAATTAGTGTTCCCTCAGCGGCCATTGACTGCTTTGATTAAATGTAATAAATAATAATTACCTGCAATCTTTATTATAATCTTTTAATTCGAGATTTATAATATAGCTTTGCTAAAAACACCTCTTAATTTATTTTCGATTAGGCGGGGCTACCTTTGTCAATTAGCTATAGCTAGGCTATGTAGTAGGTATATAAGTAAGTGCATTAATTTTGATTATTTATGAAATAAATTTTATGTGATCGCAAATGCTTAATGTAATTATCTTGTTGTTTACAATTATATAAAAACCTTAGCATACCTGAACGTGGTGCTCATACCTCAACACATGATTGTGATTTGTTTTTTAAATTCATGAATTCAAACTAACCGCCTCTTATGGTTTTGTATTGATGTAAATTCAAAGATGTTTGTCGGGGAATATTTTTACACGTCATTAATAATTAATTATTCATTCAGGACAACTATTTCATTATTTGGAGCTATGAAACCTCTCCGAACAAAAACACATACAAAAGGAAATATGACATTACTCTGTGGGTGAAAGGAGGACTATGCCTATTTTTTTCAAATGAAACTTGCATGTGGCAACAATTAGACTTATTACAGAGATTACAGAAATTCCTTTCAAAAATGCCTATTCTACAATCATATATCTACGAGTATATGTCTAATTTAGAAGATATATACAAAACTATCCACATAATACATTTGTTTCTTCTAAATCTTATATTTCGACGCGCAATCTAATTCCGATTTATAAAGCAGATGCGCAACCAATCCAGCCAATGTTTCTAATACAGCCCTGCTTTCACCGGTCCCTCTGCCAAGATTCTGTATAAATAGCCACAAACAAAGTAAGAAATTGCAAGAACAACTACATATAAATATGCACAAAGAATACATATTAGTAATGAATATATATTAGTATGAGTATGAGTTTATTTTGACATAGGTTCAACTTTTTTGATGGCAACAAATATGATACTTCTGTGTATAGAATTAAAAATGATCGAGTACAGATAAAATAAAATACCTGTAATACTCTTTTTTCTTGCTTTAACAATATAGTGTATAAAATACATATAAAATAACATATAGATAAAAAACAATATAATGTATGAATTATACATAATGTATAAATATATTGGATTTTAGGCTATAGGACGAAAAAAGCATTAAATATTTATTAAACAAGCTCAATTCAGGTCGCGGATGTGTTCAAGAGCGTTCCCGTGGCCCATTCGATAAGCGATGGTGGTAGATCGTGGGCTTTTCGTTGGGCCTACCCGACAAAACCCGTCCTTGGCCCCATGAGTATGCGTAGGTAAATACCCACGTAGAAAAACAGGGTTCTTACATATTTTTCTAGGGTGGCTATTTAAGTGCCTTCTGCATTTTTTGAGGCCTATGTGACAACACATAGGCCTCAAAAAAATGTACGCAAGTCGGCACTTTCGCATTTGCCTTTTAGTATTTTAACATAGTACAATGAAGATTAAATAAATTTACGATTCTTTGGCCACCAAATGATGTCGAAAAATTCATCCAAATTTGCCAAAACCAAATATCTATACCTATACGAAAATGTCATAAAAGCTTTCCGCCCCTGTCTTGACAATAAATTGAGTTAGTCTTATAATTTGATGTATATTTGTGAACCTTAGGCAGTTTACGACAAAATGCGATAAAACTTTTATAATATTTTAAACAATTAGTTGTAACTCCCGTTAACCGTAGTATATGTGTACTATGTAAACATAAAATAAAAACCCATTCACCTTCTTATTTAACAAAGTTCACGCAGAAATGAGTAATTTTTCCATGAATGTGCCATATTATTTTCTTTTATTTTATGTTTTCAACAAACCATTACATCTTTTGTTTTTATTACTCCAGCTTCTTAGAATTATTGGAGTAGGCTTCATCAGGGATTTTATTTACTTTACAGAGTAATTTGATGATGACGTCATCCAGATTTTACCCACAGCGCGAATTTCGGAAAACTATTTTATGTAAGGTAGTTATAGGGTAGATATAGTATTATAGGGCGCAAGCACAAACACATTTGCTCTTCTTCCCGTATCGGATGTAACGCTGATGATGTAAGATCAGAGGAAGAAACGTAAGAAACCATAACCAGACCCGAATACTAATAATGTGGGATTCGCACCTTTGACTTCAGGTCAGTATCATTAGTCTGGTACGCTAACCACATAGCCACGCGGTCGGGCTATAGAATTACTCGAATAATCTGCCACTGCACTTATGATAAAAATTCTTAGCACTTATTATTGTTAATATTGTAACAATTTAAAAAATGATGTCATGTGGTAAAGCCACGCTGAATCTGTATTATAGCTAAATCACGAATGGGTTGACTCCAACGAGGATAGACCACACTTTCTCAGAATACCGGCCTCTAATAGAAGGACAATTTCAATTTCGTTTGGTGACAGATTGTATCAGAAACCACGCTAGCCGAGTGGTTAGGGATCTGTCTCCGAATTAGAAGACTCGAATTCGATCCCCGGTGAGGAGGAATTCGAACGACTTTTTCGAAACTTATGTACGATTTGTATCGTTGTCTAAGATGACGACAGGCAATCCATCGGTCACATTGTCCCAAATAAGCTGTGGTGAGAAGTTGGTTTAAAGAACAATGTAATATTTACAACCATTACAATCTAAATAAGTACAATTATCACAGAGCCTCTTTCCGCATGGCAAAATACCAAAAACGCTAGTTGCATTTGCATGCCGGATAACCGTAAAAAATAGGCTTCTAGCAGCAACGATCAGTCTCGTATACAGTTCCATAAGAAATTGTATTACGCGAGGATTCCACAGACCGATCGTCTCTACGGCAAATGCCATAATTAAATACGTATTTTCTTCCTAAAGGCCTCATATTTGCACCACTTACCCAATTCAAGTCTGTCTGATGCGTCCATATTGTAATAACTGCGTATGTGTTGTTAAATTTAGCATTCCTGCATTTAAATGCACTGTGCCAGAAAAGCATTACATCGTTTTATTTTTGTTCCATTTGGTTGCGCGAATTCAACATAAAAGTACAATTGTTCATAAAAACTAGTTATCTCAGACAACTGGTAGGTACGTAACTTTAATAAACGTAAATTTTCCTGCTTTAGCTATTTTTTTTTTAAGTTATAATTTTTGATACAGTCTTACCGATTTGATACACATTTCTCCTTCTTCGGTAGAACGTCGATAAATGTTGAATTTTAGTGACTTTTTGTTGTGAAAACTCATTATTATGCTTACTTAATATGATGTACCCTTGATTAGTGAATCGCTGACCAAAATTTCTGCAATTCTATACCGTGAGAGATACGTGAGAGATTTAATAACTTAATGACTTAAGTAAAGGAACCAATAATTATATAAAATTTCACAAAATATTACTTCGTACTAAAGAGAGAACCGTGAGTTGGAGGTCTGCGGTAGGAAGGCTGGTATCATTGCTTTGCAACGCTTGTATCTGCTCTGCAGCCGGGTTGGAGACGCGGGGCAGCCGCTTTTATCATTTGCATTTCTGGCAGAGCCGCATCGCAGAAGCGGCAGTGGTAGGGCGAAATTTGGTTGGCAGCCGAGCCATAGATCAGATCTAACGGGGGGTGTCGGGAGAGCAGGCTCTTGCCTTACTCATTCACATGGCCTACGGGTGGCGCACTCGGCCGGGTTTGTTGCCCGTGTGCGATTAGAGACCGAGGAGAATGTTGCGTCCTATTCAGAAAGGAGAGAGAGAGAAGGGGCCGTCTAGGATAGCTGATGCGGTTAGAGTTGTAGATGTGTGCGAAAGCGTTCCCGTAGCCCATCTGATATAGGTGGAACACCGTAGGGTTTTGGTTGACGCAAGCCCAACATAAACCGTCCATGCCGACGAAGACGAGTATGCTTTAAGTTCGGTTACTGTTGAAGAAGAAGAACCACTAAACATGCTTATAAATATAATAGAAAGAAGTCGCATTACTATTTTATAAAATCGAGATATTTTTCATTGTTATGACATACTAATAAAAAATTATTCGGTAACATTAGTAAATGTCAAATAAATAGGAAAAAAAAACATGAAAGTAAAATACAGTTCTTACCTTTTGTAATACTACTGTACACGGTGTACGTCAGATTACGGAACTCCAAATCCATTGCAAATAGGCTGAAACAAAAGGGAAACATTTATTTATATATTATGGACATTTATATTTTCAAATGATTGAATCTTGTCTTGGTCCAAAACGCGATGTGCACTCCGCACATCGCGTTTTGGACCTATACTACATAGAAACTATTCTTCTAATACTTTGGTATATATTTTTGTTTCAAATCAATGTTTCTGGGAATACCTTTCTTTGAACATTAGCTACCTGCACAGGTGGATCTTAATGTACATTGTACTGGTTGTGTACATTGTATGATTATAAGCTTATGAGTTCTAATTTAAAAAAAAAACCCGTTACCTTTTTGTTAATAAATGTAAATGTACTGTATATATTAACCTTGCTCGTGAAATGCTAAATGATGGTAAAAACCGCGTTGAAATCCACTAAGAAGTTTAAATATTATTAGCAAATGCATAGACGAACGCGGATTTCAATATGAACCGCTTTGTACTATTGATGGAAGAAGATAAGCCATTAGCTATTATTGACAATATGAAGCAGGCTGTAAGTGCTGTAGTGCTCCTGTGTCAGCAGGGCGGTGTCGAACGTCTGGTGAAACATAATATCGTAATCAAACGAGCATTTTTAAGAAATGGAGCGTCGTGCTGGTTTAATGCCGAGATCTTGGCGATATACCTTACCTTACCAGCCTGTTCACAGCAGGAAATAGGCCTCTCCCATAAGGGCGATTTGCCATAATCACCACACTCGGCAAGTGGATTGCCGATTGTACTACCAGTCAGCTTGCAACTTAGACGGTTCTGCCCGTCATCAGTCGGCTTAATATAGGTCTGGTATTTTTCAAGATGGTTATCCCGCCATCTGTCAGTAGCAATTGTAATTTTCAAGACTTTTCCCTTAAATGGCGCTTAATGGCACAACACCCAGGGGCAGAAAGGGAGTTGCAGATTCTTACGCCGATACCACACAGTACTGGCGATGGCTTGTTGAAGACAAATTGATTTGAGTGTTCCGAACCCAAATTCTACAGACTAGTAATAATGAGGCACTGCGATCGGAAAACCTCCCACGGATTACATACCTGTTTTTGCCAATGTTTCACAGGAGAGGCATATTTCCAGCAGTGGACTTTAAAAGGACTGTGTTGATGATTATGTGTTAAGTCAAATGTCAATAAATGCAAAAGAAAACGAAAATTTTCCACAAACATGACACGGAAAATAAAAAAATACAATTGAGTCGGTGTCATTAAACGTGACAAATATCAGAAATTTAAACTAGTAAATGTTAAAGCGTTTTAAGTTAAATAAATTGAAAATATATCGTCTTAAATATGTCATTAACCGGTAGTTAATTGAGTACATTTTTGATACTTAAATTTTTTTTGTCCTTCATCCTTAATCTTTAATGTCAACACAAGTTATTACAGTAGCTGTATAAATAGCATGTTCTACTACTGTAACATGCCATAACAGCGTGCTTCAGCGATCAGCGTAACTACCAATGGATTGCCAGGAGTGGCAATAACAGTTCATGGGACTGCAGTTGCCACTTACCGTCAGGTGCAAACAACTTCTATCGAAGAAGGTTGATAAGACGCGTTGTCGCCCAATACAACTAAGATGAAATGCCTCATAACCTGTGATCATCATTTCAGGTCAGTTTCATAGAGCGTGAGTGACCTGGGTTTGATCCCCGGTGCAGGCACAACTAGAATTGTCAATAGTAATTTAATAGTGCATAGCTTAGTTTGCAAAAGTTTATAAATAGTTATATAGTAGTAATAATAGAAAGTCAATAGTAAAAACTAACACCAACAATTAACATGTTAATGTTAGTTTTTTGACAGTGAATTCATTGTCAGTGTTCGAGCGATGGACTAGCTATTACTCGCGCGGACTTTCATTATTTGTGCCAAATTTTTGTATTCATTAATGCCAAATAAATTTAAATAATTTTTACTGTAAGTGTTGTATTTACTACGTACTCGGGGGTAAAAGAAAACATCGAGAGGAAACCTTCATATGTGAGAAGGAATAAAATATTTTATTTCGTGTATAAGTGAAGTTCGTCAACCCGCACTGGAGCAGGGTGGGTCCTTCCCGGCTCCAAAACCTCCTCAGACAACCTATATTTGAGAAGGAGGCCTTTGTCCAGCTGTGGGCACAGGCTGCTACTTTTTTTCTTTCTGTGATCATACTGGGTCTCTGTGTCTTTCAAAACAGAATACAACACTGTCGATTTACGGCAGAAATGGGTAAGAGTGTGGTACCTACCCCGACGACTCCGGGCAGAGGACACTATCACCTAGTAAAATAAATGAATGAATCGAAAACGACTTTTTCACTATTTTAGTGATACTATTTTGAAGGATCGTAATTGTAAAAAAATCTATCTAAGCTACTTCCATATACGGGACCTCCAGTCTTTCTGGATCGTTGCACTTTCACGAACTAAACTCTGTGTGGTAACGCAGGCGTATCGATTGCTATAAGCGTACTCAATCATTCCTAACTATTGTGTAGGCCCTTGAAAGCGTATCTAATATTGTCACGGCATAACGTAATCTGTGGCATACATTGCGTGGCATGCAATTTATCAATTGTACACAAAAAGTAACGAATACGCGTAAAAAAATAAAAATTTCGATATTAATATATAATATAGAGATTTTTATTAATGTAGAAACATAGTCTAAATAACCGCGAACCAGTAGGCTGAGTCAAAAAGCCTGAAAGTAATATTAGCAAAGCACATTAATGCAAAATATCAGCCATCTCTTAATATTTGCGAAAGTGAAGTTGGTGACGTAGAAAGATCCGTGACGCTGTACAGAAGCGGCGCAATCTTTACATCATGTCCTCGCAATAAATAATTTTACTATTTCTCAGGCGGGTTTTCCCACGATTTTTTGCATAGAATCGAATAAATTGTGGTAAAAGGAAAGATTGAAACGGAATGCATTTTTTGTCATAATACCTTATAGTGCCATAAGTACTAATATGACTTATAACGACAGAATTTCTATTGTTTTTCAGTTAATGAACGTGAAGGGTCAATGTCTTTTTTCTACCACCGTTTCGTAAGGTATCCTTTTTTTGCCATTCCCAAATACGGTATTTTTTCGCTGTAAAATACTTGGATACATGAAAATGTAACAATAATAAATACAAAATGAAGAACAAAGCATAAATTTTTAAGACAGTACAATGCTCGTTCTTCCCATTCTATTTTTGTTACTTTGTCGAATTGTCTTTTCAAAACAAATTATGTTAGCTGATAACACACAATATGTATTGTTAGGGTTTATTATTATCTCTTCAGGGCAAAGGCCTTTCTCGTTCATGCTATTAAGTCAATTGCATAATTGATGTTTGAGTGGGTTAGTGCTCAGCTGTTCTGGGTTCTGGGTCGAAACCGAGGCCACTAGTAGGTACGCAAACACACATATAATTTGTTTTTGGTTCTGGTATACATTGTGGTTATTTCCGTCCTCTGATTTATAGTAAGCGTATCATATACGGGAATGGCACAAAGATGTAAATATTAGAACTTTTAATTGATAAATAATAGCGAAAACACTAAACTACTTTTTGGCTTCGTTTTGAAAATAACTCTTTAATTTTAATTAATTCTTTATCCATCATGGATTTAACTGACGATAGCCCGCAGCGTACCCTTTATTATAAAAAGGCGATTGTGCGAGTTTTGGGGTTCGTACTCAGATGGCCAATAATTTCACTACAAAGTTGTGAAAGATACCGCCAAAACCTGTAATCATTTAGAGAAATTATCACCTTTTTCTTTAATGCTAAACAATTTTTCGTAAAGCGCACCCAGGTAGCTGCGACCATGAGAACAACCTTCATCAACCTTCTTCTTCAGTCCTATTAAAATTTCCTGCTAATGTAGACCACCCCACGAGAGCACCATCAAATCAAATGAATAGAGCAAAGCGTGCGTAGTTCGGGAAGTTGACTAATGAGAAATAAAATTAACACCTTTGCATATTCTCTGCATTATTAGAAGAGCGGCGATGAGCCGATCACTAATATAAAAAAATTAACATGGTATCTATACAGCATCCAATTTTACCAAATGTGTTCCAATTGCCTATTTTCGTTGACAATTAGAGATAAAGGCGTGAGTTCGTGTCGTGTTGCGTGTATTATTTTTTACATTAATCTTTTAGCAGTGTTAGTGTGCAAGCCCTACTCATAATACTCATTAAATTAAACACAATTAAGAGGAGAACTCTGTAGGTAAGTGGGTGTTACTGGCATTGATTGAGTTTTATATCTTTTAACGGTTCGTTATTTAAAATAGAGATGTCTTGCGCTCTCTTCTATAAATAACGCGAAATGATTTTTTGTGAAATGGGCGTATTCACAAACAATATTAGTCCAACTAAAGAATAAAGGTAAGATATTTCTCAATGTATGAATGAATAAGTTTGCATCCTTTAGCATTTGCTAACCGTGAGACTAAATAGTAATGTTTATGAAAACGAGTGTTAGTGTTATTGTACTAGGTATTGAGTGACGGGTAAAAGACAAAAAGAAAATTTACACAATAAACCGAGATTCCGCACACCGGATAACTGATGACTCCGGGCAATAATGATTCACATTCATCGTTTGAAGATTTACTGCCCCGACTCTTGCATACTACATCCGAACATATCTTAATTTACACCCATATATAGATCTGGACCTGGTCTATGGCTCTGCCGCCGAAAAAATTCAGCCGCCGATGGTAGGATACCAGCGCATCGAAATATCGAAACTCCTCACCCACTACGGCCGAATTAGGGGTGCGGCCCCGCCGCGGATATTGAGTCAATTGTTTATCGCAATACCAAAGCTCCTCTTCTCCCGTGACTCCATCTCGGATGTGGAGGGTAGAGAGAGCGGTGCGTAAACAACTGCAAATACAGTGAACCGGTTCCAGTTCGACACATAGTGTATCGACGAGGTTAACAACCTAAGTAAACTTTTTATAATTCCGTTATTAAACGCAATCATTGCGCATCAAGCATTGCGTTTAATAACGCATTAAGGTCATTGATAAAATGCCACCAATTTTGAAGATTCCTGGCTATTCGTGGCAGACTAGTGATTTAAATAAGTTATACAACATTCGCCTCGCGCTATGTATAGAAAATGGAAACCACATAGCATACCCATTTGGTCTGTGATAGATCCCAATTCCTATTTCTCCTAAACATTACTCTTTGTCCTGAGCCCAAAAGTTGACTAGAAGAGAATGCCTCTATGGTTTAACCCCGCCATATACATCAACGGAGAATAATATTGATAAATAAATATTTATCGAATACCTTTTTTGGAAAAACTTTTTTCAAATAGGTATTAAAAAAAACTTTACTAAAAGCCGACTGGAAAAAATACCTGAATGGCGGAAGCTCAATAAGTAGTAGCACTTCATACTTGCATTCGCACTACCTAAAAGGTCAAGCAGCTCTGTTGATACAGTGGCGAACGGGAAGTTAAAGCGTAATATTGAAAAAGTCTGTTGTATATTGGTTTTCGACATCTATCTGCGCTAATAAAACAATAAAATCTTTTGTGAAACGCGGATATTCACTCGTGATTAGATGAAACATGCATCATCAAACAATTAGAATCTGAATCTTTGGAATACATAGTGATTCGAATGTATGACAAGAACCAAATGATTTCATTCCTGACGCGTGTGCGAGTAGTATCTAACTCGACCGTCTAAGACAGGGATTCCCAAACTATTTTCAGCAAAGACCCCTTTTCTAAAATGAAGTGATACCTCAGACCCCCATAGCCAAATTATTTTAAAAATCTGATCTCTAGTTATTTTCCTATTGATACAAAATACTAACCAATTTAAAAACGGTTGGTGTGTAAACTTAGCTTAAAGTGGTCGATATCGTCGATATGAGGTCCCTGTCAAGGACTCATAAATGTTCAAAAAATAAATATAAATCATCCGTACCTTAAGTTTGAGTACGCTTTAGTAAAATGGAACAAGTTGTACGCTGTCTCCATATTTCTATTACAATTTTGTACTCACTTACATTCTTAACGTCATAAGATACTGGTTTATAAATAACCCAATTATAATTATTTAAATTCGAAGTGGCTGTTAAGAAAAACTAACTCCAAATTATTTGTTTGACCAAGAACTACTAGAAAACGTCTGTAACAAACTGGTAATCTTAAAAAAAAATACTAGTTATTTGCTTCCCGTTCTATGAAAATTTATAACCAGTTCACTGAGTTGAACCGATGGGTTGAACCGGTGGGTGCAGACCGGTGTTCTACTAATATTTTATCATGATTGCAAATGTAACACCTAACATACTTTATCTTATGCTAATATTTAAAATTAAAAATGAAGTAATTAAGTCCAATTTCATTTTCATATTTAAAATAAACATGTAACGATTCTCGCAATATCCATCCTCAATTATTGTATTTCTGTGAATGATAAAACAAATATCAAAATTATCAATAACTGTTGCGTACCACTGCCATACGTCGATAATACTCATAGCATACCTATTATGAAACGTTCTTAATAAATCTGTAGGACTAAATGAGTATTATGATTACACATTATGAAAACATTTTAAACTGCGTTTTCATATATCTCTAGACTTTTTAAAACTACAAATGACTGATAAAAACATTAAATAGAAAATGGTTGTGTATTCAAAGGTACTAAAAAAATAATGAATTCTATGTGACCCAAAAGTACCAGTTGTATCAAATATATTAATACAGAAAGTAGATTTATTTACGGAAAACCCAAAACAGTGCGGGTAAAGTTGATTAGGTAAATTGTTTTAAACACTTTTTTAGGCCACTGTCCGCTAGAACAATTAATTTATTTAACTAATTTATAAGGCATGTTTGTGTTAAATGTTTGTGTTAGTAAAAATTGCTGATACTAACTTATATTAGACACGATACTAATCAAAATCACGATCATTTACAAGACCGGTACGAGTTACAGGCCGATTACGGCACGATAGTCGATACTGTAATTATACAGTGGAGCCATTACATATATTTAAAAGTAAGTTTTACCTGCGTGCACATTGTTGTTAAGTAAATAATAGTGGGTGATGATTTGATCTATTGCCTTTTATTACACAATACAATACATCTTATTATGGCCTTTCCATACTTAATTCGGTGTTTGGTGTCGGTGTTGACTGTTGAAAATGTGTAAATAACATATATTATTGTAAGGGTTGTAAGGGGGACTTCCTTACTATTATACCATGATTTCCTACAAAAACAATCTTACCTGCTCGAGATGTACCCTGAATGCTATCAAACGACTTTGACGGCCTAATGATGGCGGGAAATCCATTCGAATTTGCCGAAGCCAAATCACACAGGCTACTGTTGGGGAGTAGCATCAAAGGGCAAGAGTACCGGCACTGCGCCTACCAACCCGGCTACCCAGGTGAGTATGGACAAACCTTTCAAGAAGTTAATGCCGACTTTTGGCTGAGCTTTCTCAGGCTATACTCAACAGTAAACTTAACATCTATGACGTTTTCATATTTTAGTATTTTTCCGTATAATCTAATAGACGTAATCAGTTATAAAAATACTTACATGTTCTTATTTTATTAATATTTCATCTGGTGTAACATGGGCACATTTGAAGGAAGTAATGGTTTAAGCCGCCTATTTATACGAAGTTAGTACTTGTTTCCAACACGAAAAATACATAATGTATGCCAATGACACAATAATCTTTAAAATAATTGGAAACCATATCGATTGTATAAATCTTCAATCTAACGTCGATATATTAAGTTCGTAATAGACATATTCCACAAAAAAATTACGTTTAAGCGAAAAATATTAAAAGATTAGGTAATCTACGCTATTTCTACATGCACTCATACATATACATACACACACTTACACACACAAATATAGATATGAAGTTTCATATCTGTATAAACACAAATACATAAAGTACACACACCTCGAGACGGTTAATAATGTATGTACTAAAAGTAAGATTGAAATCCCTTTTGGCTGTAAGTTTCGTACAAAAATGGTTAAAGTATCATAAAATATTCTAAAGCTCTAGATTTTGTAAATACATTTAATAAAAAGGAAGATGAAAAGTTCAGGAGTATATCAAATATCAAGTTCAAAATAAGGGTGGTGGAAAAAACACGTGGATTTTAATATATTATGTGGCTTATGCTTCGGTTTGGTATCTCCTGAAAAGACTTAGACATTTCGTTTTTGAAAACAATATAATCCCCGACGAGCAATTCGGCTTCCGTACCGAACACTCGTGCGTCCAAAAAGTGCACTGCTTAACGGAGCACATACTAGAAAATATCAACCGCTCCCCAAGTCCAATAGCACGGGGGCACTATTCTTCGATGTCGCAAAGGCATTCGACAAAGTCTGGCATAACGGTTTAATCTATAAACTGTATAAATTCAAAATCCCACACAGACTCGTGCACATCCTACGAGCCTGCTTGTCCAACCGCACTTTTCGCTATCGAGTAGAGGGCGCGCGATCCTCAATCCGCCCTCTGAAAACCGGAGTCTCTAAAGGCTCTGCCTCTCCCCGATCCTCTTTTCACTTTACACGAGTGACATTGGAGCCCCAATCTCGCACTATTCGCGGACGACACGGCCCTATACTTCTCCGACCGTCACAAAGGTCCCATCACCTTACGACTCCAAGCCGCTGCCAATCGTCTAGGCGAATGGTTCCGGAAATGGAGAATCGAGGTCAATCCCGAAAAAAGCGTAGGAGTTCTCTTCACAAGGGGAACGAACACAGCCAATCATAATTACGAATCTCGTAAATTAGGCACGATCACCCTATTCGACCGCCCGATCCCTTGGCAAAGGAAGGCGAAATACTTAGGGGTAACCTTAGATGCAGCGATGACATTCGCCTCCCATATTAGGACAGTTAAGAACAAGGCCGCCTACGTCACAGGCCGGCTACATCCAATGATCTGCTCCTCAAGCAACAAGTCACTTAGACACAAACTGCTTCCACACAAGGCTTGCATAAGACGCTTCGGTAGCCTTCGCTCATGCGGCGAAAACACACATCCCCTCACTACAGACCGTCCAAAATAAGTTTCTGGGCAGCGCCACCGGTCCAAACTGGTACCAATGTAACGTCGACTTACATAAGGACTGCAAAATACCGACGATCAAAGAATGGTTCAGGGAAACGTCACGGCGCTACTTCACGACAGCCGCCGTACACCCTAACCCGCTGGTGGTAAAAGCCAACAAATACTCCCCGATCAGTCTCGTTTAACCCTACTCAAGCACATACTGTACATAAAGTTAGGAGTAGTAACAATTACACAATCCCCCACCGACGCATAAGAGCGTATCGTGCCAACAAAACACACGCGTACACACCGTACACCCGTGATTCAGGGCGGTCCTTACCACCCATTTCTATCGAAACACCTCGACCGTCCGTGACGAGGCCCGAACCTCCCTTGGGCGGTCCATAGGTAGCTTACTATAAAGAGGTAAGCAGTAGATGAACACTTGTACATCTACTTAAAGCATAAATGCCTGCGGCGTCAAGGACGCAGGCGCAAGCCTATGAAGCTGTAAAAGCCATATCGGCTAACAGCAATAACTTCATCGAATACATATACGGTTTGGTGTCGATATGCTTTGTTCTAACAATCAAAGGAATAGTTATCAACTACAACTTACAAAAAATAACGTCATTACATACAGGTGAACTGAACTAGTTGTTTCCTTGTAACCTTTCCCCTTATTGGAATTTTAAATTAAAAAGTATACAATCGAAAATGTCTATACTATAAATAATACTGGCATCACAAGTAAAATACATAAACATATCTTAATCTACGTAACAAATTCAGTTTAAGTTTTGCAACGCAAATTTTGTGATAATTGCCAAAGTTAAGCGAATTTCTTGGCATTCAAAAGTGTCATGTAACTTTTGAAATAGTCCCTAACACGTGTGAATAAAAATTCCTATTCCTGTGTGTGTGTGTGTGAATGATCAATTATGAATTCATCTAGGTAGGATGAGTTTAAAATTACGAGGCACGTGACAAGAAACGATCCTGTTCTTTACTTGTGTTTTGAAAAAAAAAATAGAATATATAAAACATATATAATATATAAACAGAAACTGGATTAAATTACTCTATTTATTGAATTAAACACTAACTTCCTAAAACTAGCTTTCCAATTATGTAAAAAAAAATAAAAACGAGACACCACCACGAGTGTTTTATTTACTGTAAACCATTTTCCACATAAACTGTTATTAACCACAATAATAGTAACAAAAGCAAATGCAACGCATATTTGAATGTAATGATTAATGACACACTTATATCATATTAATGCAATTTGAATTGGTAAAACTTACATTACACAATAAAATATCATAATCTGTGTATTATCAATTCATTATCTGTTGGTCGCATCATTATTTGTCATCCATTACCTTCCATTTTCCGGTATAAGATATATAAGTAAAGATAGGCTAAGTTTTAATCTACCCGGTTCTTCGGTAATAATACTACACAAACATATGCTGTAATTAATTTCAATATCTTTGAAATTATTGTGTTTATTACAAATCTGATTTCATAATTGTATAAATCTGTATAAAATTATGAAAATCTGTCTGTCTATCTAAGACGAGACGAGAAGAATATCGATAAGACAAATGCAAGTTATCGCATACTGAGACGGGGCGATTCTCGCTGCCTTGACCGCCGAGAAGACAACGAACTCTGTCTGTAATATCGTGTTCACAGAGCATTGCTACTGCCATATTACATACAATGATGGAGAAAATTACATTATAACCGCTATCTAGAAAGTGCAACATACCTCTAGTGGCTTACAATATCTATATGTTCGTGATTGCTATATTTCAAGTATTATCATATAGAGGTAATACCGACATGCAATCGTTTTTATTACAATACATCGTTTGAAAGTTGTATAATTTTAAATTTGATTTGTCATAATTTTGAATAACATGTCTGGGTTACGTTCCACTTTCTTTTGATTTTCATAAAAAAACAAATGCAAAAAACATACAATGATAAATTGAGGATAATGAAAAGGTACAGACGAGTCTGGCGGTATTTCTTTTTCAAGTTACCGTAACGTCTTCTGAGGTTGCCACTTTCACCATGCTTTTGAAAGTGGTATTTTGCAGTTTTGCGGTGTAAGGAAAACTACATTATAAAGCATGCACTACCTGTTTAAATTTGAGTAGGTAGTAAGGAAAATAAAGATAACTAGTATTCAATTATACCTTCAGGAGTCATAACTTGAACTTGTATTCCAAAACATCAAGAATTTTTGAATTAAGATCACTTTTGTCGTGACTGTTGAAGTCCCGCACATATGTCATTAAAACTACAGGTCAGTAGTTTTAATGACATATGTGCGATATTAACGATATTTCTCGTGATATAATTTCTTAATGTAAAGTAGCAGCCTGTAAGAAACTATACTTAAAATTGCTTGCTGATTTTTCTTATTAAAGGTCAATAATCATAACATACATACAGTAAAAATGTTTAATCGGTAGACCTTAAATGAGGTCTACCGGTAATTTTATTATTTACATTAAAAATTCAGAATTTGCAAAACTTAATTACATTATATAGTTTAAGTAGTTTATAATATTTATCAACAGTATTCAGGTCAATGCAAAACACTATCTGTAACCAGGGGTCGATTTCTCAATTATATTTGTGGGTCCAATATCCATGTAGATAGTTGATATTGTCCTCATCACGTACTGTATGTATTTTTTATTGACATATTTTAGGTAATTATCCAATAGCCCAGACGTTTTGCACCACAGAATTATTTTAATTTGGTCAAATAAGAATCTGTTTAGTGCGAAGTGAATAAGTAGCGTGAATGATATCCTAAATTAAACTACTAAAAATTTGAAAAATAATTAGTGATAAATTAATACAGGGGTAGCAACTAATATGCTTGTATTAAAAAGAACTAAGAAACATTTATTTAATAAAAAACAATAAAGAACTCTAGATTTTTCTTAGTTATTCTTTGCAGTATTAAGAAATAAGGGTTTTATTGGCTTTAGTTTATTATTGCAAAATAAACATGAAATTGGTATAAAGTGGATACTTAATCCGATGCAAGGACAATGCCGAAGTGTCAGTTTTTATTGACTTATATAATTCTAGTATTTTATTGGTGGTAGATAAGGTGTTATCTCCTACGATTGAAGTTATTCAGAATTGTCTATGGGCTTCTGTAGCCACTCACCATCTGGACTGTAAGATCGTTTGTCACCCACTCGTATCCATAAATTATATTGTTTCAAAGTCATGGCACGAAGGAATAACAATAATAAGCGGGAGTGATTGTTCAGTTTGAGCATTATTGCTATATTATTTATCAAGTTATAGTGTGTACAAAGTTTACTATAACCCCAGCTGGTTGCTTACCATGATGATTTGCCACATTTATTCTTTTATTTTTAAATTAATGAACAAAGTAGTAAATTTTTATTAAGTGAAAATAATTAGTAAATCAATCGTCAAAGATGAGAGTTGTCTGATGCTGCGATCGCCATTACTCTTACCAAGCGAAGCGATTATAGCATATCCTCTTTAAGGGAGAGGCTTATGTCCTAAAGTATACTATTTACAAACAGTTACAGTACCTAAGTCAAGTTACCTTTGAGGTATAATTTAAAAGTTTCTAGTAAACAGTAAAGAGCTCTAGAATGTTTATATATATATTTATATAGGTGAATCATCCGAAAATAATCCAGCGCTACTAGAACACACTCAATGCTACGCAATTGAAGTGTTCAATAATGCAACAGTAACCAATCGAACCATAAGTAAAGTTATTGTGTTCGTAATTCATGTCCCGCATATAGATTAATGCGTCATGTATGTAAATTTCCGTTAAAAATCCCAACATGTAGCTTTTTAAATCCCAATTGTGATTTTTTTTATCGAAACCTTTGCACAGTTTATTTTCATAGTGTAATATTTTTAATGAGACCAAAGTTGTCGAAGTAAAAGTATTTATTATGTTATAATAACACAATGTGCTTAAGGCTTAGTTAGTTTTTTCAGGAGCGTCAAACTTTTCATCATTATTATTTTTTAGTATTCATTATATATTTCGAGGAATGAGACATATCATTTGGAAGATACTGTGACATAATGTACTCAAAAAGAAAATAATGCGTGCATGTTGCCGCTAAGGCAGGTAAAACAAATCATGTGTTCACTACACATGATTTTTCCACATTTTGTGTGGAAAATGATGTATGCGCTGTAAATGAACTAAAAAACAAGTTGAATTTCATTACATTTAATCCAATTTAGACCTCAGGCGATACTAGTTCAATGTAATTTCATTTATTTAAATTAATCAAATAAATATACTTTAATCACATCATAAGAAAGGAGCAGCCTTGATACACTGCTAGACAAAGGCCTCCTTGTCGAATATCCGAGAGGGATTCAAAAACAAAGGTTCTTTCTTTATTTCTTTGTTTATTTATAAAACTATACCTATATAACTTTGAAACTATAAGAATTCTATTGCCATAAGTCATATCTGGACTAATGACACTACAAGGGTGATTTACTTCAAATAACAACCCAAAATGTTGCCTATTTAGAAAATACTAACACTATTGACTTTTGATCAAATTATTTCTTTTTAATTTTGTAATAATGTAGAAATGAATGGACTATTATTAAAATAATGTCCACAGCATACATTATGCTGGCCTTGGACTAACAGAAATACGACTGATCCAGTAGCTAGTCATTAAAACTGCAAAACCCCTAAACCCAAGAGTTAAAATAGAAGAGAGAAGAGAAAGAAATAGAAGTTTAAGAAATAAGTCTATCTTAAATTTAACTTCACAATATTACGTATTTAATATCATCACCCTTCTGTAATAATACATTTATTACAGAAGCGTGATGTTCATAATATAAATACAAGGAACAAGCCCAAGATTGTATTGTATTGTCAGTTAATCAGAACAAGAGTTCCAGTTTCTAATTAATGTTAATTAAAACGTGTCAGCTGTGTCTACCAAGAATTTATGTTAATAAGTACAAAAAAGTTAACAAAGAATTTACAGATATGGATGCATATTACCGCTGAAGATAAGATGATTGGTGCTATAATAAAATCAATATACACATTAAACATTAAAAAAACACCGTCACAACTGTCCTTGTTGCAGCATCAGGTCATGGTTACCATATTATTGCAGTGTAAACGCATTTACGCTCCAATTAGCAGTTTTTTGGTTTCACATCTCTATACTATTAACAGAATATTAGAAAGTTTTCTAGATAGTGTGGATAGAAAATTACAAGTCGATTATAGACAAGTGAAACAACAGATATGTGATGGTACGGATAGTCCCGTGGCTGCAGCGCTGAGGGCTGTTCGATTTCCGCATGGCACAACATTTTGTACGGTACAAACAATTGTTCCGGACCTCCCTGTCTCTCTCACCCCCTATGTGTGATATTAATATTTACACTTATATTTTATTTCATACTCTTTTTAGTTTTCCAAAACACATTTCAGGTCATAAAATATTGCATAGTTACTCTTAGAGTTTAATAATATTTAAGAAGAAATTTATCGCGATATCAATCACATCAATCTGTAGCAAGGTTTACCTATCTGTTCGTCGAGAGACAATGCGTACAGCAAAATATTGGAGCAATCCATCTCAAGTAGATCGTATCAGTACTACGGCTTTAATGGTTCTTTTACCATTTACTACGTCGTATATTTGTGTGAAACTGGCTTTGCTGCAGTTGCGGCGGAAAAAAAATAAGAGTAATAGTTTCAAAACTTCACTTCTAATTTGAGAAGCAATGTTCATAAAAGTATTGTTTGTAGTTTTTATGTTTTCTTATACTTAAACAATTATTAAGATTGCATATTCTTTGCAGTTGCACACTTTTAGCTGCATACGAATAACGAACGGTTGTTGTGTAGGTCGAGGCAACAGTCGTGGTCAAGTACACGCTACGTAACAATGACCGATAGATACCTACTACATCCTACCTACCACATCCACCTCAGAATTTAACAGTAACGATGAATGAAATCTTTTTTTAATTATGTATCAGATTTTTGAAAGGAGAGTCAGAGCTAGTTTAGTGTTGGTTTTTGTAAAATAGAAAACAATTTAATACCTATTTGACTTTCAAAATTGTTGTCATTTGGAATTCGCGTTATTAAGAGACGAATTTATTGAAACTATAGCGGTTTCTAATGAGGATTAAAAATCATAATTCTATTAGTTTCTGTTATTTTTACTCATAAAAAATATTCTAATATTTTATTTTGACCTTAGACAAAAATAATTTCACGAGATTTGTGTATATAATAGAAACGTCTTGTGTGCGTCTGTTAGTGATCGTGTGACTTTGGAACAACTTGACCGATTAAGGTCGCAAAAATGACAATAATATTATAACTGATAACATATAAAAATTAAAACGCACCACAAAATTAAAAACAAAATAAAGTCAACGAACTTACCTAAGTATTGTTATCTTGATACTGTTTTAAAACTTAAATGTAATTACATTTTAATTCGAACTTGGTGAACGTACCCACCTTGTGAATGTATATTTTGTAAATGTATAATTATTATTCTTTCAATGCAATAAAAGTCCCAACTTTATAGTAACAACACATATTCTTTTTCAAATCCGCGCATATAGAAAAGGGCAGGAGAGTTACTTGGCAATGATTTGAATTGAAATTGTTCCTTTCTCTCTCTATCGCTTTAATAGTTTTCGGTCACATCCTCTCAATCTCTATAAATCGCCTTGTAGTAATGGCGTAAGTAAAAGTATCACCCCATTTCTTGTTCTGTATTGCAACAGTCGATTAAAACACTGTGGCGATCTCTCTATATATATATATATGTATATACACACATCAAAAAAGTCTAAGCAACATGCATGATATTAAAATTTACCATTTATATTAATTAATTTCTAAGTCTTTACTCACTCAAAGTGCGTAGGTATGTAAACTTAAAAAAAAAAGGGAAAAAAAAATTCGATTATGTTTTGTTTTTTTCATAAAATTAAATGAAAGGGAATTTGTTTGAATTTAAGTGCGTTTTTATTGCTACGTTTAGTCTTGATTTTATAATTTTACCAACCATTTAAATAAAGTTAGCGACTAAATTGAATTGTTAGATATTCTTCACGTCATGGAGCGACGTCATTTGACGGCAAATGAAATGCAAAGAGCTATAGGGATGTTGCAAGCGGGAAGTAATCAATCTCAGGTATCTCGGCATTTTGGCATTCATAGAAGTGTTATTTGTCGACTGCATGAGTACGGCCTACGAGCTCGATGCATAATAGGGCATTTCTGCCTATTCTAAATAAGGTAAAAAAGGTAAAACAAAATTTGAAGCACAAAATACAAGAAAACGCTGCACTGTAAATATTTAATATCGTAAATATTAATGAGAATTAACGATTTTTATAGTGATTATATTTTATCGTTTTTCGAAAGAAATCGGTATCATTAGGTCACGTACAAACTCATCTAAATATAATATTAGGTATACGTTGACTAGGGAGTGTTGCACTTTAATGTACATTTACGAGCTACGCTTTATCATACTATTCTTCTTACAAAGAAGTGATTTGTAATTTTTTACATATTGCATGTTTGTAAGATATACATTTTTTTTAAATATAAATAAGTTTAAAAAAAATTCCATTTCTTTTCGCTTTGTCAATTTTTTTAAATAATACATACTCGTACCTTAGTAATTTAAATAATATATTTAGTATACTTGTAACTTATAACTATTATTTAATTTTTTAAAATCTAATTTATAAATTTCTTACCTCCTTTTCTGGTTATTCCGTATATTTAAAGAAAAACGAATAACAATCTTTCAAAAAGTATCACAAAATCTTGCATATAAACTCTGCACAATTTGCACTACAATTTATTTTTCGAACGATATCAAAATTAAAAATTTAGCAACAGTTCGAAAAACGCGATGTCATTCGATTTATTCTTTTCAATTTATTTTACGGTGTCGTGCTGAAAATTCCGAGTGCCAGTATTACGTTTTCGCGCACAGCCGACACTGGTTGGCGCGCAGCGGTATACTGGCAGATGCGGGTTAGGGACTCGCAGCAGTGCCAACGTTGGCGTCACATGTCAACATTACATTCATGCGCATGAACGCAGCGTATTTCACGCACCAACTGCCATAAGAGCAATTACAATCTTCATTTACTAGTAATAAGAATTATTAACTCCTCTATTCCATTTCTATAGTATAGTCAAAGCTTCAATCTAATCCCAATATAATTACTAGAAAGTTATACGTATAATACCTATAATAACTAGCTCACCACTTCGTAAACATGGACTTCGAAATTTGCATAATACATTATTAAATAGATTTTCAAAAATTAATCCTTCCTCATTCATAAATCGAATCAAATACGTGTTACCACTACAAACTTTCATCCCTGTTTTTTTACAAAAAGGTTTAATACAGGTATTTTATTGTTTAAAAGTATTAACTTAAATGCCGATCCAAAAATGAAGATTTTTCTTACTTCTAACCCCCATTTCAACCCTTTAAATGTCGGAGTAAAGTTTTGAGCAGATCATATCCTCTAGTACTGACAACAATTTGTAGTTCAACAGGTTCACATCAAGACTGGACGAGGGCCAGTCTTCAGCTCATATGAAGTCCGGAACATTGTTCTCTAGCCAGGTTTGAGCCTCGTGACCAGGACTCTGCAGTCTTGCTGGAAAGTCCAGAGCACATTTTGAAAAGTGTATCACTGAGAGGCTTTACTACATGATTAAAGACAGTATCTTGATAAACTTCCATCGAAGCTTCGTAATTCCTTGGTTGGTCACCGCCTACCAAATTATGATTTATGCAGGGTGATAACCACTCTTTGAACTTTTTCAACAAGTTTCGATGCTTCTTTGGAGCTATGTGCATACACTTTGTCATTTTGCTTGTAGTACTCTACAGTCTTAGTTTTTTTTATACGTACAGAGTACATTTCTGTGTCAGCCACCATCGTATATGAACAAGCATGTTGTTTTTTCGATCTGTTATTTCTGGATCCTGTAAGTTAGTCCTGACCTGTCACTCTACTCAACATCTTAGTCAGCTAGCAACATTCTCAGAACAATATCAAGACCTCCTGTTTTGATCCGTCGGTAACGGAACAACCCAGACTTTGTCCATCATCTAAACGCCGCGGTTGGCATTCAGGCATATGTCGATATCTTTATAAATGATAAATGTATATATCATTTATAAAGATAACAGCAATTCTGTTTTTTTATCGCCGTACTTCATAATAAATTATTTATTTCATAATAATAAATTTAACAATCACGGTGAAAAATATTACGTGAAATGGCGGCAAATGGATCGATTTATTATATATTAAACGCATTCTAAACATTGAACTAAAAGGAGTTATAAATTATAAGATGATTTGTGTAAGTTGTAAGATGTGTATTGAACTCATCGAATCCTAGCATTTGTAAATATTGAAGGTCGGTAACATTTTATTTTATTGGATTAGGTTGACAAACAAACTAACAGTCACTGTTAATTTTAACTGGGTACTACAGCCCATGGACACCTCCAAATAACTTTAATCGAAGAACTTTAAGATGTATTGTCACGCCTGTGCATAGATGGAATGTCTCACAGTCTGTTATTAAGTTATTACACTGGCCTTCTCTAACTCTCAAACTGTAACACAACAGTGCAGAATACATGTATAGCATACAATAGTAATCAAACAGGTTGGCCGCAGAAATGGGTAAAACAGTAAAGACCTACCAGACCAGACGACTATTCGTCGAAGCCAATATTCGTCGGGTTTTCGGTGTTGTACGCAAATTATGGAAAATAGATCGCAGAATCCAATTTCCAATGTAATTATGTCAGTACACTCTATATTAAAGGTAAACTAGCCGTTAGATTACTCCTCATACGCGCTAATGATAGCAATATTTATCATTACACTTATCAGCTATGGTGTACGAAGATAAATTATATTAATATTTTTTTCAATAGATAATTTTATATTGACAGGACTAATAAGTCCTATTACTGTTTGTAAAGTCTACCATTCTGCATTAGAGCAGAGTGAGTGAGAGAGAGGAGGCCTTGCTCCAGCAGTGTGGCTTTCATCGACTGCTAATTTTACATGTTACTTTAAAAATGTATGAAGACAGGATGGTATCTTGAACACCGATTGAGTCATGAGTTCGAATCTCACTCAAGACAAAACATTATACATTACTATGTGGTATTAGGTGATAGGTGGAAAGAGTTCTGGTTTACCAGGTGCCTAAGAACCGTTCGGGTAAGAGTGGTACTCTTACCTGTTTCTGTCAGCAGTGGTACAAAAATGCAGACACAATACAGCCGTGGCTCTTCCACGTGTAAGGTCTCATATGTATGCCAATGATTTTAATTAAAAACCCATAAAAGGTTTCTGTAGTGTATCTGTTATGCTAATACTTTAAATAAGACAGCAGAGGCCTCTAGGATTCCATTTCTAAACCTTAACTATATCCTATACATTAATTATAACTTTAATAGAATGATGAAGAAGATCAAATTAAAAAGCTTACCGATTTTAATCACAATCATGTCTTTTTCTGACACTCTCCAATCTCAAAGGTTGAAATATTGGTGCGGCATGGACGTAATTCTGAATCATTATTAAGTTTATTAAGAAAAAGGCGCATATGAAATTAACTGTTGTTTTTCCACTATTAAAAAAAATACTAAAATAAAATATAAAACCAAAAGGTATTCGTTCCTCCTGATATGAAGCTTTACGTATCTGCAGATGTGGTGAATTGCGAATGAGGGTAGGAGTTATGGAATATGGCGATAAACCAGAACCTAGTTAAAAAGTGGGATGTAGTATCTTCATGGAGCTACGTACAAATAAGTGGCAAATATTTTTAATCATATTCTTTGTAAATTCTATATCGTAATACTTTACGCTTATCTCTATTAAATTATACATAATATGTTGAAAATGTCTTACGGAACTAAGTGTTTTCTTAAAAGATATGATAAATGAAAGTCTATTTTACATTCATACATATATCAACTTATTTATTTCCACAACTGAGCACAGGGAGCGGAACATTTTCTTGGCTGGTTTGCACATTCTCACCACGCCTGTATAAGCGGGTTGTTGAGCGAAGTTACACTTAGTTTAAAACTATTACATCTGATGTTTTATAAGATTTATGACCAGACATAAAATTTATTTTTCTTAACACAAAATTAGTTGAGAGTTGTTGAGATATTCCTGAGAACAACTGCTACCGACACAGATCCAGATCTGGCGAAAGTTTCGACACGGTCTCAATCCCTATAATTATGAATCTAGAAGAGATTTGAATAAGAGGACTTCCTTTGAATATATGTTTGGGAACTACCTCACCGATAGGAAACAGCGAATTAGAATTGACCACCTGATTAGTGAGGAGCATCCAGTGCGCTATGCAGTCCCGCAGGGAAGCATCCACGGGCTCTTGCTGTTCCTCACTTTAACGAGCTCTGAAGCATATCAATGCCAAGTTTTAAGATATTTACATATGCCGGCAGTACGGCACTACTCTTTAGTGGGAACTATTCCTCCCAGGAAGTCTTTCATGTCGTCAAAATAGTGTCAGTGGTGTTTGTTGACCCTTAATATTGACACGATAAATGACATAGCATTTGCGCTATGATTCAATCTCTTTCCTTCTTCACACTTGCCAATTTCTATTCATAGCTGTGGCAATACCACCTCCACCTGTGCATGCCCAACCTTACAACGGTATGACAATACAAGAAACCTAGGCCAATATATATCAGACTATATGCTATAAACATTTTCTGCGCAAACCTATTCATATATTCAAGACGTTGAAACAGGTAGCCAACCGCAATACCTATATTTTACCTTGCTCTATGTAATGTTGTTTGGGATGTCCTTTCTGCTGCAAATATGACACAACGTAAATATGACTCAGATCTAATAAAGGATAAACGTAAAAAGGAAGTTTGTTTTGCAGTTTCAATTATTTCCAATTATTATTTTACATTAGCCTATCACAGTTGTGAGATTAAATGAAAATTCTTTATTTTTTGACATAAAAAAGACTATTTATTTGGCAAATCTTATCATTACTTTTTTACAATCTACCACCGTTTTGTAAAGAGGTTTCTCTGACGAAGAAAAAACAGATGAGAGAAACTCCTTAGATATCCCTTTTTTTATTTTGGTTTTGCCTATACCAGAGGGACCATACCTCTTATTTTATTGCAGCTAGCAGACCAGCCTCCACAAGCAGCACCGGTTTACAGGTATGACGCATGTATGTACGCTCCTATATATTAAAGGGATGTAGACGACCCGCCACACGACGTCCTCACAAGCATAGACCTCTAAGTGAGCATGACGTACTCAAGTCTACAATACACACAGATACGACTACTACAGAAAACGCCATCACATGCATACCTACAATTTTCTACAAGACCATTTACAATATCGTGTATTATACACTACTTTGCCTTTTGCAAAATAGCGGCGTCAAGTTACAAGATAGTTCATATCAAATGGTATGGCCACTATTTCATAATTTCTTCTCGTTAAGATTATTATTAAGGTTATAGTAGACTTTAGAGTACAAACAATTATTAATGCAATTTTGAAATTTTGTTTCTGAAAGAATCACGGTACAAGAACACGTCTTTTACTGTCTAATCACATTCACATACCAATACACGATGTATCTTCTGGCACCTAGAATAATAGAGGTGTGGGAAGATTTGCTCACTTTCACAAACATACTCATACGCTGTCAATTACATACAAACACACAATTATACACTCTTATTTTATGTAAATATCCATCCTAAATGCACCTAATATACCTGTAATCATTTATTAAAAATTATTTTAACTTTTGTTATGGCTTTGTTGATGTTTATAATATTTCTTGGTCTAGTGAATATACATATATAACTATTTTCAATTATTCCTACACTCGTTACTGGTTCAGCTTTTCTTCAATTCGTGGATCGAGAGCACGAGTGACCTCTAATAATGACTTAGCCAAACCTATGTCAGGCACCAGTCTTGATATCTGAGGATATTCTTCTAATGTAACTAAGACTGTAAAGAATAATTATTTTGTGAATAGTCAAATAAAAAGTTATTATTAAAAAAAGTTAGTCGTTTCCCTAGGTCACATGCATGCTTATAAAATACACCGCCTCATAAAGGTAGTAAAACCAGAGCCAAGCTTGTAAACTTCACCTTTCAATTTGCTTCTTTTAACACGACAAATTACAAATAAAAAAAAATATTCAAGGAAATATTTGCGGCCTCGGCATTTTCATACAATTAAAATTAAATCGAAAATTTCTAGGAAGCCTGTGCCCGTTATAAAATGTAATGAAATTTGACCAACAAGTATAATTATACGTGATACGTTTTGGAACGTTTCTTCTAGTGACCAAGACCGCTTTGCACTTTTCGAGCTAAAACAATCGCTTAATGCGTAGACTAGGGGTTTGGAAGCCAATGAAAATTCTCGATACGTTTATAAAAAAAACGTAAAGTGTCATCGGCGAATAAGGCCAATTCGACTTCGTGTTTTTTGGATATCGCTGGTTATGTGCGAGAGGATCGAGCCCTATTGAAAGCCGGCCCTTATGGGCCTGCTTTCGGAGAGCATCCCTTTTACTCTGTAACGGAAAGCCACTCGTCTATCGTGACCTTATGTATATATAATTTTACGTAAGAATTCATATTTATCACCTATAGGAGTAAACAGGAATTACAGATTTCCATTTGACACGACTCAGATAAACGGGCCAGAAACGAATCTTTCAGAGAAGCGAGCCTTGTTTCCAGGTTTTCTCTCGGAGACTGTTATAAGAATTTTACCTTAGTTACCTCTGACGACTCGCGAGAAAAAGATTTTATTCAAATTAAGCGTATCTCCGTAGTAGCCTAGTGGTCAGAGTATTCGCTTTAATACCATAGCACAGAAGTGCATTTTCACGGGTACGATTCCCTGTGCCGGCACCACTATAACTGTTAACAGCAATTTCAAGTGCTGAATTACTAGGTGCTCGACGGTTAGGGGAAACGTCTTGAGTAAACCGGCATGTCTGTCAAATAATAAAATAAATATTATTTCGTGAACATGTGAAGTCCGCCGCACTGGAGCAGCGTGGTGGACTTCCCGGCTCCAAGATCTCTCAAATAATATTCGAGAAGAGGGCTATGCCCAGGAGATGGCATTTACAGGCTGGTACTTTAAGCGTATCTCCGAAGAACCCAGAAACAAGATACAAATATCGAAATTTTTTTGGTCTCTACGAAACTGTATTTTAATATGATTTATACATGCAGAAAGGTCATTTTAATTCTCCCTTCAACTTGACTTTATTCAGTACTGCTCTTGACTAAAACCTTTTAGAACTACATATTTGGTTTTTTTACTCGAGTTAGACTGGTTTGTTGACTTTTTTATCTTTTTAACATGTCGACTGCTGGCAGTTTACCTGCCTATTGGTCAACGGTCAGTGCACCTGTGTTTTTAAATCAATAAGAGAGAGTAACCCGTTAACCTGTCAACGGTAAAGTATTAATACTTTAGGAACAAAAACTGTTAAGTTTGTGTCCCAATACAATTCATAATATTTATTTAAATAGTAATCTCTCGTTAATTCGCCGCTCGGTTATCCGACAATTACTACAATTCACCGTTTTCTTCCGAGTCCAGAATGATGATTGTACCGTCCGATCTGTAGATGCTCTAGATATTTGTATTAAATGGGCTCAAGAAAATAAAATTTCAGTGACATGGCTATCATGACAATGTATTCGAGCAGAATACACACGTCGATTAAAACGCTTTTTACGAAGCCTGTGTAATTTAAGTTATACATTATTGGTAGATCTTTACATAAATACATAATTATTCATCAAAGTTAAATTGTTTAATTGAACGTGGTCGTTCCTATACACTATAATCCTTTGATTTCAGTAATGCGTTATTGGATGGGATTAGCAACAGAGTACTGTACTATTTTAATAAGTAAAGTTTTTCAACATATTTCAACTAAACAAAACGTAGTGGTTTTCTCTCTCTGTAACATCCTTAATGCTGTGTAATAACATTTCGATTGACATAGTTTTAATAAAAATATATCTAATGAATAATCATTACTGGATGTGGTAAACGGAAATTGCGGTTGCGTTATATTCTGTAGCTTTACTTGTAGCGGAGCTACAGAGTACAATAAAGCAAACAACAAAACAAAGTAATATACATTGCAATATTATTACAATACAATATAATACAATAGAATATCTAAGATACTACGAGTATGTGCCTTACCTATGAGTAGTGCATTTCAGGCGTTCTTCAATGACGACAGTGTAGTCGGGGCCACGATTTGCTTCTAATTATTTCTGTTATTTCCTATGTAATATTGTAATTAAGGTGTAGTTTTGGATTATTCCTGGTTAATTAAGACTTAAAATATTTGAGATGGTTGTTTCCGCCCCTGTGCCATGAGTTTCTTATTCTCTTAAGCCACTTAGCAGAGCAACAAAGCAGGTCTCTACATCTTCTGATACTTAGTCTTGAATTATATGAAATGGCTAAAGTAAAATAAAATAAATAAATAAAACCCACTCAGATGGAAGTCTCCGGCAGAGGAGACCATACGGTCGTGGGTTAGGCGAAAGAGAAAGAAACTGGCGAGGAATAAAACACATTATCCTCGCTTTAGTCAATTCTCCTGAGTTGTGAACATCTTTTACAGGCACATGGACAAACACCCACACCTGGAACAATTATTTGTCGATTACACAAATATAATCTCGAATCTAACCCGCTACCGCAGAGCAATAGGTTGAAAGCATATCAACTGCGCCACCGAATTGTCTAAATTATAAATTACTTAAATGTAATCAGTGCGTGTATGTATGAACAAGAATCCATTTCTTGTTTTATTCACGCGGTTACGGAAAATTCTAGAAATTTTTTTGACCTCCGACCGTAGTATAATGAGTATATCCAGAACGATACGCTGCAACACAATGTGTGTGACGTCACAACGAACTACAATCCACTAGACGAGCGTGACGATTACGGAAATAATGCCAAATTGGATGAGGAAGAGAGCTTACCCAGAAGTTAATTGTTTACGAACTGATAATGACGAATAATTACGAGAATATTTATGCAGTAGTAATATGATACTGTAATAATTACTTGTATATTTATTTGTAATACAAATTAACTGCCTAAGCACAAAATACCGACGTACAAAGAATTCTTCAGGGAAACGTCACGGAGCTACTTCGAGTCGGCCGCCGTACACCCTAACCCGCTGGTGGTAAAAGCCAACAAATACTCTCCGATTATAAACGCAACGGTGCGCCACCGCCCGCGTAAGGTATTAGACGACCCGGACGACGTAACAGCACCAACAGAACGACAAACCGACCCAGTTTCGGTTAACACTACTCAAGCACACACTGTACATGCAGTTATGAGTAGAAACATTTACACAATCCCCCGCCGACGCATAACAGCGTATCGTGCCAACAAAACACCCGCGTACACACCGTACACCCGGGATTCAGGGCGGTCCTTACCGCCCATTTCTATCGAAACACCTCGACCGTCCGAGACGAGGCCCGAACCTCCCTCGCACGGTCCATAGATAGCTTACCATAAAGAGGTAAGCAGTAGATGTACTCTTGCACTCTACTTAAAGCATAAACCTTCCTTGAGGCCGCAGGCGCAAACCTATGAAGCTGTAAAAGCCAAAACGGCTAACAGCAATAACTTCATCGAATAAATAAAAATGCCCAAGCACATCTTCTTCATCAGCCTATTTATGTCTTATGAAGACTTAAATAGGCTGATGACTACTCCTGAGTATGATCCAAGTTGTTGAATCAAACAGATAGTGGATTCTTCTTAGTTCTAATGACTAGACTAATGACAAATACCGAAAATTCTTTTAAACTATAAGACCGTTGATAATTTTATTTGGCTTTTTAATGAACAGGAAATAAAGATTCAGGCAAGCAGTAGCATTTCACTTTAATCCTTATAGGTTAATGTCGGCATACCTCGATCATTATTGACAGCAGGGGCCATGGTCCTGAACTTAGTGTCATATGTATAAATACAGCAATGTCATTACGAGAAAGGTTAGCAAATAAATAAAATAGTATCAAAAAACTGCAAGTTTAACTTGACATTAAGACATCTGGATGAAAAATGCAAAACGACGGCTATTAATTATAAGGAGCCGTTCACAAAGGACTGTAAGTTATATTCGAATGATTGCAATAACTACAAACTGGAGACTTTTCTTCATAACCGATTTGTAATAGATCCACTTGGTAGAATGCAGTAGAAATGAGAGCGTTAAGAAGTATGATTGATGTGAAGATAATTGACAGGGTTCGAAATAATGTGATCAGAGAGCGTTGTGGCGTGAAAGACGATGTAGTGACACGAATTGAGAAAGGGATACTGAGCAGGTTTGACATGTGGAGAGAATGAATGAGAAGTAGGTTGACAAAACAAATATATGAGGCGAGTGTAATTAGTAGAGGAATACCTAGGTGAACATTTCACAATCAAATCGGAGACGTTCTGAAAAAAGGGCAGGTCAAGAGTACTCTAAACCAACGAGCATGCATGTGAAGATTGATGAAAGTGGAAGAAGCGAAAGACGTATGTCAGGACCGTAGCAAGTGGAAGAAGATAGTCTCTGCCTACCCCGTTGGAAACAAGGCGTGAATATATAGATACATACATACCACTTGGTAGGTAGGTTGGCAACTACATAATGTTGCTTTTCAAAAGAGATGCTACTGTCCTTTCCTGTTTTTTACAACCCCTTTCTTTTGAACCTTAATAAAAGTAAAAAAAGTAGCCGGTTTTAAAAAAACTCAATATAAAAATTAAGTAAAAGTCATATAGTGTCTTTTGCAACGTATTTTGTTTTTGCTCTATCATAAAAATGGAAGCTTCCAACTTGGTGTAATTATAACGTACACTCTGAAGTAAAATAAAAAGTAATTAAAACATCTGTAGCCGGCCGACCGACATAACCTGTTTGGGCTCCGGAATCCTGGGTACATGCTAGGCACTACGCCAAGTGCGGCCACAAAATGGCCGATTTTTTTTGAAGTGAGACCTTTTTAGCACCGGTGTGATTTGAAAATTCGATGAAACGAAAAAGCGACAGTAAAAAGAGACAAACATATTCATAAATAGGATTTAGCCTACGAAAGAATGAGATAGTTGTACGTATGCTATCACATGTCTTTGCGAAGCCTTAGGAAAATGTGTCATAAACAACGTGCTGTATCATTCACGTGTTTTATTTTTTTGCATTTGCGTATTAAAATTCGGTGTTTAATTACTTTACGTTAATTATTTTAACAAATCTATTACACTACACTAATCATTTTTATTTATATAAATTATCTAAAATTAAATTTACTAACATTAGTAAATTATTTGTATAGATTTTACACACACACACATATATTTGTGTGTGCATTGTGTAAGAAAATTTTAATATAATATTTGGCAGTGTGAATATTTTTATCTTTTTATTTAATAAAATATTTATCAAAAATGCCGAAAACTAATGCTGAAAATTGTCGTGAGTATCGGCAGAAAAAAAGGTGAAAAAGGCCGCAAAACGGAATGTGTTATATGTAAGAAATCTTAAATATGTAAATATATGAAATGTAATATTTTGCATCAAAATTTAAAATAATTAAGCTTGGTAAAAATATTGTAAAAATATTAAACCTAATTATCCTAATACTCCTGATACTCTATATCTATGTCATTCTCTTGTAAGCTACTTATCTGAAGTTTCACTTCTGCCGTGTGTAAATTGGACGCACACATACTTTTTTCTTCTCATCGCGTTTTTAAAAGGTTATGGAGTTTGTTTGTAATCACTAGACCTCGCACTTTCGGCGTTGTTGTCCGTCACTGATATAAATCCTCGTTGTACCTTTAGTATACTTTTACGAAATCCACAGGACGCTATGGAAGTGGTGGATTAAGTTATGGCTAGTATAGACTAGGATAAGGATATGAAATCTGATAAATTTTCAGAAATATCGATTGATTCTCACAGAAAAACTACAACTCTTGTATGTAAAGTCCGCCTACCCGGACTGTGGCAGACTGCGGCGAACTTTTTCCGGTTTCATAACCCTTTGTTTTTAACTGAGCAGACATCTAATTTCATTTTTGAAATCCACGGACATTTTTAATTGGGCACATTCGGGTGGATTTTCTGTATCCAGTTGTATATTACCCATTACACCGAAAAACCAAAACCAAGATAAATTAAAGCATTGTTATAGAGTCAGTAACTTGATCATAGAGCAATGTATACGTTTTTCCAATAAATTCCCAATAAGTGCGCAACGTCTTTCTATTTAGGTTCAAAAATATATTAAGCAAGTATTTACTAAGAGTTATTTTAACACTATAGCGTTGTATAGTATAAAACTTTTTTAAAAAGTAATATTTTTTTTTTTTTATAGAAGAAGGGGGCAAACGAGCGTGCGGCTCACCTGATGGTAAGTAATCACCGACGCCCACGAACATCCACAACACCAGAGGAGCTACAGATGCGCTGCCGGCCTTTAAGGAAGGAATAAGCTCTTTTCTTGAAGGTCCCTAAGTCGTAACTATTCGGAAATACTGCTGGCGACAGCTGATTCCACAAAGTCGAAGTGCGTGGCAGAAAACTTCGATTAAAACGCACTGTGGTGGAATGCCAACCATCTAGGTGGTATCGATGGAACTTCGAATTCAGTCGCGATGTACGATGGTGAAACTCAGCAGCTGGGATCAATCCGAACAGTTCCTCAGAACATTCCCCGTGGAAAATTTTGTAAAAATGCAAAGAGAAGCAACATCTCTTCGCAAGGCCAAAGGATCAAGCCGATCAGAGAGCTTGGTCGCCGACAATTCGAGCCGCTCGACGTTGGATGCGGTCAAATGGAAGGAGTTGGTACTGGGGTGCCCCTGCCCAGAGATGAGAACAGTATTCCATGTGGGGCCGAACTTGCGCCTTATAAAGTTGCAAACGGTGGACCGGCATGAAATACTGTCCCGCTCTACAGAGCACACCAAGCTTTTTGGAGGCCAATTTGGCCTTTCCCTCCAAGTGACCACGGAACTGAACGTCGCTCGATATGTCAACGCCAAGGATTCTGATACTGGCTGAGGCAATAAGGGGAATGTTCTCAAAAAGAGGAGAAACGACAAAGGGATTCTTTTAGCGGTGAACGCGCAAACCTGTGTCTTTTGGGGTTGAATAGGACCAAATTTCGTCGACCCCAATCCGAGACTTTGAATAACAAGGTCTCGACTTCAGACACAAGTTTGTTCCGGCACTCGTCGACGTGTTCCCGAGAAATATTCGCACGGCCTGTATATGGGGCATCACCCGTGCTGTCGTCTGCATAGCAATGAATGCTACTGATTTGTAGCATGTCGTTGATATGCAGAAGGAACAGAGTGGGAGATAGCACACAGCCTTGTGGAACACCAGCATTCACGGGTTTGGGGTCCGAGCATGCACCGTCGACAACAACCTTGATGGTCCGATCCGTGAGGAAGCTGGTGACCCAGTTGCACAATCTCTCAGGAACCCCGTAAGATGAAAGCTTTGAAAGAAGCGCTTTATGCCAAACCCTATCAAATGCTTTCGCTACGTCCAGACTAACCGCCAAAGCCTCCCCCTTAGACTCAACTGCTTCTGCCCATCGGTGAGTCAGGTAAACTAGAAGATCACCAGCTGATCGTCCGCGACGGAAACCGTACTGTCGGTCACTGATCAGCTGGTGTTCCTCCAGGTACCTCAGGAGCTGGGTGTTGATGAGTGACTCCATTATTTTAGATAACAAGGGGGTGATGGCAATAGGCCTGTAGTTGGACGGATCAGAGCGGTCGCCTTTTTCGGTATTGGATGCACAAATGCTGTCTTCCAAGATTCCGGGACGACGCCTGAAGAGTAGGAGTGCCGGAAAAGACGCGTGAGAACCGGTGCCAACTCAGGGGCACACATCCTCAGCACAATTGGAGGATTCCGTCCGGCCCACTCGACTTATGAATGTCCAGGGAGCGGAGTGCCTTTCGCACTGAGCTCTGCAGAAACTGAATTTCCGGCATGGAGCACTTACACCACGGGATGGTAGGTGGAGAGTTTCCCCGGTCAACAAGAGTCGAGTTGGATGCAAAAGAGAGCCCAAGAGATCGGCTTTCTCTTTTGCAGTATGGGCCAGCGAATCATCCTCCTTGTGTAGAGATGGGAGAGATGGCTGACAGAAATTCCCTGGACAGCCTTGGCGAGAGACCAGAATGCGCGGGATCCCGATGGGAGGCGAACTAGTCTCTCGCCAATTCTGCCAATGTGCTTTAACTTTGCCGCAGCGATAACTCTTTTGAAGGACCTGGAGGCAGAGTTGTACTCGTTTTACACTGGTACACTGGTTGAGCACTGGTTTTGCATCCCGAGACGCCGATGCATCGGCCCAGGCCTGGTAGCACTTCCGCTTTCGGCGTGACGCTATTTTGCAGGTGCGACCAAACCAAGGCTGGGATTTACCTCCGACAGGCACTGCAGAGAACGGAATAAAAGTTCCATTCCTGAAGTACCACATCGGTGACAGAATCTGCAACGACGTTGGGATCATCCAGCGAGAAGCAAACCTGCCCCCATGGATAGGAAGCAAAGAAAGACCGCATTCCATCCCAATCTGCCGACCTATAGTGCCACACACGGCGGAAGCCCGCAGATCGCGTTCGGGATCGGCGCGCGATAGGCACTACACTCCGGATCAGACAGTGGTCCGACGAGCCAAGAGGGGCATCGACTGAGACCAAATATCCGTCCGGGTGTGAGGTCAGCAAAAGGTCCAACAGGAAGGTGTATGACCTTCCACGTCTGGGATCCGCGTCGGCGAGGTTACCAGTTGTGTCAGGCCATATGCTAATGCAAAGTCGTGAACAGATCTCCCCGCATGATCGGTTATGCGAGAACCGAGCCAATCGGTGTGGTGGGCATTAAAATCGCCGAGAATCACGATCTCTGCGGATGGGATCTGTTGTAGCACGGAATCTGTAGCCATTTGGATGTGGTCGATGAGTCGGTCAGTTACGGTATTACCGCTATGGGACCTGTAAAGGCACGCATAGACGCGCGGATGGTCGTCGCTGTCGATGCGCAGCCAAAGGTAGAAAGGTCCAAACCTTCAAGACTACCGAGGCGTCGAGAACAGATATCATCTCTGACGTATACGCAAACTCCGGCACGGGGCACAAAGGAGTGTTCCAGTTTGTACCCCGGGTAATGGAGATAAGAGGTATCAGCCGGAGACGATATCTGAGTCTCTGTAAGAAAAAGCAAGGCCGGCTTCGCCGTTTCAAGATGGTAATGAACGGCGCTAAGGTACGAGTGGAGTCCCCTGATGTTGCAGAAATCCACGGCGAGCGCGGTAGGGGATGCCATAGTTTCTTTGCTGCGTTTGCCTCGAGTAGGAAAGAAAGAGAGCGGAATATTGCCCCCCCCAGAATACGCGGGGCAGACTGAGCATCCACGATTAGGTAGCGTAGGAAAGCCTGAACGTGGATGCTCAGTGAGGGATTCTCCAGAACCGTAGGTACTGGTACCCTCCTGGGGTAGCTCAAAATTATATACCGCTACCATATTTGGGGAGGGGGGAGGGGGGAGAGGGCCTCCGGTTACCTCACTCACCGCACGAAACGCAGAAGCACAAGATGCCTCTACTTCACGCCGGTATTCTGCGAGGCCGTGGTACTTATCCGGACGAGCCGGCCCATTCCTGCGACAGCAAAAGCCGCCGCTTGGCTCTACCACGATCAAAATGGGGTGCTTGGGAAAACATACGACATCATCAATATCTAATTCTATCAATGTATAGCTATAGCCCAGTGATTTGGGGATCTACCCCCGAAGGAGTGGAAGGGTTGATACTAAAGAGTTTTTCGAAACTTATGTACAGTTAAGCTCAGGCCAAAATTGGGATGAATGGTCTGAAATGTTTCATACATTAGTATAGATGAAGGAATACATAGATGATAATAAACCCTGGGAATTAGTTGATCACTCCCAAGCTGCTGCTAAATGCTTTATTTTAATATTTTATTATAAAAAAATATAAATACATTTCACATGAGAAATGTATGTTCCTTATGTCGAGGAACAAGTTATTTGAATTGATTAGCACGGTTCTTATTCATGTATGCATTACCTTAATATCCACCGAATATAAGAAATAAAAATTTGTAAACTCCACCTATGTATTAATTTCTTAAAAAAAGTTGTTAAGTCCCGTTCATGATTCACTGTTCACTTGGCCTTCAACCTTTAGCCCTTTTATGATGCTGTGTTCTCATACCTATTCAATACAACATTAATATTTTATGATAAAGTGAAATTTTTTCAGAAGAGGATAAAATAATTTTATTCAATATAGCTTATTTACACATGTGATATATTTTTGTGCATTCCATTTTAGATTCCAGGTTGGATAGCAAAAAATTAAATAATTGACCGAAAATAGATTTTTCGTAATTTTCGGTCGCCAAGGCCTAGTTTGCAAGTGCTAGCAAGTTACACCACTTTATCAATTCTTTTGGACATATTTAGAGGAACGTAAAAAAGGAATATATTTAATAAGTTTCATTATGTACTGGCCATCATTATCAGCACATACAAATTGGAAAAAGATAGATTTTAATTTACTTTTGTTTCTGAGTTTCATTTATTTCTGTTCGGTTGTGTTAAATTAATTAATGTGTATTTTAAGAAAGGTTGGTGATGTTGCAGTTTTTTTCAAATTCATATGTAGTTATTAATGTTTTCGTCAAAACTGTATTGTTGTGTTACGTAACCTTCACTTGGTTAATTCAAGTGATTTTGCCGGGTAGCTCAAGTCTCGAGAGTTACACTTTCAATCAAGTGGTGGATACGTTTAATTGAAAGTGTAACTTGCGAGTTACCAAGTCTGTAATGTTGCGCAATGTTAAACGATACCGGCAAACTGGAGAGTATACAAGACGTAAAGGACAAGGTCGCAAAAAAGTAACAACGGCGAGGGTCGACAGATTAATTGTAAGTAGTGTGCTAAGAAATCGAAATTCAACTTCTTTTGAGGTAAAAACAAAAGTCCAGGAAGTTAGACAAGTGACAGACTAAAACCATAAGTAGAAGTCTTAAAGAGGCCTGAAAAGGGTTATGTACTTTTCACACGACGATTACTTGCCTTGGGTGAGTTAATCGTTTATCTTATCAAAAACAAGTAATTTTTAAATATCTTTAATGTACAGACACAGCCTTTTACCATTTAATAATAGTATAGATTAGGCATCAAATATCTAACCCAGGGTACTCCACACTGAACTGAAAGATAGCCCCCTAGCCACAGCACTTGCATAACGCTATTGAGTCATAAACCCAAATACACAATGGTGACGACCGCATGACTTAGTTGTTAGCGTACCTACATGTCTGATGAGCGATTGGTCCCGACTTCGATTCCCAGCAGGAGTCAATAACACACAAATTATCAGTTTTCGGGTCTGGTTGTCGTGTTGTGAAGACACTCTTTGAGAAGAAGGGGTCAATGCAATATCTAACCCATTCTTATCTCATCGCATAAGCATCGGATTCGGTAAGGTAAACACGAGTTCTTTTGTATTTACGGGGTACAATAACGGCATTATATCCCGCGTAGTTGACTACTGCCGAAGTATTCGAAAAATGCGGCTGTTACCGCCAGGGGCGAAATCAGCCTGAAGGACATCATTTTTGGCAACGCACCTGCAGCACCTATGGTGTTGCAGATGTATGTAGGCGACGGTAATCGCTTACCATCAGGTGAACCGCTTGGTCGTTTGCCGCCTTTCCAATAAAAAAAAATCATCATACAATAATAATCTATAGTTAAACAAGCAGTGTCTCTAATGCCAGAGTTTCCAGTTTTTCCGTATTGTGGGTTCTGGTGAACACTGGCTTGGAGCAGATACTCCATGCCAGTGTTTATCGGTCGCATACCGACAACATGGAGACGACCAGGCTCTTTCAGTATCTAACTGACTCTGCGGAAAAAGCTCAGCTCAGGTACCCGTCAGCGCAGCTAGTTGTTCTGGGAGACTTCAACGCCCACCACCAGGACTGGCTGTACCCATACCTAAACACTGACCATGCCGGGAGATTAGCATACGCATTTGCTCTACCGCTAGGTCTCTCCCAAGTGGTAGCTGGCGCTACTCGGATACCTGATATTGATGGCCACACGGCCAATTGCTTGGACCTTCTGTTGACAACTGATCCAGACCGATATCAAGTTGCAGTCTCCTCCCCGTTAGGTAGCTCCGACCACTGTCTGGTGAAATCTGTGTCTGTTTACTCGCCACCTGAACCCGAACACATGGGGACTAGGCGTGTATGGCGATACAAGTCAGCTGATTGGGATGAGATGCGGCATTTCTTTGCGTCCTACCCTTGGCAGCGCTTATGCTTCTCTTCAGACGACCCGGCGTGCTGCGCGGATGCTGTTTCTGGAGTGATATATCAGGCTATGGAATATTTTGTTCCATATTCTGATATCTCACTCCATGTGAGAGAATATTGGTTCAACTCTGAGTGTGATAGTGCCGAAGCACTTAAGCACTTAGCTTACCAAGAGTGGGCGGATGCTCGAGCCCGCAAAGCGCCGAATGTCCCGAAACTGAAAAGAGCCTTCAATAGTGCGGCCAAGTCCTGCAAACGTGCCCTCCGCAAGGCCCGCTTCGACCATATTGGCCGTATTGGAGCCAAACTAGCGTCTTACCCATCCGGGAGTAAAGCTTTCTGGTCTCTTGCCAAATCGGTCGAAGCCAATTTCTGCCGGTCTTCTTTCTCGCCATTGCAGAAGTCTGATGGCTCATTAGCTCACACCGCCAAAGAGAAAGCAGACATGTTTGCCTCTCTATTTGCGAAGAATTCACAACTAGATGCAGCTGTTAACTGCCCACCTTTGCTACCTCGTTGTGACTCTGCAATGCCTGAGGTACATATTCGGCAAAAAGAGGTACTCAAAATACTCAGAACTCTAGATGTGAATAAGGCTAGTGGGCCTGACGGCATTTCTGCCATTGTCTTGCGGTCATGTGCGCCTGA
Organism: Bhutanitis thaidina; assembly: GCA_029286595.1. NCBI lineage: Eukaryota > Metazoa > Arthropoda > Insecta > Lepidoptera > Papilionidae > Bhutanitis > Bhutanitis thaidina. The sequence goes on from JAGSMS010000010.1 coordinate 6,067,737, forward strand.
GTTGTCTCCTGTTCTGACTCGCCTCTATCGCTTGTCCCTGAGGACTGGTCAAGTTCCGAAGTCCTGGAAGATTGCCAATGTCCAACCTGTACCTAAGAAAGGAAGTCGTGCCGACCCTACCAACTACCGACCTATCGCAATCACCTCCATACTCTGTAAGGTTATGGAGCGTGTTTTAAACAACCGCCTCCTCGCATACCTGGAGGACAACGACCTCCTCAGTGACCGTCAATTCGGGTTTTGTCGAGGCCGATCTACTGGGGATCTTCTTGTGTACGCAATTCACCTCTGAGCAAGCCATTAAGAGACACGGTGAAGCTCTTGCCGTGTCTCTTGATATCTCTAAGGCTTTCCACAGGGTCTGGCACGCAAGTCTCATTGGCAAGCTTCCGGCATATGGTATTGCTCCCGAGCTTTGCATCTGGATCGAGGATTTCCTGAGGAACAGATCGATTCGGGTTGTCGTTAATGGCGCCTCGTCCGATCTCCATGATATTAATGCCGGTGTGCCTCAGGGGTCTGTGCTCCCCGGGACTCTTTTTTTGCTGCACATCAACGACCTGCTGGTAACACCCGATATCTTTGGGTATGCAGATGACAGCACAGTCTCGGGGAGATACTTGTCCGATGCGAAGTCTGGGGCAAAAGTCCAGTCTTTCAGGGAATCGATGATTGAGGGGGTGAACTCGACTTTGGAGGCAGTTTCCCAATGGGGTGATGCCAATTTGGTCGGGTTTAACCCCTCTAAAACACAGGCTTGTCTTTTTTCGGCGAAACGGAGTCCATTCCAACTGACTCCGACTTTCCGGAATGTCCCCGTTCCGGTAACGGTCTTGAGCTCTTAGGTCTAGATCTCTCTTCTAATCTAAATTTCGGTCGTTACATCGAGTCCATAGCAAACACTGCTGCCAAAAAACTTAGTATCATCTCGGGGGTGAGACGGTACTTCACATCGGAGCAGCTCTTAAATTTATACAAAGCTCAAGTCCGCTCTTGCATGGAATACTGTTCCCACCTCTGGGATGGTTGGGCAAAACATCAGCTCGATGCTTTGGACTCGTTGGAGCGCCGAGCGAAGAGGATCATAGGCAGTAACTCACTAGTAGAGGCAAAACTTCAAAGCCTCGAACACCGTAGACGAGTGGCCTGCCTCTCGGTTTTTTATCGGATTCATTTCGGAGAGTGTGCGGACGTATTGCATAACCTAATACCCCCTTCCCCTTTCCATCACCGAACGACTAGACGCGGCGAGCAGTTCCACCCTTATGTTGTAGACATTCCTCCATTACGCACGAAGCGGTTTGCCTCTTCTTTCTTTATGCGGACGGCTAAGGAGTGGAACTCTCTGCCGAGGTCAGTTTTTCCGGAAACAACCTATAACCTGGACCTCTTCAAGGCCAAAGTGAACAGACATCTAGGCAAGCGTGTACCATCCTAGGCCTCATCTTCGCTTTCCATCGGGCAAGATTGAGGTCAAACGCAAGCCTATTTTTTCATACAAAAAAAAAAAAAAGAGTACGGGCACTGTGCTGCACTGCGTGGTGAGTGCCGCCAATCTGCGAAACTTCCATTTGTGGTATCTTAACATTTGACACCTTTATGGAAAAGCCAACGGTGGTGTCATGACGCAAACGAGCTTACTGTAATTATCAGGCAACTTGTATAGCACTCTCTCAATTTTTCAAGAATTCACAATTTTTTTATTCGTTTTATGATAATTAACATTTTAATTAAAAGAACGTTAATGAGTCTAATGACTCATTAACGTGCTTTTCATACTGATAGAAATCTTAAGAAATTTTTTTTTGTACCTACAAGTAGATAACGAAATATTGTGAGAGACCGGGGGACTTACATCATGACACATTTGCTTAATTTGTATATTTATAAGCTGATTATGGTTATTTTATTATTACAAGCCGTGGTAGCCTAACGATTTCTTCCAGGCAACCCAGAACTCATTGTATGTGTATGTATTACATGTTCACTTCAGTGTACACCGTATTATATGCATATACAATAAATACATGAACATACATAAAATATATATATATATAAATTCACCGTACATAAACACGTACATACTATTACACAGATACTAGTCAACGTCAAGCGACAATAAACAAAGATTAAAGAGGCATCAAGTGTTTTTGTAACAGACGCTTGAAAATAGGTAAGGATTGTGCTCGCTCGTTGTTTTATAGTGTTAGCAGGTTGAATTTACTATCATCGCAACACGGGGATATATAAATCAATAAAGGTACCTTTATTGCTTGATATTGAAACGAACAGGTATTTTAATAGACATCAACGTGATCTTATAGTTTCCGCTATATTGGTACGGAACTCTCAATATTATTATCATTATCAACCTGTTTCTTTTAATGTTAACCTCATCAACACCCGGTGCCCCTTGTTAGGTAACAAACGAGTGTCTGGCGAACAACTGAGTACTGATACATCCATCCATCCAAAGAATTTACCTGACCCCTAATGTCTAAGACTAGTAAAAGAAAGCATGCTTTCTACTCTACCCTTACTTATATTTATTTACTGTACATATACCCTATATTTCCTATTATATCCTAATGTGAGGGTGTCGGCACTGCGCTCTCAAACTAGCCTGTCCCAGCGTAGTATGTGCAAATTTTAAGCAATACATGCCGGCTAGCCAGCTTGTTCGCGGTGAGACCTATGTTCATCAATGGACTTAAAGAAGAGGAATACCCATTGGGCTCTTATACAAGCAATTAAAATTGCTGTAATCGCCACGCATGGCAGTCAGATTAGCAATCATATTATCAAACGCCTCACGAGTATGACGGTCAAGGTACTTAGTCTGATTTGTTCCGCCAAGAAGCATTCGAAGGAAAGTCCAAAGGTATCCTCGTTATTTCTTTTAAACGATAGCTACATGATATAAAATTACTATAACATTTTTAGAAACAGCTAGGAAGCGATCTACTCGCTCCCGGGGGTCATTATAACCCAATTTACATATTATTATAATAACGAAAATAGTTTCTACATCAACCGAAGTTCTCAAACCAGAATACCATAAGACATTATGCTATGATAACCTAGTGGTTTAATTTTAGTAAATAAACAAATCTGACTGTTCCCCCATTAGTTAGGTTACTTATTATTATTTGGATATATGAGGGCCAAATTGAAGCTTTTAATCAAGAGTAATTCCAATTATTACAATGGTATCCACAACGCCTAATAGTTCTCCATTTAAAAGCACATTGGTATCTAAATGCTTAACATTTCGTGTTGTGAAGTTATGGATTTAATCTATTATAACCTCACCACACCGCCGCACAATTACTAGCCGTAATTAGTATTAATTATAATGAAATGAATTTTAATTTTACACGCCTTATTTACGCCTTATCATACTTTCACGCCTTATTTATCTTGGATTCTATAGTATTTCCTTAAATACTTTTTCATTAGTCTTATTTCCATATGAAATAGGATTGCAGGAAGAAGTGAGCAATGAATCATTATCTTATCAGCGGAATATTGTAGACTCATCATAAACCGTTTTTATAACAAAATGTCGAAAATCCCAATGAAGGCTTATAATTATTCTCTCAGGCAATATTTAAGTTTATTAACTCAGTTCGTACCTTTTGACTCTTTTAAACAAAAATGTTGATACAATGAATGTTAAGAGATAATAATGATTATGTACGTTCATAAATTGCTTCCTTTGAACCTAATTTTTTGCTCAGCAATATTTACCTGCGTACATATGTAGGTTTCTTAACATATATTTATTAAACTCCAAAAACAGTAGGTAACGCGACTAACGTGTAGGATACCAGCCAGGTACATCAAAATTAAATAATAATGACAGGCAACAATGTAGTTGTTAATAAATTAAAATATATCAATACTTGCAATCTATAGACGTAACGCGAAAATGGACATTTGTTAAATGAAATAGAATAGTTTTGTTAAATGAAATTTATCGTGGTAGAGCCAAGCGGCGGCTTTTGCTGTCGCAGGAATGGGCCAGCTCGTCCGGATAAGTACCACGGCCTCGCAGAATACCGGCGTGAAGTAGAGGCATCTTGTGCTTCTGCGTTTCGTGCGGTGAGTGAGGTAACCGAGGCCCTCTCCCCTCCCCTCCCCAAATATGGTAGCGGTATATAATTTTGAGCTACCCCAGGAGGGTACCAGTACCTACGGTTCTGGAGAATCCCTCACTGAGCATCCACGTTCAGGCTTTCCTACGCTACCTAATCGTGGATGCTCAGTCTGCCCCGCGTATTCTGGGGGCAATATTCCGCTCTCTTTCTTTCCTACTCGAGGCAAACGCAGCAAGGAAACTATGGCATCCCCTACCGCGCTCGCCGTGGATTTCTGCAATATCAGGGGACTCCACTCGAACCTTAGCGCCGTTCATTACCATCTTGAAACGGCGAAGCCGGCCTTGCTTTTCTTACAGAGACTCAGATATCGTCTCCGGCTGATACCTCTTATCTCCATTACCCGGGGTACAAACTGGAACACTCCTTTGTGCCCCGTGCCGGAGTTTGCGTATACGTCAGAGATGATATCTGTTCTCGACGCCTCGGTAGTCTTGAAGGTTTGGACCTATCTACCCTTTGGCTGCGCATCGACAGCGACGACCATCCGCGCGTCTATGCGTGCCTTTACAGGTCCCATAGCGGTAATACCGTAACTGACCGACTCATCGACCACATCCAAATGGTTACAGATTCCGTGCTACAACAGATCCCATCCGCAGAGATCGTGATTCTCGGCGATTTTAATGCCTACCACACCGATTGGCTCGGTTCTCGCATAACCGATCATGCGGGGAGATCTGTTCACGACTTTGCATTAGCATATGGCCTGACACAACTGGTAACCTCACCGACGCGGATCCCAGACGTGGAAGGTCATACACCTTCCCTGTTGGACCTTTTGCTGACCTCACACCCGGACGGATATTTGGTCTCAGTCGATGCCCCTCTTGGCTCGTCGGACCAGTGTCTGATCCAGAGTGTAGTGCCTATCGCGCGCCGATCCCGAACGCGATCTGCGGGCTTCCGCACTATAGGTCGGCAGATTGGGATGGAATGCGGTCTTTCTTTGCTTCCTACCAATGGGGGCAGATTTGCTTCTCGCTGGATGATCCCAACGCCGTTGCAGATTCTGTCACCGATGTGGTACTTCAGGAATGGAACTTTTATTCCGTTCTCTGCAGTGCCTGTCGGAGGTAAATCCCAGCCTTGGTTTGGTCGCACCTGCAAAATAGCGTCACGCCGAAAGCGGAAGTGCTACCAGGCCTGGGCCGATGCATCGGCGTCTCGGGATGCAAAAACCAGTGCTCTTAAAACGAGTACAACTCTGCCTCCAGGTCCTTCAAAAGAGTTATCGCTGCGGCAAAGTTAAAGCACATTGGCAGAATTGGCGAGAGACTAGTTCGCCTCCCATCGGGATCCCGCGCATTCTGGTCTCTCGCCAAGGCTGTCCAGGGAATTTCTGTCAGCCATCTCTCCCATCTCTACACAAGGAGGATGATTCGCTGGCCCATACTGCAAAAGAGAAAGCCGATCTCTTGGGCTCTCTTTTTGCATCCAACTCGACTCTTGATGACCGGGGAAACTTTCCACCTACCATCCCGTGGTGTAAGTGCTCCATGCCGGAAATTCAGTTTCTGCAGAGCTCAGTGCGAAAGGCACTCCGCTCCTGGACATTCATAAGTCGAGTGGGCCGGACGGAATCCCTCCAATTGTGCTGAGGATGTGTGCCCCTGAGTTGGCACCAGTTCTCACGCGTCTTTTCCGGCACTCCTACTATTCAGGTGTCGTCCCGGAATCTTGGAAGACAGCATTTGTGCATCCAATACCGAAAAAGGCGACCGCTCTGATCCGTCCAACTACAGGCCTATTGCCATCACCCCTTGTTATCTAAAATAATGGAGTCACTCATCAACACCCAGCTCCTGAGGTATTTGAGGAACACCAGCTGATCAGTGACCGACAGTACGGTTTCCGTCACGGACGATCAGCTGGTGATCTTCTAGTTTACCTGACTCACCGATGGGCAGAAGCAGTTGAGTCTAAGGGGGAGGCTTTGGCGGTTAGTCTGGACGTAGCGAAAGCATTTGATAGGGTTTGGCATAAAGCGCTTCTTTCAAAGCTTTCATCTTACGGGGTTCCTGAGAGATTGTGCAACTGGGTCACCAGCTTCCTCACGGATCGAAGCATCAAGGTTGTTGTCGACGGTGCATGCTCGGACCCCAAACCTGTGAATGCTGGTGTTCCACAAGGCTGTGTGCTATCTCCCACTCTGTTCCTTCTGCATATCAACGACATGCTACAAATCAGTAGCATTCATTGCTATGCAGACGACAGCACAGGTGATGCCCTATATACAGGCCGTGCGAATATTTCTCGGGAACACGTCGACGAGTCCTTGTTATTCAAAGTCTCGGATTGGGGTCGACGTAATTTGGTCCAATTCAACCCCAAAAAGACACAGGTTTGCGCGTTCACCGCTAAAAAGAATCCCTTTGTCGTTTCTCCTCTTTTGAGAACATTCCCTTATTGCCTCAGCCAGTATCAGAATCCTTGGCGTTGACATATCGAGCGACGTTCAGTTCCGTGGTCACTTGGAGGAAAGGCCAAATTGGCCTCCAAAAGCTTGGTGTGCTCTGTAGAGCGGGACAGTATTTCATGCCGGTCCACCGTTTGCAACTTTATAAGGCGCAAGTTCGGCCCCACATGGAATACTGTTCTCATCTCTGGGCAGGGGCACCCCAGTACCAACTCCTTCCATTTGACCTCATCCAACGTCGAGCGGCTCGAATTGTCGGCGACCAAGCTCTCTCTGATCGGCTTGATCCTTTGGCCTTGCGAAGAGATGTTGCTTCTCTTTGCATTTTTACAAAATTTTCCACGGGGAATGTTCTGAGGAACTGTTCGGATTGATCCCAGCTGCTGAGTTTCACCATCGTACATCGCGACTGAATTCGAAGTTCCATCGATACCACCTAGATGGTTGGCATTCCACCACAGTGCGTTTTAATCGAAGTTTTCTGCCACGCACTTCGACTTTGTGGAATCAGCTGTCGCCAGCAGTATTTCCGAATAGTTACGACTTAGGGACCTTCAAGAAAAGAGCTTATTCCTTCCTTAAAGGCCGGCAGCGCATCTGTAGCTCCTCTAGTGTTGTGGATGTTCGTGGGCGTCGGTGATCACTTACCATCAGGTGAGCCGCACGCTCGTTTGCCCCTTCTTCTATAAAAAAAAAAAAAAAATAGTAACGAATACTTTAACTGAATAAATGAAACTATATTAGCACGTTACATAATAGAATGTTTCAATAACGACTTATGATCTGTTTTACGATAACATTATTAAGAATTCACTTAAATGTTGACGATAACATTCAAAGAGTATTTAAATGTAGCGTAATATTGTAAGAATGAGATGGTTTGTATTATAGAAATGTTATAAAAACGATGAGTAAAATGTTTTATAATAGTGAGCTATGTAAGATAAGGTAAAATTATAACATTACATGCGACCGACGCGGGGTTCTCTGTAAGGAAATAACGGCCGGATCGTCCGATATACAAGGGACGCCAAACCAGTGGTCCGTCACACCAAGCTTATCGATGGTAATCCGTGCAGGTGGTAGGTTGGCACCCCCTGGGTTCCTGCGAGCCCCACTATAGTTGTCGGAAGACTCCTTCGTTAACAAGGGTCAGAGTAACTGCACAGTAGCAGTCAACGTCGCCGAGCGTCGAGTCACTGCACTGCAGCGTCGTTGCTATTCATTACTTTTAGTTATTTAGATAAAAATTATTAACGTTGAACCAATGAACTATTCACATAGCATTATTCACTTCGTCGTGTGTTACAAGTTAACCTTATATTTTAAAAATTAATAAAGCATCATGAGTAAATAATACTCAGTAATGTAAGTAAGGTATATAAATGGGCCGAAAATCAAACCCTGCAAAATGACCATTGATACCGACGACCCGGAAGAATTCGCAGCGTTGATAACAGCTTTTTGAATTCTCTTACTCATATAAGAGATAATATACTTAGGACGACCGCGTGGCTTAGTGATTTGCGTACTAGGCTCGGCTACAGGATCAAATCCCAGCTGAAGTCAATATTTGTGCGAAAATGGAAATTATTAATTTGAGGTTTGCTGATGTTGTGTTCGTCCCGTATCTCAGACCCTTCCTCCGATATTATCGAATAATATGTCTTACATCAGATATAGTAAGTCAAAGATAAGTGAGCGTCTAATTGTAAATGAACGACAATTAGTCTATGACAATTAGTCGTACATGTTGCCCGTACACATGCAACACTTTAATGTCCTATATTTGGAAGTTGTAGCCATGGTCGAAACCGGTCAGAACATAAAAATTTAAGCTGTACTTCTTACACCAATTTCCTGGTAATTGATTTATGGTGCATGCAATCGAAGACCTTGGAAAGATCACAAAAGACATTCTGTGAATTCTCCCTGGCTCCACATACTCGTAAAATCATAAACAGCTGTACAATGGTTGTAGACCCACCTCATGTAAATTGATTGTGGTGTAAGCATGTTTAAACTAAAATGCCTTAACAATTGTATTAAAATATATTTTATAGTTTACTAAGTGTTGGAAGTACTGAAATTATGACCCCACTCACTTAGCTAAGTTAGTGTTGTCATAATTTTGTTGTTAAGTTCAACCTACTGTAGCCCATTCATTAAGTTTTGCGGCTGTTCAAGAAGAATGTTTTAGAAGTATCAAGTATAATATAGAATAAAAAAATATAGAAGTATAGGCAATAAAATATAATGCAAGTTGATTAAAGATGTTCGCAAAGCCTCAAGGAAATTAAGCTCGACTGCGATAGTAACAGAACCAGTGGCTTTTAGCATAGATCTTGGCACAAACCTTCTTCGTCACAAGAAATATAAATTAAATTTGTCAAACGTCAGTCAAACTTTTCTAATAATTTATTGGGTATTGTTATTTTAAATTTTAGCAAAAGAAAAATTTGTATATTTTTAATATCTATATTTACAAGTTCTGCCACTCCATAGCATCCCTTGAAAGTCATAAGAGCCAACTGAATGAAAGGACAAAGCACCTGGCCTCCAACAGATAGCAGAATAAGCGTCTCAAGTATTCAATATCTAAATTACCCAAATCATTGAGTATCCCCGTCTAGGCTAAGAGTTGTCTAGAATAGCGAACGCCAACTCGCGCCAAATTACTCAAAAGCGTGGCCTTATTCAATTCCATTATTGAACGTAGCCTCCCACGAAAAGCGCCAACAAGCGCTTAAGTGCAATCCAAGGAATACCAGGCTGAACAGTTGATAAGCGATATGCCAGTGCCAGGGCCCTCACAAGTGATGCTTATCCCATCGTAGGGAAAGTTCTGTGCATTTTCATTCTGAAAATTGTTACCACGTGCAGATGAGGTTGGCATTTGGAAAAAACTTTTACCTTTCGTTTTTAATTCATTGTAAATAATTTCGTTATCCTAAATGGCGAAAAACTAGTTTAGAGGAGGCATGGCATTGCATACTAACGCATTACAAATCATATGTTTAAGTATGGCCTACATGGTATAGGTAAATGATGTAGTGATTTATATATATATAATAAAAAAAAACAGAAACACACGATCATATACCCAATAGTGAAGCAGTTAGATAGACTTTTATTTTGGCCGTATCAGCCAACTTTTCACTTACCTAATTTGGGACACCATGACAGATAGTGAGCCTATCGACCTGTAACTGTAATGTTTTTCAGGCTAAAAATAAAATTGGTATTTAAGTTTCGAAAAACTCATTCGAACAAGCATAGGGGTAGAACTCGGGTCTCCCTAATCCGCTAATCACCCTGATATCGTGTCTACGAGAGAAGCATTCAGCAGTAGCTGCACAAGTACACACAAGTTAATTGCACCTTCTATCAAAAAAATACGCGACCACCGTATATGGACCCGGATTACTTTCAAGTGACCGAATTATTTAAATTGCTTGTGCCAGTTATTTATTTTACAATTAAGCCTTTTATAAATGCATCCAACATATTAAAAATTCCTCTTGAGAGCATAACACTTAACGGCGGCATAAGTGCCATGGAAATTTCCTTTGTGCAGCTACTATACCACTAAATGCCAGGACAACTGCTTCTGCTTCACTTACCCGGTGACATTAATATTCCACTGACATAATGACGTAAAAGGCCTCGCGATTTACGTCGTCTTATATATCCTCCTTCTGGCCGATTTCGACCATGGCGACAACTCCTGAATACTATCGGCAGTTTCAAATACACAGGAGTTTTCTTTTTATTTTAAAGGAGGAGTCAAACGATCGAGGGGCCTATCTGATGGTAAGTGATTAACGAAACCCACGAACAACCGCAACACAAAAGGAGTTGCAGATGAGAAAGGCATAGGCTCTTTTCTTGAAGGTCCTTTAGTTGTAACTGTTCGGAAATTAGTTCCACTTACAACATCTAAACTGATGGTAATCCACCGCAAAGCGTTTAACTTGGATATTTTTGCTACGGATTACTTTGCGGAATCAACTGTCATGTGGAATCAACACAGTGTGTGGATCGCTACCAATAATTTTCTAAAAGTTTTAACCTTGTAATTTGTCGGTGTTTATAAATTAAAATATATCAATACTTAAATTATTCTCTTAATGTTTCTTCACATTTAAGTTTATTAACTCAGATCGTATAATCCATTGCACCTGTTAAAAAAAATTATACAAAGAATGTTAAAAGACAATAATGATAATGTATGTTCATAAAATGCTTTATTTATAACTATTTTATTGCCTACTTATGTTTGTTTCTTGACTATGAGTACAGTAGGTAGGCGACTTACGATATGACTAGGTATTAATAATATATATTATTAATATTATACCAGCGGTATTTCAGAACAGTTACGACTTAGGGACCTTCAAGAAAAGAGCTTATTCTTTCCTTAAAGGCCGGCAACGTATCTGTAGCTCCTCTGGTGTTGCGGATGTTCGTGGGCGTCGGTGATCGCTTATCATCGGGTGAGCCGCATGCTAGTTTGCCCCCTTTTTCTTAAAATAATAATAATAATAATAATCTATATATGCAATAACATAGTTGAGGGTTAATTAAAATATATCAATACTTACAATCTACTTATGTATGAATACTTTAACTGAATATATGGAACTATATGAGCATGATACGTAATAGAAAGTTTGAACAAAGACTTGTGACCTGTAATACGATAACATTATTAAGAATTTATTTAAATGTTTTGTAATATTGTCTGCACGAGATGGTTATTATTATTGAAATGATAAAAAAAACAATGCGTTAATGTTTTATAATAGTAAATAATATAAAATAAGGTAAAATTATAACATTACAGGGCTATGCTCGGTGTTTCTCTGCGTGATAGAGTCTGCAACGATGATATCCGCAGCAGAACTAAGGTAACCGACATAGCCGTAAGGATCAGCAATCTAAAGTGGCAATGGGCCGGCCACATAGCTCGCAGAACTGACAACCGTTGGGGAAAAAAGGTTCTCGAGTGGCAGCCACGTACAGGCAAATGCAGTGTAGGACGACCTCCCACAAGATGGAGTGACGACCTGCGCAGTGTTCCGGGAAGTCGATGGATGCAGGTGGCTCAGGATCGAGCTTCGTGGTAATCTTTGGGGGAGGCCTATGTTCAGCAGTGGACTTGTGACAGGCTAAAATGATGAATGATGATATAATATTACATATCGTCCCCTACTACAACTAACTTATCAATATTCATTCGGAGAAAATGCAATTTATAATTTTGGCTCGAATTATAACAAAAACGTAGGACTAGTGAAAGGGGGAAATATCAAATCTCAAATATCAAATGTTCTAAGTTGATTTAATCTTGAAGTGTTATATCAAGATCGATTTGAAGTTTGTTTGTGTAAAAATTGGTATTTTAGAAAGCTGAGGATGTGCGGTGAATCATGAAGATCCCATTACGATAGTTTGTTTCACCTGTACAATTTTTTTTAAAAGTGTATGAATGTTGTATGCCACCGTACTCCAGTATAGTTAGCCAATTTCATTGATTATAGTTATAAATTACTTTATTTTAATCATATAAATCACTATCAAAATCAAGTAAATAAAATAATTCGGTGTTTCCAAATATCAAACATCTCTTGTGCGTGGGTACTAACACTAAGCTCAACAACCCAGGCAGGTTGCTCGGCGTTATAAGTATAAGCATATGGCATGCTAGTTTCTGTTGAGGCTATCATGGGAAGGGTCAGTGTCCAGCAGTGGACTCATAAGACTGAAGAAGAAGAATAAATAAAAAAAGCATAAAATGTTTTATGAAAACCAACTAGTATTTTTGGACGCATCATAGCTTTCACTGTGTAAACACTTCAACACTTCGAAAAGCCGAAAGTCAAACTGCTGCTCGGCCCTGCTGAAGAGACTGTAGCATACCTCAAATTTGGAATGAATTAAAGACATACACCAGACATAAAGTCAAATAATAATAATAACATTATAATGTACTAGGCAATAATTATTCAAATCTGTAGATCACTGTCTACTTATACGCTTCCTTCGTTGAATTGAATGACATAATAGTTCCATAGTCTGAAAATATTCGATGGAACGCATATCAGAGAATACTAGTATGTACACAATCGTATGAAGGTTATCTCATACTATGTGTTAAAAGTTATGAATATTTATTTTCGACTAAATAAATAAATTTAGTATTGTGAGGTCAATGTGATGTGTGATTCTTATCGGAAACCGCGTTGTTTCGGGAGGCTGGAAGTCATCAAGTCTGCTTACACGACATAAGATAAAATATAATATCTCACGACCGTATACCAGGTTGGATTGAGGTGACAGACAAACTAACTGTCCACCTGATGGTAAATGGTTACTGAAACCCCTGGGCACTATAAACTATTTCAAACGTAGAATGCATCTGTAATGTCACCCCTCACAGCCGAGCCAGCCCAATGCCTCACACAATCTGTAATTATTCTGGCTCTATATAGTTTTCAAACAGAACTCGACAGTGAACACACACAGTGACACTGCTGAATGTCGGCAGAAAGAGATGAGAGGGTGGTACCTACCCAGACAACTCCTAGGCAGAGGAACCAACCACCTAGTAAAATCCTTTCAACCTATTCTTCACCAGGGCTTATTTGGAACAAGGTGACAAGTGGTGAGCGTGTCTTAATGTCCAGACCAATGATACAATTGAAGTTAGTCCCACCATAGAGTAATTTCCTCGCCCATTTGTGTCACGATACCAAAATACATTTTCATATCTTCTTTCATATTATTATTGTGAGTAATATCTTTTCCAAAAATATCTCTCCAAGAGCCACTCTAGGACCAAAATAATCATTCGTATGACATTGATTACGAGGGGAAAAAAAAACACAGAAAAGGTGTTCACTCATAACTTCCTTCTAATTGTAGATAATCTTAAACATAAAAGTAGCAGCCTGTAAGTGCCCAATGCTGGGCAAAGGCCTCGTTCTCAAATAGGAGTATCTTTGAGGGTTTAGGAGCCGGGAAGGGTCCGCAACGCTGCTCCAGTCCGGGTAGGCGGGCCTCACATATCCTTGTAATAATATTCTTGTTATTTCACAGACATGCAGGTTTCCTCACGAAGTTTTCCTTCACCGCCAAGCACGTGGTAAATACATCACCTAAAATTGTTATTAACATTGTTATTAACATTGTTATTAACATTGTTATTAACATTGTTATTAACATTGTTATTAACATTGTTATTAACATTGTTATTAACATTGTTATTAACATTGTTATTAACATTGTTATTAACATTGTTATTAACATTGTTATTAACATTGTTATTAACATTGTTATTAACATTGTTATTAACATTGTTATTAACATTGTTATTAACATTGTTATTAACATTGTTATTAACATTGTTATTAACATTGTTATTAACATTGTTATTAACATTGTTATTAACATTGTTATTAACATTGTTATTAACATTGTTATTAACATTGTTATTAACATTGTTATTAACATTGTTATTAACATTGTTATTAACATTGTTATTAACATTGTTATTAACATTGTTATTAACATTGTTATTAACATTGTTATTAACATTGTTATTAACATTGTTATTAACATTGTTATTAACATTGTTATTAACATTGTTATTAACATTGTTATTAACATTGTTATTAACATTGTTATTAACATTGTTATTAACATTGTTATTAACATTGTTATTAACATTGTTATTAACATTGTTATTAACATTGTTATTAACATTGTTATTAACATTGTTATTAACATTGTTATTAACATTGTTATTAACATTGTTATTAACATTGTTATTAACATTGTTATTAACATTGTTATTAACATTGTTATTAACATTGTTATTAACATTGTTATTAACATTGTTATTAACATTGTTATTAACATTGTTATTAACATTGTTATTAACATTGTTATTAACATTGTTATTAACATTGTTATTAACATTGTTATTAACATTGTTATTAACATTGTTATTAACATTGTTATTAACATTGTTATTAACATTGTTATTAACATTGTTATTAACATTGTTATTAACATTGTTATTAACATTGTTATTAACATTGTTATTAACATTGTTATTAACATTGTTATTAACATTGTTATTAACATTGTTATTAACATTGTTATTAACATTGTTATTAACATTGTTATTAACATTGTTATTAACATTGTTATTAACATTGTTATTAACATTGTTATTAACATTGTTATTAACATTGTTATTAACATTGTTATTAACATTGTTATTAACATTGTTATTAACATTGTTATTAACATTGTTATTAACATTGTTATTAACATTGTTATTAACATTGTTATTAACATTGTTATTAACATTGTTATTAACATTGTTATTAACATTGTTATTAACATTGTTATTAACATTGTTATTAACATTGTTATTAACATTGTTATTAACATTGTTATTAACATTGTTATTAACATTGTTATTAACATTGTTATTAACATTGTTATTAACATTGTTATTAACATTGTTATTAACATTGTTATTAACATTGTTATTAACATTGTTATTAACATTGTTATTAACATTGTTATTAACATTGTTATTAACATTGTTATTAACATTGTTATTAACATTGTTATTAACATTGTTATTAACATTGTTATTAACATTGTTATTAACATTGTTATTAACATTGTTATTAACATTGTTATTAACATTGTTATTAACATTGTTATTAACATTGTTATTAACATTGTTATTAACATTGTTATTAACATTGTTATTAACATTGTTATTAACATTGTTATTAACATTGTTATTAACATTGTTATTAACATTGTTATTAACATTGTTATTAACATTGTTATTAACATTGTTATTAACATTGTTATTAACATTGTTATTAACATTGTTATTAACATTGTTATTAACATTGTTATTAACATTGTTATTAACATTGTTATTAACATTGTTATTAACATTGTTATTAACATTGTTATTAACATTGTTATTAACATTGTTATTAACATTGTTATTAACATTGTTATTAACATTGTTATTAACATTGTTATTAACATTGTTATTAACATTGTTATTAACATTGTTATTAACATTGTTATTAACATTGTTATTAACATTGTTATTAACATTGTTATTAACATTGTTATTAACATTGTTATTAACATTGTTATTAACATTGTTATTAACATTGTTATTAACATTGTTATTAACATTGTTATTAACATTGTTATTAACATTGTTATTAACATTGTTATTAACATTGTTATTAACATTGTTATTAACATTGTTATTAACATTGTTATTAACATTGTTATTAACATTGTTATTAACATTGTTATTAACATTGTTATTAACATTGTTATTAACATTGTTATTAACATTGTTATTAACATTGTTATTAACATTGTTATTAACATTGTTATTAACATTGTTATTAACATTGTTATTAACATTGTTATTAACATTGTTATTAACATTGTTATTAACATTGTTATTAACATTGTTATTAACATTGTTATTAACATTGTTATTAACATTGTTATTAACATTGTTATTAACATTGTTATTAACATTGTTATTAACATTGTTATTAACATTGTTATTAACATTGTTATTAACATTGTTATTAACATTGTTATTAACATTGTTATTAACATTGTTATTAACATTGTTATTAACATTGTTATTAACATTGTTATTAACATTGTTATTAACATTGTTATTAACATTGTTATTAACATTGTTATTAACATTGTTATTAACATTGTTATTAACATTGTTATTAACATTGTTATTAACATTGTTATTAACATTGTTATTAACATTGTTATTAACATTGTTATTAACATTGTTATTAACATTGTTATTAACATTGTTATTAACATTGTTATTAACATTGTTATTAACATTGTTATTAACATTGTTATTAACATTGTTATTAACATTGTTATTAACATTGTTATTAACATTGTTATTAACATTGTTATTAACATTGTTATTAACATTGTTATTAACATTGTTATTAACATTGTTATTAACATTGTTATTAACATTGTTATTAACATTGTTATTAACATTGTTATTAACATTGTTATTAACATTGTTATTAACATTGTTATTAACATTGTTATTAACATTGTTATTCGGATTTCGCAGTAAGGTTCATAGCACTTAAAATGTAATAATTTTGTACGGAAAACTCAGTTCTGTGGTTGTATAAAAACACTGTTGTAAAATAATTCTTACCCTGGGGACCATCCTTCTTCTGTATGAGCTGCGGAGCGGCCGTCAGCACGGACACGTGGGGCGGCGGCGGCGGAACAAGTGGCCGTAGCAGCCGCGGCGGCGCCCCTGGCGGCGGCCCAGGTGGCCGCAGCGCCCCGCGAGGAGGCAACCCGGGAGGCGGGCCCGGTGGGGCTCCCGGCGGTCCGACCAGCGGCGCCCCCATGGGCGGCCCGGGGGGCACTCCAGCTGGCGCCCCCTGCGGCGCTGGGGGCACGCCCGGGGGTAGACCAGGTGGAGCCCCCGGCATTCGGAGAGCGGGCGGTCGGAGACCTAATAATCGGTAAGTGAATTAGGGGTATGCATAGTTTTAATAAAATTAATTAACATGAATTAAAAGAAATTAGAACAAAATATGACATTAACCCTTCCCATGTCAAGAATTTGCTAAAACTAAAATTATATTGTTGTACGTCTTATTCGGACTTATAACACTAGAAGGGTGGATGTGAAAGGGAGTATAACAATTTTTCCTCCAAATGTCCCAGCACAAAGTCTGTACTGATTTGAAGTACTGATTAATAAAGGCGGGTCTGGCGACCGACTGATGGCGAAAAGTCCATCAGAATATACCAAAACCAAATACCACAGTATATAGTGTAACATACAACGTAAAACAGACATGTTGTAATGAAGTCAGGTAAGACATGACGCCAGCCAGCTTATAAATAAACACAAGTATCTTTTTATCTCTTCGCTATTGTGATGATGAACTCACTCGGTCACATCGTAACTATTATTATATGTCTTCAGACTCATAAAAAACTAAATATTAACATACGACTCTCGGCCTATACCATCCCTATCTGTACCGACGGAGCTTTATGCCGCAATTTAAGAGATCCTTGTGATGTGTTTTCAAGTTTATGCTGCTATATGGTTAATGCTGTCATGTAATGACACACACGCCTGCTACCGAGCGTCCCGCAGTGCGCTCTTGTGGATGGTGAGTACCACCCTCTCAGACTCAGGCTGTAAGGTATCCATTTTAGTCCTTGGTTGTGAACACAATTTGTAAACTTCTAAACTTGGATGCTGTAGCCAAGTACCATCACATGAACTGTTAACGTCACTGAATTTGTCACTACAATGTTTTGAAACGAGCGAATGAATCAGGAGACTAAACTTCGATCCGGTCTGCGAACGCCTTGTGATATTTGATTGTGCCGGTGAGTTATTCGAAACTTATGTACAATTGGTAACGTTGGCCTGGACGTTAGGACGGTGACAGGCTCACCAACTGCATGTTGTTCGAAATAAGCTTTGGTGCCTCTAGACCACCCTAGTATCGCGTATTTGATAAAAAGAGAAAAATTATCACTTTAATGATTTAACACAATTGTGGTATATAGTCTAGTGGTGGTTCACCTGGAGGCAGCAGGGGCGGCGGCAGCTGGCGCACTTCGGCGCCCGGCGGCTCGAGGGCGAAATCCCCGTGCGGCGCGAGGTGCCCTTCTGAGTCACTGTCCGAGTCGCTATCCCGCCCTCCCGTGCGCTTTAGTGCACTTAGTCTGAAATGTGAGCATAATACTACAAATAATGTAAAGTTAATATAACCAACTCCTATTTAATTCTAGATGTGTTCAAACAAAAGAAATTCTATTGTTAAAAAAGACCCAGTTTTTTGCCGGTTCTTCTCGTTCGTTCTTCTTCTTCGTCAGCGCACTAAAGTCTACTACTGAACAAGTGCATCTCGTAGTAAAAGCCAGCATACGACATACTCACAATGTTAAGCAAGCCGTGTGTTGTGAGAGCAGTGCCAGTACCCTCGCACTACTGATGCTGCTCCCTACCACTAGTGAATCAATCCCCAATCAATGGGTGCCGGTAGCTAAGGAACTTGCTTTGTAAGGCCTATAGAAGACCTATGCTCAAGGCTTGTTAAGACTTATTATAGGCTCTAATGACATGTTTACATTTTCTTGGAAATTTAAAACTCAAATCCTGTCTTATGTTACATATACTAAATTATGTTTAATAACTACAAGTGTTCATTACATCTAAATCGAACCAACAATGGAACTCAAGCACGCACCTATTGAAAATATTTACAATAAAGAATTCAATAGTATATTTACTGTAAAACTATTATTCGCTTCTTATTAATAACAAACAAAGTTGATTAATAAGTTTTTGGAATCTTTACATTAATTTGACTTAACATAAAGTTGTAGGAAAGGATTCTATTTTGTTGAGATCTTAAATTCATTAGAAGTCATTTCCATAAAAATTAGAAAGAAACTGCACACAATTAGAATTCAAGGATCTACGTCCGCTGGCAAGATAATGGCCTCTGTCTTCTGGGATGCGGATGTTATCATTATGAACGATTACTTAAAAACATTACAGACAATAACCGGAGAGTATTACGCATCATTGATCAAAAAACTACGCGAAGAAATAAAAATTAAACATGGAAGAAAGTTGCGTGCCGGAGTGCATTTTCATCATGACAATGCATCTGAACATCGGTCTGATGTTGCATGCGCTGCTGAACGGCTTCAATTGGAGCTTCTGTGTTCTCCGGACCTAGCTCCTAGTGATTTTTTTACCAATTTGTATGCGTGGTTTAAAATTTGACAGAGATAATTAGGTCGTGTGTGCTGAGAAGGCCTTTTAGAATCATTGAATTAAACGGAATTGAGTAACTTTAAAAACGTTATAAAGGCGTATTCGGTTAGAAGGTTATTACGTTTACGTTACGTAAATAAATACCATTTAGAAATACTACCCCTGAAGTCATAGTATTTTCGAAAACTTATTGCGAATATTGCAGGTGTCATAATAGTCCTCAAAAGATATAGCATTATGTGATATATAGCTGACGGTGTCGTTAAATTGAACTATGAGAAAAGCCGGGAAACGCATATGACGTTTGCAACACACAAACCTAAAATACCGTACCAGTGACGATAGCAAAGCCAGATCTCTCCCACTCGCTCGTAAATGCCGCCGGTTCAGTGCACTCTCCCGCAACGGTTTGAAACATCTGAGGGCCGCCGCCCGCACGCACGCATGCACACGCGTGCGTCACGTTTCTCCCGCAATTAACAGTAAATTCAATGTTCTATTTTTTTTTTTTTTTTTATAGAAGAAGGGGGCAAACGAGCGTGCGGCTCACCTGATGGTAAGTGATCACCGACGCCCACGAACATCCACAACACCAGAGGAGCTACAGATGCGCTGCCGGCCTTTAAGGAAGGAATAAGCTCTTTTCTTGAAGGTCCCTAAGTCGTAACTATTCGGAAATACTGCTGGCGACAGCTGATTCCACAAAGTCGAAGTGCGTGGCAGAAAACTTCGATTAAAACGCACTGTGGTGGAATGCCAACCATCTAGGTGGTATCGATGGAACTTCGAATTCAGTCGCGATGTACGATGGTGAAACTCAGCAGCTGGGATCAATCCGAACAGTTCCTCAGAACATTCCCCGTGGAAAATTTTGTAAAAATGCAAAGAGAAGCAACATCTCTTCGCAAGGCCAAAGGATCATCAAGCCGATCAGAGAGCTTGGTCGCCGACAATTCGAGCCGCTCGACGTTGGATGCGGTCAAATGGAAGGAGTTGGTACTGGGGTGCCCCTGCCCAGAGATGAGAACAGTATTCCATGTGGGGCCGAACTTGCGCCTTATAAAGTTGCAAACGGTGGACCGGCATGAAATACTGTCCCGCTCTACAGAGCACACCAAGCTTTTGGAGGCCAATTTGGCCTTTCCTCCAAGTGACCACGGAACTGAACGTCGCTCGATATGTCAACGCCAAGGATTCTGATACTGGCTGAGGCAATAAGGGAATGTTCTCAAAAGAGGAGAAACGACAAAGGGATTCTTTTAGCGGTGAACGCGCAAACCTGTGTCTTTTGGGGTTGAATAGGACCAAATTACGTCGACCCCAATCCGAGACTTTGAATAACAAGGTCTCGACTTCAGACACAAGTTTGTTCCGGCACTCGTCGACGTGTTCCCGAGAAATATTCGCACGGCCTGTATATAGGGCATCACCCGTGCTGTCGTCTGCATAGCAATGAATGCTACTGATTTGTAGCATGTCGTTGATATGCAGAAGGAACAGAGTGGGAGATAGCACACAGCCTTGTGGAACACCAGCATTCACGGGTTTGGGGTCCGAGCATGCACCGTCGACAACAACCTTGATGCTCCGATCCGTGAGGAAGCTGGTGACCCAGTTGCACAATCTCTCAGGAACCCCGTAAGATGAAAGCTTTGAAAGAAGCGCTTTATGCCAAACCCTATCAAATGCTTTCGCTACGTCCAGACTAACCGCCAAAGCCTCCCCCTTAGACTCAACTGCTTCAGCCCATCGGTGAGTCAGGTAAACTAGAAGATCACCAGCTGATCGTCCGCGACGGAAACCGTACTGTCGGTCACTGATCAGCTGGTGTTCCTCCAGGTACCTCAGGAGCTGGGTGTTGATGAGTGACTCCATTATTTTAGATAACAAAGGGGTGATGGCAATAGGCCTGTAGTTGGACGGATCAGAGCGGTCGCCTTTTTTGGGTATTGGATGCACAAATGCTGTCTTCCAAGATTCCGGGACGACGCCTGAAGAGTAGGAGTGTCGGAAAAGACGCGTAAGAACCGGTGCCAACTCAGGGCACACATCCTCAGCACAATTGGAGGATTCCGTCCGGCCCACTCGACTTATGAATGTCCAGGAGCGGAGTGCCTTTCGCACTGAGCTCTGCAGAAACTGAATTTCCGGCATGGAGCACTTACACCACGGGATGGTAGGTGGAGAGTTTCCCCGGTCATCAAGAGTCGAGTTGGATGCAAAGAGAGCCCAAGAGATCGGCTTTCTCTTTTGCAGTATGGGCCAGCGAATCATCCTCCTTGTGTAGAGATGGGAGAGATGGCTGACAGAAATTCCCTGGACAGCCTTGGCGAGAGACCAGAATGCGCGGGATCCCGATGGGAGGCGAACTAGTCTCTCGCCAATTCTGCCAATGTGCTTTAACTTTGCCGCAGCGATAACTCTTTTGAAGGACCTGGAGGCAGAGTTGTACTCGTTTTTAAGAGCACTGGTTTTTGCATCCCGAGACGCCGATGCATCGGCCCAGGCCTGGTAGCACTTCCGCTTTCGGCGTGACGCTATTTTGCAGGTGCGACCAAACCAAGGCTGGGATTTACCTCCGACAGGCACTGCAGAGAACGGAATAAAAGTTCCATTCCTGAAGTACCACATCGGTGACAGAATCTGCAACGACGTTGGGATCATCCAGCGAGAAGCAAACCTGCCCCCATGGGTAGGAAGCAAAGAAAGACCGCATTCCATCCCAATCTGCCGACCTATAGTGCCACACACGGCGGAACCCCGCAGATCGCGTTCGGGATCGGCGCGCGATAAACACTACACTCCGGATCAGACAGTGGTCCGACGAGCCAAGAGGGCATCGACTGAGACCAAATATCCGTCCGGGTGTGAGGTCAGCAAAAGGTCCAACAGGAAGGTGTATGACCTTCCACGTCTGGGATCCGCGTCGGCGAGGTTACCAGTTGTGTCAGGCCATATGCTAATGCAAAGTCGTGAACAGATCTCCCCGCATGATCGGTTATGCGAGAACCGAGCCAATCGGTGTGGTGGGCATTAAAATCGCCGAGAATCACGATCTCTGCGGATGGGATCTGTTGTAGCACGGAATCTGTAGCCATTTGGATGTGGTCGATGAGTCGGTCAGTTACGGTATTACCGCTATGGGACCTGTAAAGGCACGCATAGACGCGCGGATGGTCGTCGCTATCGATGCGCAGCCAAAGGGTAGAAAGATCCAAATCTTCAAGACTACCGAGGCGTCGAGAACAGATATCATCTCTGACGTATACGGAAACTCCGGCACGGGGCACAAAGGAGTGTTCCAGTTTGTACCCCGGGTAATGGAGATAAGAGGTATCAGCCGGAGACGATATCTGAGTCTCGGTAAGAAAAAGCAAGGCCAGCTTCGCCGTTTCAAGATGGTAATGAACGGCGCTAAGGTTCGAGTGGAGTCCCCTGATATTGCAGAAATCCACGGCGAGCGCGGTAGGGGATGCCATAGTTTCTTTGCTGCGTTTGCCTCGAGTAGGAAAGAAAGAGAGCGGAATATTGCCCCAGAATACGCGGGGCAGACTGAGCATCCACGATTAGGTAGCGTAGGAAAGCCTGAACGTGGATGCTCAGTGAGGGATTCTCCAGAACCGTAGGTACTGGTACCCTCCTGGGGTAGCTCAAAATTATATACCGCTACCATATTTGGGGAGGGGGGAGGGGGGAGAGGGCCTCCGGTTACCTCACTCACCGCACGAAACGCAGAAGCACAAGATGCCTCTACTTCACGCCGGTATTCTGCGAGGCCGTGGTACTTATCCGGACGAGCCGGCCCATTCCTGCGACGGCAAAAGCCGCCGCTTGGCTCTACCACGATTATTATTACTAAAGAAACCCAATGTTGACGAAACTGCACTGTACAGTAATTTCTTGGCTTATAATAAAGATTCGTCGTTTTTACATCGTCATAATGAAGCCATCGGGCGGGAAGCACCGTTGAGGAAATTTAAAAATTGATGATTTTCCTCGACGTTGGTCTTGTTTTCCCCTATAACTACTATATAAAACTTAAACACACGCCGATTAACATGAAGTTGTACTTGATAACATCACAAAAGAACATTTAATATATATATATATATTTTTACTTATCATAATCTCGTACAATTTCATCTCATCATGATATTAAATATTTTATTAATATTTGTTTTTTTTTTTTTTGTGAAACGCACGCTGATGTTTTTCTTGTTTTTGTTTTGGTTCTATTTTTTTTTTGCATTGTTTCTCTTTTTCGATATGGGTATTCTGCTCAACTGTTACAATAATTTAACAACTGTGTATCTTTTGTTTTTACTAATAATGCTTTTTTTATGCTTCCTGTCCGGTTGTTCGTGACGTCAATGAAGGACCCGACTAAAAAACAGTGCTGTGATATCACTGAGACGGGAACCTTTTTGACATCGCACAAGAAATTAATCTTTTACGTGTTTTTTTTTATTTTATTTTGTGTTTTGTTGTGTGATTGCCAAATAAATGTTTCATTCGTCTTTCTTTCTTGACAAATAACTGAAAATTCATAGTCCCAAATGTTTTCAACAAGTACAACCCTACCGCAAACGTTTGACAGCGCAGTCGGCAAGCAAAATTATCACAAGTTACTGCACTTTTCTGCTCGCAGAAAATGCCTGGTACTTAATATTATTCAGATTTTGTAGGCTTATAGAAAGAATTTTAATTTTTGTATGGGAGTAAGGTATATGTTACGTAGTAACTATTGCCCGATCTGTGACAAAGAAAAGGGTGTGTAATATAAAAATCGCTAATCGGTATGTTATGTGTGGCTTTTACTGTACATTGTCACAAATAGAAGGATACTTATGGCCAGCAGTGAAACATCACTGAGCCAGGCATTATGATCATGAAGCACATACCTTGCGGTCAAGTCAGCTGCTCTGTCTCTTTCTCTCTTCCTGTGTACTTCTTCCATCTCTTTCATAAAGTCATCAATATTCTGACCAGATAACGCCAACATCCTCTGCTGCAAGGAAGTGGGTTTCGTTGCGGGGACGGCGGAAGGGGGAGAGGAGGAACGCTCGTTTTCATCTATCGCCTCTCCATCAAAGTCTTCAAGTACCGGTAGGTTCTGTATTATCACTTGTGGTGTATGAGTCTGACGATAAAAATATAATAAATATGTTATAAAACCATAATAAAAAAAATGGATTACGCAATCATAAAACAATTGTGATTAAAATATTATCATTATCATCACCCCCCTCTATTGTTCAGCTTTTTATGCATTTCTAGGCAAGCTCCTGAAGACAGCCTCATTAGATCCACCGAAGATCTGCCCTAACATTCTTCATTTCATACATGTATACATACACTTTGTAGTCAACGGAATAAGATATGGACATGGAAACTATGTACAAAGGAAAGAGTGTTACTACTGAACATATCTGTGATTTAAAAGTGTGTTTCCAATTATAACTATACTAGTTGACCATATCCTTAAATTTTATTTTGATTACATTTTTGCTTTATCTAATCTCTTGTCACTAAGTGATATAACTTAATAAACTATTTGTTTTGAATCCTCATATTTACCAATAACATAAAAATGTCTCATTTATGTACAAACTACTTATGGAATAACTACTTACATAATCTCCAGGAGGCCCTTCATCCGGCAAGTCAGAAAAGCGAAGACTCTTCTTTTCTTTGTGAACATCATGTTTGATTGCTTCATATATCAACAATGCATAATTTGGAGGTGGGCCCGGGGGTACTCCTGGTGGTTCTACGCCAACTGGTTTTTCCTGAAAGTATGAAGGTGCATATATAAAATATGCCATTGCTATTGGCTATTACAATGAAAAAACATCCTAATTTCAATAGAGAAGATGGTTGGGTACTGCCACCGGCTTGGGATCACAGTAATAAACAAAATAAAATCTATAACCAAGTATACAACTGCACAACCTCAAGAGCACATTCTGCGTAGATCAGACCAAAATTAATAGTAAAAGCTGAAGGTAGCCCGAGTTAACTATGAGTTCTGGACTTCTAACACCTCACGTAACCACGGCTGCTGTAAAGCAATCGAAACGTCGGAAATATAAAGACAAAATTAAACGCGATAAAATTCGTAAATGGTAGTTTAATTTCAAATAAATTTTATATTTTTTCAAATAAAGTTTTATATTTTGTATATATGGATACATAAACCTATTTTTATTCTCAAAGTATTTTTTTTTTAAATTTTATTTATATTGGTTTTTAGTTTTATGTACTTAAGTATTTTGTTTTTGACGGGTTTCAATTCTTGTGTCGGTGTGGGACCACGGAGCACGGCGACGTTTATTTTTCTGTTAGTATTTTGCTTAGATTGACATTTTCAAATTCGTAATATATTTTGAATGGAATGTCCGATTTGAATAATTCAAAAAGTAAGATTGTTTCAATACCTGTGTATTGGAACAGTCTTGAATACGAAATGATTTATTTCGAATAAGGATTAATGTATGGTTAACATGGTCTGATTTCATTCGGCATTTCTATCAACTTTTAAAATTTTAAAAACTAGTTATAGTAACATAACTGTAATAGTTGGACATATGGTTTTCCGAAGTTTCTTCTAGATATTGACATGTTCTTTAATATTGTAAAACATTTTTTTATGCTATCATCAATAGTTTCTCCAGCGATGAAAGACTTTTTATGGCAAATTTTTTCACACCTTGGGTTTTACATAATTGTAAAACCCATAATTTAAGATTTTAGTGGGGATCCTTAATTTTAGTAGTAATAAATATAGCCTATGTTACTTGGGGTATATATAGCCTATGTTACAAGGTAGCATTCTAATGGTGAAAGAGTTTTTGAAATCGGTCTAGTAGATTTATTCATTACAAACATACAAAAATACAAATCTTTCCTCTTTATAATATTAGTGTATAGATATATATGAATATGAAAGAAATTTGGCCGAGATTGAAGGTAATACCATGGTATATTATTCACATATATGTTTTTATTTCACTTTAGAGTACTCTTGGTAGAAAATATGAGACCACATAAACGAAGCAACAGCTAGTACAGTTTTAAATATTGTTACAATTGTAAAAGGGAGATTTATCACTGGATCTCTCTGAACACAATCAACATTATAAAATCTGATCAGAGCTCAAGGAGAGCCGTCACATTATATTTGTTTATATATATTGTAGAAATTTCTTCTGTGTCGCAGAGAACATTTACGTATATAATTTGGACATGACACCTATAACCGAACTATTATTTGTGGTCCATTCAAATTCTTATCCCGAGGTAGAATTGAACCCGCCATGTGCAGTGTCGCAACTAAACGTTTAACTACTATCTCACCGAGTCATCAAGTTTTGGCTTTGGGTAAGATAAAAACTCAATCTATATCAGCAGTTTGGTGGCCATTAAGATATAATGAATACAAATTAGTTTATGTATTAAAAAATTAAGTAGATACAGTTTTACTGTGTATAACAACAATGTTGTGCTGAAAATTTTGTTAGTCCTCTAAATTATTGATAATCTTACTCTGTAAACTGAATCCTTCTTCAATATTGGTTTTGGTAATGTAGGATGCACCGTGTCCATTGGCAAAGGAATTTGAGATGGTACATTGCCATATATTAAGTTGTCAGGAACCTGAAGAATAAAAGTGAATTAAAAACATTTAAAATTTCTAAAAAAAAATTACAGTTCAAGAACATTGCTAAACTTAATTTAATAAAACGAGAGCCTTATAATAAATAATTATACTTTTTACTTAATGTTTCCAAATTATAGTTACTTTTTCATTCAAAACAAATTTTTAAGTAACCTGCAATGTCGGTAATGGGATGTCATCAACTTGCACAGACTGCGCATGTTTTACAGATTCGTAATATGAAATTAAATGTGCTCTCCTCTTCTCATATTCCATTTCCTGACGTTTAAGCTCCACCCATTTTTCTGGATCATCTTTGTCCTAAAATCAAATTTTATTCCTGTTTGATTCTTCAGAAACACATGAATTATCAATTACTTAAACATAATTCATAAAAATAATACAACACAACACGAATACCTGTATACCCTCAATAGATAGGTAAAGGTGACAATAAACTATTAATGGACAGTTTTAATTAGTAAAATTTAATTTTAATTGTTTTTTATTATAATTGTATGTACATAATCAAGAGGATCTGCATCTGAATCAGAAGATCCAACTATGATCCCTTACACGGAACTTTATCATTGGCTTGAACACTGAAACGTTAAAAGGTTCACCAACAATCTAAATAAGCTCTTGTGAAAAGAGCGTTAAAGTGAACATATGGTTCTGAAAGATAATGTTTATTACTTATCAAAAAAAGGCCTTCAGGCCACAAAAGTGTTAGCATTTTGCCATTATAGTGAGTTTCAGCTAAGAAGATTAAATGTTACAATAATTTGTATGAACACAGCTTATAATATTCTATACTTACATACATCTTAAGGACTCTGTCAAAAGTTTCTCTTAATTTTTTTCTTTTTTCTTTCAAAACTTTTTCATTCAATGGAGAAGGTTGCAGAACATTATATTCTTAAAAAAAAAGGTACTTTTAGTACAGTAATTAAGTAATTAACAGTTTATCATTATAAATGCAGATGTTATTATAAAAACCTAAGATCATCAAAGAAAATGTCGTAAAAAGTAACAATTTTCTTTTACTACTAGTAAGTTTTTTATGTTTGATTTGTGGTAGCAGTGTTTTGTTGTTTCTCATGGGTGTCATAAGTGTCAGCAAAAGGAAAAGCCATGAAAAAATGCATGGCACTATAACATAAACTAATATTTAGATGATGAGAGTCAACAAACCCCATGACAAGGCATGCCATCCATCAAGTACTGCCAAAAGAAGAAAAGTGAGTTGCAGAAGCCCATTTGGCTTTGCTAAATTGTGCCATATGGAAATCCCTGTGGGTAACAGGTGGGAGTCTTCCTAGAAACATAGTGGAGTCCGATACCCAGCAATCGGACATTAATAGTCAATTTTTATTTTTAGCCATTATTATTTTGCATACTCTGAAAATAATAGGAAATCAATGAGATTTTTATGAAATTATAAATCATAAGAGCACATAATCAAATAGTCAGTTGTTGACTATGAGAGAGAAACTATTTAATAAATTAGTACAACAATAAAAGATATTTGCTTACAACTATGCAGCCTTGGTGCCCCGAAAAGTACCAGCGTGCCCAAAAATTACTTTCAATGCAGAAAGCAGAGTACTTAGATAAAAAAAAATTATCTTATTATTCCATCCACCATAAATTATTATTATTTAATGTAATTTTGAACTACTTAAACTTAGGCAAATCACGAAGCAATACTTAAAGTGTGTGTAAGAATAAACTTTACTCATACCAAATACTTGCCGCTTCAAATATTCACTTTAAAGTACAAGTATTTTTAACAACGCGGTTTTAGGATGCACGCCTTAGTAAAAAAACAAATATTTTGAAATCTCGTCTTCTGCCATTTTTTGTATTTATTAATATTAGTACTTAAAAGTCTCGGTTCAGTATGTTATAAATATGACTAATATTTAGGCATAACGATTAGATCTTGTAAATTAGAACTACAGTAAAGTTCACTCAATATACCCATTTCATCAATTTTCTGTAGTTCCTCAAGAATTTGAGTAGGATCTTTCATTTTCAGCACTGCCGCTCTCACCATTTGCCGTTGCCTTTTATTCTTTTTTAACTCCTTTTTCCGAGCTTCCTTTCCTATTAGCAGAAGTTTATAATATTAATATAATAAACAAAAATGTTCATTTTATTCATATATTTTATAGTATTTACTTACGTGCTTGGTCTGTGGGATTCATGTATTTACCACTTTTAGTGGTATTTATTGACCGCCGACCCATTTTTACTTCTTATATTACTATTCTATGAAGTTTTAATAGGACTTTACAATTATTTTAAATAATCTTCCGAATTTGATAGGAATAAATGAAACTGCTCTAAAATCTGAAAGAAATCTAAATTCTAACCCAAAATGTTTTTGTCATTTACCAATACACCAGAGTCACAGACGTATCATCTTTCACTACCATCACAGAATATATATACTCTTTAGCGAGAGATCACTACAGAACCAAAACAATTATAGTCTCGATAATCACAGATTATTTTATAATTACTGGTAATGGCCGTCAGAATGAAAAGCTTGTAACCAATGCAGACTGTTTGTGAAAAAGCTAACAACACTGACTCTATCGTAGTCCAACGTCGTATATTGCATTGCACTACCATACAATCAGTTTTAGTATTTAATGAAATCATATAGATCACCTATTATAATAATTGCTATGTGCTACTCAGGATCTATGATCACGTTATAATGAGATGAACACGAAAACTGTGATTCATATACATTTTTGAGCTATGTCCAGTAACTGCATATGACTACGAAACCTCTGTAATAAAAATGTTATTCCATGCAGCCATAGAGGTTAATATTTATTGCGACATGCTTTTTGGCTTAAACCCATATCTATTTAATAGAATTTACTCTCAGATGCTGCATAAAACAGTATAAATGTTTAAAATTAAAACACGAAATAAGCATAAATAAGAAAACTCAATATAGATCAAAACGTTTGCAGTTTTGATGCGCTGGTAAAAGGCTACAGAAATTTGCTTTTTACAGATAAAAAAAATATTGAAGAGCCTCACTCCTCGGAGGAAAAGTTTAAAGAGGTCAGCTTCCTGCATCAATCACAGTTTAGTTGGGAGTGTCCACGGAGTCACGAAGCTTAATTTTTGTAAAAGTCTTTTGTCATATAATCTATCCTTTCAGTGATACACTTTCAAAATGTACCATGGACTTACCACTAAAACTCTGCTCCAGGTAAGAAAGTAAAAAGATACAAGAACAATGTTCTAAACTTCACAAGAACTAAGGGCTGTCCCTACAATGTGTAGTCAGGACGACTAGCATAGTATGCAACTTAGTAAGCTGCTAGACATTGAACTGCAAAAGCATTAAATTATCTTTTACAGTGACGAAAACACGATAGTTAATATTAAAACAAAGTGGTTAAATGTAGTGACTATTATTATTTCTTGTACTAATTTCTGAACACATTTATTTATTTATGTTCATCATTGATCATCTTTTCAGTCTATCACAAGTCCACTGCTGAACATAGGCCTCC
Source organism: Bhutanitis thaidina (assembly GCA_029286595.1). Taxonomy (NCBI): domain Eukaryota; kingdom Metazoa; phylum Arthropoda; class Insecta; order Lepidoptera; family Papilionidae; genus Bhutanitis; species Bhutanitis thaidina. The sequence goes on from JAGSMS010000010.1 coordinate 6,098,401, forward strand.
CCCAAAGATTGCCACAAAGCTCAGTCCTTAGCCACCTACATCCATCGACTTCCCGCAACACTGCGCAGGTGGTCACTCCATCTTGTGGAGGGTCGTCCCTTTGCCTGTACGTGGCTGTCACTCGAGAACCTTTTTTCCCCAACGGTTGTCAAATCTGCGAGCTATATGGCCACTTCAGCTTCCTGATCCTTGCGGCAATATCGGTTACTCTAGTTCTGCTGCGGATATCATTGTTGCAAACTCTATCGCGCATAGAAACTCCGAGCATAGCCCTCTCAATAGCGGGCTGAGAAACTTCGAGCTTCCTCATGCAGCTAAAGCCGACGCTTGGCTCTACCACGTTAGAATCTTCGTCTTCTCCATGTTCATCTTAAGACCAACCTTTTGGAAGACACTATTAAGGTCATTGAGCATATTGCTAAGCTCCTCCAACGGTCCTGCCATAAGAACTATGTCGTCGGCAAATCGAAGGTGACTGATGTATTCGCCATTGAAGACTCATTAGAGTGGGATGCAACTCATTTGTTGCATCACACTGTAGCGCAGAAAAAAAATGTCTTTGATCTCGACTTTTTTTGTTTTAATTATCCTTTTATTTTTTTTATTAATAACTTGTTAACTAATTGTTGAGTAATTAATAAAATTTCTTTAATGCTATCTTTCTTTCTTTCATTATACAAACACCTCAGCACTTCGATATACCGAAAGTCTATCTGGCACCGCTGGAGAGACTGTGACACATAGTCCACATACGCCAGACGTCAAGGTAAAATGTACTCCTCTGTACAATCTGACGAGAACAACCACGCTTCTACTCCACGCTATCGTCGTAACACCGTCATGAATGACGGAATTAAACATCTTCTGAAGGACTACAAGTATCGGTTTTACACTCGCTTTCAGAAGCTCAGCTGTAATTCCGCGGTTAATTCGCGGTTTTTTTTGGCGCCTGGAGCTTTTGGGTTTAGTCCGTGCTGTTTCCACTGACCTGCTATTTCTATCACCCGTGATTATGCAATGGGAAAATAACCATAAATTTAAATACTTGATTCGGTCGACGAAAAGAATGGCAGCCTGTGCCATCAAGTTTGTTGTTTTCAATACGTTTGAACTTGAACTTTTCTAGTGTCACTAGTCCTGATATGACTCTTAACTATAGAATTCCAATTGTTTCAATGTTATGATATGAGAAGGGTTGTTCATAGAGGCTTTCACATAGTATGCACTAATCTCAACTATAATTAAATAAACATTTTACAGAATTCTATATTACTACTTTATTTCTTGACGTGTTGACGCAATGGAAAATCAAAAGGTATGAAACGTGTAGGAAACTACTATTGCTTTCATGCGTGATCAGACAAAACCAAGTTTTGGATCAGGCTGTAGCGAAATCAATTGAAAGGGGTATATTGAATAGGACTGAGGAACAGGAGAATCTTTCTTAACCCAATTGAAAATATTTTTTTTTTAAGATTTGTATTAGGACTCTAGACGGGTTAACTGAGTTCAAAAATATCCTATATACTATTCCATGATATAATTTACGCTTCTGCCAAAAATCGTGCATATCTGTCTATCTTCGTGTGTCATAAGTATTATAATATATATATTATTATATATATTATAATATATAATATATGTATTCATATTTGTTTATATGTATTTATTCCGTCTTTATGTATATAATTGTATGTGTATTTTCTATATTTATTTAAGTATCTTTTCTTTTTTTTTTTTAACAAATTTATTGTTCGGCACCCTTACTATATCTCTCCACGCCCCGGGTTGACTGGCAGAGAATGCCAAGAGGCATTAAGTCCGCCCTTTATAATACTATGTTTAAAGGTATTTAAATAAAGTTTAAATAAATAAAATAAAAAAAAAAATAAGTCTTGACTATAACTCATAACAATAGAATTACAATTGTTTGAAAGTTATAACACGAGAAGGATTAAGCGTGCTTGAATGACTAACATACAAACTTTCCCATTTGAAATGACTCTTCTAGTGCCATGTGCCTTTTATGACTTTTAACAATAGAATTTCAATTGTTTAAAAGTTATGACACGTGAAGATATAGCATATAGCATTTCACACATACATGTATACAAATATCGATACAAAGAATTTTAAATATTATGTATAAGTATAGATGTACTCCATACTCATTAATATAATATTCAGCTTTATTTTTATGTACTTTACATACATGCTACTTTTTGAGGTCTGTCTGTCTTTTTTTTATGGGAAATTTCGTGGAGACATTAATATTTAACTTGATAGATAACGAACATACGTGTACCGCGCTTTATAAGTATTTTGTTTCCATATGTATATGTAGAGTGTAAATATATAGAGCGAACTGCATCATCGGTAACAACACACTTTTTATGTACGTGGTTTATCCAAGCGGCGGCATTTGCTGGTCAACTGTGGTAGACCACGGCCTGGCTTCTGCATTTCCTTCGGTGAGTGTGGGTCCAGAGGGCCACTCCCACTCCCCATCCCCCTACTCATCTTCCCTCCCTACTATATACCATATACTTTTAAATATTTAGCCTACAACAGAAGTACACAAATCTTTCTTTAGCTATCATCACCCCATATGACAGAAAATAATAATTAATCTAATTAAATATCTGGTTAAAGAAATGATGTAATAATGACGTATTACCATAAGTACATCATCCTAACAGAGCGAGGTTCAACTCCCACTTGGAAGGCGTTTTATTCCCTGTTTCCAATACATTAAAAATATTATATATCGCCTAACTGAAGAACAGTTTGTCTAACCATATCAATGTTGGCCACAAGAACCTATGGGCAGCGACATCATTAGTGCGAGGGTACCGTCACAGCGTTCACCAAACCGCTGTACCTCGCGTGGTGACTATGAAAATGAACGGTCCTTCCAAGAAATGCATACTAGCTATTGTGTGCGCTTTGTTGATCAGGCCTACGTTTAGTAGAGGACTTAATTCGGCTGATGAAGAAGAAATATTATAAGCAGAGCTGGGTTAAAAAATATAGGGGCCTTGTTATAAGCAGTTGCCTTTTTTTCATTTAGGTTAATCAAGCTTTGGTTATACTTATCTATATTTATAATAGCAAAATACGACAGACTAATAACAAAATCTCAGGAACTGTCAACTTTAGAAACATGACATTTAGGTCTGACGGGGTAGATATCTGGTAAGAAAGGATTTTACGTTAAGCCTCCTCCAACGGGGTCAAATTAGAGTAGAAAAGTCCTAAGTTTTTAAAGTCAGAGATATTAAAATCGGTATTTTGGATGATTTTAAACAATAAAATAGTCCAATAAACGTTTTTGGAAAACAACTTAGCGGCGTAGAACAGGGGATAGAAGTTGGTATGGGAAAATTTTATTTAATGTTATTAATTTGAAACATAATTAAAATACTCACCAAAACTAAGAAAATAAGAAAAGATTTTTTTTAAATAATAAAAATTTCCTGAGTTACTGCTTCGAATATATTATATACGAATTAAACATCTCTAACATAAATGTTTTAATTTTATCTATAACAAATAAATTTTAGACTAGCTGTAACAAGCGACGGCTTTAATAAGAAATGGCTATATTCATTGTATATAATTTATTTTTTGTAATTAAATATGTACCTATATGATATTTAACTATAACGTATACATATCGTGTAAAATGTTCGTTTCTTATATACAAGACGACTTAATTCCTTAATTATTATAATAAAGGGTAATTATAAATTACTTAATGAGTACACAAATATATTATTTCGTTTTTAATTATTAAATGTATTTATGATTAAAGTCACAAAATAATTATTGGAAGTACTTATCAAAAGTAGTTAATGATTTATTAACATTAACTACTTTTGATTCGATGGTTTGGTCAACCGGAATGAATGAATTAAGTAAGAGTTTGTGGTCCAGAAGTGAGTGGCAGAGTCGGCTAGACACGTCCTCGGTTGTCGTATAGGGCATATATATGGGCTAAATTAAGAGTAAAGATTAAGTCAAATACTGTCAGGCATCGTTATAATCTGCCACCATTTTTCCTTCTGTGATTGCCGAAAGAGGTGACTAAACGAAAAGCCCTGAAAATCACATGGTAATCTCCGCTAGCAAACCAGGTCATGAAGCTCGCTATGAGTCACGTTCCATCTCCCGGAGGAGCGAAAAAGTGATTACAATCAAAATCAATTAGACCTATAATCTCTGCTTACCCTAATGTTAAGTGAGTGGTTATGCCATGCTAGTGTCCTTTTATCTACTCATTTATCTTATCTCAAATTCCTCCAGTTTAGTTGTCCAGTCATATTTTTCATTCCGTCAATCTTCTATTTACGTGTGACAGTCGGAAATTCCAAGTGACTGAAGATGATTAATTTTGTGAAGCTTTACAAAGAAGAGCATCGACTTGTTCAACAATCTGTTACCTTTTCTTACTACCATCATCATCAGACACCATACTGCTATTGCAATCTCTTCTGTTTATAATAGGTCTTCCTAGAATTTAATGCATTAAAAAAATATGATACAGTCTTGTGTCTTGTGCAGCAACTGTTTAATAAAAATAGGCACTTTCCTTTGATAGTTCAAATTATTATTTGAACTCTGTTTGTTGGCGGTCTTTTATGCTACTAAATACATATAATTTTTTTAGATACTTATTAAACATTTACTACATTGTGTTTGTTTACAGACCAATGTTGTACAATAAAAAAATCCTAAAAAATTAAAAATAACATGCAGATTTTATCAACACCATGCCTAATGATAAAGGTCAAGTTATCCATATTTATGATGTAGCGCTATGAGTAGCAGATATAGATATAAATATATCCATGCTGGAGAATATATACGTCTACCTAGTATTTACGCGAGACGGCGACGACCGGCGGCGCTTGTATTACGTCGGATCACGTACTACGCCATACGCACACAAATAAAAGTTTTACGAGACATCCACTACACAGTCTGCACAAATACCTATATTCGTATATTTTACTACTCACAGATTTCATTCATGTACCGAAACTAGACCTCTCTTTCTATCTCATTCATCCTAATTGATGTCGAATGCGAGTGGGTGAAACAGCAAAGTTTTCACCTACGTTAGACGCTTGTTGAACCAAATAGACGTCGTCGGTCGAAGTCTCACTCGCTCCCTCGCGCAGTAGCAGAGATCGCGTCCAAGGCGTGTGTTCGACTTTCGGGCGGCGGCGTACGCTAGTAGCGTGTCTTCATTATTGATGCAAAAGTTCCACGATGGTAGATCATAACGAAAAATTGTTACAGGAGTTGCTAAAGAAAAGTGGAAATAATGTTTGTGCCGATTGTGGAAGCGAGGGTATGTTATCGTGTTTTTAACTAGTGATTTACATTGGCTCGTAAAGCGTGGTATTTCTATGGGGTGAACAAGCGGGGGGCGTAAGTGCGTCCATGCTCTGGAGTTCAGTGACCTCAGCGTAAAATGCATTCAATGAAAACAAATCATCGACATTGAGCGTAATAACATTGAAATGATGATACAAACATGCTGACTTGTACAGTAATTTAATTTAGGAAAATCCCTGTGAACATTGTTGCAGTTGTTACCTAAATAGGCAGGGAGTATTGAAAATCGATTTTTTTTTGTAAATTGAGCACCATCGTTAATAACATTCTAAAATAATTTTATTTACTATTATAAAAATTGTGTCCAGAGGTTTGAAAACTTTGCGCTTGAATGGGTAGAGATTTTAAATTTTTTGCTCTAATATTAATTTTACTTTTGATTAGTACGTGTAATATAAGCACAACTTAGCACGTATACTTAATGACATGAGGTTCTTCCAGAGCTTAAAAAGGTATTTTATTGTAGACATAGTCATCAGTCAATGTCGATATACTAGATGACTCATTCCTCGCGTTCTTTCTTAAACTCTGCGGCCCCTAGTACTACCTACCAACCAACTGCCAAGCGTAGAGGCGTTTAGCGTTCTTTCGCATAAACATTTTTGGTTTGTTAGTAAAACATATTTTATTTGCAAAATTTACTGTTCATCTCTATTTCTAAAGCATATCACCATTACCCTAACAATATAATCATTGTTTATACACATATTTTTTAACTTTATTTTTCATTTAATTTTTTGTCTTATTTTTTCTTAAATTGAAGGTACTTGCTTAAATGAACTAGATAAATATTCTGCGTATTTCTAAACCTGGAATTACTTTAATATTTTTCGTGACTGTATTAAAAAATTACAAGTTAATCGATTTATATGACCTTGATTAAAAACTAATAGTTATAAAAACTAGATCATTTATAACAAATCTCTTTAGTCTCTGTACTCGTATAACTCACAGAACAATAATTAGATTAAAATACATTCATACTATGAAATATGATGACTTAAACTTTCTAATAAGCGACAAATGCTAGAGCCGTTTCGATAAAAATGTCACATGACATCAAGTTCCGTTTGTACGAATTCCTACGCGTAGATGTTAGATGATATTACACTAACGAGAAACTACGGAAGTGTAATAATTGTTGCTAATATTTGTACGGCTACTCAGTTTCGTTACATAGGTATTTTTTACAATCTTGTTCCTTCAGTAATATTTCATAACTTTTAATTACACCTTGTCTGAAAATATATAAAATATAACTTTTGTTTATACAGTAGGTCCCAAAAATAGCACTCCTCTAAAATCTTAAGTTAAATTTAAATTAAAAAATCTTATATTTAAAAATCTTAATTTAAGTTAAATAAAATAAACTAAGATTAATATTTTGTATATATTCAATAGTTGTATGCTTGATAAATACAGACTATTAATCGAGTATTATTAGTCAGATGTAAGTGAATGAAATTTGACGCTACATTTTTTAAACTTCAAAAAAAAAATTTTTTACTTTACATTTTAATTACGTGCAAATAAAATCAATTTTATTTAAGTTTTCGATTATGCGATTAAAATACTTAAACATATGAATTTTTGTATACCGTATGTTCTACAGTGTGGCAAGATGTCGATGGCGGGGGCTTATTTGCTATGCCATAAAATCTCACACGAAATTTTTGTGAATTTGTTTGTGACTTAGCGGATAAGGCCCCGAGTGGCACAGGACAATCTTAGGTGCAGCTCTTTATGTTCAGCAGTGATTAGTTCACCAAGTTAACAAGTTGAAATGATGAATAATGATATGATGTTATGTATGTTTGTTTAACAAAGCAAGCATCGCAGAAGTTCCATGGGCTACATTTTATTTTAACATTACGTGAAAGTATGAATGTTTGTAGTTCATAATAGTAAATAAAGAATATATTGTGTGGCTGTACGGAACCCTCAGTGCGCGAGTGCGCCTCGCGCTTAGTCTATTTTTAACTCTATTAAGAGGTCTCTTCTGACAACTTTTTTTCAACACTCGGACGAAGCCACCGGGTGTCGACTAGATATAATATATAAACGTTTATTTATATACGGCTCAGATATACATGAAATTGCGGTTGATGTGGTTCCATACACATAATGAATGGCTAAATATTTTCCTTCTTTCAATGTTTTGTAGAATACTGTTACTTTTTCCTTTGTATATTTTTAGTCCTGAAATGGGTGTCAGTAAAACACAGGCATGTCAATAGAATGCGCTTTCCTGAACATTTAACTATGAAATATTATATTTAAGTTTTAATAGGTACATTGACCTTTAATTAACCATAGCGTGACGTACGTGTAGTGTAAGTTCTATAAAATTATGGATATCATCTCCTCATTACATAATTTTAATTTATTAGTTGTTTTTCAACATGTAATTTATATTGTAATTAAGGAGATTGTTCGGTCTGTTGCTTCCGAATTTAATTTTACGCAATTAATACGGACAGCCGTTAAAATCATTTGCGATTATACGAACTGACTGGACACTAATTACCTCCTTTTAATAAATTATTTAAAACCACCAAGGTATGTCGGAGATTACACACGATTCTTTTTTGCTATATATAGTTTTCCTTAATTATTAAATTCACAGATAATTAAGAACTTGTTGACATTATTAACTGGGCCCGTGAATTTATTCGCGTAGAATTTGTAATTTATGTAATTACGTAAATTTAGAATTGATGTACTCTGTAGTCTTGCGACTACTTCTATATTTATTTTAGAGACAATCTAGTAATTACTAACTTCCAATATCAAGTTAGTCATGAGAGTATCACAGATGTCAAATTAAGTACTTTGAGACTAACTTAATTCCAAGTTACTGTAACTGAGTTCCAAAAAAGTATGTAATTATACTGCATTCCTAGAATTGCAAATTAAAGGAAGTTTAGTCTCACAATACAAAAAGCTATAAAATTCCGTTGTTACTAATTTGTTTTTGAAACTTTATAAGGTTACTATATAACCTAGGTTAGTAGGGTTTAAAGAATTTATTTAAAATGCCTCGTCATTTTATATTTTTAGCATATCTTCCGCGAAATAAATGTAAAGTAATAAAGGCATTAAGTTCGTCCATTGTAATCCTTGGCACCCATACCAATAATACAATAAAGAATAATACAAATATAGTGGCGGTGTTCTTTAGTAAAAAGGCTGTTTACGTACTAAATGGACACCGATGGTACAATAAGGCTATCTGTACCAAGAATGAAACAGTTAGAAATATCCGGAAAAAGATTAACTTTATTGAAAACAACATAAAGAAAGAATAAAGAGAGATTAAGGAATTGCTTTAGAGGCGTTTGAGTATATTGTTAATTTAAATGAGTCCTGAATTTCTTGTCTCGCTTACTTTTATTGAAGTTCGTTTGGGGGTTCTCAAGTAAGTAAAATTTAATTATTTAAGCTTTCTTCATTCCCATTGCGCAGTGAACATAAATATCTTCCAATGGGAAGGTTTTCCATTGGCGTTATGCTGATCAGTGGGGTTGGTGGTCGCAGTATCCATCTTCTCGTTTCTTATATAATTTTAGAATGGTTAATACACCATCTTTTGGACACCATAAAATTGTCCAGCCATCTCCTTAGTGAACTTTTACGACGACCTATGAGCGAAACTTACACACTAAACGGCGACTAGTTCACCACCTGTCACGATGTCCCAAATAAACTCTGGTGAAAAGTGGTTTTAAAGAACTAACATGTCTAGACATTTACCAACACATTGGCAGCAAGTCCAGAAATATAAACTGATAATGAAAAATGAAACGTTTTCACGTTCAGCTGATCTCGTTTTATCGCGTCATCAATGTTACTTTAGTGCCTGTTTATTTGCAAAAGGCATAGGCATATTTTTAATGTCTGGTGTAGGTGTAAAATGTTGCTCGGTCGCATGGAACCAGGAAAACATCGGTTAGTGAACTTTTTAGATTTGCCAGTTTCTTTTGAAACCAGATACGGACATATTATTAAATGTGTACATGATTATTAAATTTCATAGTTTCTAGAGCCGTTTTTAATCACTTTTATGTACCTATATGGATACTTATGTCTACTCATATATGCTTGTAATCGCGTACAGCGTTTGTTTTGTATTACTTTTAAGTCAAAATTATAGTCTTTCAATGTTCCACTTGTACCTTTACTTATATTTAAAAAGAGTTCACACAATGACAACTTCTTAAACCCCTGTTTATCAAAAATAATGGTAACAGTTGTTTCTATGAAAATAATTCTCAAATCCCACGCATAATTACTAAGCAGCTGTTTAAATTACATTGTATACCTATAATTTAATTTAATATATCACAGAAATAAACGATTGGTAATACTGTTATTCATTTATTTATGATAAGAAACCTAAGCAATGCATCTCGACCGCTGCAACCTAGAGAAGTATAAACAGTACCAACTGTAACTGTCCTCCACAAATTTTCTTTTCAAATCTTAATTCTTTAAAAAATGTGATACTCTTTTTTTTTTAAACGCTACACGGTGGAATTTCTCCTGTATCGTTTATGTTTTTACGAACATACGTTTTCGTGGTTTGGTTTCGAGCGAGACCCGTAGCGTTAAAGTCAATTGTTAAGCTACTGCGCCAACCGAGCCGATATTATGTAATTGAGTATTTCAACATTCGTTATCACAACCATCAGACCGAATAGTACTGTGTAAACTTCACGTCTGAATTAAGGCCTCTTCCATATGTTCTTCTTTTATAAGCGTTACAAGTCAATTACCTTCCAAATAATTTACACCGTTGTCACAAAGCCACTGATCTCATTCGAATATACTCTATTGCTATCCTCTTAACGCTAAGGAAAAAGTATCGTTTTCACAAAATTTCGCTATTCACGTTACATACAGGAAAATTCATAACATTTTACTATCACAGGATGACTTGCATGTATGTACTTTACTACTTTTACTTTTTTGTCATTAAATAATTACTTATTTTTGAGAATAAAGAGAGGTAGTTCGTTTATGCGTAAGAAATAAACTAGAAGACTACTGGTCAGATTTCATATTGCCATCATACAAAAATGTTACTGCAACATAAGATAAATTCACTGCTTTCTATGCACAGATGTAATAAAATAAAGACGCACATAAACTACTTTCAACTTTGAATTTCAGCACACGAGTACATCACATCGATTAAGTCTAGCGGATGAAAACTCTCAGACTGTGATACATTTAGTGTGAACGTTAAGCATAAGCATACATAAAATGCAATAAAAACTTTTGTGTTCTTGTGTATGAGGTGAGGGAGACGAGAAGGTATGACATAATTGCCGTCCGTTGCCCTGAAATAGTTGTTCTAAAACGATTTTGTAACTAAGCGATATTTCTGCCACAGGTGCGATATGATACTACAAATATCTTATACCTTTCAGACAACTAAATGTTTAGACCGTTAGTGCTGCAATGCTTGCAGTGATGCATAAATCAATCTTCAATGACGCATGCAGTTCACCGCTACCTCGATGCAATAGTGCGGGACCTTTTGGACATTTCCGAGATAGAATAGCATTTGTTGCAAGGGTTTATAGCGCAGTTTAGCGACGTATTGATTATCAATTTGGCACCATTGTAGTGTTTATAACAGTAGTAGCCCAGACGTAGCTCGATAGAGTCAAAGACCTCCGCGTACGTAGTTCACGACGGGGCTGGATTCTTCATAACCTTCTATTTAAAGTACCATTCAGTGTAAGTTTTATCTGTGAATTCGGACCTGCTTCCAAATTCGGTCGTAAACCCAAATACATGAGTAATTTACGTAGTTGATACATAAGCAGGGGAGGTATAAGTTTATTTTAAGTAGTATATTTGTTATTAGCACTCGCTTGTCTTTGCCTTCACGTGAAAGGACACTATGTTGTTGCAATCTAAGATTTATAGTATTTGCGGTGTTACCTTGTAACATTGACTATTTTTTCTAAAAAAAAACACTCAAAGATGTATTTAGGGCAAAAAGTAGTGCGTTAAAAGCGTCGATAAATTTGTAGAAATTTAAAATAATTCAGAATTATACCATAAGATAAAGTGTAATTTTGCATCATTCATTCAACTTTTTTATTCAACATTACAATTCGAATACATTGAAGTAAACTCCAACTTATTCTAAAATGACGGCTCTCGTGTATTTAAAAGTACTTTTGCGTGCACACCAGATGATACGCACCCATTCGGTTACCAAAAACATAAATGCTATATCTAAGGAGCAAACTCCGTACACGTCCTACTTGAATATGATTTGTAGCTTAAATCAATTTGATTGAAATGTTCTCACCGAAACCCGTTTTGGAACATGCGAGAAGATTCACCCGCAACTGTTATGACCAAAACATACCGTGTGTTATTTACGATCGCCCAGAGGCCACCTCTCTATGTGTGGGTGACTCGTGACGTTGTGTCGGTGTAATGCTCTACACACCTATAATATAAAATGTATGCATGTACCAAATATATACCAAAGTGATGCAAGCGCCTATATTTTCTTCAGGTCTAAGCATAGAGATAGATACTGGTTTTATATATATCTCTATAGGTCTTAGGTATAATCTCCGCCGGTTCTGTTTAAAGTTTCAATGATATAAAAACATTGTCATTTGTATTTCGTAAATTTTCGCTGAATAACAGCGCAAAGTTTTTTTTTAAAATCGAACGTTTTTACTTCGGATAGCTTCGATGTATTTTACATTACAATTTGTTATTCTGAATGTATCATGAGAAATAAATAACATTGGTTATTGTGATAAGATATGTTCTACTTGCGTCATCAGGTGAAGTGCTGTACAATGCTTTACCTTTCACAAAATGAGTGTAGGTAGTTGTTTAAATTTCGCAATATTTTATACTAACTGTTGCCCGCAGCTCCACCACCACAACACACCACAAAGATGCGCCAATAATATATCAATGTACCTAACTTAATAATCTTACCATTTTTTAATTAGGTATACAGCCTCACAACTTTAATATCAAAGAAACATTGCATCTAAATGCGGTTTATAGACTGTGACCCGAGACTTATAAATGTTACTCGTTATTTACCTTTCAGATGGAGATTAGTATTTGTTTTCGCTGTGTTAGGTTTCCTTAAAAAAAACTTCGCGGGAGCTAAGCACTGACTCTATTTTAGTGGACCAGCGCGTCGAACATTTTTATTATTCACGCCGAGTGGGGCGTAAACAAATCACTTCATTCATATTTTAATATTGTAATTTCGCTGAACATTACCATATGAATATGCTTTGTAATATTTTTTAATTAAAGTTGATTTACAAAGCCAGCGTTGCGCCTGCTATTAGCTGTTCACATATTGACGTCATCCAAATTTCATCCTATGTTGACGAAATGTGGTACTCTTATCTCACGTTTCGATAAGGATACCTATATGCTCTTTTCACAAACAAACTACTTGTTATCAGAAATAACTATCCTACTGTGAAATACTTGATCGCACTATTTACACTATTTGGCAAATATTATTGTATTTATATTTATTTGTATTTACTCAATGCATTTCAGCCGGTAATGTGCGAATTCTAATTCGTAACTTTGTATGTATCTATAGCGTTATAATATTTGATTGGAAGGTCAGTATCCCTCCTTACATTACACAATACTTTGAGTGTAAGCACTAGTTGTCATAATTCCCTTTTTACATATTTTGGACTATTCAGGAGCAATGAATAGCATTTTAATAAAATGTTGACTATAAATTAGGAAAGGTCAAAAATCTATAATTCGTATAACATTTAACAGGCAATTATTTTATAATGATAAGTTTAAATACGTAGGTAATCATAGATAATGAGAACCCGATAGCTGCCTGATTAGTAGTGAACCTGCCATCGAAACAGGGTTATGGATTCGAATCCCGCGAACGTTTGTGTGATAAATATAAATGTTTGTCACTGAATTATATGATCATTCGTTTATAGTTTGTTGTTTATATTAACTCATACCCACCACGCTGCGTATGCGGTTTGATGAGCACCGTGCCACTACCCTCGCGATAGTGATGCTGCCCCCATCAGAAATCCGTCGAATTTAGATTGGATATACGTATCGACCGTAATAATAATGGCGGAAAGTCTCGATAGATATTCCGCCAGATTTATTGTCCCTTGCTGCATTTACCTCCTTTACTATCCAAAATTGCCCAATCATCCATCACTTAAAATATTCCCACTTGGCACCGAAATATGACTGCTCTTTAAATTATTGCAAATCATAGTGAAATGTTAACCTTGCGAAGGTTAAATAGGTTATTTTAAGAAGCACAGTTAATTAGCATCAATGATGTTAAATAAGAATTATTTTCCTCAATGGCCATTTGATTTTTTTTTTAAATATTCGGTTTTTTGTAATTTTATAGGTAACTCAACTGTATCGAATATACTTATTAGTAAATAAAAAATATATATAAAAGAAATAAGCTCTTGTGACCGTATACCCAATAATATGGTGGTCAATGGTTATTTGGGACAACGTTACAGCTGGTGAGCATATTAGTGTCCAAGCCAACCATACATATCATACGTAATTTTCGAAAAACTCATTGCTACGAGCGTTCCACATAGTGGATCACACCGAAGTCCTCTGATTCAGAGGCAAAGCCATATATTATATGCAGAAAAACTATACATAGGAGTAGGCGGAGATTACAGATTTAAATTTGTAGCCTAGTGGTCAGTGTGCTCGCTTTAGTTCCATAGAGCGCTCATTTACATGTTAATAACAATTTGGTTGCCTGGAAGAGACTATGCCAATAAATAAGGTCGCCAAATTGTACCTCCTAATTAAATTTTTTTTTCTGTCTTCTGTACTTTTGTTTTGTGGTGTACAATAAAGTATATACATTAATTAGTGCTGTGCAAGATTTGCAAGTGCTGAATTTACCACGTCCTAGGCAGTAAAGGAAAACATCATGAGGAATCCTAAATGTCTGAGAAGTATAAAAAAAAATATTATTTCAAGGACATGTGAAGTTCGCCAATCCGCGCTGGAGAAGTGTGGCGGACCTTTTCTGGCTTCGATAACCTCTCAGATTTGAAAAGGAGGCCTTTGTGGGATGAAATGGGAATTTATAGGCTGGCACTTTAAGTGAACTTTCGCAGCTCACACCACCATGAAACTCAATCCTAACCCACCTCCATGTATCGACTTCCCGCAAGGTGCCGATTTCGTGTGCAGGTCGTCACTCCATCTTGGTCGTCCTACACCACCTTTGTCTGTACGAGATTGCTACACGAGAACATTTCTCCTCCACTGGTTGTCGGTTCTGTAAGCCGGTACATTACTTCTTCAATTTGCTGATCCTTGCTAATCTTTATGATTTATGAACAACCTTTTTTCAGAGCCTGACTGGGCCTCCTACAACCTGGGTATATTCATCTGTATGCGATGCGCCAGTATCCATCGCAGTATGGGAGCGCACATTAGCAAAGTAAAGCACTTAGAGCTGGACCGCTGGGAGGACTCTCAGGTGCAGCGGATGAAGGAAGTCGGCAATGTCACAGCAAAGAACAAATACGAAGAGCGTGTGCCTCCTTGTTATAGAAGACCTATCAAGAACGATCCGCAGTAAGTATCGTAAGGAGTGGAGTGGTGTCGTAAGAAAATCTGCGTCATCTCATGGTTGTCGTAAATCTGGACTAATGGAAATACCAGAAAAACGTCCTAGCTTCCGACAGATATGTCGGACTCAAATATGTGGGATGTTGTATTTTATTTATAAATATGATAGACCTAAATTATCCAGACTAACAACGGGCAGCGGCGTCTAAGATGTAGCCGCCCACTAATATAATATATGGAGTTCACACGATTAGATATACATTTTGCAGTCGTTACAACCCACTTTTCACCAGAGCTTATTTGAAAGAAAACACGTGTCATCTTAGAGTTAAGACCAAGGATACAAATCGTAGATAGGTTTGGTAAGTTAGTAAGTTTTTAAAACGTATTGTTATGAGCTTTGAAAATAGGGGATCGAGCTCAGGTTTCCTCATTCGGAAGCAGTTATTCTAACCCCTATCCACAAAACCACCATAAATTCTGGAGATTCAGACATTTCCTCTATTTGCAGTGGACTGTTTAGAGTCGGCTAAAGAAGAAGTATAAAGAGCGTAGTTTGGATGGTGTTTTGAACTATTTAAACAGTCGTTCTTACCTTATTCTTATGTATAAGAAATGTAAAAGAATTTTTTCTCCTCCTTACCCTAACAGGACCACAGCCAGGGTAAAGATAAGGTTAGTAATGAGGACTATTGTCCACTTCAGGACATAGGAGTCTCCCACGAGGAAGATTTGCCATAATGGCCATGCTCGGCAAGCGGACTGGCAATCGCAGTATCAGACACCTGGCACTCTTGACGCTGCGGCCCATCGTCCATCTCATTCTAAAATCTTTACGTTGTGATACAGCAATTCTTTTCGCGAAATCTCACATGTGGACATAAACTAACCAGGCGTGCCAAGCGAGGGCGTGTCACTATTATTATAAAAAAATGTTACGTTTAGATGTCCCAAATTAAAATATAAACTTTGTTGCATCTCCGTTGGTTGAGTACAATTGATATTTCTTATTGTTTTTTGAACACCCGATGTCATGAACTGACATTAGCGGAAGAAAAAAATTATTTGATGGTACCACACTATTATTGGACACATAATGCATCACTAAAAATGCATTTTTTATAGTTTAAGTTAACGAAGCGGCGGGCAAAGGTTTATGTTGTTATTTCTTTTTTAAAAAACCTCACCGCCACTGTAAGGTTATATCCTGCATCGTAGAGAAATTGTAGATGTAAATTGCACATGGACAAAATACACCGGCATAGTCGAATATAACAAACAAAGTAACATTCGGTCGAGTCGAAAGTTAATTTAATAATATAGGTATCTGTCGAAGTACGTCAGCACTATATTATGTTCTGTAATTAAAATAACTGGAGAAGCACAAAATAATAGTACAAAATCAGTTTAATGTTTGCTTTCAGCTTTCCGTATACTTTGTATACAAAAGGCAAAACCGTAGGCCAAACAGCAGTCTAAAACGTAAAGCACCCCTGACGATTTAGATGGAATACCTCACAGCCCGTAATTAAACTGGCTCTTTTTACCTTTCAAACCGGAACACAGCTATAGTTATAGTTACAGCTATAGTTAGTATATATAGTTACACTACTATTTGGTGTTAGATATGGTTAAAGGAGTGATTACTATCCAGACGACTTCGAGGTAGAGCCTACCAGGAGGTACTAGGAAGTAAGACGTTGCAACTTATAGTGGCTGAAGTACATAATCGAGCTTCAAAAGGAAGAGAGAACGATCTCAAAATATGACATGAAGTAACAGAATAACGCTACTCCACGACATGACTGACATAAATCTTTCCGTTTCTTATAGAAACTTTAATTTAAACTAAACATTCGTAGGGGTCAAAAATTGTTGACTTCGAGCTTGCATTTTTTGAGCATTTTGTTGAGCTTTCGGCACTAGACCGCTGAAAATATAAAAAAAATATTTGGAAAATCCCAAAGTGTAAAACACATGTTTATTAATAATTTAAATCATTACAAGCAACCAATACGACTAGGATCACAGTAGATATGTTCAAAAAGGTTCTATTCTATATGAATCTGAAGCTAATAGAAAAAAATGGGGTGCATGCGGCAAGTTTTTCGGGGATACATCCGCACAGACAGTCTAATTGACGACAACCATAATTTTGTTTTAGAAAAACTATCAGGTGTTTTAAATATAGTGTTATCTTTATAATGGTATCTATTATAATAGATAAATTCAGTATACAATTCACAGAAGCGATTTAAGTACGGATTTAGCGTACGTGAACATAAAAAGTCTATAATAATGCACTCTCAAAAATACTTTTACGATATGAGGTGTTAAACATGGCTGGAAGTACCGAATTCCTGTGTAAATTGGTTCAAATTAGTGCGGTAAATATCCTCCTAGCCTATTATAACGACCATTGTACAAATCCTCAAAATGGCATCGTCGATGTTCCTTGTTTATTATTTAGTCATAAAATAATACGAATAATATTTACGGAATTTTTTTTTTATGAAAAATAGGCTTACGTTTGACCTCAATCTTGCCCGATGGAAGGCGAAGATGAGGCCTAGGATGGTACACGCTTGCCTAGATGTCTGTTCACTTTGGCCTTCATTTGGTTCAATTGTTTCAGTTACAAACTTAACTGTTTGTTTTAGAACCATCGCACACACTCGCTTCACTTAAGAGCTAAATTTTACTATACTTAACTCCCCAGCGAAGCCTACCATCGCTGTTGTAAATAGTTTTAACATAGAAAAAATAAGGCCCAGAATACAGTGCTCAGTACTTACAATAACTTTATTGCATTATCTTAACCTCAAACCTTGCCGATCTACTAAACTGTCAACAGTGAAAACCTCGTTCGAGTCCAGGGGTATATTGTGTCAAACCCGTCAGTCTAGTGGACTCTTAATCAAAACAATATTCGATTAAAATTTCCAATCTTTACGATTCGATCTTTAAACTAACAAATCTGCCGAGACCTCAAATTGAAACCAATCACGATTACCATCACGACTAGAGTTTCGTTTACGCAATAGGGATCAGGCTCGTTTACGAGCAGTATTACTGCAAAAAATATTTATGAATCTTTGCAAAATTTCAGGGTACTAATTGAGCAATGGATCCGTGCGAAATACGAGCGGGAAGAGTTCTGCCATCCTGAACGTCAGAGCTACCTGTCAGGTTCTATGGAAGGCTTCTTGATGAAAAGGGGGAAGGAAGACAGCCGCTATCAGCGCAGGAAGTTCGTTTTAAATGAAAACGAAGACACGTTAAAGTAAGATATTTTTTTTCTAACGTTATCCTCATCAGCCGGTATAGAGATTTCGAAGATTTAGTTGTACTTTTTTGCAGTTTCTTTTATTTCGTAATTTTTAATTGTGTACTTTACAGTCTTTGATAATATTTCAAGTATTGTATTATGTATTAGTATTTAGTTACGATGTGTGATTTTGAAATTTTCCTGTTTTCATTACTTTTTTTTATATAAAGAATGGAGTCTTCTAATGTAAATCTAATAAATGTAGACAATTTACTCTTTTGATGATCTTACTGCAAATAATGTCAAAAGTAACACATCGAATACTTCATTATATAAAGCTTTATACTTAATTTAAAGTATTTCACCCAGCTTTATTTTGTGTAATTGCATGCTAATTTACATTCGTTTTGCAAAAAACACTAATGAATAAACATAACACTAGTACCTGTTAATTGTGAATGAAATTATTGCTTATAACAGTATAACTTAAAACAGTATAAGGACTATGCTACATTTTAAAATAAATTTATTAACAAACCTCCTAGTGCCAGTTTCTACTTGTTCTAGTTCTAATATGGCACATACCAAGATGATTTCAGTTGTTTCAAAGTTTTGATACGTGGAGGGGTCATAGAAAGCCATAATATATAAATAAGGCTTCTGTAAAAGGTTTGCCAGATGCCAGTAGATTCGCTTTTAATATTTCTAGTAGTGCAAAAAATTATTGTAGTGGCACTTGACTTTTTATTTTTCACAAGGTTTAATTAAATATTCTATTTTGTTATTCGACATTAAACATGGTTAATGTTTATTATATACAAATTTAACAACAACTTGAAAACTTATTTACGTACGCTTAATTGCTTATTTACCTACAATAAGTATAATATAAAATGTGTTGTTTCTTATACATTGGTTTGACAAATAAAAACATTTAATTACTTTTTCATAATTAAACATAAAGACTTCTACTTATTATGCACGTAATCATCGCGTTGAGAACAAACAATCAACATGGTTTTGAAACTCATCATCATTAATTTTAATTACATGTTCTTTCATTCATTTGTTTTTCTAACATAAGACTGTTCGTACACCTGTCTCATTACAAGAGTGAAAAAAAGCATGTTTTATGTGTCCATCAACTACCTGTTTTGGATTTTAAGTCTGGTGAACGGTTTTATGATTCACTCGTAAGAACACAATAGCGTTGTATTTCAGTAAAAAAAAATACGGAAATCCGCGAATTTTATAACCTGCGTTTGTAACAAAAACGTTATTCCAAAATAATTTTAAATGAAAGTGTCATTTTCGCATTAGTGAGCATTGATGTTTGTTATCTGCGTGACGTGTGCTCTACGAAAACTTCCACGCCTACTTAATGAAACACTACGTCAAGGAGCTAATGCAAATATTGACTGACTAGCGGCTGCGTCATATTGAACTAAACGAATTGTTCACTGACTACGTCGCGGGTTTCAGTTCGCTTATCTTAATTTTTTCAGTTAACACTCCCATTACACGATATTAGCTGATTGTCGTGGAAATGTCGTTCTTCCCATTTATGATGACGCGTCTTTACTATGGTATTGCCAATTGACTGAACGGTTACTATGTCTTTTTGGCATCATATCACATTAAAAGTAAATACTAGTTCCGTACGTGTGTACCAAAAACGTAATTTGCTTTAATGATACCTTTTAATTTAACAAACTTAAAATAGTATTTTTTTTTTTTTAAAAACTTGAGTCTGTTTTTAAATTATTTCGCAATTAAGCTACTATCATATAAAAATTAAAAGGAGTAATAAAAATAACGTATTAAAGAGATGCACTTAAACTAGCCATGTTATCGTAATGATTTAAAGAAACTACATTACTAGGGTTGTCAAATAGCGACGCATCAAATATTATCAACGGAAAATAAAAAAATTCTAAAATACGTTTAAATATTTTAAATTATAATCATTCCTTCGTTTAGCTTAAACATATCCGGACTGGTCCTTAGGTATCATCACCCTTCCGACGACTGTGCCCGTGCCACGGGTTGTATCGGTCGGTTTTTCGGTCGGCTCCGTCTCAAAAACTTTGGTCGTTGGAGGTAAGAATGTGAGAACAATTGAAATTACGGTTGCCAAATTTTTACCCAAATGATTGTTTTAATAAAACGAGTCGGATCGTCCCCAACAGTTGCAGTTAATTTTAACCTTTATTGAACTTTGATTGGACTTAGGTGATATTCGTTGTCATTACATTCATTATCGCCTTGTAACATTGTCGCGCTTAATTTTAAACAGGATAATTTTGTTTAATTATTGTTTTGACAAAATATTTGTCAATTGTTATCATATTATTGCATTACCATGTTAACTAGCATTATCATGTTTCACATTAACATCAATATCCTAACATCGTTACAACAATGTATACATGAAATAATGAAATCTACAGAGATCACTTCCATGTGTTTTATTGCTGACGACACTCGATACTAGCATATATCTCGCCTCAGGTACCACGTGAAGGAGAACAAAGAACCTAAGGGCGTGCTCAGACTATCGGAATTGAATGTCGCTTTTGCTCCGGCAAAGATTGGACACATGAACTCAATGCAGCTGACCTATATGAAGGAAGGTTCCACCCGGCACATCTACGTATATCATGAAGATGCGGAGGTCATAAACTGCTGGTAATTATACTACTGAGTAATAATAAGATATGCGACACTCACACATGCCCCAAACAAGGATTCTCTCTTTCTTGGGATAAGGTAAGATAGATAGATATACATATACCATCAACAGATCAAAACATAATACATTCGTAATATATTAATATACCATCTCTTAAATAACTAAGTAAACTCTTAAGTAATATACCATCTGTTTCTCCTAATTATACTTCGCACCCCAATACATATATATTGTTATTGTTATGCTGCCATAAATAAATAACTAAAAAAAGTCTACAGTTTAAATCGACAGGGCATTCTATGTATGTTCCAATACTGGGTAAAGCTCTCCTCTCAATATTTGAGAGGGTTTTCGAGACGGGAAGAGTCTGCCACGCTTTTATGCAATAATGTGTGCAATGTTTTTTTTTTCACCACCGAGCACGAGGTAAATTCATTACTTAAAATTGCTATTAATAATTTATAACAAAATACTACCACAATACAAGTAAGTAATAGTGAAAGTTAAATAGCAGCCTTTAAAATTCTCATATACATTTAATGAAATTTACAGAACTGAAAAGTATTTGTTTTTCAAATAACCCTTCATGATAGATTTCAATGACAGTTACTTCTGATGGTATTATAATTAGTACTGTACATTATCTTTACATTGAGGTACACATGCGAGGTACACATGCGACTGAGACTGGCTACCAACCTTGTACATAATAAGATTATGGCCTGCGATATATTCTCACATATAAACGAGCACGGGCCTCTGCTTGCAGTCACTGTACATGCTAATATCATACGTCCAGGGTTCGAATATCTTCATCAGCCTTTCATATTTAAGTTCACTGCTCAACATAGGCCTCTTCCAGGAAGCACCAGTGAACAGACATACATTTCTCGGAAGGTAGACCCACACTCGCTACGAGGAAACGGCGGGCGAGCGTAGTGACGATACCCTCGCACTCGTGGTGCTGCCGTGCATGCACGTCTGTTAGATTTGGGTTCGAAAAATAAAGATGCATTTTAAATGAGTCAGGAGCCAGAACCTAGTTCGTCAACTAGCCGGGTGCACGACGTGCAGGAGAGGTTGGCATTTTTGATCCCCTCTGATATGTTCGAGTCTCAGTAGAAACTAATATTATTATTTGTGCAACTGCCAAATTATTGGTTTACGTTTTTCGGAAATTGACATTTTGTCAATTTCCGAAAAACGTAAACCAGTACAGTAAACGTAAAACAGTTTTAGAACCCTTGTCTTGCAAGTTTATTGTTCTCCAAGTACTAAATAGGCTAGTTTACTTTCGGAGAAAATCGTTTATTTACTTAATAATTGATATAAGGTCATCCCCTACCCATACCCATGACGTAACAACAATACTGATATCGCATGATAGATAATATTTAATTTTAGTCCAAATTTACCATGAAGCAGACCTTAATTGTTATTATGCGTACGCGCGACCGCATTCAAGGTAAATTATAATTAGAGGTGTCTTCCAATTTGTCCTCATTTATTGATATATAAATGTATTTGAAAAGCTTGTCACAGACAAAACTACATATACACAAATATTAATAACCATTATCTTCTTTTTCTTTTTAAGCCTGTAAATTACTTTAGTACATACCTTATTTATCTGTGCTGTAATAATGTCCACAGCTGAGTACATGCTTTTCCGCAAAAGTACCAACAAAAACTTACATGTCATGCATAATTAGTATAAATGCGCTCACACGTTTACTTATCAATACCTAATCGTCAATATTAAACCTTTATTCACATATTTATTATATGTACCCTATTTTTTTTCTCTTTCTAGGGGATTTGGATAGAAAGCCACTTTATGTTCAACTCAGAAAAACTATTATATATGTATCATAAGTTATGATTATATATTTAAATATTCCACGATGAAATTGATTGTTGTATTATAAAAAACTCTTCACTTTGGTCTAATTATAGGAATTTACAGACTTGTCATAAACGATAAGAGATCGATTTTTATTGTCAGTGTCTTTTTCGTTTTAAAATTTCCATGTTAAAAGAAAGCGAAACATGATCCATCTTGTAGGTCGATATTTGTGCGTAGATTCGAATCGTAGTATCAAGAAACGGTACACAAAAAACGTCAAAAATAGATAATTTTTGTAGAAAGAATTGCCATCCTTCCATGCAACTTCTAATTCGCTCGCTTCTAATACATTATATTATATTAATCAAATATTAACAGGTATATGGCCATCCGTTGCGCAAAACTACACCTACTCCAAGTGGCGTTTCCCTCAACTCCTCAATCGGACCTCATCCTCCGTCTACCGAAAGATTTCGCACGAGAGGGCTGGCTGTGGAAGACGGGCCCGAGATCCTCGGACGCACACCGCCGACGCTGGTTCACGCTAGACAACAGAAAGTTGATGTACCACGATGAACCACTCGACGCTTACCCCAAAGGGGAAATTTTTATTGGTAAGTTTACCGCCGCTGCGCGCGCTCCGCTGCCATCCAATCGTATCCCCATGGGTGTCCTCTCACAGATAGCGGAGTAACCATCTCAAATAAGCTAGTCCTAAATAATCCAGACCAATGACTGACAGCAGCGTTTAGTATCTGATACTAAAGATCATCAAACCACCCCATTGTGGTGATTACGAAACTTTAATATTTTATGACTCGTTTACAAGAAATTATAAGAAAATCACTAAAATATAATTTAAAAAAAAAA
The DNA here is from genome assembly GCA_029286595.1 of Bhutanitis thaidina. Classification (NCBI taxonomy): domain Eukaryota; kingdom Metazoa; phylum Arthropoda; class Insecta; order Lepidoptera; family Papilionidae; genus Bhutanitis; species Bhutanitis thaidina. Next base: position 6,122,104 of record JAGSMS010000010.1, read on the forward strand.
CGATAATAACTCAATAACATTGTGTTTTCCAGGACACGAATCAAACGGCTACTGTATCAAAGTATCAAACACGGGCAACGGTTGTAAGGAAGCGCGGTTCCCCTTCAACGTGGTGACGCCGGAGCGCATCTACTGCCTGGCTGCCAGCACGCACGAGGACCGCGCCACCTGGCTCGCCGTCATACAGCAGACGATCAAGCGGCCGCTCACCCCGCAGGACTCCACCGGTACGTGGCCCGCGGCACGTCGCTGACGCTGCCTTCACACAAACTGTTGAATTGGCGCTTAGTGCTAACTCGGATCCGGCTTCTGTTACTGTTCGAATGGGCCGGCTGGACCGGAGTAGTGCGTTTCGTTGGGTGAGTGAAATAACCGGAGGCTCACTTCATCGTTTTCTTAGTCCACTGCTGGGCGCAAGTTTTTCCAAGAAAGCGCCAACAAAAGTCGGCATGTCTAACAAGGAAGATTTACCCATGCCCATCAGGCTGGACCGGTGTCATGCTCTATGTAAGTCTAAAGCGATAACTTCTAGCTCAGACCACATATTCAACCCAAATTTTTAAGGATTCACAAACGTTTGATTTAAAAAAGTTTGCCCCTTTAAAAAAGATCGAATAGGCATGTTCTGCACGACCCTATCAACGCTTAACAACAAATATGATTTAGATCAAACGTTTGGAAAAGTAAAAAAAAATGTTTTTTGTATTTAAACACGCCAGCAATGAATTTCGTTCAAATTCGAAGCAAGATGCTCTGTACGTCACCTCACACACATATACTTAGGCCTGTTATTCCTCACGGGTAAGCAGTAGAGCCGATACTACCAACTGTCAATAAATGGAATTGACCCCCGGCGCCAGCACCACTAAAATTATTAATAGTAATTTTAAGTGCTGTATTTACCACGTGCTCAGCGGTGAAGGACAATATCGTGAGGAAACCTGCGTGTCTGAGAAATAATTAAAAATATTATTTTGGGGATATGAGCTCGACGATCTGTACCGGAGCAGCGTGGAGGGCCCTTTCCGGCTCCAAAACTCATTTCAGATATTTGTGGAGGCCTTTGCCCAGCAGTGGTCACTTACAGGCTGCTACTTTACTGGGTAACCACTCTCTGAACTATTTCCGTTGATAATAAGTAATGCAACAACTGTTATTCTCCGGTTTTAAATGTACTGATACCAATTTACTAACCTTTTTGGGGGACTCCATGAGCTGCGATAGCCTCTTGACATTAGGTAGACTATTAGGTCGTTCGAAATAAAACTCAAAAAAATATTTTACACGAGGCGTGACATAACAACTTGAATTAAGAACACACCCTTCTTTACAGTCGAAGCAACCCTGGTCCGCAAACGAACGACATCTAACTCCATCAGCATATTTTCTGGAAGGTAGTTCCACATCTCCGAGCGACGTAGGTGAGCGCGGCCCGTTTCGGATGTTCCTTATTCTATTCTACAGCGTCGCACCTTTCTATATAACTACAAATTAACATTTTCGACTACAAAAATTATTTTAATTACCATCAATGAGAAACTTATTTTTATTATACGAAAACATATTGTTCTAAAGGTAGATTTTCTAGTATATAATTAACTTTCACTGTTTTTTCGAAAAGTTAGTGTTATTTAATTTTGTTGATTATGTTCACAAGACAATACTATATTAATTGTTTTAAAAATAAAATAATTTATTTTTAAAATGTTTTCCTTAATTTATATTAAAAACAATATAGTGAAGGGACTGAATCTATCATTTATATGAGTAAATTATTAATTTTTATTTAATGTTTGTATGTAAGTAACGTGCACTTGCAAAATATGTAATTACTTCTCGTCATGTTTATCGATTATTGTAATAAATACTAATGTAATCTGCCTGTACGCACAATTATCAATATAATAATGCATGAGTAATTTACTGCAACTAGACGAATAGCCACGGTTACGAATCGGTCGTAGATACTAATAAATCGTATCCAAATTGAAAAGCAAAAGTAGTTCTTTAAAAAAAATTAAGTCAAAATTGAAAATGAGATTGATTGACAGCTCCTATCAAAAGTGGAAACTCGTATTATCGATTGAGAACTCGAACACAATCCTTTCACATATCTACGACAAAATCAAATGACGACGGTTCGTCTACTTCTCGTATCTCTTAATAAGCGTAATATAAACGACATGTGTAGGAGTGACAGCCTCACATGAACACATCCTTCTGCAGAGCACAGATCTCCTCTCAATTTACAAGAATTTTTGACAAGGTAGATATAGACTTAATTACTGTGCTATATAAACCTATTATATCCCCGTAGAAATCTTTAACGTCATTAAATTTGATGTTTCACGAAAATATATTAATTATAAATAATTATTATTTCTGCTCTCTTCTTCATATTCAAAAGACATTCTACAGGGAATTCGCATATTTTAATTATAAAAATATGATATTTTTCCTATAGGAACAATAGGATATACATCAATATCTAAATAGCAATCAACGCCGATGTTCAGTACCAAAAATAATTATTAAATAATATAAAAAAAAAAAATTAAAACACACTTACACAATAATCAAACTTTAAAACCCCTTTTCTACAAAATTGTGCTCGTATGTCATGTATGAATGTTCACATGGATAGTTTTAACTAGTACTTTTGTAATTTTATAAGACATTAAAACGGCGTAATAAATCATTCATTAAATTAATCTTCTAAAATGAGTACCTAGATCGATACGATATATCATCGATTTAATTTCTAATCGATTTGATAATATTACGTGGTAACATTGAAGCAGTAACATACATTTATGTACCACTAAAATTTCATTTTTAAAAATAATATAATTTATATTCTTGTATCCTTACTTTTGAAACCTTCGCCTGTGTGTGCGAGCAAATAAAGAAAATAGCTAACTCTGTAAATTAGCGTATTTTAGGAGAACTGTAAGATTTGCTATTCATAGCGTAGGGAACATTCATTAGCTTTAAATGTTAAGTTATAATTATCAAATAAATTATCTTAATATCTACCAAAAGTTCGAAACGTTCAATACGATACGTTACGAGTATTTCAATAACAAGTTACATATTTTGACCTGATAACCCAGCCTAAAAAGCTATAGGTCACAGGTTTGAATCCCGCTCCCGCAATGTTTTTACTTGTTTGAATGTTGGTGAATGATTATTTATATATATTCAACATTTTACCATCCAATGACCAGTAATACAGGGAATCCTATTGTGGAACTGGATGCGGTTTGTGAAATGAAAGTTTAATATTTTTTAAATTATGACGGTCTTACAAATACGCGAAAATATAATTGATAAAAATCTAAATACGCTGCTTTTCAAAAAAGCTTAATAGTATTTAACAGGCTTGAACCTTACATAAGACCGTTTACCATATACTCGAATCTGGTTGAATTAGTCCATCGGATAATAATGAAATTCTATGCTAATGACACGTGCAGGATTAACCTGAATGATTAATAATTTACAAATTTTGGATGTATTAATAAAAGAAAAAAGCGTCGGTAAATGTTTCATTAAGTTACTACATGAAATCAAAATACCATAATTACTCAAAAAATTTTTAAATTATTCTTTATAATAAAAAAATTTAAAAATCGAGTTTTGAAATTGTTCATTCACACGTATGTGTGTTTTCGTAATTCCAAAAGTCTTTGAGAATAACACTCGCTACTTTTCCAAATTAACGTTCAGTGGATGTTTATTAATTTACTTCATTTTCTTTGTAATAAGTATGAAAAAAGTTATCAAGCAAAAACATGACTATGGGATAATAATAACGTAGTTAAAAAAAATCTATATCTGATTGAACCTTAGAGGATTTAGCAGATAGAAATGAAAAAATAACGTAGTACATAAAATATTTTAATTTGGATATTATCCATTTAATGGACATTTATGTAGCTGCCAAATATACAACAGGAATGTGGTTCAAAATTTTAAATTTGTATGTATACTTAAATACCTAGCATATGTAGCTTAGAATAATTAAGTCTTGACTTATAGCAATTATAACTTGGAAAGTGTTTGTCTTTATTTGCAGCCTTTATAATCGTAAATTTATATCTATCTAAATGTCATGAAATGGCGCAAAACCATAGTTATATCTGTGGTTGCTAGATGTATTTCTTTAATGAGATAAATTTAAACTCTTTTGAATTCGAAAACTCCGTAGTTATTATTTAGGCTAATAATGGATAAAGACAAGGCAAATTATTTGGCAAGTTATGAATGTTTTTATGAGAAATCGGTGGAATTAAATATAGGGATTATCAAACACTTAAACAACACCAAAACTATTTTAAAAGTATATTTATATTTTCCATATTAGTGAATCCATGAAAATGTAAAATGAAATATGCTTATCAGTGTAACAGTTCAATGTAAATTAGATATTTCTATATAAATACATAATATTGTCATAGCTTGAAATCCTATGAAAAATTTATGAAACAATTATGTAAATACACTGTAGTCGAAATAATTGATGGTTGTTAGATCGGGGCTGAATAAGAAAGGGCAGGAAGTAAGTGGGAAGACAACTGCAATAAAACTATTTTTAATATCTGTCATGAAATATTTAAGCTCTATTATTAATTCAAATCGAACTAAACCTTCTAAATATCTTATTATTGTCAATTGTCGATAAAATATTATACATCAAATCTCATCATGTAATATGTTAGCAAAAAACCTTGTTATTGTAATTATTAGAAAAGCGAAAATTTTTGATGTGAAGATACAATTGAATTGTGCATTAGTCAATAAAAAATCTTTCAATACTTGCATTAATAAGGTTTAGGCTTTTTTTATAGCACATTTATTATTTTAATGTGTAACAGTTTTAAAGTTTCTAATATTGCATTTATTTTATAAGAACATAATCAATTGTATCATGACGTTATCACAATATATCTAATTATGTGAAAAGGAAGGTTTGCGGTGTAAGTTAAGTATGTCTGTAATTTGTATTTGCAATTTTAATAGTAAATAATCATTAAAATTGCCGCAAGTGCTTCGTTTGTGTGAATCTATCACGATAAATGTATGAAAGATTATATCAATATAATGTTTAGGCATAAGTTAGTGTGTATCGGAAGCTAGGAGACTACCAAAAATGTGGTAGAAAATAATATTTTAATATAACGTATACCATAGACACAATACAGGATTTGGGATATAAAAAAACACTTGAGTGATGACAAGTTTTCTTATTAGTGAGCCAGCTTAGTTGTGATTTTTTATCTGTATACGATTGTTAATGATAATGATATCCTCCTGTCCGATTTCGACCACGGCGTCAAAGTGAGTTAATAAGATTGAGTTTCATTTGCGAAAGTCTGAAGGTGAATATGTGTTATTCGGAAATTTACAGTCTTTTATTAATGTACAATTAATATTTTCTAATATTAAAAAGAGATCGGTGTGGTCGAAATAAGTCGAGAGGACAAATGGCATATTCCTTCTATCCGATGGAATGTGAGCAACATTCATACATATCGTAAAGAAACTTCATTATCATTAATCCCGTAATAATGGTTTTTATGTAATCTCATTCGAAACCAAATTCACTTATCATATATATATATACAGGATTAAATTATAGATATTCGACATACTTTGAGAGGAACATAATTCACCAACTGGCACAAAAATTCAGAGCTTTTATAATTCTATGTTCAACTGTTTATTGAGGAAGGGTTGAAAGAAGTAACTCTTTTTTTTTAAATTATTGAATTGCAATTTACGTTTTTTTCTTTATAGACAATGCTATAAAAACTTTTAACATTACTAATCTTAACTACGATAACTTAACCTAAGAGCTTATCTGGAGTGGTTTACGGTAAGACACACACTCACACGCATTCACACACACGGACACACAGCCACGGACACACACACACATATTTCGTAGTTCGCACCCTAAACTGCAAGTTTTTGGCGCTTCCCTCAAATTTCATTTCAAGATTGCCATCAAAGTTTGTCGAATGATTGCAGTAGCAGCCTGTATCTCACTCACTCATTAGAAAACACGTTTAATGGACAGAATGAATATAATTCGTCAGTCCGTGAACGTACAGGTTGTGCCAAGTGCGTTTGGATTGCGGATAAGAATGAGATTAGGTGTTTTTTTTAGTTTCAACATAAAAATTCAATGTAAGCTAAATTCAAAATCAGTTTAACCTTCAGAAATTTAAAATAGCTTAAATAGTAGTTTAATTCAGAAAATGAAATTAACCTTTCTAGAATAAACGATTGTTTTCCTTAAGTATTAATTTTCATATGCTACTGCCACTACACTCGTAATAGTAGAACATAGCGGAAGTGTATATTATATGTCACATTTATCACCATTGCTTTAGTTGTAAATTTAGTATTAATTATTTAAAACAAATTTTACCAAAACGTTGCCTCGCTTAAGTTACATTTTGATTTGTTGTAAATAAATGATATAACTTTTTAATGTGCTCAGGCATAATACATACCTGCAATTTAATATTTATATATGCGTAATAAAGTTTTCACCAGCTGTATGTTTCTTTTATTCCGCAACACCTTCATCCATTATCCTAACCCCCTTAATTAGGCCGCGTTTCCACCAGAATTTAGCGAGGTAGCTAAATAGGAAAGAATTCACCAATAAATATAAAGAAGTGGATAACTTAATTGTTTTAACCTCGCTTAGCGCAGCTCTGCTGGAAAAGGGCATTGCAGAGCGTGTTTGTAGATACAAATCAAGCGAGAGATGTGTGCAAGGGACGAGTAGGTCTGGCTAAGCGAGCTACTACTGGTCCGCTGCGCATCCTAGCACCGCTCAGCTTCCTTGTACATCTTTGGCGGATAGAGTTACACAGCTCCGCTACGCCTTTTCGCACATCTCCGGGGAAAAGTATGTCTTAGGACTGACTTAAACATTTGCTTCTTAAATATATCACTAATAAGTCTACGTAATAAAATCTCGACTCCCTTTCTTACCGAGGGTATCGTAGAAGTTGACGTCTAAGGGACGAAGATACTGCTATCTCCAATCCGCCTGCTGAACTAGCGAATCCTATGCGAGGATATGCTTATGTCGAGTCGAGCGTTAATATGCACTATGCAACAAAATATTTTACAAAAATTCCGTGTGACTTTATCACCCGATAAACCATATCGTGTTATTTTTCACGTCAAAGACATGGTTTCATATATTAGTAACCCTGTCTTGGATTATCGAATGTACGTGAAAAATAACACGGTATATTTAAATGTTTTGTGGCATTGCGTATAAGGCCCGTGCAATGACCATTAATTGGCTAATATACCTAACATTAAATAAAATATTACATTAACGAAAAGAAACTAATACCAACTAAAAAGCTACTAGACTTAGCGAAATACCTGTAAGATCTCATGGTTTCCGACATATGGTGGAAAGATGCCATACAAAAAATGCATATAGCGGTGAGGGGCAGCACCGTCTAAAGTGCGAGGTGCCTGATACTGCGATAGCCAGAAGTATTTAAAGGCTGTTAAAGAGAGACAGTTAGTTTTTACTCCCGCATTCTGCTCATATTCATATATATTTATTGCTTCATTACTTCTTGATTCCTGATGTGTTGCACTTATATAGACAACCTACAATTCTATTGTTGTGACACGTGACAGGTTAATGGTTCACGTAGCTATGTCTCACACATAATATTCAAATGATACATACTCTGAACGTCACTAAAATGATAGAAAGCTGACTTGGTGATGTTACACGAAATTTTCGAAGCAAAATAGCTTCTAGCTCTATATAGAGCAACGTCCGGTCATGTGTGGAATACTGCTGCCATATTTGGGTAGGCGCTGCAAAATACCGACTAGCAAATTTCGAGTCAGTGAAAAGCGTGTTAAAGGATGGCCAGCCTGTATTGATTTTTGAAAGAATGTGCAGGAATTACATGATTTAATTCTTTTTTCGGCATCTGGATGCACGACTGCTCTTCATCCTTTTGTTGGTGTTGTACCTTTCATTCGAATGAAGTGGTATACTCTATTTTTATTTTTATTTCAGTATGACGCAGACCACATCTTGGACAACATCGGCGCTTTACATGCTCTATCTTATTTGACGTATTAATTCGTTTGCAGAGTTATCGGTTCTCACCTATGTGTAATATAGATTCTTGATTCTACATCAACAAAGTCGCAGATAAACCTTATTTTAAAACAGTTTAACTACGAGCGGGGTACGCCAATGGACGGTTTCATATCATACCTTTGAAAAAAATCTTTACCTTTGAAGCTTTCTAGCATTATCTTGTTATCGATAGAGCCACCATTGGAAAATAGAGTTTGTTTATGTAAATCATTAATGGCTATTCTGTCGACTCGGCAATTAAATTTTTTGACACAATAATTATAATTAATAAGATAATTCATTGAGGATTATGATTTTGAAAAATATTTTCTATTGGCAATGATAAATAACTGATATCGTTACTAATAACGACCTGTGTGCGGATTAAGAAATTTATTCTTAAAATATGCTTCCGGAAGAAAATCAAACACAACAACAACACAACAACTACATCATTTAAGGAATGGCAAATGCCACTCAACGTCTCGGGCTTCTGAGACGTTTAGTCAGACTCAATACAAAAAGTATACAAAACCCAGAGCTCCGAATAATCGCTAGAATTCTATATTGTTGAAGCTTGGCTGAAAAATGTTCATGGTAGATTCTTTTATATCAATAGAATAAATAATAGCATTAGTATTTATTATGCCGGTATCGATATTATGACTGAAATTTGTATTTATTGTCGAAATTTAAGATGGAGAAATAATCAAGGAGTCTGCAGGAATGTGTTTCCATGATAATTTGCGACTCAGGAGATTAATTGCTGTTAGGCATATTCCTAGATCCACCATAGCTTTTGTATACAGCACCAGAGTTGTATACAGAGAAGCTCTTATAATTACGGGCACAGATAGTAAATAAAAAACTCCGATTGAATATGTCGGATTCGACGGCAGTCTAGAAAAGAATACAGCAAGTTTTAATACAATTTTGTGTTAGTTGTTAAAAGCCATATTTGATTTTAACTTCCATATAACAAATAACACAAAAATTCATTGAGATCAACCTGCGTTTAAATGTAACTTTTTTCTTTGCCTTGCTTATTTTTTGCAGATAATTTATTTTGTGTTTGTTTTGTCAGATTCTCCGGAGTGTCAAAGCGGTCTCGACTTTGTTAAACTATCGGGTTACCGCCCCACTCACGTTGACGGAAACTTTCATATATTCTTGGATCAAATAATACGCATGCTATTACTTCACGGGCGATGTTTTTATTAATACGTTATTATAAATATTGTATTATAATATGATTAAATTTACTACTTTGAGTAGTAACTTGTACTAAACTAACTAGTTTCTTACTAACTAGCTTTTGAAGCTAGTTTATAAGAAAAATAAATAGACTTTTAACCAATCCATTGCCATTTTGAGTCCAACGCTAGTAACGAATAAACTGAGTACCGTCGTTGATTACACGCCACTCTCTTTTTATTCGTGGAGTAGGTAAAGTAAAGAAAGTAAAGTAACAGCCTGTAAATGTCCACTGCTGGGCAAAGGCCTCCTTCTCAAATATCTTTTGTAGCCGGAAAGGGTCCGCCACGCACCTCCTGTGCAAGTTGGCGGTACCTTCATGTATCCTGGAAATAAGATTTTTCCGGTTTTCTCACGACGTTTTCGTTCACTGCCTAGCTCGCGCTAAATTCAGCACTTAAAATTACTATTAGCAATTTTTATGGTGGCGGCGCCGGAGCTCAAACCCTGGTCACTCGGTGAGCGCTCAGACCACTAGGCTATCATGGCTCTACCACAGTGGAGTAAGTGTTAAATAATGTTGGAAAAGCTGGTTTAACAGAACCCTTTGTTGGATCGTCCGGCGCTGTGGCAAAGTAGTTGAGTGAGGTGCCTCGGGCCTCGGGTGCGATTCCTGCAAGGAATTTTTTTTATAGCCTTCAGACAATAGATCCGGGTTTAGGTGTTTGTCAATGAGCAAATTATATCCGTAAAATCCTTGTCCAATAAACAGAAATTTAAACTTTGGTTTGGTTCGAACCCCGGAACGATCACTCAACACTGCTCTGACTCTGACTGTCAAGTCAAGCAGATTGATAATACCTAATGCAGAGAGAAGTTGTTTGGTTATATACTCAAAAGGCCATAAAGAAAGAGTGGTTAAATAATATGTTTATTTATAACTTCTTTGGAATTACAATAGCTGTTAAATTGACTAATTATACATAAATTAAAAATCGTTCAACTCTTTGTTAATTATCCGTTATTCATGAGCACATCACAGGGATGCGAGTTTCTCATTTCGTAGTAACTTTCTTTGTAGCCGTAATTACAATATTGCATGGTCCCTGGCGCGTCGTTTACTTCGTCGTAACCTCTTTCTTCGTAGTCGTTTTCGGAGTAATCTGGCGCGTAATTATCGTTACAATTGATAACGTTTTCAAGGTGCTCCTGTACTTGTATATTATTGCTCCGATTGTTTACGACAGAAGGATCACTCGTTTGTGAATTGATACTCCATCGTTGCGAAATAGCACAACTTAGGGTGCCTCCGTGTTGAAATGCAAATGGCCAAGCCTGTAAGAAATAAATTAAATTAATATTACAGTAGGAGTCGTAGTAGCTCAGTGGTTGGGGCAATCTCATTTTAATTTCATAGTACGCGAGTGGTACGGGTTCAAATCTATGTGTGAGGCCATTAATTTTGTGGATTGCAATTTCAAGTGAAGCGGAGGGGAATCCAGTATATTTGAATTGACACTATTATTTACGGAATCGATTTCTTTACAGCAGCCGTGGTCACGGGGGGACTGAGATGTTAGACGTCCAGTTGTCATACTTAAATCGGGCTACTTTCAGCTTTCATTTATTAATTTTGGTCCGAAGGTAGCCCAAATCGGAATCCGAAATCGAAACGTTGGGAATACAAAAATAATAAAACAAAATAAAACGCTATTAATTCCGTAAATAATAGTTTAATTTCAAATGTGTGTTCGCGTAAATACAAGAAATCATTATGTGAATCCAGTACATCTTAGAAAAAAGATATATTAAGGACATGCTAAGTCTGTCAACGCCCATTTGGGCAGTGTCACGAAGGATTCCGGCCACCAAAAACCCCTGAGAGTGAGAGGGAGGCCTTTGTTCAATAGTAGGACATTTATAATTTTTATCTTTTACTTGCTTTATTATTACCGTATATATTTTGTATGTATGTATGAATATTTATTTTCGGTAAATTCATACATAAGTATCATTTAGATATATTAGCAGTAATTTTCAACATACTTTGTTTGGTAAGAAAAGTAGCAAAAAATACTAGCCTACAAAAATGTCAAACTGTTAGGTGTAGTCATGTTTTATTTTTAACAGAGTTTTGTATTCAATTACAGTACATCATACTGATGTAGTGGGATCTAGCGGAATTTACATGTCGAAATATTTAAGTAATCCGTGTGGTATCCTCATCTGATTTCGTGGCAGTCTTTTACGGGAAATACCATAAAATCTGGTACCCTGCAACATATGAAGGAATAACCTCTGTGTGATCTGATCTCCAACCCGCCTGCCAAGCGTATCGATCACTGCAAATCCTTCATGTGTTAGAGGAACGTAATCGACTGTTCAAAGGGAAATATAGCTCTAGGAGAAAAAGAAAAAAGAACATTCATCCAAATTTAAATAAAAGTTAAATACATAACTATGTTATAATGCCTATCGATCTGCTTGCTCTACAAGAGTTTGACAAGATAAAATCATTCATTGTACCAAATTTTACTTTGAATTTTTGAATTGTAATATTGAATGATGAAAATGAAATATTTGAATTTTGAATTCTAAAATATTTTTAAAAATAGTTACGGTGCTTACGGACAGAAATAATGATGAAGTTAATTGGTTTGTGTTTTTATTGAATCCAGCTTTTCGTAGATACTTTATAAGAAAATAAAAAAAAATTATATGAGAGAACTGACACTCGGAACTATTGCAGTGTTCAATTTATTCCAATTTCCTTACTTAAAAACAAAATAAAGTAAAAACGTCACGTCACGATGTATTTATTGGCTATATAGGCATTGGTGTAGACATTTTTAGTCTTTTCAACCCATTTGTGTAATAACATGACATGGGACATTGGGTGTGAGCCTGTTGCAGTCTTTCCGTCCAAGCCAAAGATGCAAATCGTACGTAAGCTTCGAAAAAGTCACTCGTACGAGCCCTCCACATAAATTATCTAACGCAGATTTTCTGATTCGAAGGCAAATCCCCTAACCACGCTGCAATCGTGGCGTTTTTATAGAATAAACTTTATTACTTCTATTTATTTATATATATTTAGCTTATTTTTTGTACTACTACTATTCTGTAGTTTTTCGTTTAATGACATTATGCAATATATTCTTTTATTAACCACTAACTATTCTTAAATAGTAAAATAAACCGTGTGGAAGACCTCCCATATAGTAAAACAATACACAATCTGTGATTTTTTTCTAAAACACTTGACCCTAGTTTTTTTAGGATGAAATATAAACATTTCTGGTCATCAACACATGGCCAATATGCTCAGAATGGTATATGTTAAGTGAATATTTTATTTGAAATTAGGAAAAAAATTTAAATAATTTGTTATAAAGATGTTTCTCACATATATTCCTCAGACTTTACTTTCACGTATTTCATGAATTTAGTGTTATGCAATTTGATGATAATTGAAAAAATGTGATGATGTCCGCCTATTTCGACCATAGCAACAATTTTCAAACGTTTCGAATACTATCCCCAGTATTCAACAGTGCAGCGCCAGTTATCAACTGCGCAAGATATTCATAGGATATTATAGTGCCGTAAGTGTACGCACAAACACTCATGTGGTCACTTGTCATTACCTTCCCGTATCCGATGTAACGCTTGTACTAAGATCGGAGGAAGTGTCAGGTGCAGTTCATACAAGACGATCAGACCCTAAAACGAAAAATCTATGTTTTGAAGAAATATTGACCTTTACTGGGATTCGAACTCAAGACCTATAAGGGCCTTAGTAGTCAGGTAAGCTAACCACTAACAACGTGGTAGTCAACTTAAGTACGTCGTAATTCATTAAAAAAAATATAATTTTCGAAGTTGGCAGTCCTAGCATTTATTATTATTAATAATATTACTATAACACTTTTAAAGCGTCACATTGCAACACTATATGTAAGGGTAAAAGGAGTATAATCTAAGCTACGTACAGCGCTCTTAATCTAACATTAAAACAAAGGAATCGTGGAAACAATAAACCGGAGCATCTCTTTAACGTCCGGAGATAAATTTTATTTATACACGTAACAGCTGCAAACTTTTGGTCAACGCGCGCTTTGAGCGTAAAATTCTACTGTTTATTGTTATAACCTTTTGTTTCTATCGTTTTAGCCCGTATTCCAGTTGGAGATATTTGACTTAGTATTGTTTATAGTATAACGGAAGGACCGCTTAGTCCGGGTATAATTATTTGGTTATATTACCCATCCCTAAAAAGAGATTGCTTTTCGCGCAAAAAATCGGGAACACACACGACGCTAAATCATAAAAATGAGGAGATACTTATTATTGAAATACACTGTATTGTCGTAAAATGGGTTACACTATCGTTTTCAACAAAAGTCAACCCTTACAGAAAGCGGTGCACCCTCCCGGGTAACATACCAGGCTCTGATAACCGAGTGATTGCGTAAAGTCCTTGCGAATATAGCCTAGACCAGTGTTGGAGAAAATGCATCCTGGCTGTATTCAGTGATGTGATCAATAAAATATTTATACTTATTTTTTTTTAATACGCTGTTTAGGAGTTTGTATTTTTGCAGGAGTAAAAGGTTGTAAACGTTTTATCAGTAAAACGTAAAACAAAACACTATATATATTGCCAGCTAAGCGTCAAAGAAGTTCGATTTCCAATACGGCGTTCATAAACACTAATCCCAGTATAGATCATGTGCGAGGCCTTCGTGGAACGTGTCTCCTAATCCTTCGACGACAGCATTTCGCCGCTGTGGCGTTTGGCAAATGTCTCCTGATATACAGCCGGGCTCGTGCTCGCTCTTACGAATTAAGGGGATGACAAGTGTGACAGGAGATAAATCGTGAACAATTATGTTAATCGTTTCTGTGGGCGGGTCTTCGGTTTTTCAACGACGTTTTGCTTTTCTGTTTATGTTAACGGTGTCATGATTGATATCTCATTTTTCTGTATCAAGTTGCTTCAGCTGGAAGTGAACTTTAGTAATTAGTACATTTTTATATACTCACACTAAACACATTAGATACGTTTAGGTTGTTTAGAGTATTTTTTTAGTATTGCCATGATTATGTTTAGATTTCATCATTGTCACATTCATTTAAATTTTCACGCAAATGTTTTAATAATCACTGAATCGAAATATTAAAAGCAAGAAATTAAAATTTGTATTTTTAACGATTACTACAATTTTAAAGTTAATGGCCTAATCTTACAAATTTAAATCCTTATTTAAAATTCAAGGACTATATATGAGTAGTGAAAATATTTAAAACGTGCTTGTTCGACAAACTTTCAGATTTGTAACAAAAAACATTCGCCCCTTCGAGGATCAAAAGTGCTATAAAAAAAGATAAATCCGCACAAACATACATAAGAAGATTTTCATATATTAGTATAGAACAGAAGTAGCAACTCCTAAGCAAAAGTCTCCTCAAATTTTAAATAGGGTTTCTAAGAGACAAGAATGCATTATGCTGCTCCAGTGTGGACTGGCGGACTTCACGAGTCATTGAAATGTCATGTTAACTTGTATTACCTTGAAGCACTTGTAATAGTCATTTTAGTTAGTATTACCGGAAAACGAACCTCTACCACTCTTGTACTATTCGATTCTTCGTCTGAGATTCCAAATCGTGATTTAGTTAATATTAACTAAAAAAAGTAGCAGCGTTTAAGTACCCACAGCTGGGCAAAGGCCTCCTTCTCAAATATCTGAGAGGTTATTTGAGCCGCGAAGGGCCCGCCACGCTACTCCAGTGCAGGTTGGCGGACTTGAGATATCCTCGAAATAATGTTTTTTATTATATCTCAGACATGCAGGTTTCCGAACGATGTTTTCCTTTACCTCCGAGTACATGGTGAATACAATACGTAAAATTGTTATTAAAATTTTTAATGGTGCCGGCACCGGAAATAAAAAAAAATGGTGACCAGCCAGAAGACCACTTGTATATACTCTCAGTATATATAGTCTCATATTTTTTCGCTTTTCGTCGAGGAAACTTTCTTTGAAGCCGTCACCAACTATGCCACAACAAAAGTGTTTAGTTTTATCTTAAGACTTTTCGGAAAATCAAAATAAGTTACTCAACTTCTTTTACATACCAAGAAGTTGAGTAATGGCGAACTGCTCTACGTGTTTGCTCTTGAAACTCTCATGGAAATCTCTGCGAGCAAACCCGACGACGAGTCACGCAACCAGTCCGTCTTCCGTGTCCGATCAAACGAACATCGGTTGCCGGTGAAGTTTTGACTTGGACTATTCTCTTATACATCGCCCTATAGGCATGTGTGCTTATATATGTCTTTGGCTGTTGAGTATAGTCCCAGGTAGCGATGATGCACTGATAATCTGTTACATTTTGAAACTGCATAAACAAGCTGAAATGTTCTGTCATATACTGTCAAACAATATTAACTCTGTCTGTCTATTACTGTTGAAACTATCGGATGTCTACACTTTATCGATTATATTAAAAGCAATGTTCTCTATTTCTATTGAACATATTCTGATATTCTGAAAGAAAGCAGGCATACTAACAAGGCTCAGTGGATGAGGCGGCGTGTGCGCGGATCGAGGCTCGTGAAGCAGTGCCCGAAGATGTGCGATGTAGGACGCCGCAAGCCGCAGCGTGTCCAACTTCGACAATTTGGTATCAGCAGGCACCCAGGGTAATGTTGTTTTCAACCTGTGCAATCGATATAATTTTTGATTTAGTTATTGGTATTGGATTAGTGGTTTCGTGTAGAAGGGGTGTCCCGTGGGGGTTCACTCCCACAATTTCATTTCAGTCTAACAGTCAGTCTCCTTCATCCAGAAATTGCCAACACTGGTAGCCTTTTTGCCATAGAAAATTCGCAAAAAACAACACTCGATTTATTATGCATGATTTTTTCCAAAAAGGTAAAATCCATACTTTTACTGTCAATACCCGTTCTACCGTATGCGATCGCCAATTTGCTTGCCGAGAGTGGCGATTATTGCAAATCGTCCTTATGGAGGAGGCCTCTGTCCTGCAGTGGACTATTAGAGGCCGTTAAGGATAAGGAAAGATTAAGGATACTTCTTCCGTGGGTGTCGTAAAAGTCAACTTAGGGAAAAAAGTATAGTAGCGTAATTGTCGTACTGCGGTCCTAAAGTTCTCATCATACTCAAAGCCAGACTGTGTTTTTACATCAGAGAGTTTTTGTTCCGAGAAGAGTCCAACCATGCTTCTCCAGATTGGTCAGTGGCCTTTTTAGGCCACAACTATTTTTATTTCTTATACATTTAAATTTCTTCACGATTTTTTCCTTCATATTTTTAATATTGTCTCAATCACAAATCCGAGCGATTGAGCGAAATATGAAACTATGAAATTATAACAAACACCCGGCACCAGCCGCCGCTTGGCTCTACCACGTATAAGACGCTATATCCCTCGATTTTGGTTATTTCAGTATAACGTAAAAGAAAATCTCTATGCGTTAACTTGAGTAAAGAGTTATTAGCAATAGAGAATTTTACGATTTAACGAACGCGCAATTTAACGTCTTATTCCGGTAGTTATGAATATAACACAAGTAGCGTAAGTCATTACATAATTATCTACTCCCTATACTTCCAACAGTGTAAAAAACATAGGTTCGAGAAGAAAACCAGCTCTTAAGTCAGGCTCTAAAGCTTGACAATAAGCTGATCCGGAGACCTATTGGTCCAGCCACGTGACGTTACTTTTGATTTATTTTCTGCTTTTTTTATTATTTCTTATTGACATGTTCTGTGTGTGTTCTCTCTTTATGTTGTACCAATAAGTATTTTCTTTCTTTCTTTCAATTGTACTACATAGCTCTGCAATGTACATTCATGTCCAGTCTGTCAGTAATGACATGGATGAGTCGATGAGGTCAGGTCAGTTAACTTTTTATTCAATTTAGTCTTTTTAAAGTTCTTATGAACGTCAAAATCTACACCGGTTCGCAAAACATGACCTTCACAGAGAAAAACCGGCACGGAACTATAGGGTCTTCTTTTTTAATTCCACAGGGAAGGATTAATATAATCTTATCAAAGCTTAGCTTAATAAAGCATTAAAAGTTAACAAAGGTCCTTTGTAAAAAATTTGCCGCTTAAGCTTAGAACGACAGGTGGGAAGATACATAGGTAAGCTGAACGAATGCAGTTGTTGAGCCAACTTATCCAGAAGATTTCGAAATAAGTCCGGGTAAGATATATCTGTATAATCAATTATATATAAAATTAGAGAATAAACCAGCATACGTTTTGTTTAGTAGGGTAAGAAATTTGTAAGATAATAAACATTTAAACGATGATAGGAAAAATTTCAAAGGTTTCTTGACTGTTTCTAAAGTCTAATACATCAGCCTCAGCCATCAGCCATTTATGTCTAATATAATGTAATATAATGTTATATAATATAATACAATATAATATAATCATCAATCATCGCATCCACCATTATTCGGTCGACAGAGCCTTGTTTCTTGGCTAGTTGGCATTTGTAGAAAGTGGTTGTATATTTCCCTTACTAGCAACTTCCAAAGACTACGTGACTTAATTTTCTAATTCAACACTAATAAGTAAGTAATCTTGATTTGGGTGGACATTTGAATTTTATTTGATTCTTTTGACCACCAAAAATTACTGGTACACAGCACTAAGTAAATTAGAATCATACCTGCAAAATGCTTTTGAAAGGACTCGCATTCTAGCTCTTTCCCGGGCATTGGCGGCATTTCTGTGTTGGGGCTCGTGCGAACTTCTTCCTGCAGATAAAACAAAATTTATTTGTTTTCTTATCTTCTAAATATAAATTATACCTTACATATGAAGAGATTTTGTCATAAGATAATAATGCTAAGGGTAGTTAAGGGAAACACTACTAACTTAACTATTTGCCTCCTATAATTCTTTTAATACATGTGGAAAATAAGCTAGAAATTAAGACTTAAAAACGAAAGGGATTAAAAACCAAAAAAATATGGTGTTACTTAATGAATTTCTTCATAGAATATGATCAAAAGTAAAGTCATTGTGTATATCTACTTAAAGTTACAGAAATACCCCAGATCATTTTAATTGACACATAGTGTGCAGAGAAATGAAAACTATCATAATTAATGTGAAATTATAAGCTCACAGAATCGTATACCCAATATTGTCCAACATTTTACATACTTTAGCAAATTCGTAAAATGCAAAAGTGCATGTCTAAGAAATAATAAAAATATTTTTTCAGGGATATGTGAAGCCTGCCAACCCGCACTGGAGCAGCATGGCGGGCCCTTCCCGACTCCAAAACGCTCTCTAACATTTGAAAAGGAGGCCTTTGCCCAGCAGTGGGTACTTACAGGTTCAGGTCAACAGTAATCAAAATCAGCCTTGTAATTTAAGATCTATGACAAAATAGATGATAAAACAATCATACTGTCGTATTGTGCAATTGACCTCGCTCTAGTCGAGTTTTTTTTTTAAATAAAAGAATTATAAACACTTTTAACTAATATTGCTGTGAATATCCGAAATTGGCGTATGTTAAAATCCACCAAGCTATGTAGATTCAAAATTATTATTGTTGATATGTCTTTGAGAGAAATTTTGAACACCGGACAAATACCGGTGTTAACATTAACCAAGATACCCTTAAGTTTAGATTCCGCGATTTATAAATTCCTTGAATATATAGCATATGCCCGTCGTTGTTCGAAAAGAGAGTGCCTAAGTCACATAGTGTTGTCTCTTTTAACCACGCCGCCGGCGGGCTGTTCTTCTAACCTAACCTAACCAACCAGTATGTTATGTTCCTCTTAACACTCAAAATGGAAGATTCACTAAGTAATCGTGGTACACACAATCGTCATGAAAAGAAAAAATAAAGAATAGTGGATGTTAACCTACAGCAGTCTATCTTAAGATACACTGCTGTCGCATATAGTAATATAACATTAAAAATTACCTCTTTTCTTTGATGTTTAGCAAAAGCAGAACGACTTGAATTGCAGCGTTGTCATTTATAATTATATTGATATATTTCTTATAAACAATAGCGGTACTAACGTACAAATACGTGCATGCATATACATGCACCAGCAGGAACAATATTTTATTTATTAAATTCAATGCTACTTGGAACTCTACAAAACGCGTGAGAGCCGTGGCAGCCCTGTGATCAGAGCGCATGCTTTCATTTCATCGTACGCGATTTACCTAGTATCGATTACCAATACCGGCACCACTAAAATTGTCAAACTTCGAAGCATTATTTGTATTATTTTTTAGACATGCCGGTTTCCTTACTATGTTTTCCTTCATCACCGATTGCGTTGTTAATTCAGCACTTAAAGTTGTAATCAACGATTTTAGTGGTACCGGTCCAAACCCAGATCAAACGCATATCACGAAATTAAAGCAACGCCTTGACTGAGCTACCATCTTATGTACATTTTTTTTTCTATGGGAAAGGCGGCAAACGAGCACGCGGTTCTCCTGATGGTAAGTGATTACCGTCGCCCACATACATCATCTGCAACACCAGAGGTGCTGCAGGTGCATTGCCGGCCTTTAAGGATATTTGGGGATATTCACGCCGGTATTCTGCGAGGTAGTGATACCAACCCGGTCGAGCCGGCCCATTCGAGCAGCAGCAAAAGCCGCATTCTGTATAATTATTATCTGTTTAATTTTCACCACTAAAGCGCTGAAACGATTTTACCAAAGTTTTATGTAGATACCAAGATCCCTGGGTAATGACATATGGTGACAAACTGAAGAATAAATGAAGACAAATAAATATAATATAAAAAATAAGGTAAATAATAGAGATGTGATGTAGAGACACCTGAAGGTACGTCTTTCAACCAGACTTTTTTTTTTTTATAGAAGGGGGCAAACGAGCGTGCGGCTCACCTGATGGTAGGTGATCACCGACGCCCACGAACATCCACAACACCAGAGGAGCTACAGATGCGCTGCCGGCCTTTAAGGAAGGAATAAGCTCTTTTCTTGAAGGTCCCTAAGTCGTAACTATTCGGAAATACTGCTGGCGACAGCTAATTCCACAAAGTCGAAGTGCGTGGCAGAAAACTTCGATTAAAACGCACTGTGGTGGAATGCCAACCATCTAGGTGGTATCGATGGAACTTCGAATTCTGTCGCGATGTACGATGGTGAAACTCAGCAGCTGGGATCAATCCGAACAGTTCCTCAGAACATTCCCCGTGGTAAATTTTGTAAAAAATGCAAAGAGAAGCAACATCTCTTCGTAAGGCCAAAGGATCAAGCCGATCAGAGAGAGCTTGGTCGCCGACAACTCGAGCCGCTCGACGTTGGATGCGGTCAAATGGAAGGAGTTGGTACTGGGGTGCCCCTGCCCAGAGATGAGAACAGTATTCCATGTGGGGCCGAACTTGCGCCTTATAAAGTTGCAAACGGTGGACCGGCATGAAATACTGTCCCGCTCTACAGAGCACACCAAGCTTTTTGGAGGCCAATTTGGCCTTTCCCTCCAAGTGACCACGGAACTAAACGTCGCTCGATATGTCAACGCCAAGGATTGTGATACTGGCTGAGGCAATAAGGGAATGTTCTCAAAAGAGGAGAAACGACAAAGGGATTCTTTTAGCGGTGAACGCGCAAACCTGTGTCTTTTGGGGTTGAATAGGACCAAATTACGTCGACCCCAATCCGAGACTTTGAATAACAAGGTCTCGACTTCAGACACAAGTTTGTTCCGGCACTCGTCGACGTGTTCCCGAGAAATATTCGCACGGCCTGTATATGGGGCATCACCCGTGCTGTCGTCTGCATAGCAATGAATGCTACTGATTTGTAGCATGTCGTTGATATGCAGAAGGAACAGAGTGGGAGATAGCACACAGCCTTGTGGAACACCAGCATTCACGGGTTTGGGGTCCGAGCATGCACCGTCGACAACAACCTTGATGCTCCGATCCGTGAGGAAGCTGGTGACCCAGTTGCACAATCTCTCAGGAACCCCGTAAGATGAAAGCTTTGAAAGAAGCGCTTTATGCCAAACCCTATCAAATGCTTTCGCTACGTCCAGACTAACCGCCAAAGCCTCCCCCTTAGAATCAACTGCTTCTGCCCATCGGTGAGTCAGGTAAACTAGAAGATCACCAGCTGATCGTCCGCGACGGAAACCGTACTATCGGTCACTGATGAGCTGGTGATCCTCCAGGTACCTCAGGAGCTGGGTGTTGAAGAGTGACTCAATTATTTTAGATAACAAAGGGGTGATGGCAATAGGCCTGTAGTTGGACGGACCAGAGCGGTCGCCTTTTTTGGGTATTGGATGCACAACTGCTGTCTTCCAAGATTCCGGGACGACGCCTGAAGAGTAGGAGTGCCGGAAAAGACGCGTGAGAACCGGTGCCAACTCAGGGGCACACATCCTCAGCACAATTGGAGGGATTCCGTCCGGCCCACTCGACTTATGAATGTCCAGGGAGCGGAGTGCCTTTCGCACTGAGCTCTGCAGAAACTGAATTTCCGGCATGGAGCACTTACACCACGGGATGGTAGGTGGAGAGTTTCCCCGGTCATCAAGAGTCGAGTTGGATGCAAAAAGAGAGCCCAAGAGATCGGCTTTCTCTTTTGCAGTATGGGCCAGCGAATCATCCTCCTTGTGTAGAGATGGGAGAGATGGCTGACAGAAATTCCCCTCGACAGCCTTGGCGAAAGACCAGAATGCGCGGGATCCCGATGGGAGGCGAACTAGTCTCTCGCCAATTCTGCCAATGTGCTTTAACTTTGCCGCAGCGATAACTCTTTTGAAGGACCTGGAGGCAGAGTTGTACTCGTTTTTAAGAGCACTGGTTTTTGCATCCCGAGACGCCGATGCATCGGCCCAGGCCTGGTAGCACTTCCGCTTTCGGCGTGACGCTATTTTGCAGGTGCGACCAAACCAAAGCTGGGATTTACCTCCGACAGGCACTGCAGAGAACGGAATAAAAAGTTCCATTCCCTGAAGTACCACATCGGTGACAGAATCTGCAACGACGTTGGGATCATCCAGCGAGAAGCAAACCTGCCCCCATGGGTAGGAAGCAAAGAAAGACCGCATTCCATCCCAATCTGCCGACCTATAGTGCCACACGCGGCGGAACCCCGCAGCCGGAGACGATATCTGAGTCTCTGTAAGAAAAAGCAAGGCCGGCTTCGCCGTTTCAAGATGGTAATGAACGGCGCTAAGGTTCGAGTGGAGTCCCCTGATATTGCAGAAATCCACGGCGAGCGCGGTAGGGGATGCCATAGTTTACTTGCTGCGTTTGCCTCGAGTAGGAAAGAAAGAGAGCGGAATATTGCCCCCCCCAGAATACGCGGGGCAGACTGAGCATCCACGATTAGGTAGCGTAGGAAAGCCTGAACGTGGATGCTCAGTGAGGGATTCTCCAGAACCGTAGGTACTGGTACCCTCCTGGGGTAGCTCAAAATTATATACCGCTACCATATTTGGGAAGGAGGGAGGGGGGAGAGGGCCTCCGGTTACCTCACTCATCGCACGAAACGCAGAAGCACAAGATGCCTCTACTTCACGCCGGTATTCTGCGAGGCCGTGGTACTTATCCGGACGAGCCGGCCCATTCCTGCGACAGCAAAAGCCGCCGCTTGGCTCTACCACGTTAAAAAATTATTCGTCGATAATTTAACACAGTCAACGTCACAGACACGGGACAATCACAACAAAACCAATATTTTATCTGTGTGGCACAAATAGAGGCCCGACTGAGATTTGAACCCAGTACATAAAACCAAGTGGTAAAAATCGTTGAACATTCGGAGATCCGAGAAAAGATTAATAATGGGAATAAATAAATCATTACACAGGAGTGTCTTTTTAATCTTTCCCTCTGCCGTTCGAGTCAAAAGATTATCGTCACTTCCTAATAACAAAAAAAATGAAAGAAGAAAATCATTTACATCGTAAGGTATTTAGGTACTTAGGCTTCCGTAACAATGTCCGCCAAACTGCTGTGGTGCAGGGTCACTACCCTTAGCTTAGTCTGTTCTCCTGTTTTATTGAAAAGGTGCACGCACAATAGTGTACGAGGCTATGAGATTATTATATTTAGTAAAAGATGTCTGGATTTCATAGGCCGATGAAGACATAGAAGCAATATAGATTTTGCCTGTCTGTTGATTGTCTCCAAGAAGGCACTAGCTTTTTTTTTACAATTTACCACCGTTTGGTTATTACCATTCTTTCGAGGAACCTAATAAGGTTAAATATAGGAATACCTGGTGACACTCCCATGACTGAAATGACATTGGCATATACTAAAGAAAAAGAAGACGGAAAAAAACTTATAATACGTTTTAAACCATCTTTGTTAATTAAACTTTGTATACTTAGGTACCTACTGGGATTTTGTTGTAGAAACGTGTCGTGTTGTAGGATCATCCTATGTCTGACGTACTAACTATTGAAATAGTCCGTCACTTTTCTTATTATTTTCTTGGTGGGTTTGCCTACACTCACCACGCAGAGCAGACGGGTTGGTGAGTAAAATCTTTAAAAGTAGCATAACCTGTAAATATTCCATTGTTGAGCAAAACCCTCCTCTGAATATCTAAGAGGATTCGATTCGAGAATGAACCGCTACGCTGCTGCAGTCCGGATCGGCGGACTTAATATGTCCCTAAAATATACTTTTAATTTTTTAAGACATGCAGATTCCTCCCGATATTTCCGTGGAGGTCATGGTAAATTTTGCAATAAAGTTGCAAATGACAATTTTGTAGTAGTTCTAGAACCGGGGTTCGAGTCCTGGTCACTCGCATAGTATAAAATTAAAGCGTACGCACTCATCTCCGAGTACTACTAATTTATGAAAGCATTTAAATATTATATAATTCAAGAATCATTCAACAATTTAATAATGAGTAATAAATTTAATAAAATAAAATGAAAATGTAAATAGTTTTCGATATTATGACGGACATACATACGATACACATAAAATGCAGATTTTGGCAATTACATTTAAGAAAACAATTTAATAATATTTCAATGATTAACTATAATAATAAATTACCTGAACTTGATTGTGTATCATCAAATAAAAAATCATCATCATCACCATCATCGCATCTCTTCTCGATAGGGGGAGATTTGTTAACACGCTTTCTAGGCATATTTTTTAACTTATTGCACACTTAGATCACTTTAGCATTCCACTTCACCGTTTTTCATGTTCGAAATTCAAAACCGACGTTTTATTTTCGAGGGTTGTTTGCGCGCCCTCTTGTCTGTAAGCGTAACGTTCACCATTTGAGATGCGCGAGCGCAAGGCGGGCGGCTCGCGGTTATTGGGCGGCGCTTGTAGACGCCCCTCCCGTGACGATTTCAGGATTAGCCCTCGACAAATGAGAGAGTTTCCTGAGATTAAGATTTAAATAATGCTATGTATTTTTACTTATAGATTGTAGCATATTTCGATAAGATGTAATGAAATAAAATACTGGCAATCCTACCCTAAGCAGACTCTTAAAATAATCACTCTAATTTGCTAAAATTAAATATATAATTATAATGAAATACATAATAGAGAATAAAAAGACAAGCAAGTTCTGGTTTTAAAAAGTTTTGATAGAAAATTAAATTAAGTAATTAAAAGTTACAAAAAAAATTAAGAATCCTTTGGTAGATACAAAACCACACAAATATTTGAAAATTGCATGGCGCAAAACAAAGCTGTCTAGAAAGAAATTCTAAAAAAAGTCTTATTTTTCTTAAGTGAGAAGCAATTAGAGCCGTCAGGGTGAAACAAAAAGATTGACAGGGTGCTCAGGCGCGGGCGGCGGGTCGCGCTTCCGCTGACACACAATACTTTATCAACATCTTTACACGTGCTATGCACTCACAACTTATACAGATCAACATTTTTAATACATATATTATTAAGCTATGTGTAAGGAATAGGAATATAATCCGAATTTTCCGAACCCAAATCCTACAGATCAGTGATGAGGAGCACCGTCTCTAACTTGAGGGCACTGCGCTCATCAACCCCTTGGTATGGTATGAACAAATCTTTCATGCATGATACAAACAACAAGAGCTTGCATAACTTTTTTTTGGACTTTCATGGAAAAGCCTTTTTCCTGTAGTGAACTAACACAGCCTGATAAAGAAGAAGAAGTAGTATACCTTTTTTAGACTATCCTACCTTTGGCAATTTTCGGTGACTATCGAAAAATTAAATTTTTCCAATAATCGAATCTGGGAGCTCAGGCGAAAACTGGGTTGCGGAAGCCCGTTGGGCTAAGCGGAATAGTACCAAATGGAAATTGGTAATTTCCGCCAACGGAAATGTGCATGCATATGAAACAGATTCATAACAGAATACAATTAAACATGTTGAATTTTGTGCGTTGACATTCCCGAGGCTCTGCCTATATCCGTCGAAGATGAAAACCCGGAGTAGCTCGCTAGTGATAAATCACGTCCCTAGTGGATATTACAATTACAATTTAAATTTCAATAACTTTTTCTCATTAGTAATAAAATTACAAATTAGTGCAGACATATAATACATTCACCCACGCTAAACTCTTGTTTGAAGTCGTCACTCGGGCCTAATTGTGGAAATGATCAACTACGGGCCTACGGCAGCTTCAAGAGAGGTATTGGACGGATTGCTGCAAATAGGATGTGCGTAGGGTTCCCACAACTATCAAAATATATATCCATGTATATATTTTAATTTCAGTGTAATTAGTACCTCAACGATTGTCAGTTCTGCAAGGTATGTTGACACTAATGTTAAGAATTAATAGCCACGATAGCGGAGTGGTCAGGGAATCTGCCTCTGAATCAGGAGACTCGAGTTCGATCCCCTATGTGTAGGGCTCGTATCAATGATATTATCTAAAACTTGCCCAGCCTAGGCTAGCTGTTCCAAATAAGCTCTAGTGAAAAGTAGACCTCTATGTCGAGACAGAAAAATGTTGAGACCCAAGTATTGAGTATGCGACCGTGAGAGCAATTTTTCTGTTGTTTTTAATATTAAGAATGGCAAAAGACAAGAAGAACAGAAATAATATTAAGTTTCAAACTTTACTACGACTACTTTAGCCTATTTCAGTCTACTGCATCCTCAAGAATCTCTTTAAGAAGCGCCAGTAAAAGCCAGTAAAGATTTTCGGCCATTATTCGGTCACTTCTACCTTGTGTGTTTTCTAGTTGAGTAATCCACGTGCTGGTGGTTGTCATTTGGAGAATGATTGTGTTTTCTCGTATACCCACATTTATTAAATATCACATTACTATATACCTTTTCAGCGTCATTGCATAATACCAGAACTACACCCTTTTAAGCCTTTGTTCAGATATTATAATATTATTGCTTGTAGGTTTGAGTTAACACAAATGTAAAAATAAAAATATTTACTTTTTTCAAAATTTAAAGGTTAAGAAAAATTATAAAAGTGAAGCTTTTAAAAAAAATTAAATCACCTAAAAGTGACAAATATGTGACTTCACATAAAAGTATAATAGGAAAAGTTGCGGAATTTTATTCTTGCATCGTAAGTTTTGATTGTTAAAAATATAAATATTACAATTTGAGTCATGGATATTTACATCTAGATAATTATAAATCGTTTAATTAATTTCAGCAAGAATATATACATATATAAATGGGCTGTTAAATGTTAACAATATTAGCCGCACCCGTGAGTTCTGAGCCTAACGCCAAATACATAAAAAGAGCCAAAACGGCACCTAGGAAAAGTGTTCGAATGAATATTTATATCTGAAATGAAACATACGTATTATTCAGACATGACAAAATTAAATGCGGTGACAATCGGAATAAAAAGTCATAACTGTTCATAATTTAAATTTACAAAGAGGTTACTTCTAAATACGTTATGTTTCGAACACTAAATGTATATTTAATTTTATTTATTTTTATTTAATTTACGTTTACTAAAATATTGATTGATTATATTACGCATATTCTTCATGTACGAAATTATGTTTGCGACAACCCTACTTGATCCAGGTGGCGAATATCAAAGCATTCAGTTTAACCGGTCGACGAAGTGCTTCGTTTTAAGCGCCATCTAGTGTGACTTACGGCGCAGTGCTCGTTGTTTTCTCAACAAATATTATTCTTTTTCCCCGCTTACACCAATTCTATATTCAATATTGAAACGTCTACGTACACTCGTTGCTAAGCATAGGTATTACAACAATATAACACAATAAAAAGTAACTCTCTTTTTAAACATGTAGCGAGTAATAGTAAAAAATATATTTACTGGAATAATTTCAACTTCGACCCAAGAGGTCACATTAAGACGAAATTATACTAATTACAAACAAACATTAGGATTAAGTACTGATTAAATCCTAAACTAACTATTTTTGTTTGTAAAAATATAATGAGAGTGAGAGGAGGCTTTTCCTAAGTAGTGGGACATTTACAGGCAGGTACTTTACTTTATATTACAGATTCTCACATTTATTTCGCCCATTTTACCTACTTTAAGAATAAAAAAAATTATCGAACCCTCCAAAATTACCATTTGTTGCGGTTCTTAAAAACATCTATTGCAAATCTTATTTTAAAACATGCATTATTATATGGATAAGATCAATACGATATGGCCCATATCGTATTTCTGAGTTCAAAGAAGAATGTTACATTGAGAGCAATTAAAACGCACACTAAATCATATTTAAAAGTTTTTAGTAACATTAAGAGAAAGCTTTGAATGAAAAAAAATATTAATTTGAAGGATGCCTCTGATTTCCTTTAACGAGTTTAATAATATCAGGCTCGAATTTACATAAAAACAAACTCCTAAAAACGCTAAGTTCAGTAACATGCAACCGATTTCTCTTTTTAGATAGCAACGTTACTACAGTACTAAGTTCACGTTTAGACAAATACGACGAAGGGAATGCTGTCAAGGTTCGCACCTTGACCGTAATCCAGGGACAAAATCCGCCACGAGGTCCCGGGAGACCTGGTACATGACCTCCGGGTGGTAGGCTCAGGGGATCCGTTTTCCAACTGGGATTAGAGGCCGAGTACGAAGGAGCGTCTGCGTTCCGTCGCGCCTTTCCAAGAGAGAGAGGAAAGGAAGTGTCGAAGAAAGGAAAGGAAAGCGTTTCCGTAACCCTATCGCAATGAGGCGATGGCGGAACCTCGTGCTCCCGCGAGAGCGGGTATAAGTTAAGTATTTCCAAAGGTATACAAAAGGGTACAGTTGCGTCATTGGTAGGCAAATTTTTGGTAGGTTATAGGCATAGGAAGTATTTTTAAAGTACATTTTTAATTCCTCATTTGTGATCAGTTCTATAAATTCTTGTTCTAATTGGAATGATATTGCCGGGTAGACAATAAAGGAGAAAATAAAGGAAGTTGTAAACAATTTGTACGGGTCTGCCAAGGACACAATATCTTTTATTGACCCAGCATTTCTAATTACAGAGTCAAACAGGTTGTAAAATCGAATCAGACAAGTACCTTTTAATAGCCAGTACACTTCTGTGTAAAGTAGCAGGGGGTTAGAATCTTCATCATTGACAACACAAAGATCATTAAATAATGTGTAATTTACTGAGTTGCTTCTGATTTTATTAACTGCTCTGGTAACATATTTTAGAGAGTAAGCAGACATTCACACATATTTCTCGCAACTAAATGCCGGTGATGAATTACGCAATATGCAGTAAGCAGTCTGGAACTGTATTTTTTAAGTACACAATATGCCTTTGTGATGCCTTACCATAGCAGGAATGCCGTAGCAGATGACATAATAATAAGAGTTAAAGTATGAACTTGTCGTTTTATTGGAGTGACCACTTTGATTAATAAATAAACCTGCATATTCAATTCGTGATTGAAACTTTTTATTGGTAGATAGGAGAGGGCACAACTGTACTAATAATGAGAGTAGAAACTTTGATTTTTTTAATAGTATATTTTTTTTAGAAAAAACTGAGTGTTTGAATTTTATTTAATGTAAAACTACTTTTTCGTTTACGGCAAATAACTTTTCCTGTCTATTAAAAATATGGTATCTCCTTTTCAATCTAAATAAAATAGTTCTTGGCGTATTGTCTCATTTTTGATTAACCTCACTTATGACAACACCAATGTTCCATTAGTTGGTAGAGTTAACTCATCCTACTGAATTGAAAATTGACATATCTACAGATGAGTGTACAATGATTCTTCAATGTTTTTAGTCATCTGACCAGTTCGTCTTTGCACAGAACTATTGCTCAAAGGAATTTTTCTGATAATGTCTGCCACTGGTTTATGGAGCACAGTGGTTATTACTTATTTTACAGCCGGTAAAATTAAATTGTTTTATGAAGTTATGATTAACCACTATAAATGAGACAATATCTCACGAAGTTCGTAGTGGTCTTACTTAGAAGCTGCTGAAAATAATTTCATGTAGTATTGTTTAAATCGGTCACATTTTGTCTTTTCTATCCAAGTAGTTTTATTAAAATGATTTTGTAGCGTAAAAGCTTAATCACTACTTTAATTTGATAATGTTTTTTGTCATGTTGAAAATGTTATGTTGTGCAAGGAAGAATTTTACAAACAAGTAGACGGTGTGGCGATGGGCTCCCCGGTATCTCCTATTGTTCCCGATATATTCATGGAAGACTTGGAGGAGAAAGCCCTAAATACTTCTCCTGTTCATCCAAGATTCTACAAGAGGTATGTAGATGAAACTTTCACAATTTTATCAACAGACAAAGTTACTGCTTTTCTAAATCACCTAAATTAACTCCATAATTCAATGGAGTTAATGGAATTTAGGTTCCTAAATTAGAAACTCGTTAGCTTTTCTTGATGTGTTAGTTATTCTAAATCTTAATAACACTATAAGCCACACTGTATAGGAAAAAGACCCATACAAACAAAAATTTAAACGGTAAATCTCACCACCATCCATCTCAGTTATGTACTGTTGGTAAATCTTTGTTTCTGAGAGCACGAGTGATCTGTGACAGTAAACACTTGGCCACCGAGGTTCAGCATGTCAAGCAAGTCCTGCACGACAACAAGCTTCGGGTTCCGCGCATCACGGTGATCGAGTGAAGCCGGCCACAGCCGAGTACCTGCTGTATTACCGTACATCAGAGGCGTTACTGACAAGATTGGCTATATCTTGAAGAGGGCTTCTATAAAAACGTTTTTCAAGCCGGCGAAAAAGATAAGTCAATTTTTACCATCTGTCAAGTGTAATATCCCTCTACAAGATGCAGGATCTCTCTTACATAGAGCAATCTAAAAGATATGTAAGGACCCGCGTGAAAGAACACATAGCTGAAACACCGACGCTCTAGGAAGAAAGCAGTCTGTGATCATATCCTTGAACGCCCCAGTCATTTTTCGTCACATCAGATTTGATAGACAGCAAATCCTCGCGAAAGAACACCGATTCCCAAGATGCCAAGGATGATTTGCGTGGCTATTGAAATCAAAAACCATCCTAATTTCAATGGAGAAGATGGCTGGGTGGTGTGGGATGACCGGCTTGGGAGTCAGTAATAAACAAAATTAAACTTAAAACCAAGCATACCACTGCACGACCTCAAGATACTGTAAGCACATTCTTAATAAATAAAAGCTGAAGGTAACCCGAGTTAACTATGACATCTGGACGTCTAAGTCCTCAGTCCCCCCGAGAACACTGCTGCTGTAAAGCAATCGAAAAGTCGGGAATATAAAAACAAAATTAAATGCGATAAAATCCGTAAATAATAGTTTCATTTCAAAGGATATATAAAACTTAAGAATTAAATATTTATCGATTAAAAATGTCAGATGTCAGTTTCTGAACTGTAACTTAGCTGACAACAACTGTCAGGGCTACCAGTCAGGCTGTCACTGCTATATTAGAATATATAAATTTGTTTTTTTTTTAAACGAAGACGGATGAAGAATTACTACATTATATTTGCCAATAGTTTACTATTATGGTACAATATTGTAACAATCATGGGATTTCAAAGAAAATGTAATGACTTCGTCTCTAGATTATTATTCAATGTTATGTGTTGATATAGCGAATCCAGTTTACGATTGTTATTTAACAGTCTTTGTGCAAGTTTCGAACACTTTATAGTCAGAACTTAGTAACTAATAAAGATTTTGTTACAATATACAGTTGTTAAATGAATAATTTTCTGTAAACTGTTAAAATGTTACCCGGAATAGGAGTATTTGGAACAGGATCAGTAGCCAAAGTTCTAGTCCCATTCTTGAGAGAAAAGGGATTCCCAGTGGAAGCAATATGGGGCACAACTATACAAGAAGCCGAATCCACTGCTAAGGAACTAAAAATCCCTTTTTTCACAAACAAAATTGATGATGTTTTACTTAAGAAAAATGTCAATCTAGTTTTCATTGTATGTGCACCAAATCTACATGCCCAGATATCAGTTAAAGCGCTAGGTATAGGAAAACATGTCGTTTGTGATAAACCAGCAGGTCTTTGTCAAGCAGAAGCTTTAAAAATGGTACGAGCAGCACAATATTATCCTACTCTGATTTCGATAATCAATCATTCTTTAAGATTCTTACCAGCCTTTAGTTATATGAGAAAATCAATTTTGGAAGGCTACTTGGGAAATCCTGATGAACTAACTTTAATTGATGTCAGAGTCCAAATGGGATCATTGCTTGGAGATACTTATAATTGGTTATGTGATGATACAATGGGAGGTGGCACTTTAACACTTGTTGGAAGCCATGTTATTGACTTAGTGTCATTTCTGACAGGACAGAAGGTTGTTAAAGTACATGGTGTCCTGAGAACATTTGTAGAAGAGACTGCAAAAGTGAATGGCATAAGAAAAATTACAGCACCAGACTTCTGTACCTTCCAGTTGCAAATGGACAAAGGATTATTAGTGACAGCTACATTGAACAATCATCTACCTGGCCCCTGTTTTAACCAAGAGATATATGTTTGTAGTAAAAAAGGTTATTTGGTGGTTAGAGGAGGTGACTTGCATGGGAAACTGCACAAAAAGAATCCTATAAGCAATCCAGAAGAAGAAAGTAAGCGGCCACATGATAAAGAAGAAGTTATCTATGTTGATGTTGAAGACCTAAGTTGCACTTCAAGTGTTATACCGAAACCTTACATAAAGGGGTTATGTAAAATGATAAGCGCACTAAAAGAAGCATTCCTGCCTGTAAAAGAGCAAATGGATTGGGTTAAGGAACCAGTGAGAGCTGCCGCTACTTTTGAAGATGGACAAAGAGTACAGGCAACTATGGAAGCATTAAGAAAGTCAAATGAAGATGGATGTTGGACTACTGTTCAACTACTAACAGAGCCTCCAGATCCAAATCCAGCACTCTCTGCAGCAGTTAGACGTACTGCTATATCATTACAATAGAATTAGACATTATTGATGTACCTATATTATTGCCACTATTCTGTACCTTTAATTTAAGTATTTTGCTTAAAGAATGAAGGTATAAAAATGAGTAATACTAAAAAAAATTCTCTGAATACACTTGCAACCCTGGAATAACTTCTTTTATAGAAGTAAATTTTAATTCACAATTATGTTTAGGATGAAAAAAAAATGTTGTCATCAGATATTAATATAGCTGTCCAGGACTGTGTGATTATATTAGTGATTAATTAGTTATATTTTACTTATGTGCACATTGTACATTTAGGTTATATGAAATAAAATTAATATTGTTCCACTATCAACATGCAAATAAATTTTCATGTTTCTTGAGTTAATTGTGATGAGTGTAGATTTATGAACCTCAGTATTAAAATATGTATAATTTACCATATAACAACTGTTGTCTAGGATTTTTTTATGAATACTAAGCTATTTCACAGCTTGCAAACACTAAAAGCCAATTTACCTAATATTTTTTGTATATGGCCTGGTGAAGCAAGTAAATTGCAAAAAAATATTCAAATGTAATGATTTTTCTGCTTGCCATAGTCATTAAATTCATAGTGTGTGATAAAAACTGGCCCATTTTTGTGATTAGTGAATAATGTTCATTTTTCTGTGTATGGTTGTAATAAAACATGAAACAAAGAAATACACAAATGTACATCCAGCTACATGCATATTTTTTTAACATAATTGTTTAGCTTGTACCTACCTAAGTGCAGTCCGACGGTTTTACAAATAGTTGTGGATTGTATTAAGATTTTGTAAATGTGGTCAATGAATCAAGATAGCAAGAGGTGAAGGCAATTGATAACATCAAAAAGCATTATATATTTGCATAATTTAGAGAGTTCTTCATGTTGGCCATGGCCCAGCATTTTTTTACTACAATTTCGTTACATAACAATAAACAGTAGGGGGCCTTGTAATGGCTGTCATTAGAGGTGATTTAATCAACTAGGTTTGGATTAGAGTAGCTAGATGCTAGGTAACAGAAATATGTGTCCTTACCAATATTTTAATAGGCCTTTGCCCAGCAGTAGACACTTACAGGTTGCTACGTTTTTTACTAATATGTACTCTGGTTGCCAAGCATGGTAGCTATAAATTACCCTAATATGGAGGATGCTTAAAGATTGTTGAGGATGGTAAACTAAGGGCTAGTATAATTTAGTAAAATAAAGTAGGTAAATAATGCTAGTACATTTTTACATAACTATAATGCAATAATTTACATTCATAACTAAGAATAGGTTATGTTCCAGTACTAAACAAGAAATATTTAGTAAATGTAAAAATAGGTAGGAAGTAAGACACAAATATTTTATAACAATGTTATAATAAATGCAAAGATAACATTATGTCCCACAGCAACGAACATTACACAATCACATACTTTCCATACATAACTAACTAATAAGTAAACCAATTCGAATCCCGCGAAATTAAAACTAGCACTAAATTTAATTTTCAATCTTGGCTAAAATGTCCGCCTCCCTGAAGAGATGGTACTCCTTTTCATCATTTTCAAGGGCTACTTTGGTGCCGCCGTACTCCGGCAGCAGAACTCTGTCGCCGACTTTCACTAATACAGGAACAAATTCGCCGCTTTCTTTTCTCGCGCCAGGTCCTACAGCAATAACTTCACCATGAAGCACCTTGGACTGTGCCTTTTCTGGAATGACGATGCCGCCTGCAGTCTTCGTAATTGCTTCGGCTCTTTTGATCAAAACGCGATCAAGTAATGGAATAAGACGTTTAACAGCGCTTGCCATAATGCTTAGTGTTCAAATACACTATACAAGACGAATGAATAGAAAATAAGAATGGTAATGCGAGAATTACTTTTCTTCTCTAGAACATTCGCTATTCCAATTGCAATGCCGGGCAATGCGTTGAATGAATTTTGATTGAAAGAAAATCCATGTGTTACCGGTGTTGCCAGCACCGAACACGTATTTTATAAGCTACCAGTTTCAACTTATTCATTATCTTTTTACAGCTTAATTTTATGTTCCATTCACTTGTGTATATTATACGAACTAAATTTCTTGAATAGTAATATTACAAATAAAATTTAACACAATAATTATATTACAGTCACTTATATCGACATCTAGTAGTGAGTAGAATAATCAGTAAAACTCATAGTTTTTGGTATAGTTAATCGACAAAAGATAGATGACGCTATTACGTCTTCTTAAAAATACGGTGGTAGCTTTATGGAGCTTTTTGTTACTTTATGTAGTATGGTTTTTATATTGTATTATTCAATAGTTTTATTACATTAAATTTATTAGATACTGTTCTTCGGTATCCACTGATGGACGCGTAGGACATAGGATTTTCTTAGAAAGCGCTATCATAATTTATTATCACTAAATTCATTGCATCATTGTATCACTTATGGTTATGGAAATTGATGCAGGTATCCTACTTTATTTATTATAATTGATATTTATTATAGTAGGTAGGTCTTTTTTTTATGCATAGGCATGCAAAGGCTTTTGAGAAGGTATGCAAATGTATACCTAGTATTAAAAGTCTGTTTCCATTAGCCTTGTGGTAGCGAAGTACAAATCCGTAAAATTGTAATGAGACCTGCCTCCGCATCATGAGACTCGAGTTCAGTTTCCGTTGTGACTCATATCAATGAGTATTCGAAACGCCAAGATTTGACGACAGGCTCACTTCCTGTCAAGTCGTCCTAAATAAGCTCTGGTAATTAAATTTTTGTGTTAAAAGGACTTTGTCTTAGGTTGTTATTTACCAGTTTGGCTGCGCAGAGTTTTGCCAAATGTACATCCATAATCTTTGCAAACTGCGGTGACAGAGACAAGCGTGCATAATCATTTCTAGAATAACGCTGACCAAGTATCAACTTCTCAAAATTCTTTAAAAAAAATTCTGGTCTATGGCTGAATCTTGGTAAACACCACATTTGTAACACATAAAATTTATATTCATCCTAATATTAATATACTGTCAATTACTTGTCATTCACAGTACACATTGCATAGTTTTGTAGTTTGGCATTGATATTCATGTCGGGTTGGGTCTGTAAAGCAAACCGAGTAAATACAATGTACTTATAAAAGACGGTGGGCGCTATGACCGCCGATGGAATGCATTGTGGAGCTGGCGCCAGCCAGTCTCGGACACACCTGTGCGGTGCGCTCGCTGCATTCAACGCCCAACGTGACCAAATACACGCACACCGGACTACACACACACACAAGCGCATATGTTCGCAAAGCGCCAAAAGCAATACCGTTATATACCTAAGACAATATGAAAGTGAAGTAACAACAGCATCCGATCTCCCGCAAAAGATAGTGTTACGTACAGGACAAAGGCCTCCTCTATTTTTTGAGAGGGTTTTAAAGCTTTTTTTGCGTGGTGGACTGGAGCAGCTTAGGTTCTATTTACCACGTTGCTCCGGCGCGAGAGGGCGGATTTCACACAACCTCGATATATATATCAAATAATATTATATTCTCATTAAGACATGCAGGCTTCCTCGCGACGTTTTCACTCACCAGCGAGCTCGTCGAATTTTCATATGTAATATTAATTATAACAATATAGTGGGACCGGCATCAGGTCACTTCCTTCGATACTCCGAATCCCCAGCGTGATGAATAGAAGTAAACGTTTATGGAATACATACTACTTTGCGGTGCCCTAATCTTTATCTATAATTTCAGTCATTGTTGAATCGTTTTATTTTATAACACAGACAATAGGATTTCGTAAAACCCACGCGAGCAGTCTAATTAGCTAACATACTCGCTATCTTGATAGTACACCGCTGCTTGACAATATTTAGGATTTTTCTTCTTCGTCAGCCTTCAAACTGTCCACAGCTGGACATAGGCCTAGGACCTTAACCTTTAGGCCATCTAGCCTTGGCAAAACGATAGAGTGCGTCAGTATTCCCAGAACCAGGTACTTCAATTAGAACGGCTAATTCCGCCATCTATCGGGCACCTGGATATATATATTATGGCACTCCTTAGTCTACTTTTACAACATCTATCACCCAGAGGATATTGGTACTGGCAGACTATACCTATAGGTACTACAGAAAGCACGCACCTAATGTTGTGGAAGCGGTAACCGTACGACGACTTTTGGCCGCTTTGCTACAATCTGTAACTCTACAATCCAGCAGAGTCGTACGAATCGCACGTTTACTTTTGTATAGATTGTAGCTAGATTATATATTCACATGTACATAATAGACATGAAACACTGCCGCCATTGTTCTCTGCGGGGACATTTGACAACTCTTGAATATCTAATGAACATTATACTTAATCATTATATTCATGCTGACAGTGACATGAATATTATTGAGGTTTTTAACTGTACATTTTTGATGTTACTGTTTTTTATTATGTCGTACCTCTATTCAGAAGCGCCACTGCTTATTATGAAAAATCATTCGAACATTTTAGAACATAAACTGCTGTTTTTCTAAAAATGTTTTTAATTAAATTTTTGAAGAGGACTTCACGTGCCACAACTTTGAAACAATTGAAATTCTATTTGTTAGGAGTCATATTGGGAGTTCTGACACTAGAATCATAAACACTTATCAGATTTCTATGCGGCGTCAACTTTTGGTTTTCAACTACCTAGGTATTAACTACATAAGTTTATGAAAACAAAAAAATGATCATTTTTTTATTATCCAAATTGTAATTAAACGCAAACTCTGTAGAAATCGAATATTCAGGCTGTTTTGTAACCAGCAAAGAGTAAAGTAATATACTAGGGAAGTAACAAGACTTGATACAGACTGGTTATTTCTAGTTGTCGACTTGATGTTAGCTTTGTGTCGTCTAGTAGTCTGCGCAGGATAACTAGTGTCAGTGCAAATATACATTACCTATGTCCTATATAATATGCACGATATAGAGTATCTATAATGTATAGAAAGTCTATAATGTATATTTGCGCTCAGAGGCGAGGTTCTATTTTCGTTTCCTAAACTTATTAGACTCCTTCTCCGCCTTGGAGTAGTCTGGGTAGATATGTACCACCCCTTTACCCATTTACCCATTTCTGTCGCCAAACGGCAGTACATGTATGTATGTATGTATGTATGTGTGTATGTATATATTCACGCCTAGTTCCCAACGGGGTAGGCAGAGACAATCTTCTTTCATTTGCTAGGGTCCTGCGACATACGACTTTCGCTTCTCCCACTTTCATCAATCTTCGCATGCAGTACAACTACTGTTGCGTTCCGGTTTGAAGGATATAGAGAGCCAGTGCAATTATGGGCAATGAGGCATTCCATCTTAGTCCTCGGGGATGAAAACGCACCTTCTTCGATTGAAATAGGCTGCCTATGGGCTGCAGTAGCTATGTACTAACAGGACTTATAGCTCATTTTTTACACATTGGTATAAAAAACGAGCTAACAGATTGGACTGCCTATGAAACGCATATAAACTTAGGGTCAACCCCGACCTGAGGGACGGAAATTTATAGATGTCAAATATAAGGTTCGGCTGAGTTCGAACCCAGTGCCCACAACTCAACAGACAGGTACGCTGATCACTAAACCAAGCGAGTGTTGAAATAAAATTATCATTACTACATGAGCCTATTAAGTGGTTTATAAATAAAAATAAAACTAAAGATTTATTTTTAAATTTATTCAGGTACATGTAGATTAAATAAGATGCGACACTATTTGAAAAAATAACATAATGGCTGTACAATTATTATATTTGATCAAAATCAATATAATATATGCTATTGTGTATTCTAAAATGTATTTGTATGGTAAGATCTTTATTGTATGAGGTTCACACATAATTTCATTTTGTTATTAGGTATAGAAATAAATGTGAATATAAAGCTATTATTCTATTCAACTTAAGTGCCCTATACATCCAATAATCTATAAAATATTTTCAACTACCTAAAAAACATCTCAATAAAGATGTGGAAAAAGGTAAAAAGATGGCAGTGATCGGGTTCACACGGCCAAATGTGATGTGAGCCGAATTTTGCAAACAACTCACGTGTGTTCGTGTAGAGTGACCATATTTAAGTTCACAACTACATTTAATACAATATGGCTGTCACGAGAATTCAATAAAGGTTGCTTAAGTATATATAATCAATCGCTAAAGAATAGAAATATGTACGCAAAGAGGGGTAGAAATGGGTATTTAAAAATCTAGCTACAAAATCAGTAAGGTGGCATCACTGACACATCTACACTAATATAATTATAGATAGAGATGTCCTACTTCGTGTTTTTTCATTATAATATAGTTCTCGGTGATTCTTCTTCTCATAAGCCACCGCGCCCGCACTCCGCCATACCATACCATTTCATTCTCATAAAGGTGTATTGCGCTTTGATGTGCACGAAGTTCAATCCGTGGCGTACTATATTTATGATACAAATTTTTAGTCTAAATATACATAAATGTAAAAATTTCATCGTATCTACTTTACCTAGAGATCGATATCCCCTTCGCCCTTGCTGTGTTCATTATTGTATAGATTAAACAAACAACCTCCCTCCTAACTCACATTTGTTTAAATGTGAGTCGACCTCTCCACATTTCTGACAACAGATGGGGCTCTATTGCTAATGATGTATGGATCTCTAGTCACCGCTTAGACTAGCTTTGGTTCTAGGTGAAGAAGATTGAATTCTGTGGGAGAATTATCCATTAAATTTCGTTCTTTTTGGCTACATTTTTTTATAAAAAGTTGCGATAATGCTCGTACGCGGATGTTCAAAGCATACAAAATAACACAACAAACACAGCCACAACATTTTGTGTAGCTTTATAATTCACGACAAACATAATTCAGCATTTTGACAATATTTATTATAAGCCTTATAACAGGGATGTAAGGCTGATAATTCAACAAAATTGTTTTCGTGGAATGCATTGTTTCGTGTAGTAAGTCTGGCAGAGATCGCGGTTCTCACGAGCGGCAGCGAGGCACACAGGTGCGCATCCGGCTATCTCATTGCCCGGGATTTGAATCGGTTTGTTGGAGGCTCTAATTGTATTGCCGAAACAACGGACTGGAATTTTTGAAACGACATTTTTTTTTAGTTGCGCGTATTTTTGCCGCAATTTTTAACATGATATAAGCACTCATGTCTGTCACGCATAGATGTAGAGAGAGATTACGGATTTACATTTGGCTTGACACTTTTAGAACCTGACGGGTAGCGTGATCGCCATCAGATTTTCAAGGCCTCTTACAAAGGACTCCATCCCTCCGAAGGACTCACCCAAGTATGGATATTGTATAAAAAGTTTTTTTTATGAGGAAGCGAGTAAACATGTTGGCGGACCACCTGATGGTATGTGATTAACGACCATGTACATCTGCAACACCAAAGGAGCTGCAGGTGTGGTGCCTTTAAGCCGGCCTGGAAGTGGTGGAGGGTACTCTGCACATTGTCTTCAGGTAAGCTGCTCACAATAGTAACGTATAGGTAGATTATGTCTATATGACAAAGTTTTAGGCGGTTAATTCTTTCACCAAAGAAAATCGCCGAGTGGTAAGGGGTCTACATTCGAATTAGTACTCACTACTGTTCATTTTCGCAACGATTTGTATCTTTGCCTAAATCGGTGATAGGCTCACCACCTGTTACGTCGTCCTAAATGAGCTTTGGTGAAAAGTGGATTGAAGGGACTAAAATAATTATAACGAATTCTAATACCCTGACCACCCCAGTATTGGGTATATGCTATATTCTCAGTAAGTACCTAAGTAATACTATGAGACACTATTTAGGTGTGTTGTTTTTATCAATAGATTTTTTATTAATATATAATATATACAACAATGAAAATAACGATTTAATTTCAAGAACAATTTTAAAAGTAAAAACGAACCAAAAATGCATTCTGGCTCCAGTTTCTACCAGCCTGTATCATAATTAAAAATTTTAAAATATTTGTATGATGGATGATATGAGTAAATTTGCTAATCCATGGATGGATTGATGTAGCTAGTTATGCCTTTTTTATGCGAATATTTGCCGGTTCAAAACTAAGCTAAAAAAAAGGTTGACATTGCACGAAGCTAAGAGAGTAATTAAAAAATGGTTAATCACTCTCAGTTACGATGATACGGAAAACTTATTAATTATAAAGGGATTATGTGTGTATGTATATATTTGTAATTTATATTTAGTTTCTAATGCATCAA
Organism: Bhutanitis thaidina; assembly: GCA_029286595.1. Lineage (NCBI taxonomy): Eukaryota > Metazoa > Arthropoda > Insecta > Lepidoptera > Papilionidae > Bhutanitis > Bhutanitis thaidina. The sequence goes on from JAGSMS010000010.1 coordinate 6,163,124, forward strand.
TAATTAAAAAAATATTACATACATTAGAAACTAAAGATTAATTACGTACATATATAAACATACAAATAAGTACTCGAATAAGTATACTAACATATGTATAACTGTATGTTTTATATTGATACACCAATAGATGTCTAAACTGTACCAAAGGCTACGTACACAAATTTCAAACTAAAAAGTAACAAGTTTCAAATTACGAATTGCAATAGACTTGTTTCCAGGCCCTCACGATACAGGCTTGCTTAGTGTGAAGGCTACATGTATATCATACACTGTCAAATGGAAAACTGCGATTGATATAACGTTTTTATTTTGTTTTCCAAATTTTGTATCGTTCGCTGTCTCATTGAATAGTTTGTTATTGATATTAATTTTTGTTTTTTGTTTAATTTTAACAAAAAAATTGTAACTAAGCGAGTGTTAATTGTAAGCTTTAATGTAAGTTATATTTTAATCAACTTAGTATCAATAGGCTATGGGTAGGTCCCTAGTACTTTTTACGCGCTGCAAGCATTTAACAGTATCACTCTCGATGAACCTTTCTCGTTTTTAAAGGATGGGTATAAATCGTACAAGAAAAAACCGTTTGTGGTAAAATGCAGTATCGCACAGGTGTGCATCCGGTGTAGATTGTAAATGTCTGTCCCTTTTTTTTGTTTAATAATAACAACATATTATAGATATAACACTATCGGTCAAAAGTTAGTAAGAGTAAGTGCCATAGTTAGTGTTCTTCGGTGTTAAATATATGTATGTATATATTAACACCTTGTTCCCAACGTGGTAGGCAGAGATAATCTTCTTCCACTTGCTACGGTCTTGACATACGTCTTTCGCTTCTTCCACTTTCATCAGTCTTCGCATGTATGCTCGTTGGTTTAGAGTACTTTTGATCTGGCCTTTTTTCAGAACGTCTCCGATTTGATCGTGAAATGTTCGCCTAGGTCTTCCTCTCCCGACTCTACCATTTACACTCGCCACATATAATTGTTTCGTCAACCTACTTAAATTCTTTCTCTCCACATGGCCAAACCAGTTCAAAATTTTTTCATCTTTTTCACGCCACAACACTCTCTGATCACATTATTTCGAACCCTTGTTTTTAACCGTTTGTTATCTTCACATTAATCATACTTCTTAACGCTCTTATGTCTACTGCATTTATCCTGCTTTCATGCCTCTTCTGCCATACCCAGCTTTCGCTTCCATATGTTAGTGTATGTACCAATACCCCTCTATGCACAGAAAAACGAGCTTTGTGAGATATCGTCTGGCTGTTCATAAATGTATGCAATGCCCCATTCACCATATTACCTGCCATCGCTCTCCTTTCAATGTCACATTCGTACCTTCCATCTCTCGTAAACATTGTTCCCAAGTAAACAAACTAATTCACTTGCTCTCAACTATCTTCCCTAATCTTGAGACATACTTCCGTCATCCTCTCCTCTCTTTCAAACACCATAATCTTTGTCTTATTAACGTTTACTTTCATTCCTTTTCTTTCTAGTGCCCCATTCATTATTGTCACCATTGCCTGCACTTCCTCAGCCGATGACGCAAGTAAGACTTGATCGTCGGCGTAGAGCAAACATTTAACAGGCAACTCATTCATTCTTAGTCCACAATCACTCTCCTTCAAATCTGTCAAACAAGTATCCATGAATAAATTGAACAGCCACGGCGACAACTTTGAAATACAATATAATGTTGTCAATAGCGCAGGATATATTATAGAGCTGCAGGTGTAGGCGAAAACACAGAGGCATTCACTCGTTTATGTTCTCTTAGCCAATCGAACACTTATGCAATAAGATCGGAGAAAGAGTCTGATGCGGTGTCAGAGACAAGTACGGGACACAAAATGATACAATCAAACCCGAACACCACTAATCTGTGTATAGCACAAATATTAATATACTATTACTATATATTTTTTTCCTACTATTAGATACTTAGATAATACACATAATAATCATAAATGAATTAATAAGAAGAATATATCGCCTCGGCCAAACGCTGAATAGTTTTATATATAGCCTAAGGCAAAAGCATGAAAAGGAGTAGACGTAAATGACACGTGACAGTAACAGGTCAGATTCCAATAATCCGTCAACGTCAAGCAAGGTTGTGAACTACATCGAAAACTATCCTAATACACACTGGTTAATTGTCTCAAGGTATATTTTAAATTGTATTAAAGACTTAAATTCTTTCAAATAGACTTTCTCAAGTTCAATAAATTCTAATTGTAACATTTTATTTCAAATAGAAGGCTGTTGTCACGTTTTTCTTTTTAACGGAAGCCGCAACTATTAATATCAAGTTATTTCCTCTTGCAAAGGCAAGGCAGTCGTTGTTTGTGTTAACTGTGTGAAAAAAGGATTTGCTTAAAAAAATGTCTGAATCCGAAGTAAAAGTTTCCGAAGGTAAATTGAAAGGAAAAGTCTCCAAAACCTTGAATGGAGTTCAGTTTTATACTTTCAAAGGAATTCCCTACGCGAAACCTCCTGTTGGAGAGTTGAGGTTTTCTGTAAGTATTTTTTTTAATTAACAATGAATATTTATTAAGAGGCTGGATGCGACATTATGATAGTAAATTTATCCTCATATTCTATAAGCCATTATTAGGTCATACACCATATATTAATTATATAAGTACATTAGTTTAGTATGCCTGTTTCAAGTAATTGATTTGCTGACAAAGAAATCCTGTGATCTCAACACTTTTGCTGAGATCAGTGAACTACTGTCCATTGTAATTATGGCGCTTGAATTTCTTTTGGATTATTACAGTATTTAAGTAGTTGGATGAAATGTCAATAATGTTTAACATGTATTATTAATATTTAAATATGTAATGTTTGTATATGCTTTCAGTACCCTTGGACAATACCTTTTATTTTTATGACATTTTTGAATTCTCAGGTCTCAGTTTAACTACCTATGTCTAGCAGTGGACTGTATAGACTCACTAGCTTCCTGCCTTCTAGACATATTTCTATGCATGCTAGATAAATGTCAGGTATCATGAGCAACTTTTTAAAAAAGTTCCATCAAAATTTGTGAAATAGCTTTTAAGTTTTGTTGAAACACATATGTATAATGAATTTTATCTATAAGAATAGAAGGATGATGTTAATAATATTGTTTTCATCACTCATGTGGATATAAACTGAATAATATTTATTGTGTTTAAATTTATTAATCATCAAAATTTTTGTTTTCATAGATACCTGAGCCACCTGAACCTTGGGAAGGTGTAAGAGATGCAACAAAAGATTGTAATATTTGTGCACAATATGATAAGGCCTCTGCTACATTTATTGGTGATGAGGATTGCCTTTATTTAAATGTGTATACACCATGTCTTTCAAATCCAGGCTCGAAATTACCTGTTATGGTCTTCTTTCACGGAGGTGGTTTTTTATTTGGACATGGCACTGATGATTCTGCACATGGTCCTGACTTTCTTATTGAGAAAGAAGTTGTTGTTGTCAGTTTAAACTACAGATTAGGGATACTTGGCTTTTTATGCTTAGATCGAAAAGAAGCTCCTGGCAACATGGGACTAAGGGATCAATTACTTGCGCTCAAATGGGTCCAAAAAAACATTGGGCAATTTGGTGGGAATCCCAATAATGTGACAATATTTGGTGTAAGTGCTGGTGGGGCGTCTGTGGAATATCTACTTTTGTCACCATTGACAAAAGGTTTATTTCACAAAGCGATTGCGCAATCAGGTTCATCTCTATTACATTGGGCTCAGAACAAAAAAGTAAAAGATCTGGCTTTAAAAATTCCATTGATAAAGAAGAAAGCAATTAAAGATGAAGACAAAATTTTAGAATACTTAAAAGAGATGCCTATTAAAGAATTAATAGAATCTTCTATGTTGGTTATTGAAGGAGATAACATGCGTGGAGGCATTCATTTTGGTTTTGTTCCTACGGTAGAGAAATCTGGAGAATGGGAACAGTTCATAAGTAAGTCCACTTATGAAATGTTATCAAAAGGTGAATTCGCAAAAGTACCGTTTATGAGTGGATTTTGTACTCGTGAAGGTCTATTAATTTTGCCTCTTTATCCTTCTAAACATGATAATTTAGTTAGGGAGAAATCATTTGTGTCGCATTTGTCTTTTGACTATGAAGACTCGGAAAAAAATGAACTAGAAATTAAATTAAAAGATACATATCTAGAAGGAGAAAAATCATACAAAGATGATGATTCTTATGCAATAGATTTTTTTACTGACGTTGATTTTTTTGGTGGGGTATATGTAGCTACATCACTGATAGCAAAAAATAGATCGCAGGTGTATTTTTATGAATTTTCTTACGACGGCGAATTAAATTATTTAAAAAAGAAAATGAATATTAATAGGGAGGGAGCTTGCCATGGCGATGAAGTTGGATATTTAATTAAGTCCGAATTATCGAAGGAAGATGATATATCCGATACAGACAAATTGGTACGAGATCGAATGGTAGCATTGTGGACTAATTTCGCTAAATATGGGTGAGTTTTGTGATGGAGTGGTAAAGTTAAAAAAGGTAATATATGTAAATATATCATGTATATAAATATCTCCTGGCGGCGTAGAATCGACTATCTAATTTCATCCCGAGGATCGTAAATATCTAGTAAAGAAAATGATAAAGCTTTCAATAGCGATCCTTCAGTATAGAATAGCAGCAGCAACCTATAAATGTGTGGGATATTTATAGGACAGTCCTACACTAGGACCTCCGCTCACTTTTAAGAGATTTTTGAAAAATACGGGTACAGTATATATTATTTTCTACGCCGCGCTTTTTATCAACCTGTGAGGATTGTATAATACTCATTATTCTTATGCTTGGATTAGTCTTAACAGGACCAATCGAATTGTAAAATATAGTAATAATTGTGTTATAGACATCATCATCATCATCATTGCGCCACATTGCGACTCGTCAACTACATCATTTTTTTAACAACTGTGTAAGAGTGATGGTGAGGTTAAAATTGCTGTAGCAATTTTAAATGCTGAATTTACCTCGTGTGCCTGTTCAAGAAATAATGGAAATTATTATTTCGTGGAAATGTGAAGTCTGTTAATCCGCACTGGAGCAGCGTTCATTCTCGGCTCAAAAACACACATATAATGAAAGCGGAATCCTTTTCCCAGCAGTAGAAATTTTACAGGCTGCCATTTTATACAATTTGTTTAACTGAATGTTCAACTCAATAGTTTGAATGCAAACAAAAAATTCCATATTTTTTAACAATTATGTGTTTTTATTTTTTTAGTGATCCCACGCCAAAAACTGACAATGTTATAACTACCAAGTGGGAACCCATCACAGATTTTCAGATGAAATATATGTTTATAGACGAGAAACTGACTATGAAGTGTGACCCATACTTTACAAGAACAAAACTGTATGAAGAACTTTATACGAAATATAATAAATAATTGTTAATTATAGAAATGTTGTGGTTCCGATATTATACTCGAAAATGAGAAGAGGCTGTATCTGGCAGTTATACGTTTATACAATGTTACTTTACTGTTTTTACTTTTATGTACCTTTTTATTATATAATAATATATTTAGTTTGTCTTTAATTTTCCCTTTGTCTAAATTTTTATCTAGGTTAGAAGATTATTTTTGGGTTTTCGGTGTTAAAACATAAGTGAACCATCGATTAGACTTGTGTTTTATATTGACCGAAACTAATAGCCATGAAAAATGTTAGTCGTACTGGTGATATAGCCTACATAGACTTGGAATTAATCTCGAGAGTATAATAAGAAACGCCATTTGTATGTAATGATAACGGGTGAAGGTTAGACTATCAACATACTGAAATTTAAAATAAGAGATATGGGTACGAGATTTTGGCTTGTTGTTTTAAACTATATGTAATGGCAAACATTAGATATCAAAGTTTTTTTAATTGAAGTTCACGTACTGTCCGTACGTATTACATTTTTCTAAAATTATTATTTTTACTTTTTTTGACGGAGTTTATCAGTATAAAAATTTTAATTCTTCAGTTTTTGAATAAGAGATAATGTATCTGGAAGTGGAGATTTCTGAAGGTAAAATAAGAGGTAAAGCCTGTAAAACTTCAAGCGGAGTACATTTTTATACTTTCAAAGGAATTCCCTACGCAAAACCACCCATTGGCGACTCGAGGTTTTCGGTAAGTGTTTGTCCACAACTATTATGAACTTGTACCTATTAAGTTTTGAACCTGAAAGTTTCCTTTGTCAAAACAATTTTAAACTATGAAATTTTCTAGTAAGGGTTACTTAGCCTTATTTCAAATATCAACTTCACCTGTACGTTATGCAACCTTTATAAAAGCTCTGTGTATTCTGTGTAATTGTCAGGATTAAATAATTGCACCTCCTTGCCGTATGACCATGGCGTCCTTGAAGGAGACTTGTGACATATTTGTCGCTAGCCAACAAATGAGACTCCGGCGACCGAATGATGGCGGAATATCCATCCGAATTCACCAAACTCAAATCCCATAGATTAGTGATGGAGATCAGCATCACTAGTGCGTGCGGGTACCGCTCACCAACTCCCTTGCTCAGCGCGATGCGTGTGGCCAAACCTCCTCAGAAATATATGCCACCTTTTGCTGGCGTTTTCTTCGAAAGGCATAGGCCTTTGAATATAGATTCAAAGTAGTGGACAGTGTAGTACAGTGATGTAGTAGTGATAGCTCTATTGAGACACGACTAAAGCCGTTAACTACAGTTAGTCTAGTAATATATATTGTTATAGGTTAAGACCACGTGGCTTAGTTGTTAGCGTACCGAACTGCCAGGGTCAATGTTTGTGTAATACACAAATTAATTGTTATCGGGTTGTTGTCGGGGTGTTGTTTTGCGTTGCGTTCCATGGCTCTGACACTGCATCTGACCTTTCCTTATCGCATAAGTGATATTAAAAGAAAAAAGTCAAATTTTAATATGTAACCGAATTTGTGATCAGAAATATTAAGTCACTGTCATGGATGTAAAGAATTGAATTATTTGAATTGATTCCATTTTGCTTACATATGTTTATATTTTGTTTCATAGATTCCGGAGCCGCCTGAACCCTGGGAAGGTGTAAGAGATGCCACAATAGAAACTAATATTTGTGCACAATATGATAAAGCTAATGCTACTGTTGTTGGCGATGAAGATTGTCTTTATTTAAACGTCTACACACCGCATCGAAATGAAGGCGGGCAATTGCCTGTAATGGTATTCTTTCATGGAGGTGGTTTTATGTTTTTAAATGGAACTAATGATTCAGTACATGGCCCCGATTTTCTGATTGAGAAAGAAGTTGTTGTTGTTAGTTTAAACTACAGACTGGGAATTCTAGGTTTTTTATCCCTAGACCGAAAAGAAGCACCTGGCAACATGGGCCTTAGAGATCAATTACTTGCCCTTAAATGGGTTCAAAAGAACATTGGTCAATTTGGCGGTGATGTAACAAATGTTACAATATTTGGTTTTAGTGCTGGTGGGGCGTCTGTGGAATATCAACTTTTGTCTCCATTATCCAAAGGTTTATTTCATAAGGCGATTGCGCAATCCGGTTCATCACTTTTACATTGGACCCAAAACAGGAAAATTAAAGAATTAGCTTCAAAAATACCCGTGATAGAGAATAAAGTAATAACGGATGATGATCAACTACTTCAATATTTAAAAGAAATGCCTGTCGAAGTACTGATAGAAGCTTCAATGTCGGCTGTTGGAGTTGATAACTGGCGTGGAGGTCTTCATTTTGGTTTCGTCCCCACAGTCGAGAAATTTGGAGATTGGGATCCATTCATAAGTAATTCAACTTACGAAATGCTATCAAAAGGTGAATTTGCAAAAGTTCCGTTTATGAGTGGGTTTTGCACCCGTGAAGGACTTTCAGTTTTGCCTGTTTTTCCTTCTAAACTTGACAATTTAGCCATGGAAAAATCTTTTGTGTCTCAACTACCGTTTAATTATGACGTAACGCAGAGATCAGAAATTGAAATGAATTTAAAAGCGATATATTTAGATGGAGAAAAAACACACAAAGACGCCGATGCTTTCGCGGTAGATTTCTTTACTGACGTAGATTTTCTGGGCGGTATTTATGTAGCTTCATCACTAATAGCGAAAAATAATTCGCCGGTATATTTTTACGAATTTTCGTACGATGGTAAATTAAATTTTTTGAAAAAGAAGGCGAATATTATGAGAGAAGGAGCTTGTCACGCCGATGACGGCGGGTATTTAATTAAGAGCAATGTATTGAATGAAGATGACATTTCTGATACAGACAAATTGGTACGAAATAGAATGGTCACAATGTGGACGAACTTCGCGAAGTATGGGTAAGTTTATGAATAATGGAAGAATGAACAGAACTTACTTATTACTAGGAAAATAAAGGTATCATCGTATTCTCCAAATACCAACCTTACCTGCTCGTGGTGCGACTGCTAGCATAGAACGAGACACTGGCGACCGAATGGTGGCGGAAATGCCATTCCGCAGCACTAGTGCGAGGACACCGATCCCACTTAACAACTTATGGGCAAACCGTTCACGAAATCTATATCATATCAGCTTTTGCCGGCGATTTCTTGGGGAGGATTTTGGATAGAAGGATGATTTTAACATGTTTAGCGACTATTGTATTCAGTGAAGTTTGGTGCATGTAGTAGTAGGACTGCTATCTTGTGAAGATAGGTACATTTCAAAAATCTCAATTACCATTGCAGTACTAGTTATTATGCCGCTAGGAAATAGTGTGTCCATTACTATTGTGGTGACACTTAATATCAGATCATAATAACAATTTGTTCATTTGAAGGACGTTGCCACACCTAGTTACTTACTTTTATTAAAGAATATGATATTGGGAGAGCATACTAACTTTTTTCTAAATGTTAACCTCATCTTCACATGGTGTACTGTGCTAGTTAATAGACGAGGCTGCGACGGTTGCTTTATGGGGGAATAACCTCGCTCATAAAAGGCTTCCATCTCGGTGAGTATGGATAATTACGAGTACTTCTTAATACAGTAGTACTTCTCTGAAATTCGTACCTGCTTCTGTAGCTTTTTGGAAAGACCTATATCACACAGTGGACTTATGCAGATAGGTTGCTGACGGAGAAGAAGACACGTTTCTTCCCCGTCATGCCGTCAGCTTGTTTGTGATTTGTACCGAAGTGTCGATGCAATACAAATTTATAGAGAGTATATTTATATATTTTCTTATTGCGTATTCAATGAAAAGTCCCCCAGAAATACTAGAACCAAAGACATTAAAGTACATATTATTTAATATCTTCGGTTATTTATTTTATTAGTACAAATCGTAATTATTCAAGTTTGTTCATATAATATTTTATTTTTAGAGATCCGACGCCAAGAATAGACAATGTTATAACTACAAAATGGGAGCCCGTTGGCGATGCTAAAATGTTGTACATGTTCATAGACGACAAACTAACGATGAAGTCTGAACTGTACCCAACAAGAACAAAACTCTATAAAGAACTTTATGAGAAATTCAATAATTATTAACTGCTATTATTATTGTTAATGTATAGTAATTGTGGAGCGTGAGTCGTTTAAGAGAATAATAATGTTATGATTAATAGTTGCATTGTTTGATTTTTACCAAATTGCCCCTGGATGTAATGTTTTCGAGTGTACGTAAATACGTACACTTTGTATTACATATTCAAAGGTATGTACTTATGTATATTCAAATAAGACGACTGCGTAGCAAAAAAGCGGGGGAATAAAAATTTTCCGGCACTTTAATATATTTTATCGCATCTTTAAATTGTTTTTTTAATATTTATAATTAATAACTTTATATTATCTTTTACTTCACTTCTGTAGCACAACAACCCATTATTTTCGTATAACAGCCTATAACTCATCTTCAATAGTATAATTATAGTAAATTATTGAAATAGGTCCAAATGTTTTGGAGGTTAATTTTTTAATATTTTTTTTATAGTATCTTCGACTCGAATCAATTTATCTTAACACTAAGTATAAAATGTTAATAGGCCAATAACAGATTCTTATTTCATTGATTCAGAATTTAAATTAATAAAATTTTAACAAATTACTAACTAAATTATTTTTAAATACATAAATTGTAATTATATATATTGTAATATTTTATATATTGTTGTGCCTCGGCTAGTGGCTAGAGAATCTGTCTCTGAATCTGTAGACTCGAGTTCATCTCTTATGTGAAGGGATCGTACCCAAGAATTTTTCGACTCTTATGTACGATTTCGATTTGTATCATTGGCTAGGACGACTTTGACTTTAACTTTTGGTCCGACCTACGCAGATTATGAATTAGGCAAAGAAGGTAGCCCGAGTTGACTATGACATCTGAACGTCTAACACCTCAGTGCCCTCGTGGCCACGACTGCTTTAAAGCACTCGAAACGTCGGGAATATAAAAACAAAACTAAATGCAAATAAAAGTTTCATTTCAAAAGTTTTCAGTTTTGTAAATAAATGATTAAGTATATTTTTTTTTAATTATTATATTGTACATTTTTACACTTATTTCTAGTTATTTAATTTCGTTGCATCATTTTTCGTATTTTTCAAGGATTTCTTCGAAAATCGCCATTTTATTCGGTTCATAATTGCTTTTAACTTTGATTTCTTTGTTTATACTCAGATAGACGGGTTCGTTTTCTGTATATACAGGCCATTCAATTGAGGTATCCAGGTTTTTTTCCGGAGTAGGTGAACTGAAATAAACAAAAAACATAAAATTACTATATTCAAGAAAAGAGAAACATGTCATATCAATCCTTTCTTAACTTATCATATATGTGTTATAACACTTACGACAAAAAAGTCAGTGTTGGTTTGATATTTTTGCAAAAGTAAATACCGGGCTTTTACAACTATGCTGGAATGTGTCAAAAATCATACAATGTGTTAGACTACTTTCTGCCTAGGAGTCGTCTGGTTAGGTAGCACCCACCTACCTGTTCTTGCCGCCAATCAGCGGTTGTGTTCCGGTTTGTTACAGGCTGTAAGGCACCCCATCTTAGTCCTCATGGGTCAGTGGTGACGCCGCATCCCTATACTTCCAGGTGTCCATGGGTTGCAGTTGCCACGTGCCATCAGATGGACTGTGACTCCAAGGTTTTAAAAAAAAACTTTTCTCGCAAGTTCGACCATATTTACCAAGCTGGACAGGTTCCAGAGTACAGTGCCCATACTATTCCAACAACTAATGCTTCTCCACGTCATATCTAAGCCGCAGATTACTTTTCCGCCTAGGATTCATCTGGGTAAGTACCCACTTACTTTTGTTTGTTCTCTGGTATAAAAACACATTTGTAAGCTTTTTCGATTGAAGTCTTATGTAAGGGTCCAGGGGCTGCAGTAGCCACTTACCATTAGGTGACCTGTTAGCTCGTTTATCACTCAAATAAAAAAATAAATATTAAATTCAATAAAAAAAATAATTGCTCTGTGGGGCCGGCATTGTGCGGAAGGATTTGTCAGCTAGCTAATACGTGCAGGTAAGACGAAAAGTTAGTATTTTAAGGCGGAATCTCCTACACATATGAAATAATTACAGGCGAAATTTTACATCTCATAGCACTAAAATATGAATTTATTCATAACATACCTAAATTTAGCAAAATTGGTCCACATTTTGCTCATAATGTTTCTTACTGTAAGATCATGGTCGTATGCCTTCTTCGCAATATCATGACAAATTACATAAGTGTGATCATCGCTGTGTCCAGCTCCACTTCTCATTATTCCAAATATGAGCTTAAAAAAGTTGATTTTACCCTCATATGAAAACTCATACAGCCTAACTGGTACGCCTGTTCGGGCAATTAACTTTCCAGCAATCCAAATGCCAGATACAAAATCAAGGTCGCTGAAGAACTCGACAGCAGGCTTATCATTATCTCCGGGTTGTTGGTTCTCTGAATAGGCCTGTAAAAGTTTTACGCTGTACTTACACTTGTCGTCTGCGTTAAAAACGAATGGCCAATGATTAATAAAGTTTCGCTTCTCTAAAACATCTAATATTGCTTTTGGCTTCATCATATTCATTAAGTAGCCTTCTTTATCACAGAATCCTTTAATAACAGGCACATGATTAAAAAACCCATGTTTTAACAAGCGATAGGGGTGGTCAGTTAGGAAAGCTTCTCCATTACCAAAGTCTTTTTCAATCGTTGGAACAAAACCAAAGAAAAGTCTATCAGATGTATATTTCTCGGAAACTTGTAAAGTTGCTGCGGCTAAAGTGTTTCCTGGAGTATTGAGTAAGATCTCATAAATAGCAACATTATTTTCTGGTGATCCTTTATAGCCTAATTTTTCTGCTACTTGATATGCTAACTTCTTAGGTTCATAGCTTACTGCCCAATGGTTAAGACAGGAACCCGACTGTAGGATAGCCTTGTGGAAAAGTCCTTTTGCTTTTGGGGAAACAATTAGGTACTCCACGGAAGCGGCCCCAGCACTAGTACCAAATAGTGTAACGTTATTTCTATCGCCTCCAAATTTGATTATGTTATTTTGAACCCATTGCAGAGCTTTAACCTGATCTTTCAGGCCCATATTCCCGGCTGCCTCTGGAATATCCAATGATAGAAATCCTAAGACGGATAGCCTGTAGTTAATAGTGACTATTAAGGTATTGTGTTCAATGAGAAAGTCTGGTCCATTCTCATTTTTTAAAATTCCATTTCCGAATACAAAACCCCCACCATGTATAAATACCATCACAGGCAACAACTCAGATACTTCATCACGAAGTTTCGGGGTAAATACGTTTAGATAGAGACAGTCTTCACTTCCTGCGACGTTGCCGTCAGTCATATCAATTTGCAATGCTATGTTGTCTTTACTGGCTGTTGTGGCGTCTCTTTCGCCGTCCCATATTTCAGGAGGTTGAGGACTCTGAAAATACGAACATAGCCAGATATAGGAAATATCTGAACAGGCGTAAATACTAATATTAGAGTCTCATAATAGCGTCTTTTAACGTACAAAAATTTACTCGCAAATCAAGACGTAGTTATACAGCCATTGGATTTCCTAATTTTACAAATATGAAGGTACTCCGAGTTAACTATGATATCAAAGATCACGGGTGTCGTAAAGCACCCTAAATGACGAGGAGCAAAGAGCTTAAAATTAAACGCAATGAATTCCGTATGGAAATCGGACCCAATTTAACTTAAAAATATAGTTGATATGTTTTAACAATTCAGTACGAAAGAATATTTAATTAGCATACATGAAAATAGTAAAGACAAAAATCACTCTGATAATACTGAACTATTAATTTTAAATATTGAAGATATGTGAGGTTTTTTTTTAATTATTATAACTGGTTTTAATTGGAGTGAAAAGAAATAAAGAAAGACATTGTTATGTTTTTTGGTTAAAAATCATTTTGGTAATTTTATTAAAAATCGACGAAAGGCGAACAATATTATTTTTATTATTTTTAGTAGTCTCCTAAAATTTCATGCTGCACAAAATACCTGTTTTATGGTCAGGATTTAATCAGTAATGTAATCAGTGCCGATTGCAGTATCAAAATGTTTGATGTATTATAGGATTGAACGCCGCGGGATGTATTACAGTTCCGAAGGCGTGCGTCCGGATCACAGATGCACTCACTGGTTTTTATCTTCTCGTACCCGGTCTAAGCTTATGTGTTAAGGTCAGAGGAAGGGTCAGATTGTGCGTCAAAGACAAGAGCCGTAACACAACAATAAGATTCGAAAACCAATGATTTGTGTGTTGTACTAATATTGGCATCGGCCGTAATCGAACTCAGGGCAAATTTAACAGTCAGATACACCAACACATTGTTTAGCCACACGGTTCAGACTAAAATTTCTAATGGGACTGTTTAATGAATATCTTACCTTAAATCTTAGTTCTCCCACAGGTGGTTTAGCGTATGGTATTCCCAAGAACTCATAATATTGAAATCCATTGTCGGTTTGTGATTTCCCACCTTTTAATGTACCTTGTTCTATGCAACACGTCGTCATTTTCTGCAACGAACTATAATGATGTACTTTACAAGCCGCTTTACAATTCTAGTCGTTGAGTTTTATCACATTTTCGAGACGATTATTGAAATGATAAGATTGTAGCCACTTGCAAATCTAAAAGATAAAAAATTCTCAACGATTTATTTTCTGTCATCATTCGGTCGCCAGAGCCTCGTTTGTTAGCTACTTGTAGGATGGTGCAGCATGTACAGCTGGGGATGTCATTGTAGAAAAACATGGTATATATTTTATATCTTCCCTATATTCATGATCATCTTTATATATCTCTTTACATCCCACATCCTGGTTTTACAGGAAATTTAATTTCCATACAAACAAAGGTTCGAACTCGTACGCTATAATTTTTATAGTTTTGATACCCCTCCCGAAAAGTTGATAAGTTCTAATTTGGTTTGTAGTTGGGTTGATAGTTCTAATTTCACCAAGTGACAATCGCAAGTATAAATTATATAAATTTCATCATATTGACAATTATTATTATCTCTATTTTGTTCATTTATATAAGTAACCGACCGGTTTCGCTTTGATTTAATTCCCGTTGCCGGAACACCACTGAAATTTACCACGTGCTCGGTGGTGAAGGAAAGCATGCGGAGGAAATCTACATGCCCGGAAAATAATATTAAATATTACTTCGAGGACAAGTGACATCCGCCAATCCGCACTGATGCAGTGAGACAGACTCCTTAATGGAGTCGCTCTCTAAAAATTATATTTGACAGGAGCTATTTGCCCAGTTTTGGAAATTTACATACATCGAGGAAGTAGGTGTACAGTTATATTGTTTTAATTCTAGAAATGGAACTGGGTGGAAGGTAAAACAAGTTAGTAGGCTACTAACTTACCTACCATCCTCTTATCTTCAAATGAAATTATAATTAGGCACTAGCTTATGCCGGTGAAAAAAAAGTTAAAGAACTGGTTCATGCAAAAAAGACATTCTGAAGCAACTACTCAACCATTTTTATGTTGCGAACCACGAAAAAGCCAAAAAGATAAGTAGTAAAAAGCCTTACGGCCACCATGACATTACAATAACATTTTACATTTGAAATTTTATCGCGTTTAATTTGCTAAAAAAAAATTAATAAAATAAAAAAAATGTAAATAAACACAAAAAAACCCGTGATCGCGTAAATACAAGAATTCAATAACATATTAATTACCAGTTTATTTGTACGTTTAAACATTCGAGGATTCGAGAACGCATGTGATATGCGTCCTAGTACAAAATGTCTCATTTCAAATGTAAATTATCTAAAATTACGTTTGGCTAGGCGATGTTTTAACCTGCGTTGTTCTTGCACGAACTTGTCAGATAAGCCGCCCGCGCATCACGTGACCTGTGCGCTATTTAAACAGGTTAAATGCCTTACTTATAAAAAACAAAAGGATGCGAGGCAGAATTTTAATGTCAATTACATTTTTTAGGAATTTTCACAGGGAAACGAGTACATACAACAACGATCCTATCTCACTTACCAAGTGCGTAATTAATTTACATAAATTGATAACAGTAGAAGAGTTATAATGAGAAATTTGTGACAAAACGAAATATGCCTGCTACGTCTGGTGAAACGGTGAAGAAAAAGACCAGGTTATACTACTGTACATATTTTAAGTATGTATTTATTGCATATGGATGACAAGCCACAATGTGTACTTTGTTTCCTAGTCCAATCCGCGGAAAGCATGAAGCCTTCAAAATTATTTCGTAACCTGGAAACAAAATCTGGATACCAGTCTTTACAAGGTAAACCGTTAGAATTCTTCGAGAGTAAATTACATGTTTTGAATAATCAACAAATTGCCATCAAAAAATCCAGACGTAATGGGACTGCAGCATTACATGCATCCTGTTAAGTGGGAGTCGCGAGGGAATCTATTGGGGAAATATTAATTTTAGTCGCTGTTATATGTATATGGTCAATGTTACGATAAGTCCGGAGGAAGCTAAGAGAAATAAAAACCATTACTCTTTCAAATGATACAATATCGTGATAAGTTAAGTGTATTGTTTGCCATTTAGTTTGTCGAGTCAACAGACTTACCCAACTTGGCGTAATTATAATATTTTGTACGATATGAAGGCGTATTATTAAAGAAAATGTGCTTATTTGCAAACGAATTCCTGGATCAGCAATTGGTGAAGAACATTTTAACGTATTCACTGAAACAATACAAAACGAAAACTTGGACTGGAATAAATGCATTACGGTACATAGCACATTAATAGTATACTGATAACGTGAAAGCGGTAACGGGGAAGAAAAGTGGTGTGATATTAAAATTGAAAGACGTTATGCCACGTGTGGAATGGATGCTCTGCTTTCTTCATAGACATGCACTTGCAAAAAAAGATTTAATTTACGAAAATTTTTATCACAAGCTGTTAAAATTGTTAATTTCTTTAAAAGCCGACCGTTGTAAACAAGATTGTTTTCCATGCTCTCACAGAAATGAGTGTCGAGAACAATTCACTGTTTTTTTATAATAAAGTGAGATGGTTATCGCGAGCTAAAGTTCTAACAAGGCATTTTTAATTGCGAGATGAATTGAAAATCTTTTTTCACCGAGATAACCGAGACTTAGATAATTTTTATAAATTTTTACAAAATGAAGAATCTTTATTGGTGTTGGCATACTTGAGTGTAACATTTTGACATGAATACAAGTTTACTAGGTCGTTAAAAAAACATTTTACATGTGACAGACAAAGTCAATGCCTTTATCAATAAGCTAGGTATTTGGATTATAGGCCTTGAAAAACGAAATGTTGATGAATTTGCTGCAATTTCTGGTTATATTAACAAAAATGCGAATTTAGATAATTTTGTTATTGACCACCTGTTGAAGAGCATGAAAACATTTAAACGATAGGCTTAGGCGAGGCTTAGCGCTGTGCCACTTCAGCATACTAATACAGCGACTTTATGTGCTTTTAGAAACCGGCACACAAGAATAACGCCACTTAAGCGGTCACCCATCCAACTGTTGACTGCTTAGTTTGTTGCTTAACTTCAATAACATCCGTTTAACTACCAAGGCGCGACATCGCTACGGGCTCTTAACTTGGGTATACAATACGCATATATTTAAGAATCTGTGCAACAATGTCGATTAGGTTGAATAGCCTAATCGGAATGCGCTTGTGCCATTATGGGTTCGAGACGCGACAAGGCTTCGCACGTGGGCTGTTATAGAAAGGCATACAAAAAAATAGATCAGACTCTTTATTCATCTCATAATAACAGTAAACTATTGTTTGGTAACAGTAGGTTAGTGATTCATGTGGTAACTTCTATTGGCGTCGTTTAGAAATACACAATTACGATGTTAATTCTATGAAGCATTTCCGTTAGCATTTAATATTGAGTGACTTATTATTTTTTTGATTAAAAGGACAGACATCATGTTAATTGATTTTTATAAATTATTTCTGGCCTAAGGACACTTTAATTATGAAATAAAACCTGGTTGCGTGTTCGCGACGTGCATTCGATGTGAATCTGAAGTTACAGGAATGGAGAATTTTTTAGAGTTAATGAACTACCTAGGTAGGTATATTCATTAATATTACTTTTCAAAGCGCTTCCATTTCTCGACTTAGCATGTTAGTACGTAGATAATATTTAAAAAAATACTTATGGTGTACAAGTATTTTTTTCATCATCTTGAAAGTAATGGATTTGCGCCAATCAACGGCTTTTTTTATACTATTACATTGTTTATGAGATATCTTTGAAATAAAGAACTACTCTAAAATATGTATTTACTTTAGAGATAAAATTGTTACTACAAATGTACGAAGAACAGTATGTCTCTGTTTGTAAATTATTGCTTATACAAGTCTTACGCATTATTACGATTACCGGTAAGCACCTCTTGTATTAAATGGCGTCGATTCTATCAGGCGAGATGGCTGTGGCCAGCGCGGGGTCACAGACTGTACCAACCGGCGCCGGCGAGTCGCACCGTGAAATACTCAGGTGCATCCGAACCTGCCCACGGATTTTTCTACAGTACGTTCTCGAAACAATATTCACTCACTCATAGTGTTTTAGTAGTTTTCTTTATTGAATTATCATTTTTCTGTTACAGTAGGTACTGTTTATGTAAATTGTATTAGGTAATAATATTAAACATAAAATTTATGATGGTTTTCATAAAAATTACTAGATTAAAAATTCCTATGCAACTTAATGAACTTAACTTATTTATATGTATTAGCATAGCTACTATAATATTAACGTGCCACTACAGCCTCGTGGTAGGGGATCTGCTTCCAAATGAGGGCTCGTACCAATGAATTTTTCATAACATATCTATTTGTACCGTTGGCTACACTAGACTACTAAGACGGCGACAGGCTTACCGCCTGTCACGATCTCCCACACAAGGTCTAGTGAAAAGAAGGTTGAAAGGACTCAAATGTCTAGACTGAAGTAGTGAAAGCGCGAGTTTTGAAAAAAAAGGGGAATATCGGGGGAGGTCTCACTGACCCGCCCGTCACTAGTGCACAGCACAGATCTTACTTACATAGACATACATAGAACGCGCTCCGGCTTTTGTTGGCGCTTTCGAGGAAAGGCTTGCGAGTAAGTATAGCAGTGAACTCTTACAGGCTGATAAAGTAGAAGAACAATTATGTGTACAATATAAAAATTCTTATAAAGTGAAAACAATCCGCTAAAAACAACGGCAATTTAATATTCTTACCTACTTATGTGATGCTGATAGAAATAATTTTAACAATAGTGTTAAAATAAAACTAATATTATAACAGAACCACAAAAAAGAGTAAAGTAAAATCATGTTACATATTTAATACTGACGCTGTTTTTTTTTCTGACTTAAGTTAAATTTCATAGTAAATGGAAATTCTACATCATGCTGTATACACCACACCTCTCAGGACACTGGTGTGCCCACGTGTTCGTGTCGTGATTTATTTTTTGGGAAAGGGAGACAGAGCACGGTAGAGGACGATCGCCACCATCTATCTAGATTTATAATTCCCGTCTAGATCCTATAAAATCATACTTAAATGGGCAGAAGCAATAGGTAAGTACAGCTACTATTTTGTAAGTTGCGTTTTGGTATAAACGAGAAGTATCCTAGGTAATATGATGCCACAGTTGTTCTATTTATAGGTACAATGCTTTTCGTTTTAATAACTTCGATTCATTATAATTAGGTAGAAAGGATAGAAAGAAGACATAGAGGACGCGGGTATATTGAAGATGTGTGCAAATAGCTCTTAGTCTGCACTTGGGAAGTCTCTTGACTAATATATATATGACTATACTATATATGTATGACTATAGCATATGATATAGTAAAAATTTAATAGGTAAATTGAAATTATTTATTTATATGATGTATGTAGGGGTGCCAACATTTCTTTTCGCTGATAATATTATTTTCAGAATAAGCTTTAAAAAGTTTAGAACATTTAAAAATATAGTATTTTATGAAAAAAGTTAAAAAGACAAATGTATGTTTGTGTGTTAACAAAGTGAGGACTTTGTTATTAGTATCGGTATTGGAGAAAAACTGAAATATAGTATTTTTGCGTACTATATATTTCTTCAACAGTATATAGTACGTAGACTCAAAATATAGTACAATACTATATATTTTAGTACGGTTGCCCACCCTCGATGTATGTGACATTGTAATGATTTGATTCGAAGTCGAAAAGTTTTATTTATACCGGTTGTTCTCTAGAAGTCTCTTTCGAACCAGTGTAGAATTTGTCATGAATGTGAATAAGAGCTTTAAGACAAATTAACTCTAGTTTTGACTTTATAGTCATTGTGCTGTCGTAGAACATACTGAACCTAGGTCTCAATTATTCATGCTTAATGGCTCTTAATAGGCTTATGATACCTCTAAGAATCGAGATTTCGAGGCTTCACATCCTCTTCTTCTCAATAGTTTCCTTTTGCAACTATATTATTTTCACAGATCTTTATTGCATTCGTATAATCTATCGTCTCAGGTCACGGCTTTGAATGTTGATAAAGTAGAATGAGTGCCTCTGAGTTTGAGCTTATGCTTTACGACGCTAATTGGAATGCACCACTGTAGTCGAAATTGACCATTTGATTAAAATATGATGATCGTGATGTCCTCTTAGCCGATTTCAACCACGGCGGCAGCTTACAAATACTATTGACAGTTTTCAACTACGCAGAAGGTATCATAGTGCTGGAAATATAGAGGTACTCACTCACCTTTCCATATGCGATAAGATCGGAGGAAGGTTCAGATGCAGTGTCAGCAACACAGGATACACGCAAACATTGGTTTCGGCTGAGATTCGAACACAGGTGCAGTCAGGTATGTTAACCACTAAGCTACGCGGTTTTCTTAAATTTTGATATTGGGCTATCAAACTCATAGTACCTACATATAATTGTACAAAAAGGGGAGCTTAATATCACAGACTAGCACGTCGCAGGAATAAACTCGTTAGTACAAATTGGTTGAATAATGGGCAGATGATTGGTCGACCTGTATATATTTATTACTTCATATCTTCATAGTCTTGTTACGAGCTACGGGTTGCGAGATTAGAGTAAAAGGCCGGTATCTTAAACTTCTGTTTATTTTGACCACTTACAAAGGTTTCAGTTTCAGGTCAGAGTTTCTTTCTGATGCTCCATTCCTCGCACGTGATCTTCCACGGCCTTCTTCTTCCTGACAGTAATCAATTCTTTTTTCCTTTTCCTCTTCTTTTCTTTCTTTTATCTTCCTTTTCCTTCTATTAGTACTGCCAAGCGTGATATACAGTACGAAAAAAAATCCTTATTGAATAAAAATGTATAGTAATTCATGAGTTGCTTAATGATTTGGCTATAAATTTATATCAGGCGTTTAAAAATAATACAAACATTATTCACGCCTGTAATTCGGGGAAGGCAGACATTTAACTGTCAAGAGAGTTATTATTTATTTGACTGTTGGAGCACTTACATTGACCAAAATTATATAAGTAGAGAATAGTAAGATATCTTGCAAAGAATTTTAGAATTTTTATATTAATATAAAATGTTATCCTTTTATTTTAAATGGAAAGACATTGTGACTAATGTGTAAAAAGAGCATTCTCTTCTTTATTTCGGGAAGTAATAAATTAAAATTTATTAGAATTTTTTTTTGTTTAAACTGTAATATATGCGGTTTTCTCTTCCCCTTTTCATGAGGTGAAATGAATAGGACTCGTTAAGGCATATCTAATGAGTGATACTCGATGAATTTACTAGTAGTCATTCCAGGGTTCCATCACCCACAATCCGGCTCCATCTTTAGAACCACATTATTGTATTGTCATGTGTTTAACAAGTGTGTGAAAGATTTCTAATTATTCTACAGTCTGGGAGTGGGTGAAAATCTTTTTGAAATATTCTATAACATTGACACGAACACAGCATACTCACAGGTCAGGCTCATAAAAAGCTTGTAAAAAATAGGGAAATAATTATTTGAAGTTCAATGGAAAATAATTTGACAAACTTATGATAACCACTGGTGAAGTTAACTGAATGAATTACCTTATAGGTTTTTTAATTCTATATTTCGATGAGTTCATCAATAGATTCGTAAGACCCTAGGACATTACTTTTTAGGCGTTTTAAAAAAATAGCCCAAATTACGTCGGCGTTTGGGAGCAGTTGATTGTGTGGCGTGAGATTTGTTGGTGCTGAATGGCCCCGGGTCGGATTGATCTGACGGTGTGTAGGCGACTCGAGGAATGCGGGCTCGAGTTAGAGTAACCATGTTGCTGACGTTTTGACAGTTTATTAATTTTTTAAATAAAATTGTAATCGTTATTATCTTAAAATTAGAACTTATGACTTTTATGCTATGTTCTCATACGAGAGTACTAACATATAACTTCAGAAAGATCTAAAAAGAATCTATACCCAAACATACATAAATAGGTATTTAATGTACTGGTACTTACGGCATCTATATCATTTGGGCATAGTTTAATTTATCGTTCTTCATACTTACAACTTTTTTTAGTTTTACGAGATATATATGATTCTTTAAATGGTATAAAACAATGACGTAATCCGCGTTTGTCTGTGTATTCGCTTATAACTTCTTAACTTCAATGCTGTTTTCAACGTCATTTTCACACATCACACCGGCGCGGTTCGCTAGTAATTCATGTATGTATGTATTTATATATTAACGCCTTGTTCCCAACGGGGTAGGCAGAGACAATCTTCTTTCACTTGCTACGGTCCTGACATATATCTTTCGCTTCTTCCACTTTCATCAATTTTCGTATGCATGCTCGTTGGTTTAGAGTACACTTGACATTTTTTCAGAACGTCTCCGATTTGATCGTGAAATGATAAACTATAAAAGTTTTTTAAATTTATTATGAAAGTGTATGCTTGGCTATACTTATTAAAACATGTATAGTTAAAATAACTTAATTTCACTTAAGGCTGAATTTTTTTAGTTATTTCAAAATCATAATATTATTAAAACAGATTGAATTAAATTTAAGTCTCTGTTATCATATCGATAATTATTATTAAAAATCTGGGAATGTCCTAACACATTTTAATGGATCGTCACTCTACATTATATCGGTGTTGTATTGTATGATGGGTAGCCGCTACGCAGGTGCGTATCCGTGGGAAAACAATATTTCGTACCGCTGCGTTGCTTAGGCTACATCGGAATACTTTATAACAAATATTAGGTATAGTTGTTTCGGCGTTTGCTAATAAATATGACTACGAACTTCGAATGAAGTGGAACACTTTACCTGGAAATATAAAAAGGAGAGACGTGTAATGTACGGTTAATACTTGTCTTGACTTTTTATGGTACCCACTGCAGGACACGAGCCTCATTAGGAGAGGGTGTGGTGCGCACCACATGTGTTCGCGTCGCTCTACTGTGGGTCATCGACTGCTAAACCTTTCTAATAAGAAGGTATAAAGTTGATCACATGGAGCGCTCGCGTTCACGCATAAATCCCAAAAATCGCGCTCACTTAAATATTATGACGAAATTCTTAACAATTACAATTATTTTTCGGTCATAAATGGTAGTGTTTTTATTGTTAATAATATTGCTGTTGAATTCTCCAATAAAATCTCAATCGTAGTAAATGAAATTGTTTTCACGTGGTAAAACTTCATCATATAGAACAAATTGGACACGCGTACATTTCACATATTTACTTATTTATTACAAAACCAACCTTATGGGTTACAGTTTGACATTACGTCGTCAGGGAATCGAACTACAATAAACGGAATTAATTCTAGTCAGTAATGATAATAATCATATTTATTATTGCATTATTTCTGATGACCACTGTCGTAACTGTAGACAAACATTGATTTCTGCTCATACTGACAGGAATGCCAGGGATATACTCATAACTGGGAATACTCCGACCCACGGTGTCCGCGATCCGACTGACTATTGGCGGGTAAACAAAAGTTGTGTTTTTGTTCTGAAAGTTGTTTTTGGTAAAATAATAGAACATGATGTACATGCAATACAAATAACGTTTAGTAGGTAAATAATATTAGTATATCTTATGTTTTATTTGACATTTCCGAAACCCTTTCGTAACTCCGTCGTCTTTATAAGCCTTGCACTCCAAATATTATACATAAATAATTATAATAATCGCCGGCTTTTGCCGTATTTTAATTTTTAACGTTATTATTTGTATTTAAATTTAAAATTATACGAAAAGTCCACATTCGGTCGACTTTAATATTTTATTTATCGACGGATTTGCTTTCTACACATAAATGTTTGACAGAAACTGTATACAATTTATATTAAATTCTACCCACGGTTATGGAGATAGTGAATAAAGAAATACGTCACTTTACGATACCTGTTTTCATATTCTTAAAAAAAGAAGAATGTCGTCGTGTGATATTGAATCTTTGTAAGCTGCGTATAAGAAAAAGCCTTAAAAGGCAAACCCGAAACAAAGCCACGGATCTGCCCGCAGGCCAGTCTCACCACCCATCACGCTCTGTCTCCTGGTGACTACGATCTTCATCAGCCTGTTAAGTTCACTGCTGAACATAGACTCCCTAAGAAAGCGCCAGCAAAAGCCGGCTTACGTTTCACGGAAGCTTTGCCTTACTCATAATGACGGACAAGCGGATTGGTGAGCGCAGTGCCGGCATTCTCATCCTATATATACATCTATCCCTCATCACTAGTCTGTTGGATTTGGGTTCTGCAAATTCGTCAGAACCTTAATGTTTTCTTGTATTTACGCGAACACTACACATTTTAAATAAAACCATTATTTACGGATTTTATCGCGTTTAATTTTATTTTTATATTCCCGACGTTTCGATTGCTTTACAGCATCCGTGGTCTCGGGGGGACTGTTCGACGTCCAGGTGTCATAGTTAACTCGGGCTATCTTCAGCTTTTATTTATTAATTTTTGGTCCGATCTACCCAGAATGTGCTCACAGTATCTTGAGGTCGTGCGGTGGTATGCTTGGTTTTAGATTCAATTTGGTTTATTACTGGATCTCAAGCAGGCACCCAGTCATCTTCTCTATTGAAATAAGGATATTTTTTGATTTCAGTAGCCTCGCGAATCATCCTTGGAATCAGTGTTCTGTTGCTCGGATTTGTGGTGTATCAAATTTGATCTAATGATTGGGGCGTAAATAGAAAATAATAGTCTAATTTAAAATCGTCAGAACCTTGTTTGTTAGCTAGCACCACGTAATGTAATAAAAAAAATAGAATAAAACTCATATGTATTATTCTTAAGTACTATATTTTAAATTGTGCACCGCTTTGGCTCTTTTCATCGATGGACACCCCAATTATCAAATAGCTGACATTTGGCTTGTTCAGCCTACTTACAATCACTAAATACAATAATGTAAAGCATTGTGCACAATTGTACCCATATTTGTTAACAATAGACCGGCTCCGTATTGACATCTGGTGAGTCTTCAACTCATAACAACAAGGTTACTAGATACAATACTATGCTTAACTTTCAATAAAAATTACACCTATTGCCAAAAGCATAAAGTTCACTTTCGTTTATATTTTTGTGCTGTTTGAGATACAATTGTGCCATAAACGAAAATAAACCAAAAAGCTATAGAAATAAATCACAATTCAGCTCTATTAGGACTGTCGAACTTGTTAGCCAAAATAGTAGGACGTTAAATATCTCCCAATTGCCACTTGTGACATAATCGCGCTGCCGCCGAAGGGTGTTAGCCATTTGCACTTTTTGTGTATTTTGCCAGTTGGCGCAAACGTAATGTAATTTGTATACATGTATATTTGGCTTTAGTTAGATAATAGAAGTGCGACGCGAGATGTTACGAGCATTACTCAAGACAGTAATTAAATATCAGTCACGGCGCGAACTATCGGCGTTACAACAACATATTTCTATTGTCAAATTGCAATATTTAAATTATTCATAAAGTCTGCTTTGTCTATGTTGTTAATATAACTCTTATCGGTGACGAAAAATTTATTCGTTGTGACCTCTACTCCGTATCAAGCCGCTATTGCTTCAGCTCATTTCGCGCCCGTGGAACGGACCCGTGTGCACTTGTCTCGTCGACCTTCATAGCCCGATATGATTTAAAGCACCACGTGTTTAAAACCAGCATCAGTTCGATTTGAGACACGAGTAGGTAATAACTATCACCGAAAAGTGTTACGACCGGGTGAACAATGTCAACAGCAAATGGTGTCACAAATGAAATTAAAGCATCAGCGTTGGAGCTGATCGGCGAAACTCCCATCGTCGCTCTCGACAGACTATATACTGGACCGGGTCGCATTTTGGCAAAATGCGAATTCATGAACCCTGGTGCATCAATTAAATGTCGATCATCGCTGCACATGATATTAAAAGCACGCAAAAGTGGAGAATTAAAACCAGGATCTCCAGTATTGGAAGTGACATCGGGTAATCAAGGATGTGGGCTCGCAGTTGTCTGCGCAGTGCTGGGTCATCCTCTAACGCTCACCATGTCCAAAGGTAACAGTGCGCAGAGAGCAATTCATATGGAAGCTCTTGGTGCTAAATGCGTAAGGTTACCACAAGTGGAAGGAACCTACGGCAATGTTACCCTCGCTGACGTGAAAGTAGCTGAAGCAGAAGGTTTAAGGATAGTGGAAGAAACAGGGGCATACTATGTTAACCAGTTTGATAACAGCGCAAATGTTGATGCACATTATGAAACTACGGGACCTGAGATTTGGAGGCAAACCGGACACCGTGTAGATGCATTCGTTGCTACTGTAGGTACAGCTGGTACGTTTACAGGAACTTCAAGATATTTAAAAGAAAAAAATCCAGAGTTATTATCATTTGTAGTGGAACCATCTGGTTCAGAACCTATCAAAGGAAAAGATATCACTAAACCTTTGCATGTCCTCCAAGGATCGGGTTACGGGTGCGTTCCAAATCTATTTAAATTTGAGTATATGGATGAAACAATCGGCATTACAGACGAAGAAGCTGTAAAATATAAGAACCTTATTGGAGAAAAAGAAGGATTGTTTGTGGGCTACACGAGTGGTGCTAATGTTGCAGCGGCAGTCAAACTTTTACAATCAGGAAAGTTACCAAAAGATGCTTGGGTGGTGACGATGTTAAATGACAGTGGATTAAAATATACCCCTGTTCCAGAAGAATTTATGTAGATAATAATTAAAAGAATGTATTATGTTGTTAAAATGTGTTATTCGTTTATTGAATATTGTTAGGTTATCAGAGCTTTGTCAATTGTTGCAATTGGTTATAACAATCGTATGCTTATTAAAATATTATCTTCAAGACACTTGTTTCCGTCATATCGGTGGAAGTGCCATGTAGTAGCATCTTATCTCCTTTAATTTGTACTCGTTTTTCTATTGAACATAAAAACCTCTTTGCACGAATATAATGTAAGTTTCGTCTAATTTTACTATATTTAATTTATGTTGTAAGTAATTTTTAGATTGTAGTCTGAAATGAGTCTGAAGATATGGGAAGTAAAAAAAATGTTACTGATAATCACCCGAGGCTAAATTATACACTAATTTGAAACACCTACATCATTGGGCAATTTAAAATATTTGGAGCCCCAAAAAGTTAGATCTTAATTTTTTTCGCAGAGATCCAATTAATTTAAAATCCTACACCTGCTTACCTGTCTCGTGTGCAGAATATGTGATCGCTACCTGTACTTACTAAAATCTGAGGGATGGCGCACTAAAATGTATAACGAAAAACTCTTTATTATTACGTTTTATGTGCTGTTTACTACGTGGTTTGTGAAGCAAACATCTTGAGAAAATCTGCATGCTTGAGATAAAAAATGCATCGAGGACATGTGAAATCCGCCGACCTGTATAGACATAATCTCAGCTAATAAAAACATGAGAATGACTGAATTGGAAGACGACTCTCAACGTCCTATAACAATAGAATTTCAATTTTTGCAAGTCGTCATGAGTTAATATATTGCTTTGATTACATTTTTTTCTTATCATTTAGAACGTAACGTTTTTACCCTTTTGCTAAAAAATGGGCGGTTTTGATTTTGTTGTATAATAGGCAATAATTTACTACTAAGGATTTTTCAATGATAAAACTGTATTACTGGCATGAAAAACAGAATGCTGGTTTGGAAAAGAATGCTACTATATTTCATATGATGCTACTATAATTCAAAATGTTTTTTTCAGAGAAGATGATTTTCGGACAAAGTTACTTCTTGCATACTTTTTAAGCTAAAATAACTTTTTGATATTTTTATTAAATTATCATAAGTTTGCCATATTACATTGACGTATTACGCCTCGATCAACTCGATTAGATAGAATACTTTGTACTTTATTCTTCAACTTGCACGATCCGTTTGCCCCTGAATATCTGAAATGCACATTTTAATATCAGGGTGACTCCCACGACCGTAGTCTCCGTTCTGCAGATAATTCCTCCCTTAATGTACCTTTCTGCCACACCGGCTTCTTACACAATTCTTTATAAATATATATATAAATATGTGTGTATAGTGTGTAAATTGTTTTATATAATGAACAACTATAATTACATGTATGTATAAGTACCGTCATATATGAATATTGTATCGTAGTATATTATTTGAGTATATATATGCATACCATATTTGTGTGCTCCCTTTTACATTTTCTCTGTTCAAACTAATGGTAGACTGGTAGATAATCCCTCTCGCATTAAGTCCGCCTTTTTGTTCTGTAATGTGCAAATAAAGTTTAAATAAATAGATAAATTATGTCTTTAAAAAAACCAGAAAAATAATTAGAGCAATTTAAATTTTATCGAGAAGGGTGTAATCGAATTTTACATCTCACAGCAGCTAAATATGAGGCGTTTAACTGTTCAAAGGACCTAGACTCGATATCAAGAAACAGGTTCCGTTCGGAGGAGTTAAGGATCTGGGAGAAAAGGTTCCAATGATCAGTGGAGAAAACGTTCAACTGTTCAGTGGAGAAAACGTTCCAGTGTTCAGTGGAGAAAACATTCCACTGCTCAGTAGAACTTTTTCTCCCAGATCCACGGGACGGTCACTATTTAGTAAGTAGGCATTAAAGAAACGGAAGACAAACATGAACCTCGATTGGAACTGAGAAGAAGTACGGAGAGCTCTAGTTGGTAGAATGGTGAGAAGGAGGCTCCTAGCTGTTAACATACGCAATCGGCAACCACCTAAGGCCCCTTAGTGACCCCATGAGCACCGGACTTCCCGTTTGAGTTTTGCAAGAAATTGTGCATCCTGGACTCAAGCGAACTGGAATAGCGAACTATTATTTGATGTAGCTCGGAGAGTTCTATGTGACGATAACCGACGCCGGCGGGTGCTTCGAAGACCAGAGGAACGTTAATCAGATATGTTTTGAAAAATCTGCATGCTTGAGATAAAAATGCATCGAGGACATGTGAAATCCGCCGACCTGTATAGACATAATCTCAGCTAATAAAAACATGAGAATGACTGAATTGGAAGACGACTCTCAACGTCCTATAACAATAGAATTTCAATTTTTGCAAGTCGTCATGAGTTAATATATTGCTTTGATTACATTTTTTTCTTATCATTTAGAACGTAACGTTTTTACCCTTTTGCTAAAAAATGGGCGGTTTTGATTTTGTTGTATAATAGGCAATAATTTACTACTAAGGATTTTTCAATGATAAAACTGTATTACTGGCATGAAAAACAGAATGCTGGTTTGGAAAAGAATGCTACTATATTTCATATGATGCTACTATAATTCAAAATGTTTTTTTCAGAGAAGATGATTTTCGGACAAAGTTACTTCTTGCATACTTTTTAAGCTAAAATAACTTTTTGATATTTTTATTAAATTATCATAAGTTTGCCATATTACATTGACGTATTACGCCTCGATCAACTCGATTAGATAGAATACTTTGTACTTTATTCTTCAACTTGCACGATCCGTTTGCCCCTGAATATCTGAAATGCACATTTTAATATCAGGGTGACTCCCACGACCGTAGTCTCCGTTCTGCAGATAATTCCTCCCTTAATGTACCTTTCTGCCACACCGGCTTCTTACACAATTCTTTATAAATATATATATAAATATGTGTGTATAGTGTGTAAATTGTTTTATATAATGAACAACTATAATTACATGTATGTATAAGTACCGTCATATATGAATATTGTATCGTAGTATATTATTTGAGTATATATATGCATACCATATTTGTGTGCTCCCTTTTACATTTTCTCTGTTCAAACTAATGGTAGACTGGTAGATAATCCCTCTCGCATTAAGTCCGCCTTTTTGTTCTGTAATGTGCAAATAAAGTTTAAATAAATAGATAAATTATGTCTTTAAAAAACCAGAAAAATAATTAGAGCAATTTAAATTTTATCGAGAAGGGTGTAATCGAATTTTACATCTCACAGCAGCTAAATATGAGGCGTTTAACTGTTCAAAGGACCTAGACTCGATATCAAGAAACAGGTTCCGTTCGGAGGAGTTAAGGATCTGGGAGAAAAGGTTCCAATGATCAGTGGAGAAAACGTTCAACTGTTCAGTGGAGAAAACGTTCCAGTGTTCAGTGGAGAAAACATTCCACTGCTCAGTAGAACTTTTTCTCCCAGATCCACGGGACGGTCACTATTTAGTAAGTAGGCATTAAAGAAACGGAAGACAAACATGAACCTCGATTGGAACTGAGAAGAAGTACGGAGAGCTCTAGTTGGTAGAATGGTGAGAAGGAGGCTCCTAGCTGTTAACATACGCAATCGGCAACCACCTAAGGCCCCTTAGTGACCCCATGAGCACCGGACTTCCCGTTTGAGTTTTGCAAGAAATTGTGCATCCTGGACTCAAGCGAACTGGAATAGCGAACTATTATTTGATGTAGCTCGGAGAGTTCTATGTGACGATAACCGACGCCGGCGGGTGCTTCGAAGACCAGAGGAACGTTAATCAGATATGTTTTGAAAAAGTCACTTCTTACGATAGGGGGTTTTGTTACATGTACAGAGATACGAGTATATAACTGAAGTCCTTTATGTATATGCTCAAATCGCACTGAATATATTTGGCGGGTATTTAATTTATATGAAGGATAATACTCGCGCCCACTTCGATGTCGAGGGGTAAATGGAGGAGGCAATCCAATAGAAGTGGTTCTAAAGTGACGAGAACTATTGATTCAACCAGCTCTACAAAACATCAAGGAGCTTAAACAAGTGATCGCCGCTGTGTAAGAACGTATTCCGCAAGACACAACTCAAAGCGTTGTGGAAAACTTTCCCAGAAGAATACAGGACATAATTATCGCATTGTTAAACTTTATTTTTCTAGTTATTCATTTTCATTATTGTAACAGTAACCGTAGACTTTATTTCTATATTATATATACTCGTGTTATAGTATGATAATAGTCATTTTTATTGAATACATATTATATGTATAATTATTGATATTACCTAAGTTTAAGTCATGGGGTAAAACTCTGCAACTTTAATTTACCTGTCTTACCTAACATGCGATTGTCAAGTGCATTCGATAATATACCTAGTGCACGGTTCGCTTACGACAGTGTTTTTTATTTCCTCGATATACCACACCGCCGGTCGCCCAGGACCCTTTTCGTCTTCGAGACTTAAATTGCCACTAGAAAACCGTTTAAACCGATGCAGTGCTGTGCCATAATTTAGCAATCCTTCCCTTTTATTTTGTATATCTTGTTTGCTGTAGCGGCCGCTGTCTGTTTTTGTTTCCAGTAATGACGTAACGGTACATGATATGCACTTTTTAAAAAAATTTATGTATTTAGTTAATGCTTAGCTTAAAAAAGCTTCTTGAATTATTTTTACATGAAAACTTAAGACACTAGCAACAGAAATAATTTAATGCCATATAGATAATAAAGTGTTAATATAGTATGAAATAAGTGACTACATGTCCGAATATGAAGAAACCGACATAACTTATGGGACAGTCTTATCTTGCGTAGTTGACAACTGCCGATAGTATTCGGAAGTTGTCACCGTGGTTGAAATCGACCAGGAGGCCATAATCCTACAATATCCAAACTAGTTTGTACCTGAATGACGTATGCTAGTATGATATATTATTTTCTTAATGGTTTGTACTTCAAAATAACATAATTTATTCGTAATTTTGAAGTACAATAATTTCTAAAGCGAACTCAGTGTTTCGTCATTAGTCTTAAAATACCTATGGTTGCTATCCTGTGGTCAGGATGTATTCTTTAATTTCATAGTACGAGTGTGAATTAGGAACGATGTCCAGTTTCGGCACGTTTCAAGTTGTTAGTGCTGAAACCAGCAAGGCAGAGAGAAAATAAAAAAGATTCGAATGTTGTGAATTTCGCCAACCTGCACTAGAGCAGCGAGGTGGACCCTTTCCGACTGTAAAACCCTCTAAAATATTGAGAGGAAGCCTTTGCCCAGCCATGGGCTTTACGTTTTACTGTTCATATGTTATAGCCATAAAAATTTCTTACGATAATGCTCCTCCCTAATTTGATTACGTCAGCATATTTTCGAAAATACTAGTGGCAGCCCTATACCTGAGTTATCATAAATGGAGTCTACTAAAACAAATAGACATAAAAATTAAAGTGTTCGGAAATAATTAGCATGACCAAAATTATACGTGTGAATTCCATTCCGAAATGAGTCGGTGTGCCTTTTAAATAAGGATTCCGTCGAAGACTAACGACGTTCGGGCCTGTAATTTAGCGTCATTGATTTCACAACAACCCATTAAAGATACCTATGTCCATGTGGAATCGTAAAAAAGTGATCTATCCTACGCTGCAGCTGTTGGCAATTACTAAAAGATCTCCGCTTGTTAGATGGGCGTTTCCTCGAAATTTTACGACCGAGTGCTGTTTTAGTAAACGTTGCCAATTCGCATTTTCGCCATTTTTATTTGAAGTCGCTCTAGGCGAGGATTGCTGTTGAGGAGAGCGGTTATTTC
This sequence comes from Bhutanitis thaidina, assembly GCA_029286595.1. Taxonomy (NCBI): domain Eukaryota; kingdom Metazoa; phylum Arthropoda; class Insecta; order Lepidoptera; family Papilionidae; genus Bhutanitis; species Bhutanitis thaidina. Next base: position 6,195,753 of record JAGSMS010000010.1, read on the forward strand.
AATCATTGACAATCCTAATCTACCAGGTATATAGTACCAATCAACACCGCTTAAATTAGGATGGTTTATGGCCGAACGTTAACTAATGTGCATAAAAAGATTAACTGTTAATCATTTCTAAAGAGTATAGTAACAATAAATTGCCTTTAAAGTATTACTGCAGCTTTTTTTTATTTCTCGAGTATTTTTCATCAAAGTCATCTTGAGAAACGAACGTCAAGAGTAAATAAAGTTAATAACACTAACGATACTGATAAATATTTGTTCATATCATAATATTTCTTCAACAAGTTGGGTGAGGATAGATTGCTTATCGAGTAATGGGTATTTTCCTGTCTCTATTTGCTCGGCTTGTCTTTTCGTTGATTGAATGATTGTGCTCGTGCCTCTGGCGTCTTCTTGGAGTTTAGCGAATAAAATCGTATCAGTATTTGTTTTGTAATTAGATATTTCGCTCGTATCCCTTTATTTAAGCAATTCCTGCACAAATAAAGTGTTTTGCAACGAAGCGAAATATTTTATTTTTGTAGCTTTTAAATTTTATTAGCGAACTTATTTTTAATTTATAAAGCAAAGAAGAAATTCTTCTATTATATCGCTAGATAGCTGTAGGGTGCACTACGTGGAGATGAGTTTGGCTTTTGGAGAAGAAGATGATGTGTTCTCCTTCAGCTACGCTCACGTAACTTCTATGCACGTTGATGTCATTAATTAGGCGTAGGTTTCTTATTTCAATATCCTCAAAGGATCTACACAACATTACCAAAAAAAAGGATATGATTACCTATCATATATTTTTGGATTTAGTGTAGTGTGGGTAGGGTGGATAGAGTTAGGCATAATTTCATCCACGTAGATCTCATCAGGCTATTTAGTTTCCTCATTTTATTATTATCTGTCACAGTGTGGTTGATACAAACAAGATAGTGATTGAAACAGATACATCGGACCATGTGGCTCTTCATAGGTAAGGCATATCTTGGCATTGAATCATGATGATGAAGTTTACTTTCTTTTTCTTTGGCTTTGTTGACGAAAATTACATAGTTTTTCTCTAGATAACGTCGATATAAATATTCTCGATTGTTAACATAAACTTTTTGGTAAAAAGTAATTAAAGTTTTATATGTTTAGTTTTTAATGTGAAAACTATAAATGAAAACCTTATAATAATTGTTTTAGTTGTTATCTCTGTTACATAGATATTAGAGAGATATCATTTAAAAAATATTTTAAAACTTTTCATCATCATCATATTTAAGATAAAGATTATTAAATATCCGTCATTCATTCTTATTTAAAATTTAAACGTATATTTAATTTTCCCGCTGATTAGTATTTTGTAATGCGTAGGCGTCTTTAACGGTGCGCTTCCTCTTCGGACAGGTCTGTCTGACGTGAGATAGCGCACATCCATGGAATTGATTTAATCTGTGTCAATATTGACGCGGAGGCGTTGTGGGAACCACAAAGTATGCACAGGTGGCCCTGTCTTCGGTGGTTATATAGCCTGTTCTATGGTCAGGTTTTTTTTAAAAAAAAAATTTAATTTTAATTGTGAATTATTGAAGTAGTTTTTCTTAGCTACTAGCCTAGCTACCATATATATAAGCCACTGAAGTAAAATATATTTGTACATACTCATAAATGACATATATTACCATATATTACAAGTTTCAAAGACGAAATTCATTTATTTATATTTAAACGCTAGTGAAATTGGTTCGATTTTCAGTTGTTTTGATTTTTGTTTGCTGCATTAAAATAGACTAGCAAGTCGAACTAAGACCTTGCCAATGATACACAAGAATGAATGGCAGTTGTCCAATATGCTCCACGCTTGTACGATTTTCGCATGTCATTGAACTTTCTACGTCGTTATAACACTGATTCCAGGGGATAACAATCGTATATCCAAAATGCTACTACGCTTGAACATTAACTAGCATCATAACAGGACATGGATCGTTTAAAAAACATTAGTTTACTATAGGTCTCAAACAATCTCTGTGATAAACTGAGCATGTATGGAGGATGTAGAAACGGTGGCCCACTCCTGCTGAAGTCTTCGACGGTCACAGTATGCATCTCTAACACTCACTAAGCACCTTGTTTCCCGAGGTCGTCGGTAACTTTAAGGGTTTGCTGAGTTTCCGACAACAAGACAATGTCTTCCAGTAGTTACTCACCATCTGGAAGATTGTGTGGACACCTGCCTAAGTCTATTTTAGTTCACTGCTGATCATAGGCCTCTCCAAGATAGCACCAGCAGAAGCTGGCATATATTTTCTTGGAAGTTTTGCCCATACTCACCTTGCTGGGTAAGCGGGTTGTTGAGCTCAGTGCCGGTACTTTCGCACTAGTGATGCTACTACCCATGACTAGTCTGTGGGATTTGGTTTCGACAAACTCGTGTAGCAGGTGGTAGAGCCAAGGTCTTATGCGTGGTAGAGCCAAGCGGCGGCTTATACTGCTGCTCGAATGGGCCAGCTCGACCGGGTTGGTACCACGGCCTCGCAGAATACCGGTGAGAAGTAGAGGTATATTGTGCTTCTGCGTTTCGTTCGGTGAAAGAGGTAACCGGAGTCCCCTCCTCATCCTCCATACCTACTCCCAAATACCCTTAAATGCCGGCAACGCACCTGCAGCGCCTCTGGTGTTGCAGTTCTACGTGGGCGACGGTAATCACTTACCATCAGGTGAGATGTTTGCTCGTTTCCTGCCTTACCCATAAGAAAAAGGTGATGTTGTAATTTGGAGAAAAATATGGTATATTCCTCCTCCTCCTTATCGTGTGGACAACATTATTTATATTAAAAAAAAATTTAAAGTTCATCTTTCCGTTCAAATCAATGCTTAAATATTTTTCTAATTATTAAATTTGTCTGATACAATTTGGCGAGATTAAGTGCAATATTAGAAACATCCTGTGCATATCGCTGTCGTCTAAAAGTTTAAAATAAAATAAATATGTAATGTTCACGAAAGTTTATTGGCCACTTACAAGGAACACCTGCAAACACTTGTACCTAATGTGTTTATAACAAATCTGGCTTTAAATAATTTTCGTCCGGAATTGTCGAAGTACCGAATAAATCTTTCCTATCTACACTGGATTTGCCTACTAAATATTTATATTTGATAGAAACTGCATACAAGTTATGTCAAATATGTATATCTAGTAGGGAAAATCGTAAATAAATAAGTTATTGAAAACGGCCGTAAAGATATATATTAAAGGTATGCAAATCAAACGTTAGATGGGTTATTGAATTCGTCTGTTAATCAGACCCTACCAAGTTTTTTCATGACGTAGTATTACAAAGCATAACTAGTTAATTATTAAATTAATGTCTTCGATTAAAACGTCCGCTCGTTCGGATTCTTTATATTTAAATGCCTTATTGTGTGTATCCCGTATCATTATTTATTTTACACTACATGGCAACATAGAAGTCTAATTATGTTACAGCTCTTCAAAAGAAATTGCCGTGTTGGAGTATACTAATGCTTCTTTCTGCCTCAAAAACATTTTATTTTTCCTTTGACAACTAGCGGCCAAATAAGATCAGACGGAACTAAGTTAGGATAGAAATTCTCTGGCGGATTTTTGAATAAACGCTCAAGAACGTTGTCGTTTTCTAAGTGAATTCTGGGGCTTTTGAAAATCTATAAACTTAGTAAATGGTTGTCCATAACAAACTTGATTACTTAACACTATGTACAAAATCGACATTATTAAGTAGCAAAACAAACAAACGTGTGTTTATGATATTTAGGGGTGTAAGGGGATACCAACTCTTTCTCCTAATGCCAAACTCGCTAAGCGTAGTGCACCCTGCAAGCTAAAATCCATTCTAATTTACCGAATACAAATGCCACAGAGCAGAAATCTCGAATAACATAACAAGTGCAAGGGTGACAGCACTGCGCACACCAACCCGCTTGCACAAGGTTTGTCCATACTCATCACGTTGTCTTCTTGCCTGCAAGAAGTGCATGCGGGCTTTTGGCGGAGAGGCCTATGTTTTGCAATGGGCAATCATATTACTTACACTTATAGTCAAATCCAATTTTTTTTTTATAAAAATTGTGTTTCAAAGTAGTAACATTCTGAAATAATCTTTTAAGTTACGAAAGACTTTTTGTAAATAGTTCTTTTGTAGCTTGTGGTATACATTTTTGATTCGTATATTCTGTAACCTTCCACATAGATTACCATGAAAATTTTTAAATGAAATCACGTTTACAAATCGAAATCCTAAAAAAGAATTTTATGAAACCGCTATGGCGCTTTCATATAAAGGCATTTCTTGGTGGAGCTTGGGACTCTAGAGGCTAATAAAGATTTAGAAAAAGAATCCATCAAAATGTAATGAACGATTTGGCTCATATTGTTCATCATATTTCAGAATATCTATTCTATTCCTTCAGGTTGGACTGCGTGCATTTTAGATGGTATTTTGATATTTAGTATTTATATAATTAAATTCACAAGCGGATACGTAGTTGCTTATAATACAACGAATTCCCCGTAGCTTTGCACGCGTCAATTTATCTAGTCCAAGTTTCGTAATAATGTTCTGTGATCAATATCAATCTCTCTTACTTTCATTGTCGGTGGTCACGTTTGTGCTTGCGGCCGTTAATATTTCACATCGCCTAGTTGTCGTTATGTTTTATTCTGTTCTACTTGTACTTTTGTGTGCGTACCGTTTAATATAATTTAATCGTTAAATATCTCTTAAATCAATCGAGATCAGATAATATAGTATAATAAGTACCTAATTACAACTGACATTCCTCTGTATAAGTCTCCTTCGTCTAAAACGGAAGGGTTTAACCTTGAAACATCTTGATTTGCCGAGTTATCTTCAGAGCCTCATTCAATTCAAAAATAATAATTTGATAATATTTAAGTAATATTTAAGTAGTATAAAATAATAATACTTCGAAATAAGACAAATTTAATTTTTACTTAGTTTCGTTTTAATGTTTATGTAATAAAACGCTACTGAAACCATTATTACTACTACAAACTTAAGCTTAACGTATTTACGAGTATGTTACGACAATCGAGCGTCATTATGTTTGAATTATTATTAATAATTTATTTAAATTATTAAATAAAAATTATCGCAAACACAAAGAAATCCAAGTTCTAAAGATTTCTATGGTTACCTAATAAATAGGAAAATAAAAAATAACATATACTATTAAAACTTTAATGACAATATTTATAAGCCCTTCAAAAGAGGACTTTGAAACAAAATACACATCGCTTGATAAGACATCGCAAAATACACATTACAAGTTGTACTAGTAGCATAAATCTAGTTGGATTAAGGAATTGCAACACTATTTGGTGTTCGAGAAAGGACTAATGTCACATTAACTTAACAAACTTTCATTCAAATCTCTCCTTAGTTACCGGTTCTGTTCAGACGATATAGTGATGACCTGTCCTGTTTAGAAGTCTTATACAGTTATTTTCAATGATGCGTGATCCAAGATAAAAATAATAATGGATGAATGTGTTAACATCTAACGTCTATGCACCCCTTGAGGGATACTTCTTTGTTCTTTAACAATCTGTTAACAGTCCGATGCTGTGATTGACACAGGCCTTTCTCATTTTCCAAATTTTATCATCGCGGGTGATTACCGATCACAAGTCAAGTCAAGTCGTACTTTAGATGCTTCTACCAGTCATGGTTCTGTGCAATTTCGATATGGTATTTTGTATGATGGATGTCGTCTGTCGGTTCAAGCTACGAGATTCTCCCGGCATTTATCCCTTAGTCTTACAGCACCCACAGGTTGAAAAAGGGCTATAAATTAGTGTTGTTGATAAATATCTCGGCTTAATAAAATTATTTTTATCTGTGCTTTTAACAGTTAGAATTTAACTTAACTGAAGTTAACATTCATCATTTTGAAATTAAATAATAGATATTATATGTTGAATTAAATGTTCTGTTTTATTATCCTTTGTTTATGTTGAATACAATATTAGAAATAGCTTGCCTATCGCAGTTGAATAACATTTCCCTTCGAGTAAGAGCCGCGGGCTGCAGCAGCGAGAATAACTCTCCAACTCAAGAAAATTGTCATATTCCTGTGGCAGGTGTTCATTGCGGATTTTCTACGTCTAATGAGCGCACCTGCTCACTTTATTGCCCTGACTTGTTGCGCTCATTTTAAATCAGTTTTTGCATCATAATGACATTGCCTAGAACTTCCTGGGCCGTTAGACACGATAAGCGGCAATAAAAAACATGACTACTATCGGATATTACTTTCTGTACAGACTTCGGTTTAATTTTTAGCATTTACCATATTTTATTTGGTTTGTCAACTGTGAAACGCAGGCAAGATACAATGCTTTAATATGCGTGTGGTTGTCCCTGCAGCTGTTATGGGCAGGCCCGACTCTTGCAGAACGATTTGCTCGTCCGATACATAATTCTATAAAAAAACTTAATCAAAATATTGAAATATAATAAACATAGCTTGCAGCTAACAGCCTATGGATATCCCACTACGGGGCACGGGTCTATTCTTATTTTTAAGACATTCTTGGAGTCTACATACTGATTCATAAGTTACAACTACTAAAGTAGCTACTTTAAAAATCGTAATCTGTGAAGTTGTAAAAGCCGTAATGGCTAACAGCACTAACTTCACCGAATGCATACATATATACATGGTGCTCCAGTGAGGATCAGCGTTTGTTACACGTCCTAGAAAAATATTTTTATTTGGACGTGCAGGTATTTTCACAACACATCTTTTAAAACAATTACGAGTTGAATATCGCCAACACCGGGATTGAACTTAGGTTACGAGCGTAGGCACTATACACGGCCGAAGCGCCAATAGCCTAATGGGTTGGGGTGCGGTCTGCGAAACATGACGTCGCAGGTTCGAGCCCACCATTCGACTATTGTCGTGAACCACTCCAAATACAAGCTCTAATGGTTAGTTGGAAGGTTAATAGGAATATTAGTAATGTTAGTTAAATAGCATTGCTAGTATTCTTTTTTTAAAAGTATTCTTGTTAAAATGATACTTTGGACCTTTTAATAATAATTTAAAAATCTTAATTAACGATTCAACTTTTCTTCAAAGGTAACATAGGTAGTAGGTAGGTATTTGTTTTGTAATTCGCGTTTCTATGTACTTAAATAATAAATTTCTTACTGACAGCGTAACAATGGAGGTTCATTTAAACTATAGGTGTTTAATCAGAGATTGTGTGTGATTGGAGGAGTGAAGCAGGTGGCGGACGGCAGCGGCCATTAAGCCGCGTTTCCTATTAGAATCGTGTTAGAGAGCCCATTCCGTGATTATTAGAAGCTGGCAGGTGCAAGGCGCCCACGTATAAGTACATTTATCTATTGACATGAAACTAACGGAGATCAGCCGACAGACGCTTTGTACATCCAAATGTTCGGAGATAGTTAAAACATGTTATGTGTTGCCGCTTGTAATTTTAACTTCTCCGCCATTGTCAATATAACACAGATTAGTTTGTCGTATTCAGATTTTTTTTTAAATATATAAGGTTAATGTCATTATAAAACGGAAACTAAGAGAATGTTTCTATTTAAATTTGGTAACATTTCTCCCGTTATTAATACAAAAAAGTTTTATGAAAATTTAAAACCTAACAACGGATTTTAAAAATAATATTTCTTATTGCATAAGATTAAATAATATTATTTGCAACTTTTGTACGGTGCGTAATAAAGGTCTGAATGCTATGATGGTGAAAGGGGTGCTGTGAAAAAATTGGGTTAAAACAACTATAATAAATATTCTCTGACTACCCCAGAGTTTGTATATACACATACAAAATTTTGTTTACAGTATTAAGTAATCAAATTTAACTTTTTTTTTATAAACAATTTATGTTGTCTCAACTATGATATAATCCTTACTTATTTAGATAAACTATATTTGAATGTATGTGTATATGTAAAGTACTTTTCCTATATAACCGATGGTGGAACATAAACAAATAGTTTCTAATACATAACTAATCCCTTACAAATCCTGACTAGCGCAAGGCGTACGAAGACCTCCAACTCACCTAACGCTTTTCTAACAGCCAGCAGCCACCTGTCGCGCACTTTTTAATCGTGTTACTTACCATACCATATACGTAGTCGTCTAGAATTACAGTGCGTGCCATAGAGCATGTAATAGAGTAGACATGTCTGTATTGACAGAAAAAAAAATTGATTCGCTGCTATTTTTTATAATGAGAACTAAGTAACTTATGTAAGAATATTATAAACTTGATTGGGAAGGTCCACTGCTGCTTCACTGCAGATTGGCAGGCGGTCATGACATGTTCGCGAAACATGTTGGTAAATTCAGCACTTACAAATCGCAATTTAAAATTTTTGTGGTGCTGGCACCTGCAATTGAACCTTAAAAGCATTTGGTCAGTCGCGTAATATGAAGCCAGACGCTCGTTTTCCACTGACTACCAAGACTCATAACATTGCTAAATTTTAAATTAAAAAAAAATGTGTAAATTACCATATACATCTTTGTATATGGACGCCGTTACCTTAACCTTAACAACCTGTAAATAGTGCAGTGCGACACATAGAGCCCTATCATGAGGAGGATTTTCTATAATCGATATGCTTGGCTTGCGGATTGACGATCGCAGTAACTGACACCGCGCACCTTAGACCCTACAGCCTGTTATCGATCTGCTTAATTTAGTTTCGGTGTTTTTCGAGATGGTTATCCCGCCATCGTTGGTAGTCACTGCTATTTTCAAGGATTTTCCCTTAGTCGCCTCTTAGTCGACACAACACGGGAAGAAAAGGGGTGGCAAATTCTTACGCCGATTTCAGACATATGCATTATGTGTCCTTTAAAGTGCAACTGACTTTCTTTTTAATAATGTAATATGTAAAGATAGAGTTGAGCTAAAAAACAAAAGTGGCAATCCATTGGCATTGCTGTCCATAGTGTTAGTCCAATTTGTCTACTGACTTATTTCTTCTCAAGAACTCTATAGCTGGTGAGTAGCATCACTGACGTAAGTACTGGTAATGCGCTAATCAACCCTCGTAACCAGCGCGAGCGTGGAGAGTTTGGCAAACTCTCTATGAGGTGATTATGATTTGGCACGATCCTGACACATCTCACGCCTCTTTCACACACATGCATCTACTGGGTATTCTTGGTTTGGCCCTTCTTCAGTATATGGATACGACCGTCTAAAAGCTCCCTTTTCTCGACTCAGCAATTTATTTATGCAGCTTAAATTTGCTTCGATACACGACCCTCATTCATTCTTTCCACATGTCTAAACAACCAAAGCTTTCCTTTCTCTATTGCATTCACAACATCGTCTTTCAAACTATACGAGTATACCTTATCAAGGCATTTTTCTTCATATCATTTAGAGTCACACCTAATGTATTGTTGATGACCACATTTATACGCATTCCACGCATTCTAACTTAAGAACGAAACAAAATTGAAACGTGCCATGTGGGAGTGTCTTTCACTATTAACGTACCTGCAGCACCTCTGGTGTTGCAGATGTATGTAGGCGACGGTAATCACTTACCATCGTTGCTAACTTCCCGAAAAAAAAAACATATTACTACAGTTAAAATTTACCATGTTTGAAAATCCCCATGTAACTGTAAGTAATAGTCGACGAACAAATATGTTGGCATCCCTGAGGACTGAATTAACTCATTGATAACAAAACGAAATGTAGCAGCGTTTTGCTACTACGTCACTTCAAGCTCTCTATGAGTGTGTGGCTATATACATATATAAACAGTTTAAACAGTGAATATTATGACTTAAATAGACTGACGTTACCACTTATCAATAATCTAGCCAGAAGCTTAAAGTACAGGCAAGTATTGGAGAAGTTTGTTTAGTCTATGGGCGGTCATAGTCCTGTGGTTAATAGACGTGATTTGAGCGCTCTAACGCAGCCTGCGGCCGGGTACGGAACATGTTCCTGCTGTCACCTGCGCTGGCATTCCTTGCCGTGATTACACTGCACCTGTGCATGGAGATAGCTGGTAGGATGTTACGTGCGTGTTTGCTTTAAGTTTTATTGAGAGAAAGCTATCGTTGTGAAATCGATATGTAATATATTTTATTAGGATACATCACTATGGAATTAATCGCATCATTCGAATAAATATCAAAAAGATTATGATACAAACGTGACTTTTCCATAAACTTACTTGGGGACAATTTGTTACTTACTAATTTTTAATAACATTATCAGGGTTAAAAGTTATCTCTAGCTGAGATACGAGTATATAATATTGTTAGCGTTAATAGCAACAAATCGTTACTATGTGATGGTCACGTAAGTACAGAGGTCAATGTATACCTGTTAGAAGATAAATAAATAGTTTTCGGTTCTTGGATCTAATGTTAAGATTTCTTCCTTTGTTACAGTGTTTTATTTCATCGCATATAGAGGCACTAATATATCCTTGGAAAATCATAAAAAGGTTTTTTATCATTAAATTCGGATGTCTGAATATCTAGTGCCGTGAATATTAAATCAAACTAAGAGACATTCACTCTTTTTCACCTTCCGCGTATTCTATGTAACCTTATGCAATGAGATCGGAGTAACATCCGAATTTAGGGTTACACGGTACATAATATAATATAATACTAGAAAACTTATTATTCGAATATTATACAATAACTCGTTTGGGATTCGAACATAGGTCCCTTAACTCTGCAGACAGGTTACTGCCACAAATAAGAGTTTTTGTCAATGTAATGGCAAGGTGTCGCGATCCTAACCTATCTAAACATAATAATTTGCACCAACAACGACCAAGCCCCAGCTGTTTAAAGCTTAGTGCAGCTGTAGAGTAGTTTAGTGTAGCTGTTTAGTATCTGTTATCACTGAGATAATAACGGACGTTGACCATCGAATGGTAAGAGACGCACTGTAAATTTACATTAAGCTCTATCTAATAAAGTTGACACTCCGTTTACCTCGAGACGTAGTCTTTCTCTGAAGGCCATATTAGTAAGCTCGAAGTCGCTCAGCGGGCTAAAGAAAGAGCTATGCTCGGTGTTTCTTAGCTTTATAGAATCTGCAACAATGACAGTAACAGGAGAACTAAGGTAACCGTTAAGCTTAAGGACCGACCATAAAGCTAAAGTGGCAATGAGCTGACCACATAGCTTTCATAGCTCGTATGGCAACTTTGTCTAGGCAAGCGAAGTGTGGCGTCACTAGACAAGATGGAGTGACGACTTACATAGTTCTAAAGGAAATTGATAGATATGTAAGATAGGTGGCTGTGGACCGTGCTGTGTAGCAATCTTTGGGCGAGGACTAGGATCAGCAGTGGACTTGTGATAGGCTGTAATAATGATGAAGATTTGCAACTTCTTGTGACTATGGAACTACGGACTAGAAACGCGAGGAAGCTTATCACCTCAATCGAATACTAATAGGTCAGTATTATACATGTTTATGAAACATTTTTGTTTATCTCATTATTTCTAATATAATAAATAAAGGCTGGGAAGCTGGAAGAGAATAAGAAGATATGAGAAATTAGGACTATACCTATTTGTAATGTATATTTGTAAAATAAAAATTATGATCTCACATCGATTTTCCAGTTATATATATAGATAAAATTTATTTCCACTACCCTCACGTCGACAACTAAATGAGGAAAAAGTCAAGATCACGAGGAAAACTTCAAAGTATCTAGTGTGGATAATGAACTTTTTATACAATATTTTGTGTAAACTAACTGTAAGGATGTCAAAATATGCGAAAAATCTATTATGTTATATAAACATTTATTCGTTTCTACATTATGCTACAGGGGTCTACAGTCATGTACATTAAGAAATAAAAACTCATTACTTTTGTGATTTTCCAATACTTTTTATTTTTTATATAGTTTTATTTTAATTTTTTATTTAAGTTTATTGATAACAATATAAAATACAAGTGAACTGATAGTGTACCACAGAAACTTGAGCATTAATTTTCTTTTAGGTTTTAAATTCATTCTGTGGAGTTTTGGCAAACTTATGTCATAATTACTTTTTGATGCACGATGAAGCAATGTTAATTATAGTCATTAACTAAGCAACGACAAGTTTAGTTAAGTGGAAATGTTGGCCGGTTGATTCTCGCTACGCCACATCCTGGCGCCGACTCAAACGCAATAGCGCCAACTGAATTTAATTAGAGCTTAAGGGGATATGTAGAATTATATAGAGCGAGTGTGTTGTCTATACTAATTAATAAAATTCTCTGTAATGTAATGCAGAATTTTCATAGATAGTGAAAAAACTTTGCTGAAAAAAGTGAAAATAAAATGCCATTACGATTCCAGATTTGCTAAAGGAGGCTATGTTTTATCCTTCTTAACTTTTCAAATGTGTCTGTTTGTCGTTTTATAGTACGTGTGGTACGTAATATAAGAACTTTTGGTAGAAATGTGGATCATACTATAGAACAGGTAATATAAAATTTAAAACTCTCATAGGATGAAATTTAAGACCACGCCAGCGAAGTCGCTGGGAGTCGCTAGTTCCATACCTGTAGGCCATAAAAATATGGTTCCGTGCGAGAATAGAACCCCACTTCACGACCCGCCCGAGACTTACTCGAGGCAGAGGTCGTTATTAAAGTCATACATCAAGGCGGTCCCAGATGAGGTCCCCTACCTCCTGACGGGGACCTCGGATCGCTTAGCCCCCCCCCCCCCCTAAAATTGGAAGTTTTTCTTTCGTTTCAGGGGATGCAGCGCTTCACAGCAGCAGTCATCATCGACCTTTGTTAAACTTGCGGGCCTCCGTCCCCGCAAGTCTCTTTAGACGAAGCTGTAAAGGCCTCCGGGCCAACAGTAACGTGGATGGGTTTTTAGTCGGTATGTTTCTCCTTCCGAGATCCGAGTCCGACAAAACCCGTTGGGAGGCCTCCCGGCCAACAACGGTTATGGTTAACTCATTTTCGCTCCACCCAAAATAAAAAAAAGAATAGAACCAGCGATCCGGAGAGTTGACTCCTAAGCTAAAGGTTACTTCCATGTGGTGACATACAATTTCTAGTTATCTAAAAGGAAAACAATAAACTATTTATTGGCGTAGATGATGATATAAAATTCAAGAGGTTAGTAAATCTACACTGGCCATAACTAATAAATGCATACAGTTTTACAAAAAAAGAAAGATAATACTAACAATGCTATTAACATTACTTATCATCCTGTTAACCACTCCAACTTAGCCTAAGGGCTAGTATGTCCAGATAATGATCGTCTAATGACCATTCCATTGGATCATTAGACGATTGGCGCTTTTATTATTGCATAAATAGCGCACTATTGCTTATAGTATAGCGAAAATCAGGGTCAAGTCATCAGAGTTTTCTGTCCGTATGTAGTTATTTTGAATTTAGCAACGTCGAAATACAGGTGGTATTGTTTGCTCTATGTTCTTCATACCAACACTATTCTGCTTATGGTGTAATTACACCTTTATTTGAATATTCATCGTCACGATGTCAACTGTATTCACTGTAAGCACCGGCGCTCGCGCACTCCAGCCACGCTTTTTAATTGAGACTAGTCTGTGTAGAAATCATGTCGTCATTATCAACATCAAACGACCGGTACAGCCTGTTGCTACGGAGGCTTCGGAATTACGTCTTATAATTTATATCACGTTAAGTCGCTTCCAGGAGACATATTTTTTAGGTTAATCACTATCAAACGGCATTCCAAGATGGCGGGCTATTCATATTTTAGGAAGCGTCGTGTCAAAGGGCGGGAGCTTAGACGAGGTAATCTCCGCAATGGTATGTGGTAACTTGATGGACGGATAATATTGTCAGTGGGGCATTAATGGCTGCTTCATGTTGTTTCTTTACATTCTATGAAGTATTTATTTCTAGCGGCTGCATGTAGCGGGTTACTTTTGTTACAAGGAAACTCTTGAATGAGATAAAAATTACCCTACAGCTTATTCCATCCCGTCTTAACTATTGTTGCATCACGGCATAACATAATCTCTCTTTGTGCTTAATTTTATTTCAATCTATTCCATCGTTTATGCGTGATTGAGAAAAAATCCTCCGAACATTTATATACTTTCATATTTATAATATTAGGAGGATTCCAATTTAATACCTTCTTGCATCAAGTATACTGTAACTACAAGAGTTTCATGATTAATTATCTAGCGAATTCAATTTGCGAGTCCTACGTAGGGATTACGTAAAAAAATCTAATTTGTTGGAGCCAATGGCTGTTGACGATTATTATATAGAAAATTATTTCATATTGAAACATTCAATTAGCACGTCTACGGTTACCACATAAACTTCTGATATTTGTACCTATTGCAAATACATGAAAAAATTGTTAATTTATTATGTAAATTGCACAAATCAAAAACAGGGAGGCACTCTGTATCGATATGAATATTAATAATAAAGAAATAAGCTCTCAAGACCGTTTACCCAATACTGGGACGGTCAGAGGTCTAGACATTTATTTCAGTCGTTTTATCCCACTTTTCACCAGAGCTTATTTGGAACGACGTAACAAATGGTGAGCCTGTCACCGTTTTAGTGTTCAGGCCTGCGATGTAAATTGTACAAAAGTTTTTAAAAACTCATTGGTACGTTCGTACTCCACATGGGGGATCGAACTCGGGTTTTCTGAGTCGGAAGAAAGAAGAAAGAAGAAAAGAAAGAAACACATTTATTTACCAATTACACAACAAAACACAAAATAAAATTAAAACAAATACAAAAGATTAATTTGTTGTGCGATGTCAAAAAGGTTCCCGTCTCAGCGATATCACAGCACTGTTTTTCAGTCGGGTCCTTCATTGACTTCACGAACAACCGGTCAAGAAGCATATTGCATTAGCAACGATGTAATATAAAAAAATATATATAAAATATAATTGTACAAACTATTAAAATTCTGTGTATAACTACTACTACTAATAAAACACGAGAAAAAAATAAAAATAAACATTATTAGTAAAAATTAAATAAGCAGAGCGATTGGGGACCACTCGGTTGTCGTGATATTGATACGAACAGTTAATCTGCCTAAATGGGAATGTAATTAATGATGCAATTATGAATGAATGCAATTATGTCAATTTATATTGTGATGATACCCCATCTCATTCACAGACCAGTGACAAAGGTACAAGGAATCTGACACTGCATTCGCTAGGCGTGGTGATTTCTGAAATCCCCCTCTTCGGAATCTCATGCCGATCACTACTAATTCCACCAGTCTCCTAGTAACAAGCTAATAGAACAGAGTAGGGATACTAATTAATGTTAAAGTGTAAGGTAAACAGTGTTTTAAGCCATATTGATTTTGTTTTCCGTATCCTAAAACATAGGTCAGCCACTTCACCACCTATCATTGCCTTGTACGTAATTGTTACACGACATTATAAATTTAAATAAATCATTATGAACTGACAGATACCACTGAAAGTCACTTTTAAAATAAAGCGTCCTTCAGAAACATGTTTGAACAAAATTACGTACAGTTAAAAAACTTGGTATCTCCAAAAAAATAAAACATTTTTTTGGAGATACCAAGGTTTAGGCGTTTAAAAGGTCAAATCTTTTTCATTCAGGACATAACAGGTTTATATTTCTTATACGAAACATAATACGAATTATGAGTTTTGCTATTTTGTTATAGGTTTAGGCAAATAGAGGCTGATAAAAAAAGGAGATATTCATAGAAAAATATAAGGAAAATTTCAAGACATACTACTAAAGAAAAACAAAAATATTGTCAAATTTGAAGTCAGGCTTCAGAATTGAAGTACTTGTACGGTAATTTGTCTTGCAGATGATGCAGTCGGACATGCAGTTGCAAAAGCGAATAACCGATTGTTCTTTTGGGGAAGGTAGATATCATTCTGTGAATGTGTCAAGAATATTATATATCCTTATAAATATGTATTTATTAGGTGGTAAAGCCAAGCAGCAGCTTTTGCTGCTGCTCGAAAGTGCCGGCTTGACCGGGATAGTACCCCAGCCTCGCAGAATACGGAAGTTTGATATAATGATGTTGTCGCTGTAAGGCACTTTACTACCAGTAAGATGACATTATATAAAAATTAAACAAATAATTGAATATGCTAATGCAGGTGCGGCTTGTAGTATTTCTTACGTGTATGCGTAATTTATCATATTAGCACGCGACTACTTGGTGGGCTTCATAAAGCACTTTTGGTTAATATTGTGCGAGGTAATATGGACTGTAACGGATTGACAAAAGGAACAAAATATTTCGAAGGTGGAAATCGATTTTAGTATGATTTTAACATTTCGTATGATCATAATGGAAATCGATGACACGGAAACTTGTTAGTTTTCGACAGTAAGAGGAGTTATGGGTTTAGAAATTTAAGTGTGAAAGAAATGCATAAGTTAAAGAAAGCAATATTAACTTTTTTTACTACAAAATAATTTACTAGAGTTAAGGCATACCGCATAACTCATCCGAATAGAACAAGATTGTTGTGATTTAGAATTCATTGTACGTGTTAGAGCCAAGCGGCGGCTTTTGCTGCTGCTTGAATGTGGCGGCTCAACCGAGGTAGTACCACAGCCTCGCAGAATACCGGCGTGAAGTAGAGGCATCTTGTGCTTTTGTGTTCCGTCCGGTGAGTGAGGTAACCGGAGGCCTACTCCCCCTCCCCATCCCCCACATCATCCTCCCTCCCATCTCTAAAATCCCCTCAGAGGCCGGCAACGCACCTGCAGCTCCTCTGGTGTTGCAGATGTACGTAGGCGACGGTAATCACTTACCATCAGGTGAACCGCTTGCTCGTTTGCTGCCTTTCCCATAAAAAAAAATCAGAATGCATGTTTACTCTCACACACACATATCGCAGCAGTTCTCTCTATCTCTTTCTCCCCCGTAGTAGTGTGTGTGCCAAAGAACAAGGAACAGGCCGTGTGACGAAGCTCGAAGTTGCTCAGGAGGCTACGTAAAGAGCTATGCTTAGTGTTACTCTTCACGATAGAATCTGCCACGACGATATCCACAACAGAAACAAAGGACGGTGTTACTGATGCGATGCGGTCTTCTGCCTTTCTTCGGTGAAATAAGCAGGGCTATGTGGTGGATTGCGTGCGCACACAATGTCCGTCAGTTCTTGGTTTCACTAACATTTTCTTACGCGTCGGATGCACCAAGAGCAATTCATCCAGAGGAAGAAGTAAGAGATCCGCCGTGCATCGAAGTTATCGCCGTGCGATTTCCAGATTATTTTGGCATATCCACACATAATAATACATTATGGTTATCATACAACAATCGACAAATATCTACTCTGAAAGTATTCATACTTATTAGTTACTCTCAATTTTACAGTTTTAACTAAAAGAAGCAAATAACATTGAAATATCATATTTCTATGTTATTTGGGTCTATTTTACAATATTTTGTTACATTAAACATGAATTTAATATAATCTTCACAATAAAAAGCTCTACCATACAAAATTTTTACTTAATTATTTCAAATTACTCTGCAAGTGTTAAATTAAATTACTGCTTACTTTTAGTAAGATTCAGATAATATTTACTTGTTTGTCTAATAATTATATGTCATTGTCAGTCTGTCCTCGCACATCTTGTCAAAATGTTAAGAATATTTGTATTTCACTTCTACGACACACAGAAAGGATTGATGCAATTCGTTAATTCTGAGGGAAACATAATTTTTTACTTGTTTTACAATCTTTTATCTTTTTACAGCGAAACCGAGTACTTTGATATTTTATCAATAATTGCACTTACTATTTTTACAGTAAATGGGTTTACGCGCCATCTACTTAACGTCAGTGGAATTACTAGTTTAGTTTTAATAATAACTTACTTTTTATAATGATGAATTATGTAGCTTATATACATGTTATAGAAATTTTCTATTTAATTTCTTTTCTAGACGGAATACTAATTGAATGCCATATTTCAGGATTTTATCAACCTCACTTGCACACGGTGCACCCTGCTGATTAACGAACGAAGCTCTGGTGTGGGACTGATGGCAGAAAATCCATCCATACTCAAATACCACAGACTAGAGGGAGAGACGGGGCGACATCACTGGCGCTGCGCTGCGCTGACCAACCCCCAGGTTCAACGTGTTTAGTATTGGCAATTCATGGCGTCCGTGCATGGCGCGCTAGCTTTTGTTGATGCTTTCATAGACAAGCCTACTATGACCACCAGTTGATTTTTACAGGCTGATAAAGTAAAGCAAGTGATCACTGCGGCCTATGTATGGTTGACATCGATCCCCAACGAAGATTCAAGATGTAGCTTCGTTTGTTAGCCGTGAAGATTAAGATGGAAAGCCTATTTATCAGGAATTATGTCTCTGGCTTGTATTTCATATACATCACTCACCAAGCGAAACACAGCCACGCTTTGGTATTTTATTACGCAGGTATCTGGGAGAGAGTATGTAAAACTTGGTTGATAATAACCCCGAGGAATAAGTTGGTTGCTACTAAGCTGTTCAAAAAAATTATTGTAATATTGTATCATGCATAAATGTTTATTAATAATTTGTTAGAATTAGCTTTTGTTGTACTTTAAACGTAAAGACCTACGCCTAGCTGAGGACTCATACAGGCTGATGTTGATGAAGAAGAAGAAGTAGTCAGATGCTTCATCAGATGATGATAGTAATAACCATATTCTTCCAGTCGGCTTCCTCACCTTGCAGTATTCAATGTTTACTTAGATAATTGATATTTATACCTATGCAAGTGACAGGAACGTCTTGGGCTATGTGAATGTAAGGAAGATTTTGAGACTATCTCATGTACATAAAATAAATCAAATTCAAATCAAAACGTGAAGACGATTACCTTAAATGATATTTTCTTAATAATGCTAGAATCTGTACGTACTAATTTAGTAACATTATATTCAAAATCTTTAAAATCTTTATTTCGAATACATAAAGAGATTATCTTGTCGGTGACAGTTTTTATTGTTATAAGGAAACCTTCGTCTTAAACATGTATCTACTTATTTAAAGGCGAGAAGAGCTTTTTTAATGAGCATTGGCCTGCTAAAGACCGGCGCGCACCTGTGAAGTCATTATTCTGGTCGATACCGGTCCGCGGGCTCAAATATGGACGTGTCACATTCTACATTGCTTAGTTCAATTTGTCCATTTGTTAGTTTCAAAAAGACACTTTTATGGTAATAAAATTAAGTAATTCCTAGCATTAACAAAGATATGAGAAGCTGTGTTATTGAAATGTGTACAAACATTAAAAAATTTAGAATACTCATTTTAAACGTTAGCTCTGTAGGTAGTTTCTTACCGCTAAGTTATTGTACCGCAAACCTGAATTGAACATTTATCTTCACTCTGGACGTGTAAGCCTCTCGAAGAAAGCACTTTATTTCATGAATAGTTTGCCTATACTTACCACGTTGAACATGGGAGTCCAGCAACATCACAATAATCTGTTCAGATCACTAGTCTAATATAAATGGATTGTACGACATGCATTATTTGCTAGCCGGGTGGGTGCAACAAGTTATGTAATATATAATATTAATAATAAGCGCTCAAGATCGTTTACAGAGATTGAGACATTTAGAGTAGTCGTTTAAACCCAATTTCGTTAGTACGAGCTCTACACATAGGAGATCTAACTCGGGTCTGATTCGGAGGCAGATCCCTTAACCACTCGGCTATTATGGTCAAAGTAATATCATTTAGCTTTGAATTAGAAAAGCTTCCTAACTACTTTCAATATGTAACACATTAATAGTAGTGGACTTCTGGTTTGTTTTGTATTGATTGTTCTGTACATATGACACTATAACTGTCCATTCCTCAACAAATGCAAGCATAGGGATAACTTGTATTTAATTTGTGAAGACACTATAATTTATCTCGCGGGGATGATAACCATAATAATTTAATAATTGCATCATCCAATCGAACTGGTATATATTTTTTTATCACACTGATGATTATGTGGTTAGAGCCTTTCTGCACCCTGCGGTTAAATTGCCGCTTGGAACTCTATCTGTCTGTTCCTATAAAAACTAATTCGTACCAAAGAATTATATTATAAACAATGGATTTGTAGTTTGTGTGTGCATAACTAGTTTTTGTATGGACTAGAAATACTTATTCCGGGTCTCGGTGTTAGTCTATGTGCAATTTATGTATGTGAACTGCCTCGGTTAGTTTACGTTTTCTAAAGAGAAAAAAGAAGAAAAATGTTGTTGAATTATATGTTCATTTACCTGTTACATTGTTATACATCTTAATTTTTATCATCCTGTAAAAGTATGAACATGTCAACAAACGCTGGTGTGGCAATCTTGCAAGATTTGTCCATACGCATCACGCTGGGCAAGCGGGTTGGTCACCGCGTGATGCTAACTAACAAACGAAATTCATGGCTACAATCTGATGGCGGAAATCCACCGGACTTAGCCGAATCCAAATCTCACAGATTGGTGATGGGAAGTGCAACGCTAGTGCGTGGGTACTGGCACAGTGATCACCAATACCATTTCGTCTACCCACGATGCTGTGGGTAAAAACTTCAACAAACGCATGTCGGTTTGCTGTTTCTCGGACAGATCTATGTTCAGCCGTGGACTTAATTAGGCTGATGATGTTACTATATTTTTCGTTACTGCATTACTGCGGTTGGTACAATAGTACTGTGGGTTTAATTTTTACGGTATTTACTATGATTGTTATTAGTAAGATGCGTGGTGTCTTGTATAGCGATTGCCAATCCGTCTGCCAAGGTGATTATGGCAAATACTTCCTTTTGGCAAAGGTCTATGTTCAGCAGTGGACTATTCCGGGACAGTAGTATAATACGAAAAAGTGTTAATATTCTTGAACCTCATTTTTCATTCAGGTTATTTAAAATTACATTTAGATAAAACTTAATTTTAAACCTCTTTAACTTTCGTATTTGGTGTGGATACTTTGTAAATATAGTCGTCGTTTAGAATGAAACGATGAGGTTAATAAATAAAGTAAAGTAGCAGCTTCCTTCTCAAATATCTGATAGAGTGTAGGAGCCGGGAATGGCCCGCCACGCTGCTCCATTGTGGGTTGGCGGGCTTCACATATCCTCGAATTTTTTTTTTATTATTTGTCAGATATGCAGGTTTGCTCACGATGTTTTCCTTCACCGCCGATCACATGGCAAATACAGCACTTAAAATTGCTATTAACATGTGGTGCCGGCAGCACCGGTGATCGAACCCAGGTCACTTGCGCTCTATGATACTAAATTGAGCGCCCTGACCACTAGGCTACCACGGCTCTTGATGAGGTTAACCTCTAGTATATTAATAGCCGAGTGTTTAGGGGATCTATCGACTCGAGTTCGATCCGCAATGAAGTTGTTACGGATCAATGAGTTGTTCAAAACTTATGTAGGATTTCTATCGTTGGCCTCGATTGTAACACGGCGAAAGGATCACAATCTGTCACATTTTTACTAATAAGCTATACTGAAAATGGGATGAAAACACTTAAATGAACCTCTGACCACACCAATACCGGGCATAAGGACGTGAGATTTTGTTTATATTTATCTGTCTCTGCATCAAGTGCCGTGTTTGGACAACACATCATATTAAATATGATTTTGTAGACAGCGAAATGAAATACTTGCCTCTGCCTTAGAAATTGAAGAACTAAATATTTTTATTTAATTACTATATGTATATATTCACGTGTTGTTCCCAACGGGGTAGGCAGAGACAATCTTCTTCCACTTGCTACGGTCCTGACATACGTCTTTCGCTTCTTCCACTTTCATCAATCTTCGCATGCATGCTCGTTGGTTTAGAGTACTCTTGACCTGGCCTTTTTCAGAACGTCTCCGATTTGATCGTGAAATGTTCGCCTAGCTCTTCCACTCCCGACTCTACCATTTACACTCGCCTCATATATTTGTTTCGTCAACCTACTTTCATTCATCCTCTCCACATGTCCAAACTAGCTCAACATCCCTTTCTCAATTCGGGTCACTACATCGTCTTTCACGCCACAACACTCTCTGATCACATTATTTCGAATCTTCTGTTATTATTATTTATCCTGCTTTCATGTCTCTTCTGCCATACCCAGCTTTCGCTTCCATGTGTTAGTGTATGTACCAACACTCCTCTATGCACAGCCAAACGAGCTTTGTGAGATATCGTCTGGCTGTTCATAAATGTATGCAATGCCCCATTCACCATATTACCTGCCATCGCTCTCCTTTCAATGTCACATTCGTGCCTTCCATCTCTCGTAAACATAATTTTATTTCTAAGGCTAATAAATAAGGAAACAGACATAACTGTTATATCATACATTTAGTAGGTTATGGATACCTAAGACACAATTCCAGCAGGCAGTTTGTTAGTTAAGGGACAATGGAGAGATAATTTATTAGTATACCTACAGCAACTGTTCTAAATACCAAAGTAAAGAATAATCTCGAACCAAAATAGTCTAAACGGACAGTAGAATGTTCGGGTTTTTCCATATCGACTGGTTTGTGCAAAACATCGGACTTAATTCGGCGGCGGAGGCTCCGAGTTCCGCGTTTAGCGGCGCCGCCCGGCCCTGGAATGCAGCCGTGCTTGCTATGGACTTAGAATATTTCTATATATTTTAACATGACAAAGGACTCAGATGCCTGGTAGCTTTTAAGCAAATAAAGTGGATTTATTAACACAACAATGTTATATGTGAAATTTGATCGTGATTAAATAAAAATAAATACATCTAAGTTCACTCTAGTGACTATATGCGTCGGCTGGAGAAGTACTAGGCTCTTACAAAATATCAGCGTTAAAGGAAAAAAACAAAACAAAATAAACAATAGGATATACAACTTCCGGAACTTTTAGCCAATTTTAGCCTTTTAGCCAAATTTATTAACCATTGGAAAAATAGCCGATTGAGAACCAGACTAGCAACGAGCCATTCCATCTTAGTCCTAGAGGAATGCCATAGCACCCTTCTTATCTTGATTCTTTATCTATTTTGTAAGTAGATCCATAGAGGACCACAGTGGCCACTATTATACCATTTGGAATTTTCTTCTTTCTCTTCTGCAACTTTTTAAATAGCCCACGGCTAGACATTGGTCTCCCT
This sequence comes from Bhutanitis thaidina, assembly GCA_029286595.1. Taxonomy (NCBI): domain Eukaryota; kingdom Metazoa; phylum Arthropoda; class Insecta; order Lepidoptera; family Papilionidae; genus Bhutanitis; species Bhutanitis thaidina. The sequence continues at coordinate 6,218,963 of JAGSMS010000010.1, forward strand.
CAATGAGATATTTGTCGTAATAGCTATGCTTGGCAGTCATTGACAATCTCAGTGTCAAACACCTTATTATATGCTCCTGCTATATACCGTAAAATTTAGGTCCTTAATATTTGTGAAGGTTATTCTTCTAAATGTGGCCTTCGTCTCGAGACATTTCTGGCTGGCGATATTACCATTAGTTGATTTACAACACTCATCCGTAGACAAGGTGGCAGATTCTATGTCGCCGCCCCCACCGAGCAATATCATTCTTAATAAAATAATTAGATTAATTGCGGTACATCACGGACTTCCGTGTAAAGCGTTGGTAAGCAGTCTGGTCCGGTAATTTCGTGTTACTGTAGCCCCTAGAACTTGACATATCGCTTATTTTTTTAGTTTGTTAGTGATTTGTCCTTGCAGGGTATGTCGAGACGATAGCAGGAAGCTAGAATTGTGTCTTTGCTCCATAAAGATCGGACTCAGATTTGGTACTAAATTTGCACCTTTTTTTAGCATTTTTCGACGTAGCCGGTTCCTGAATATATTGTGTTTGTCCAAGATTTAGTTTGCTTAGTAAAACAAGGTGTTGAGTTCAAAATGCAATTCACATCACCTTATCTAAATTTTAAATAAGCTATTTTTAAATGACTCGAAGAAAATTAGACTAAAGTTGCTATGTCAAAATTTTTCCAAGCAGTCTAAATATTAAAATAAAATGTGTTTCCACACGACCTGAGTACTAATATATCTTACAGAATTTAGAACACAAAACGACCTATACATAATTTTATCTTTTCCATAATATGAATACGCTGAAGCGATTTCTGTGATAGCAATGTGGGTGGTCTCAAAAATACGTGAACAAAATTAAATTATTGCTTGAGAGCTGTTGCGCCCCATACAGTTTTATCGAATATTTTGTTATTCTTGTTTTGTTTTAAATTATTTAATGTGTCCCGGACTACTTAAGACTTCTTTATCTTTCTATAATATTTGAAGGAACTTTATTTGTGAGTTAATTATGTTAATGGGTCTCGGCATGAGGAACTTTTTCTGAAGTCTATTCAACATAGCTATTTAAATATTTGTTAAAATAATTAAGATATTTGTTTGCGATTAGAGAATTAACAGTGACAATAGATGAAAGAACAGTTGATTATAGATTTTTATACATGGAACTTTGTTTTTGAAAGTTGTTTATGTAAATTATTGACCAAGTTAGGACTAATAATTTGCAAAATGCAAAAAAAGACTTTGTGGCCAACATAGATTTCCGTACCTGTGGACCAACATTTCGGTGCATCCTGCTGATCAATGGACGAGGCTCTGGTGACCTACTGATAGCGGAAAATCTATCCGTTAAAATGCCGGACCCAAATCCCACAGAAATGATTTGGGTAGCATGATCTCCATTGCGAGGATTCCGGCACCGCGCTCACAAACGTCTTCCTTCACGAGAACTCTAAATTCAGACACTTTGAGTTATTATATTGATACATGTGACTAAATTAAGTAACTATCCATAATCTGGATTAAATTTAGTCAATCGAGTTTGTAGTATTTTTTTAACTTTTATGACAGACTGTTTATTTAAAAGACTGTTTACAAATAAAGGTCTGTTTTCACTTCCTTGACGGAACGAGATCTATATAAGATTAATTCTATAACTTCAATGTGTGTAACATTCATGTTTACTTAAGGAAACAGAGGAAGAACTGAACGCCTGATAAAATCAAACAGCAAAGATTTTAATTAAATTGTATGTATTATTGGTACACCTATATTATACATTGTACTCATTATAACAAGGATATCACAAAAAAGGCATTGGGTTAAAACTAGCAGCATTATATTTACATTTTTTTTTAATTGTGTCATTCAAAAGAAAAAAAAATAAGTAGGTACAAGCTGCAATTTCAAGTGTTATTATACAGACAATGCTGCAATACCAGAACGAAACCTTGTTTTGTAGGATGTGGAGGTATGTAGGTATATGAATTTTGAACAAGTAGAACAAGGTTCATTAATTTTATTTTAATCAATAAGTATTAATTACAGATTCTTATCAAAACTTTCACAAAATTAAGAAATTAAGCAAGGAGCTACTAAAATGAATTGCTATGAGATTACCTATAATGAGCACAACGCGTCTCTGTCGCCTTTCTCCATTTAAATTTGCGAGAGAGATTTGCACTGATATCGGTGGCATCGCCGCCTTTATGTATTGGTGTGTTGGTCAGCGTAAGCAAATTAATAAATGAATACCATATCCGAGAGCAGAGCCGCGGCGACGATCAGGCGGCTGAACACCTGCGTCTGCGCATCTTCACGCTTGCACGCGAATTTGTAATTTAAATCTATAATCATTAGATGTAAAATCGCTTGCGTTCTTGTTATATTCTCATTACGAATCACGGATGTAACAAACAAACTATTCAAAACCCTGTACCTTGAACAGTAAAGTTGGGTTTTACGCTTGTCAGGGCCACTGAGATTCCTTAGACGGAGAGTTATGGGCTTTATTGTTACTTTTTATGTTTTCTTATTCGTCAGGTAAAAGCAAACAAGAAATTGTATAAAATAAACAGAAGAGGTCTGTTTTTTTAAGGTGTGGTGACATTGGCCTTACGATAAATAAAGCTAATCATAACATAAGTCAAAAATTTTATTATCTTTATATTATCGTAATTTCGATAAAGTTTTAAGTTAAGTAATGAGAAGGCACGGAAGCAGAAGAACGTATATATTTCCAAAATTATAATAGTAGGGAACTTGCTGTAATTCGAATCTCGGTGCCGATACCTCTAAAATTGTAATTTAAATTTTTATTTATAGTAGGAAGACATCGTGAGGAAATAGCATAGCCCAAAAATCCTCTTAAATGGTAAGCCTTGCCCTCCATTGAGACGTATATAGATTTTGATGCTTAGTAGCTAGCTTAAATGACTATTAAAGTATGGTTCTGGGTTTGAGTTAATATTTGTGTCACAAATTTTATCTGTATGGAATCCTACTATATAATGGTAGTACTGTTGCTGTAACATTGTTGTGGTACGGAGCAGTCAAGTCTCATCTCGAGTTCTGCTCTAGCTTGACTGGTCCACCGTCTTTTTTTATTTACATCTGACATCTGTGTCTTTGGAACTGTAATACTTATGCATTTTATATAAAACAAAGTGGTTGTTTTTCACACGGGTTCTTTATTATAAACTACTAGGTACCTAAGTTTTAACCACAATTTTGTTAAAATGCTATTGTCTTAGTGTTTCAATAGATGGCGCTACATTGCCATTATTTCATTTGTTTTCAATAAAAGTTAAATTTAAAAGTGAATTGTGGATATATTATACATATGCATCTAAGCAGCCTTAATTTAAATATGTAATAGATTGTTACTGTTGTTTATCATCTGCAAATCAACTTTGAAAGTATTTTATAAAAAAAAGTTCTAAGTCACAGTGCTAACATTTTTACTTTTTGTTGAATATATATAGGCAAAAATCATATAATATACGAGAGTTCCAACCAGTTCAATCATCGGGGTCACGATCAGAATCTGTATGATTCAATTTACCCTGTGGAAAGTCCCCGGAGATAGGGCGGAAAGCGTCGTATCGTGGTGATACCGGCCGGTCTGGCGCCATAGGGAAGGCTTTTTACCTGTGTGGTGTCGGCTCGTAGCGTTGCTCAGAGCAAAGGCGATGTTGAAAGGTTTATAGAAATTCCTAACCAAATGGGGCTTACTCGGTGAGGAACTCATCCTTTTTGGAATTAAACTTGTGAAGAAGGACAATACTAATTTCAATCGACAACTACTGTCTTTTTTTTACGCCGTTACGAAAATGTTTTTACGGCATTTTTGATAATTCATAAAAAACCTTAAAAGTAAAAATTTGATTTCGCCCAAAAAGTCCTCATATTTATATAAAAATGAAACAAATACACTTTTGACGATTACTAATATAAAGTTATGTTTTTATTTGTTTTAATTGTTGCAAAAAGCTGTATTAATTAAATGCCCCCAGAGAGATTTGAACTCTCGACCCCTGGTTTACAAGACCAGTGCTCTAACCCCTGAGCTATGGAGGCTACGCTTCTCATTCTTATAATACGTATTTGATAGATTTGCTTAACCCATAGGCGTAAGTAATATACTTGTTTGAACAACTAATTTAAAGGAGAAATAACAACGCTAGTGATATTTTGTTGTTTTTGTAGCGACATCACAAAATGCGCATTGAACAGAGCGTTTATTATAAGCAATTAAGCGTGGTAGAGCCAAGCGAGCAGGAAAAGCTGCTGCTTAAATGGGCCGGCTCGACCAGATTGGTACCACGGCCTCGCAGAATACCGGCGTGAAGTAGAGGCATCTTGTGCTTCTGCGTTTCAATCGGTGAGTGAGGTAACCGGAGGCACACTCCCTCTCCCTATTCCCCTCCTCTTCTCTCTTTAAGGATATTTGGGAGATGGGCTCCCAAATATCCTTAAAGACCGGCAACGCACCTGCAGCATCTATGGTGTTGCAGATGTATGTGGGCGACGGTAATCACTTACCATCAGGTGAACCGCTTGATCGTTTGCCGTCTTTTCTATAAAAAAAAAAATTAGATTCTCTTAAAAGGGAAGTACCTACAACAACTGAATGGTCTTACATTAACATTGGAAGAGATGATACATCTTACAAAAGACAACACTAACTGTGCTTTGATCCTGATTGAACACGCAGTTAGTTTGGCCTCTTTTGACATATCAAAATTACTACCACTACATCAGCCTATTTTAATCCACTGCAGAACATGTGCCTCTCCAAAAAGCGGTAGCAACAAGCGGCATATAATTTTTGGAATGATTGCCCATACGACTCTGGGCAAACGGGTTGGTGAACGTAGAGCCGGTACCCTCTCATTAGAGATGCTTTTCTCCATTCCTAGTCTGTGGAATTTGATTCGACTAATTTGGATGGATATTCGAATTTGAAACATTTTGCTTTTCTTAAGAATAATCCGTTTTGAGGTATCGTAACATATTATTTTTTGGATGACATGATGACACAAAAAATATGATGATGACGCATCATATTTTTTGTGTCATCATTAATTAATAATAAAAAAAAAATCGAAGACGTGATCACACGTCTGATCTTCAGTCCGCCTGCACGCTGCACTGGAGCAGCGTGACGAATTCTTCCCGGCTCCAATCTCTCTCAAAAAAAAGATTTGAGATGAGGCCTTTGCTCAACTGTGGACATTAACAGGCTGGTATTTATAAATCCAAAGAATAGTTAAGATATAGAGATATTTATTTACTAATAATTAACAAACGAACAGTTAAAAATATTTAATATATATTAAATATTCATTAAATATTTTTAACTGTTCGTTATATTAATGGTTATATTTATATATATTAAATATTTTCTCTACCCATAACTCGATATTGCTATACACAATTTTCAATATGGGGACTATTGCATAATTCTGGTGGTAATCGTGACAGCGATCGGTTTCAATTTAAAGTTTCGAATACAACGGCTTCGACAGTTTAATAGATTACATCGTAGAGAATTGTCTAGTTTAATCGAATATCCTTTCTCGTGAATATAATTGTTTCAGTGTCAAATAGACGCCTCGATAGAAGTCTCTACGACAAGATTTGTCTAACTGTCTGTATTCAAAGAATAGGGATAATACTGTCAGTGATTCGTTTGTGCTCCATGTGGTAAACAAGACGATTTAGATTTATTTTTTCTTTTTTAATTTTAGGTCTTCACAAAAGTAATTTCATTTATTAATTCACGAAAATAAAGTAATTAATGTTAACTCATTGCTATTAACTCTTAGGTTTTTAATAAATAAAAATTCACCGAGTAAAAATTAAGAAGTTAATATCTACTTACTTATTACTTGCCTCCAGAGAGATTTGAACTCTCGACCCCTGGTTTACAAGACCAGTGCTCTAACCCCTGAGCTATGGAGGCTACACATGATGAAGTTATAAATACATAAGTAATATGCTAAGTCCGCATATTAGGTTAATATTTAAACAGCCAATATACCAATATAAATATCAAGCTATTAAATAAAGCTGTGCAAACTAAATTTTGGGTTCAATGTTTGTTTTTTATCTTAGGTACAACGACAATAAATGTATTATTGCATGTTTGACGGTTTGTATTTTTACTGGACTGGGGTGAAAAATCTGCTGACAGTCCCTACCTGATTGTAAGTGGCTATTTCAGCCCATAGACACCTGCAAACAACAGCTATCGAAGAAATTCACAGATGCCCCGAGTCACCCCCGAGGACTAAGATAAAATGCCACACAGCCCCTAGTTATACTGGCTCTCTATACCTTTCAAACCGGAAAACAACAGTTGTTACATTGCTGTTTGGCGGTAGAACTGGGTAGGAGCGTACTCCGTACCCCGAATACTCCTAGATAGAGAAGGAGCCTACCACCTAGTAAAACTGTGTCGTATAGTATAGTATTGTATAAAAATTTATTGTTTTATCTTTAGAACCCATGCGGATGGAGATAAAAATGCGTAAAATTTTTTTTTCTATGTTTGTCATTTCATTTGTTTAAATTTTTTTTGGATGAACTAACTAACAAAATATCTTTTCTTCAACACAAATTTCACCATTAGGTTCTACGGAAAAATATCATATATAACTTGCAATATCTATGAAACTGGACAAATATAATCTGAACAAACAAATAGGGTTTGTGATAATTTGACATGTATATTTCTGTAGCTATGCAGTAGAAGACAAAAAAACTTATTTTTTTACGTTTTATCGATTATTTATTGCGATGATCTACGTACGCTACTGGCGCCGGGGATCGCCAGGCTGATATGCTAATATATAAATATCCAAAGATTAATGGTAAGTCTATCCAAACAGTGTTTTGTAAATATAATTTCCCCTAAGCATTACAAAACATTGGTTTTCTTGTAAAAATTATCTTACCTGTAGTAAGGTTAGAGTAGTCAACATTTTTTCGGGAGATAAAAGTATTTTTCAAAATAAGCTTTAAAAATATAGTAAACTTTCTAAAAGTATTTTATGGAAAGAGTAAAAAAACATAGGATAACATACCTTTGTCTTACTTATTTATGTATTTACAAAGTGAGGGATTTCTTTGTTATTACTTTCGGTTTTCTAAAAAAAGATGGATCGATCTTTTTTTATCCTCCAATTGAAATGTAGTATTTCGCGTACTATATATTTCTTCAACAGTATGCAAACCCGAAATATAGTGCAATACTATGTGTTATATTACGGTTGACAACCATATCACACAAATATCCCCCATTTTTCATTCTAGTTAAACATTTGTTTTTACTTGAATGCTTTATGAGGCAGCAACCTGAGCTAAGAAGCCACATATAGACTAGTAGATACTCGTCTAACAGGTACTGGATTATTATTCAGCTCACGCCATCAGCTATTCTGGCGATAAATCGAGCACATCGTAATCCTACTGGAAATGATGCGCTTACGCAACTGTGTACGGTGCAGATGTGCAGCGTTTGTTATACAAAACGGTCACGTAATGTTGACTAACAAGATGCGTAAGCTACATGCAAATGTGGGTTAGTTGTGGCAATATAGCTCACAATATTACTGTGCCTAACATTAAAATAAACTCGTTCCTCGACAACGTAGATGTACGGGACGTGCTCATATAGGTAGGCATTCTTTATTGTACATGCGCTCAAATGACAACTTTCGAAGACTATCGGAAGTTGTGAACTGTGCAAACGCAGAGTGGGGTACGCAATCACTTTATGCAATGCTTATGCGACGGCGGATGGGTCAGATGCAATGGGTGTCAAGGACTGCAGTAGACACTAAGCATCATGACTGTTAGCTCGTATATTAAATGCTATAAAAATGGACAGCAAGAAGGGTCGCGCAACTCCTCTCCAGAACGCAGCTCCTGGTTGGTTCACATGTGCGACCAATCTTTAAAATTACAATTTAATTAATAAACAAGTTTAGTTGTGCGGGCAACTGTAAACTAAAAGCTCCTCGGTAATATAAAGTCTATAGTCATTGTCGTATAGTTAAACAATATTATTTTAATAAGATCGATCATGTTACGTTAAAGTCTTTCGAGCTCAAGTAACGTGCCGCACGAATCACGAGAACAGATGTCGGCCACCGGACACGGGCCAAATGTGGCGGCCGATGTAGAGCGATGTCAGCTTACGCGGCTATTTTGCATGTCTGCGCCCAAAATGGGAAGCGGGCATGGGCTCCCGTTAAAGCTATATAGGGTGCTGTGTGGGTTGACTTTATCGATCTCAAGAAAGTTAGATAAGATTATTGGCTCTTATCTGATATAAACTAGTCAAAGTACACATGTTTTCCTTTAATTTAAAGAAAAGTTGCAAAAGGGACTTATCGTACTTTTAAATTCTTTTAAAGACTGATTTTAGAAGCAGCCAAGTACACGAGAATCATCATCAAAAGTCTATTGTTTATATTTAGGCGGTCAAATGCCTTATCAGCTTATTGATTCTAAGGGATATATTTACTGAAAACATTTTCGTTTTGGATCTGCAAAAAAACTCTCGAAAAACTATCTCCATAGCTTGCTGTCTCTAAGATGCCTTATTTGGTCAATAGTCAAAGACCACATTTCGATACTAATGCTTACATGAAATATGTAAATATGTGAAAGCTTAACTTGTCATTAGTTCTACTTTAAAAAATAACTTGTCATTTTACGTCGTAGAGCCAATCGGTGGCTTTTTTTGCTGCTAGAATGGGGCGGTTAAGCCGGATAGTAGCACAGCCTCGCAGAATACTGACGTGAAGTAGAGGCATCTTGTGCTTCAGCGTTTCGTTCGGTGAGTGAGGAAATCGGAGTACCCCTCCTGTCTCCCCAAATATCCTTAAAGGCCGGCAACTCACCCCCAAATTTACGAGGGCGTCGGTTATCACTTATCGTCTTGATCGATTGCTCCCTTTCCCATAAAAAAAGGAGTTTAAGAAGGAGTATATAGACCTTTTAACCAAATGTCAACTTTCTTTTACCCATTTCTGACGCCAAACAGCAGTGTAACAACTGTTGTATTCTGGTTTGAAAGACATAGAGAGAGAAAGTATAATTACAGGCTGTGTGGCATTCCGTCTTAGTCCTCAGGGGTGACAACTCATTTGTTCATTTACCTTCAGGTTAGCTCGTTTTTCCCAAAAGTGAACACTGTCTGCTCAGAGTGGTGAGTGTGGGCAAGTCTTCTATGTATAGCATGCCTGCTTCTCTTGGCGCTCTAATGGATAAACCTATGCTCAAGTGAACTTACACAAGACGATTAAAAAAACACGATGTTTTTTTCTGTATGTAATTATTTAATTTAACTATGGCTTTCAGCTGTTTAAACATTATGCCATTAACAGTAGCGTGTATTGTTATATCGAGTTTTAATCAGTATAATTAGGTCTTTGTAAACGTTATTGGTACTATCACGCCTAATTTATAATATCATAATCATAGCCTCTATAGATCAGGGGTTAGAGCACTGGTCTTGTAAACCAGGGGTCGAGAGTTCAAATCTCTCTGGGGGCATTTCTTCTTTTATTCTTAAATTATTTTATAAAATTGTTATTTATTAGGTTGTTCGTAAAACGTGAATTGCATTTAGTTTATATACTATTTCATGTTCAGAAGTTAATTAGTTTTTTGAGCCCTCAGTTTTGAAAATAAGGTGATGGTATGATGGTGGGAAATTTGAGTGGAATAAAGGAGTCCATGTGGGCAACAATTGGCTGACTTATAGAAAAGGACGAAAGGACTCTTTATGACGAAGTCCTATTACGACCCCACAGAAAATGGACTTAGATACCCGGGCGCATCTACAGTACGACAAAAAATAAGATTGACTTCGTCTTGTCGACCAAGCGACAACTGTCTGTCATGTCTCTGTTACCATTGGGGTGTAAACCGGCAGTGATTACCGAATGGTAAGAGGCACACTGAACCTTAACATTAAGCTCGAGCGGACTCGTATGATGTAGTCCACGCCACGTCCATCTCATGCCCATATACAAAAAGCTGAGAGCTTGCAGCTCGAATTGCAAAATCGCTTTGTGTATCTAGATGATTGCGTTACAGTGGACGATACAAACAGCAGGCTTATGGTAACTGTCCATACGGTAATATACGCCTCACAAAAAAAACCTCTCCAATCACCCTCTAAAACTCATCGAAACCAGGCGTGTGATGAGACTGCAATCTGCAAAAAAAATATCCATGGTGCCGACGGAATACCAGCGCAGTAGTTGTGGCTATTGATTTAGCATAGCATTATGTTGTCTAATAAACTACGTAAAGCTACTTATGTACTATACAAATTGTCGAACTCTGTAACAATGGAATCTTTATTGAATACCTATTATGGTTACGTGGAGTCACATCTCAGATATGGCATGTGAAATTGTAATGAAAAGGAAGATGTGTTCCTCAAATCCGAAAAAAGTTGCTTAAGAGGTATGTGCAAGCCAAAAACGATAGAAAGCTGTAAGCCATATTTTGAAAGACATAAAATATTGATATTGCCCTCATTGTACATACTTAAGAGTGCAATGTTTGTAAAAAATAACTTAGCAATGTTTCTGAAAGCAAGTCATAATCGCAGTAGGCGTGACATCTATATGTATAGAATATGTGTACGCAATGGCAACTCAATGCTCATGAACAAGAGTGGTCTCTGCATGGCACTTAAGATTTATAATAGACTTCCAAATTAAATAAAGAGAATAAACTCAAAATTTATTTAAGAAAAGATTGCGCAATATATTGACTAAAAAATGTTATTACATTGTAAATGAATTTTCGTTGAACCAATATTTCTGTTTATTTTATTTATCACTTGATTTCTGTATCCTAATATTGACATCTTAATATCAATCTATTAATTTCTTGACATGTTTAATATTAATGATTAAACAATGTGACAATCTTTTAGCGAACATTTAAATATTTGCACCCTCTGTTGCATAGAGTAGAATATAGCGAAGCAATGTATAATTCACACCTGTAACATACCTATATTACACAAATAAATGATTATGATTATGCTGAGTCGGATGCCGTGTTTGTTGGTGCAAATCTATAAAATATTTTTTTTATAATTATTTTTTGTTATGTTAATTAAGTTTCATTATGTGTTACTTGAGTTGTGACAATGAATAAAGTACTTTTCTTTCTTCTTTCTTTAAACTGACACATCATCAACTCTAAGATCTCCAAATCTATGAGGCGAGACATGAAAATTCAATACAGCCCGTATTGAAGAAGTGATAGAGCGGAACCAAGGCTCTTAAGTTTTTGCCAGAGATGTGTGTCTATTGGAAAGAGTTAACTGATAAAGTTCAAGACCGAAAGCGAAAATGGCGTAGTTGTTTCCGCTGGAGCTGAGATTTTGAGTGAGATCGAGAGATTTTAGGGACAGCTGTACACACCCTACAGATGGCGGATCAACAATTAAACAATGCTCCTTGTCTGAAGGGAGAGAAAAAGAAGTAGTTCTTACCCGAGGTTGTCCAGGGCAACAGGCGGTGGCAGGGACCACAGATGAGTGTGCGAGCGTTCCCGTAGCCCTGCCGATATGATTTTTTATTAGTATAAAGGTCTAACAGTTAATCTGTGGCAACTGTAACTCATAGATAACAACGCATTCAGCCTCAATCGAAGAAGGCCTTAGATGCGTTGTCACCCCTGAAGACTAAGTTGGAATGCGTCGCAGTCCGTAATTACACTGACACTCTTTATTTTACTTTTCAAACCGGATCACAAAAGTAAATGCACTGCGGTTTGGCAGCAGAAATGGGTAAAAGTTATTATATACTCAGACAACTCCTAGTCTGCTTAGGAGTCTACCACCAGGCGGGGCGGACGAGGTGTAACACGTTTAGTCTGTAAAAGGAGGAGTATGCTTTGGGTATTTCCCCACGTATAAATAGAGGTCTGACATTTTTGAGATTGTTTTAGGATTTTTCTTCCATTTCTCTTGTTGGCTTTTACGACACCGATTAGACGGGGCGGAAGATTTTTTGAACCAATTATCCTTATAATGTTTATTGACATATTATGTACATATTAAAATGTTTGTATGATCTGTTAGTTTATTTATATTTCTATAAAAAATATTGATACAAACGGATATTGGCCATTTAGATACGTAAAGATATATACGATACAAACAGTACAGTACATAACAAGTTCAAGAAATTTAAACTATAAACAAACGAGATGTATTACACATAACTGTAATAATAGACAGCACTGCCCCACAATACAATCAAGATAATGTTTGACCAAAATTACAATAATAAGATAGTGGTTGTTATTAAAATGAAGTATGTAACCATAAATTGGCTATAAAAGTGAAATATATTAAATTAATTTCTATTGACAGTAATTACGGTTATACCACGGGGTCCGCCGTCGTTGCTTCAGAAGTCGATTTTACAATTTTGTTATCGCGTATTCGAAAGTATTATGTTGACCAACTTAATAATTTCACGTTGATGGCTACTCCCGCAAGCAGTTTAATTCGGTAGTAAATTGTTTCAAATATAGTTATCCCATATGTTCGGCAATAATCCATGACCCGTGATGCACCCAGCTATCAAACAAAACGAGGCTCTGGCGATGATGAGTAGACTCAGGATGAAGAGCAAACCTTCTAAGAAATGTGTGCTAGCTTTTGCTGGAATACATTTCTTGGTTTAGTAGTTGACTAAAATAGGCTGATGTAGAACTTGGCCCAAAACCGAAAATCTCAAGGCGATCTCCGAGAGCAAACATGACGATGAGGTTCGCTATTCCTCACGTACACGGCGCTTTAATGGAGAAATAAGGACCTGACTTAAAAAAAGCTGATTAAAAAAGAATAAATGCACTATTTTTCGAATAACGCCTCAAATATTGTAACTCAACTCGTAAAAAATTACATTATCTATCCTCTCTTTGGATTCGGATATGTGCGAAGCAGAGAGTGTTTGTGTTGATTAGCAATTATGATGATTCAACGGAATAATCAGAAGCTGTTATCTGCCTCAGAAATATTATAGTGTCATTAGTATTTTCGCAAACACAGATGCTTGTAATCACCTTCCCTTCCCCTAATACCTTCACTGTAATATACTAATGTATTGACAATCCAATAAGGTCGCCATTGTCGATACATATATAAATCTCTTATGTTGTGGTAAAGGAACATTGTGCGCCACGAGAATCTCCTTGAGCTTCTCGTCAACCAAGTTCATAAACTACTTTAAATTAATCAAAACGACTATTGTACATCACTTGACATTCAAGTGATGATCGATCTGGCTCAGAAATTGGCGGTCATTATAGTCACCAGTTATGGCGGCCGGCGCCCGCGCACCGCCGCCGGCGCTCGGTACCGCAAACCGATAATTTACTGTAACGCACCGGTAACGTTCTTGTTATTTTTTTACGTTTATTTTAAGGCCGCACGTCGGGCCTTAATTGGTACAGCATGTAGGCGTCTGAGACGTCACGCACTACCAGCATGCGAATAACAGTACCTTGATTTTGTTTTAATTTACCTACTTATTTTGCAGCAATTTATTTTACAAAACATTCGAATAACATGAAAAAAAAGCAATTAACTTTTAATTTTTTTTTATAGAACGTGGGCTGATATACTCAGACACGTTACAGAAACAATATTTACCCTACGACGCAAAAATAGTGCTATAAGTTTGTCTGTCTTCAGTACCAGTCGATGCCATCATGCAATCGTGGCTTCATAACGAATCGTTGGATTTCAATTCGTTTTTTTATTTGATCGCTGATGTAATCGAAATGGTTCTTAGCCATAGAGGAAGGTCTCATACCTCTTTATCAGCCTGTGTATCTTCCTTATCCACGAATGCGCCAACTAAAACTGGCATTTTATACATGAAAGATTTTACCACGCTAGGTAGACAGGTTGGTGAGACAAGAGCCGAACGCAGCTCACATTAAAGATGCTGTTCCCCCATCGCTAGTTGAATAGATATTTTACGCCATTACTAACTCGTTAGAGCATTAGTCAGCAAGGTGAACCCTTCGCAAGTGTGGTACATTCGGAGAAAAAGCTGTCATATTCTCCTAACATCGCACAGTTAAAGATTTATGTGAAATTTTTGTCTGCACTCTAATTCTAATGTATACAACTCCGCACTATAGTCAATGCGACAAAAAACAACTTTTAAAAACTATTTAACTACCATAAAACAAAGATTATAACTCAAATTTGAATATAGTTGTAATATATTAACTAGATTTGCAATGAATTACATAAGCTCCTGAAACATAAACTGTGGCCCAATTTGTTCGTGATCAGTTCAGAGGTGAGTCAAATGCATAAGTCTCAGGGATTTATTGGTATTGTCGTACCGTTGACATCTGTTGTCAATACATAGATTTGTTAGTTTTAAATGTACAGTGCTGAACTGTTAGTTATGAACAGTATATGCTAATATGCTCAGTAGAGATATTATTTACTATCAAAATATTGAACAATTCCAAATTTTGGTAAGATAACAGGGTGTCGTGAAAGGCGACAAAGGGAAAAGCCCAGAAAATCGCAATAGCTACCGATAAATGGCGGGATAACTATCTCGAAAAATGTCAGACCAAAGTGTTTTGGGTGTCAGGTACTGCGCTTGCGTGACGATTACAAATCCTTCTGAGAGAGGCCACAGTCCTGCAGTGGACTATTTACTGGATGTTTAGGTTAGGTTAGTTAGTATTATAAGTAGGTAGTAGTAGCGGTGGCTTCGTCTCCCACGGGAACCAAGAGGAAAATACATGGTCAGCCTAACATGGCGGCGATGGCTGGCCTAACATGGCGAGGGGCTCTGAGTGGTCTTGGTAAGCCTAATTCGGATGCGGGTTTACTGTGGAGGTAGTTTTTGCGTAGTTGCTTTGCACTGCTCTCTTTGCCCTCCACAACCGAGTTGGGGTCGCGGAGGGAGAGGTGTGTCGGTATTACGATGCGCTGTTCACCGTAGCCTCCGCGGCCGAATTGTTATCGTAGGCGAAGCCATCGACCAGATTCGCCGGGTGGTGGTTACGAGCGCACGTCTTCTTGATCCCCATGGCCTGGAGGTGACGGTCTTTGGGCGTCCGTGGCCAAAGTGGGTTTGGAGGCCTAGTAGACACGTCCGTGTCTCGGCGCGCCTAGTCAGAAGGAAGAGAGAAAAGGAAGTGTACTTTCCCGAGATGGAGTTGCTCAGGGTGGCCTACACTGGTGGGGCAAGGATGTATGCGAAAGCATTCCCGTGGCCCTTCCGACATGCGGCGAAGGCGGAACGCCATGTGATTTTGGTCGGTGAAAGCCCGAAATGACATATCCTTACTGCCACAAGGTACTTCCCGGGTATACGTTAGTTATTTAGCCACGAAAAAAAATATAAAAAGCATCACTGTTACATCGTTATGTTTGAAAAAATTATTAAATTATTTTTTTAACGTAAATAAATTGAAATAAAATCACGTTAAAAGCTTTGCCGAAACTTGTATCTATACTTATTTACTTACGTTATCATACATCGTGAAAATAGATAATGGGTATGCTAAGCGTTTATTGAGTAAATTGTTGAACCTAATTATAGCAGTCCTTGTTGTAATATTACCGGAAGAATGAAGTTCATTTAATGAGGATGTAATTAGTAACGTTTGGTTGACAGTCGCTAGTCTGGTTCAACCATACGATTCATGTTTCTTCATGTTGTAATATGTAATTGAAACTAAATTTTATATAGTGAACGATTATACCTGCAAGAGAAGATTTGATTACCACCACAGAGAACTTCACTTACCAACTTAGGTTTGTTTTTATTAAACTGGGGTGACAAATCCAACAGTCCACCTAGTGGTTAAATGGCTACTGCAGCCCATGGACACCTGCAAATAACTTCAATCGAAGGAGGTTACAGATATGTTGTTACCCCTGTGAACTAAGATGGATTGCCTCACAGCCTGTAATTATACTGTCTGAGTATACCTTTTAAACCCGAAGACAAGTGCATAAGAAGAAGAATGGTGGTTCTATTGTTGATTGGCCACAGAAATAGGTAAGAGAGTGACACCTACCTACACAGACGGCTCCTCTGCAGAAAAGAAGCCTAACACCTAGTAGTAATTTATTTGATAAGCAGTTTTGATTTAATGAAAATTGAGGATATAGTATTCAAATTTTAATTCGTTTAATATCTTTAGCATCGTTACCATTGGCTAGAAGAGTAAGTCAAGCTTCTCTCTGTATCTCTCTTTTTTCGTAAAAGTTTTTAATTTCTATGTTTTTAGAGTTCAAATAAATTCATCGAATAGGTCAAACATAGTCTTATTGCATCTTTTTCTTCTAAAACGTCTTCCATTATCAAAGCTTTTCACCGTCATTCAGCCTTGTTTCCACATACCTATGCTCTGAATCAAGAGTGCGTAGGCACGAAAGCACATTTAAATAGCGGAATATATTTCACCGAACAATATCCTCATAACGTTGTGTCCCACGCTAATCTTCCAGTCATAAAACATCGGACACATTATTTGCTCCAGTTGCAGGCTGCAGTACCGGTATATCAGGCTCAATAACTGACGGCTTCGATAGCCTGTTCTGACTTGCAATTAATTTAACTAGACTTTGACCGTACTTCATTTTGCTACTGGGCTATCTTTCGACAAGTCAGATAACAAAAGCTTATAGCATTTTTCAATATATTTGCTACCTTGAATCTCACTGTTTTATTTTTATTCTTAGCCGCAATTGATCTTTATCAACGATGTGTCTATATTTTAATCACTAAAATAATATCTACCGTCGGATAATATTAATAAAACAGAAAATTTATTGCGTTTAAACAATCCCTCATTAACGTTTATTTATAGCTAACCTAACTATTTTATTAAAGAATTTACGGTGGCAAAGAATAAAATACATACTTTTAATAATTTTCGCATAAGTTTGTATCACATTCTTTGTTTATGTATATCTTGGCACGAAATAGAAGGTAAAAGAATAATAGTCAAATCTTAAGTAAAACATTTGCTCCAATGAACGCTTGCGATCAAAGCATAGCATTCTGTCATCCGGCCTTCCGTCTGCTCAGCGGAGCGCAGGCAGCGTCGCGACGTGTGCAGGGACGGGGTTCGGTTACCGCCTGACGCCGTATCCGATGACCACTTCGCGATCATCTCGTATGTATCAAAGCGCGGCGTGTTGCGTGATAACACATTGTAGTTACTTAAGCGTTGACTTTACTGTAACTTTTTTTTTAAATGCCGGAGGATTCGTTTACATTGTGTGAGTGTAATGAAATACTAGTAAGAAAATTAAATTAATACTGTCATTTTTTTATTATTCGCTATCAGGGTGCACCACGTGCAGGTGTGGTTATTTGGAGAAAGAGCTGGTAATTGTTCTTTTACACTAAATTTGACTACCACTTAGGAGACTTGAAAAATAAACTTGCGTGTAACGAAACAATCAGCACTATCAAAAGAACAATAACCGCTTGCATATGCAACTCATACGCTTACCGTTATCACACGTTGCGCCGAAATCGGAATAGATTATATGCATCACCGCCATTTCCGGGCGGACGCACTCGCCGCCCAGTTCCCTGCTTTAAACAATTGACACCGTCGTGGGACTGATTTTATGGTAATTTGTACAAATTAAACAGGGTGACTTTGATTCATTATCGATTTGAATCGGAGCGTGGCTTTTGTTTGTCCATTGTGTTATTGTATCCTTATTGTATCGGTTGTGGGAATAGCGTGGGTGCAGTTAAAAACCATGCTTCCATATTCCTTACTATTCCAGCCTTTTATCATCCTCTTGGCCGATCAATGGCATCAACTTCTGGATACTATCAGGATTTATCAGCTGCGCAGGAGATATTATAGTGCCGCAAGTGTACGCGCAAACAAAGGCATTCACTCGTCTTTGTCTTCCCGTATCCGATGTAATTTTGGTGATAAGATAAAGTCAAATGCAGTATCAGAGACACGCGCCATAACACAACATAACCAGACCTAGTTTCGTCTGGGATTCGAATCCAGTACACACGGTTCATGAGTCAGATACTTGAACCACAAAGCCGACTCGTCGATTCGGTCCACTAACATTATAAATATTAATGCTGCTAAATGATGTCTGTTACGTTTTAACGTATCTGCCAAAACGCTGAATAGATTCGATGAAATTTAATATGCTTCCAAATTTCAACGAAGGGTACACGCTAAAGAGGGACATAGGCTTCTTTTTCTTCCGGCAAAAGCGCGGAAAAATTTCTCTGGGGAATGTAGTCGCGAAAGCTAGTAGTTAGTATAAATATCAGATCACGATGATGAAGCATCAAGAGCGGAGAAAACTTAAGAACACTTTCTAAAATGATTTTGAAATTTACAGCAACGTACTATTTACTTAGTTAAGTAAATTGTTCCTATGTTTAAGTTTTACTATTCTTTTGCGACATATTACGATTACAAGCAGAAGTCCGAATTTTAATATCAAATTTCTTCTTCGTGTTAACCTCGGAGGAAGATCTGACAGCAGTGTAAGATACACTACGGTAGTTACAATACACCATAGGAAGCAATAATCTTTGGAACAAAGGACGCCGTACCATCCAATGGGCCTGAGGCAGGGTGTGAGTCAGGGCGGTGGCTAATTCGGCGGCGTAATTTAGTAATCATACTAACAAATAAACGTAAATAGACATTTTCAGTTATTATAGACATTCATTAGTTAGTATTCGTTAATTACGATATACTCTATTATTCATACATGTAGCTTTCCTCACCATTTACCTTCAATGCAGAGCACGTAGTATATTCAGCACTTGAAATTGACATCACAATATATATGTATATAAGGGCTTTGAAATTTTTTTCTTGTAATAAAGCAGCGAAAAATGTACATCCATACACGAAACATATTACAATAAAATTAAATAAAAATATCAATATTGTTGCGCACAAACTTTGGCGTCGGTCGCGATTTGAATCCAAGATACATGACTTCGTATCTATATCATTCTGACCTCCGAGCCACGCAGTCACAAGTAGCGCAGCATGGCTATTATAGAACACGTGTTGTAATTGACCTTAAAAATACTTAATGTAATATGTTGATTTTTCTTATCAATGAAATTTAAATTCGTATTAATTAATGACGATATTAAGTAAGAGAATATATTTTGTCCTACTTTTACAATGACTTGTAATACCTAGGTATTAATAAAAAAACTTATCAGCGTCAAAAAGGTATATGTCCTTTTTCTACTATACTTTCTACATTTGACCATGTATTGTCGATTATGTTTTAGATTATCGTTCGTGTTATTATTCCCAAACTTTTCGAGCATTGTTTATATGCGGTAGGATATGAACCAGGCACGAGACAGCTCATCTGCAATTTCCAATGCAACTAATCAAGGCTTTGAGTTGCACGCTGTTGCATTAACGGCACTTACACGCTTTTTTCAATGCTGGAACTGGTTTGCGATTGTGGTTCCGCGAAGGCGTGAGAAGGGCAACTCGCGGGATATTCTCATGAGCTGAGTGATGTCACAACGCACCTGCAACGCGAAGCTGACAAAAGGACAATGTCGCTAAGTGGTTGTCTACTGCGGTTACAAGCCCGAACAAGTTCCGATCTCAAGGTTCCTTCTCGATTCACCTCATGTGCAAAGAAAAGAAACAACCTCTGCCTCCGTTAACATTTAAAGACAATCAAGAGACCTACATACTAATTAGGTATATTCTTACTGAATTGCGCATAACGAATATCATTTACTCATACCACAAATTGTTTTAAATACTCTGTCGATCGTACTAGTTGTTTATATACACAGAGAAGATATTGAGTTGAAGAGATATCAACATGCAAACAAAATAAACAGTGAAGAATGTCAATCAAAAGGTCAGAAAGCAACGTACTAAGTTTTTCCCTCATTATACCAAATTTTACCCCTAATTTGTATGGCGACTTACTACCATCTTCATAACCTTGTCTAGCTGAAGATGTACAAAGTATTCGAATTTTGCAAGCGTTTTGCGGTAATATCTGTTTTGTACGGAAATTCTGGTTCAAAATAGAGTGATAAAAAGAAGAAAAACATGTACTGTTAAGATTAGCGTTACATAAGCAATGTCTGAAAGTTGATTACTAGCGATGAAAACACTACACTATCGTAATACTGGACCTCAGGTCAGAGGTTATAATTGTTTTGGTTACTTTATTGGTTAATAATTATGAAATCTTGGCGAATTTCACATTTTCCCAAATATAATGGATTTCCGGAAAGTAATGTCTAACTATTGACATCTGAATTGATAGTTTTTTATTTTGTAACATTATTTGATATATTTATAGAACTTTTCTTGTTTTTATTATCGCAATAACATAACATACAAGTTAAAATCAATTTGAACTCCCAATAATCGTGAACAATTTTGAAAAACATAACCTTACGTCGTAATTCTTTTCCGTAAAACCGTGTCATTACGTTAATAGTTATCCGAAATACCTTATAAGCTCATTGTCGGACCACACACAACACAAATTGCAGGAAATTAAGGAACCTCTGGTATACACATGACTGTACGTAAATTTTGAGCGCAGGAACATATTTCAGAACATAATATGGATATGCGTAAAACCAGTCCGTGTTTACGGTATAAGTTAACGGATCCCCGAAGATAAAAAATAGCATCAAGTACATATTATATATAATTGATAAACGTGTCTTGTCTTGCTTATTGCTTACTTATGCTGTATTTTGCCAAGCGGTCCAATCCGTCGATAATGAGTTATAAATCGGATTATACCTATTTATAAAGTATAAAGGTTAATCTATGAATTATGTTTATTAACTCTAACCTACACGTGGTGAACCCTGCTAACTATGGTGACTATGAGAAACATTTCAAGAAATGTAAGTCGGCTGCTTGGAGCTTTCCTAGAGAGGCATAATTATCAGCTTAAATAGGCCGATGATCTACATTACAATTCAACTTCTAAGTTGAATTCAAAATTACAAATGAATTCAAATTTCCTTAGCATTAAGGCATGGCCCATTCTACAAGTTGCTGTTCCTTTATTTATTAACGGTATAATGATAATTGTGAATAAAAGTCAAGTAAAGAGAACACGGATGTCAAGAGAGCAATGTGAGTGGTTGTTGACCATGTCGAGCTAGTTCGCGGCGTGGGAAACGCGGGCAGGTGTTATACGGCGATTCCAAATCTGCGCGGCGCTCACCAAAATTATGCACATTATCGCAAGGTATTTTAATGATGTCGTATCGCTCGTCGATTATTAATAAGCCTATACAGAAATATGAAAACTTTAAGGTTCCGTACGGAGCCCTTCTACTAAGCCTACACCGAAAAGTAATAATAATAGGGGACCCCCATACAAAACATGTGGTTTATTTAACGTATTTTTGCTTTTGCTCTGTCTTAGAAACGGTAATACAAACTTAGTGTGAATATAGTGCAAACTCTGAATTAAAACAACAAATAATCAAAACCGCCTAAGTGTAAGTCGGCGCTCACGCTAAGGATCCCGAAGCGAATGAAACAAAAAACAAAGTAATTTTGGTAAATACACTATCTGTGTTATGTATTTATTGTGTTGTACGGAACGCACAGTGCGCGAACTCGACCCGCACTTGGCCGGTTTTTAGTTTGATACACGATGAAGCAATAAAGTAAAAGACTATCAAGATCTAGACTATCTAGACTCAGCGTAGACAATTGGATTTCCACACTTCTCTTGTTGAGGCCAAAAGTGCTAAACGTTACGTGTGGCGACGTAGAACGTGACGGGTGGCGAACCTCGTCACCGATTACTCTCGGAGATTTGCATGAGTTTTTTTTATCACAGCGATAAACAAGCTAACAGTCCTCCTGGTGGTATGGTGCAGTCCATGTACAGCTGCAAACAACTTCAATCGGAGAAAATAACAGATGTCGCCCCTGAGGACTAAAATGGAAAGTTGCGTAGCCCGTAATTATACTGATTCTCTATGCCCTTCAAACTAGACCTCAAAAGTGGTTTAACTGTTGATTGGCGGCATAAATAGGAAAGAGGGGGGTACCGATCTAGACGGTTTCTATGCAGAAAAGGAATTTTATCGTGAAAGCGTTGAAGACTTGCCCATTTTCACCATGCCAGGCAGCGGATATCTGAGTAAATTGACATAAAAAATAAAAATTAATTAATATGAAATAAGCTGTCATGACCATATTTACATTTACTTAAGTCGTTTCAACTCACTCTGCGCCAAAGCTTATTTGGAACAAACGTGATAGGTTGTGAGCCTGTCGCCATTTTAGAGTTCAGGCAAACGATACATAAATACCACCCGTACCTACCTTGACGACTCCTTGGTAGCGAAGGAATCTACCGCCTAATAAACTTTCCATTTTGTCGCCACTCACGGTATCCACTATATAAAAAGGGTGATAGATTGTTAAGTTATGGTAGGCTTTTCATTACTGTTCGTTTTTTGTTTTGTAATAGTATTACCAAATCATTCCAAATGATATACATGTATGGACTAGACTACACAAATTCCTTCACGTTAAGTAAGTAATTAACTTTAGCAGTTAGTACTTAACGTTGCTACGTTTCTTTTAGTAAGTAAGTGGATCGTGAGTTCTATTTCCGCAGTGGTGATAATTTACACCTTGATTCTTCATCGAGAATGTGTAATTATGAGCGTCAATGACTACTGTATTGACTCACTTATTTCACTCTGTGACACACATAAAATTTTAAGGTTATATTTCATCAGTTACATATTTATAATTTAATTCAAATTTACGTTAATAACATATGGTAAATAAAAACATGTTTAACGAGTTGTTATTAAGTTGAAAATTCTTAAGTTTATTAAACATTATCGACATCCTGGCAGAGGCTCTAAATGTATTTCAAATGAATAAAAAAGGCATTTATTGTGTAACAAA
Source organism: Bhutanitis thaidina (assembly GCA_029286595.1). Lineage (NCBI taxonomy): Eukaryota > Metazoa > Arthropoda > Insecta > Lepidoptera > Papilionidae > Bhutanitis > Bhutanitis thaidina. The sequence continues at coordinate 6,241,961 of JAGSMS010000010.1, forward strand.
CGTGTGGGAACGTCGGACAGGTGCACGCATTGCCTTAGGAAATCTCAACCAGCTTCTGTGCGCTAATCTTGTACTCATTTACAGTGTGATTTATTAATGAGTGCCGAGTCTTTTTATTGACTCATTTACCTTGTAGGTGTTTATCTATTATTATCTATGCAATATGCTCAAATATTCTGTGAAATAAATTAAACTACTATCCTTGTTACTGACTGGAATCAACATTCTTTCTTTGAATGAACTACTTTGATTGAAACTCTACGAGAAAATATAATTTTCGTTTAATTACTCCACAGGTGTATATATATTATGTATGTAATATACAGGTATTAAAACTATTATCTTTCATAGTTTTTGTGTCTTTCGTTTTTTCTGTAATTTTACTGTTTAAATATGCATTTACCTGTTATATTTGTAATATTAGTCTAGACAGACAGTTAGCGCCATAGTAATTGTATGTAAAACTGAAAGAAATCCTTTGTGGTTTGATTTTCAAAAAATATTGTAGAATGCATTTTCATTGAAATGGATTGGGGTGCCAAACGAGTAACAGTTCACCAATTTGAATTGAAGGAGGTTACAGATACGCTGTCATCCTAAGATGTAATGCCTCACATCCTGCCTCATACTGGCTTTCTTTAGACCGGAACATAACCCAGACAGCTTCAAGGCAAAAAGAGCCTACCACTTAGATAAAACTAACTACTATTCATCGTCATCCAAGTAGAAATAAATTCCCGTAATCATCATATACAGTAGGCGGATTTACCAAAATAATCTTTCAGAGGTCATGGGATTTTTCTGACTTTAGTATCCCCAATATTGGGTTTACCGCCATTGTACAGTACCACGATATTTACTATTATGCATAAAAATACAATTTTTTTTGCTTCTCTAGTCATAAATTCCCTATATTTGAAAAACTATTGACTGACTGCGTGGCTTAATGATTAGCGTATTAGTAACCCAGGACACGTGTACAGAGGTATGTGTCCTGGGTTCGAATACCAGCCGAATCAGTATTAACACGCAAATTTCGTTTTCGGTCTTCCCGTCTCCAATCTTATCGTATATCGTGTCATCGGATACAGATAAGTGAGTTACGGCACTATAATATATCATGAGCAGTTGAGAATCATCGATAGTTTAAGGAAATTGACGCCGCGGACGAATTCGGCATTATTCAATAATAAGACCCTATAGTGCCTCGCGAAAACGTGCCGACACTGCATAATATTTCTATTTCTCGAACGTTTGCTTATGTTAGATGTGAGAAAAAAAATATTTTCCCATAATTATCGTCTAACCGTTACAAAAGCGGTGAAATCGTGAGAACAAATGGCAGGTGTACTACGAACGAAGAGAACTTCTAGATAATAAATGATTTTATTTCTTCTTATTTCTTTAAGTCAATACGAGACGATGCTGTGGCATGTAACAATTAAATTACTTTATTATATTCAGAATGAACTCTTCAGAATTCATTCAGAAAGTGAAATCGTAATCGAAATTATCATACACGTCAATAAAAGTCGCTTAACATTTGTACCAATGCTCTTCACAATGATCCTCCCATTACGAAAGGCTAATTGGCATATGGTAATGACACATTGTGATACTGATGATCTCGTAGGCCATCAGATTTTTTTATAATCTTGTATGGATTAATAAATATGCATCTTTCTTGTCTTCTACATTGTAATATTTTTAGTGTGTAGTGCAAAAACAACACACAACAACACACAAAGTTGCTAACTTTCGTTTGTTTTAGTTACGTATAATCCTTATAAATCTTAAAGTCTATGACACATTAAAATAAAACAAAGTATACTATCTCTTTCTCCAAATGCCAACCTCACCTGCATGCGGCGAACCCTGTTACCAAGTAAACGAGGCTCTGGCGACCGAATTAAGGCGAAATATCCATCCAAATTTGCTGGCGCTTGCTTGAAGAGTGAAGAGGCCTATTTCAGCAGTGGACCAAAATAGGCCAACGTAGATGTAGATGTGAGTTTTCAAGTAATAGTTATGAGAATACAGGAACAGAAGTGTTTACCACTTATACTGTACATAACATGTACATATGCCTGCCAGAGTATATACTCTGACTACTCAGCCGCACGGGTACATATTATAAATACATGGTACATAATACAAATAATGATACAGCTTCATAAAGCATACGCCTAGGACATCAGACTCTGAGTAATCAAGATATCCGTACCGACGCCGCTTTGATATAGCTATATCAGTGAGTCACCGTGGGAAGCAGCGCAGGTGACGGCGCCTGCGCACACCTTATACGTCAAATGCATGCGAAACCGAGTCATATACCTTACTATATAGTCATAAAGCATATTTTAAAACATCTTTTGCGTTTTGTCCTACATTTATTTCGCATTAACGTTCTTCGTATCTAATGGGAGTAATACTACTTATGTTTTATTGTTCATAATTTCTTACAAGCAATACTTTAATAAAAACATAAACAAACATAATAGTAACAATCAAAAGAATAAACTCGTCTTGATTGGTTATGTTACCGGATATATTACTGGATATAATACTTTCCAACATCCTGATCATAGTCTTTATCCTGGGTGTACCGGAAGTGGCCGATAGTTGATGCAATTGAGATATTTTATTTTATTAAACTCAGTCCGTTGGCATTCAGAAGTATTGGCACCTCAGCCTAACCCAACAGGGATTAAGTGCGTAAGATTATCGGTTAAAAATGGTAAGGGATCAAAAAAACTATATATATCCAGAAACTTTTAAGAGGTGGTAGCTTGAAACTCCGTTAGAATTACAATGAAAACACTACATGATTTTATGCGTGCTCTTTTCTAAATAGTGGATCCAAGATACGTCACAGTAAGTATCAAGTTATTTTGTAAAATATACAACATTTGTTACAAAAAAAAAATATAGTTATGACGCGTTAAGGAATAACTTGGCCGGTGAAGTTCAATGGTCACGTAGAGTACCTTTGCTCTGCGTTGTAATGACAACCAGAGACCCAATTATTGGTAACGAGGTACCCCTCTTAGTTATCAGAAGTGACAGCGTACTGACAATTTTTTTCCTACCTGTGTAATTGTTTCAGTGGCCTGTTTCAGCTGGCCAGCTGAACGCATGTGGCATCGCCTTCCTCTAACCATTTTACTATCGTAGATGTACCTTGGCGACGGACCTTAGTGGACACTAACGATCTGTTGGAGTGCGTGTTCTTTTGTCACCATTATGCATTACCCATCGCAATTAATACCCGAACGGAAATATGCATACCTATGTATTTCCAAGGCAGTTGCAAATTATTAAGTAATCAGTGGCAGTAGCCTGCAGTGTAGTACAGCGATCGCTAAACCACAGACCGACCATTGCCTTTAAGGTAAATTCTCCAATGAGAGATATCCTATATCCTGCAGTGGACTATTTTCAGGCTATTTATGGTAAAGGTATATCTAGTTGTGGACTATTTGAATGATGTTAAAGAAATAGTCATCGGATAATATTTTGCAGTGTAAAATCGTTTTTGTAAACAAAATAATTTTTGTTCTTGCGAACAACTGAACAGGCAGCTTATAACAGGGTAATAAAAGGCCAACATGCCTATAAACTTGTTGATCTTTTGAAAATATTCAGTCGTTTTAAATTTGTCTGAAGACATTTCGGATTCGCGAAGGTTCCCAACAGTGACTCTCTTTTATCAGGCACTAAATATAATACTATTGTATGAAATTATGAATAGAAGCTGACAAGGTTAGAGCAATAATAAAATTCATGGCTTTGACCAAAATTGGCTCAAATTTTTTTATTTATATAATATTTATTTTTCATACGACTTCAATTGTATTATGAGGTATTGATTCAGGAAACCTGATAAATTGACTTCAATCGTTATCCGATTACATTTGCTGGCTTCAAACATTACAGTCGGTTGATGTAAACTAACCTAATTGTAAATGCTCTAGGTAACGTTTATCGACACGTTACGTGTTGCATTTACAATCTGACTTGCAAATAACTACATGGAATTGATTGTGCATTATTATATATTTGTTTTGACTAAAACGAATACTGTTCACGTTTATTCAACTGCCAAATAGTCGCACGACTTGCTAGGGGTACTTGTCATCCAGTACATTTGAATTGAAACCTAACCTAGTTAGTGAGTCGTTAAAATGGCTCGTTAAATAGACTTGTAGTTGCCATGTCTTAAACCTGTATCGCCACACAACTTTCTTACCAAGACAATTGGAAGCAAACCTAACAGGATCAGAAACAAATCGGAGATTGATTTATGAAATTCACCCTGTCAATTGAATAACGATACTGTCGACTTGTAATATATCTTAATATTAACCAATCTTACATCATGATGTAACGATATTTCTTTATATTTCGTGTACAGCTTTGAAAACAAAGTATATAATCGTACAATATCTGAAAGTTATACCATGTATGTAATCATCAGATCGTAACCTATTTTTTTGTATTGTCATTTAAACAAAAACCAGGGCCGCACGCGCGGCATGCAAGTTTCCTGCACTATTTATACGTGTTTTAGAGCAGATTTCCACGGTCGGGTGCGTGGTGTGAGTCCGCGCTTAATTTCCACAGTTACACTTCGAAACGTGCTCTGTTTGTACTGAAAATACATTTACGTCGTCAGATGTTCGATCGAAATGCTTTAATGGAGGTGGAAAAACAACACCGCGTGTACTATTAACGAATTGGAGCGAGCAATGTAAAACATTCCCATTTAGGCATTTTTATATGTGGTCTGTAAATTGTAACGCGTTCAAATATTTGGATTATGTGGCTTTGATTCAACCATTTTAATTGCGATGGACTACATTAATGCCATAATGTTTGGTACGATAACTAACAACATGTTGCAATACGTTATTAATAGTAACAATAAAAGAAAAGACCTTTTAATGTTCCTTTTGTTGGTTTTCGATGTTCCTGTGGCGTACAGATGGTAAAAAATCTATCTGATAATGCTGAATACATATTCTAGTTACTTCCAGAAAGTGCGAGAGTAACGATACTTGGCTTACCTACACTTACAAGCAACCACCAATCCTACCATGTAATAATTGCCTCCTTCTACTTTCACCTAACTGGGTAGACCAATGTCTAACAGTAGTATTGAAGAAAGAGAGTGCAAGTGATACGAACTTGTACACTAAAGGCCCGTCGATACGCACAGTACGCTGCACCTTGCTGATTAACAGAATAGGCTCTGGCTACCAACTAATGGGGGAAAAATCATCCAAACACGTCGAACCCAAATCCAATAGACTAGTCGAGGAGTGCACCAGTTCTAAGTGCGTAGGTACCGAAACTGCGCTCACCAACCCGCCTGCCCAGTGTGGTGACTATGTGCAGATGTTATGCTTTAAAAATGCTTGGTCACCATTTTAGCGCTTTAATGGAAAGACTTGTGCCCAACAGTGGACTTACACAGGCTGTTAAAGAAAGAAAGAGGTTTTGAAATGATCATGACAAGACGCAATATTTGGATGAAAGAAAAAGGATTAATTTAAATATGATTAGGTAAATACTCTGGTAAATAGTTACTCCCATAGACTTCTATAATTCAACATTCAAGAATCTTTTTTTTTAAACGTGGAAGAACGTGATTCAAATGTGATTCATGGATTGAGTTGACCCATTTACAAATGAAAGCCAGATCGGCAGCTATCTTGTATCCTTATTTTACAGTAATAGTGAATAGTTGCTCTACGAGCTACGAAGGAGTAATGAAAAAGGTAGTAAATAAATGTATAAAAAACAGATAGCGGATTTGACGGTAATTTATAGTGAACGAGGCAATTACGCGGTTGAGCGATGTCGGCAGTGAACCGTGGACTTTTCGACTGTGAAGTCAATGAGTTGATCGTCCGGCCACGGATATCCTCCGATCACCCAAATCAAAAACGTGAGAAAATGTAATACAAAGCTATTATGTTTTATTTTAACGGCTCTTTCGAATTTTTTCGTATCTTACCGGAGCAATTTATTATGGTTTAGACAGGAGTGCGTGCACCATCTATTAAAATAAAAACCTTAGATCTATGATATCGTACACTGGAGTAAGAATCGTCTTCATATTTTGTAAGCAAAGTTAAATTCAATTGATGAGATTGTGGAGAAAAGCCAAATACTAGTGAATATAGAGAAAATAGATTCTGTGCTGTCACAGTCAATGCATTATCCTCATTTAATTCTGAATTCAAAAGTTGGTGTATCTATTATATGGGTTACATAATATATATCTCGTGTAAGCGTTATATCATTTATGGGAAGGTAGGTGACATCTCCTTATTATTTACAGGAATGCCAAGGTCGAAATCGACTTTGAGAAAGTCTTCTTACACAAACTAATGAGAATAAAAGCTGATATTGCGATTTTTAATTTCCTATAAAACAGATTGTAAATGATAAAACTCTGAGCGAGCAACGGCACTCCTGTAATAGGATGATAAGCCCAGCTTATAACTGTTACTTTGACTAATGTACAGTTAAAACGTACATTTAGAAAGGGTTTAGCGTTACGCAATATATAAACAGTCAAAATAATGGCCGATGCAGGCAACAATACAGATCGTGCGCGCGCGCAGATGTTATGGGCGCTACAGACAGCTGCCATGGCTGAGGTCAACAACATTGATTGGTGTACCTATTGATATCAGTACAAATAATCTACAAAAGAATACACACACAATCCCCATAGCTTTTTTAAAAAAAAATATTTCAAAGAAGCTTGTCTGCAATTTTATTCGCGTAGATTTTAGTAATTATTATATACTAGCATATTTTTAATAGTACGGAGAAATTACTTTCTCGATTATATACGATTACTTGAGCAAATTTAACCATAGCTTAAAGAATTTAAAAATTTAAATTTGAAATCATTATATTCTATTTGGTATTGGCTTAAGAATCTACCACTCTTTTTTTTCCTGTGGCTGTCTTATGAGGAGAAAGCCTTTAAAATTGCAATCGCTACCGTTAGATGGGGACTTTGCCATAGCGAAAAATACCAGTTCAAAATAAACAGATTGATGACGCGCCACAGCTTCTAAGTAGTGCTGCTAGCCTTACACAAGGGATGCGACTCTCATCACCAGATTGTGGGATTTGAGATTGCTATATTTTGGTGTGCCACAGTGCTAATATCATCGCAGCAGTGATACTATTGACCATCACTATGAAGGTCTTCTTCATTTTTGCCATCAGAAGGTCGCTAGATATGAAATTTTAGTTAATACATACCGCAATGAAAGAGACAACCTGCACAGTGCTGCGGGAAGTCGATGTAGATCAAAGGAGGGATTACGGATTTCGATTTGGTATTAACCCGTACACTGTAGCTGTCCCATACGGTTCGATTCACCGAAACAAAACGGGATTCCGTGAGCTTTTTTTCGCCTCTGCGGGAGATAGGACATGCCGGGTCTCTTCAGCAAGAGCCTCTTCATTTGCTTTCGGAGATTCCTGGCCATAGCAAAAGCCTTCAGCTACCCACTTTTCACCTCTCGAGTAGATAGAACATGACGGGTAGCGAGCCTCTTCGCTAGATTTTCTCGTTCTTGCCTACTCTACTAGTAAAGTATTCTACTAATCACAGACAAATACCATCTTTTTTAATAAATTGTGTGAGTTCATAGCACACAATGTTACATAAAGATCATGAAATCATCAGTATCATACTGAAATTACATAAAACAGAACATCACAAAAACTAGGAAAATATTTTAAATTTACATTTGTAAAATTTATAACCTAAAACAATAATAATTATTGAGATCTCCTAACATATTCTTTCCTCTAATTGGCTTTCTACATAAGATTTTCATAATTTGACGTTAACATTATGTACTTTATCGGAATGTTGCTACAAAAATAAAAAAATCATGATGTAATTTTATTAATATATTTTTTGTATAGTAAATAAATTAATATGTTAATACGGTGCCTTTAAAAACCTATAACATTTATCTTAACTAAAATCAGAGTAAATTATTTGAATAGCGCGTTAATAATATTACTTATTAATTCTCTATTTAAATTAATATATTGACCATAATATGTAAATTCCTAAACCTTTTTATTGTTTCAATAAGTACAAGCTATATATACATACGAATTTACACGTATGTTAATATTATTCCAAAATTTTGAAATTACTGAATACACTCGTATAATCCTCCTTATCCTTTGCAATTTGCCAACCAATCGTCATTAAATTACAACTAAAATTATGGAATGTATCTCGTTATTTTTAAACAATTCCAGACGTTTGCACTGCACCCAGAACTCATTCAGAACTCCAACCGAACTGCACCCAGAACTCAACAAAGTTCACAGTCACTCTGCTGTCAGTCATATAATACCTATGAGCAAGTACTTTTTGAATTTACTTTTACTTACATCTATTTACATGTATATGTAATTGTAATTTGGTCAGTATTTCGCAATCCACGTTTCTGTTTATTAATAAAGTCATCAAAAGCCCAGTCAAAACTATTACAACAATGAAATCGATGTTAGCACCAACGTATTTTAGCATCTGCCGGTAGCAGCCGCCGGTGACATGTGTGAGTAAAACAAAACCTACCCCTCATGGGTGAGGGGTGAGATTTCCTCTACCAGGTGAGAGTCATGGCTACACATATGTTGCCACGTGTGGGGAACCCCTCTACAGGTGCCCCCGACATGAATGAAGTCTTTGTTGCCGGATCCATTGACAACTGTGATGCATTTGGCGCGGAATATTTGGCGGGAGTCTGTACAGGCTATTAAGATTTGTTTTATTAATATTCCGTATAATTACGTGGTAAATAAGGTACTACATTTCTTTCAGAACTTATACACAAATTTTCTTTTAGAACCAAAATACTAATAAATCATTTATTAAAAAGTAATATACTTTTCTTAAAACAATATTGTTTTATATACCTGCAAATGTAAGTGAAAACAAATAAGTTTAATGGGGGAATTGTTCATCTATAATTTTAATACTTTTTCTACTAGCGTGTATACGGTTAAAAGTAAATGAAATTTGATATTTTAAAATTCTTAGTGCCTGTGTTTCTTCATGTTTGTCTCGAAAAATTATGCAAAACTCACAGTAAATTAATTTCTTTATCAGCATATATAACTTTAATAATATGGAAATGTATATCAAATTAAATTCTTAACTATATTTAACATTTTCTCTTTCATTCCTGACCAAGTCGCTTTAATAGTCACTTCTTATTGTAAGCTGTCGACATGCCGGTCCTAAGTTCCTAAAGCGGGGACTTTGATAATAGTTTTACTTTGCTCAGTTGAACTAACATTCGCGCTGTCCCCTATCACAATAAAATGATTCCCATGATTAAGATTCCCCAAGGCATAATTCCGTTGTTCCCCTAAACAGGTGTTGTCTGATTAAGGTCAAGGAGCTCCCAGTGCAATGGGTCGGTGGCTACGTCTTGGTTCCGTACTCGTCAGACCATGGATGACCGTTGGGATAAAAAATATGCATAATCTTAATATAGGATCTATTCTATGACGGTCTTTTGGAAATAACGGAATTTATGAATACTTTTTTTTAACAGTACGCTAACATCAAGTTTTATTTAGAGCGATTAAAGTAATAACACAAAATACTTACAAAACATGTTTCAATTAATTGTATGTTGTAGAAGTGTGTGTTAACAAACTTTTACAACATGAAGAAATAATATGGATATTGTTAACTATCGCTAAAACTTTATTTCAGTATACGAAACATAAAAATGTACTTTGAAATAACTTTTGTGTGACTTACACAAACCATTTTTTTCTTCACTCAGATAGACTCAAAGATACATCGTATGTGATATGTCATCACATACGGATAACATGAACAATTAAACGCGTGAAGGGTAAAAATATTCAAAATGATATGTAAACAAGTAAATAATTTACGCGGCATTTCATAACTCTACACGTTTACCTAGAATTTATGCCACAAAGGCAAACAGCAACCATAAAAGTACCTACACACGGCAGGATACTCCGTCATAACTGCTTCCTCATTAGCGGCAAGCAATCGTCTCTTCCGCCAAGCGCAGACTTCGCTCAATGTACTCAAACATCCCAGATCATTAAACTAATGGAATACGGTCTGTCTAACATATCTAAACCTCTATGAGTTAAATAATAATATTTTTAATCGACGAAGGAGATTCACAATTCGAAATTTTTTCTTAATGCATGTTCTTATCCAAAATGTTTTACTTACAGTTCCATTTAATTTGATGAAGATTGATATGCGACCTAGGGACACTGTGCGAAAGTCGATACTTTGATCAAATAATTAGAATTCTAATACAATCATTTCAACGTCATGAGTAAAACTATTTTTTCTACTTCTTTCATTATTTTATTACCTTGTTTCTCGAAATAACGAACGACGGCAATTATGATTCGAAAATGTACGACTGCTTAGCGATCTGCATATTCGCCAGGTAGTATGTTTGCCTTTGGTTTAAAGCATGATCAAAACTATTATGTGTACAATATATACATCATTATGTATGCATGTATGACCACGTATTTTGGATATTTATTATCAAATTATTTTGTTGTTTGTATTACTTGTCTGTTAAAGTTGATTTATGTACGACTGCATCTGTTTGGCTTCATGACATTTAGTTATGATGATCACAGATTTTGTTAACTAGAAGATAGATGATACAGGTGATTGAAACGAACCTGATAATTAACATCATATGCGTTTGCTTTGTTTGCGGCCGGCCTACTTGCCTACATATTCGAAATCCTCGGAGCCACTAAATTTTCTTCGGCATTTCTCCTAATCAACTTGTGATTTGTGAGTGTATGAGATAGGATGCAGACTTTTGATGACACCACATGGCATTTATTTTATGTTATCAGTTATGATTTACGCCTCGTCTCCACCACCCTACTTACCTTACGTTAATTTATGTTAATGCAGCGTTGCGGTATGATGTGATCATTACGTAAGCTGAAGAAATGCCTCTAGACATAGTCATTTTGGTCTGAGAATACTGATGCTGTCAGAAAATGCCAGTAGTTTTTGTGCTTATTAAAAACGATATCTCAAGTAGATTCTTGCGGTTCCCACGTAAGTCAACGACGGAACAGATGATCGCCTAAAGTATAATCGTTATTAAATTTGTTTAAAGGTTTTTGTAAAACTGTTTATTATTGTTGGAGACAGTTTTAACGAAAAACAATAAATAACAGGCAAGAGCTGTATTAGGGCAACAATGAGCGAATATTAAACGCAAGAGACAAAGATAGGGAACGCAAATAAAGTTTATTGTGGGCACTGCAGACAATTATATCTAGGTTGACCCCGATAGATCAAAGTAGACTTAATGGTGAGTTACACCGAGAAAGGAGTTACGAGCGAGCTTCGTGACCGCAACGCTCGTGAGCCAGGTGCGCTCGGCGACGCTTAATGGACGCATACCAAGACGCCTCTGCAGAATTGGACGTCATTTGCAGAAATTACACGACGTTTGGACGATATAAACGTCACGTGCTACGTCAGTAATAATAAGGGAATCATTTGAAAATGAGATGTTAAGCAAAGCTGCAGCAAATTCGTTTTCCTTTCAGAACATCCTACGGCTGGGCACAGATATCTCATTATAGTAATGTAAAATTACTCATATTCTTTTTGCAATATCGAGGCACTGTGCGTAAAAGAAAATCAAGTTTTCATAAATCATAATTTACAAAAGAGAATGATAACAAAATCCCTTGTAATGCCTGGCGCTATTAAAAAGTTAACGTCTTGTCAGTTAAAGAAAATCTGTTGACCGGTCTGTGCTTAAGCACCATGAATCCTGCCATTCTCTTTCCAACTCTCGACGGTCATTCACCAAAAGGCACAGAAGCGGAACGGAGGAACATGCATAAAAAGGTGTGGTAAGGAATCACGGTGTGTAAACACCCTATAGTCGAAGAAAACAATTGGCATAATGATCACAGCTATGTAATTCAGACGGTATTTAATTTAAGACGTTGGGAAGGAACTTTGGTGTGCGGCCACCCTCACAGGAAGTCTCGGCCGGATGATTGCTGCAATCAAAGTTGATGAACATCGTACCTTAGTGTGCGCTGTAGGCACTTTTATAACGCATTTGGTCCCATGATATATACAATTTATTTCGTTTTTTTTTTACTATGCGAATAATGTTATAGAATCGAATTACCTTAATTGTAACCGTCATAGTCATCTTCAGTATTTCACTAGTTCTATAATACTTTTAAATTTTCACGGACTCTATACCCTAGGGAGGCCAGAGTCTTGGACATTACTTTTAGATTATGTAACAATTGCATATATGTTTCAAAAATTCATTGGTACGAGCCCCGTATGCGCATGTATAGGGGATTGGACTCGGGTCGTGACAACCACTACTACTTTTCGGGTTGTCTTTTCTGCAAAACCATGTCATTTCACTAGAACTATTATTACTACTTATAGGTTATACTACTAGGTTCACTAAAGTAGAACTTAGTTCATCGTCAAAATTTAAGGGTACGGATGCAGATTACAGATTTGTATTTGCCAAAGGGACTCCCATAACCCCCTTCTGCCATTGCAGGAAATAAAACGTGATGTGTGGTGAGCCTCATCGCCGGGTTAGTTCCGGGACATGTGGTTTTTCAGACTTTTTCGTGATTCTTACGGCACACACAGGGAAGATTAGGAGTAGCAGATCCTTAATATTTTCCACGCTTTTCGCCGCTACCTACGCCAGTTGCGACGAATGTAAGTATTATAGTGGCGCACGTGTAACGCAAACTGAGAGCCACGCACTCGTCTTTACCATCGCGTATCGCGATATAATGCCTACGAGATAAGACCGGAGAAAGCGATAGATGTAGTGTGAGAGATATTGGCAACACAACACTACTAGATCCGAGGAATAATATCCGAGGATGCTTCTGTATTGCATACACGCAAATATTAACTCCTGCTGGGATTCGAACTCACGACTCTGATACGGGTTACTACATTCAGATACGCTAACTTCTCGTGGCAGGCGTAATTAAAAAATACCCAATACGGTGATTAATATGTTTTGTCTTATAACTTTTAACCAAAGGGTTCCAAGGTAATCTACTAAGCAATACGATGTTGTAAGGAATTACGGTCTTTGATTACGCTGAAAGAAGGAAGTCTTAGATATACCTTACGATAAATCTGTTGTTACGGGTTGAGAACACTAATTATAATAAATAAATATAGGATCCTTTGCTGCCCCGATAAACATGCTCGAAAAATCTAATGCGGTTGGACATGCATTTTGTCAAATGAAGGAAAGTGGCACCCTTGAATATTTTTTAAAAGAGATTGGAGCTGGGAAGAGTCTCTGGTCTGGGGTTGCCGGACTTCACACTTCCTCGAAATATTTTTTTTGTTACATCTCAGACATGGTTAATTCGGCATTTAAAATTTCTATTAATAATTATAGTGGTAACAGTTGACACGCGTACTTTGAGATTAAAGCGAGTAAGATGTCTCGGCTCTACACCTCTCGTTTTACATACAAATAAGAAGAAGTTATATAACTTCTTCTTCTTCATCTGCTGGTAAGTGGCTACTACAGCCCATGAGCATCAATCTACTTCAATTAAAAAAGATTGCCGATACGTTGTCACTCCAGAGGACTAAGATGGATGCCTCACTGGCCTGTAATTATAATCAACTTCAGTCAAAGAAGATTACATATGTGTTGTCATCTAAGAGAGCTAAAACGTGAAGCCGCGCAGCGTGTAATTATACTGGATCTCCATACGCTTTAAAATGGAAGACTGCAGTGATTGCACTGCTACGTAACGGTCGAAATAGATAATAGAGTTGTACCGACGTAGATGGCTTCTAGGCTGAAAAGGTGTTATATCATAAAACCTTGAAAGATTTTCGCATACTCACCACGCAAAGCAGCGGGTATATAAATAAATGAAAATTAACAATTAATAAATATAAAACATGGTGTAGTACATCCAATACTGGGATGGTCTAAACCACGGGTGTCAACTCACTTTTCACCAGAGCTTATTTGGAACAAACTTGACAGGTTGTGGTCCTGTCGGTGTCTTGAGAGTTCAGGCCAACGGTACAAACCTATAATAAGTTTCAAATGAGAAATCAAATTGGATCTCCTGATTCGGAGGCAGATCCTCAAACTACAGCTATTGTGGCTGAAGGAGGTATAAAACAATAACAGCGAATAATGTTTACGCAACCATAATCATAAAATCAAATCATTAACCCTTTTAGGTGCGTAGATTATAACATTAAGCCCGCTATGGTTTATCTATTCAATCGCAATGGCGTAGCCGGCTACGCGGCTCCCGCGGATTGTTCGCACGTAATTATGTCCAGGAATTGTACAGCCCAGTGCCGCCTACATCTTACAATTATGAAATTGACAATCAACATTAAATAATTAAATATCAAACGGTTCTTATGAAACTACCTATTATAGTATCGCTTTGCTTTTTGATCTTGATTAATATTACAACCTTCAACATGAGTCTAAAAAGCCACATCCTCTATGGTGAGGGCCCGTACCAATAATTATTCGAAACTTACGTACGATTTTTTTCGTTGGCTTGGAATCTAACACGGCGATAAGCTTACCACCTATTACGTGGTCCTCAAATATGCTTCGATGAAACTGACTTCCCCCATAAGCGGTCGTAAAAGCTTTTTTTTTATTTTCATCATCAGCCTGTTAATAGTCCACAGTTAGACATAACCCACCCCCAATAGAATACGTAGTAATAATCTCCACACTTGACAGACGGGTTGGTGATTGTTGTACCAGACCAGCTTTTCTGTTGCAAAGCTTAGTTTAATGATGTAAACTGTATAACTTGTAATTCATAAGAAACGCATTGAAACGAATGAGGAAAAAATTGTCGGATACGTAGTGTTGATGAAATTTGTAGGTATACCTTTCTAAAATAATAATTAAATGAACAAAAGGATTTAAAAATACTCTTAATATGAAGCCTTTTAAAAAAAAACTCTGTTGATTATTGTATCATATACTTCCGTAGTATAAAGTTTAATCTTTAATGAAACGGAACTCTTTTGGCGTCATTGCAACCGATCTACAATTGCAACAGATAGAATGGAAATCTGCTTTATATACAACTAGTACAGGAGATATAGTTCTACTTATCTACGAAAATATTAGTTTAATTTAGTTGATCATTTTACAAACGGGTAAAGAGAAGTAGAAATAGAATTAAAATTTAATAGAATCTATCTTTACAAAAAAGATAACATTTTTACAGATCTACTCTCTTTTACTAGTGCATTGATTTCGAAATAAAAACAGTTCATATTAAAACATATTTATTTTTCTGTTACTGTAAAAATCCAAGATGTTATTGGCACGCAACTCTAGAAATGTTGTAATACAAGCATTTATTTATATAATATGACATTCAATACACAGCTTTAGTTCTATGATAAAATTTCAAAACATTCCCTTAGACTAATATACTTTAGCATACTACTGAGGCACAACAAGTCTTCCCCCGGCGAGAACCGCTTCAACCTCCCTCTTCACTTCCCGCTGAATATACTTCACATAATAACGCTTCAACTGTTTGTATAAATAGTATCCAGTTGCTAACAGTACCATCACAAGCACGGTCAGAACTATCACGTCCCATATCGATAACTTGTCCAACATTTCTTCATGCGCATGTCCGTTGTACAATGCACCCATGGCACAAATTCAAGTATACAAATGAACGTTGCGAAACTTCGAACCAGTATTGATGACTAAACTTACCTCAATTACTGATGCAAAATGCGTTTTAATTTTTGTTCACATAGACACTTTCTTTCTATTATTCGTAGTGCAATTGAGTTCATCTACATTTACTAGTATTTATTTAAACTAATAATATTTTTAAAAAATATTTTGACAGTCTTTTGGGCTATACAGCTACATCGGACACAGGGCTCCATAGGTTTTATCTATCGAAACTTAAAACTATGCCAGTTCGTAATAATTAAAAAAAATATTACTAATTATTTAAAGCACTGATTGAAGTCACTACAAAAAAAGTTAAAATGTTTTTAATTACCAACCAATATGATAGCAGTTACGAACTTTTAATTATTGATGTTTTTTACAACACTGCAACCCATTATTTACTTTTTTTGTATAATTTTTGCACAGATGCGATGGTTCATAGAATCAATCGGTTAAGTACGCTTATAAAAGTGCATTACAATGAACAGTTTATTTTAAAAATTACTATTAAAAATTTAAATTATGTTGTATATAAAGTCAGAGGCTATTGCTTTATTGTACGAGTATAATCATTTTGCTAACATTCACAATATTGATTTTCATTTTAAATGAACGAACTTTAAATGAAGCCAATGAATACTAGGCGTTATTTAGTATTACATGCTACTTGTAACAATATTAATAAAGCGCTTAACAACCAATAATACTGACCTCAGTGGCCGTCGCCTTGTATTGCATCGCATGACCACGTACCTAAAGATAAAATATGTTCGCTGTAAATGTTGGTGTATTAGCTGTGTTAACTCAGGGATTAGGGTGCACGCTTTGTATTCACAATGCGTTAGTCACTTGGGTTCGAATACCAGTACCACTTAAATTTTACACGTGCTATGAAGGTAAAAATATTTTTCTGGGACTCTACCCAGCTTTACAAAGAAATTGGACATTTATACGCTGCTGCTTCTTGAACACATTTTGGTTTAATTATGTTAAATGTAAAATAGAAACTCACTATAAAAATAAACATAACAGAACAAAAAAAAAGTAAGACTAACAATAATGGTAACTAAAAAATCTATTAAATTGCGATGAACTAACTTTAAGCTTAATTCAGATTAACAACTGACGCGGTTTCAACTTTTTATATATACTTAATTATAGGTACTTAAAGCATGTTAAGGTACGAAAAACCAGTTCTCAAAGTCTACGTTGACTTGGTCAGCACTTTGGGAATGCAATAAGAGTAAAATAAATAAGCTAAAAAGCGACTCGGGGCCGAGTGGAAACAAAAGCCTTTGTTAGGTTCCACGTATCCAACCCGAGGCTCAAGTGTAGGCTTACTAAATTCTATAACTAATCGAAAAGCTTATTGTATGTTGAAATCTGATTAGCTCTTTCTTTATGTATATTCGTTTTTGATTTACTGATTCCGTAATAATATTTTTACAATAAGGACATTAATTTAACAACGGTACTTAATAATATCGTATAACGGGTTTTAATATTTGTAAATATGCGCTGTTCTTGAGCAACTCATCAAAAGCAAACCTTCTGAAGGTCATTATATTGTTATTACTTTAACTAGTTATTTTTGTGAAGATATTACAAACATATAGCCTTTCAGTGTTAACAGTAAGATTATAATTTAACTGTAAAGGTGAATCAACCAATGTTTTCTCAAAAAGTCGGCTTTACCTATACGCGTTGTATCGTGCTGACTAATGATCGAGGCTTTAGGGACCGACTGACGTCGAAAAATACTTTTGAGTATGACTTATTTTATAGAAATAGGTGGTATTTTAGTTATGGAAACTCAAATCATAGTGTTGTGATGGTCTCCTGGCCGATTTAGACGTCGGTGACAACTTTCTAACACTATCGGTATATATTGATAATATTATAGTTATTTATAAAATAACACATAAATCGATATCAAAGGCAGATAGATCAGATCACAAAGCCTTAAAAATCCTGACAAAGCAGTGAGGGATGAATTGTGGTCGGCACTATATTTGCATGGAGTGAGCAGTGATCTGATACGAGTACTAAAATCCCTATATGGGGGTTCCCGAGCTTGTATCAGAATATCCGGGGCGTACACAGACTGGTTTGATATCCATAAAGGTGTTAAACAGGGCTGTGTAGCAACCCCGTGGCTGTTCAATTTATTCATGGATATTTGTTTGACAGATTTAAAGGAGCGTGATTTAGGACTAAGAATGAATGAGTTGGCTGTTAAATGTTTGCTCTACACCGACGATCAAGTCTTACTTGTGTCATCGGCTGAGGAACAGTAGGCAATGGCTAAAATAATGAATGGGGCACTGGAAAGAAAGGGAATGAAAGTAAACGTTAATAAGACAAAGGTGTTTGAAAGAGAGGAGAGCATGACGGAAGTATGTATCAAGATTAGGGAAGATAGTTTAGAGCAAGTGAATGAGCTTGTTTACTTGAGAACAATGTTTACGAGAGATGGAAGGTAGGAATGTGATATTTAAAGGAGAGCAGTGGCAGGTAATATGGGGCATTGCATACATTTATGAACAGCCAGACGATATCTCACAAAGCTCGTTTTTCTGTGCATAGAGGGGTATTGGTACATACACTAACATATGGAAGCGAAAGCTGGGTATGGCAGAAGAGGCATGAAAGCAGGATAAATGCAGTAGACATAAGAGCGTTAAGAAGTATGATTGATGTGAAGATAACAAACAGGTGTCGAAATAATGTAATCAGAGAGTGTTGTGGCGTGAAAAATATGAAAAAATGTTGAACTGGTTTGGACATGTGGAGAGGAAGAATGAAAGTAGGTTGACGAAACAAATATACGAGGCGAGTGTAAATGGTGGAGTCGGGAGAGGAATACCTAGGCGAACATTTTACGATCAAATCGGAGACGTTCTGAAAAAAACGCCAGGTCAAGAGTACTCTAAACCAACGAGCATGCATGCGAAGATTGATGAAAGTGAGAGAAGCGAAAGACGTATGTCAGGACCGTAGGAAGTGGAAGAAGATTGTCTCTGCCTACCCCGTTGGGAACAAGGTGTGAATATATACATACATACTTTTATACATTTATTGTGTAAGAGTAAAGGAGATAAATAAAGTGAACAATTATTGCTAGTAGCTGTGCGACACAAACAGCTGATTGGAATAAAGAGATGAATGGAGCTGCGCTGGGCAGACGAGCAAACTGGCGCCTCGCGGGTTATCGCGGGTCAATACGTAGATACTAGAGCAACAAACAACAAATCGATATCTATAAACTGTCGTCATAGTTTACAATTTGCCATAATTCGGTAGTTCTATCTACGATAAATGAAATGCCAACCTCACCTACTGATTGATAGATAGCAATTCACCTTCACCCCTCTTATTTAACTATTTGTGTCACAGAGGGATATAATAGACGAATATACCCATGACTTACCGGTTCGATACGCTGAACACTGAAGGCATGCGGTCGTCCAAATTATAGATATCCTCTTTTACCAAAATATTTAAACAATGGTCTCTTCTAGTACTAGAGGTCAATCTCTCTACTTTCGTAAAAAGAACGAAAAAGACAAAACACTGTTTAACTTAATTATTGCTTAAATATATTTATTAATATAAGGTCAAAGGAATTTCTACTGTACGTGGTGCTGTTCACCCTGCTAGCTGACAACCTAAGCAGTGAAGATTCTGTGAGTTTGCCAAAATTAACGATTTGTAATACACCTATGACCTGACCATGTATGTTGTAAAATGTCACAAAAGCCAATAATGCTTAAATTTTTTGAATATGGTGTTCTGTATTGGAAGAGTGGTTATGGTGAACAAGCCAATTTAATTACTTATGCAATTCTTTAGTAAAAGTGGATGCTCTAACAGTCAACGAATAGTGACTCTGTCTGTTGAAAGTTTACCCTGGCGGCCTCCTTGACTGCCCCGGGAGGGATAAACTTATCCATCTATGTATATAATTGAGAATCATAGTAAGTAAGTGACCTGAGTTCATTGTAATTTTCAGTGCGGAATCTACCATGCATGTAAAAATACTATTTCGAGGCCATGTGAATTCTCCAACCCGCACTGATTTCTGCGCTCTAAAACTCTATGAAAAATTTGAGAGAAGATCTACATAACTTTTGTCTTAATTTACACACTTCAGTCTCTGGTACTTAATGAAAAGTTAGTGCTGACCGTTCCGGTGCGGAGCCCCGTGGCGGGTCATTCCCGGCTCCAAAACCCTCTCAGATATTTGAGATTTCTGCCCCGCTGTGGGCACTTACAGGTTGCTATTATACTTTTTACTTTACAATTGGTTTCTTTTCAAATCTTTGGTTTATTTTGGTGGTTTATTTTATCTCCGAGTCTTAGTAAATATAACATTTTAAAAATATTATTACCATTTTATTCACTTTTTTTTAATATTAGTATCTCAATTCTTTTATTACATATGTAAAAGAACGAACGAATAGAACAAAAACGTTTAAAAGAACCAATTTATATTAAAAATAATTTCAAGATCATTCGCTAAACGGAGCAATAATCACTTGTTTATTATTTGTTTTATGATGTACGGTTCTGTGAGGTGGTAAATAATTTTAAAGGTTTGTTACTTTTGAATAAAATATTACTTAAACCTCAGGTTGCAAGTGTGCCTAGCACTTAGCCATTTTTGTTATATAGTAGTAGGTATAAACTATTTTGTTACTATAAGTAAATCTAGTAAACCAGTTATCGGAAAATTTAAAACACGTATTGCGCCATTTCTTAATACTTATCCAAAGTTGTTTGCTGCTACTAAGTGTCTTTGGGAGGTAAATGTACAAAAAAATCCCGAAGGTTGCCTGGTTTTGAAAATGTAAAAATTTTATAATTTAAACCATGAACAAAGCTTTTTTAAGCATACTACTTTATAATAGCATTTTTATACAAAAAATAATAAGCCTTAGTGTTGTTTACTACTCATAAGTCCTGACCTCCTCCAAACTGAATCATCCATAAGAGTTGACTGTTATCCTATACCCAGAGTTAAAACAAGATTCGCACAGATGCATTTCAATGTTATTCCATGCCTCTATAATATTTTAAACAAAGAAGAAAATATCAAAAACACCATAATTTTGCAGTTAAAAACATAATTCGAAAATGGCTTAATAAATTTGACTTTGAGGGTACCGAGAATTTGTTGACAAATTTTAATTTCTGAAACAAGGGGATACACAAACGGCCTCATACATACCGACACATACTGAGAAATATGATAACATCAATACGCTAATATTAATATATTAAGGTTACTTTTTTTTATTTATTATCAATGTTTATTTAGAGAAGACATAAATATAGAGCTAAATCATATGGGGGAAGCCGCTGGCTCCCGAAACACTGTTTCTACTATTTCGGGGGCCTATGAATTCATTGAACATAATTAGTCACTTGTTTATGTCCAATAAATTAATTATTTTTAACTCTCCTCTAGCTCCCAATAAATAATATCTAAAAAATTATTTTAACTATCATACTACTGTAGAACATGAATTGGAGATACACTACCAGTTACTGAAGTTGTCTGTGTATCTTAAATTTATTGTATTGAGATTGGATTGGATGAGGCAACCTGACAGTCAACTTGATGGTAAGTGGCTACTGCAACTCATTGAAACAATTTTAATCGAAAGATATTACAGGTGGTATGTTATTCGTAAGGACTAAGATGGAATGCCTCACAGCCCGTGATTACACTGGCTCACACAATTGTTACCATACTATCGACAGTTAAAATTACGTAAACAGGGGTCACGAAATATTGGTTTATTTTGCTGAATTTAGACGAAATTGTAAGAAGCGACAAACTAATTCGTTTAAATAAATACAGGTTTCAATTAAAAGTTAGTTACATAATTCTACTGTTATGTGAACTCGCCGATGAATTCTCAGTACGAGTTATTCAAACGGGTAACACGATACGAGCAGACGGGTGTCATAAAGTTAAGAAATGCATTGTGGTGTGCAATACATACGCAGTGTAAGTGTTACAAGTGTCGCGTTACTGCTCCGATGTCGCGGGTCAAATCGCGCGGCGCCGGCGCACCGCCACACGGACGCCCTGCGAACACAGAATGTAATGTAAAACGATTCCCGTCTCTGTTGTTTACCTTAAAGTATTGTATCGGTGGTCAAGTGGACTGTCAATTGAGAAAATGTTATGTTATGCTATTCACCATAGTTCTCATAACTATAAGACTTTAAATTTGTGTATGTAAATAAATTCTGATGCCTATTTAGATAGAGATACGTGGTAGAGCCAAGCGGCGGCTTTTGCTGCTGCTCGATTGGGCCAGCTCGTCGGAGCTGGTACTACGGCCTCGCAGAATATCGGCGTGAAGTAGAGGCATCTTATGCTTCTGTGTTTCGTTCGGTGAGTGAGGTGGACGGTATTCACTTACCATCAGGTGAACCGCTTGCACAATTTTTTTTTACTATCGGCAGTTTTTACAGGATATATAGGCAACTGTACGCGCAAACACAGAGACACTCACTCGACTTTACCCGTATCCTATGAAAAGAGCCATAGACACGGTACACAACACTTTACGGCCAAACCTGAAAAATCAATCACTTGCGTATTGCACAAATATTGGTTCCGGCTGAGAGTTTCGTCTGACCGTCATTGTCGTAGGAGACAACAGTGTGTGCAGTGTCAGAAGGGCCATGACGGACTGAGAAAATGTCACGTTCTGATGCTACTTCTACTGTCTCTATATTCATAGCATTTGTCAATGTGTCAATGAGCTTTTACTTTATTGATTAAAATATCATAATAACCGATGCCCTTTCAATCCCACCATATATACAGCATCACCTTATTGCGAGTTAATACGGATTTCGCTATAGTCTGTGTAGCTTAACTGTCCTTTAACCAAGATCTTTTTTGCACGTTCTTGTCGTAGGTAATCCACTTTTAATCACCAGTGATCAATCTTTTCAGAAACCGTTCGGCTTTATTACGTTTCAATATAAAATTTCAAATGAGTACACGATTCATTAGGTTACTATCAGTGAGCTAGTTTAGCACCCAAATATCTAAACTACCTATACCTACCTACCTATATGCCGATCTTGCTCCAGTTCTTCATAAATGGCATCGACTTTATCCGTAAGGTCGACCAGAGCGAGCTTCATCTTTGACAACAAAATTCCCGAACTGAAAATGCTTGAACCACTTACTGAAACTGCGTTAAATCCAGAAACGTCACAAACATTTTTTACGCGATTTATATTGTATGTCGATGGTGTTTAGGCGCACTGATTATGCGCTATTATGAAAATTATGTCAAATATACTGTATAAATCAAATATATATATTACTGGGCAATAATAATATTGCAATTGTAATATCGTAAATATTTCTTATGCTATTCAAAGGAATGTAATAGCTACAATTTACTGCATGTGTATCTAGCAATAACCGTAAGCTTTAAACAACTACTTAGTGTCATATAGTCGAGACTACAGCAACCAGCTGCGAGTTTTACATACATTTACATAACTTACTAAGCACCGTTTATATGAAAAGCGTATCTGAGCCTTAGTTGACACAAGGAAATTGACCTAAACCACACTGTAATACTAATACTAAGCCGTGATACTATTTCACAATAGAGCGAGCTAAATAGCATACACAAGTATTACCGACAAGAAAGTCTTTATTATATGCGTATGCGTGTATGTTGTATGCGTATTAATAACAAATTGACCACGGCAACAACTTCCAAATATTGTCGGTAGTAGTCAACTGCGCAGAAGAATTTATAGTGCCGTAAATGTACGCGGATATACAGAGGCACTCTTTCGTCTTTAATCGTGTAAATCCGATGTAACCCTGGTGCAAGAAGATCGTAGAAAGGGTCAGATTCAGTGTCAGAGACACGGAACACAAAACAACCCTGGGGCCGTATGTCCCAAAATATTTTAAAACAATTCCGTGCCAAATTATTCCTCGTTAACATCATATCGTGTTATTTTTCGCACCCAAGACATGGTTTCGTTCATTGGTAACCATGTCATTTATAAATGGCCTGTAAACGCGTTTCGTCACTTCGAAATATGGGAGCTTAATAGAAAACATAAAAGAGGCGTAAAACATTTTGCCACAATTTCATGCCCAAATTCTGCAAGAGTGTGGTTATTATATTATATTATATATACCTTCCTTCGACCTTCCCCGGTCGAATAATCCATTCATGCTGCAGCTATAATTCAGCTGCAGCGTGGCTAATTTTTCTTAAACTGTTATACTTGGCGACCACAGAATGTGGATGTGACCAGATATCTGGTCAGCTCGCCACGGACATGTGTCTCACCTTAGACGTTCCTGTCCGTCACCGGTCTAAATAGTAATTTTTTTTCATTATATTTAAGATATTTTTGCCATCTGTCGAAGGCCATCTAATTTTATTGTATTACCCTAACTCGACATTTACACCTATTTTCGAATTCCCGTCGTAGTTAGTTTTGTGACACTAAATAATGATATTCCAGTCTCTGTGCATTTCAAATATTAATTGTCCCTTGCTCCGATTTATAGCAAAGACACTACCCTGGTAACGAAATAGTGAGGTTTTGTGTAATGAATAACTCTTTCTTAGAGCAACAGCAATATATTATCTCCTGTGTATAAGCAGAAGCTTAGATAATTTATAATATATGTTGTGTTATGTAATATATGAGTCAAGCGGGATGCTGCCTTGGTCAAAATTAGAGAACAGAAGACAACAAATATAAGGGTAATATTAATTGGGTTTTTAAATATCATTATTAGCTATATTCACAAAAAGGTAGTGGTCGAATGAATGTGGTAATACGAGAGATGATGCTCTTCAATCAATAACAAGTATATTACAAGCATGGGCATAACTGGCTAACTGTAGGAATACTGTAAGCGGGTCAAGTTCTCACCAAGCGGCGCTAAAACAACCGCGCAGCTGTGTACCTATTTGCGGAAACGAATATCGGATCGCGCTAACACGTCTGCATCGTTTCTGTATAGGGTCACCATACGTTTTGATAATCAAAACAATTCAGCGGCACGCACATACACGCACACGCATACGAACGCATGCGAACGCACATGCACGCAAACGCACTAAGATAGATATATCACTGGTCATCAAAAAAATCGGCCAACTTGCATTTTTACCGGATTGGAAGTTATTTTTGGAGTGTAACAACACAAACGTTATCAGAAATTAAACGTTTTATTTATGCATTAAATAAAGAACAAAATGATTAATAATTTTATCTCATATTTAGGTCAGTTTTTATCTCACTGTAAATTTTAATTCTCATGTGTTATGAAACCAGTTCTTTCAAATTAATACTCTGTTTTCCCTCTTCTTGCCCTAATGACGGTCTGCATTCGCCGTTTTAATGACCTTATTTAAACCTTTACCGTTTCTTCAGGAAATTATTCCTATTCTTTTCTGATGATGATTGCAAGCTCCCCTCAGGTAGAGGGGGCCGGATCTCGAGATCTTTTCCTGAACCTTTAGTTTCAGGGAGTTCATGTCTACATGTCTTCTATAGGGCTGAGATTTATGCTTCTGGCGGGCCACTGGATAACTCGGGCGTACGTACGTAAGAGGATGGCCTCTTCCAAGAACGCATTACCTTATCATATATAAACTCATTTTTTCTCCGATATAGTCCGCATATAGGTATGTTTGGTTAACTATAAATCTTGGTAATAATAGAGATAAATATAGAGAATAATAGAGCGTCTGTGGATGTAATGTGATGATGACTAGGTTGTAATTTACACGCCAGACAATTTTTGTTCTATCGTTATTCGACGGAAATGTGTCTATTAAGGCGTTTGTGTGTATGTGAGGCCCAGTTGTGCAACGTTAGACGTGGCTACTCCGCGCCACCGCTACTTGTGCCAATTGCCTCGTTTTTCTTCAACATCCACCTTTGAAATATGATACAAAATACGATGCGCGAAGAAATACTTTATGTACTATTATCAAATTTATAGATGTGTAATTAATTCATATACAGAGTAATACAGAGGACATTTCAAACGACTAAAACGACTGTAATTACAACTTAAAGTTTGTAATGTTTTTTTTTATAATTTTATGTACAGGCCATATTTTACAGTACAGACAATATTTAATAAAAACTTGAATCTAATAATACAAATTATATTTGATACCTATTCCCTGTTGCTTACGAGGTATCGAGAACGTTGGCTGTATTTATTGGTAACTCCAACATGCTAAACTCGAGTGAGAAAAAAACTAGCTGTAATGTTACAATCGTTATCAATAAGAGGTTCAAGGGGAGTATAATATTGACCGAAGACAGCGAAAAAACACATCGACAATGCAGTACTCAATTTAAATACAATGCCGAAACAAAATCCTTCAAAAACTAGATTATAGATTATAAACAAAACTTACAAAAACCTGATGAGCTTTTATTTATTTATTTGTTCTTTTTGTGAACATTATGTTAAAAATATTGCATTACAATGTATTTACAAATGCAACGTTTTTCTTGGAAACACTATTGTCAAATTAAAAATATAAAACAATATTCCCACAGTCACTTAATTGGATACATAATAATTAAACATATATTAAAGTAAGACATATGGTTGCTAAAACATATGACTATGTACGTAGGTAGGTATGACGTAGATTCGATTCCTAGTGCACCACAAAAGCTGTTAACTGTTATTTTAACTGCTGAATTTGTCTCGTGCTCAGAGGTAAAAATAAACATCTTGAGAATATCTGCACATCTGAGAAATAAAAAGAAAAATATGTTGAGGACTTGAGCAGCGTGCCTTTGCTTAGCACTTTTTAAAAGAAAAATAATAGTTACATTCGCCGAATTTAAGCCAATACGAAAACGTTGAGCCTCTAATAACAATTACATCATTAATTGAAAGGTCTAATTGACGGCGAGGATAATGGAAGTCACCCAGTCAGTGGTCAAGTGGAGCAAACTGCCACAACTGCACATCGAGGCGGCAGAGCGGCGCGTCGGCGTCGCCTAAACAAATTGTTTACTGGAATGACTGCACGTGTTCGTACCGAGTTGTAGATATCCATTAATGTACGGAGAATATCGAACACGATAGGAAAAACTGGCTAATTGGATAATAAAGATACTACGCGATCGTAGTCTGCTATATGGTTTCTTTTTCCACAGACGTCAAGTTGTACAGGATCGTAAACAGTTGTATAGGATCCATTTTATTTAATTGACGCACGTTAAAACACGTTAAAATAGGCCACTGTATAGGATACCGCAGGCAAAAAATTCCAAAAGAATTTATAACGATAATGACATTTTCCTTCACGGTCCTCACATACAACGAGATATTGCTGCCCAAATGTAGGAGCCACTTGAATATTCTCATCTACTCACTCGAGAAGAAGTGCAGAAGTTTATGTTGGGTAAGGATACGGAGGGTGTGTTGAAAGACAAGGAGAGTAACAAATCACAACACATTCAGACCCGATGACCGCTAATTAGGCTATCGTGTAAATATAAAAGCTGAATTTAACACGATAAAATATATTGGCTTTAGCTAGGATGTTAACCGGAGACTATCTAATCTATAGTCAGTTCACCAACTCTGGCTACCCATCTATGAGAGGAGTAGAGAAATCTTATATCTTAGTAACAGTTGGACTAAACCGTCCACTCCATACTCCATCTTGTGGTTGCCGTTAAGGTCAACTAGGGGAAAAGACAGAAAAATCTTGTGACAATCTCACACAGATGGTGAAATAACCATCACAGATATGCCAGACCTAATTTATCCAAGGCGATGACGGGTAGCGACGTCTAAGTTGTTAGATGTCTGGTAAAGCAATTGCAAATCTGGCGTGGCGATTATAGCAAATTCTCTTCTTAGGCGAGGCCTTGGTGCAGCATTGGACTTTTTACAGGAATTAAAGAAGAAGTTATACAAAGTAAAGACAAGGCAAATATTGTTGTATTTACGCGAACACTACACATTTGAAATGAAACTACTATTTACCGATTTTGTCGCATTTAGTTTTGTTTTTATATTACCGTGGTCACGGTGACTCCCGAAATATAAAAACAAAATTGAACGCGATAAAATCCGTACATAATGGTTAATTTCAAATAACATTATAATTTTAGTATCTTTAAAAATTCAACACTCCTTAGACTCTAGCCTAAATAAATTTATACACATTATGTATATAATATGATCGCAGTTGCTAACTAATAAGAAGAACAAGATACAATCATAATACAATACATCAAGAATCTCTGAGGAATTTTTATAGTTGACTGTTTATTATTCAGTATATCGCTGGCGACTAAGTCAAACGGGCAAATGTCAAACCGCATGCCGCACGGTGACGTAAGAGATACGAACTGAGAACACTTCAGCGTAACAAAACGTTGTTTGTTATCGTACAATCTAAACAGCCGTAACTTAGCACGTATTTTTAAATTTGTTCGTCGTTAAATTTAAAACGTGTTGGGCGTTTAAGGAGACATATATCATTGTTTCCAAGTGCCAGCTTGCTATTTGCACTTAGCTGACGTACAGACGATATTCTGGCCAGCGATTATGGACTGAAAAACCATCCAAATATGCTGTAACCCTACTATCAAAGAATCACTAGTGATAGGGGCAACAAATTGTTACTGTGCTCAATAACCTGTCTGCTCAGCGCGGAAAGTATACATGTGGCCATATCTTCCATATAAGGCATGCGCGCTTTTATGCCTTACTTGGCATGCAAGCTTATCACAGGCTTATAAAGAAAATATCTATAAGAAAGTATAGAATATAATCGATATCGACTTTATTCACACTAAGATCAAGATCGACAAAAAAAACTTGAGTTGTTAAGAAGTCGATAAACTATTAAAATTCATAGTGTAAATCTGGTCCAATCATAAATAACGTCCATATGAGTTTATAAATACATTAAGAACGACCTTGTTAAGTAACTGTTTTTTATGGCAAACTCGGAACAACCCGGAATCGTTATGTAAGTGATTGGCGTTTTGCTACGATCTTGAGATGTCAGCTGATTGGTGGATATTGTTTGTGTCTGTAAATCATATGAAAAATAACAAATAACAATAATACAAATTGAAGTTAGTTAAATGTTAGTTTTTAATGGAGTTTGAGTGAAAAACTAACTAACAGTCTACTTGATGGGAACTGTAGCCCATTACCACCTGCAAACGACAATTGAAAAAGTTTACAGATACGTTGACAGACTTGAGGGCTACATACCTTTCAAACTGGAACACAACAGTAATTTCACTGTGGCTTGGCGGCCGAAATGGGTCTGTCTCCGGGAGCTGACCTGGCACAGAAGCAAACCCAAACCGTCACGCCCTATTTTTTGATCAAGAGAAAAATGGGTTGCAGAAATCCGATTGATTGCGCTGAGTTGTGTCAAATGAAAATCCATAATCTAAGCTATCTAAGGTCAGAAGAAGATGAAGAAATTATATTTGGAATACAACTTCTTATAATAAGTGTTTTGCGAAAAATTAAGGCTTAATTAAGGCACATTGGTACATTGTTTGTATAATATGTTTCTTAATTTTAACATAATACATATGCAAAAGAGAAGGCATATTTTTAATTTTAAAATATATTATACGCTCTCCCCGATGATATCATGAAAGCTCCGATTAAAACTCTTTCAAAACCCTGTTCCGTCGTCACTATCTGAAGGCAAATGCCATCTAAGATTTTCCTCTTCATATTTAATTTGTTTATGTATGTATTATATGTTTATGTATGTTTAAAGTATGTAAGTATATTATAATGGTTAAGTATTTAATATTTATATTTATTATTTATATTAAACCTGCCAACATGTTTTCTTTCTCACCCAGGGTTAACTGGTAGAGAATGGCAAAAGACATTAAGTCCGCCCATTGTATACCTAATTTTTAGGGACACAATAAAGAATAAATAAATAAATTTTATTTATACGTAATACGTATTACGTATACGTAAAAGATAATATTTACAATTAAACTATTGGTCCATCTATTAGTCATGGCCTTGCAGACAATGATCGGCAGAAATCTCGGTCAGCCACTGAGGACGAGCGCACCCGGAACTACTACACGACATAGATATATTTAAAATTAAAAAAATTACTCATATCCTTCTCTGATTCCTAAATACTCAAAACTAAACATATGAAACGTATCATAATCTATGGTTTGCGCCTTATGTAGATTTGGTAGATCCTTCTTAGGGGTCGTTATAAACTTAAAAAAAAATTTACGGTTTAAGTCTTGATAAAAAAATTCTAGTTTTGAAAAATATACTGAAGTGAAATTAAACATTATGTAATATTAAAATTACAAACTATTTAACTTTAAAAACACGACTTACATCTTATACAGTGTAAAAACACGTGGTAAATTTTTGACTCTCAAAATATGAGGAAACCGGTTTATTCCTTAATAAAATCTTAACTTTTTAACGATATCTGTGTGTATGGTTTAGTCGAGTGACAGCTCAGGTGCAGTACCTCAGGGACAGGACTCGCCTAAACTTACAAAACATACAGGAGCCAGGATCGTATTTTTGATACCGGCACAGCTAAAATTTTTAAGTGCCAAAGTATTTTCAAAAACAGATACTTGCATTTGCGACACATAGCCGTCAAACAGTACTGAAGTAAGTGTGTGGTACGTGGCAGACTCTTTTTAAAACTATCAAATATTCAATTCGAAAACTATTAAAAACAAGAGGAGGCATTTACCTAACAGTGTAACATTGGCCTTCTATGTTATTATGGTTTAGTCGTATCATGATATTGATGTTGGCAGATTTTAATTAAGGCACGTAAACATAATTATATATATTGTATACCTTTTTCACTAAATTAAACTGCATTAATAAAATACTTGGACGTTATAATATTATAGCGGGTTCTCATTGATGTTTAACTACAGTTACCTTGCAGTATCTTTATTAAATTACAAAACGTTTAAAAGATTTTTGACAATCATGATTCTTTACCAATTAAAAAAGACAAACCAAGATTTACAAATTACAATTAGGTCTTATCTTTCATATATATGAAAAATGTCTTTATATATGTCATGGAAAAATTGTGTTTAAACGTCTACGGTTATTACTTCATGACGTAATAATAAAAATGCGCAAGCGTTTATTTAAGTGGTTTTAACACATTTCAAGCTGTCAACAATTTGTTTGACATCTGTCGGGATTATGGCTGCGTAAAATTTGATATTTACGACAAAATATATTGAATTTTAAACGGCTTCCAGACGGCGACAGAAGTTGAAGATTAGGAGAGTCCAAACTTAAGAATTTACATCATTGCGTAATCAGTAACCATTATAATGCACTACTTAATTCAAAGGCATTGGTAAATAACTGGTTGTAATATAAATTATTTCATGTCTTTGTTATATACACAATGGGTCCCTATGATGAGTTGATGTAGACTGAGGCAACATATATCGATTAACCAGAATTTGACGTCGTGGAATATATTATAGTGCCGTCACTATAAGTACAAAAAAGGGATTAATTTGTTTTTGCCGTATCGTTCCGTTGTAACGCTTGTGATATGGGATTGGAAAGAAAAACAAGTTAGATCAGGGATGATAACCCAATCACACAAACAACCCAAAGATCAACGACCCAGTCCAACCCAGATCAACAATAAAACACTGCATCGTAGTAGTCATGAAAGATGTTTATTACTTTGCAAAGAAACCGTTTTGCTTCGTACTATTTGAGTTTTCTTGTTAGAAGTTTTGTAAGTCCACTGCTGCAACACAGAAGGCTTTCCATAAAGGTACCAACAAAAGTTAGCATACAAGGAATGAAAAAAATACCACACTATGTTGGGGCCAGGTGGCCTGGCGAGCGCACGACTTGGACCCACGTGCTAGAGATGCTGCTCCACATCACTAGTCTGTGATATTTTGGTTCGCTATATTCGGCTCGATTTTCCACCAGCAATCGGCCGCTATAGTCTCAGTCGCTAGCTGTTAGCAGGGTTGCTACGCGTGCACGTGAAGTTCACATTAGGAGAAAAATTTGGTATATTCACTGGCTGTGCTAGTTTAATTACAGGCGGTAAGGCATTCCATCTTAGTGCTCAGAGGTGACGACGCATTTGTAACTTCTTCGATTGTAGTTATTTATACTAGTCCAATGGATGCAATAGCCACTTACCATCAAGTGGACTGTTAGCGCGTTTTCATTCTCTAGATATAAAAAAAACATTCAAATTTTATTTAAAAAAAACAGCATTGTTTTAAAAAATGTTAACACAGTAGTAAAATAGAAACACACGAAGAACATTGTTTTATGAGTCTTGTAACTAACTAGACTTCATAATTTTAACTAACTCTACATTTCGATGATTTCATACCAACCGCAGCACGAAACAAATGCCACAACAAAGGGTTATTCAAAGAACACTCATAAAGTTTTTATAAGCAGAAATTTTAATGTGCCAACAAACAATCGGCCTGTCCTAGTATCCAAGTGAGAGGAAACCTCGTAATTAGAACTCGGCTGTAAAATAACCATCAAACTTACCCAAGACGAGTGTGTAGTTATTAAATCCTCTCAAGATCCAACAATTTGCAATGTTTTCTTTACAGAATAAGAAATAAAGTTTAAAATGGCTTGCTTACAAATTAATTGAACGCAAACCGTAAGATAGTGCGAGTTTAAAGTCCAACCGCTCCATAAATTACCTTTTGTATGACAGAGCACGTTGTTGCATGAGTTTTTATGATCGAAAACATGGGCGATATGATTAACTCAGTAATTGTCTAAGGTCGTCTCAGGTGGATTTTTTTATCCGAGCGGTTACGGATATTACTTCAAATTTGTCACAAGATTAAATTTAAGAAATAAACAACAAATGAGTTTTATTTCTTAAATGAACTTAGCCACACTTCGCGCCAATAAATAATCCATAATCTCTGCCTACTCTTTTGAGTAACAGGCTGACATATACTGCTTTAATAACAATATCGCGATAATCAGTCTGCTATTTCGTTACTACATGAAGCGAGATCTTACATCCATAGAATAAAACTATTGAAGGTCCTAATGTAATATGCCAGGGCCTCACCTATCTAACATAGCCAGTATAGTGCACTGAGTGCTGGTGGGGATGGCATTTGAAGGAAAAGGTAGTTATTTTGGTCTCCATCCATAATCCGATTTTTCTTAGATAAGTTACATATAATAAAGCGCACATAGTATCATGACTACGGTCTTACTCAAGCGTCCATTATTCGTCACGTACATGTTCATTAAAATTGTCGTTGTTTTATTTCATAATTAAACAACATTGTAATGTCGTTTATTTTATGCATAAGGCATTATGTTAGTGTTGTTTGTGAGCGTTATTTATAAAATATTGAGTGTATTAATATTATGCTGTTTTAGTAGTTTGTATGTGATGTATATTGTAGTTTTTCAAAAAAATATTAAAAGTAGCATAGACATTTATAAAACCGCCTTTCAATTTAAACAGTTAATAATGCCAGGTTATAACATAGGAAAAAGTATTACGATCACCAAGGCAATTCATATACATATAATGTAAAGTAGACAAACGTCTGCATATTTTAAAGGGTTTCGGAGCTGGAAAGAGTTCGCCACGCTGCCCCAGTGCAGGGTGGCAGACTTCACATCATGTCCTCCAAATAATTCTCAGACCATCTGTTTTTCTTTCGCAAGTCTTTCAAGAAATGCTGGCTGGGTTTTCCAGGCGCTTTCTTGGAGAGGCCTATATTCAGCAGTGAACTTATATAGACTGATGAAGAACGTAAATATTATTGAATAAAGTGAAACAGTGAACAATGTAAGAAAGAGAGAATGCTACTACTTTTGTCCCTACATACACGAGCTATTGTATTGCCAGTGACAACGTCCTGATCTTTAAAGGAAAATTACAATACATATAACGCTGTGTTACAAATACTTATACCCGGAGTGCATCATCGCCGCTAATAATATCTTCGGCACAGTAAAAGTATGTGCTTACGTGAAAACTCGCCCAAAATATCTCGCGTGAATTTGTAATTATAGATTACGTGAACTGACATTTTAATTCCGCCGTGGATAAATAAAGTGGACGGGCGCGGCTGCGGCGAACGAACACGTGCGATGGTCACGACCGGTCGCCTGGTGGGAGGACGTCACGAGTTCCGGCTATCACGACTCCTCAACATCGATTCACAAAGTACTCTAATCTGTATGAACACATACAAGTACCTACGTAATATTAATTGCTTGTAATTAGTGTTGAAAATACGGGTACAACACATTCGATGGTATGTGGCATAAGTACTTACATCTATTATAATGCAGTTGTGCTGTTAACGCCACGAACTATGATTGAATGCCTTGCTTATTTTTTTTTTAAATAATACTAGCAATGCTATTTATATAACTTTACTAATATTCCTGTTAACCCTCCAACTAAGCATTAGATCTTGTATTTGGAATGGTTCACAACAAAAGTCGAATGGTGGGCTCGAACCTGCCACGTCATGATTCGCAGTCCGCACCCTAACCCATTAGGCTTTTGGCGCTTATATATTATATTGGATCTTCAGTTCTTTAAACACATTATTCGATACGCAGCATAATCTGTTGATAGTCCACCGTTGGAATTTGACCTCTGGAGGATGCTGCGTAATCGGCTCGTTTGGCGACAGTTTATTCTATCTCAGTACCAAAAGGCTGTCCGCATGACGGATCAATCCATCATCTGTAGTATGTGATTAGATTTTCAAGGGTTTTCTCTAAGACGAAACTTACGTCTTTCATGAGAAGACAGTGGCAGATTTTCTGGCGCTGCTTGTACCACACAGTATAATACATCAAGGTTACCACAGCAGTTCAGCCACTGTTCCAGTGAAGGTGAAGGGTGAAGAGAACCAGGATAATGACACAATGATATTTAAATTTAGACCTCGGGCATGACAATGCTTGTGTAACCTCCTTCGATCAAATATTTTTTTATGGGAAAGGGAAGCGGCGCACCTGATGGTGCTTTGCCGGCCTTTAATTTGGACAGAGAGAAGGCGACGGGGGCGAGAACTCATTCACAAGCACAAGGTGCCTCTTCTTAACGCCGGTTTTCCGCGAGGCCGTGGTACTACCCCGCTCGTGCATGCCAATTCGAGCAGCTGAATTACATTACCATTAAGTTAGACTGTAACACAAAACTAGGTATGAAGAAATATGATGAGCTTTGTGAGAAATTTTGGAGAGTGTTACAAACCATTTCAGTAGTTGACTATTTCAGGACAGGAAGAGCTAACTAATCCGTATAAATGTTGGCTTTTTAACTGTCCCCAGGTTCCGGTTTAGCGCGAAGTTAAATAGGCCCGATGATAAACTGAGCGGGCGCAGGTCGAAGGTTGAGGCAGCGCAAGCCGCGTACTTTATCAACTTGCAAATTCATTCCACTGCCCAGCTGCCGCTGTCAAAACAACCTCGAACCACGTGCCTTCGTCATTACTAATTCAGAATTTAATTTCAATTCAATCAAAACACGTCGTCACAGGATTTCGAGACATTTATTGAGTGACAGGAATTCTGATGTTGTTTTCATTCGCGATAAAAAGCGGTCTAATTTTAGAAAAGTAGATTCTTTTCGTTGTATTTAACTTGATATTTTATAATTATGATTCTTTTCAAATTTTTCTTATAAAATTTGTCTGTAACATGTGTAATTTTCGCAACCTTTTGAACTATACATTCTCAAGTTCTGCCTCAACTTCTCACGAGTTTCACTGAGTTGCTTTTGCTTTGCATTCCAAGAAGGGTTTTGCTTCTTTGATAGTTTGATAAATAGCCTATATTCCAAAAGTGTAATAATAAGGC
This sequence comes from Bhutanitis thaidina, assembly GCA_029286595.1. Lineage (NCBI taxonomy): Eukaryota > Metazoa > Arthropoda > Insecta > Lepidoptera > Papilionidae > Bhutanitis > Bhutanitis thaidina. The sequence goes on from JAGSMS010000010.1 coordinate 6,277,715, forward strand.
CAAATACAAATAAATGAGTAACAGTAGCTCTTACTTTTAATACTTTGCCAAATCTATCATAATTTATTAAGCTATAAAATGAACATAGTTTTTTTACAAGTACTTAAATGCATGGTCTACAATATTCATAGTAGTTGTCATTAGAAACCACAAATGTGGTAACTTAAAAAACATAAAAAAAATATCACCTTTGTATATATTACGTTACTAATTAATTATTATTACATTAAATAGTTATAAGCTTATAAGAACTGCCAAACGCGTTTGAAACAAGTTCTGTTTACTACAGCGGACATGAACGCACGTCTGTGCATTTTCAGGGCTGCGCAGCGAGCACGTGGCACTGACAGCATCCTGACAATAACCAGAATAACTATTTATATTCTAAGTATTACAGCCGCGACGTGATATTTTTCAGAGGACAGACACGTCTGCAAACGTTTTAGCTGCTGCTGCGATCTGAGATTACTTTGATGCATTATTTCTACACAGTTTTTGTATTAGTCTGTTCACGACAAATGTCGGCTTTTAAATTAACCAAAAACTACCAAACTGAACTCTCACAACGTGCTCACGACTTCACCGGCTTGGCAAGTTGCGAGTATGGACAAACCATGGAATTCATGTCCTTTTAGGATAGACTCTCCAGGATAGGCCTGCGTCCAACAATGGACTTAAAATAGTGTATAATGATTATCAGTCATATCAGTCATGGGTGTCAGAAGAGTGACTCTTCTCTGTATAGCGTAAGTACACACCTTTATCCTTTGTTGACAATTTTTTGTCAGCATCATCCTGCCAAGCAAGGCAACTAAAGCAGTAGTGATAATTTACTCCCATGGTTGCATTACGTGGGTCTATCTTTAGTAGTGGACGCTATGGAATTGAAATAATTTGGGTGGTTATCACTAATCTCAAATAATTACAAAAGACTTTTGTACCTTTTGCGAACTTGTCAACTTACGTACATGTAGAGACCATATCCATCAAGACATTTTGCAGACGTGAAACCTTGGTTCCGGAAGCACGTGTGCCACTTTACATACAGCGACAACAATGGAATATAGCGATGTTGCTCATTTGGCATGCATCATTGCGTCATCGCGGTTGATAAATGTCATCGGCCAATGCGGACCCAATCCTTGACAAAAGCAATTTAAAATTACAAACAAAGCCACCTCCATATTTGCGTACCTTATGGGTATAGAGTGATTTGCAAATTTAACTCAACACTTTAACAGGGTAATCCTATATGTTACAAGAACTATGATAAAAAGGAACAAAAAAACACAAAATAAATATAAACTGTGCGTGGTAGGGCCAAGCGGCGGCTTTTGCTGTTGCACGAATGGGCCGCTTCTACCGGGGTACCGGTACACGGCTTCTCAGGATACCGACGTGAAATAGTTTTGCGTTTCGTTCGGTAAGTGAGGTAACCGGATTTCCCTCTCCCTCTCGGCTACGCACTTGCAGTTCCTCGGCGTACATGTGGCCCTTCTGCACGCGAGTCTCTTCCGCTGAAGCGTTTAAGGCCTACGGGCCAACAGCGTATCTCTAATTTCGTAAGAGATTTATTCGGTCCAGCACTTTCCTGATCCCGACATAATCAGCCACTGCCTTCAGTTATAGGTAAGTCGCACCTTTTCCCCATGTGAGAAAAATATCTAATCACTTGCGATCAGGGGAGCCGCTTGCTCATTTGCTCACTTTCCCATTAAAAAATACTATTTATGCAGGAGAGAAGAAAAACATAAAGGTCAAATTAACAAGACTTTAATCAATGAAATTAATAACATAAGGATTGCAAAACCCGTCGCTTTCGGGGTCGAGTGAAGTTGTCCGACTACATGAGAACAGCTATCGCGGCATCTTCGTCCGCCCCATGCCTCGCTATTGTCTCGTTACTCACGACGCACGTGCTCTATCTGCAATTTGGAGCTCGTTACTCCAACGAACAACGTGACAGAGATGGCCAAGATTGCGACTTTTCGAATTACGTAATAGCATTCTTGTATTCAAATGGCATATGCATGGTGTTCTAGAACCACAATGGAATTCAAATATAATAAAATGTCTTTCCTTTAAACAGATTTGCAAAGTAAAACAAACAGTATATACCGCATTATTTAATACAGTATATACATTACCTAAATCTAGACTACTCATAAGAATGTAAAGGCAAAAATAAATAAGTGCCAATATTATTAGGGGTGCCAATAGCAATAGTAATAAACTAATTTCAAAAATATTTGTGTAAGTTCAGGGGAAAAATGAATATGGATAGGAATCCATATTCTTCCCTTGTTTCAGGACTATCTTTAACATTCTTTCGCAAGAGAGTAAACTTATCAAATAGCTCGTTAGTACGTTGCGTGGCAGAAGCGCGAATGTGCACACATGTTCCATCCAATCTGCTGAGCACGTGGGGTGTAGTGGCAACAGTGACGCCCCTGTCGTCACTGGGGCCGACTGAATGCCAGCATTGTATCCTTGCACATGACGTGCACATGCTGAAGAGTCAGCTCACTGTCGTTTCAGGCTGATTAAAACCAAAATCGTAAGTGTACGTTGATATCAATTAATAATTCATAGGTATTCTACAAATTCTAATCTCAATAATAATAGCGGCAATTACGTAAACAGGAATAAAAAAAAATACATTCTGTTAAAATGAAATAAGAAAACCTATTAACGCCTCTTATACTATCAAAACATATCCGATAACACATAAAAATGACACAAATTAGCAACTAAACGAAAAGTAGAAATAAAATAAAATAGATTCTGTATTCCATAGTTAAAGATACTCGGCACTTGCATGGTATCTTAAAATATTAAAATTGCAAACTGTGGCCCTCATATGCTAACAGGGCACGCTTTAGCACCGCCGTCCGCCGGATATCACATCATAACATATGATTATTTTTAGCGGCGGAGGCTCTGAAGTGTTCGAGCTTCCATTGATATTCGAATCATAGTCGTGCTATCACTTACTATCGGTGTGTGCTTAAAATTTCATAAAGTTTTTGGACTGCTGCACGTCTTTATATGTTCCTATTATTGTTTCTTATATTTTCCTTAAAAACAAATATTGTTTAAATATTTAAATAGAACTTTCGAAGACAAAACTTAGATGTTTTATTTACGTCAATTCATGTAAATTTCGTTGCACAAACAATGGTTTAAATAAATCGTTACAGTCAAAAACAAATCATGTTGCGAACTAAAGAGACCGATATGTTTCCTTATAGAACCAGTTACAAAATCCAGTACGACCTGTACATATTTTTTTTCACCCGTCGATCTAGAACATTGAAATACCTCGTATATCCATGAATAATTTTTTAAAAGATCGAGGAAACGACCTGTTGCTGTCAGAAAAACATATTTCTCTTAAAAATAAAGTCAAGTGGTGAATATTCTATAAATTTTGTTACGCCGACGCGTTGGTTGTTGATTATGCCGGCTATGAATATCGTCGTGATAGAGTTACTGCGTGAAAGGTTGCGTCGTGCGTCCGCTCAGTTCGTCCGGTGACAGACAACGCAAATTACGAAATAGATGTTGACCTATTTTTTCTGTTTTAAATTACGATATGCCACACACATAGATGAAGACCGAAACGAGATTCGCCACCCGTCAATTTTTGTCTCCTGTAGAGGCTACTCTGAGTGCAAATGGAAGTCCGTAATCTCTGCCTACCCCAATATATATATATATATCAGTGGTGAAAGAGAGGTAGGGCTTACACAAGTTCGCTTTAGTAGGTGCTAATTTTTATACTATTTGCCCCGGAGCTACCTTTATTATGTTTGTATAAACATACTGTAAATAGTAAAATTTTATTTTTATTTGCATAAAACAAGGTTTTAATAGAAGTTGGTAATTATTGTTGAAAACAAATCACATATTCTGCCTGCTTAGGCGTACGTACATATTTAAAAAAAAAAATATTTATTATATAAAAACGTTATTTCAATACATATTTGAGTTTCGATTAAAACTTTAAAATTTATCAGATTTCATTAAAATTAGTCAAATATTCAATTCAAGTCCACTGCTAAAAGAAGCGAATCCAAGAAAGCATCAGTGTAAGTCAGAATCCATTTCTTGAGATTTCCCATACCTGAGATGCTGCTCCCTATCAATAATCTCTGGCATTTGGTTTCGGCATATTCGAATGTATTGTCCACCATCATTCGGTCACCAGAGCCGCGTTTCATCAGAGGTTGGTAATTGGAGAAAGAGAAGATATGTTCCCTTTTACATCCCTTATACAGAATTTATAATTCATCTTTAATGTTGCAGTGAAATGCTCCTTAGGGAAAAGACCTTTCTCCTGCAGGAGACCCTTTCCAGGCTGGTGTGGCAAGGTGCCACGCCACACACACGACTTATCAACCGAAAATTCTTAATGAGATTTTTGTGTCTACATATGGAACTGTGTAACGTTTATCTTCTCTTGAATAAAAAAAAAATTCTTGATACACCAATATAAACCGGGGTTCATACACTGGCTACCTCGCCTGTTTGTTAAGCGCAACAGTGTCTATACATTTGCAAGTAAAAAGGCCTCCGTCTCCAAGGAAACCTGCATATCTGAATAATACGTGTGTAGTATGTGGTAGTGTAGTATATCGTCGTTATTGCTCTTCTTCTTCATCATCAGCCTGTATAAGTCCATTTATGAACACATTCCTCTCCTAGAAAGTATCAACTACATTTGACATGTATTTAACGCACTGGGCAAAGCAATTGTGTGTAAAAGTTGTCCTGTTATCCTCGTATTCCTCACAAATAAGGGTTAATTGTAATTACCCCAGCCAAGCCGCCTCACCGATATATATTAAAACATATTAATTACAGCGTCTTAAAAACTGTACTCGTCTATATATTTCTAATCTCCTATTATTATATTTTAATCTTCAAATCAAAATCTTCACCATTTTTACTTATCTTGTTTGATGGTCTTCGTAAATGTTCTAAAGTACATCACTTATGAAATTACATGATATGGTTACGTCATTAATATGTCGGCTTCATTATTTAAGTCAATTTGACATGGAACGATTAGTGAAATCCAAACGAAATAAAAGGAGTTCGATCTAGTGCTATAGATGGATCTAGCTCTCCGTCTTGCTTTGCCATATTTTTATTCGGTGATTGTAAGATAAACAGGAAAGAGAAGAAAACGAAAGTAGATATTTAAAATGATCTATTAGTAGAAATCTATTATACTTTAACTGATATTAGTACTAAATTAATAATCTTTCTTTTTAGTTTTATTATTTTATATATTTATACATATATGGCTTTTTTATATATTATGAAAACAAATAATTTAATGTTAAGAAAAATAACATAATTTTGCATGTAATATATCTTAAAAAACACAAATAAAATGTATTAAACATCGAGGAAAGTTTGGTAAGACTTTGAGCGTATTATTTAAAACAAAAACATCACTAAAATTCCATCGGATATTTCTGGAACTGAAAACTTTGAAGAGGCCGCCGCCATCTGCATGACAGATTGGTCCTCCATGAAGATTTCCCAAAATTCTGCAGTACAGATGTACGTGAGAACAACAACGCTCGTTTCCGAAAAGAAAGGCTACCGTAGTTATTTTTATGATAACCGATGCGTTTGCTGCGCGAACACGTGGTGGCTTTCTGAGTCAACGCAGATCACTTTCTATTGTTTCTCTTGTAATTGTTATTATTTTGTTACATTACATCTGTTTACCGACAAATTATTTCACGATGTAAATAATAAAACAATTACGGCCACCCGATAGCGTAGTTGGTAGTGACACTGCCTTCAAAAGTGAGGGTTGTGGGTTCGACTCCCGCAAGGGTATGTTTTCTATGGACTACAAATCATTGTTTCGGGTCTGAGTGTTTGTCCATGTGCAATTAACGTATGTAAGCCGCTTCCACTACACAGGAGAAATTCCCATAGTCGGGAGAACTTGTGTTTAGGAGCAGCATCACAATTGAGAGGGTATCGGTACTACCCCCGCTCGCGTTGTCAATATCAGTAAACATTTCCAAGAAATTAATGTCGGCTTTCTACATTCAGCAGTGGATTTAATTCCGTAGCTGATGAAATAAAATATTTAAATCTCTTTAAATTAAAATTTATAAACAAACTTGGTATATAATTATGAATAAAGCATTTCAAAGAACATTAATATAGTTTATACGAGTATATCATAAAGTAGAAACTCCTTCCATTAAACAGTAAATAATAACAGAATTTGACCTTTTTAGGATTGTTAGGTGAATCGTCCTAAAAAGTTCAAGTTCTGGGCCCAATACCTCTTCATTTTTAATTCTGCTACCTCTAATTGAGATTCATCGTAGCTTTGGGGTGTCAGGATGCTTGCTTTAGACCTTTAAATTCTATGTATCTATTTTTAGACCTGAATTTTATTAATTTATTTTAGTATTAATTTAAAATTAAACAATATAGCGGACACTTCCGTGGTCTAAACCCTAGTATTGAGAGGAGGCCTTTGCCCTCCAGTGGGATATTGACAAAGTGCGACTTTACTTTTTACTCTTGCCTTTTATTATAATTTTAATACATTGAGAAATTATATCAAATCACTCATTGGATGAACATGCAGTCATTATGATTTAAAGTCAGCATTTAAATACCCTACTTCCTCGGAAATTAAACAAAAATATACTCGCAAATTTAACACAAAACAAAAATAAGAATTATAAAACAAGAGATAATTTCGTCTGTACGTTCGAGTGCAATTCCCGCGTTACCTGGCGCACAAATCACTCGCGAGCGCACGTGCGCGCAGCTGCTGCGATGCACGTGTGGCGGCCAACAGATTATTCCGTTGAATTTATGCGCTTTTATTACATACATAGCACACATACTATATCATAATTTTGTGCTTTCTTTGTTCAACGTAAGACCTATTTATATTTTCGACCACATAAACTTTACCACAGAAAGTTTGTGTCAGGTTGGATTGTATCCCGTATGTCAGACAATGCATGTCTGATTCTATACTATAAAAAGCCATCAAGATATCTTCATCATCTTTGCTACATTTTTTTAAATTGCGGCGACAACACACGGACACCTACTATTTTTCCAAATGTCAATCTCAGCTCTCAGTCGGGAGGGAGCTACTCTAGTGCGAGAGTGCCGGCGCTGGGCTCACCAACTCACCTGGCGAGTGTTGTGCCCATAGCAGATCTTCCATGCATGGTGGCTTTTGTCGGCTGATGAAGAAGAAGGAGACTAGAAATGCTTTATTGATCACTTACAATCTGGTGAAATGTGAGCACGCTCTCCCTTATTAACATTAAAATACGTCAGTCAATTGCCATTTTCACCTTATTATTTTGATGACGATGGAAAATCTCGTTTCACAGCCTCAAGTGCCTACATATGCCGTGATTGAACACCAATAAGTATTTCACTCCGCTCAGATTGCGGACTATCGTGCACCGCGAAGTGTCTCATTACGCAGATAGTGCTACCGCGCACATCTGTTAATATTGCTCGCTTATTAAGCTGTGTCGCGGCTGTAGAAAGAACAATCGTTGGATATGAAACAATTTCTAATAAATAATATTGTTTTTAGGATAGATGTAAAGGTAAGGTCCAATAATATTAAAACAAATGCGAGTAAACATTTCTTTCAAATAACTAGACTTTGAAAATATTTGGGTACAAGAGGGAGTATACCGTCTCTTTCCCTAAATACCACCCTCACCTACACGTGGTGCACTCTGCTAGCCAACAAACGGGACCCTGGCAATCGAATGAAGGCGGAATATCCATCTTAATTTGCAGAAGCCAAACCCACAGACTAATGATGGGGAGCATTACCGCACCCTGTAGTGAAAATATTAAGGTATAGGTTTTGTACTATATTTTTTAAACCAAGGTGTCATATATGGTATAGTATTGACTAGCTTAGACAGTTAAGACGAAATTAATAAATTATTAATCATCGAACGAAACACTTATTCAGCGTACACCTGCACTATCAATTTAATATCGTTTACTTGGCAGAAATATGAGTACAAAGAAATACTATATAAAAGAATATTTAATGATGATGATTGTAAAACAATAACTAACTTAGTAGCAGCTTAATTATACAACCTTTTAATCTTTTCAACAATGCAAATTAAACGTTGCGTGAACATATAGGTTTATAAATATTCGTTTATATTTTAACGTTTTCCTTATAAATGTTTCTTTCGATTAAACGTCCCTTTCTTATAAACATGTAATTCTTGTTATTTTATTCAATACAGACATGAATATCTAAAATTAATCGATGGTTTTTGCTTTATCTTATGTGCTAAGACCATAAAATTTTAAGTTTTTAAACACATTGCCGTCTTTGTTAAATACTGCAACATAATACCGCCTCCAAAAGAAGCTTTCTATATTTCTATACGCCGAGCGAACATAGGTAGCGTTATCAGCATCGGATCCCATGTGGCACGCTACCGCGCTTGATAACTACAGGGCGAACAATCTGCCGCACAGATTTGCGACAAATGTGTTCCTTTCCTTCCACGTGCACCGGTATGGGAACACCGAACCGCTTGCCTTGCACATGTCAAAGATAACGACTCGTTTTATGAAATGTTTTACAACTAGCTTATAGCTTTCTAAAGAAAGGTGATCACCAAATGTGGCCGTCGGGACCGCCGCGGTACTCGTAAATGCAGGTTGTAAACGACAAATATTGCTTCCTTATTGTTAACGACGATATCTTTAGTGAACGTACTTACAATTTGTATGAAAACGTCAATAGTTTCCTAAACTTTTTCTGTTTGATACGAATACATATGAAAGTACATAAATAATGAGCTAAATTAACGGCTCGTTAATTAATCGAATGGTTATCAATGTCGAATTGACTATACGAGCAGAGTTAATAATAAAAAATGTTAAATTAACATTTTTTTTTTAAAAGTATACTAGCAATGCTATTTAACTAACATTAGTAATATTCCTGTTAACCCTCCAGCTAAGCATTAGAGCTTGTATTTGGAGTGGTTCACGACAATAGTCGAATGGTGGGCTCGAACCTGCGACGTCATGTTTCGCAGTGCGCACCCTAACCCATTAAGCTATTGGCGCTATAAACTAAACTTCAACGAATATTAATACAATATAAGCGTCAATAGCCTCTAGCCTAATGGGTTAGCCTCCGGACGACGCAGGTTCGAGCCCGCCGTTATTAGTTATGTAAATAACATAGCTAGGATACTTTTATAAAAAAACTAGGCACGATTCAGTATAGCCAAAAGCTCTTTCGCCCTTTACTTTACGCCTCTCCGGGAGATAGCAAGTGACAGATAGAGGGCCTCGATGCATGGTTGGGTCCCGGAGACTGTCATAAGATTTTCAAAATGTTTCCCTTAGTAATCTCTTACGATACAACATCCACGGTATTGATGGAGATGTCAGATTCTTACTCCGCTACTGTACATTAAAATTTAGTTCAATTCAATAGCATAAATTTCGAAATTATCAACCCCAAGACGAGGGCGCTCGTTACGCAATGGCTAAAATATCGCTCGTAGTCTAACAAAAGGCACAATCAGCTGTCACGTGGCAAGCAGCTACCGACAAATCATTGGCAGAAACAATATATAGCCTGCTATGATTAGACCTTGCTGCTTATTACTGGCTAAAGAGCTCCGCGACACAGAACATTAGTTATCAGTCTCATTACTGAGTAATCGATTCATGTTGTACAATGCGTGTACTGGTTGGACCCATTATTTATTTCTCAGGGCTTGACTCATCGGAATATTATCAGTTTTCAATACGCATTGGGCTTTACGAAAAAATCATAAATGCTATAAAATTAATTTCAATTTTAATTGGCCCTCAAAATTAATTGTTCTATGGCAACTATACTTTTGTTGCCTTTAATGACTTTTATTTTCATTAACTGATCAGTCGTTACATTTTGTTTTGAATTTTCCGCCGCCATTCGGTCGCCAGAGCCTCTTTTATAAGCGTCAGGTTTAGATAGGCGGTAGACTATTCCCTCTCACAATTTATAATGACCTTTATTATAATTTTATTGAAATAACTTAAGAAACTGTCTTTAAGAAATGATTTGTATGTATTTAAATAAGAGGAAGAGTAAGCTTTCGACAAAACAAATTAAATGAATAATGAATATCGATTTAAGCGCTATGAATATAACATGACCGATCCTAAAGCGTTACGGCCACTGAAAATAAGACGCAGATAAATGATGTCTCTACATTGTACTTCTTGATGACGCGTCAAGACGATCACCCTAATCAAGTGCTCGGACAAAAGCACTACAGAACTCGGGAGCCGGTTACACAACGTAACACGTTATTTTAAATTATGCACGTAATAAAATCCTATTCGGTCTCTGTAGATCTGTCCGATTCAAGCGTAGCAATTTTTCAAAACATTCTCGCATCATTTTTCATGGCGTCAATCAGTAGTCCACTTATGTGGATCAACTTTAGGGATGGCAAACATTTTGTTTGTTTTTAATATCAAATATTACTTTGTTTGACTTGGTTAGCAGTGACTGAGCAATCGGCCCGATTTCTGCACGAAACAAATATTTGTGAGGTACAATTATTAGACTACACTACAGAATTTACACGCTAAAAATGTAATATTTATGTCATCATAATAAAATAATAATAATAAACTTATTGGACATGTGACAAATTATGTTCAATGAATCCATAGGCCCCCAAAATAGTAAAAACAGTGTTTCAGGGGCCAGTGGTTTACCCCCTATGATTTAGCTATATATTTATATATATACAATACACCATAGCATACAAAAAAAACTAAATTATTGCATTGCCTTAAATCTTTTTATGTGTGTGAACAACAACTAATGTAACTAACTGGTAACTAACTGTATGTTACAGGATTAGTTTTTGCTAATAAATAATTACAAAAATGCAAAAAATAAATTAAAACGACAAAATTGTTTTATTCTTAAATTAAAAATTCTTCATTCATTTTTGTAGTTTTTTATCGTCCTTGTTCAATTCTACCTACAGAGTTGTCACATCAACTGTTAAATAGAGTGTGAGGTAATGAATATTTTTATTGACGCGTTCAACGAGTTGCACAGCGGACTTCAATAAAAGATTTTCTAATTTGAACCTTACCATATTACATTACAGCGTTTTATAAATTTTTTTAATAATATATTAATGAATTAAAATTGGATGCATCTCCCAACACATTAAGGTTCAAAATTTCAAAGCAGCTTACAAAAGTATAACTTAAGATGAAAGTCATCCAAATAATGTAAGTCAGCAAGGAGATCTGCGGCGCGATATGTTCCTTTCTGGACCGTTTCTTATGCAAATATTGACACAATGTTGCCGTCATTAATCAGACAGATGCTTGGGGCTCCGGACATCAGTGTAGGTAACAAATGTCTCACGTGCACCCATACATTTGCAAGATCAAACGTTTTAATCAAAATAGTTTATACCCCTCTAAACCATTGTGGTTGTCAAAGCGCCATTCCTTGGATGTAATTAAAAAGAGTATGGATTTCTTTTTTCTTTTTATATGACTATAAATTAGCACTTGCGCCTATTATAGATGGGTAGGCAGTGAATACGTATTTTCCTCTCCAAAAGGGCTTCCGTAATCCACTTTTGTCTCTCCTCCGGGAGATACAACGTAAAGGCTGGCGAGCTTCGACGCCAGCTTTTCTCTCGGAGACCGCTATGAGGTTTTCAAGTCTTTTCCCTTAGTCAGCCCATACGACAGACTACCCTGAAGATATCGACTGTGCAACTATGCATCATTATCATGCCCCACTATATGGGTTTTCATAATCGCCATGTTTAGCTGGCGACTGGATGATCACAGCACCTGTTGTCCGTCACCAGACTGGATAATTAAGGTCTACTAGTTCATAATTCATCCTAGTGTTGGTTTAGTCACCCACGGTAAACCAAGAGGAACCTACATAGCTTGAACGATGCTGCGGGATGGGCCGATGCGAGTTGGTGGAATGTTGAAGGGGAGTTGGCGTCGTTGCTTTGCACCGTTGTTCCTAGATTCCGTAGCTAAGTTAGAGTCGCGGAGGAAGAGGAGTTTTAGTTGTGCGATGCGCCATTTTCCTAAACCTCTGCGACTGTGGGAAGGGCCCGCCACGCTGCTCCAGTGCGGGTTGGCAAGCTTCACATGTCCTCTAAATAATATTTTTATTATTTCTCAGACATGAAGGTTTCCTCACGATGTTTTCCTTCACCGTTGAGCACGTGGTAAATACAGCACTTAAAATTGTTAATAACAATTTTAGTGGTGCCGGCACCGGGGATCGGACCCTGGTCACTCGCGCTCTCACTACACACTAAAGTGAGCGCCTAACCACTAGGCTGCCATGGGTCTTCAATATGTTAGATCTAAAATCTAAAATAAATCGATCCTGATGGTCAGTAGCATCTATGAGTAAAAAAAGGTTGGTTTTGTCTCTGTTGCATCCTTAAATAACTAATTCAATACTATTTTGATTTTTTTTCTCCGTTACAGTTTATTAAATGTATAGATAAATTGAACGCGTTTAGTGTTTTCTCTAATGCTCACTCTGCGTGAGTTAGAATTAACTATAGTATACTCGTTTGTAATATAGGTTCATAGTTACAGCTATAATTCTGCAATATCTAGCTAAGATCCGAAAGTGGAAAGTTTTTATAGGATTAACGTAAAAAAATAACAGGCAATATTTGAAAAAGAAATATTGAAATGGATGAAGGAAAAGGATGATAGGATGGGTATTTAAGACAATGGGAGACCATTGTCTTAAATACCCTTTTTCATTCTCACTCCTTTACAATTTAATTAATAAATTTCTCAGATGCGAATACACATATCAATTTCAAATATCACGTGTGTAGGTGAGTAAACAAACTATATTAAGAATCTTACTAACTATATGTTTAGGTAATATTTGTTAGCTTATATAATAACTAGTCATAAATATCAAGCATCTTTTTGTTTAACTACATCGTACATCTGTTGCAAGAGATCTGTTATTTAAATATCTAAAGACACAAACACGAGTAGAAAGGCTATGGAGTCACAACATTTACTAACTTTGGGGTAAAAAAACTTTTAAAAACATTTGTCGCAGATTCGACTTATCTGTATCGAAATAACGTTGATATTCATCTTTACTTATAAAAAGTGATGTCCTGACTAAGTGGCTGACTGATTCATTATCGCAGAGCCCTGCTGCTTCCCATCACTAGTGTGTAATATTTGGATTCGACAAATTCGAATGGATTTTACGCCATAAGTCGGTCACCAGAGGTTAACTAGCAGGGTGTACCACGCGCAGGAATGGTTGGCAATTGGAGAAAAATAGTATAATCCTCTAATGCCCCTTATGCACTTACGTATAACGATCTTTATTATATAGTAGAGCGTAAGTTATAAAATAAATGCCCGTCATACTACTGCGCTAACCGGAGCTCTTGTAAAAGCTATATGCAGAATGTACACTTACTCCGCGATATCAATTATATCCCGCGCGAGACTTTCCACTTATCCAAAGGCGCCCTGAAAATGCCATTCACACCCATGAAAATAATGCGTTCGAGGCAATTTTCCCGGTACACGTTCACTCACACAACACACCTCTAAGCTCATAGAACGCAACATCGTTGCTCCATTAATTATTTGTTTCCTAGGGAGGGAGAGCGGTCCCTCCCGTAAGGCGCGCCGCAATATTGGACCGCGCCTTCTTACAGGACCTCAAATTCCACCTCTATCGGATGGAATACTTGCTCGTCTCGTCCCATAGTTCATCTTAATCATACACAAGAGTAATTATTTCAGGCATACGAAATTCATGTGTGTAAGTTTTATAGCGAGGGCGGGCCGCCCCCGGGTGCCAAACGCGGCGACCACGCGCTCGGACCGATATAGCCGAACAATCGCATCCTCGTATCCACACGAAACACAACGACGCCTTGTGCCGCCGTGCCGCGCGGCATGTGCTGAACATCTGAAAACATTTACTTTTAGCCATTCCGAGCAGTTCTGCAGTTACGAACTCATTATTAATACTAATGATGACTCTTTCTTGAGAATCAACAATTCTAAATGAAGTGCGTTATAAAAACAAAGCGTAACCAATTTCGTTGTCGCAAAAGATTGACTTTGATCGAAATTGCACTCAAGGTATTGTGATACCAACGACATAATCCATTGGCATTTTCTTAAAAAATTATCTTTCAAACTTTGTTTACAATTCTCTAATCGCCTATCTATTCCAGTTTCACTTGTTTCTTCTTTCCATATGAAATATGACACTCTTAACGTGCCATTAGAATTTATTGCAAAACGTAATGTGATATGGAAGAGATTGAAGATTGATTTTAAAATTTGACAACAACTATCTTAATTTACTTTTTCTTTACATTTAAGTAGTAAGATAATGTTTTTATATTTTAATTACATGCATTCTTATCCTCGACTTCGTTATTGTTATCGATATTTATGTATTTATTATATATTCGTTACATTAACAAAAATATATTCTGTAGTGTCTTTGAGATTCTCATATCAATAAATTGCATTATTTAATATTACGTAAATTATATTCATTAAACTTTATAGCGGTAAGAATAATTATTATTTTTCCATTTACGGCTAATGTAGAGCGGAAAGTAGTAATGTGTCGTAAAAGTATTTATGTGTCCGTAAAAAATCGCACCACAGATCGCGATAGATACTTAATTTTTTTTTTAGGATAAATTAATCAACAGTGGATGTTGCAAATACTGCATGAGAACTCTCTTGTAATGCTTTTTGAAACGGTTTCGAGTACCCATCTCTCATAACTTCAGTAATTTCAGGCGGAGCTAGATAATATTAACTGTAATATACGATCTATAAAACGTCTATCGCACATTGTTCCCGATCTGTGAAGACTGGTAATAAAAAGTGTTAGCTTGTTAGGGAGTTTGCATACAACAGCTGCCTCGAACGCCAAACGCAGCTGCGGCAGCACGCCGGTGTGAAAAGTTCCGCGCGCAGATTCACATGCAGTGCCGCTGTTAGAAACTGTATGGGGCTGGACTCACGTCTTACCCAATCGGGTAGATTATCAAAAATCTTTGATCACTCCAACTTTCGTGAAGTGCTAATTTTTTTATGTTATTGAACAAATTATGAAGCAAATAACGCAGCCTAAAAAATTCACATGTCTTCTATCAGACGGCAAATTGACTATCTCGAACATGCCAGACCGATGACCAGCTTAGGATTACGCTGAAAAAAAAAAAGGTGTAGACAATACTTGCAAAGTGAAAATCTAAAATCACTCTTCCCTAATCAATTCCTTACTATTGGTAGAATATTTAGAATTCTCAATTTTCACAATTTCCAAACCCACATATGATATTTAGATTTTGATTTGACGATATGTAAGAACTGATACGAACATCCACGTTTATGATTTAAATGCACCAACATCATAGAAAAACACAAAGTAAACCAACAAAGCAATACATATAAAAATCAACAACAGTAAAAAACTTTAAACTACAAACAGCCGTATTATCGAACAAACGCAAATAAAAAATGCACAAATAAACCAATAGACCGATAACGGCGTCAATTCGATCACAATACAGCCATATCGCATCATCTACAATTAGGGTCACGAATAATTGACGCCAAAGGTTTGAAGGCGTTCCTTTCCCCAAAAAAACCACGTCATTCATAAAACCCTCATAAGTGAAGTGAATCAAGATATCGCTCCCCGTATTACGCACGCACCTGGCTTTCGCCTCGAACCGGCCGCCTCTTTACTATCGCGTTTCAAAGTACATACTTAAAGAATTCATAATGCATACCGCACAGCTCATTGGTTTTATAAATATCAACAGCCATGCGAATATTACGAATATGTTACGAGATTTATCTAAACAAAACGATCAAATGTTTTCATTTCATTTTATCTATTTATGGCTAAAAATATTGGCCGATCAGAAAGAAACCAGCGGGCATTTGCTGACGTTCTGATTTTACTGCTACTCAACTTCTCGTGGTGTAAAGAGGCATGTACGAACTGTTCCTAACCGATAAGGTTCTGGCGACCAACTAATGACAGAAAATCCTTTCGACTATACTACTAATTCAGCCTATTTTAATCGACTCCTGAACATAGACCTCTCCAAAAAAGCGCCAATAATAGATTCATTTCAGATGCCGCTCCGCATCACAAATCTATGGGATTTTAGTTTGGCAATTTCCAATGGATCGGAATCGCAATCAATCGGTACCAGAGTCTCTTTTGTTTGCTAGCAGTGTGCACCACGTGTAGGTGAGCTTTGCAATTGAACTAAGAAGTGGTATATTATATATACTCGGAGCTACGGTCACAAAACAGTTCTGCGTGGTTATTATGGACAAATCTTCTATATATAGCATGTTAAAATTTATTGATACTTACGTGAACCTATTTCCGGTAGTGGACTTACACAAATGGTAAAAAAGAAGAGGAAGTACTTTTGTATCACACATTTGTCATTTATTTTGTTTCACGTAGGGGAAAGGTGCCTACCTGTCGCTGAAGCAGATACTGGTTAGGTCAAGATCTAAAATAAGTGCTGGTCTGACTAAAACCCTCACGGACAAGCCCGGCGGCCTTTGTACCTTCGACGGAAGAGATTCGCGAACTAGAGTTTCGCAATTAAAAAGTAAAGAAGAGCAACGTCGCTACAGTGTTGACTTGATCCTCATATCAAATTGGTTGACGACCCGATAGCTTAGTTATTACTGGCCCCACCTTCAAAGCTGATGATTGTGTCTACGAATCCCGCTAGAAGCAAACAATGTATATAACCAAGCCGTGGATATACTAGTATATGTATATATATATATATGAATATTAGTCTATGTAAAAAGTAAAAAAGTAAAGTAACAGCCTGTAAGTACCTACTGAAATTGATGAAAAAACCTCCATTGCTGGTTGGCTTCACATATCTTCGAAATAATATTTTTATTATTTCTCAGATATGCAGGTTTCCTCTCGATGTTTTTATTCACCGCCGAGCACGTGGTAAATACAGCAATTAAAATTGCTAATAACAATTTTATTGGTGCCGGCACCGGGGATCGATCCTACGTCACTCGCGCTCTATGACACTAAAGTGTGCGCCGTGACTACTAGGCTACCACGGCTCTATGTACGATCAACGGTATATGTATCTCTATCTTATCACCACCCAGACACCATGACACTGGGAATCTGACATCACACATGTCCGATATATTATATTACAACTTCTTTGTACAAGGCAATAAGGCATGTTTCATCCTGCAGTTATAACACTGCACACATGCAAACAACAAACTTTTTACAAAAAGATACACAATACATTTTGAGTTACTTACACAAATTACCATGCATGGTGTAGTATTATCAAAACTTGTAAGGGTTTGACAGTAAAAGTGACTTTTTTTGTTTAGTGTTAACGTGTCTTAAATACTAACTAATTTAGAAATGTATCATTTGTGTACATATCGTAGACTATTTTTTTTATTATACATCAGTAACCAAATACGCCTTAATGAATTAGACAAAAAACAAATCCGGATATAACATTTGAATTGTCTTTATTCTAGTGCAATGTCGCAGACACGCGTCACACTGCTTTGTGATGTCATTAAATCGGTCGCGTATCATAATCCAATGTTCATTTATCAGCGACAACGAATGAGCAAAGCGAATCCGGCTAATGGTCCTATGGTTCCTTTATCACAGCCGAGTTAAGTGCCTCCACAATGGAGGCAGCTCCCACGCCGTGTCACAACACCCCATATTCCGTAACTCACCAATGTTAAATGACCTCCCGTATCGCTAGTATTTCAATGAAAACACAGGAGTAACTTGATACGCTACGCTTAATCAAGTGTTTTGTTAGACCGGTCGAAACACTGCAGGGCGATGTCAGAGTCCGTGTTCAGGGTGTTTCAATCCGCTGATCCCCAGCATTCGTTATTGTAACGATTGTGGGAAAATCGACACGGTTTATGTTATAAATCTGTGGGAGTTTCGCTTTGACGTTGCAACGGGCTCTTTGTTTGAATACAATACTTATTATAACGATTGAGTTTACAAAAATCAACTCACTTTGAAAACAAATTTAAAAACAATATGTTGAAAATACATACTTGTCAAACATACTTATTTTACTCATGTTAAAACAATTCGATTTTCATTTAATTGGCACTAGCCATAGCTATTCAAGGGCACTACTTTCGAAAGTAATGAATATATTGGAAAATTTTTTACGCCTGTTATTAGCCTAAAAAATTGATAATAGTACCGCCTCTCAATTCACGCTTTTGAATAAAAGCTTTGGATTTTTTTAGAAGTGCCTTTTAAAGCTAAAGGTTTTATTTAACAGAATTTTCTTTAATGACTGTTCTTCTAATAGATCCTAGTAGATTTCAAAATACTGACAAATAGTACATTCACGACATCAGTAAGTCACCACTTCAATTAACGACTTAATTGATTCGATGAAGATGGACTTATCGTCACTAACATACGAGAGTAGATAGCAGACAGGTAAAAAATATCTCAGGAAACGTATCAATATGTTTATCTATTAGTAACAAACTTTCGTTACAGGTAGTTTTCTAATTTTTTTTTTTAATATTTATTAAGATTTTAAGATCTGAACTATCTTATTGAAATGGCAAATATTTTAAAGAAGACAAAAACAGTCTGAGCTGTATAAACTTTTTTAAACTATTTATTTATACTTTATTGTATACATTAAAAAAGAAATAAGAGGGTGGACTTATTGCTTTTAGGCTTTGCTCTGCAGTCAAAGGCCTAGAGAAATATTCTTTCGGCGCATTAATATACAAAGTTGTAAATAAATATTATATGTGAGTAATAAACCAAAAAATTATAAATATGTTAACAGTAAAATCTGAAGATCCTTACTTCATTATAGATATTTGTGATTTATAGATACTAACATAAAAATACACACTGATATTTTCCGTGTGGCTGTCGGAAGTAAAGAATAGCGCCAACCCTGTCTGACCATGGGTGTCGTAAAGGCGACTAATGGAAAAAAAGTCTAACATCTGTACGATAATACCGTGTGGTGGCGCTATTAGAGAATCTGCCATTCCGTCTCGTCCCGTGGGTGTCGTAAAAGTCGACAGGGAGAAAAATTTATATTAGGAGATGGGCAGCAGCATCTTCCTACATTAGAACAAAAAACGCTCGCCAGGCGTGGCAACTAAGGCAAACCCCCCATCCCCTCCCCCCATGATGAGAGGTAGAAATAAGCAATGGCCCCCAGTCCCCGGCGGCCTCGCTAATCCTGGCTATGGTGGCAGCCATGGTTTCGGCGAGGCAGGGGTGCGAAGAATCACCGGCTGGATTCTAGCTGCCAGAGTAAACGACTGGACCTGGCAACATATAACGCGCGCACATTGAGGGCCGACGAGAAGTTACTAGAACTGGAAGAAGAACTAAGCAAGTTGCACTGGAGTATTATAGGGTTGTCTGAAGTCCGAAGACAGGGAGAGGACTCGATAATCCTAAAATCCGGTAACTTGTTCTACTACCGGCATGGTGACCATCTGTCCCAAGGAGGTGTCGGGTTTATCGTCCACAGTGTCTCATCAACAAAGTGAGATCGGAAGTGTGTTGAGTAGGGTCGCGTACCTTATACTCAGAATAACTAAAAGGTATTCGCTGAAGGTCATACTGATATACGCACCAACCTCAATACCCTGATGATGAAGTGGAGGCAATGTATAAGGATATTTCAATTACATGCATTGCTCTAAGACTCACAACACGGTGTTGATGGGAGACTTTAACGCAAAACTTAGTACGAAAAAAGGCAAAGAGCTGATAGTGAGGAACTTTGGAGTAGGGCAACGGAACCGGGCAAGTATGAGAAAGCTCAAAGTTGCTCAGCGCGCTATGGAAAGGGCTATGCTCGGTTTTTCTCTGCGTAAAAGAGTCTGCAACGATAATATCCGCAGCAGAACTAAGGTAACCGACATAGCCGTAAGGATCAGCAAGCTGAAGTGGCAATGGGCCGGCCACATAGCTCGCAGAACTGACAACCGTTGGGGTAAAAGGTGTTCACATAAACACAAAACAATAACTTATTATAAAACTTTCCCGATGTCTTCGAGCAAGGAATTCCAAAGTAGTGCATCACCTCAAGTATTGGAAATGTACGTGGGCGAAGGTATTCACTTACCATCAGGCGAACCGCTTGCTCATTAGGCACAAGAAAAAAAAGGGCTAAAGTAAGCTGATAAAGACCGACATCGTCTGATAAAGTCAAGGCGTAACTTGTGCATTACAGTATGTAGTTCTTTTAAGCTTCTTTTTTTTTTTTTTTTATAGAAGAAGGGGGCAAACGAGCGTGCGGCTCACCTGATGGTAAGTGATCACCGACGCCCACGAACATCCACAACACCAGAGGAGCTACAGATGCGCTGCCGGCCTTTAAGGAAGGAATAAGCTCTTTTCTTGAAGGTCCCTAAGTCGTAACTATTCGGAAATACTGCTGGCGACAGCTGATTCCACAAAGTCGAAGTGCGTGGCAGAAAACTTCGATTAAACGCACTGTGGTGGAATGCCAACCATCTAGGTGGTATCGATGGTACTTCGAATTCAGTCGCGATGTACGATGGTGAAACTCAGCAGCTGGGATCAATCCGAACAGTTCCTCAGAACATTCCCCGTGGTAAATTTTGTAAAAAATGCAAAGAGAAGCAACATCTCTTCGCAAGGCCAAAGGATCAAGCCGATCAGAGAGAGCTTGGTCGCCGACAACTCGAGCCGCTCGACGTTGGATGCGGTCAAATGGAAGGAGTTGGTACTGGGGTGCCCCTGCCCAGAGATGAGAACAGTATTCCATGTGGGGCCGAACTTGCGCCTTATAAAGTTGCAAACGGTGGACCGGCATGAAATACTGTCCCGCTCTACAGAGCACACCAAGCTTTTTGGAGGCCAATTTGGCCTTTCCCTCCAAGTGACCACGGAACTGAACGTCGCTCGATATGTCAACGCCAAGGATTCTGATACTGGCTGAGGCAATAAGGGAATGTTCTCAAAAGAGGAGAAACGACAAAGGATTCTTTTAGCGGTGAACGCGCAAACCTGTGTCTTTTGGGGTTGAATAGGACCAAATTACGTCGACCCCAATCCGAGACTTTGAATAACAAGGTCTCGACTTCAGACACAAGTTTGTTCCGGCACTCGTCGACGTGTTCCCGAGAAATATTCGCACGGCCTGTATATAGGGCATCACCCGTGCTGTCGTCTGCATAGCAATGAATGCTACTGATTTGTAGCATGTCGTTGATATGCAGAAGGAACAGAGTGGGAGATAGCACACAGCCTTGTGGAACACCAGCATTCACGGGTTTGGGGTCCGAGCATGCACCGTCGACAACAACCTTGATGCTCCGATCCGTGAGGAAGCTGGTGACCCAGTTGCACAATCTCTCAGGAACCCCGTAAGATGAAAGCTTTGAAAGAAGCGCTTTATGCCAAACCCTATCAAATGCTTTCGCTACGTCCAGACTAACCGCCAAAGCCTCCCCCTTAGACTCAACTGCTTCTGCCCATCGGTGAGTCAGGTAAACTAGAAGATTACCAGCTGATCGTCCGCGACGGAAACCGTACTGTCGGTCACTGATCAGCTGGTGTTCCTCCAGGTACCTCAGGAGCTGGGTGTTGATGAGTGACTCCATTATTTTAGATAACAAGGGGTGATGGCAATAGGCCTGTAGTTGGACGGATCAGAGCGGTCGCCTTTTTCGGTATTGGATGCACAAATGCTGTCTTCCAAGATTCCGGGACGACGCCTGAAGAGTAGCAGTGCCGGAAAAGACGCGTGAGAACCGGTGCCAACTCAGGGGCACACATCCTCAGCACAATTGGAGGATTCCGTCCGGCCCACTCGACTTATGAATGTCCAGGGTGCGGAGTGCCTTTCGCACTGAGCTCTGCAGAAACTGAATTTCCGGCATGGAGCACTTACACCACGGGATGGTAGGTGGAGAGTTTCCCCGGTCATGAAGAGTCGAGTTGGATGCAAAAGAGAGCAGTGTGGGCCAGCGAATCATCCTCCTTGTGTAGAGATGGGAGAGATGGCTGTCAGAAATTCCCTGGACAGCCTTGGCGAGAGACCAGAATGCGCGGGATCCCGATGGGAGGCGAACTAGTCTCTCGCCAATTCTGCCAATGTGCTTTAACTTTGCCGCAGCGATAACTCTTTTGAAGGACCTGGAGGCAGAGTTGTACTCGTTTTTAAGAGCACTGGTTTTTGCATCCCGAGACGCCGATGCATCGGCCCAGGCCTGGTAGCACTTCCGCTTTCGGCGTGACGCTATTTTGCAGGTGCGACCAAACCAAGGCTGGGATTTACCTCCGACAGGCACTGCAGAGAACGGAATAAAAGTTCCATTCCTGAAGTACCACATCGGTGACAGAATCTGCAACGACGTTGGGATCATCCAGCGAGAAGCAAACCTGCCCCCATGGGTAGGAAGCAAAGAAAGACCGCATTCCATCCCAATCTGCCGACCTATAGTGCCACACACGGCGGAACCCCGCAGATCGCGTTCGGGATCGGCGCGCGATAAACACTACACTCCGGATCAGACAGTGGTCCGACGAGCCAAGAGGGCATCGACTGAGACAAGTCCAACAGGGAAGGTGTATGACCTTCCACGTCTGGGATCCGCGTCGGCGAGGTTACCAGTTGTGTCAGGCCATATGCTAATGCAAAGTCGTGAACAGATCTCCCGCATGATCGGTTATGCGAGAACCGAGCCAATCGGTGTGGTGGGCATTAAAATCGCCGAGAATCACGATCTCTGCGGATGGGATCTGTTGTAGCACGGAATCTGTAGCCATTTGGATGTGGTCGATGAGTCGGTCAGTTACGGTATTACCGCTATGGGACCTGTAAAGGCACGCATAGACGCGCGGATGGTCGTCGCTGTCGATGCGCAGCCAAAGGGTAGAAAGGTCCAAACCTTCAAGACTACCGAGGCGTCGAGAACAGATATCATCTCTGACGTATACGCAAACTCCGGCACGGGGCACAAAGGAGTGTTCCAGTTTGTACCCCGGGTAATGGAGATAAGAGGTATCAGCCGGAGACGATATCTAAGTCTCTGTAAGAAAAAGCAAGGCCGGCTTCGCCGTTTCAAGATGGTAATGAACGGCGCTAAGGTTCGAGTGGAGTCCCCTGATATTGCAAAAATCCACGGCGAGCGCGGTAGGGGATGCCATAGTTTCTTTGCTGCGTTTGCCTCGAGTAGGAAAGAAAGAGAGCGGAATATTGCCCCCAGAATACGCGGGGCAGACTTAGCATCCACGATTAGGTAGCGTAGGAAAGCCTGAACGTGGATGCTCAGTGAGGGATTCTCCAGAACCGTAGGTACTGGTACCCTCCTGGGGTAGCTCAAAATTATATACCGCTACCATATTTGGGGAGGGGGAGGGGGGAGAGGGCCTCCGGTTACCTCACTCACCGCACGAAACGCAGAAGCACAAGATGCCTCTACTTCACGCCGGTATTCTGCGAGGCCGTGGTACTTATCCGGACGAGCCGGCCCATTCCTGAGACAGCAAAATCCGCCGCTTGGCTCTACCACGATCATATACTCCCTTTGAAATGCTTTCTCGTATAATTTAGGATCAACGTAGAATTTTATTACGCATACTTTGTTCATCAACAATATTTAAAATACAATTAATGTAAAACTCCCAAGTAATAGTCTTAATGGAAAGTTACAATTTCATTAATACCTATATTGTGAGATATGCATATGTACTACAAAAGCTTAAAATTCACCCTCATCCATTTGAAAAGAGAATGTTAATGTTGTCACGTGACCGCCACGCGACCCTCCTCTCCCTCGCCGCCCGTCCAACGCCTTCATTACTACGATTGCTAGGTATTTGTTCATTGGCAGTGCACGTGGATGGAACACTGCATTATTAAATACCTTTCAGCCTTCTTTAATTGACATTTATTTTGACGGCCTGATAGCCTAGTTAGTAGTTAGAAACCCTGCCTTCGAAGCTGAGAGTTGCGGGTACGAATCTCGCTGCTGGTGACAAACATTCGTTTGATTAATATACATGTATGTTATCGAGCTATGTGTATGTATAATTATTTATCTATTTTACCAAAACACAATTAATTCTAGTTTGGGACTAGATGACGTGTGTGATTGTGCAATAAAAGTGGTAAAGTAGCAGCCTGTAAATGCCCACAGCTGGGCAAAGACCTCCTTCTCAAATATCTGAGAGGATTTTGAACCCGGGAAAGGTCCGTTACGCTGTTCCGCTGCGGTTTGACGGGATAGACATGACTTCGAAATGATAAAAAAAAAAGGATATTAACAATTAACACCGGGTAGCCATTTCAGTCGCTCTCTTTGAAACTAAAGCGCGCACCCGACCACTTCGCTACCACGGCTTATTTCATTATGCAATATTTTATTTCCTTTCTTAGTTGTTAATGAACATAGAACTCTCAAATACTTCTTATTTTCGATTATCGCCCCCCTGGGATGATGGGCTGAAGATCGGAGCACGCTTCGCACCTCAAACGTCCATTTGTTATCAGTCTGGTATTTTTCAGATTGTTATTCGGCCAGCTGTCGATCAGCATGAAATTTTCAAGAATTTTATCTTAGTCGACTCTTACGAAACTTTACCAATAAGTGTTGCATGGGGGTGACACATATTCGTACGCCACCAAGCAATGACATTTTAATGCTTGTATTAGTGCCCACTTTGCTCATGTATGTAACATTCAAAGTAATCAAACGAGCTTCCACAATCCACAACTTGCCCCTCCCGGAGACAGTGTTGGGTTGCGTCCTACGACAACGGGTTTGCTCCCGTTGTTTCTTCATTTCTTTGGTGCATTTTCTGAGATGGTTACTCCAACATATGCCTGATGTCATGAGATTTTCAAGGTCATCACTTCGCTTCTCATGTTGAATATCATTTGGCCTACAGTAATAATTTTGATTAATAGATATAACACACACTACTAGTAGTAGATTTTACCAGTATTCTTTCTGAACGTAATGGAAATGTCAATTCCGTTCCATTTTACATATCTAGCAATAGATACCTATTACTCCTTAACAAACTCAAACAGGACACTTTAAGATTCATTAAATAAAAGTAAATTACAGAACTGATCACACAAAAATAAACGCCAGAAAAGAATTTTCTATTTCTACGAATATCAGATTTAAGAAAATACATATTTTCATTCATAACATAACTATTAAAATTTATAAAGTGCTATAATTGATTTTTAGGTAAGTATGGCAAGCAATTAAAGTAAATAATACACTGCAAACAAAAGTTCAGAAAAAGCACAATTCAACCTAAAAGAATGCACGCGCGCTGGCTATCGTTGTATCTGTAATTATCCCAACGACCTGTGACCCATGTACCCATCTCCAGACCGCCTGCTCTTTCACACGAGAACACAGCCATTCCCATCGGAACCTTGCTCCTGACCTTTGAGAAAGGTTACGGTCATGTTGAATGATTATGTGCTGTAGTTAAACATAGCCAAAGGCTGTTACAAAAAAAAATTAAAATCCAGAATGATTTAAATTTTTAGGAGGAGAAAAAATACTTATGGACTTCGGATGAAGACTTTACAGTTTTTGACGTATGAACGTACATAATATACTCATATTTGCATTTATTGGGAAAGGTAAATGTTAGTACTTTATATTGAACCACACAAACAGCTGAACATAATAAAATCTTCTTTTTCTTCTCCGACTTGTTAATATTCCACTGCTGGACATCAGCCACTCTCATTGTAAGAATTTACTTTAATCGCCACCCTTGGCAAGCGGTTTATACCTCGCACCTCAGACGCTGCATATAGTCTGTGTATTTTCGGGCAATAAATTTTTGAAAAGGTGAAAAAAAAAAATAATGCTTGGTATAATTTAAAAAATAATAGTTTTTTAATTTGATAGTGTTTAATTATTTTTTGATTAATTGAATATAACTCTTGTAAATTAATGAACAAAAGATCATATTAAATTTTTCTCATGCCACACAATTTATTACATATTTTTTCGTTAAGTAACAAATGTACAAACAGTCCACCGGATGGTAAGTAGCCAACTGCAACCCATGGATACCTGCAAACAACTTCTAATAGAAGCAGGTCACAGATACGTTGTCTCCCCTGAGCCCTGAGGACTAAGATGGAATACCTCATAGCCTGTAATTATTCTGGCTCTCTACACAATTCAAACCGGAACATAACAATGGTTGCACTGCTGATTAGCAGAAATAGGTATGAGGGTGAACCTTCCCCAATGGTAGGACTGCTTCTACCCTTTTTACCTTATATTTATTTATGAACCTCGAGACAGATTATTATCACAGCTATAATGCTAACGAGCTTTCATTAGTATTATGGCTATACTAATAAGTACTCATTTAACGATAACCACAATTATCATTAGAAAGTAGGTTCATGAAAAAGTTAGTACTTTAAAATGTACAATGTCAATTTAATTTGATTAAGGCAAAATCTTTCTAACTATGAAAATTGTAAATTGTATGAAGTAAATAACATATTCCCTCAAAACACTATATTACATATTACATGCCTGTCTCACCCCCTATTTATCTCTGTTGATCAAAGCGATTGTTTAAGTGCGTGCAGCGCATTCGATTCGCGAAACAAAACCCAATATAAGATCACCGCACGCGGCGGCACGTGGCGGGTGAACGCGTAATGAGACCGCACCTGCAGGTCACGAATTATGGGATTTCTCGCGCCCTCCCGTGGGAGCGGAGGGATCCTATCGCACAAATTCGAACAGTTTGCTCTGTCAATAATTGCACACGAAGGAGTAATAACGGCAAACCAATATCGCCAGCGGGCATTTACGACCTCCAACTAAATTATGTATTCCAGCTACGGTCAGAAATATGTAAGGATTTTTATGCCGATTGAAATGATTGACATTTTACATATTGTTTTATGACATAGCACTATATAACCACTTTTCACTTAAGGCATGCTTGTTACCCATGGCTTAAATTACGGATTTTCGTTTGGCGCTATTCTATGTAGCAAAACAGGCTTCTGCAACTCATTTTTCGAGAGGGTGGCCAGCCGCGTCCCTGTTGCTCTTTTTTTATAATAATATTATTTATAAAACAAAATAAAAAAGCTGTTTGGGTTTTTTCTCACTTAACTTCGGAATTCAAAATTAAAACAATGTCAAAAGGCTATAACGGTCAGCGGTACTTATTCGTCTGTGCTTGTAAGGATAGTTTGATTCCGAAGTGCACTGACAATAATAGCAAACGATGTAGAAGACAGTGACAATCAAATAAGCAAGCCTAGTTAATCGACCATCCCAGCAGTACGACGACCGACTAGCATTCAAACAGCAAAACTACGTAGATCCATACAATATTCTGATTAATAAAAATTTTTAAATCATGTTTGTTATTTTGTTTTGTATTTTAATAACGGCAAGTTTATAGCACTTAATAAGAATTAAACATGCAGCCACAATTACAAATAGATTGTTTATCACGTAGAACAAGAGGCGAATAATTTCAATTAGAGTCGAGAAATCGAACAAAACACGCAATAAGCCATTGTTTTGAGTGCATTTAGTAAATGGATGGAGTAAAACGGGCACAACTAGCCCCGATCAATCGGGGTGTATCACGCGATGGGAGCGACACGCGCGCGGCACTCCCACGACACGCGCCGGGGGGATGCCCCCGCCCCGTATCTAATGTATCGGCCTTAATGAAACTACAATCGATTATTAGATTTCTTTACTTCAGTATGATAATACAATAGCGTTTGTAGTTTATAAAAAAAAAGACTGAGGTTGTACAGCACACCTTTGTGGATATTAACCATCAACACAATAAGCATAGCCCTTCATCCTGTACAATCTACCGTTGGGAATCGTGAAGTTCATCACCTTCACCAGACACAGAACGTTCGTTTCCCGATCCTCCTCAATTGTATGTACGCAATAATAGTTTTTAACTCTAGGTAATAAGTCGACGGTCGCAGAGTATAAATGTTGACGGTAGATATTCCCTAGTGTCGAGTGTAGTGCTTGTGTGGGTGCTAGTTATGGTGAAGGAGGTGGTGCTCTTCTTCTGTTCGGATAAGGTAATACTCGTAAATACCATTTTATTGTTTTTTCATGCGGAATTGTACAAAGTATTGTTTGTACATCTTTAAATTTAAGGATTTCCGCAAAGTTAGGCCTATTTACTTTTTACTGAATGTAATGTAACACTATATTCACATTCAAATTAGAGACGATCTTTGTATAATTAAACGAACACTTTGATAACTTTATCCTTTGTAAATAGATAAAGTATTGGTACTATTCCGTTACTACTTAGCAAAGAGCATTAAAAACGTTCAATCACAATCTACCTGTTCTAAGCAAATTTCACACTTAATATTTTGAAAAGGCGACCATAAACGTCATTTTACGACACCTCTGAGAACAAAATTGTACATGACAGAGAAGTTTTTCTACTGAACATCTCTACACAGCAATAAAAACACCTTGCGAAATGTTGTCATCTAAAAGTACTTAGGACTAATACACAGAGAGTGATTTAATTTAAATAGAAAAAGCATTAAACGTACCCTATATGATTGTCACTCAGTATTGAACAAAAGGGAATCCAATCAAAAAATTCAAAATGTTAGATAAATTATTCGGGACAAAGGGCAAGGGAAAATTAAAAATACGTTTCTCCACATGTTAACTTCACCTGCACACAAACATAATCATTGAAATTCTTTTGAGAGATGAGAGATGAGAGAACTTTACGAAAATGATGCCAAATTTAATTGAAGACTTCTAAGGCTTGCGCCCAGCTGTGAACTTGTGCTGATGGAGGAGAAGAAGAAGATCGATAAATGTGCAAGACTGTAGTTGACTGCCGAATGGCATCACAAATTAATGTATGGAAATTATCATAAGTTCGATAATGATATTTCATTTAATTAATTTCCAAAGAAAGGGTAAGAAGTCATTTTCTAATATTTATTTTGAATTTCATTTTAAAATTTAATGTTAAGTCCTCGTAAGTCTTTGTGCACAAACCCTAACAGTTTTTACACCGTCGTAACATTTTTTCTTGTACGTTTTTATAAGTGTTGTCGCCAAGTTAACAATAGACGATACCTGTCTGTCTAAGACAATATTCCAGAACAAATTGCACAGCAAGGTGCTTTCAGTATAAGATTAAATATTAAACAAAGCATCACCTCTGTACGTGAGCGGACAATATAGATACCGGTGAGGTAAATTGTATGCAAGTAAATCTAATTGTAGAGGTAGCCGTGAACACACGTTTTGACATTAAATGGTCAAACAGGACATGTACCTGTGCATGTTTATGCCTGGCCAATAATTCATTATATAAGAATAGAATACGAAACACACTAAACGATTGCAGTAACTAAGTATTGTGTGTAATTTGTAAAGATTAAACAAAATGTCAATAATTTTGCCACTAGTTTATGGAATGCTGGACGACTTTCAAAACGAAAACTAAACGTACCTGATGATCGTTAGTAGACAAGATCGTAGTCATAAATGTATTACCATTAATAAATGTTTCGTGATAAAGCTCTGATGCAATTGAATACATTAAGTATTTAATTTTTTCATACAAAATAAAAAAAAGGTTGTTTATAAATATTACAAAAGATTAATCAAAATTCTATTAACTCGCAGTTTTGTCTTATCTTTCCGACATAAAGTGTCATAAATAAGAATTCGTAAGTAATCCTTTAACAGTTTCTTTATTGTACTTTGTTTATCAGAAAAAAACATAGTAAATTGAAGAATGAAATGAAGTTATGTCATTTATGTACTACCCAAGACAAACGCATGTAGATTCTTATTTTGCCGTCAACCACATCACGTGAACCACATGAAGCTATACTTGACTGCACCAGACTTTGGGCAAAAAGGTATAAAGTTAAAACTATAAATTATTATTTCTTCAATTTACGACAACCCTAAACATTGAAATAAAACAAATTTTACGTACTTCTATAAATAAGCAGTTTATACATATTTTAGTTAAGTTGGTTATGTATAATGGGTTTAAATGTTATTTATAAACATTGAAATGAAATATGAGTAGCTGCATAACAGCTTACAATTTCGCTGTCATTCGCGCGTAACTGACCAATTTAAATTATTCGGTCCAATTTATCAAATCGCATCAACATTAGCAGGCCATACATTTTAAAATGAAGCAATTCACTACCTGAGTTCTTTACTCCCGCCTCCAAGGTGACTCGTGACTTTTTGCCGGCGTTCTTTTTTATAGCTACGGCTTTATTATTACGATTCGGACCTCTTTGTGTGGTCGCGTTGAACCGATGCGATTTCCATAGCGTAAACACAGTTTAAATGTAATTTTACGTACTTTTCATAAGACATCGTTCGCAGGCGTTTGTGCCAAATGCAACTAGCGTGCGTGCAATTTTACACACATATAAACCGTATCGCCAGCCTTTGTAAGTCCACTGCTGAATACAAGTCTTTCTTAGAAAATGTTAGAAAATAACAGCATTTCATAAAAGGTACTGCTTGCAAAAAAGGTGATGCTGCTTCGCGTTACTCCCAACAGGAGGAAGTCCTCAATTCGACAATTATATGAGTGTTATATAATGAAGGTCAATCGAATTGTTAGGATGTAAGGAGGAATATACTATCTCTTTCTCCAAAAGGCTACCTCAGCCGCAAGCCGTGCACTCTGCTAGCTAACAAAAGGGACTCTGGTGACCGAGTGATGGCGGAAAATCAATCTAAATATCATCATCATCATCATCAGAAGTCCACTGCTGAACATAGGCCTCCCCCAAAGACTGCCACGAAACTCGGTCCTGAGCCACCTGCATCCATCTACTTCCCGCAACACTGCGCAATCTAAATATACCGAAACCAAATCCTACATACTAGTGATAAGGAGCAGCATCTTTAGCACTACAGCCCAGCGTGATAAGAATACTTACAGTTATGTCCCATATAAACTAGATGATCTGATTCGATTAAATAATTATTTTAGGTAAGCAACATGTAAAATAGTACCATTTCGTATTGTATATACTTAAGTAGGAAGTAGTACGTAAATACGTGTTGCGGGAAGTCGATGGATGCAGGTGGCTCAGGACCTAGCTGCGTGGCAATCTTTGAGGGAGGCCTATGTTCAGCTGTGGACTTGTGATAGGCTGAAATGATGATGATGATGAAGTAGGAAATATGTTGTGATGACTTGGTCCTGGATTATACCGCTTTTTACTGCCGATATTTCGTAAAATCGTGATACTGCCCTGGTCAAAGCGACCTCTGGAATGGCTCTACTACGTATGACAACCGGACTGTAGCTTTGACTGAATTTTGATTGTTGCAACAAGTCATGAGATAACTTTTGGCCTTTTAGCAAACAGGCAGAATGCACTTTTATATTTTTTATTAGTTTCCACCTCATGACACCTCTGAGGGTTAAGATGGAATACCTCGTTACCAGTGAATGGGTCTCCGTTTCAATCACTTACCATACGAAACACAGTGATAATGAGTTGTTGTTCTACGCTGGTATTCTATGAGTGTGTGGTACTTCTCCGGTCGAGCCGACGCATTAGCGCTGCAACGTAACTCTACTCCACTTAAAAAGTATGATGTTATGTTCTTTCTCTCGTAATGGCGAAAAGTGGGCTGCGGAAGTTATTAGGAAATTGAAATCTCGCTCTATCCTTGTGGGTGTCAAGCGAGAGAGTTTATGTATTATGCATGTACTCTTAATTTTAATTTCCACTATTTTTCTAAACTTACCTTATTTTTATAAAACATAATTTTAACCTTTTCGAAGAGGAATAATTCTAAAAATATACATTCATTTTTAATAAAAATGTAGCAAAGAAATGTTTTAATGAACCTCTTTGGAAAAAGCTCTTTAGAAGAACAACGATAACTCTAATAAAAATTTCGATAATCCAATTAAGTTCGATCTCCTGCGGATTCAGGAGTCGGCGCAGCCTCCTGGACCTGTCGCGCGGGACCGCGGCAAGTGGATGCCGACACGTACGTCCATTGTTCACCGTTCCCGCCCCCCATGCCTCCACCGGCGGCACCCCGCCCGTACTCGCCCGATTGTTCCGACACGTAGATACGAAGGACCTAATCGAAAAAGTCGAATAGCCCAAATAGGGTCCACATTTAATGTCCGACTGATAAATCATCTGTTGCTTTGGTATCTGACGCAGTGATTTGTTTCTGTTCCTTTATCATAAAACTATTGGAACAAAAAAGGAATTGAATTGGTGTCAATAAAGTTTACATTTAATAAACGAAACTGTATCTACTTCACGTACAAGAGACAATAAAATCGAGTTAAGTCATGCTTTAATGTGTGGTAGCGGCGTAAATGTCAGATGGGTATTGTAAGAAGCAACTAAGACAAGAACCTTATAAAATGTATGCCTGATTTCGAAGCAAACCCGGTGACGTGGCTCCGGATACCTTACTCACCAAACAATACGCAGAAGCATAAGATGCCTTTACTTCACGCCGGTATTCTGCGAGGCCGTGGTACCACGCCGGTTGAGCCGGCCCATTCAGTAAGGAGGAGAAGCGAGAAAATAGATTACGAAAACCTGAATAATCCTCAAAATCAATCAAATCAAAAAAATTCGTATTCTCTGCCTTCTCCTAAGGGTGACAGGCCTGTGTGCCAGTGTTCCTAGTAATTAGTTATAACCATACCAAATGTTGTTTATACAATCTAGTTAACTTAAAGGAGCTTACAAGCATTATACCAACACCAATAAATATAATAAATAATATTATAAATGTCTTAATCCCGACATTAACTTTCTCGATATTTCATCTCTATATGTATATCGAAAAGTAATGGATTGATATGAATTGTAAAACTCACGCGAACACCGTCGCCTACGTAGGTTTTATATGAATGATAAGTTACGCTTCGCATCGAATCTGTTCCACACACGTTTCTAATTGTTAATTACGAGTATACGTATAAGCAATAGTATGAATCAGAAGAACAATATCAATCAACTCACCACTTATATATTACCTTGATGGAAAAGAAAAAGAGCACCACCCTTCCTTTCACAAGTGGACTACTTATAAAAATAAATGATTGTAATGGATTTCCACGAAGTAATACCTGACTCTATTAACTACCTCGTTTACGTATTAAAAAATATTAACAAAAATAATTACAGACTTACATTTAATTTCGGAGACTTGCTTTAACAGTTTTAAACCAAGTGAAGTGTGTGAATCGAGTAATTTTGACAAAGAATTTACATTATGTGATTTGTTATCCCAGAGAATTCTAAGCGAGTAAATAACTCTCAGTAATTGTTTCGTGGTTCGCGTAACTGAACAGAAACTTGCGATTGTGTCCTTTTGAAGTCGTACTAACTCATAATTTACTGTGCTACAGGGCTACTTTCTACTTGTATGTACATGTTAAAATATTCTTATACAAAATATAGACGCAAACTATAAAAAATATTTCAAATATTACTTTTACGTAAATTAACGCAACTCTGGTTCAAAAAGGTTATGTAGTAGATAAATCTTATTTAAATATTATAAATATATATAATTACATAACTATACAGCATATATTTATTTATTGTTTTCGCGAAGTTACGCGAACACTACACATTTGAAATGAAACTATTGTTTAATTCATAGTTTCATTTCAACGTTAAAAACAATATGGAGAGAGACACTTTTATTAGGTGGTAGATTCTTTCTCTACCTAGGAGTTGTCTAGATAGGTTACATATTTCTGCCACTAAACAGCAGTGCAACCACTGTTGAACTGCTATTCCGGTTTAAATGGAATAGACGGCCAGTATAATTGCGGGCAGTGAGGCATTCTATCTTAGTCCTCAGAGTGATAACGCATCTGCTACTTTCTTCCATTGAAATTGTTTGCAGGTGCCCATAGGCTGTAATAGCTACTTATGATCAGATGGACTTATTGAGTAGTTTTTCACCTCGATTCAATAAAAAAATCATACCGTATTTGATCAACAACGGTATTATAGCGAGGTAATGTCAGAAATAACTAAAAGTAATAATGAATATTTATGTTTATGCCGTCATCGGGCTTTCTGTTCACAACGTTAACTTACTAAATTAATATTTCGATGTTTACAACTACTCGAATGAAACTTGTATAGGTAATAAAAATCTATAAAAGAGGTCCCAGAAGATGTTAATTTATAATAATTTATCAGCAAAAACGTAAAGCCTTGAGAAAATTGATTATGAAGAAAGCATTTTGTAGACTCAAAACAAACATGCGCAAAGGACAAAGTGCGTGTCATGAGCGCAACGGCCTTAGCCAGGGCCGGGCGGGCGGGCGCGGGTAAACGCCGCCGGGCCATGGGAAAATCAGGCTTCGGCGCCCCCGCCCCGCGCGCCCATTGGGCCGCCGGGACCCGCCCCGCGCCCCACCCGCGCCGATAAATACTACGTCGTCGCGCGCATCTCCTCATTCCTCGCTCACTGCTCACTCGCAGCGCACGCGTTACGCGATATCGTACCAAACCAGTGTTCGTGTTCAGTGACCCTCGAGATGAAAGCCATAACGGCAATGTGTGCGACTGGAGCCTCCGTGCCGGCGATTGCTGGCGGCAGGGTACAGAGGCATCGAGACGGTGAGAATGCCGAGATACAGATGTACCTATCTAAGTTACAAGACCTGGTGCCCTTCATGCCTAAGAACAGACGGATCTCGAAACTGGAGGTTATCCAGCACGTGATAGACTACATTTGTGATCTGCAATCAGCCTTAGAAAACCATCCAGCTGTGGGACAGTTTGAGGCAGAAACAGTACTCGCATCCTGCTCTCCTCCTTCGCCGAAGTCAAGACGCCGTCCCCTCGGTGTCCACACAACGCCAAACACCATCCTGCGCACTCTTCCCACACAGCATCACTCCACCCACACGGTAAGTTGATTAAAAAATCTTATATCTTATTGTGACTCATGTCATTAACTAATTACTATCATCTATTAGTATCGGTCCTTTTGTAAAATAACATAGCTTCGTAAAGTAGGTATAAATCGTTAAATTTATCATGCGTTCATGTCTCATCATATGCTTAAGTACGAAATTACATCCAATAAATTGGAGAGGTAGTTAAAACTTTCATTTTTCTAAAATTCAAATCTACATTCATAAATTACAAATCAACATCGATTCTTAATTCATATAGGAGCTTGGTTCTGGCACACCGCTCGAATAGTAGAGACACTATTGCATAAAAAGTAAATGAAATCGGCCGTGTCGATGTTTTTGCGGCGCGCACCTGCGCGTTTCGCAAGCGCGGGAAGGTAAAAGCGGAGATGCTGAGTGTTTCACAACACGTGGCGCCGAACACATTACAGTAAACAATTGACATAGCTAGCGCGTTTTAGGCAATATAGACAATATATCTAATATTACTGTAAATTGCAAATATGTAGGGTCAATAAATTTTCGCTCCTCCAAGAAAAGTAACTATTATTCACATTATTGTTTCTACAGAGTTGTTATAGTCGATGATCGATTACGTCACAATGTCATGAAATCTGCAGAATCGGTAAACAAGCAGTCGCAATCTAAACCGCTATTCACGCACGCGTGACGGCTGCTTTGAATTTCAGCCTTGAAGCGCGGCCACCTGCGCCGGCGCCGCGTAAACGACCATGTACTGACACACAATCTGAATATTCAACGACATATATAAGTTGCCTCGTTTAACATTCTACTTCACACCTGCGTACAGTCGCTATTTCTTCATTTTCATTCAATATTAATGTACACTGTCAAAGTTCGTTTCCGGCAACTTTGCATTAAAATGCACAATTATACGAACGCTCGAAATCAAGTCGAGATTGTTCGGCAAACGTCCGCTGCGTGGCAGGTGCATCTCGCAGGATTTATTCACCCACACGCCCAGGGCGCAATGCCCGCTCGTTTATACTTGGTCTCGGCACGTAAATTTTAATCACTGCCATTGCCAGTTGTTAGAACTGAGGAAAATGTTCAAAACAGCCGTGATTTAGGAGACGCATGCTTTCATGCGAAAATTACAACGACATGAGTGTCGCGCCATAAATGTATGCTCGGCAGTTGCGCTCCGTTATCATCTTCATGTGAAATCTCGGCTTCACTAACGATAAATTAAACGTAAGAACCGTATCTAAACATTCTTGCATTGCATTCAACATTATGGATTTCACGTGCGTATTGAATCATTCGTGACCATTGTAACTCTTTGTACTCTACGGCTGTTATTTCTATTTATCTTTATACTTGTTTATCCGTGGCATAGGCAAGTAGTTACAAATCACGTGGTGAGGCGGTAACAGCTGCCGGTAATAGTCAATTACTTAGTTTTAACCTTGTCTGAAAATTTAAATTGCTACTGTTCGTACTTTAATTATCAT
This sequence comes from Bhutanitis thaidina, assembly GCA_029286595.1. Taxonomy (NCBI): domain Eukaryota; kingdom Metazoa; phylum Arthropoda; class Insecta; order Lepidoptera; family Papilionidae; genus Bhutanitis; species Bhutanitis thaidina. Next base: position 6,314,324 of record JAGSMS010000010.1, read on the forward strand.
GACTTATTCAACTACGTACAAACACCGAACGGCGACTGTTACAATTAGCCCCGGGCGCCAGCGGTATCGCACTCTATCCTCGTTATTTACAAAAACGCCTTCACAACACTTCCTGTAATGGAATGTCAATTAATATGACTACATTCCAAAATATGACTGGATATTGGACCTCGCAAGGACGTTAAGGCGCTCTCTTAGATTTCAACTCGAGATCCGTAATGGACGAACGTGTTCGAAAAAAATAAAAAAACGATCCCGGGGCGATCGTGCCGGCGCTCAGTAACTTCATAGTGCGCGTCGTGAGGCGGCATTTTATGGAAGTATCTCTCAGGGCATCGAGCGCTGTGCTACATAGCTCGGTCACGATCACACGCCATAGGTACTATCGCGTCGGTAATTGCTACCCGCGGCATTCTACTTATAACTCCCACGAAGACATTACATCCATCACTATCTTCGCTTCACAATAATCACACAAATGCTTTCCTTATTGTTCGATCATTGCCAAAGATATCGTTTAAGTCTATTGGCCAATTTGCCCTTTTAACTTTCACGATTCTTAAATGTCAGAACTAGTCCTCTTGCGGACTCTTGTTTGACTTTTGACTCTGAGCATAATAAGCAGTTAATTACTTTAATGAACACGGTTTAGCGTGTAATCCACGTCCACACCCCTTTAAATTCAACACAATAAACCCCGCACCCCATTCGTAATGTTTTTCCCATACAACTGTTCACTGGTGCAATTATTTTATTTCTTTCCATGTTGTCTTCGCTTTCTCAGCTTTGTTACAAATATGTCGATATCACTTAGTCATCCAATTAAGGCCCGCATGGTGCCTTTTAAAATCAATTAAAGAACCCCATGTTTGATTCCGTTATAAATGTTTGTAACGAAAAGTTAAACTTATCATCATCGCTTCCAGTCTGCTAGAAATGAAGCCAGATAAATGTATGGGCAAAGCCAGTCTACGCCTACGCGCGCGTCCCCGTCGGTGACATTAACGAGCCGCCAGGTGTCCGCGCCTACGCAACCTCGCCCGCTCCTCTGAATATCTTTGTCTCCCCGTACCTCGCGCATAAATCGCGCACGTGAAAGTTTTATGACCACCTTTACGCTTCTCCGAAGTAATAAACCGAGCGGCGGCGAGTAGACAATGCAGCTCCGCCGCGAAACTTCTCGGCGGACCTTCGTACACGTGCAACGATTTCGCTGATCGCCTGGATTCCATCGCCGATCGATCGGGGCATTGTGCGGGTAACGGTCGCTCACAGCTGCGCGAACACACGTGGTAGCGCCGGTGCCGGATAGCTAAATAAATGCGACGCACCTATTCATTATCTGATCGACAATGCTCGTCTCATAAAGGGATTTCACGTGTTCGCTCTCGCGAAGTCCCGATCCGTTCGGGACATGTGTGCTCTCCCTTCGGCATGTATCCGTAAATAGGGTATGGCCACGTGCGGCCGTTCAGCTGTGTCGCGGATGTGAGCGGACGGGAAACAGTAATCTAACACTTGCCGATACTCGGAAAGTTGCAGCGAAATTGCCGCCTAAGTAGTACGTTAAATTAAATCGGGCATAACTCCGTCGTGTTATAGTGGTTAATAGACCAATCATACCATACGTGACGCCTGCACTCAAATTTAGGGTAGCAAGTAACTGGCCCATTGTGTGGACTCTAATGAATTAAAACGGTGATGAAACAGAGCGCATATGCGGTGACAGATGGCCGGACGCGGGCCGGGCGGGATGCGTATGTGCTGCCCAATATAAGTATTACTTGTCGCAATCACTAAAACTAACAACCGTAGTTTGGCGTATGAGGGTCTGCTTTATTTAACTACGGCACGTATACAAACATGATAGTAACTTGCTGGTTATTATAAACACATAAGATCATAGAAATATCTTAGTTCTGCAAAATTTCAATAACATTCTATTTCGTTTGTTACAGACTCCTGAAAAGCAAGACCAACCAGACAGGCCGATGTCATGCTAATTGGTGATTAGGTTAATAAGGACATTTTAATTTATGGTGAAACGTGAAGTACCTCGAGGCGCGAAGAGCCGGTGGGAGGCGGGGCACTGTCCGACACCAGCGGGTGCCTCCGTGACAGTTCCAGTGAACATCGTTTCTCGATGATATCCTAATGTGATCTCGTTACGATCAATAAACTACGTTAATTTAATTAATTTGTGGCATTACACGAAGACTTGAGCATTGCAATGCAATATGCCGTCGCTCCACTAGCGGACGGTGCGACTGCTTGTTTTGTTAATAGCGTTTCTTTTTTGTATAAAGCTTTACTAGTTCTTAAAAATATGAACGTAAATAAGTTTGTAAATATATCGAGTGGTTTGTGAAACATCTAAATAAATGTATTGCCAGTTGCCACCTGTATTTTGTTTTGTATTTTGTATTAAAATAGTGTATAAATTTGAGAACACGTTGCATACAAGGTTATAATTTGTCTATGTAAATCTGCTTTCTCTTAAAATCACTTTTAGATTCTTAGTTTCTAAACGATGCTTCCATTTATATCAAAGATGTGAATCAATTTAAAGTTGATTTACCTATTATAATTTAAGTTAAAAACTTCACTAGTGTGATTATGCATGGCAATTTTGTTGCTAATAGAGTATTGAATTATTTTGGTGACTTGGTGTATGTGCTAGACGCAAGAGTTCTTTTTTTAATTTAAATCTTGCGTAGAGCACGAGTAATATGTAAATAGTGTACGTAAAGTGAAAACATATATAAAAAATTTAAAGGCAAATTATCAATTTGAAAACTATTATGATTTTATTTTGAATTTAAGGTGAAAATGCTTTAATTATCTTATATAATTCTTATTATGGTGTATTATGATTTTAATAGACTGTTATAGTTTTAGTTATTGAGGGATGCGTTGCAAGTGTCAAATGAAATTGTATTGTTGATAGAATACTAGTTATGTGGTGTGACATTATATGCTCTAGAAATTCTGACTGCGTTCACGAAGCTGACTGACACTTCATGAAGCCGAGTTCCATCTCACGTCACAAACTGTATCTCCTAGTAGAACAAAACATTACAAATCCTTGTTAATTTCATCTTTGTTTCGATTATAAATCTTTGCACTGATTTTACAAATTAATCCACTCTATGAATCAGACGATCTAAAAAAAATAAAAAAGTATTTAAAAATCTTCTTTTTTTCTTTGTTACGAATATCTCATTCCTGAATATTTCCTCCACCTTTCCTTGTGATAAAGGCGTTGTACAGCGATTACTAATTGATTGCAATTTTTAAAACTGATTAAGATCCAAGATCTCGACGATGAACACATATTAGAAAAATAATAAAGCACTTTTTCTAGCATAAGAGTATGTACAGTTATTAGGCATAATATGGCCGCGTACACCAACTGGAACTGCTTGATGGACTTTCTGCAGCTGGCTATTATGATAAGTAGAAGCCTGCGCCAAACAATGAAATAATTATAGACTTTCGTTTTATTCAGTATCAAACTCGTAATATATTGGTAAAGACTTTTGCCTATGTAAAATAACTTCTAAAACATATTTTAAATAATTCATAACCTTAACAAGTATATGCAGAATTGTTTACTATAATATTTACAATACCTTGTAAAATTAGAAAATGATAATTATTTTTTTCTAATAATTCAATGAAAGCTGTATTGACAACACAATATATTCGTGTAATTATACATACTCCATTGCAATAAGCGTAGTCGAAGTTAGCAAGGAATACAGAAGAGTGAATAGTCATCATATAGTTATCATCTTCACGTCTACGTATCTTATGCGCACACGCCACAGATGGCGACGGGATTTGATTTAATAAAATAATCTTGTTTTTCGTCTCCTTGGGAGCTTGTTACATCCATTAGCTCCTCATATAACTTTTTTAACTGATCAATAGTTACATGAAGCTTAATTAATACAGTTTTTGCTTTCCTTTTATTTTACATGTTGTTAGTGTTACAAAGACATTAAAGTTACAAACGTTTTTCGGCCTCTATTATTCTTTGCATAAATACTGAGATAGTATTTGTCTTGGGATTAAAGATTAAAAATATATTAATTCTATTCGACATATTTACACCCGAAATTTATTAAAGACATTAATACTGGTGCATACGGTTCCAACTGTGCGCTGAAGTGACTTATTATCTCTGTAGGTCTTGCGAACTAACAGGTTTAAGATTTCATATTATTGATAACCAATTCCACAAGCGATAACAGACACCTCCCAAACTGCCATGCCAGTATGGCAGAATTAAGAATAGTTTTTTTTATTTTATGAACTCTGTTACCGTCTGAATCAAGCAAGGATCCGGATTTTTATCAAATCTAAACTACTTAGTATTATTAACGGCTGTGACGGTAACTGCTACAGTAGCGTGCAAATAAAACAGTTTTGTTAGTTCATGGTTTATGAAGCATTCGGTGTGTTATTTTCTGTTTCAAAGGATAAATCTAGGATTTGGCAAACAGATATGCTGTATGGCAGTCCCAGGCACTTTGCTGTACACGGATGTTTTCGTAATTGAAACAAGTATTATGTCATCGTAAAATTTAAAACCGAGAATGGAAAGTGACTTTAGATCGCGTAACATTAGAACATACAATACACTTAAAAAGTAAAGTCAAATAGCAGCTTGTAAACACTAAGCAATACATTCTCTCAAATATTTCAGAATGCTTTAGAGCCGGGAAGGGTCCGCCAGTGTGCTTCAGTGCGGGTTGGTGAACTTCACACGTTCTCGAAATAATATTTTTATTCCTCAGACATGCAGGTTTCCTCCCGATGTTTTTTTCACCGACGAGCACGTAGTAAAATCAAAACTTAAAATTGCAGGCACCGGAAACCGAACCCAACACCGTCACTCATGTAAATACATTTCTAAGGTACATGTAGTATTCAAAGTTGGGTATATTCGCGTATGTCTCGTGAGGAATCTACAAAAATGGAGGCCTTCGTGAACGGATGCGGTGATCACGCGATTGCATCACGGCCAATTATCGCGACTACAATATTTGGTCAGCTGCGAGCTAGCTTTACACTCCACAATCCCCTTGAATATTGCGAAATGAACCTTTTGCCATCAGTATTAAAGTTTCGAATTGCTTACAATATTATAAAAGTTAAATCGAACAATTTTATATCATAACAGCCTATGAATAAAGTTGAAAACAAGCCAAACGACGCAATTACTTTGTAACAAGTTTGCTCACCAAACATTAACACAAGAGTTATTAAAACGTTCAACAATACGGCTAATTATCAAGGTAAGCTTGTGAAAAACAAAAAGAAGGGAAACTTAAGACAAAAATAGAAACGTAAAAGATTAAAATAGACGATTGCGACCCTGCCAGGATTCGAACCTGGAATCTTCTGATCCGTAGTCAGACGCGTTATCCGTTGCGCCACAGGGCCGATGACAGGATAATCAAAATTTTGATATCGTATATCTACTCAATATAATGCATTGTTTATAGATTGAATAATACTAGTATCACTTGTGATCAAAATTCGACCATTCTTACTTGAACGCTATGAGGAAAGAACGGGAAAGAGGAAAGAGGAAGTTAACCCTTACCGCAACACTTTTTGTGTAGAAAAATCATATGAGCACTTAATTTTATCTTTGTCTTCGATTTTCTTTTTGTGCATACCTATAGCACTATACCCTTCGAATGTTATAAGTTTCATTCTCTCCGTTTATAATAAATACTAAAAAAGCTACCACCATTTCGAAGTGCACGTATTAATATAATGATTATCTAAATTTCTGATACAATTATTAAGAGACAGCACAGAAGCTGTCTGGATAGGAGATTTTTCCACATTCTTATTTATACCTAGCAAAACTAACTCTCTCAAAAATTAACGTATGCTTTTTACCAGCTGTGGAACATTTATAGACTTTCTTCTTCGTCTGTTTACACCAACTTTTTAAGAAATGGTAACGTTATTTTATTGCCCCATTTCTATCAACTTGTGTCTTTCTGTCTGTTCGGAACAAATCTTAAAAACGATTTTTAACTGACTCTCCGAAACATTAAACATAGCATTGGATGACAATGCAATATTAACTAGTTTTCTTGTCTCTCTGTTTTAACGAAGCATATTATTGTTAATATAATTTAAAGAGTAATTTTTTGAGATAATAATTTAAAGAAGTAATTAATTAATATATAATACAAGAACGTTTCCAAATTGTAATTTTGATCTGGAGGATCCACGTTTCTAAAAAATATTTTTCTTTCTCTATTAAAATATAAAACATTTTTCTTTTCTTTTGTAAAGAAAAACATTTTTATTTTTTTTCAGAAACTATAATTTCAACAAAAGAATATTTCAGCACTAGTGTACTCACGACTAACGATTTTTTTCTATTAATGTGACATCGACTGGGTAAATAAGCGTTACATACTATTATATAAATAAACCCACTTTTTTCACTTTAATTATCGATAGGCTTACGTTTGCCACATCCAAGTTGATGATGCGATCGAATATGTAGCATGGTTGCCTATAAGGAACCTATACATTATAAAAACTCAACCTGAATTCACCTTGTTTATAGCTTTCCGGAAACACCGACGCCGGCAGAGAATTCCACTCCTTAACCGATCGCATGATGAAGGTCGAAGCGAAACGCTTAGTGCACACAGGGGGGGCTTCAACCATAAATGGATGGCGCATTGATGTACGTCTGGTTAACCAATGTAGGAATGGAGATGGAGGAATTAAATTATGTAATTCCAATTCACTCGCACCAAAATATATCCTGTAAAAGACGGACGGGCTTGCTACCCTGCTCGCCGATCACGATCGGACTTGTGCTTGATACAAATTAAAAGGCAGTAGGAAGTATTGCTACGCCTTCGGTAGTATGCCAGTTTCCTTACAGCTACTTTTGTCGAGAACTCTGCGAAGTAGAGGTTGGGTAAAAGGGTAACACGTAAAGGCTCAAATTATTCAGTGAACGGCAAGGATACATCTCACAAAGTAGGTGCCAGGTGGAGTAGACTTCTCTCTTTTTCGAAGCATTTAACTAGACATGGTTGGCATCACCCGTATCGGACAAGGGCTTCAACTCAAGCTCATTCGATTAACCACATCGTCCCTTATAGACTGAATTTGCGTGCCACTAGTGCGTGCGTCAAATGTGCATCTCTCTACGACCGTGCTGTCGTTGGCATACCCAAGGATACCGGGTTTGAGCAAATTATTTATGTGCAGAAAAAACAGTTTTACAGAGAGAACTGACCCCGTCATTGATTGCAACTTGATCAGACACGCAGCGCTCAAAGACCTTGATTGATCTTTCCACCAGAAAGTCCAAATTTCATCTACTTAAACCAGCTTGGAAACCAAATGCTTGAAACTTACTGATAAGTAAAAAAGCCTTTCAGATGTCAAGAGACACAGCAAATGCTTCTCCGTGATTGTCGATGCCCTCACTACAGATGTGGGTGGCATATGCAAGAAAGTCCTCAGTGGACCAGTTTCGGTGAAATTCATATTGTCGGTCACTGAGGAGGTCATTCGCTTGAAGGTATGCCATGAACCTGTGGTTCAGGACTATGGCTGGAATACCGTTTGGGCCACTGGCTTAGTTCACATTCAAGTGATCGTAAGGTAGTGTAAAAAAATTATATTTGTCTTTTTCTTGTTTTATTTACTTTTATTCTAATTTTACTTGAAAGATTTTGTTTAGCAGCTTCGCCTCCATTATATGTTTATCTCTGCTTAGCCTAATCGTTGCCTAGGAGAGAATGCTTTTAGGCATTAAGTACGGCATGTGTACCACAGTTGGATGTATATTTAAATAAATAAATAATTTATTGAATAAAAATAAATATCGTGTGCTTTTCGAGATAGCTAAATTTCTGTGAGAATCCAGAGAACCCACTTCCTTCCAAAATATAAATTTTCAGTTTTGAGAAAAATCTGTGTTTGGACAAAATGCAGACTTAGACTATAACAGCCGTAAGCAAACACTTTGGAAATTTCTCTGGAAATTGCATCTGGCTCCCATACGAACCGATCGCCTCTACAGAAAATAGCACAAATGCATGGCCTTCCATTTAAATCCTTTTAATATTTTTTGTATTTGTTCGCGTTAGATGGAATTTTACCTTCTTTAAGTACCTATATCGGAATGCAAGTGAATTGGAATCTCTAGTGGATACGTAGAGAGTACAGCAAACATCGTTATCACATGTGATAACGCTAACGCGATTACACAGGTGTAGCCGCACCGACGACCTTCACGCCGGTACAAGTGTCTTATTGCCTCGACGTGCGACCTGTTGTACCTACTCGATATGTTGCATATAGTTCTAAGATTCATATCATTATCGGAACAAATTGGATAAAGTCAAATCCTTGATATAAATACCACGCCTCATAACTCGGAAGCTTTTGAGGGTGTGTATTATTATCGATTTTTCAAGGTCTCGCGATTTACCCACCTTAAATCATTTCTACGAATTCTATACTGCATTTATATATAATAAAAAATATACCATTATTAATACAAGACTATTTCAAATCAGTTAAGTTAGATTAATGTGAAAGAAAATCCGATAGAAAAAAAATTGGTTGTCAATTCGATATGTACGTCTGTAATCACAATTACGCCCAAAAACCTTTACGTATACATACATACATACATAAATACATATATCCACCTATTGTCCCCAACGGGGTAGGCAGAGACAATCTTCTTCCACTTACTAACGGTCCTGACATACGTCTTTCGCTTCTTCCACTTTCATCAATCTTTGCATGCATGCTCGTTGGTTTAGATAACTCTTGACCTGGCCTTTATCCAGAACGCCTCCGATTTGATCGTGAAATGTTCGCCTTAGTCTTCCTCTCCCGACTCTACCATTTACACTCGCCTCATATATTTGTTTCGGCAACCTACTTTCATTCATCCTCTCCACAAGTCCAAACTAGCTCAGCATCCTTTTCTCAATTCGTGTCACTATAACGTCTTTCACGCCACAACGCTCTCTGATTACATTATTTCGAACCCTGTCAGTTATCTTCACATCAATCATACTTCTTAACGCTCTCATTTCTACTGCATTTATCCTGCTTTCATGCATCTTCTGCCATACCCAGCTTTCGCTTCCATATATTAGTGTTGGTGTCAATACCCTTCTATGCACAGCCAAACGAGCTTTGTGAGATATCGTCGCACCTTCCATCTCTCGTAAATCCCGAGTAAACAAGCTCATTCACTTGCTCTAAGCTATCTTCCCTTATCTTGATACATACTACCATCATCCTCTCCTCTCTTTCAAACACCATAACCTTTGTCTTATTAAAGTTTACTTTCATTCCCTTTCTTCTTTCCAGTGCCACATTCATTATTATCACCATTGCCTGCACTTCCTCAGCCGATGACGCAAATAAGAATTGATCGTGGGCATAGAGCAAATATTTAACAAGCAACTCATTCATTCTTAGTCCACAATCACTCTCCTTCAAATCTGTCAAACAAGTATCCATGAATAAATTGAACAGCCATGGGGATATCAAACCAGTCCGTGTACGCCCCGTTTATTCTGATACAAGCTCTTGAACCCTCATATAGGGATTTCAGTGCTCGTATCAGATGCTCACTCCAAGCAAAGATAGTGCCGACCACAATTAATTTCTTACCACTTTGAAATAGGCTTTCTCCAAATCTATGAAAGCGCAATAGACTTTTTTGTTCTTAGACCTCTACGTATCAACCCTATTTTTCCTATTAACTTCAGATTCATATAGAAATTGTTTTTTTTTTATATCTCTATACTATCTTGTCAATGATAATAATTTTTTTTTATTTTGTTTATTATTAATGATTTTTTTAAACATACATGAGTGTTGGAATCTTGCATTTTTGGATTTTCCAAAAACTATTTTTAATTTGTATCTTGGATATAGCATTAACATGGAAACTACTGCCTGTAAAATCTAAGGATTTGTTCAAGATGTCTTTCAGATAATTTGGGACATTGAACTTCTTTAAATAGAAATGATTATTTAACTTGAATATAAGGTGTGACAGGAATGTGATATTTACAGTAAAGAAAAATAATAGTAGCTACTTATAAATAACCCAATACTGAGGGAAAGCCTCTTTTTAATTTTAAGAAGGATTTGGTGCCAAAAAGAGTCTCGTCCAGTGTGGGTTGGCGGACAGCACATGTCCAAATGTGTATGTGTAAAAAAGGACTTATTATATTTCTTAGAATGCAGGTTTGTTATGTGTTGCCGAACAAATTTTCTTCGACGTGGTCAATTCAGCATTCAGAATTAAATTTTAGATGTGCCGGTTAATCATGAATCGAATCCAAGTCACTTGCGTACTATAAAATTAAAACGAGAACTCAGCTCCTGAGCTACCACTATGTAGAACCCACAACATTTCATAAAGTGTTATTATAAATTAAGAGACCGCTTAAATTAACTTAACATGTAGATCCAATGAACATGCTTACTCAATTAAAACAACATTAAAATTTGCATAAACCTCATTCGTCGACACTTGAAACATTATGCAATCATAGCTCTACAATGTTACAATTTAATAAATTAAGGGAACTCATCAATCACGTCTCAGAAATTAGGACAATATTTACCAGTTTCATTTCACAACTTGATTTATGATTTACATACATGACACATTTCTAACCAAGAAAGTAGATTGCAATGAAATTTGTGCGATTATTTTATTTCATAACTTAATTAAAGAGATACGCAAACTATATGTTATTGTAGAAAACTAACGTACAAGGGAAAAGCCGCCCGTCATGCCCTATTTCCCGTAGAGACGAAAAGTAGTTTCGTTCTGCTGCGCTGAATCGTGCCAAATGAAAATCTTTCTACTCCTACTACCATGGGCGACAGGCGCAGGTCTTCATATCTTATAAAATGTTACCTCATCGTATCCCTCCAGTAAATATTGTATGTTACAGAAACAAATGGGTAAAACAGTAATTGTCGTTTCTCCTTCATTGTCGTTATTCGCTTCAGATTGAATAATCTCCTAAGAAAGGTGTAAAAAAATTAACAAGACTAGCGACCGCTCATAAGGATGCTCTCGTATTTTATTTATTTATAAAGTAATTTCACCGCGAGCGATAACAGCGCAGGTGGTGTACACAGGTGTGGGTTATCAGCAATACTTCGCGCCTCTGGAACCCGTTAAGAATCGTGTTACACGCATTAGCCGCACAGTACGCTCGCACTGAATTTTTATACCCGCGACACGATCACAAACTGCGCACTATAATGATAAGTTCCGGAAATTACATTCAAAGAGCGATAGACTACTACGTCTTTAGAGACCGTCTTCGTTTATGATTGTGTGCAGACTTAAGAAAGCGAAAGATAAACCCATCGATGGCATTTTGTGAAGGTTATAAAATTCTAAACAATTTTTAGTAAATCCATCAGTCGGCAAAATAATGATCCCAAGCCAATAGTTCAATCTGGTTGGTAGTGATCCTGCCTCCGAAGTGTGACTGTCGCGAGCTTGAGTGATACTAGGGACCAACATTTGTATAATGAGTATAAGTGTTTATACCTGTGTCATAGATGTCTAATTTAATGATTATTTTTCTACACAGATGTAGATATATCGATCTAATAACAAGTGTATAAGCTATAATGATTAAAAAAATATATATATTGTCTCAAATATCACAGACCTACGAACCTTATCCTGAGAAACCTCCGACCTGTATGTCGGAGAGGGACAGCAACGGTAAACTGCGAGCAGTCTGGTGCAATAACCAATCTACGCGTGACGATTGCGGCATGTCCTCTTAAATTATGGGATCCTATTAAGAGGTTAACCGGTCCATGCCCGCTCGAGGACGAGCATACGATAGACATTTCCCCAAGTAGGGTAGGTTAGTAGGGTTAGGTAGGTAAAGTAAATAGGTATGTAAGGTTATCTTATCTACCCTACGGTGCCATTTTCAATGAAATATCTTGGAAGTTTTTTATTAAGAAAAATACCTTAAATAAATCTGACCAGTGCCTAATTGTGACCAACATTAGCCTGTTTATATTAATATGTCGGTGACCATCTTCAGAAACATATGCACTCAATTTACACTTAGTAAATGATTGCTTATCGTTAAAAATGTAAATAAATGATTAATGACAATTGACCCGGAAACCTAAGTTTTGCTTTTGTCGCTAATCTTGTTTATCATTGTAATATTATCATAATCGAAGGAGCCATTTCTAAGATAAAGCGGTAAGCAGACAGGTGGGTAGGTACGGCAGGTGTTTGCACTAGCGAGGTGTGAGCGCACCGACATTGATAAGAATAATTGATAACGAATAGTTTAATCATAGCGCTCAACACCCAATGTACCTAAAACATTATGACTAACAAGAAATTAGCGATAAATTATTATTTTTATATGTGCATGAAACTATTTTGTGTGTTTTACGTTCTGCGCTTGGGCGTTAAATTTACATGTAAATAACAAAATGTATTTTTAAATGAACGTACTACTGCTGGCTTCAAAGTTGTAGTTTATGAGATATGAGTTTGTTAAAAAAAGGTTCCCGAGTAGCGGCAAAATTAGTATAGGAATTGTCCCCACTACACCAAATTGACCGACAAAGTAACTTTTGTTGGAATCTGATTAGTGAATCGGCAATATATAATCTACTAATCCCATATGGGAGAGGGTTATTTTCAGCAGTAAACTAGATGATGAATGCAACCAGCAAGATCCGTGCCTCTTCTCCAGTGCGGATAGACTACTTTTTTTTTAGTATTATTCTTACAAGCACGTTAGAAACTTAAACTAGAAATAAATTATAGTACTGCGTGCAGGGATTAAGTCCAGCTTGCTAGCCTTGTTTATGAAATTAAATGTCTGTGCTGTGTGATAGTGAGTGGTCTCTCTGAGCTACAACAACCTTATCTACAGTAGTAATATACAATAAAAATCAGACCATATAGTTTAATCGCACTGTCAACACCAATAATAACATAGGTCTGCAAATTCGCAATTCTAAAAATCTACAAAACGAAGACTTTCCTTATGAACTTCCAGCGAACTTTAAGAAAGAAGAAGAAGAAGCTTTTGCCTTACAATGAAACGGTAATAAGCTATACTTTTTTAAAAGCATTTTCTTCGGTTTTGAGATCAAAAATCAGTTCTTTTTTTTAATCGAGTTTTATGATCAACATAAGTAAACAAAAATATGTTTAAATCGTGTTTTGACATTATTAGTATGAAGATGGTTCTAAATTTAAACACACCGTCCAAACGTCGAATCCTAATAAGATTACAGATAACTATATTTTTTTTATAAAGAATTGTGAATTCAGTATCTACGTTAGTAAACCTAAATCCTAGTAAGTATTACCTTACAGGTATTACCAAACGTTAAATAACGTTGTTTGTGGAAAGAATTGCAACAAGAAACCGCGAATTGTTGTAACAAAAGGCAACTAGGCAACGCGGTTATGCTAACCATAACAATGCACCGTTGTAAGCAGCGAAATGTCGTGTATACCTACGCCACGTAATACTGTATAGGTAATATTGCATAATATATTAATATTTAACAATGTCAGCTAAAGCGGCTCTTATTTCAAAACTATGTATAATTATAAAATTCGATTAGAGTACCAGCCTATAAAAGTCCCACTGATATACATAAGCCTCCGCCCATATTTTTATTTTGGAGTCGGGTAGAGTGCGCCTCTGTTCGATTCCCAGGGTGGTGAATTTACATGTCCCTATAAATATTTTTTAATTATTTCTGTGACATGTTGTTCCTTCACGTTGTTTTTCTTCATTGTCAAATGTGAGGTAAATTCGTCACTTAAAATTGCAAATAAAGAATTTTAGTGGTACCAGCACTAAACACCTTTATCGTATTTTAAGTACCATTTGTTTTAGTTATATTTATATTTATAATTTCTTTCAAAAGTTAAAAAGTAAATTCACTATCATCATTTCAGCCTATTAGAAGTCCACTGCTGAACATAGGCCTCCCCCAAAGATTGCCACGAAGCACGGTCCTGAGCCACCTGCATCCATCGACTTCCCGCGACACTGCGCAGGTCGTCACTCCATCTTGTGGGGGGTCGTCCTACACTGCGTTTGCCCGTACGTGGCTGCCACTCGAGAACCTTTTTTCCCCAGCGGTTGTCAGTTCTGCGAGCTATGTGGCCGGCCCATTGCCACTTCAGCTTGCTGATCTTTACGGCTATGTCGCTTACCTTAGTTCTGCTGCGGATATTATCGTTGCAGACTCTATCACGCAGAGAAACACCGAGCATAGCCCTTTCCATAGCGCGCTGAGCAACTTTGAGCTTCCTCATATGGGCTGCAGTGAAGGACCAAGTCTCGGATCCGTTTGTCATCACTGGCAACACCCACTGATTGTATACTTTCGTCTTGAGGCTTTGCGGTATACTCGACGAGAAGATATGACGTAGTTTCCCGAACGCAGCCCAGCCGAGTTGGATTCTTCGATTGACCTCTGAGTCGAAGTTGGACTTACCTAATCGGACAATTTGTCCCAGGTATACGTACTTGTCTACAACTTCGAGCCTATTGTTCCCAACAACAACCGGTATTGGTGTGACATGGACGTTTGACATGAACTTCGTCTTGTCCATGTACATCTTAAGACCAACCTGTTGGGAGACGTTATTGAGGTCATTGAGCATTGTACTGAGCTCCTCCAGCGATCCTGCCATAAGAACTATGTCGTCGGCAAATCGAAGGTGAGTGATGTATTCGCCATTGATGTTGATACCGTATCCTTTCCAGTTCAGCTGCTTGAAAACATCTTCCAATGCAGCGGTGAAGAGTTTCGGGATATGACATCACCCTGTCTTACACCTTTCTGCAGTTGGATTGGTTTCGTACTCTGCTTCTGTACTCGGATAGACATCGTAGCCTCATTGTACAAACACCTCAGCACTTCGATATACCGAGAGTATATCTGGCACCGCTGGAGAGACTGTAGCACCGCCCAAATTTCGACTGAATCGAAGGCTTTCTCATAGTCCACATACGCCAGACATAATGGCAAGTTGTACTCCTCGGCCTTCTGTACAATCTGGCGAAGAGTATGTATGTGGTCTATGGTACTATAGCCTTTTCGGAATCCGGCTTGTTCGGGAGGCTGGAAGTCGTCAAGTCTGTTCACTAGACGATTTGAGATGACTCTCGAAAACAGCACGTAGACGCGGCTTAGAAGCGATATCGGTCTATAATTCTTCAAAAGGCAGTTATCCCTTTCTTGAAGAATAGGACAACCACGCTTCTACTCCACGCTTTCGGCGTAACACCGCCATGAATGACGGAATTAAACAGCTTCTGAAGGACAACAAGTATCGGTTTTCCACCCGCTTTCAGAAGCTCAGCTGTAATTCCTTCCTCACCCGGCGCCTTGCCGTTTTAAGCTGTTTGAGAGCCATCCTAATCTCGCTCAGACTGACGTCCGGGATGTTATCGGAGTAATGTCGGATAAGCTTGGCTCTTGGGTCGTTACTCACATCAATGTGTGGTTTCAACGACGTTGTGTACACCTGTCCGTAAAATCTCTCGATCTCACTCAAAATCTCGGCTCCAGCGGAAATGACTGGGCCGCTTTCGGTCTTCAGCTTGGTCAGTTGGCTCTTTCTGATAGACAGATCTCTGGCGAAGACTTTGGAGCCTTGGTTCCGCTCTATCGCTTTTTCAATACAGGCGGTATTAAATTTGCGTAAGTCTTGCCTCATACATTTGGAGATCTGTCTATTCAGTTGCCGATACGCGGACGCATCCGTTGTAGACTGAAGCTTTATCTCACGCCTGGCTTTCATGAGTTTAAGAGTGTGATCGGAGAGCTTTTGGGGTTTGTTCGTGCGGCGGGTCCTGCAAAACTTAGCTCCTACCGCATGGACAGTTTCCACTAGCCTGCTATTCGTATCGTCCACTGTAACGCAATCGTCTAGGCACTGAAAGCGATTATGCAATTCGAGCTGAAAGCTCTCGGGGTTCTGGATAAGGGCACGTGGTGGGCGGAGCGTAGACTTCACCAGACGAGACCGCTCGAGCCTAATGTTAAGGTTCAGTGTGCCTCTTACCATTCGGTGATCACTGCCGGTTTTTACCCTAGTGATCACAGAAAATTCACTGAACAGCTGACGCTTGGTCGTCATGATGAAGTCGATCTCATTTTTTGTGGTACCGTCCGGGCTCATCCATGTCCACTTCCTGTGGGGCCGCTTCTGGAAATAGGAGTTCATCATAAAGAATCCCTCCTTTGCCATGAAGTCAGCCAGCTGTTGCCCTCTTGGGTTCCGTTGCCCTACTCCAAAGTTCCCCACTATCAGCTCATCGCCTTTTTTCGTACCTAGTTTTGCGTTAAAGTCTCCCATCAACACCGTGTAGTGAGTCTTAGAGCAATGCATGGCTCTTGAAATATCCTCATACATTGCCTCCACTTCATCATCAGGGTGTGTCGAGGTTGGTGCGTATACCTGTATGACCTTCAGCGAATACCTTTTGGTTATTCTGAGTATAAGGTACGCGACCCTACTCGTCACACTTCCGATCTCGATCACGTTGTTGATGAGAGACCTGTGGACGATAAACCCGACACCTCCTTGGGACAGATGGTCACCCTGCCGGTAGTAGAACAAGTTACCGGATTTTAGGATTATAGAGTCCTCTCCTGTCTTCGGACTTCAGTCAACCCCATAATACTCCAGTGTAACTTGCTTACTTTTTCTTCCATTTCTAGTATCTTCTCGTCGGTCCTCAATGTGCGTGCGTTATATGTTGCCAGGTCCAGTCGTTTGGGTTGGCAGCTAGAAATCAGCCGGTGATTCTTCGCACCCCCTGCCTCGCCGTTACCATGGCTGCCACCATAGCCAGGACTAGCGAGGCCGCCGGGGACTGGGGGCCATTGCTTTTTTCTACCTCTCATCATGGGGGGGGTTTGCCTTAGTTGCCACGCCTGGCGAGCGGGTTGGCAACCGCAGTTTTTTTTTTTTGTTCTAGTGCAGGAAGATTTTGCTGCCCATCTCCTAATATAATTTTTTACCATTAGTCGCCTTTTACGACACCCATGGTTAGACAGGGTTGGCGCTATTCTTTACTTCCGACAGCCACACGGAAAAAATTCACTAAAAGTACTGTAATTTTTTTTAATTATTTTTAAAATCCTGTATAAGGTCCAAAAATATAAATAATTTTTTTTAAGAAAATAAAAACGTTATATTACATTTTCTCGATGTATGGTAATTTTATTTTATCAGGGTGTTTGTGTTCACTGCTGATGGCTGATACATAAGCGTTTCCTAGGTGTCAGTAAAAGCTTCTATGCCTTACTTTTGGCAGAAGTTTGATCTGTTACATTTTTGTTGCATAAGCTTGTGCATAAATTGCCTCCATCGAGGCTCTCTTCTGACCAATTGGCTTGCATTGTAGCGATTTTTATTAAATCTGGAAGTATAAAATAACATATTTATTTAAATTAGAATACAACGTATCGATGTTGCATATTAATGGTTTTGCACGCGGATCACTCAGTGGGCCTTATTACCTTTATGTCATCATTTTACAAAACGACCAATAACTTAAATGAACTCTTTGGAACAATTATTAACCGACAAATTAAGCTATTAATAAATAAGATTTCGTCAAAACTTAATATAATACTTTATGGAATAGGATGAACTAAATAACAAAACATAGAAGCGTGGGGGCTGCGCAGCCTTGCGATAGTTTTAGAATCGACTTCTTGCATCTACGTAAACGCTCAAATCATTTAGAAACATTTAGCGGGTAATGTCACATCTATTACTATTTTTTTTTTGATGGGGGAAAGGTGCGAACCTCTCCTACTATGTCGGGATCAACAAATAAGTTTTTGGACTGACTAAAACGCCCCGGTATAGGATACAGTACAGATTACGCGCGGGAATGTAATTTCCCAGCGCCGCCACTAACATAACAGTTTGAGTGATTCATTGATTTTATCGAAATAACTTAAAAATATTTCTTAAAAAAGTGCGGCCAGGGAGCTATATAATATTACACTATTATAATAAATAACAAATTAAATTATAACCATAGGTATCGCCTCCTCTGCAGTCTTACCAAGGCCTGGTAAGACTGCAGAGGAGTAAATCTGCGGCTTGCATATAATAAGTCCTAAGGTGACGTCATTCTGGCCGATTTCCACCACCGCGACAATTTACGATTACTATTGGAAGACGTCAACTGCGCAGGATTATAGCGCCGCAAGTGTACACGCAAATACAACTGCACTCATTCATCTTCACCTTCCCGATTTAACGCTTATGCAATCATATCAGTTGCAATGTTAAAGAAAAGGGACACAACTCAATACAACAATTTGTTTATGTGTTGCACAATTTAGCAGCCTAGGTACGCTGACAATTCAGTTTTAAGGTGTTGTTTATGCACGCATTGTTTAATTCATGTTTTTAAGTTAGGTATATATTAGGCCGATATAAAACTCAGTAAAAGGTTAAGAAAGAACCGCCACGGTATAAAAGCGGTTTCTTTAATAACAGTTGTAACAGTGTGCAAAACAGTGTATAGTAAAAATTCCACGTATGTATCGAAAAAATGTGTGGGAACGGTGTACGAAAATCCCGAAAGTAGACTAAGGTAAATTCTGTAAATATATCATTAAATCGCCACGCTTGGCAGACGTCATGGCGATTTCTTTACTAGAGACTTTGTACTGCAGTGCTGCTGTCCATCAATCTAATCTAATTAAATGGTTATTTCTCACATCTATTGAAGGCAATGAGATATTTAAGGAATGTCACGAAATTGAAGGGATATGATAAATTAAAGTTTCTTACACCTGCCTATATTGCAATGTATTGAACTGCAAATATATTGAACGCACGCCTGTTATCCATAGCGGTAGGCTGAGATAACGGATTTTCACTTGACACGACTTAACGTGGCACCACACGAAGTTTCGCAACCCACTTTTCGCCACCTTAGGAGATAGAACGTGACGTTAGGCAAGTCTCGTTGCTGGGTTTGCTCCCGGAGATTGCCTAGACATTTTTAATTACATTTCTTTTCCCTTAGTTGCCTCTTACGAAACCCATGGAGTTTCCCGTGGGTTGAAAACACAATTGAAAATATCAATAAACACAACAGAATATTGTATTAATCTAGCACATCAATATACAGATAAAAATACGTAAGCTGATAAAAAAATTTCAAGGCCCAAATTATTATTTTAAAGTTTTAATTTGTTATCAATCAGGTGTTTGCACGTAAAATGTACCTAATGCCCCGCATTGCTGCGTGTAATGTAAATATGAGTGAGTAAATAACATATACGATAAGTGTAGAAAATTACCAATACAGTACGTAATAACATTTAAGCTTTTATTTTGATATTACACAGTTATCAAAACAATATTCAACGACAACTATTAATTTTTATTGACTATCTGGTTTTATTTTTTATTTCCTTTTTGGTTTATATTTTATTCATCTGAGTTTTAAAATTAATGGCTACCATTTTTAAACACTGTTTACCACAAATATGACATTTTAACATATAATTTTTTTTTACTACGTTACAAATGTATGTTACCTTCACAAATAAAAACAGCTTTTAAAAGTATGTAAAACAAATTTAAGGAAAGTAGATTTGCATTCGAAAGTTAACAGTTGTATTGTGTCTGTAGCTTTTGTATTATATTTATTTGTCAGTAAAACGATTACTGACAAATAAATAGAATACATAAGATGAAAAATGATATTAACAACGCCGAAAAGGCTATATTTAAAGAAAACTAACGTTACAGTTCTATTTTATGAAATTTTAGGGTTTGACACAATTCGCAGTGGATTGTGTTTATGTGGATTGAGATTTTCAAGACGCTCCTTAGCCATCTTTTGAAACCCACGGCAAGAAAAGGGGATGGCAGATTCTTACGCCGCTACCACACGGCAAATTATAATTCCTATAAATGTTCAATTATTTTAAAGTGGTTCTGCCACCTACTTTAATGCATAAACAACGACACAAGGCAAGTTCCGACTTTAGTGGTCTAGTAACACGTTTCTTCCGTATTGGTAACCCTTGTTGGGTCACGTCAACCTCGTTCACCTTTCTTGTAACTAACTCCATAATTATAGCTTGCAAGTCAATTTATCGAATTGAATAAAAAAACTTGTCACTCAAAAGTTTCCCCAAATACTGCACATTATTAATGTAAGCGCCTTAATATCAACATATACAGTATGTTCTACATTTTCTTGTGTAGATTTTTTAACTTATATTTTATTTTAACGTCATTTATCTTTAAACCTCACCTCATTTATCTTTAAATACTTTTTAATTTATACTTCTATGTTAAATCGGATTCAAATTCACAATGCCGTCACAATCGTGTGGTGACGATATAAATCTTCAATTCCATTACATGCCGTTGGTGTCAATAAAAACGACTAGCCAAATGTTCAAAAAATGTCATGGATTCCGCGAAATGGTAGAGCTAAAATCAAAATATCTCAAAGATAGTAATCGTAATTGTATATAGGATACGTCAGTACTGAGGAAAAAGTAGGTGAAGCACTTGTAAATTGTCTATTCTCGATTGCTCTTTAAAATAACTAATGACTATAAGAAGTATTATATAAGTAGAAAGATAGATAGAAATATCTGACTTTTTATTCTTCTTATTCTTGAACAATCTTTAAACAATCTTAACATGGGAGCCTATATTACGGTAGGATTTAAAAGATTATAGTAATGGTGTTGAGGAAAGTACTATAATTTTCTCCAAATGCTAGCCTTCTGCGTGCGGTTCACTTTAGAGGCTCTGGTGATCGACTGATGGTGGAAAATTCATTCTATTATGCCGAACCCAAATGTTACAGAGGAAGGGAAGGGAGATTATAGTGAAAGGGAGTAGCATCTCTAGTACGAAGGTGTCGGTACTACGCTCACAAACCCGTCTCAACGTCACAACCTGGTATTCGTGGCACATTAATCACACAGGCTGTTAAAAAAGACAAAGGAAAGAAAATAGTAAGCTACTCGTATAAGGAAGTAGTACTTATTGGATACTATACTCGTCATTGAAATACTTTGTTTAAATGATACAGTCGGGTAGGGAGCGTTGGAACGTATAATTATTCAATAAAAAAATTGATCTCGAATTATCCCCAAGGGTTATTTCCTATTCGCCCTCGTCGTTTCTTTTGTATTCAATAACAAAAAAAAAACATAAGAAATGCTAAAACACGCTATTGTATTAAACATAAGTCGTGCCTATAGGTCATGAGTGAATGAAACCGGCGTAGCGAAGGCTTTAAATATTCAAAGGGTGTAAAGGGCAACACTGCGCTTATTTCCCCGGAGACTTCAATATTTACTCCTTACATTGTGCATGTTTATCAATAGAACTCTGTAGTTAAAAATTTCTTATGTGCATTTGATTTTGGATAGTTAAGGTTATACTTGCTTGATGTGTTCTTTTTTAGATCAGCATTTTCATAAAAAACCAAGATGTATGTTACATTTGCCCCATGGAAAATTCATTCGAATACGCTGAACTAAAAGATAACGTTTTAAGTTTTTCACAGAAATTCTGCCCAAACTTTTAGTGTAATTATTGAATAGTTATAGTAGCAGCAGTAAATATAGTATTTAAAATAGTTGATGATTCTTACTGTGTAGTATACCGTTGTTATAGTACACAATATAGGTGCGAGGTGATTGGGGCGTCACTTCCGCTGCAAACCGAGGCCACTGCACATGTACACGGTAGGAAGGCAGTGATAAAAAGCTATTTAACAACATCGCTAACGCTAAATCATACACTCATACTTAAATACAAACGTTCAATATGTGTAATATTCACATTGATTGTGTAATATTTAACCACAACTGTAATTAATAATAAAATTAATTATTGTAATTAAATGAAAATTATTTCAAGCAGCAAGTTCTTTGACCAATCGTAGTCAACAATTGGACCTATTACGGTTAACGGCTTCGTCGAGATAAATTTCATAAACGGTACGCTGAAGAAAAACTAAAATATTATTTGTTTACCGGTTTTGCCTACTCCTTTGACCTGCCCGTAAAAACTAAATAAGTCGGAAATACTTAGCAACTGTAATGTAGTGCGAACTTCAGACGGCTTACGTGCAAACAAAATATTTAAGACGAGAGTAAGCCAACCGCACTACCAGCTTCTGTTTGCTTTTAGAAAAGATAGTTCATCCTGCGTCCAAAGAGATTTAAAAGTCTTTGGATTAATCGTACACAAAAATTAAATTGTTGTTATCGATATATACTGTATGTCCTTAACCTTAGACATTTTTTTTGTAATCAATTCGGTCTGTGTAGCATGTATCTACGCACCACATGTCACAAAACGTCACGCACACAACGATTTCTTACGATACACAGCTTGATATATTACAAGCAGTCTCACTTAAATACATTTTCATTTATTTACTCACCGCTGTGTGAACACAAATCAAAGTGAATTGCGTACCGGCCAAATTGACATGACACTTACACAGTGTGGACGGGTGGCGACCACAATAAAGTACACAGACACTGCAATCGTCTTGTTCTAAATATAAAACGCTTGTTCACTCGTTCGTCATTTGTTTTACGAAGGCAAATCTGCAGCGGTGACGAAGAGAGATCAGTTTTTTTTATCTCTGTAACACTATACTGCAATCATTACAATATTTAATAATTCTTTGCGTTATATTTTTAATAAAATTGAAATTATGTTTTGATATCCCCTTCCACGAATTTGACCGTGGTGATATATATTTTGTTTTGCACCTATACATTTAATTTCGATGACTAAGTTTGAACTCGCACAATCATAAAATCATCGTCACCTTCGACGCGATAAAACTACCGAGCATCCCACATTAGCTTTGCTTGGTGTATGTGCCGTAGCCATTTCTTATTTATATTTTTTTTTAAGTGACATATAAAACTATTTTATATTCATGTCTATTTTATATTGACACGTATAAATATATTAAAATACAAATCATTGTGCTTATGAGCAATTGAAAATAGCTGCCGATAGTGTACGCCGTCACTACACACTTAAATACCTAACAAAAGTTGGCCGCCGTAGTTGTGGTGCGCCCGTTCGGTGAGGTGCTTAGAAGTCGAATCTCTGGTCACCCACGCTGAACGAAGACGAACCTACATGGTCGGTCTAATTTAGTGGGGCGTAATCCGAATGCGGGTCGGTGGAGGGCTGGTTGGTGACGGAAGGATGGTGTCGTTGCTTGGCGAAATATGCTGAAGACTGAGGGTTAAAAGGGGCTTATCCGTGCTTACTTTCGTAACCCACTACCTATGTGGGATTAAGGGCCGAGCAGAATAGAGTGTTCGTGGTCCTGCGCGCCTTGCCCGGAGGGAGTCTAAAAGGAGACTTTTGCGGAGGAGGGGTCGCCGAAGGCGTCTGGCGGCTCTGAGGTCGAGAATGTCTGCGAGAGCATTCCTATGGCCCTGACGATATGCTGCGGCGGAACACCGTCGGAGTCGGTCCGTCACGTATTTCCCCACGTTTAAAAATAAGGAAGGACATCGTCATCTATTTCATATAGGTAATTTTTGTAACCTTTCCAACTAAGCCTAAGAGCCTGTATCTGTGGAGTGGTTCACTACAATAATGGAATGGCGGCTCGAACCTGCGACGGCAAGTTTCACAGCTCGCATCTTAAAACATTAGGCTAGACTATTGGCGCTTTAAATAAATAAATTTTTAAATATAAATTTACCTCCTTCTATTTCTAATTTTGAATCGAATTTGAACACTTTCTATTTTATATATTCTATGCCTATTTATTTTTTAAAATCAAATATTACGGAGTTTTGATTAAAGATAAACATTAATACACAGTGAACTTTTCGTAGTGTTATGGTATACTGGCTAAATGTATACGCATTTAGCCAGTATGCCATAAATAAAATAGTTGTAGAAAAATTACTCGATCACAGAACGGTGTTTAATGAATTACTTATTTACATATTTATGTGTAGAAGAATATGCCTACATTACAATTACAAGTGAAATAAATCTAGAATTAACTTATAAATGTTTTATTTATGCCTCATTAAGCCTGCTTGCGTTGCGTTGCGTTTTACAGTAAGTTAAATCTCAGAAATCATCACGATCTGATCACGCCCACGTTTTTAGTGTTAAAACATGTTACATAAATTATATCAATTAAAGATTACTAGCCCGACGCCCGCAAAGTAGGTACAACTCTTTTAAAAGCTGGTTGCTATTTGCTAGCAAGCAAATTGTGTAGTAAAAATTCTTAGACGAGTAATAAATGTTCGCTACGGTTATTAGCAGGCCGATAGCACCTGTCACTTCAGATCCGAAACAAATTTAAAGTGACCGCCTTAAGAATTCTCCACTTCATAACCAACTAAAATAGATAAGGCCAATGCTTACGAGCGGTGATTAATTTCGCCGTTAAACACGCGCGCATGCGTATCTCATAATCATAAAAGAGCACTTGTGCTGGGCAGGCCGGGCATTTCTCGCTCCATTTATTATGTTTTAGAGCATGAATTACAGCTGAGTAAATAACCACCACTACTTATGCTTATTGCGCTTTCGGGCACTGTGTACATCAAATAATTTTTTTTATACCCATATAAAAGTTGAATCACTTTTCCTGTTAACTAAGCGTCAATAAGTGGATTTACAACTTCAGAATCAATGCTTATTTTTGCACCATTTTCTACAGCAGTCGTGGCCGAGCGGTTAAGGCGTCTGACTAGAAATCAGATTCCCTCTGGGAGCGTAGGTTCGAATCCTACCGACTGCGAAAAGGTGAAATTTTATTTTATTCGGTTTTTTTTAGAAAATAAAGTAAATTCACTTTCTTTTCATTAATAAAAATTTATTCGTGTAAAAACTTTGCATGTTTCAAAACCAGTTTCTGCTGCATTGAATTTAAAATTAAGAACAACAAAAAAGTCATGAACATCCCACGCAATGATCGTTCGGAAGATGGCTGGTGCTCTAAGCAAGCGCTCATTAAGCCGAGTGCACGTGCGTTGCCTCCGGCATCCGACGCTTTTATCTCGGCTCAGGGTTGCGACAAACGACACCACGGACTTTTGATTACAGTATCTCAATAAGACGTATCACTACTAGAAGTCTGCTAGGTATTTCCAGATACGCAGAGTTTTACAAAGGAATACAGGATAGAGTCGATGAATAAATTGTGAATAAAACAATATTATTGTCAACCTACTTTTTTATGTAGCGAGTTTATTAAGAACAACGTGACAGGTGGAGAGCCTGCCGCCGACTTTAAATATGATATAAATTTAAAGAGTACATCCAAAAAGCTATAATAGGTACTATTTCTTGATTTAGGTTTAATACCTAAATCAAATATACACGTAATTGGATAAAGCCAAAAAAATAACAATGTCTTTGTATAAAAACACAATTTGCGCTCGAAATGAAACACTAAACCACATTAGCTCCGGCCAACTGGCACCCCTGTGCGAAATAACTTTTCGTCATGGGATTCAGAGTCCGTACTAGGGATTTAAGGTTTCATTACTTTGGCAGAGCCGGAGACCCCTCCTACACCCTACACGAAGCCCCTACCACGGTTCGATTAAAGATAAACTGAAAATTTTGTTCATCGTCTTACATAATGCAAATTCGAGTAATTATATTGAATTTGCATTTAAATTTTGATTTTATGCAGTTATAAATAATAAAGTATTTTTATTCTACATAATTCCTTCCAAGTATATTTTACAACCTTGGTTGATTCAAAGTGGTCTTTAATTTAATGCGATAACGTATGTAGTACGCTAAACTAGAAATTAAAAAAATTTGATGAAACGACTAGCGCGCCACCTATTGTTCGTTGATGGTACTATGATAGAAACTTTCAGACGAATGCCAACAAGAATAATTTTTCAAAATTTTAACCCAATCAAATGAACGATGCGAAAACGCGAAGAAGACGAACACACACATTCATTTTATATATAAGATAAGATTTATTTATATTATGATTTTTAAAAATAACTCGCTATGGGACAGCCGTAGTAGAGGCGAATTTTCAGTCAATAGAAAAGTAAAAGCTATGGAGTCAAATGCGGGGGCAGGAGGGAGCGTAGTGAGGCGAGACCTCTAATGTACAAATATTGCGGACGGAATGAATATTTTCGGCCCCTCCTCGAAGGGCGAAACAAGTGTAGGTTTTGATTAAGTCACCAAGCAATATGAATGTATGCGCTGTTTAGATAGTCATAGTCAATTTTTTTTATTTTTAATACAAAATTTTAAGACTTTTTACGCGTATACAATGGAAAATAATCAAAAATATAGAATGAAGAATCCAATTTAATGCTAGAAATATGAGGACTGTCAAATGAAAAACAATTCTTGTTAAAAATTGTAGAACACAAATACAGAGTAAAAGACGCGTGTTCATCACAATAATATTATATCGAAAGGTACTACTGGATGATAGTATAGAATACAAGTTCTCAGTGTATTCAGTATACAAACTAGACATTGGTCACTACGAACTAGACATTGGGACTGGTCGTCATAATACTAACTAAATATTTAGTTACATTCATTATGACTTGATGTTAAGAGAAAAGATACTCTCAAAAATACTAAATGCATGTGTGTAATTGGATATCTATTAACCCCTCTCGTATTATAACAATACATTTTCAATTATTTCAATTAATGAATGCATACGTTTAATGGATGCAAGGCTAATTACCATCAGTTTTTCCCAAATAATAGCTAAGAAACGAGACTTTGATGACTGGTTGACAGTAAAATAACTATACTTATTATATATTTGCCTTACCTAAACATTACAAACTAGTGATCCAGCGCAGTGTTACTAACGCGAGGGTAGAAAGAAAGAAACAAACAAACAAACACATTTATTTGGCAATCACACAACAAAACACAAAATAAAATAAAAATAAATTTAAAAAAAACATGAAAAAGATTAATTTGTTGTGCGATGTCAAAAAGGTTCCCATCTCAATGATATCACACACACACTATTTTTACACAGGGTACTGCCGTACCGACACTGAGCTCACAATTCCGTCTGTCCAAAATTGGCTTGTCTAGTGTTTTTTTTAGGAAATTCCTTTGATCAGCTGTGGACTTAAATACGCTAAAAAAATAGGATATGTACTATATTTTTATATAGTCGCCAATTTAATGTCATATTAAAATAAATAAAGCATATTATGTGCATCACAAAACTTCTATACATGATAATATTAGTAAAAAGTTGTGTGCGTTTGTAAGTCGACAGTTGTGCCCATTCGAAGCAATCCCGTATCCACCACGTCCCAAGTGTCCCGCTAATACTCCATATGGCGCAACACAATGTGCGATGTACAAACCATACCATAAACAACCAAAAGGCAATGAACCCCTAAAGTATACGGGTAAAATCCCCCAACCCTGTAAAGAGGAAGACTACGGAGGGCGAGGTAGGCCAGGTGGTACTGGCGTATTATTCATAGTGCTGCAAGGGCGGAAAAGTAGATG
Source organism: Bhutanitis thaidina (assembly GCA_029286595.1). Lineage (NCBI taxonomy): Eukaryota > Metazoa > Arthropoda > Insecta > Lepidoptera > Papilionidae > Bhutanitis > Bhutanitis thaidina. Next base: position 6,341,958 of record JAGSMS010000010.1, read on the forward strand.
CAACGACATGTGCATGCATTAGGGACGATGAGACAATCAGACACCAATAGCTTAGTCTATTAATTCTAACAACTGGCTTACACGCTCTGTACTTGTTATTATAAAAGGTCACCGTAATAAGCAATTACAAAAACTAAACTAATTAATACGGTACCGCATTAAATATCAATAACCATCCATACTCTTAGTATGTACACTATAAAAGTATTTAACCCAGTATAGTATAATCGTGGTATAAATAATAACCAAAAAAATATAATGGTAATCAAAAACCAAGCACTTAAGCCTATCACCAATACGGGTAGCCAGAGATTACGGATTTCCATTTGGCATAACGCAGCGTGTCAGATTATAAAGATAAATTATACATATAAATCGCATACGTAGCTTAATGTCATATTGAACCGTTTCTTGGCCTTGCAATTTGCCACCTAGGCCTGGAGGGCACAGAAAATATCTCTCAAAAACCAAAATCTCTTTTCCGAATTACACAAATTCGATCAACGGCGTGGATGTCGAAATAACAATTTGAAATTATACAATATATGAAAGTGCATAATATCTACCTACCCGCATGGGTATCTGAGGAAAGCGCTGGTCCTTCACATGTCATAACTTTAAAACAATTTAAATTCTTTTGTTAGGAGTCATATCAGGACACGAGAAGGGCTTAAAAACCTTTATGGAATTTAAATACTTTCTTATTTGATTTTAACATATAAGAGTTGAAACAAAGCGTTCTGTGAATTGGTGGGAACGCAAGTTCTTTGTCGAAGCCGTGTTTGTGTTTCCCATGGACGTCCCACGCAGTTCTCACCTTTGGTCTTCATATCTACGCATTTATCTTAAAGCTTAAATTTATTTATGAATAACGTTTTATAACCTTAATCGTTCGTTCTATGAGACACAGATCACAGTTTGACTAAAAAATATATGTTATATTAATAAATATTTATAAAAGATAATTTCAGTTTTATTGTCAATGAATTTGTATGGTTGCAATTAAAAATTTAGTTTCTACTTGAAAACACTGGGTCGCTAACATTCATCTGTACTTAACGGTCACATTTAACATGGGACGATTTAAAATACATATATGTATACTGTGAATATATAATTGAATATAATAATTAAATATAAGAAACCAGTAGCATATTTAAATATAGTAATAAGTTAAATGATGTTTTCTTTTCTGCATCTTCTTACATCTGAACACTTTCGAAGTCTGACAAACGCAAATGTCAACTGATGTATGGACGAAAGATAACGGATGTCAGTTAAACATTTATTCTTACGCACTCTTAGCAGAAACACTTAACAGTCGAAATCACTACTTGAGCCGAATGTCTCACTTAACGCTTACAAAAATAAATAATATTTAAGATTCGAAGTGCTAGAGAAAGTGTGTCGAAAACATTTGAAAATAGGTCACAGATAAACTGATACTAAAAACTTCAAAAAATGTGTCACTAAGTTGATAACTTTTAAGTTGTCACTTTATCTTTCCATTTCACTATAAGTTTATTTCTATACCAAAATTCAAACTTCATTTTTTTTTGTCTTTTTTTATTTGTTCGAACCAATCATGGAAACGGTGGAACCGTTCGTCAGATTCTTAACAGAAAGGTACACTTTATATAATAGTTAGCTCATATTCACACACACAATTGTACAATTTCTAGCTGATCAATTTATTATTCATCTTCTTACACAGCGCTTACATTCACACTGCGTTACATCAACAAAGAATAGAATAAATAGTAGACGCCACGCATGGCAGACGAGTTATTTAGGTTTGCTTAATTTTGGTCTGATATTTTTCGAGATGATTATCGCACCATCTGTCGGTAGCCATTGCGATTTTCAAGTATTTTACGACACCCATGGGAAGAAAGGACCTCCCCCTTCCTTCTTCAACTCAACTTATTTAAACATGCATAAGATCGACAGATATTGTGAAATTAAATAGAAAATTGCCAAATCAAGTTTTATATACTTTCCTAATCTTATTCTTTATGACAGCACTCTCTACCAGCGAAAGCACTCTCTCTGGCGAAACTTGTATGTTATAAGTTCACTGCTGAACTTCGCAGATATTACATAGGATAATGCCATATGCCATGCCCACGCTGTGTAGATTGGTAGTAAACCGCCGTGCCGGTAACCTAACACAATTGATGCTGCTTGCTTTCTTTACTACTACCCTATGGGAAATAATCACCTAAATACTATTACATCATTTACCTTCAAATAGCATTTTATTATTACTACTATCCTATAATAAACCGCAATGAAAGCGTATTTTTATGAGGGAAGGCAACGCAGCGCGGCTGTAACGACTACCGCGGGCGACGGCGTGTTGATAGGCATAGGAGACTCGTCGCACTCATTTACGACACATAATGGTTCTCGTGATAGCTCTTATAGCCTTAAAAATGTTTCCGACCCGTCTAATACGAAACTACATTAGCGAGAATGTAAAGACATAAACATAAAAATGTTTTCCTGTTGATTCGCGACATATGTTATGCTCGACGGCAGCATTTAATAGAATAACATTTTGTTGGCTCGTACGCCTCAGTCTTGACTTAGCTCTTTTTACAACTTCGCCTTTACAACTGCCAAATTTCGATTCGATGTCAATGGCAGTTACTGAGAAAAATACCGCTGACATTCATAGAGTATCATGTATCAGTCAGACAATGAAGTCATAAGGGTTTCTTCGATCTAAAAGGTTTGGAACTAAAAAATGTAATATGTTAAATGATGGCCAACAAAACTGTTCACGTATTTCAGTACGACCATAGAAAAATAATCTACATATTCTCATACTATTAATACGCCGAACGCTTCGACAGTAAGGATATAGTATTAGTAACTACAACTAACTAGTTATGTACACATATGTAGGTAGTCATATAGATTACGAAATTACTTAGTTATAAACGAGTTTACTTCGAGTTGATACTTTCTTCTCCAAAATCACTAAATTAATTCGAGTAGGAATATTACTGTTGAATAGCTTGGTCTTCCATCTAGTAATTGATTTTCGGAGAAACAGTAAATATTTGATAATGATGATGATGTCGACTTGGACAATTTCGACCACGATGACAACTTCCGAATACTATCGACAGTTGTCAACTGCGCAGGATATATAGAAGTGCTGCAAGTGTACACGCAAACACAGAGCTCAGCCGATGTAACGCTTATGCCATAAGAACGGAAGTGGTCATTGGCAGAGACAAACACACGGAACGCCTCATATACAACTTAAACTGAAAACAAATAATTTATATGTTGCACCAACTGGGACTTCCCATGGCTCAACAATCGTTATCGCTAATAACCACTAAGCCACGCGGTCAAACTCAACTCCAGAGGGAAGAACCTCCGGCCAATAGCGTATTTTCTTGCATATACCCATAATTAAATTCTATTTAACTAATAGGTAATGAACATATTTTATAGTATGGTGGACTTAATTAAATACGTCGAAGTATAGTCAAAATAATTTCCAATACAATGATTTTCCTAAATCTTTAGGATGTTTACAAACTGAAAGCATTTAGCTTATTGGCAACACGCACGGGCGTAACGCGCACTAACGATGCCACGTGGCCGACACACGGCGATTAGAAAGAATCCTTTAGTGCAACTTATATTAATGAATGCCATTAGACAAAGGTTCATTGCTGTAGAACTTTAGATTTTATGTAATAAATAGATATATAACTAGTTACTGGCGTAATAAATTAAGTGTACTTAAACTATAATTAAGAATTTTAGGAAGTCTACTACTTACTACCGTTAACAATCTGTAAAAGATATATATATAACTTACATAAAGCTATTAACAGTTACTTTATAATTATGTATCTTAATTTCATACTTACCTACATAGGCCCTGTGGCGCAACGGATAACGCGTCTGACTACGGATCAGAAGATTCCAGGTTCGAATCCTGGCAGGGTCGCTCAATCTTCTTTTTCTTTTTTTTTTCTCTTATTTATTGCTTAATAAAAAAATATTTTGTAATTTTTTAAATAAAATTATAATATACAGTATATGTGTAACAAATAATTAATAAAATATTGTTCAATAAAAAAATTGAACGCGATAAAATCCATAAATAATAGTTTTATTTGAAATGTGTATGTAGTGTTCGCATAAATACTAGAAATCATTAAACTCTATTCTTTCAATGATGATATTACCCGACAATACATTAAGTATACTATATTGTATAAAACTTTAAAACGATAAATATTTATAATGTTATTCATTAATTTTTCTCAAGGCAGGCATTTCATTTAATACTGAATCTAAAGTAATTATAAAACATATTTTTCTGTCTCAGAAAAAACAATAAACAATAAAAAGTAAGATTTTTATTGAACAAAGTCTACTTACACAATACTGTGCAGTTGATCATTCCAACTTGTGGTAGATCGTCCCACAGCACGTTTGTCTGTACGAGGTAGCCACACGAGAACCGTTCTTCCCCAACGATTCACTGCAGCTTAGTGATCGTTACCGCTATGTGGGTGTTCTCCTGCGGATCTCGTCGTTGCAGATTCTATCGTATAGAGAAACACCGAGAATAGACCATTTCACAGCCCGCTCAGCAACTTTGTTGTTCCTCGTACAGCATGCATAGAAAGACCACGTTTCGGGTCCGTAAGTCTATACTGGCTTCACAGTACAACAGTATTTCTGATTTATACATTTCAGTTTTTGTCTTAAACTAGTGAACCGCGTCGGCACGGAACGATCTGTAATATATAAACTAAATGTAAATGTGTTATCGATGTAAACATTCCTCTTAAAATGTTCTAAATAATGGTGAAAAACGCATTGGAATCCATTTAGATGTTTAGAAGTTATAAGTGAATACACCGACAAACGTGGTTTGCGTCTTTATTTTATTTTATTTACGAGAGAACCGCCTCAGATTCGTACAGACAGATCTGTAATGTATGAACTAAACTGTAAGATCTGTAATGTATTATATATAATATATAATATCAGCCTTCCTCGTGAGTTGTCGTGAGTTCCTCGCATTGAAATCCACTATAAAAAAAGTTAATAGTGAATACACAGAGAAATGGAGATGCGATTTTGTTTTATACAATGATACAGAACAGAGTTCTCTATCATACAATATGGCACAGAGTTTTTTAGTATTATGGCATATCTTTTGGTGTCTACGTTTTGGAACTGAATTGACGAAATGGTCCAAGCATGTTGACATTGATCTAAAATTAAATAATTTTACATAGGTTACATATACATAGGCTTTTCATAATTTATAATTATAAGATAAATAAGATATATAGATATCTATATATCTATATACTATATCTAGATATAGGTATACTTATCTAGATATAATATATCTAGATATATTATCTCTAGGGATTACAAGTTTCTTATGAAGTTTTCTTTGTGAAAATTCGCTTATAAGAGACGAGAGGAGGTATTCAGCAGTTCTGAATTGTATTCGAATAATAATTCGAACCTAGGGCCGAACCAAGCGTCAGTAGGCAAATTTGTTTATTGCTAAACCGAAGAGAGGAATAATCTTACAAAAGCGTTGGGTAGCTTTACCATTAGGCTCATATCAATGACAATGCCATAAGTCAAAGAGCGCTTACATAATTTAAAATTAAATACTTTACGACTATTCCAATGTAAAACTGTCAGCTGCTTCATCGTTTACGAGTCCCGGTTCTTATCAGTTCGGGGTCAAGAGCGCGCCTTCCGCCCGATAAGGTTCTAAGATAACCGACCGAAGCCAACACAGCATCCAGAACCGGGCCAACGTTATTTTTAGGCCTGAAATAAAGTGTTATTACAAAATAAAACGACAAAAACCGTCAACGATAACCCAGCTCATGTCAAAGCAACTTTTTGTTGCAATGTTTACCGCCTCGATAAGACTCGTTTAAAATAGGTTAGTATTGCCATAACATTACTTTTTTCTGGGATATTTATCTTTTTGGTTAAATGTTTGATAATATAAAAGAGATTCTATTAATATTGCCAATGTGAAAGTTTACATGTTTAGCTACTTGTAGCACATCATTTACTAGGCACTACTTAGTATTTCGTGTCTGAGGGACAGAATAAATTTACCTGAACTGAAATACTTATTATCTTTTCAGTGTTCCCTTGAGACAAATTGGAGCTGAGCCACCCGTAGGCTACCACGGGTCACAGGTGAATAGATGCAGATGCAAATAAAATGAATAAGCAGTATCCTGCCAAATGAAGTGGAATGGGTTAATATAAATTACGAGCCTAGGAGAAGGCGAATCGTTGGCATTTAAAGGTAAGATAGTATATTTCCCCCTAATATCCTTACTTTACTCGTCATTTATTTGCTTACTTGAAAAAGGAAGTATGTGTTGAGTGGTGTTTGGAGGACAAATAATCGAACTACGTAGTAACAAATTATTATTATTACTTACTTTTAGATTCAAGTCTGAATTGCTTTATTCTTCTGTAATTTAATATCTAACCTACTAATCTAACCGAAATGCTAGAGTGAATAATCCTTTTTTTACGCCTTATTTGTTTTATATTTATCGTGGTGACCCTCAAATAAGCAGATGACCATGTCTTCTCGCGATGCATTCATCCGTTGGCCTCGATAATCAGTACGGGTATTTTTCCTGTTTACTAGAGAACATTTCAATTTTAAATATTTTCTGAGCTCTTAGTCCCTTAGCATTACACGGCCGGTAAACATCCTGTCCGGGAACAAATATTAGACCACTCGTCATTCGTCGCGCGACCCGGACATCACGGACACGTGCTAAACATCTATGTAGTTTACACTTATCTCTTTGATTACTTATGTACTTACATTTTTAAGATTCTCTGTTTACAGTTACGAGAACGACTTTAACGTTGTATATTACGAAAGGCATTACTTTCTACAATTAAAAATAAGTAAGTACCCTTCACATATCGAGCCGTGGTAGCCTAGTGGTCAGGGCGCTCGCTTTAGTTTCATTGAGCGCGAGTGACCTGGGTTCGATCTCCGGTGCCGGCACCCTTAAATTGCTAATATCAGTTTAAGTCTATTTACCATTTGCTTGGCGGCGAAGGAAAACATCGTGAGAAAACCTGCGTGTCTCAGAAATAAAAAAAAAACATTATGTCGAAGTCCGTCAACCAGCCGCGTGGCGGACTCTTCCCGGCTCCAAAACCCTCTCCGATATTTGAGAAGGTGAAAATTAAGCAACGGGCATTTACAGGCTGCTACTTTACTTTACTTTTACCCTTCATATATAAAAGTATTATTCGAACTTGAATGAAACAATATCATAATACCTCGAATACCTATTAATTGTATGGCATCAGCTGGGAGTCGAACCTAGGGCCTACAACTTTGGCAAGTACGTTATCCACTGAGCCACGCGAACGTCAATCTTGATATTAACAAGTTCTAAAATGAAAACTTCGTTATCAGATGTTTATTCGGCTTTGTTTAGCTCTATCAACAATATTCCCATAACGCGAACAACACTCAATGATGATCATATTATGCTTATAATTAGTTTCATTAAAATATACGAAGCTAGTATTATTACTTACACCTCTTCTAACTCGATATAGGAAACATCAGTATAGTTCCCTTATCGACGGTAACCCAAACGTAGGTCTCGTACCTCCCTTTGGTTGCTGCGAGCGGGGGGCTAGTTTTGGTCTGAAATCTTTCCTTCGCTAATAGGGGTGGAAGCGCGACACAGCAGCAGCGTCGCGACGCAGAGAGTCACAGCATCGTCAGAAGCGTCTTTGCTCCTTAAATTACTTTTACTTGCGGGCGGTGTACTTCCATCCATCCTTGAGGAAGAATCAAAATAAAGTTTATTTTATCATTACCATCCTTTCTCTTTACCTACTACGAAACATAACAGCGGAAAGCTGCTCCTCCCGTTGGTATCCTCTGAGCCCGTATAAGCAGTAGCCTCAGGTCACAGCCAGTGACTGTATCCGCAGTAGAACCATACTAGATAATAAGTAATACAATACCTACAGACCCCTCGTTATGAGCCGTGGCGTGACGCGCCGACACGATCGATGACAGACGCGTCAAGTACCTTTCAACTTTCGAGTGCTGCGGAGCGAAGATCATTCGATTAGATTCGAGTATATCTGGCATACCCGTAACGAAGTTACGCCTGATAGAATTAAATGCAATGTAACTTTTATTTATATAAACTTGTTAGAGTACTATGTAAAACAAATATATTAACGAGGCCTCAATTTATAGTATAGTACAGTAGTATAGATACAGGACATGAGGACATATAATATAAAATAATATTTAAAGTAATTTAAAAATAATATATCAATCTTCTTCACCGGCCTGAACATAGGCCTCCCCAAGAAAAGGTACAGCTCTCCAAAAAAGCCAGCGAGCATTTCTAGAAAGGTTTGTCTATACTCAATCCACCGACCTAGAGGGTTCGTGGGCGCAGTGCCCTCGCACTGCTGATGCTGCTCCCTATCACTTATCTGTAGGATATGAGTTCGGAAAATTCGGATTGATTTTTTTCCATCATTCAAACACCTAGCACTTCGTTTGTTATGTAGCAAAGTGCACTAAGTGCCGGTGAATTTAATGTTTGAACTAAAATTGTTGCAAGGAAGGGAAAAAATACCTAACATACGATATCTATAAGCTATATTATAATTTTCCATCCTTACATATATACATCACACTGTTAACAATACCTTGTCCAACATTTGGCTTCCTGCGTCAAACGTTCTATTAAATCTCAACTGAAAGATGATGGAAGATTGTCACAACCGTGACCGAAACAATATTGATTTGAGTTGAACAAAGTTGTTGTTTTTTTTTTTTTTAAGCAATGTTCCAGAGAAAATGTGTTATACTTACTCGTAAAATTGTTTCATACGTTTAAATTTGACCGTAATTTCATAATAATCATTTAAATTTTTAGGGAACCTTATAAATTCAAATGACCAAAGGGCAAAGCGGAGCCTTATGTTTGAGAGGACAATGTCACTCTACTGTCTCACTGTCTGTCCGTATGTCACGGATCTAGCTCGTAAACGGAATTAATTAGAGACCTAAAATTTTAATATGTAGCATATAATGTTGGCTGAATATTGAGAGAGTGCCATACATGTAAAACATGTAAAAACCGAATATTCTTGGTTCTCGGTCCAACTCGCATTTTGCCTATTTTTTTTCATTTTTCTTCTACAACATTTCGTTGTCTCAAATGAAGCCAATCAATTTTCTTGAACTTTCTCAAGATGGTTCGTAGTCAATTTGATACATTTAATATTTAGTAATTGCATTACTTTGTTTATTATACTACCAGTGACTACATGAAAAGCAAATTTTCCCATAAAAGACTACACCCCACTAACACCCTTGTAACATTTTATCTGCATGTAACTAAAAAGGGTACCGATTAAGCTATGTAGCATTTATATCGTAAACATCAAGTCCCTCCGCCACGTGGCGCGGACACGGCGGCATTGGGACGCGTGGCGCGTCGGGTGCCTTGCTATCAATGAAGATATATCATTAAAGTGCATTATTATATACACTTCGTTTGGAAATGGTCTTTATGTAAGTATAAAACCTAAATCTTAGGTTTGAAATATATATTAAAGATGTATTTGCCATTACTTCTATGACATTCATGATCCGAGAGCGATGGAGATTTTTTTAATTTCTTTACCTTGCCTAGTTTGTCAAATAGCAGGGACGACACAAGCTGGTGAGGTCAGAATTGAAAAAAAAATGGTTTATTCTCTCTTTCATCTCAATATCTGTACATAAAAATGTTGTATTACACAGATCTGTATACAACACTTATCGTTGAGTGTAAATTATGTTCACTAGAAATAAATTTGTCCTATTCAGAGTCTATTTTAGTCCTATTTATCTAGAGCCTATCTAGAGCTGTGTCTAGAGCCTATTTCAGTCCACATGCTGAAGATTATCCTCTCCAACCAATCAACCTATTACCAAGCTTATGAAAAAAAGCGTATTCAATAAACTAACTTATTGATGTTAGTTAAAATCGTTGTCGCTATAAAAATAAATTAAAAAGTTATCTGAAAGAAGTACATACATAATATATTATGTAAAATAAATTCGCGTGTCATATTGTAATACACTAACACATTAACAACGAGTCGACGAAAACTTTCCCGCGCTTCCGGCTTGGCACGTGAACTCATATCCGCCCGCGTACCGGAAATAAACAATATGGATACGATAAGCACAGTACTGACTGTGGGAAAACCATATTGATTTTCTGCTTTCCGTATTATTACTGATAACGTGACCGAAACCGCTGAAAATATCAGTAAAAGTTATGATAAATTACTGATATAAATAAACTAGGTATTACTCGCGACTACGTATGCATAAAGTATATTGGAAATCAAATTCTTTTTAATTCAAATTTCTTTTATAATCACGTAAATAAAATGTTCCCCTACTAATTTTCATTCCTTATTCTACACAACTAAGGGTGTTTGAATAGTACATTAAAAGATCACTTATATTGGTATCTTATAGTTTAAAACTGTCTTTAACTTAGGACTCTCATACAGCCTTTCAAACCCCATTTCACCCCTTTAGGTATTTTCGGAAAATCCTTTCTTAGTTGATTCTTACATCCTATTAAGAATCTAGCTGCCAAATTTCAAGCTTGTAGGGTTTCACAGTTTCATAGTTCCTCAGATTTCGTGTTTTTTTTTCTCTTGTGGGGGAATGGCCCAAACACCTACCTGACACTGAAAGCGGTGACAAGTTAGGTCGTGATGAATATTAATGCCGTTAATATTCCTTCCCTTTTTGCACTTCATATTTAAATAACATTACATTTCTCGCATTGAATTCTGGAAAAACCTTTTTTAGATTTTTTAAACAACACTAAAACAGTTTTGCAGAGGAACCGGTCTGGCTTGTGTGTAATATTTTCCTTTTTTTTTACCTTTTTTGTAACTTCCCGATATCTAAAACGATTACGTTGTCTGGGCCAACTCTTTTGAACACAAACTATTTTGTAGATAGATATTTTTATACTCGATATGCTAAATGCATAAGGTATTTATCACGATTTTGAAATCGATATTCCAGATAAATTTAGCTCGCTCGTTAACATATCCATGTTACGAGGAGAGTCAATGGCTCTTGCAATGACTCGGGCGTGGCACCACTCCCTTGGGACATTCTCCATTGAAAGGGTTTTGAACATATTCCTCCAAACTTCATGCATTTATGATGGCCTATGGAATATGTTTGTTCTAGTTCCATTTCAATATTGAAGCGTAATAAAGTAATTGAACTATTTCAGGTAACATATAATTCATAACATCCTAAATAACGGTAATTTATTGATATCATTTATTTTCGTTTATTTTGTCTCTTCACTAGTTTCACAAAGATACGTGTATATTTAAAATTTGATTTTCAGAGAGAATATTTCAATTTGGAAATACTTCAGAAACCTCAATTTTGTTTTGAGACCTTAATAAGAAACATTGTATAGATAACGCATAACGAATGCAAGTAAACATTTCAATACAACTAAAGCTACTTTATGTCGAAATAATCGTGAGGCGTCCTCTATAGGGACGCTTACACGGTTTTCCACTCGAGTCTCGGCGACGGCGCATTGGCTAAACTACGCAGAACGTGCTTGCAATCTAAAAACATCTCGCACCCTCTCCTACTACAGTAATATGTTTATGGACCGCCTGATAAATAATATATCTCTGAAAAAGAATAACTTTGTCGATACCATTAGGCTTATTCTGTTTTTAAACATCACGATTATCGTAACACGTAATTCTATAAGTGAACATAGAAAATTAATTTGACGAAACACTAACAAAACACCTGCAGAATTTTGTTAGTGCTTTATTCTTTAAGCGCAAGAAACCTCATTATACAAATAAAAAATTATTATGATCAAAATTTAAACAACCTTATATTTACTGGATAAATGAAATTAACATGAAGAGCCTTGTGGCATAGTACCAAAGAACACTGACTACATTTCCACAATAACAAAGTTTATACTTTCTATGCCGAAAACAATATAAAAATCGTACTCCATTTTAATATTAGCAGTGTTCATAATAATATGCCTATAATTTGTATTAAAACGTTTTGTTTTTTGCATTTCACATCAAGTATTTACAGCGACAGGCAAATACTTCATACGTGATGCATGCTGATAGTATTGCTTTATATTCTGAATATAAATATTTTTCTTTCGGTGTAAAGGTCTACGAAATATGAGTTTATTTATTTATTATATACAAAGCTGAATACACAGCGAATTTAAACTTTTAATCAAATTAATTTATTTTAGGTAAATTGAACTAGCAAATCATACGGGCGAGCCCGTACAAGTAAGCCAGGCGTCGTCCGCCCTAGCTTAGCAATTTAATAAAAAGGTTTCCCATAGAGATTAGTGTAGCACAGCGTACTTGTACTTTACTCGTAATGAATAGACTCCCACCCTTCGTAATAGCGCACGTGCACTACAATTTACGGATTACGATCAATGTTACGAACTATTCGACTTTCTTTGGTTTCTCTAATTAGACGACAGTATACGTTTCTGAAAGATATAAACTGATATTCTTTTAAGCTATCATAAATTACAGCAAATGCTTCGTTATGTAAAAGTACCATCATGCAGGTAGGTTGACATGCAACCCAAGAAAGTTTTATCCATCATCATGCTGGGCGGGATAAAAAGTGCAGTCCGTGTCTATGAAACATGGACTCAACAAATTTGTATGTTTATTTCCGTGTTTATTTCCGTACATTATTCGGTTGTTACAGCATAACATAACTGCCAGTAGGGTGCACCACATGCAGATATGGTTATATACGTATATATACATCATCATCATCATCATTTCAGCCTATTAGAAGTCCACTGCTGAACATAGGCCTCCCCCAAAGATTGCCACGAAGCACGGTCCTGAGCCACCTGCATCCATCGACTTCCCGCAACACTGCGCAGGTCGTCACTCCATCTTGTGGGGGGTCGTCCTACACTGCGTTTGCCCGTACGTGGCTGCCACTCAAAAACCTTTTTTCCCCAGCGGTTGTCAGTTCTGCGAGCTATGTGGCCGGCCCATTGCCACTTCAGCTTGCTGATCTTTACGGCTATGTCGGTTACCTTAGTTCTGCTGCGGATATTATCGTTGCAGACTCTATCACGCAGAGAAACACCGAGCATAGCCCTTTCCATAGCGCGCTGAGCAACTTTAAGCTTCCTCATATGGGCTGCAGTGAAGGACCAAGTCTCGGATCCGTATGTCATCACAGGCAACACCCACTGATTGTATACTTTCGTCTTGAGGCTTTGCGGTATACTCGACGAGAAGATATGACGTAGTTTCCCGAACGCAGCCCAGCCGAGTTGGATTCGTCGATTGACCTCTGAGTCGAAGTTGGACTTACCTAATCGGACAATTTGTCCCAGGTATACGTACTCGTCTACAACTTCGAGCCTATTGTTCCCAACAACAACCGGTATTGGTGTGACATGGACGTTTGACATGAACTTCGTCTTGTCCATGTTCATCTTTAGACCAACCTGTTGGGAGACGTTATTGAGGTCATTGAGCATTGTACTGAGCTCCTCCAGCGATCCTGCCATAAGAACTATGTCGTCGGCAAATCGAAGGTGAGTGATGTATTCGCCATTGATGTTGATACCGTATCCTTTCCAGTTCAGCTGCTTGAAAACATCTTCCAATGCAGCGGTGAAGAGTTTCGGGGATATGACATCACCCTGTCTTACACCTTTCTGCAGTTGGATTGGTTTCGTACTCTGATTCTGTACTCGGATAGACATCGTAGCCTCATTGTACAAACACCTCAGCACTTCGATATACCGAGAGTCTATCTGGCACCGCTGGAGACTGTAGCACCGCCCAAATTTCGACTGAATCGAAGGCTTTCTCATAGTCCACATACGCCAGACATAATGGCAAGTTGTACTCCTCGGCCTTCTGTACAATCTGGCGAAGAGTATGTATGTGGTCTATGGTACTATAGCCTTTTCGGAATCCGGCTTGTTCGGAAGGCTGGAAGTCGTCAAGTCTGTTCACTAGACGATTTGAGATGACTCTCGAAAACAGCACGTAGACGCGGCTTAGAAGCGATATCGGTCTATAATTCTTCAAAAGGCAGTTATCCCTTTCTTGAAGAATAGGACAACCACGCTTCTACTCCACGCTTTCGGCGTAACACCGCCATGAATGACGGAATTAAACAGCTTCTGAAGGACAACAAGTATCGGTTTTCCACCCGCTTTCAGAAGCTCAGCTGTAATTCCGTCCTCACCCGGCGCTTGCCGTTTTAAGCTGTTTGAGAGCCATCCTAATCTCGCTCAGACTGACGTCCGGGATGTTATCGGAGTAATGTCGGATAAGCTTGGCTCTTGGGTCGTTACTCACATCAGTGTGTGGTTTCAACGACGTTGTGTTCAGCTGTCCGTAAAATCTCTCGATCTCACTCAAAATCTCGGCTCCTGCGGAAATGACTGCGCCGCTTTCGGTCTTCAGCTTGGTCAGTTGGCTCTTTCCGATAGACAGATCTCTGGCGAAGACTTTGGAGCCTTGGTTCCGCTCTATCGCTTTTTCAATACAGACTGTATTGAATTTGCGTAAGTCTTGCCTCATACATTTGGAGATCTGTCTATTCAGTAGCCGATACGCTGACGCATCCGTTGTAGACTGCAGCTTTATCTCACGCCTGGCTTTCATGAGTTTAAGAGTGTGATCAGAGAGCTTTTGGGGCTTGTTCGTGCGGCGGGTCCTGCAAAACTTAGCTCCTACCGCATGGACAGTTTCCACTAGCCTGCTATTCGTATCGTCCACTGTAACGCAATCGTCTAGGCACTGAAAGCGATTATGCAATTCGAGCTGAAAGCTCTCGGGGTTCTGGATAAGGGCACGTGGTGGGCGGAGCGTAGACTTCACCAGACGAGACCGCTCGAGCCTAATGTTAAGGTTCAGTGTGCCTCTTACCATTCGGTGATCACTGCCGGTTTTTACCCTAGTGATCACAGAAAATTCACTGAACAGCTGACGCTTGGTCGTCATGATGAAGTCGATCTCATTTTTTGTGGTACCGTCCGGGCTCATCCATGTCCACTTCCTGTGGGGCCGCTTCTGGAAATAGGAGTTCATCATAAAGAATCCCTCCTTTGCCATGAAGTCAGCCAGCTGTTGCCCTCTTGGGTTCCGTTGCCCTACTCCAAAGTTCCCCACTATCAGCTCATCGCCTTTTTCGTACCTAGTTTTGCGTTAAAGTCTCCCATCAACACCGTGTAGTGAGTCTTAGAGCAATGCATGGCTCTTGAAATATCCTCATACATTGCCTCCACTTCATCATCAGGGTGTGTCGAGGTTGGTGCGTATAACCTGTATGACCTTCAGCGAATACCTTTTGGTTATTCTGAGTATAAGGTACGCGACCCTACTCGACACACTTCCGATCTCCATCACGTTGTTGATGAGAGACCTGTGGACGATAAACCCGACACCTCCTTGGGACAGATGGTCACCCTGCCGGTAGTAGAACAAGTTACCGGATTTTAGGATTATAGAGTCCTCTCCCTGTCTTCGGACTTCAGACAACCCCATAATACTCCAGTGTAACTTGCTTACTTCTTCTTCCAGTTCTAGTATCTTCTCGTCGGTCCTCAATGTGCGTGCGTTATATGTTGCCAGGTCCAGTCGTTTGGGTTGGCAGCTAGAAATCAGCCGGTGATTCTTCGCACCCCCTGCCTCGCCGTTACCATGGCTGCCACCATAGCCAGGACTAGCGAGGCCGCCGGGGACTGGGGGCCATTGCTTTTTTCTACCTCTCATCATGGGGGGGGGTTTGCCTTAGTTGCCACGCCTGGCGAGCGGGTTGGCAACCGCAGTTTTTTTTTTTTTTTTGTTCTAGTGCAGGAAGATGCTGCTGCCCATCTCCTAATATAATTTTTTACCATTAGTCGCCTTTTACGACACCCATGGTTAGACAGGGTTGGCGCTATTCTTTACTTCCGACAGCCACACGGAATATATACATGCAATTTCTAATATGACTTTCCCAAACATAAATATATTACTAACTAATCCGAAATATTCATAAAACGTGTTTAAATCTGTATGGTGCATCTTGTATGTTATTTTTTAATATACTTGCGTTAAGTAAGTTAGAGAAATTGTCTAACTTCAAAAAATTTTGATATGATATATTTTTGGGACACGAAAGTAAAATAATAGTTCTGTAATTACAATACATAATCAAACTAATTGGTTTTCAATAATTTTTCTTTCTGAGTAACAAATATTGTTGTCTTGGTTAATGGTAAGAAATATAATTATTCGAAATAAGAATATAAAATCACCGACAGATACTTTTTCACTACTACTATTATTTGTCTGATGTATGGATAGACTTATTTGCCGTCGGCAGTGAGCACTCACGACCGGCATAACGAAGGGTCTGATTAAGTTACGCGACATGCATCTGCCAATTTGTACCGCGGAACCCCTTGATTCTGGGTTGAATACATCATCAACGGAATTGCATTACAGCTTTATAATTAAGTAGCTGCCATCTTTCTTAGGATCGAGTTTGTTTACTTTGTAAATAAACACTCGTGGCTTACACATTAACTGGGATGACGAGTGCCTAGTTAAGTTTTCATAGAAAATGAATGTGGCTTTGACTCCTAATCGATTCCTATATTTATGTTGAAACATACAAATTATTGGCTTTCGGGTCTCAGCGTATTATGCACTAACCCTTATCTATCACTTCTATCTTACACTAGATCTCATCCTTACTATGATCTTATCGCGTCAGTAGTAAGTAATCGGGTACGGAAAAGGAAATAAAAAAATGTGTGCTGTGAGAAGCATGAGTATGCGATGGTAGTCCAAAGCATACTTATGCTTATCCCTACTAGGTACAATCTACATTTGCATATAATTCTATTATGCTTGGTAAGCGAGTCGGCGATGGCACCACCAGACGCATCGCACCTTAGACGCTGTCATAGGCTTCAAGAGTCCCGTGGCACGAGACGGGGTGGTGCACTGCCCTCTTAAAGTAACGACTCGGCAAGGCGCATATGTAATAAAAACAGCTTTTGATGGTTAAAAGTAAATCACTTAATCAAATCACTCAAACTCAAAAGATATTTTAATTTATTATAGAAATAATTACACATTATTTATATTACACGAATAACTACGCATATGTTTCGTCCTATAGCGTCATTAAAAGAAATGTAATCAAATCATTAATTTTATAGGCGTTGCGCTACTTCCAGAAACCAAACTAAAAGCTTCCATCAACAACTCGGCGGTCCACTTATAAGCTTCATATTATAAACAATAACATCGGAATCTTTTTAACACGTCATTCAGTTTATATACTTTGTATTAGAGCAGTCGGCAAACGAGGCGAATAATTCGACTTGTTAAGAAAATACGCGCACGTGCAAGCGACATGCATGGCCTAAAGAGTTGAATTTTGTATTTTGTATCAGAGCGTACATAAAGATGAATAATGTATATTGGTTGATCATAGATTAACTTAATTACGAAATTTCGTTACAAGTACAATAGAATGGGGAAGAATCGACCAAACCTGCAAGACTCAACACGTTTTTTCTAAAATATATAAATATATAAAATATATGTTCTTACATTTTCGCCACTCTCTAAATTCCTGGAGGCAACCACGATAGAATATATATAATAAAATAACCGTTTCTTAAAATATTACCTTTCGTATAAAAAAAACAACGACATAAGAGAACAGAAGGGAATGGAAGGAAGTTTGGCGAGATTTTTCATACATTTAAAATTTTTAACAAATTTTTTTTTACTTATTCACTAATAAAAATGGTAAAAACACTTTTTATTTTTATGTTATCTGTTAAATAAAATAAGAGTTGTCTTATGAACATCTATTTATTGAACTTGCTAATGAATGAGTAGTATCCAGTATCTATCACTTATTTATCATTTTTAATATCATGTCACACGGAATCTTGCTTGCTTGAACCTTACGAAAATATAAACTTCCTGCCCTCCGTGGCGTTACACTTGCGCCAAACCCTTAGACAAACAACGCGGGCGCCAACGCCGGAGATTATGTGAGAGCGTGATTAATAACGAACTAGCGCCTATGCGAGATATCCGCAACTTATTGCTCAGATCAGCGAACTTCGCACAGATCTATCTATCTATGCACTAAACTTGTTTTTAACGATGCAACATACCGAATACATTCGATTTATTATCGACATATTCTGAAGGATATATAAGTAAATGACTTACATCATTATTTACTGACATTGACAATGAGAATATTAAACATTGAAATGAAACTATTTCATGGTATCTTTATTCGCGTAAGTACAATAATTAAAAAATTAAAATACCAAATTACCTTAACATATTACCAGTTTTCTGTAAATATCTATTATAATTTTTAATAATATATAAACTAAAATACGCTATAATAAAAACTAAACAGAATTAGGGACTTTATTGCATAGTCCCTAATTCTGTTACATTGTCTCCAGTACTCTCTCTCTGTGTTACATAGACTATGTCGCATAGTCCCTGGTTCTGTCACCTTGTCTCCAGTACTCTCTCTCTGTTACATAGACTATGTTGCATAGTCCCTAATTCTGTTTCATTGTCTCCAGTACTCTCTCTGTGTCACATAGACTATGTTGCATAGTCCCTGATTATGTCACATTGTCTCCAGTACTCTCTCTGTTACATAGACTATGTTGCATAGTCCCTAATTCTGTTTCATTGTCTCCAGTACTCTCTCTGTGTGTCACATAGACTATGTTGCATAGTCCCTAATTCTGTTTCATTGTCTCCAGTACTCTCTCTGTGTCACAGAGACTATGTTGCATAGTCCCTGATTATGTCACATTGTCTCCAGTACTCTCTCTCTGTGTTACATATATATTACTCAACAATAGAATTCCAATTCTTTCAAAGTTATAGCACGGGAAGGGTTATATGACATGAAATTTATTCTTATAGTAATATGTACGAGTCTTCCATTGCTATCAACGAGAATCATCATCAAATTCCCAACAACCCAATTTCAGAGCTCAACACTAAAGATTTTTTATGCTTCACAAAAGTCATTATCAAGTGAATAATGTCCTTAATTTTAAATTTTCGAACATAAAAACTACTGGATCAATTTCAAAATTTCTTCACACCGATAAATGTAGATTATTCCAGATAGAAGCGGAGGTTCATTTATTTAGTATGCAAATGTGTCCCGTGCAAAGCCAGAGCGGGTCATTTATTACTTATAAACTTATATATTTCTGATTCCATAATATACATTCAATAACTAGCTACGATATGGTAAGGAAAAAGTATTTAACAAAAAAAATTAAGTAAACAACAAAGACATTTAAGTGACAACCATTCGCATTAATTGGCACCTCGTCGCGACCATAACAGCTGTACTTAATATATGCTTGACACTTACTTGAATCAGAATAAACTCTAGCTTGAATTAAATGGTGAGTAATCTAACATGAAGATAGGAAAAAATAGTTGCCAATAAATCCCGGCGCTACTCTAATGCGTTGTAGTTGCAAGTCCAACTGTTGTCTGGTTGTCTCGACAGCTGCGATCCACTTGCGGTATATTCACGCACACTATGCAAATTTGAACCCTAGGTTTTGGACATAGACGACGTTACAAATTTAAAGTCTAAATTTATACGTCTTAAACGACTGTCAAGGAGCTGCTGTAGCTCGGTGTAGCGCAGTGGCGCAGTAGCTAAGCAAAGGTTTGATTTCCGCAACGGACATGTATTTGTATAGACTACAAATAAATGTTCCGGGTCAGAGCGTTTGTTCATGCGCAATTTATGTATGTGAACTGCCGCCTTGATACAGGGCAAATTCCGGAAGGGCCCCTCACCTTAAAGTTTTATTTAAATAAGGATGACTATGTATTTCGTATTACTTCATTATTTTTATTTGATATCTCTATACAATCTTTAAAAAGTCTTGCTTTTACCATTTTTTGGCATCTTCTGGTGTTCACTATTTTTTGGTACTAGGCGCATATTATTATATGTAGAGTTGTCTGAGGAATGAGTCAGATCGAAGTGCCACTGGCGTGGCGTCGTCATAGGGACGCCACTGACTGCGTGCGCGCCTTGATTTATTTACTCATGTCGAGACTTACCATTCCACATGCGCGGTTTTGTTCTTACTAATAATGCACAACAATCTATTCGAGATTTGTACGTTTTATTATAATCTTATGGCAGTGTGTAGAGATGCCGTATATTGAATTTATTGCTTATTATTCAAATATCACACATCGAGGGAAAATGTTATGACACGAGAAGGGTTAAAAAAAGACTATCTCAAAAATAAACACATATCACGGTACACATATTTTACTTCCTTATCAGCCAGCCTGAGGCCACTGTTAAATGTAGGCCTTTCTAAGAAGGCGCTAACAAAAGTCTTACTTGCATGTAGGGCTTTCTACCCGCTGGGCAGACGGGTTGCAAAGCGCAGTGCCGGTATCCTCGGACTTCTAATGAAAAACCCTTATGCTTTTTAATTCCAGATATTATGTTGTAAAAAATATTTTCATTGCTTAAAAACAAATTAATTTGCAGCTACAGTAACAGCATATCTTTCATGTTGGGGAGTTGATTGTCATTCTAAACCCGACTACTCTAAAGATCTCTGCTAAGCCAAAGAATCCTAACTGTTTAACTGTAATATGTCGTTAACTTGTTAGAGTTTAAAAAAAAAAGATTCGTTTACTCTTCTATTTTATTATATTCTACTATATTATTATTTGTAATGTTATTCGGATTCGGTACGGTAAGCACGAATTACCTTAAATTACGAACTTTTACGGTACTAGAACATAACGACTCTTTAATATATTTTGCGTAAATAAAAATGTCTGATAACATGGAAAAGATATCGCTCTGGTCAAACCTGACCAGTAGGCGTCATGGTAACCATAACAAAAAAACTCGGCGCCAACCCACTTACATCAAATATTTTTATATACATATTTATGAATATATATTTATTACATTAAAATTTTACGACTGCCGTCAGTGTTCCTCTTTCAAAATTAAAATGACGTGAGAGCTATAAAGAAGGTGATAATGGTTAACATAAATTAAATTCTCTCTAAGTTTTGTAATACTCTGGCGCCTTTTTGATTTAATACACTGTTTGATGTCAATATACTGTTGAAAAACAAGGCCGGTAAATAAATCAAGATCGCAATAAAATGTATTTCATTTTTTTTGATATAGTAAGTACAGTAGTTAAAATGTTATGTTAGTAACCTTATTTGCGTACGTCGCATAGTTTAACATTATTTATTTCATTCAATTTAAAAACGACTTTGAAAGACGCTTTTCTGCCTTTATGTGGTATGTCGAACTCAGTACACCTGATAGTAAATGGCTACAGCAGCCAATGGACATCTGTAAACAACTTCAATTGAGGAGGGTTATGAACGCGTTGTTACCCCTGAGGACTAAGATGGAATGCCTGACAGTCCGTAATTTTACAGGCTCTCTATACCTTTCATACCGGAACACAATAGTTGTTAAACTGCTGTTTAATGGCAGAAAATGTTAGAGGGTGGACCTACGAAGGCAGAGAAGGAGCCTACCACCAAGTTCTTTAAGTAAAATTGATTCGTCGGCCAGATATCGCAGTTGTCTGTGACCCAGCCTTCGAATCTGAGGGTTGCGGGTTCGAATCTAGGATTGAAGAATGTTTGTAAGAAATGTTTGTAACCGGGTGATGGATGTTCATATATGTATAATTGTATGTATAATTATTTATCTATGTAGGTTGATGTGTTTCTTATCACCATCCAGTTACAAAAATACAGGGAATCCCAGTTTAAGACTAGACTACGTGTGTGATTGTTCAAAATATAAAAGAGGTATAATAATTAAAAAATTAAGATTTAAATTCCATGAAAACATATATGATCATTTTAATTAACATTTTCAACTTATAAATAAGCCACTGCTGGATAACTCTAAGTAGATTTGTTGTAATCGCTAGCCTGGAGGCGGATCGCGGTCGGAGACACCGCACTGCTTAGATACTGCTCACTGATCTATGCATTATCGTTCTGAATAGAAATAGATGTAAAAAGTATCTCTTCACCTATCCTTCTATATTCCAACAAATTTGATCAATGAAATAAAGCGGTAAAAATAAGTTGATATTTTACAAACACTGTTAATCAATTTTTCCTCTTAACAAGCAACAAAACACTTTCTAAAGGAAGTTCTCTTCGTGCATACGTTATTAAGCCAACAACTGGTGTGATTTTTAAAGGAAAAACATCCAGATGAGCGCCGTATCTTGTGACATGAACGAAAATAATTTGACGCAGCCGTTCGGCGGACGACATACGGGGACACGTGGGCACGATATATTACACGCGAGCCGCGCACTAAAAATATTGTGTTGGCAAATTAATGGGCATTCCCGACGGTAGGTTGTGGGATGAAAGGAAGTGCCTTTTATATGTGAAACGTTGGTTTTGTATGAAAACGCGCAGCAGCCGCTCACACCTGTCCGCGCGCATTGGAGTGGACGCGCCGCGCCCGTGCGTAGGGTTGTGAAGAGTCTGGTCATAGCATATTCACGGATACTTAATTTAACATATCGGTAGTTGGGTATATGAAAGGTACATATTATATACTTTTCCCAATAGTCAATCTCGCCTTCACGCAAGGAATTGACGCATGAGGCTCTAAAGGTGTTAAAAAAATACAATGTGGAAGTGTCCACATGCAAAAAATAAAATGGTGTAGCGCCGAATTCTTTCCTCTAATGCGTGCACTAATTCTTCCATATTTTCACAATCACCTCACTCAACTTTAGGTCACCACCCACGTTTAAAAAGCGACACGTATTTCGCATCGCAGCAAGGCATTATCAAACGATTAGACTCTACGACGTACTACCGCCGCTTAATACTAACGCTGATTCTATTAGACGAAGCTCTGGCAAATGCAAAGTAATAGCCGATAAAAGTCCCCCTACTAGGTAAAGATCCAGTCTTTTAATATCAAACATAAAAGTTATCTTAATATATCTATTAAGATAACTTTTATAGTATGGTCACACCATTAGCAGTTATGAGCACGCACGACAAACAGATTGGTGACCGCAGATGCCTCAAAGGCATATTTGGTATGCAATGTGCTTCATTCCGTTGCATGGTGAACTTCCTCAAAAGAAATAGAGCCGCTGCTTCTGTAGTGGAACCTTGATAAGCTATTACTTAAGTCAAAGAAATTTCACCAGTTGGTAAAATTTTCTCTAAGATTAATTCTCATTTCTTAATATACTAAATATATTTTACCTACATTATTATAATAGTCCATCATGTGATGGACATTTTAGTCTATTCAACCCACCTTTCTTTAGAGCATATATGGGATAATGTGTCAGATGGTCAGCCTGTGCGCGGTGTTAGTGTCCAATGAAACGATCGTATAGTTTTTCAACTATTTAACAAAATTTTTACATTTGTACGCCAATCTAATTTACGTTATAGTTAAGCTGTTTATGTTTCATATATATCGGATTTTCGTCGTATTAAAAAACTCATTCTTTCCTAGTTCCGTGTGTTCTTATATTTACTTCTTTATTAATTTTAAATACTTTTCGTTATTTCTTTAACCTAGACAGCCCTGTCCAGAGCGGATGCGACAAAGAAGACATGTGTCAAAGTGTGCGTCAGTTTCGTAATAATTAAGCAGATTAATAAGCCAGGGTGCAGGGTGTTCATATTTCGCCGTCCGGCCGCCAGTCGCGACTCTCATCCGTGCCTCTCTCACCTCATCACCCGCGTTCTTTCAAATCCTTCCATATAACAACTGGACAAGGCGATGTTTAAAAAAGAATTGATAATTTTTATGTCTGTTTAGCTATCTGTGATAGTCTTGAATTGATATGATCAGTCTTGAATTAATAACTGTTCTTATTACTATCGTTGCGTTAAAAAAAGATACAAATAGACTACGAAATTAACTGAAAGTTACAGATTGCAGAATGATAAGCAGAATAGTAGTTCCCCTCCCTGCGTTCCTGTTAAAAATTGTTCTCGAAGATGTCTTAATTTTCAAAACTAAGCCCATGCTAGTTAATTCTCTTATTCTTTCTAATGACATTTATGTGTAATTACGCTATCTCAATCAATAAAACAATCTAACCAATTAAAAGTGCTTTCTCAATTTATTAATTATATAAATTTAAAAATAGTCCCAATTTCACAGAGCTGAAGCTAATTTTTCAAAAAATGGTATTATATATAAGCACGTGTTTGTCAGCCATAAGTGCCGTGGAGACACTTTTCCTTACCAATAATTTGTGTTTATGAACATATTCCAACCTATACCTCAGCAGTCAGGTAAGCTATCCACTAAGCCACATGGTCATCCCTGTGTTATCATCTTATCGCATAAAATAAGTCGACGCCGTATTGTTTAAGCGAAAATTTCTCATTTTTAACCCAAACAGCTGGTAGGTAATGTCGACATCCAGGCAATATTAACCTTCAGCAGTTAACAACTAAGACAATAGTCATCCAGACAGTTCCAGGCGAACAGCAAACAAGAATAAGTAGCACAAAGTCCTGTCGAAGGGCGGGCGGCGTCGGCGCCGGTACAGTATAAATACGCCGCACGTGCGCCGGCGCAGCTGCCCGCCACGTGGCCGCCTCTTTACGCGCTCACGTAAAAATAGATCATTGTCTCGCACCGGACACGCCCACCGCGCAGATAAAACACCACATCAAACAATATAAAGACAGTAAAATCGCGCGTTTATTTGGCCAGCGGTAGTATCAAAACACCTGCTCGCCATTAAAATGGTTGGATGCGTTAAAAACCCGAAAATGTTTTAACGCTTGTATGTGGTTTTTAGAAAAACATGACGAGCATAACGATTCAGTTTACAAATTTTAGGAGCTTTACATCGCAAATACATAATATTTGTATCCTCTGCAAATTTCAATTATACTATGTACAATTAATAATTCCCCCTGCTAAAAAAGAAACAAAAAGACAATCGAGCTTACTTCCGCAGGGAAATACTTCCGCTAAGTTTCTTACACAATACTTTCTACCACCACTTCCCTGTTGACGTGAGTAGTATTCTGTCAAGATTGAGATGATCCTCATGTTAAGGAAACGATACTGATTAGTATTCTTATTAAACCCCATCTCCTTAAATGTATGTGAACTTATTTATATTTGTTGTATGTTGAGCATAATTAAATACTATTTAATATACGCACTAAATGTACCTACCAAATGTTTTTTTCTTTGTCGAATACAATTTACAAAACAATAAAATGCTATGCTAATGCCTTTGCTAGCCATAAAACCGACATTAAAATATAATATAATATGAACCTACAGATTTGATGAAAGAATATTCATGTTGAGAATTTTTATCACTTGTTTTAAATAAATTTCGACAACGTTAGCTTAGATGATGCTCTCTGAAAAAGCATCGTCTAAGCTAACGTGCACAACATCCATCGAATTATTATATCAGATCAGGCTTTTTTTCCATAGCAGATTGCAGACATTTTTTTTTTTTAAATGTCGAATGAAATTATTTAGTAACAATCTTTTAACAGATCTATAACCAAACTTCAAATATTACAGCACAAGTACGTTTCATAGTTTATTGTTAACAGTTGCTTTTCAGTTTCAGTCAGCACTCGACAACTGCGACGGTGCGAAGCGACGAACGCCGAACTATAAGCCAAGATATACATAAGTGTCTGACGATTTTTTGTTTTCATGTTTAAAATTTCTACGATAATATTATTAAACATATCATTAGAAAAATAACAATTAAAACCTTTACTTTTAACTCCACATACTCTTATGTCAGTTGTCTGCTAAACATTTCCGTAATAGGGCAGTGTGTACACATTAAAATGCATATATAATTATTGACGAAACAGTTTTATATAACATAACTAACAAAAGATATTAAGTACTCTTGTAACGACTCGACCACTGTTAACACTGTCGAAATACATATTTTAAAGTTATGCTTATTTAGACAAACACGCCTGCTGAACAACTCCTTCAATAGGTAGCATATTATTTCTTTAAAGGCTCGACGCCTAGAAACGCTGTAATGAAAATAGTACAAATTTACGTCTAGAACTAAACCTTCTGTGTTTACACACTCATCTTCACCTTCCTGTATCCGATATCCGAATAGATCCGAGAAAGGGTCAGAATGCAGTGTCAGAAACGCGAGACACAACACAACATCACCAGGCCTGAAAACCAATGATTTGTATTTTTGCACAAACATTGGCTTTGGTAGTGATGCAAACCTAAAAATACCTACGAGTATATCTGAGCAGTCAGGTAAGCGGTTTGCTTACTAAGCCATGCGGTCGTCAACTAGGTTGTCACCTCTGCGTATGTTGTAACTGAAAAAATCAGTATTGCCAACCACAATATTTCTGAGAATTTTTATGCCGTTGAAAGAAGTAGAGATTGGAATTGAATGCACCTTGCATGTACAATGAAGCGAATTAAATTTTTGTCCTGTCCATATTCTCAACAAGCAACAGTTAGAACTGAAAGTGACTTGTGAAAAGAATTATGTATACAGTAAAGGTTTTGTAATATGTTTGTATACAAGAGATATTTCAGAAACATGCAAGAAACGTTGTAACAAAACAAGCGAATAAACTATTATTCAGTAATACCTACTCGATATTCCATACAGGTTCGTAACCTATATAAAAATCACTTCGTAGTGTAAATCAATTCGATAGTCGAATTACAACATTACACTCGTGCACAAGTTATTATTATCGCCAACTGTAATTTACGTAATTAACGTATATTACAGTTGGCGATGATAATTAACCAGCATTAAATCATATTTTTTTCACATTTTTTACAATAAATGCATGGATTCTGAGTACACTCATCGAATTCCATGTCTTTATCTCATTTCCTTATCAAGATAACAGTGGTAGAAGAAAACAGTCTGGGATTTAATATCATATTTTTGATGTAATTAATTTTATGTATGGATGTTTTAACTATATGTGTCTGCTTTTCTTACACATTGTGCAGTACTATTACTGTTAAGTTACAGTCCTGCTAGAAGAAATTTCAATAATATGAAACCACAGTATATGTGTACATAAATTGTTAAATAAATAAATATATTACGTATCTCCAAGCGTTATAGACCTCTCGTAATCACAGAATTTACTACATTTTCAACACAATAATGAGGCCTAAATTACCCAAACTAAAGTGCGTACAAGGTCCGAAGATTCACAATAAGCACTACGGCACTTGTACGTTGTAGTGCCAAACTGCTGGTTTTTGTGTTTTGTTTTTTTACGAGAAAGGCGGCAAACGAGCCAGCGGCTCACCTGATGGTAAGTGATTACCGTCACCTAGGTACATCTGTAACACCAGAGGTGCTGCAGGTGCGTTGCTGGCCTTTAAGGGTATTTGGGAGATGGGAGGGAGGATGAGGAATGGGATGGGGAGGGGGAGTGGGCCTCCGGTTACCTCACCCACCGAACGAAACACAGAGGCACAAGATGCCTCTACTTCACGCCGGTATTCTGCGAGGCCGTGGTACCAACCCGGTCGAACCGGCCCGTTAGCAGCTAAAGCCGCCGCTTGGCTCTACCACGTTTTTGTACATGAGCCCCAAAAAAAGCCTTAACCCCATTACAATATAAGTTATTTTCTTGTAGTTCATAGTAATGTTTAACGTTAACAGTTTACACTCTCAAAGCCGTTGCCGAAATAAATTACATTATACTAGTCTGCCTTACGAAAGTTCCACTGTATTTCTCCTGTGGTGTCTCTCTGGTCTGTCGTAAAATAAATGAGCGCAGTGACGGTACCCTTGCACTAATGATAATGTTTTGCATATCACGATTCTGTGGGATTTGGGTTCGGCTAATTCGAACCGGTAGCCATTATTCGGTTACCAGAGTTTCGTTTGTTTGCTAGCAGTGTGTACGACGTGCAGGTGAGGTTTGCAGTTGGAGAAAAAGGTGGTATATTCTCTCTTTCAATGTACGTAAAGGAAGACGAATGTAAGGTTTCCTAACTCACCTTTGAACACAAGTTTATCGACATTATTGTTAAACAAAAACAATAAAGATAATATTATTTTTTAACCTATGCTGTTATCCCACCAGCCTAAACATTAATTTTGTCTAGAAATAAAATATAGCTTACTAGAAGACTTAGTAACGGTTTGTTAGCATCTCTCTTGCGAGTACAATTTTAGCATGCCTCAGTTCCCCGGAAACCTCTCCCTTTCGGATCGATATGCATCCGCCATTTTGAATTTTCCGACCAATGCGCGTAGCCATGGAAAATCGTTGCCATGGAAACGAATACTACCGCCGCCACTGCTTGAAGGGGAAAGTGCCTTGGGGAAGGCTTTATTGTCGTTTTGTTCATATTGACCTATGTATAGATACCTATAGTATGTGCTTACCCGTACCTACATAGGGCCTATTATATATGCTTATTGCATGCAAGCTATAAAACGCCAATAGAGATTAATTTTGTTTATTTAATCTCTATTGCATTCCATTATATAGAAGGACACAAAAGTAGGACTTAATACCTAGAGGCACTCTCTACCAATCAACCTACAGCGTGGTGAAAGTTTAGGCGCAACAAAGAACTTAGAAAATCATATTATAATTGTAAAAATAATAAACTACTGAATGAATTTAATTGAAATTTGGCAGAGAGATCAATTATGTCATACCAGTATAGGATTACAGTTATAAGTTACAGAATCTTTTCTAATAAAATGTTATTATAAAATAAATTCCACCTAACGATTGAAAATATAATATCATCAGCTTCCTGTTTTGAATTAGTAACTACATCCCTAGTTTACAGTTTTGCACTTTTCATGCCAGCGTTTCCTCATATGTAGCTATACTCAAGTATCCAGGTACAGCGGCTTTATGTTACCTGAGAAATGAAAGGAAAGTCATCACACCTAACCACGTACCCTAGCAGACAACAATGCTCTTCCCTGCATAACCACGAGACATTGTATTATGTTGTGCCAACCAGTTCCTTAAGCACTATACCTCAACCGACATGCTAATTTCTTTCAAACAGTAATTCCACAGTATCAACATCTTCCTCTTCATTCATAGATAACACTTAAAACGCTTCGTTGTGAAGATACTTTATGAGTACTCTATATTGTTTATCGTCTTGTTTACAGACTCTCAAACAAATAATAGAGACACCTGCAAACTACCTGTATGTAAGCGCAATGGTCCGAGCTTAGAATATGATTGTGTTATAACTCATGCACTGTACTAATAAGGATGAAAATAGCGTTAACAAGTCTGACAACCGATTGTTTCTTTCAGTTGACCGTTCGGCGAAATCTTTAACAGAGAGCGGACTTTCGCCTTAACAGTTTCCTGCGTTTGTTGCTAAACAATGGGCTATAAGGCAGCCAGAGAGCGGGCCCGCGTTGACAGCCGATGCGCTATTCAAACCGAACCGTAGCATTATAGCTAACCTATTATACTATACACACAAAACACTGTTGTGTTGAAACACGACGCATTTAACGGAGACCGTTGAATATTCAGTACATGTAAATTATGTTTATTCTGTTTTTGATTAATTTAAATGATCATTAAGTGACACACTACGATTATTGAAGGAAGACTACTAAAAAACCTCGTGACTGGTGTACAAACACAATTATGAATAATTTTATGTCTTCATTTTATACTAAATATCAATTCGTACATACATTCGTACATACAACTCTTGTGACTACTTAACGATGTCTCAATTTGACCTTATGCAGTATTTTATAGATTTAAGGGATTCAATGTACTAATAAGCCAAATCTAATCCTATCCTATCTTCTTCTGAAAACTGTCTAAGTCCACTGCGGGTCATAGGCTTTCCCAAGAAAGCACCAACAAAAGCCTGCATGCACAACGTGGAAAACTTGCCAACACTCGCCGCGCTGGCAGGCGGACTAGTGAGCGCCGTGCCTGTACTCTGCCACTCTTCTCCCAGACACTCCTAACTTAACGTATAACACGCACAACACTACTCTGTGTAATTTAGGTTTGGCATATTCTTCTTAGTCAGCCGGGCGAGGTAGATACTTTGATAAAAATTTGTTAAATTCTTAGGTATGATATTGAAAGTGAAAGCTTGTATGTGTGATTTTTTGTCGCTCAATCGGGCCTCAATGACTAAACCGATTTAAATTAATTTCGGTCGATTCTTATCTATCTCGATTAAAAAATCCCTGGGTACAATATTTAGTATTAAGCGGTTCGCTCGCACAGTCTAGTAATACATAAAAACTGTTTATACCGGCCAAGCGACGATTGACCTATGACCATTTCATAATATTTTATTTATAAAATATATTCGATAACACTCGTGATAAAGGTCAGCGTGTCTGCGTCGAGAGTCGAGAGTCCCGAGTTCAAATCCTGGCCGAAGCCATAACTAATTTGTGGAATACATACACTATTATTCTTTATAGGGTCTTAGATGTATTGTGAAACGACGTCTACGTCTTCCTATAATCCTTTCTCATAGACAGGACATGAAATTTGAGTACGAGTAAGTGCTTTTGTACTTGGAGCTACACTTGCAATGCCAGCCATATTTTGTGCCATATTTTGTGCATGGCCCCAGGATATATTATATCCTGGGGCCATGCACAAAATATTTGAAATTTTACCACGACCGTATTAAGAACTTTCATTGGTAATCGGAAATTGCAGCCGAAGTCGAGAACGGCCTGGGGGACACAATTATTTATAGTTAAAAACATAATTATATAACTAAATTTCGGAGGATTACTACTTATATTTAATAATATTATAGTATTGTACTTAAATTCATTGTTTGAATTCTAAAAGATTGAAACACATACATGTAAGTAAATTTAATTGCATACGAGTTAACAAACAGGCACATAAATAAAGACTGAAGTAAAGCAACAATTAAAATCAATTTAGTTACCATTATTGGTGTAGTTCTAAAAACGGTAGATGTAGCAAATGTTTATAACTGTGTGACAAAGATGAAAGTTTATAACAGTGTGACCACACATAAGCGGAGGGAGGGAGCATTGACTCAGAGATTGCAGGTGTAGGCTGTGCGCATCACGGTGACGTCACCGAGCGTTGCCTCCGGGCATGATTCCATTGCTATGGTGAAGCATCCTTCCAACTATTTTATATACCGGCAGTGATTTTTTCGGATTGATAATAAACAAACATGTACGAACACTATGTTAAATTTTTTTGAACATAAAGTTCGAAGGCTCAGCGATAGTTGAATGTATGAGCACAATGGGTACTGCTTTTTTTAGCGGATAAGTAATACTTGCTAATGAAAGTTAATGATTTTTAAAAGGCGCTTGACAGCTTAATAAGGATAATAAAAAACTTTTATCTCAATTACCAATAAACGCAATTAAAAAAAAGGAACGATTTAGTAATAATAATTCAGGCTCTGTTTTTGACCGAACAAGTGAAGTGAACATAATAGCTGAGGACAACATTTCATAGCTAGCAATCATGTTCAATGTCACAAGTTAAGTGAGATATATTCATTGGAAGTACGTATCGAAACATGGCGCCGGCCGGCCAGCGCATAGGTTCACCACATTCTAAGCGACCGACGTGTCGCGCATTCAGATTTCAATTCAAGCAACACTACATTAATTATTGACGACGAGATTGTTACGGTCAAAAATGAGAGTGGATAGTCCGTTAAATATTTGCTATATGAAACGAACGAAGTCTGATTTTCACATAGCAGATATTATTAAACCATATTTAAATATGTAATAATTATTGAAAAAACAAAAAACAATTCAAAACTTATGGAAGTTGTGCTATGAAACCAGTTATTGAATTAAACTTTCCATACCTAAATCACCTAATAGCAAATCTGGGCTTCAAGTTCTACACATTTCTGTTTCCCATATCGGGCAGCCATTACCGTAAATCCACAGGCAGACTGTCGCAGTTTTTTAACCTAACTTCGAAAGGAAAGCTGACATCGCCTTATATCTTATAAGCATGCTTAAATACCTCGTTACTAAAAGAAATCTCTGCCTTCCCCGAGACATATCGCATGCCATATTTGGCCTAAAAATGTGCATATTGTGAGGGAATGATTTAAAAGGAGTTGGTATCTGCGACAGCAGGTGAACCGCGCTGTAGCTTTTTATTATTATTTTCATGGAAAAGCATCTCATGATTTATTAGCCCATACACTTTTTTTTAAATGTATTACATACGAATAATGTATTATATACACATAAATAATACTCCAAATTATATTATATTCGAAACTCATCTTCATCATAGGCCTATTTATGTTCAATGCTGAATAGAACACTCTCCTACAAAGCACCAGCTAAAGCAAGCTTGCCCAGCGTGGTGAGCGCAGTGCCGATATGTAGCAGTGTGATATAGTGCCCACGCACATGCTCTATATGCTACAACCAACACACAACACTAAATTTGTGGGATTTTTCAGCTAATTTGGTTGGATTTTCCGTCATCATTTGTGCGCCTCAGTTGTTAGCTGGCAGAGGGTAGCGCTAGCTAGACCAAACAAGTGATTTGGTAAAAGTAATGCCGATACCCTTGCACTAATAATGCTGCTTTGGAATTTGAGTTAGGTATGTTCAGATGGACTCTTCGCATTAATCAGTTGGCAAAGCCCCGTGCGTTAGTTAGCAGGGTCCATCACGAGCAGGTACGGTTGACATTTAAAAACCTTGCTACATTCCCGTTTAAATTCCAGCGACAAGAACCTTTCTTTTAAATCTTATGAGAACTTATGATACTTATATAATTAAGTTGACTAAAGTTGTTTAAAGAAAAATACTTTATGAATTACGTCTCAGTCCAAGCTGAAAATTGTATTACATATTTGAACATTTTTTAACAAATAATATCAAGTATTATTATTTTTATTGCTTCTTTCCAGAATATCGAGTACTGCCAACTAGTAGCAAACAACTGAAACCATTAAAATAACATTCATTAATGCTTATAAGTTAGTAAATTTTGATGCTTTTTCGAAACTTATCATTGATGTTTTATACGTGCCTATTAAGTAAAATTAATTTTTTCTCCTTGACTATTATTGCCACAATTTTAAAAACCACCACGTTACGTTTGTAAGTCTGTAAGTTCTTTCTATGTTCTGAATGTAAGACACCAGTGGATTTCTTATCATATAAACATCATTAATAAAAATCGTTTTGAAAGGTTTTTTCAAAGCTATGAATTTTTTGTCTCTTGCCACAATACAAACATCTTCAGAATCAGCAAGATCTCACAAACATATTCATAATTAAAAAATGTATGACACGTACACGTTCAACTTTATTTAATTACCAAGAATACGGTAAGTCACAAATCGCCAATGACTGGTCACAGGTTATCATGTGGCGTCCGCGTGGCGCCTTCTTATCAACCTGCTCTAACCACATACAGTAACCATTAGTCAGACGGGTGGCCGACAACAGATACTGCTGAAACAATAACTGCGTAACTTTTTATCGCAGCTAACTTCATCAAAAGTTAGGAATCGGCAGTTCTGATAGCAATGCGTCGAACAATAAACATCAGTGCGGTTCTATTTTGCGGTACATAATCGCGCTGTCAGTTACAGCTTATTTTTAAACAAAATTTGAATTCACGTCTATGGCAAAAACAGTTACGGAAACAGACACATTGAGTAATACTTACATTCAGAAACAGACATGTCCTGTGAGTGATACCCAGATCTTTTCGCTCTACTCTACTAGTCTCCACTGAAATGTTTTATGGGGCTCGCCACCCGTCACGTTTTATCTCCTGGGGAGCCGAAACATTTGGCTAGGCTTAGTTATGCCAAATAGAAATCCGTAATGTCTGCCTACTCCTATGAGTGACAGTCGTGTGTGCTTATGAACATTAAATGTATAGCTCTGCAGCTGAAAAGAAAAACGTGAGCAAAGCCGCCAAAAATGCGGGTTTCTTTTTTCTATACTTTTTAAATAAGAGTAAATGGTTTTGTGGTTCCTAAAGAAAAAAATACGTTTAAAGATTTCTTTGAAAATTGTATATACTTAGTCACCGACATAATTAAAATTTGATTTGGCTTCCGTAATACAAAAATTTAAACTATTATTAGTGACTGGTTGCGTTATTAAAAACATCTTAAACGATTCTAATTTAAATTCCAAAATAGCATCAAATCGTAAATGCTTAAAATGACTAATCAAAAATTGAGCTTGCGAGTCACTTGATTCCTTAAAGAGGTTCCGTAGGATCTACTACACACAAAATATGAAAACGTGACTTCCATTTGGATATGAACAAAATATTCAAGATATTTAATTCATACGCTTAGTCTTATCTATGTAGTAACTTCGTATTAATAATTCAAATTGATATTTTAAAAGACGCGCGTGGGGCTTCAACAACTATAATATTTAGTCTAAACATTACAAGTACGTAGCTTCCTATTGGATATAAAATGAAAACTATTGTCATAACTCATTACCGAGTTCTAAGTAGTGAACGTCTTCTATTGGTGCCCTCTCTTCTCATCCATCATTCTCCGACGAACCCAATTATACTATAATCTTCAATAAACTTAAATTTAAGGTTAATAATAAAAAGAAGCAAAATTATTAGGTTCTTGTAATCTAGCAAATAGAAACAATCTATATCGAGGAAGAATAGAAAATCAAAAAGTAAACAAAAAGGATATAATTTACTGCCAATCATAATGCATACAATTATTAGGTCACCTTCGATATAAAAAAGAAAATTTTTCTCTTGCCAAGTACCTTGACCTATTATAATTATAAAGAAAGATAGGTATCTTAAAATAATCATTATTTATAAATATGGTATACCATAATTATCCATTAGGATTAATTAATACATTGTTATACTACTCTAGGGATCACTAAACCCATATTATAAACAATCCTTGGGAAACCTCTTGACATTGTGAACACTTATAAAACACAACAAAAAAACACAAACGTTCTTTCAATACAAAAATGCACCTGAGAATGAAGGTGGGACGACTACTTGACTAATACCTCGATTAGTATAAATAATTATATAACGTGAAACAACCCAAATTCTCCGTCCATTGCTGAATCGTTTCAATTACCTTAGTCTATTGTAACAAAATGGACAGCAATGTATAAGATTTAAAACGAAAGAAATCACGACACGAACTGGAAAGTCTCAGGTAGTAGTTAATAATTCGTTTAGTAGAGGTTGCGCCCACTTTTTTTCTACTGCCGGGCCACACAGGTGCACTCGACGCCTAATTTCCTATTCCCGATACCGTACCGGTGCTGTGTGACAAAGACTCCTATTGTACTCTTAGTTATGACCAGATTCCGCACTCTATGTTATCGTTGAGTATTGTTACTGACGTGGTCAAATCAAATATCGAAATATTAATGTTTGAGCTGTTCCCCGCGACCAGTACTTTAACGGAGATACTTGAGAGCCGTATGTCACAAGTAGCCATTACGTGTGGTAGGGCCTTTGGCAGATTTTATTTAGTTTTGGTGAAGTTAGTACTGCTAGCCGTTTTTAGCTTTTACAGCTTTACACTCACACACAATACCAGTGTGAAATCGCAGCTGTTTCATATTTCTTAGGGTGAGTGGTTGAACTGAAGCCCCATTTACTGGTAACAAGGCTTTAGATTTTAGCTTCAGGGTTGACAACGTATCTGCATTTAGATTCATAATTATTGATAGATGCAGGTGTCTAAGGGCCACACCATAATTTAAAATTTTACAGTTTTTTTGAAATTTACTTAGAACATTATAATTTAGAGGCAATAGTTAAGAAAATGTCTTATCTTCCAGAAAATTCATGCATTTTCGTATAATTGGATGAGAGACTGTAGCTCAGGGGCGATGCAACTGGTTCCGCACCAGGTTAGACATTCCTTCATAAGCTTTATAAATTTGAAGGCTTGAGCGTAATCCGTTTGCCTGGTGAATAGACGATTGCCTTTGACGATATCATAACTATATACAATCCTTAATCGGTAATAAAATTTATGCCCTGATTGAATTTTTCTATATAATAAAGCAAACACGTTTACGTTGTTCGCGTTCAATTTATTTTCATTTGAGCTCATCGCGTCAAACGCTAATCACTCCACGTAACCAACGGGAAGTAGTTGAAGCAGAGCCTCCGGCTGAATAATGTCGGGCTGGTAATAAAGCGGCGAGGCGCCATTTTGAATTCGTATCGACGCCGATGCAATCGTATTGTCACTGGGAGGTCCGCATCCGGCGCCGGCCATTTGCATCGAACGAGACTCGAATCGATTATATCATTTAAATTATACTTGTATTATATTATAATATATTCTATGACAGTCAATACTGTACAATTTTATAGTATTTACTTTAAAGAACTAAAATCACGTATACGATATCTGATTCTGATAAGGGGAAAAATGTCTTTGAATTTGTGCATGACACTAAACAAGACAATATTTATTATTTCTCTCGGCTCGATTTTAGGACCATTACTTTATGTAGCCCATTTATATGATATTAGTACTTGTTTCCAACACTGAAAATACTTAATGTATGCGGATGACACAAAAATCTTTAAAAAAATTCAAAATCATATCGATTGTATAAATCTTCAATCTAACCTCGATAGATTAAGTTCGTATTACGCAGCTAATCGTATAGGTATAAATGTAAGTACGTGTCAATACGTTTCTTTTACCCGTAAAAAAGTCCCCATCCCTACGACTACGAAATAAATAATATTAAAATAAGTAAATCTGAACCAGTAAAGGATTTAGGCGTAATTATAGAAGCAAAATTATCATTTTCAAAACATATTGATAGCATAGTAAATACAGCTAGCAAAAATTTAGGTTTCATATTGAGAATATGTAAGCCTTTAATACTATTGGGTGCCTAAATTTTCTTTACTTTTTCTACGTTACAAGCGTACTGCAGCTTTATATGGAGCCCGCATTGTACAGTATACAATAAACGCTTGTAAAAACGCCGCATTCTTAGTAACATGACATTCATGCATAATGTTAGTAATGGGCCCATTGATTGTCCAGAATGATTTTTTTTTTTTTATAGAAGAAGGGGGCAAACGAGCGTGCGGCTCACCTGGTGGTAAGTGATCACCGACGCCCACGAACATCCACAACACCAGAGGAGCTACAGATGCGCTGCCGGCCTTTAAGGAAGGAATAAGCTCTTTTCTTGAAGGTCCCTAAGTCGTAACTATTCGAAAATACTGCTGGCGACAGCTGATTCCACAAAGTCGAAGTGCGTGGCAGAAAACTTCGATTAAAACGCACTGTGGTGGAATGCCAACCATCTAGGTGGTATCGATGGAACTTCGAATTCAGTCGCGATGTACGATGGTGAAACTCAGCAGCTGGGATCAATCCGAACAGTTCCTCAGAACATTCCCCGTGGAAAATTTTGTAAAAATGCAAAGAGAAGCAACATCTCTTCGCAAGGCCAAAGGATCAAGCCGATCAGAGAGCTTGGTCGCCGACAATTCGAGCCGCTCGACGTTGGATGCGGTCAAATGGAAGGAGTTGGTACTGGGGTGCCCCTGCCCAGAGATGAGAACAGTATTCCATGTGGGGCTGAACTTGCGCCTTATAAAGTTGCAAACGGTGGACCGGCATGAAATACTGTCCAGCTCTACAGAGCACACCAAGCTTTTGGAGGCCAATTTTGCCTTTCCTCCAAGTGACCACGGAACTGAACGTCGCTCGATATGTCAACGCCAAGGATTCTGATACTGGCTGAGGCAATAAGGGAATGTTCTCAAAAGAGGAGAAACGACAAAGGATTCTTTTAGCGGTGAACGCGCAAACCTGTGTCTTTTTGGGGTTGAATAGGACCAAATTACGTCGACCCCAATCCGAGACTTTGAATAACAAGGTCTCGACTTCAGACACAAGTTTGTTCCGGCACTCGTCGACGTGTTCCCGAGAAATATTCGCACGGCCTGTATATGGGGCATCACCCGTGCTGTCGTCTGCATAGCAATGAATGCTACTGATTTGTAGCAGAAGGAACAGAGTGGGAGATAGCACACAGCCTTGTGGAACACCAGCATTCACGGGTTTGGGGTCCGAGCATGCATGAATATGTACGTTTGCTGTTCGAGAACTACTGAAAATATTAAAAGATTAGGTAATTTATTATAAACACAATCATACATACGTACCTAAACGGGCCCACACACATACATGTACACATAAAAAGTTTTTAATATAATATATATAAAGCTACAGACACAATCACACAATAATTGTAACTAATGCATTGCGATACCTCGACTCGGTCAAGTATGTATTATATGTACTAAAAGTAAAATATAAATCCCTTTTTGGCTGTAAGTTACGTACAAACTTGGTTAAAGTATTGTAAACTACTGTAGAAAGCTGTGGATTATGTAAATAAATAGAAAATATATATATTTGAAATTTTTTGCACCACAATACTGTTTATATTCTTCATATATAACAGTAGAGAATCTTATAATAAAAGGTATTCGATAAAAATTAATGAACGTTTTTATTATTTATTATTAAAAAGTAATCGTATCTCGATTAAGTGTTCCGTAAAATCTTCGATGCGAAAAGTATAATATTTTTTTTTTATTTCTAAATCAATATTCAGTGATCATTCACGTCTTAACGTACTCTGACTTTGATAAGTTTTCTACATGCAACACAAGATTTTCATTGGTTTTGTATAACCATAGTAAATATTCAGAGGATTTATTATAAATAAGTATTAGGGAAAGCATCTTAGTCTCAGATTAATCGAAAACCTTTATAGTTGTGATGTTCTTAATATTGCCTTTGATGTCCACTTTAATATTTTGAGCTTATTAATTGCTTAACAAAGAATGTGTAACGGTTAAAAAAGTAAAAGTGTAACATATATATATATACATGTATAACATGCCGTGTAGTGTCGGCGTAAAAATCTGCCTCTACCTCTCTCCCCGTAAGGAAGATGTGAACCACAACAAATAACTATGCATGTACTCTACTCTATTCACTACATTTTTCTTGTTTTTTACAATTATAAATAGCGAGTTCTCTATTGCTAGTGTAAGGCAAGACCTATAACTGCAAAATCAGCGACAGGTGGCCCCGCACGTGCCGCCTTGAATAAAACGCAATGAATGTCAAACGCGGTACGCTTCCAGTGATATCTAGCAACGTTTGGTGTCTAGCAAATTTTGTAAAAACATATTTACATCACCTAGAATAAAGTCTATATTGCTCCTAAGCACAGAGTCTCTTAAAGCCTTATAAAACGAATGAAACATGAAGATACTTTCTGATTCCATATCATTAAGATATTTATTGCAAATGTGTGTGCTATCGTTTAATTTTAGCGACTCTTACCAGGGTCATAAAATTTAGTTTCGCGCAATTCGGGGTGTTTCGGGACTGAGGGTTAATTCGCCACCCTCTATGACTGTCTGACTTTTCATTATCGAGATGTTTTATTAAAGAAGGGCTGGGGATAAAACAGAAAGGGGAATAATAGGGTTACCAATCTTTGTGACTAATTAATATTATCAATACTGTGTCAAAATTTTCATAAACTTTTAAATT
Source organism: Bhutanitis thaidina (assembly GCA_029286595.1). NCBI lineage: Eukaryota > Metazoa > Arthropoda > Insecta > Lepidoptera > Papilionidae > Bhutanitis > Bhutanitis thaidina. The sequence continues at coordinate 6,381,793 of JAGSMS010000010.1, forward strand.
TTGAAGTGATGTCGTACTTAACTTCTCGTATAATTTTAGTTTATCTACATTGAGTAGAACACCTTATGTAATTTTGTAAATTAGGCTCCCTTAACATAATTTATTTACCCTGCTCTTTACTGTTTTTGGGCCGGTATGTCTATATTAATAATGTTTCTAAACATATGCTATGCACACATTCTTCACGCTACTTTTATAAAAATTGGCAACCCTCGATTATCTTGACGTATATTGAGTTACCCGCGCGCAGCCTGTGGGTGGAATGTTTACACTGGGATTTAGGGTTGGTCATATTGCATTCCTATAGACACGCGACATTTATATATTAGCATGTCATTAATTATATATACTAAACATAAATATATTATATCTTCATGTAGGAGATCAATGCGGTTCAGCGATCAGTGTAAAGAATGTTAATTTTCATGATTTTTTCACTGCCAAACATTTGGTAAATCGTGAGATGCAATTGCAATGAGTTTGTGTATTTGGGCTGTGTTTAACAGAAATAGAACCCATCAGGATAAAGAACAAAGAATAAATGCAGGAAATAGAGTGACCGTTCATGGAGAGGCTCTTCGCTTCAGTGTGGGAAGTGACAATCAGAATATATCAATAAAGAAAGGCATATCTGTCTTAATCCCCACGTTAATGTGCCATACCTATTAACGTAGGGATTAACACATGCAAAGTTGAGTGTGGCAGAAGATGCATGAGTGTAAAATCAATACCGATAAAATACGATCATTAAGAAGTATGTAATGTGTGATTCTGAAAGATAAGATATGAAATTCCGAGATAAGATAACAGTATGGTTTAAAAAAATATGTTGTGAATTAAAAGAGGAATGTTTCGATGGTTTGGAAACGTGGAAATAATGCATGAGGTACGAATGATGACGCAAATTGAACGCAGAAGTGACCTATATTTCCAAGTTTATAGATTCCCATATTTACGAGTAGGTTCGAGAAATTGTAGTAATCATCTGTATAACTGTAAAGATATAAATTACTTTTGTTAACTATGTAACACAATAATATTTCCTTTTTTTTAGGTATGATTCGGTTTTGTTATTTATATAAAAAAACGCAACTAGCAGAACTAGCAGAATTATTTAATAGTAATGCTTAGTACTGAATGAAAGAGCATCGCACGTTGTCTTTCGAGTTTGCCGTGGAAATATGAGTGCCATCTGTTGTTGAGTAACTTATATAAATTTAATTACTATGTATTTTAATAAATATAAAAATAATTTTATTTACGTGAAAAAAATTTTTTTCAGGGTTGTCATATAACTAGATAACTTTGGGCAGTAAAAGCATTATCTAAATTCAAAATGTTATCCACATCGTTAGTGCTGTTTCCGAGAAACTGTAATTGGTTTCTCAGAAAACACTATGTACAAGAATTGCTCTCTTATAGATTACAAAAACTATACTATATCAGTAGTAAACATTATTTAACAAATGTGAACGTTGTAAACATTATTTAACGAAATAAAGACATATTGGTCTTAAAAACCGTATATTTGAGTTGCCCAATAGATTAAAAATGAATGTAAATAAAATTTAAGGAATTTGTAAACCTATTTAAGTATCCATTATCAATGATATGTATATATATATAAATCTGCAAATGATACACATAATTGACGTTCATATTAACATACCGAAGGCGAACAGTTCAATAAACATGGCCTCTGTTATAAATTATTATGGTTGTATGTTCCACGAAACTGTGTTTGACAAAACACGACAGACAATGACACGCGCCGGAACCAAACATTCATGACTAAGGCACTCGGGCGAAACTACGCGATTCTATAGTCAGTAACAAGTCAGTTTATAACATCTAGTAATGTTAGGAAAGTGAAAGGCAAGACCTCTGGAAATGCAGATGTAATGGCGACCGAATGATATTTATTTTATTTATTTAATATAAATTAATTAGCATCGAAGGAATTAATGTGGACTCAGAAACATAAATATCACGTGTCAAAAAGCTACTCTCGAAGCTCCACAGGAACTCGGCTAAGATTGCCACGAAGCACTACCCTGAGCCACCTGTGTCCATCGACTACCCGCAACACTGTTAGTTGCAATTCAGGTTGTCGCTCCGTCTTGTAGGGGATCAACCTACACTGAATTGGCCTCTGAAGTATCTTTTTTCTCCAACGGTTGCCTGCCTAATGCCACTTCAGCTTGCTGATCCTTACGGCTATGTCGGTTATCCTAGTTCTCCTGTGGATCATCATTGCAGATTCTTACACGCAGAGAAACACCGACTAAAGTACCTTGTATAGCCTGCTGAGCAACACTGGAGAATTTATCTGCGCCAACGGTTATCGCTACTATGAGCTATGTAACCGGCGTATTTCCACTTCAGCTTGCTGATCCTTACGGCTATGTCAGTTATCCTAGTTCTCCTGTGGATCGTCCTTGCAAATTTTATCAGGCAGAGAAACACCGAGTATAGCCCCTTCCATAGCCTTCTGAGCAGCACTGGAGAATCTCTCTTCTACGAGCTATGTACCTAACGCGTTTCTACTTCAGCTTGCTGATCCTTAAGGCTAGGTACCTTATTTGTGTTACTGACATGATCACAGCACCGAACCGACCAACGATACGATACAGAAGTTTTTTTTAAGTCATGTTTTGTCAAATAAGCGAATAAACGAAAAAATGTTTTATTCACAGGCATCCACTCCACACATCCACTCCTATAACTAAATCACAACTAAAAAAGAAGACTGTTACTGTAAGATCGGCCTTTGTTCAAGACAAAAGTCAAAGTCATAACTTTTTTATTCAATTGAGGCTTGTTTTGAGTGTCAAAATGTACACCAGTTCCCAAAAAGACCTTCTCAGAGAAGAACCGGCATGAAACTCAGGATGTCTTTTTTAATAACATTTACATTTTATGGTAAAACCAATACAATTTCGATTACAATAAAACTAATATGTAATAAATATTTATTTTTTTATTCCTTTACTCAAAAAAAAGTTTCTAGTTTTGGCCAATCTATATTTAGGAACCTCTTGTGTATCACCTCGATTCGTTGTACAGTAGACAGCCCGATTTTATGTTAAATAAATTTATATATTTCCGTTAATACATAATGTTTTAAAAAATTAACAACGACGGAAATTTCAAAATATTACTCTCCTTGAAAACGTAGCTTAACGTTAAGCAAGGAGCTAAGCTATACGAGTCGATTACCCGAATCGCTTCCTTTCCAGTCTGGCTGCAGATCGCCACAATAATACAACAATAAAAGTGGAAGTAAGCATTGTAGAGTAATTTAACTGTTACTTCATCAGTCAGCTCTCTAATCCTTCTAATAGCGAAAATTGCAGAACTTAATCTTGATGCTAGTCTGTCAATATGTAATTCCTATCGGAGCTTGGAATCATATATAATTTTCGAAATCTAAATTAGTATTTAGTAAAGTAATTGCTGTATTCTTCGACAGCTTAGACAGTGTAAATTGTAAGCATTCTTTTTTTGTGTCCTGAAATAAATTGTTTGCTCCAAACAATTTTGCCATTTCAATATGAAGTAGTTACTTTTAACTTTGAATAGTCAATGAGATATCAGTTATGGTCTATCTTGTACCATGTTATTTTTTAACATCGTTTCGTTTATCCAAGACATGGTTACTAATAAACCAAACCATGTCTGGGATATAAAAAAATAACACGGTATCGTTTTATCGAGGAATGCCTTCTAAGGGAATCGAATGAAATATGGTACGCAATGTAAATCTGATGACCATGCATCGGTCGGTACACAGTTTTTTTAATTTTTCATGTATACTTTTTTAAAACGTGCAATTTGCAAACGAGCGAGCGGCTCACCAGGTGGTAAGTAACTCCCATCGCCCACGTAAATCTGCAACACCCGAGGAGCTACAGGTCCGTTGCCGGCCTTCAAGGATCGAGAGGAGAGGGCCTCCAGTTATCACAGCGAACAGAACAGAAGAACAGAAGCACTATATGCTGTTCTGGGAATCCGTAGTACTAACCCGGTCGAGGCGGCCCAATCGAGAAGCAGCAAAACCCACCGTTTGGCTCTATCACGTACGAAACTTTACAGATACACATGCATACTATTGTGTGCATGTGTATCATACATACACGTTTGTATGCTTGTGTCATACATGTATCATACACATGTATACAAGTCATACATTTATAATATAAGACAAGTATGACTTCTACAAATGAACACTACTCATGCTATCATAGTTATATGGTTTGTTACGGCTTAATATGTAACAAATACATAAAAAAATAACTAATGGTATTTGTTTTAAGGGTAGGATGTAGTTGCTACTTGGTGTGACCAATATGACTCTCTTTGTTTCAACTTAAGATCATTGTTGTAAGTACATTCAAATTCATATGAACGCGGACAAACGCGTGGATTAGTGGATAGCGGATCTACGACTATGACTGCCGAGTCATGATTTCCAATATCTGTGCAAAGCGCAAATTATTGGTTTTCGGTTCTGGCTGTATTGCGTTGTGTCCCGTGTCCCTAACATAAGCATCTGACCCTTCCTCCGATCTTATCGATAAGCGTTACGTCATGTATGATATGGAAAGCTAAAGACGAGTGAGAGCCTGTGTTTCCGCGTACACTTACGGTACTTTTGTACTTTTGTGCAGTTGCCGATAATATTCCGAAGTTGTGAGAGTCTAGGTCAGGAGGACAACAAGCAGTGTGCACTTGCATCTAAGTTATCCGTTAATGATAAGTTCCATCACTCGCCATATAAAACAATGCTATTTGACGCTGGTTCCTATAAGAGTATGGTGTCCTCCGGTCGAACCGATCTATTGGTGCCGCAGCTGCTGCGTAGCTCTACCACATTAAATACATAAACTTCGAACAACCAGCATAATAAAGACAAAAACAATAATTAAGAAACTATTCGTAACACAGTTACAGTACCTACATGCAAAATAGGTAAGTACTGTTTTTTATATTCGTATTCTGTTAGACACTATGTTAGACTGTTCGTCAATAATAAAATATACATTGAATTTCTTGTTGACGGATGATCCAATAAAGAACGCGGCGTCTCAAAGTGAAATGGGCCCGAATACTCAGGTGTGCCCGCGCCACGAGACGGATACATTGTGGAGGCGAGGCGCGCCGATCCACAACGCCGGAAAATAGAATTAAAAGTCGAACCACAATGGAGCGAGGCCCTTTCAAAATACACAATAATTATTATTTTGGGTTTTTTTTAATTCTTCGAAATAATAATAATATTTCTGGACCTCAACATAAAAATAGGTGAGAATTTTAATTATTTTATTATTATCTTTAAACATTTATATTTTTATCTTACTACATATTCATCACTATCATCAGCCTGGTAATAGTCCACAGCTGGACATTGGCATCTTCGATTGAATGGATTTTTCATAGTCGACAAGCTTAGCAAGCTTGGACGATCGCAATACTTGATGCCCCGCATCTTACACGTTGGTGCCGCCCATAGGCAGTCTGGTCTGCTTATTTTTGATCGGGAACTTTTTGAGTCGATTATTACCCCATCGGTCGGACGCCTTGAGCGTTACAAAGTTTTTTCCTAAGATAACACTTCGTGGGTCGCAGAGTGTCTAACCCCGCCACCACACGGTAATGTTTAAAAATATAGTAAATTGAAAGCATATATACATATATAAATACATAAACTCTCACGCCTATCGTCCAGAGGGGTAGGCAGAGACTAAGGACTTCCATTTGGCACGATCTTGAGACACCTCTCTTGCTTCCTTCATCTACACTAATATTATAAAGAGCAAATATTAGTAATTTTGTATGTTTTTAACGAATAAACGCAAAACGTACGGGACCGATTTCAAAAATTCTTTCACCATTATCTAATGCATTTGCTATATTATACCTGTATTTATTATAGTGTAGATAAAGTGACATAACTACAATAATTGGACATATGGTATCGCGAAGTTTCAGTATAAAGACGTAACTGTATTTCCTTGTGCAGGGCAATCTTTAAATTTACTGGACCAATTTTGATCGGGTATTTTAGATGTTTCTTATGACCATTATTCTTATGATTATTATTTAAAGGACATATACTCAATTTTTTTATTATTTTCTAATTCTTTTTTTTTTTAGTTATAGCCCGGGCAACGCGGGGTACAACAGCTAGTATATTATATGTTTACGAGTATCATAAGATAAAATGATGTCAGCTATATTATTGCCAATTTTGTTTCCATGGCTTAAAATTACTATTACAACGAATAATTTATCCACTACTATCCTTACTCTATGTCAATACTATGCATATATGTGTACCTAAGTATGTTTGAACGGATTTAACTTAAAATCAATTTTACGGATTTTGATAAAACTTTTTTAAAATGTTACTTATATGGTTCCAGAAAGGTTATAATTATCTACTAAATTTAACGATTTAAATAGGAAAGTTGGTATGTTTTGTTTCAACAGTTAGCAAAGGTATACATTATGCCTATTAAGAGAGATGTGACCTCACGGGCGAAGCTGTGGGTAGCTAGTGATTTGATAAACGAATTATATGGCAAAAGAATTAATAATAAATGTGACAATGTTGAAAATATTACGAAGCACATTACCACATTACGAAAACTAACAGCCACGATACCTGAGGATTCGAGTTCGATCCCCGATGTGGAGACCTCGTACCAATGAGTTTTTCGAAACTTACGTACGATTTGTATCGTTGGCTTCGACACTAAGACGGCGACAGGCTCACCTTTCTTCACCTTGTGAAAGTTGAGATCCACGATTTTTCGTTCAAACAAATTTTGTATGTGGGTGTTAGGCGGAATTTATCATCTTTTTCTCCAAATTCCAATCTCACATGTATATGGTGCACCCTGCTAGTCTACAAACGAAATTCTGGCGACCGAAAGATGACGGAATATCCATGCGAATTTTCCGAACCTAAATCTCATAGAGTAATGATGGGGAGCAGCATCACAAGTGCGTGGGTAAAGTACACACAAAAAGTACACAAGTAAAAGATCCCATATATTTTAAGGTTCTATGTCGCCATCTAGTAACCATAAGAAATATTTTAGTTTTGTTCGCTTATGATTTAAAATATTAAAAAAAAATGTACAATAGATGGCGCTTTATATACTATAGCTTTTCGTTTCGAATAGAATTTTATATAGATATACTAATTCTTTTGGTGGGTTAGGAACAATAATGATTTTTTTATGATGCGCGCACACAGAGGAACATCAAAATCTTCATGTTGAGGTTGCTCGCTAAGCCCATAGAACACTATTAAGTCGAAATATGCAAAAAACAAGAAATTTGTTGACCAACGCCATCTATATAAAAAAAATTGTTAGTTTTATATATCTATAGTTTTATATTTTATATAAGATATAAAATATCTTTGTCCAAATGCCAACCTGACCTGCACGTCATGCACCCTGCTAGCAAACAAACGAGGCTCTGTCGGCTCTCTAATCCGCTTGTCAGTTTGAGCAAACCTTTCACAAATGTGTATTGGTTTTGGTTAACTTAGAGGACTGTACAGCAGTGGACTAATATAGGCTGATGTAATAAGATAAAATAGATATTATTTATATTAGACAATAAATATTCATTTATTTAATTGAATTTAAACCATCAGCCGTATTTACTGTTACTTAATTTTTTTTATTTTAGGGGATTTGCATCAAAATAAAACAATTTATTAATCATGTCAAATATTCTAAGGTTTCTTACCAGTTCTTCTTGAGAAGGTCTTGTATTGAAAACCATGTATATTTTCAGATATGAACTTTCAACAAACCTAAATGTAATAAAAAAAAATATTTTGTTAGAACTTCAGTATCTTTTTAATAAGCGTTCATATGTGCTTTAACAACGCCATCTCGTATCGAATAGTATTTTGTTTTATTTATAACTTATGTTATATGGCAACACAGTTACTATATAAACGATGCCATACTTAATTTTGGTCTATTTTGATTGGTCCATTCCTTTGGCGCTGTTCAGTAAGCAACGTTCATTCGAGGATTTAGATATGGAATTTATACTTGGCGAAGCGGTGGACACCGGTTCAGCGGCCATCTTGCCGTCACTTATTTCTAGAATAGTACCGGGTGGAATATCTGGATGAATTGCAGGAATCGTTCTCATTTTTGACATAGGTAAGTTTTCAAAATACTCAAATATCACACCCTTCTATAAATTTCATCTTATTTGCACTAGGTATCTCCATGATTGATTACGATATTGTTCATGGTCGTTTTTCAGTGCTATATCATCCAAGCTCACCCATTCGAAAGCACAAGAAAATTTCTGTTTTCAATAGTTACGGGCTTTACATTTAAGTCAATTTTATCTTTTTTTAACGCAGATTTCGAACGTATTTTTTTAGAAAACTTGTATTTTCAGAACACATGGATATCGGCTTCTCATAATGTATCTATACAATTTAACCTTGCAAGGCTCTACAGCCATTACACATGCAGTGCATGGTAACTTTTCTGGTACCAAACAGCAAGAAATTGTGATATCGCGTGGGAAGATCTTGGAACTTCTCCGCCCTGACCCCAACACAGGCAAAGTACATACACTAATGAAAGTGGAGATATTTGGGATCATACGATCTATGATGTCATTTCGTCTTACCGGCGGCACTAAAGGTTAGTAACCTTTTGTAAGCACGTGGTCTTTGTATTTATAACCTAAATACACCCACGTGGTTCATCCTGGCAAGCTTGTTATTGCATTGTCTTGCTCCATACCCTTGTTTATCAAGAGGAGTGGTATAACTAGATGCATAGACCAAATCCAACGCGTCGCTCCTGGTAATTTAATAATTACTGGGTTGTATGTAGTGATGGTACAAATTTTAAAATTTATCGTATTCATTTGTTAAATTACTCTTTAATCTGGAGATTATAAACTAAACATCAAATTAATTTGCAGATTATATTGTGATAGGTTCCGATTCCGGAAGAATAGTTATACTCGAATATATCCCTGCTAAGAACATACTGGAGAAGGTCCATCAAGAAACATTTGGCAAATCTGGATGCCGCAGAATTGTTCCTGGTCAATATTTAGCCATTGACCCAAAAGGCAGAGCTGTGATGATAGGTAAGTTTTCAACCCATCAAAAATATTAATAAGCTTATGGCTTAGTAATAAATGTTAACAATAAATATATGACTAAATGTTACAGAGATTTTGAATCTTTGGTTTTATCTCTTGAATTTTTTATCTAATATTCCAAATTTAATGCCATACGCTTTCTCTATGAGTAGACCTTTCAAGAACGATTCTATAAAAAAGGTTCTTTGAACATGCATCTTTTATTTTTGAACATTTATTAACAAAGGTATAGAAATCTAGCTTGTCATTAAGATTGAAAAACATTGATAAATGTAGTAATTTTCTTTATTCATACTTGAGACATCATTGTGTATTATACATATTACTTATTTCGTTTTCAAACACTGAATACTTGAATTTCTTAACATGAAAAGTGCAATACTTTATTAAGCACTCTTATGGCTGTAACTTGTGTAGAGGGCCTACATGGATAGGACACACCAACAAGGATGGGATTGATTTGTATTAACTCCATAATAATATTTACATATTCCTAACTTATAGACATCATTGCCCCTAACCAGACAAATTAAAAATAGGTCAACTTGTTGCAATGCAAATGATGTGATAATATATTCTAGTCTGGCTACATAAGCCAGGTGTATGAGCCAACAATAACATATAGCATAACACATTAGTTATAATTATTTTTTATGGGTTTGCAATCAACTTAACTGAACTATCTTTTGGCTAAATGATCTCTCTCTATCTTGGATAAATGATGATGCAATTTAAGATTCAACTAACATCATCTTTTTGGGTATTATGGCCTATACTCATATTCTGCAACACCTGAATAACAGTAAACCGATGTTGCTAAAACCTTACAAAAGAAAAGAAATCCATTCTTTAAATTATCAATTTCAAAACAATTGAATATTTACAATTGAAATTAATATTTATACAATATCTCATGGGTTCAGCTGGGACTTTCTACAGCATTGTAGGTAAATTAGTGTTCGCACACTGCTTTTGGTAGCAATAGTTTGGACAGATTCCATTTACTTCTATGTCTATTTTTGCATTTTGCCAAGTGGGTTACTATTATATGATCTGTGGTTGTCATGTAAGCACTCTGGACTGAATGTGCTTGACAACTGATTGTGGAATTCCTCTTTGCTGAACTTGTGACCTCCTTTTCATTTATAATGAATGGTAGGGGTTTGGGATAATTTAATTTTAAGTAATTCCAACTCTAAACCCAATAGTAGAGGGTTTGGGTGCTTTAACTAGGACAAAAATTTGGAATAAATTCTTTGATGTGGTAGGTATGATTTTTGTCTTTAGGTCATAAATCTTAAGTAAGTGGTTCACCAATCACATACATTTTAAGGTGGTCATTGACCAAACTTCACCAGGATTGGTTAGGAAGTAACAGGTTCTTTTTTATTTTTAAGATTTATGAATTAATTACCTAGATCAGTTGTATAACCAAGGGTTGACAAGTCTAGGAATTTTTAGCAAATTATATGTTGTATTATATATTTGATGCATGCCCATAATGCAGTAAACACTTATAAAATGTGACTTATTTAAAATTTAGGAGCAATTGAAAAACAAAAACTGGTTTACATTTTGAATCGAGATGCCGAGGCAAGATTAACAATTTCCTCTCCTCTTGAAGCTCACAAATCAAACACATTGGTTTACCACATGGTGGGTGTAGATGTTGGTTTTGAGAATCCAATGTTTGCATGCTTAGAAATCGATTATGAAGAAGCTGACTCTGATCCTACTGGTGAGTGTTAAAATGCTAATAAATGTTTAAGAGTGATAATGCTATAATGGAGAAACCACTCTGTATCTTTTGTGGTAACTTTTTTACAAAAATGTACACTACAAATGTGTGTATGATGAATAAGGTCTTGATTAAACAAAATTTTGTTCAATCAAGACCTTATTCATCATAACTCACATCACTCTTGTTACAATAATAATGCAACCACTATTGCAAAGGCATAATTGATCTGCCTTGGAGACAGAAATGTTTAGCTAATGAGTAAACACTTAAATAAATATTTATATATTTTTTTATGAACTAGTTGTTTGAATTTTTTAATATAAAACTGCAATTACATACTTTTACCTCTAATACATAGATACAATACTAAACATGATTATTTGGAGGTCCGTGTTTCCGACTGCTAGTGACGCAAAGTCCTCTTATGTATGACCCACATAAAAAGTATTAATTTTAATTTTTATTATTTTTTAATCTTAATTCTAAGCAAATAATATTGTTTACAGGTGAAGCTGCACAAAAAACTCAACAAACTTTAACTTTTTATGAATTAGACTTGGGATTGAACCATGTAGTAAGAAAATATTCAGAACCATTGGAAGAACATGCAAACTTTCTTATAACTGTGCCAGGTGGCAATGATGGACCTTCAGGAGTGCTCATTTGTTCAGAAAATTATCTCACATACAAAAATTTAGGTGACCAACATGACATTCGATGCCCAATACCTCGACGGCGAAATGATTTAGATGACCCTGAAAGAGGAATGATCTTTGTATGCTCTGCTACACATAAAACCAAATCAATGTTCTTCTTTTTGGCTCAGACTGAACAGGGTGATATTTTCAAAATTTCAATTGAAACTGATGAGGACATGGTAACAGAAATAAAACTCAAATACTTTGACACAGTACCTGTTGCTTCATCTATGTGTGTATTGAAAACAGGGTTTCTCTTTGTGGCCTGTGAATTTGGCAACCAGTGAGTATTAGTATTTTTCTTTATTGCATGTTGACATGTGAGTATAGGTTTTTCCTGTTCTTACATTAAAGTAACACACATGCTAGAATAAATTATCTCTGAACCAAGGTCCTACCTTTTACTGTGGGGTATGTGCACACTGATTAGAGATATACAGTGCCTTTTTTTTTTAACAGATCTAAATGGATATATTTTTCATCTACTTTTTTTAATTGTAGCTACTTGTATCAAATTGCTCACTTGGGGGATGAAGATGATGAGCCAGAATTTAGTTCTGCAATGCCACTAGAAGAAGGTGATACTTTCTTCTTTGCTCCCAGACCACTGCGAAATTTAGTATTAGTTGATGAATTGGATTCACTTTCACCCATATTGGGTATGTATTGCAAAAGTAACTTTTGGAAATTCTACTTTGCTTATGAAAGTATTTTAATGTCTTATAAAACTTTTATTTACAGCCTGCCGTGTGGCCGATTTAACTGGTGAAGATACTCCTCAAGTTTATTTAGCCTGTGGGCGTGGACCACGATCATCATTAAGAGCACTAAGACACGGTTTAGAAGTAGCTGAAATGGCTGTCTCAGAATTGCCTGGTTCTCCTAATGCGGTATGGACTGTCAGACGCCATAAAGATGGTGAGTATTCATAAAGGTTTTAGTAAATTTTGAAAATAGGTCTTATTTATTTAAGTTACCATATGGGGGGAGAGTCTTCCAAACTAAGTCTTAAAGGAGCATAATGATTATAATTTTTTGGTCCGTGTTACTGACATACTGTGACGCTACAACAACAACCACTTATGAATGCTCCTCTTTATCAACAATTTACTAATAAAACCCTGGTTGTTTGTCATACATAAACACCAGTGGTTTTTCTTTTCAGAATCTTCTTTCCGGTGATGAGCAAATAAGAGATGGTCTCATCAATGACTCAAAGGTAGGCATCAGAAACTCCATTTACCCATCACTGCAGGCGCAGGCTGCCAACGTCAAGAAGAGTTATTATTCTCAACCATATTTTCCCTGCTACATTTTATCTTTATTTTTTTTCTTTATTTACAGAGGATTTTGATTCTTACATCATTGTATCATTCGTAAATGCTACTCTTGTACTATCAATTGGCGAAACTGTTGAGGAAGTAACTGACTCTGGTTTCTTGGGAACAACACCAACACTGAGCTGTCACGCTTTAGGCAATGATGCCTTAGTACAAGTATATCCTGATGGTATTAGGCATATTAGAGCAGATAAACGTGTCAATGAATGGAAAGCACCTGGCAAGAAATCAATAGTAAAGTGTGCAGTAAATCAGAGACAAGTAGTAATTGCTTTGACTGGTGGAGAGCTTGTATATTTTGAGATGGACCCTGTAAGTAGAATTAGTAGTATACTTCTTTATACACTTTACATTTTACCGACGTGTTTGTATGGCTATGCCTCCGGGCGTGGCCATGTGAGAGTGGTGCGTAGCTGTCAATGCAGTGATGGGCCCACAACGTCGCAGATTATGTCGATCTCCCATTTATGGTTGAGATCGTCACTCGGCATATTCCATAGCCATGCTGGAGTCGTTTAGACTGTGAAGGCGGCAAAACCATGCTGTGGACAATACTTTCTTTTTTTGCGATATAATTGTCATTTGCTTTACTTGTACTAAAAATTACATAATTTTAATTATTAATATTATTTGATTGTTTCCTAAGTAACGAGACTAATTATCAACCGTTTTACAGACTGGGCAGTTAAATGAATATACAGAAAGGAAGAAGTTGTCATCAGATGTATCATGCATGGCATTGGGGTCAGTAGCAACTGGTGAACAGAGAGCTTGGTTCTTAGCCGTGGGATTAAACGATAATACTGTTAGAATTATTTCTTTGGACCCTTCGGTGAGTAATTGTCACAAGTAAGATAGATATTCTAACTTTAACCTTTATATAGTGATGACACCAGGACACCACTGATTATTGTTGATTAAAAAAACCTAAAAATGCGTTATTCTCAAAACTTCTGATTATTATTGACAGTGAAGAAGAATTATTGCTTTCAGCATATAAATTAATGATGTATTCTTCTTACAGGATTGTTTGGCACCTCGCTCAATGCAAGCCTTACCAGCCGGTGCAGAATCCTTGTGTATTGTTGAACAGCCCTTTGAATCTGGTGCAAAATCTGCACTACATTTAAATATTGGCTTAAGCAATGGAGTACTTCTAAGGACTACTTTAGACTCTGTGAGTGGTGATCTAGCAGACACTAGAACCAGGTAACAAACATGCTTTATGCAATATAATGATACTTTATTTTATTTTACCACCAATGATGTCAACAATTTCGCTCCGTGTTTCATCTGAAATACTTTGAAGATTAATTAACCAGATCTGAGATTATTAATATGTTTCTTTATTAATATTGAATTAACATGGTTATATTACAAGTGCTTACTGCATTACAGGTATTTGGGATCTAGGCCAGTAAAACTGTTCAAAGTAAGGGTGCAGGCTGCAGAGGCTGTTCTTGCAGTGTCTTCTAGAACTTGGCTGGGTTATCATTATCAAAACCGCTTTCATTTGACACCACTATCATATGAATGCTTAGAATATGCTGCTGGTTTCAGTTCAGGTAATTATTTGTACATAATATCATTATGCCGTTTTTATATGGTAGAATTGATAGGCTGCTGCAACAGTGATAGGCCGCAGTGCCTAAGGTTATGAGACCTCTCAACATGAAAAGTCAGTGGACTGTTCAATAGGCTGGTAATGATTGATCAATATTATACCTAACATCCATTCTGTTGTATGATCTAATCCTACTTAAATTCAAAATTGATTGGGATTTTTTAATTTAATAATTAAAGAACTGAAGGTTTAAATTTAATTCAGCATAGGTAAATCAGGTATTGGAATGATTTAAGTATTTGATGTGTCCTCTTTGCACCAAATTTATAAATCATGCCATGCATATAGTAGTGTATATATTTGAAGATTCATTTACTTTTAGTATGTGAATTCCTATTTTTAATACACCGACGTGGTTTACGTGGCAATGCCTTTAGGGTGAGGCCATGTGAGAGTGGTGTGTAGCTGTCAATGCAGTGAAGGGCCCACAACGTCGCAGAACATATCGATCACCCGCTCGCGGTTGAGATCGTCACTCGGTATATTCCATAGCCATGCTGGAGTCACTCTGACTGTGAAGGCGGCAAAACCATGCCGTGGACAAAACTTCTTATACCATGTCCTAAGAAAAATATGTGTATAAAGTATAAAAATTTATAAAACATTATATTTACAGAACAATGTGCTGAAGGTATCGTCGCTATTTCTTCAAACACCTTACGGATTCTAGCACTGGAAAAATTAGGTGCTGTATTCAACCAAACATTTGTACCATTGGAATATACTCCCCGAAAATTCATTATCAATTCTGAAAATAATCACATAATTGTTCTGGAGACTGATCACAATTCATACACAGAAGAAATGAAAAAGCAAAGAAGGTATTTTATTTTTAATTTCTTCCAAATATAGAATTGTATATTTTGTGATGACAGCTAACACATAACCTGAATTTACTTGTTGATACTCCTGCAGTACTGATTTTCAAAAAAATACACAAAATTATTGTATAATATTCTGTTATTTTAAATTGATTCCCAATTTTAGAGTTCAAATGGCACAAGAGATGAGAGAAGCTGCTGCTGGTGGAGGCCCAGAAGAACAACAACTTGCCAACGAAATGGCAGATGCTTTTCTATCCGATGTCTTGCCTGAAAATGTGTTTTCTTCACCAAAAGCTGGTGCTGGTTAGTTTTTTTTTAATTAAGTATGTTATTTAATTTCTGCCACATTCTCTGGGCAAGAGCAGGATAAGCCCATGAACTTACATGCTCTAATCGAGTGTGGCAATATCAAATCCTTGCATTAATCCCAGATGAATATACTATAAGTGTCATTTGATTCAAGCATTGGATACATACTAATTCTCATTTATCTTTTTGTTTATCTCTTGTAATCTGGTGAATAAATATATTGTTTGTTTGGTCAGGTATGTGGGCTTCTCAAATTCGGGTAATTGATATGGGCATTGGTGGTGCACAACCCAACACATTATTCAAATTGCCTTTGGAACAGAATGAAGCTGCTGTCTCGGTTTGTATTGTACGTTGGGCAGCGCATGCAGAACACGCAGTCCCACATTTGGTTGTCGGTGTTGCTAAAGAGATGATCCTATCGCCAAGATCTTGTACAGAAGGCAGTTTACATGTATACAAGGTAGTTAAGCACTAACAAATTATTTTAATGACTTACAAAAGGTACTTAACTATACTCTAATCCATCTGCGTTATTTTAGATTTTTAGCAATACTGGGAAACTGGAATTAGTCCATAAAACACCTATTGATGAATATCCTGGAGGACTGGCAGCATTTAATGGCAAACTTTTAGCTGGTGTGGGCAGAATGTTAAGGATGTATGATATAGGTCGGCGGAAATTACTTCGTAAATGCGAAAATCGTCATATTCCAAATCTAGTAGCTGATATCAAAACTATTGGACAGAGAATATTCGTATCAGATGTACAAGAATCTGTATTTTGTGTTAAATATAAGAAAAGAGAAAATCAATTGATCATCTTTGCTGATGATACTAACCCTAGATGGATAACAAATACTTGTATATTAGATTATGATACAGTTGCAATGTCTGACAAATTTGGCAATATAGCTGTAATGAGATTACCTCATTCTGTGAGTGATGATGTTGATGAAGATCCTACTGGGAACAAGGCTCTTTGGGACAGAGGTATTTTATTATATTCTAAGTTTCCTATTTGTCTTTAATACTACAATTGCTTGTTTATTCTAAAATTCATAATTTATAGTGATGATACCACTTATTAACACATGCTAGACTAATGATAATCAATGATTTTTTTATTTCACCTGAAAAATTGGTAATCTTTCTGTCTTCATATTTTTTGTAGTGGAATTTTAAGTGTTTATTCTGCCTTTTCAGGTTTACTAAATGGTGCATCACAAAAAGGTGAAGTAGTTGTTAATTTCCATGTTGGAGAGACTGTGACATCTTTACAGAGAGCAACACTAATACCTGGAGGATCAGAAGCACTACTTTATGCAACAGTTGGTGGATCTCTTGGAGTTTTACTTCCATTTACCTCTAGAGAAGACCATGACTTCTTCCAACATTTGGAAATGCACATGAGGAGTGAAAATTCCCCATTGTGTGGCCGAGACCATTTATCCTTCAGGAGTTACTATTATCCAGTGAAGGTAATAATAAAGTGAAAACTTACCCAATGATATTAATCCACAGTAAGTCAACAGATACCCCAATACAAGAGGGCATTTGTGTTACACTGTTGGTAGAGCAGCTTTGTCAGGCAGCGGTGCGTGTGTTTGCCGTTATGGCGACTGCGTACTGCGCTTTGCAATGCCGTTCCTGAGAGTCTGAAACACAGCTTTATCTGTATTTTGGTAGTATTTGGAATGAACAATAATTCATATTAAACCATTCAGTGCTGAGGCACTTCAATTTCCAATCTTGGTATCAGGTGTTCCTAGTATATTGTAATATCATGAAAGTAATCTCCCATTTAAGATGTGTTATATGAGGGACGCCTGTATTTGTTTATATATATGTATACTAGGTTATAATTTTTCATATATATTTGTGTATAACCTTTTGTATATATTATACATAAGGTTATTGAAAAAATTACCTGGGCACCCCTTTTAAGTATTATATTATTTTATCTTCATAAAATAAATAAACACTTTCAAATTTTATTTTGTGCCGTTGACGCGAACTAGAAAACATTGGTCGAAGGCTAAGCAAGTGAAGCAAAAAAGGCTCTCGTGTGTAGAAGTAATGAATGATGTTTAATAGACAAATGAAGATAAAATTTCGTATCTTACTACTACAAGGGTATTTTGTCTATACAAATGTATAAACAATGGTTTACAATAACTGTATAGAAGGCAAAAACTAATTAAAATAATTAAATTTTTACAGAATATTATAGATGGGGATCTTTGTGAACAGTTCAATTCTCTGGAACCTGCAAAACAAAAGGCTATCGCGGGTGACCTCGAGCGTTCACCTGCAGAGGTCTCCAAAAAGCTTGAAGACATTAGAACTAGATATGCGTTCTAACTTTGCATGTGTGATTTGTATTTTAACATTAAGCAATAAATTAGTACATAACTGCCATATTTGTTGTCATTTAGAAAACAGATTCAATTTTTTAGGGTTCCGTATGAGCGACCTATTTACTAAACCTACTCCCCATCTGCCTGCCTGTCCGACTGGGATGTTCTCTAACGTTGGTCTGTGACCTTAAGAAAGATGTATCTTTTAATCCATAATAGGGGGTTAAATTTTCATACTCCCTTATTACTGCGGATATCCTGAAAATAATGTAAAAATAAGAAAAGAAAGAAATTTTTTAAAAAACTACATACAAATCTCAAACTTCTGAAATAATAGTGCAAACTTAAGTAAAACAAAATAGTGTCTGGCTCGCGCTAAGGATCTCCGGATGAAAGAAAATACTTTTTTTGGTAAATACATAAAACATGGATGTTCGGAATCATCGTTGAGTCACTCGGCCGGTTTATTAAAGTAAAAATGACAATTTATTATAGACTGGTTTACCACACTTAATCTCCTTAGTGTCCCGTCAAAAGAATTTCTATAGTTATAGTAATCGAGGCATTTCATATCTTACTATTCTAATATTTTTTGGAAAGACTAGTGCAGGAGCCAGAATACGAAAGCCAAATCTGTGTTTTTAGAATTATGTCGTGTCTTCGTTTCGCGCAAAATCTACTGGACCAATTTAAATAAAATTAGGCTAATGCATGACATTAATTATTTGGTTATGTGCTTAAACAGTTAAAGGCACAGAAATCAAAATACGCAATTGCAATTTTAAGCAACTATGAAACCAAAAACTACAATTCAACGCGAAGCGTACACAATTTTTTTTCAATTATTATCTATGCCAATTTGTTAATGTGTATTCGGCAATAAGTGGCGGACCGACTAAAACCCCCGCGGAATATTAGAGATAATTCTGTTCTAGTGGCCTTGACTGCTTCGGCGGAAGACTGGCGAGCAGGAAGCAAGTAAAAAAAAGGCGTTTATACTCGAAGTCAACTCATGTTTTTTTCAACATATGTTTTTTCTATTATAGGAATTCAAATTTCCACCGATGTAAAAATGCCAACTTCGCTTGCATGTGATGTCTGCCCAGTCCAGCCGTCTGATAGATGAGGTTCTGGCGATTTTGTGTAGTTGTCCGAATAAAAGAATTCCTTCGCGTTATTGACCTAGAAACTTGAAATTTAGAATGAACGTCGTCATTAAGTTACGTTAAGTTAATGGTTTTTATGTCTACTTATGTTGCGTCCCGGGTCTGATCTTATCAAATAACTTACGTTGCACACAGAAGGTGTTCGTTGAAGTCGTCAACATTGGCCAGGGTAGGCATATAAATCTGTTAAGCATATTTGCCATTAATCGACTTGTGAGACATCCATGATGCAACAGCGTTGAATTTATAAGTACTATAGACTAAATACCTAGTTATTATTGTGTGTTATGTTGCTATTGAATGCGATTAGCGATAAAATAAACTATCTTATTTACTCTTTGAGTAACAAGACGCGAAAATATGAGATTATGGAAGTATAACTTAAATAAATTAGTCTCCATGTGCTTATTTAAACGAACACTGCGGGTGAGTTATATACGACAACTAAATTACTTGTTTCTCTTGCTTATCACTTGGACCAAGGAAGAGAACCTTACCTTGAAGAGCTAGCGTTAGTAAGGGTTAAAGTTTTAAGTTCCCCATCCCTCTCCTCATCCTCCCCAACATCTCCCAAATACCCTAAAAGGCCGGCAACGCACCTCCTGTGTTGCAGATGAATTTAATGTTAAATTTGTGTCCTTTTTAATATCTAAGTATTATATGTAACCATTTATTTGTTTTTCTGTTAGAATTACTTAAATATAACTTTGACAAGGCAAAATGATTAAGAAAAAGCCTTGTACGGCTCAAAGTAAACAGAAAATCTATTCACTTAATTGTATGGAGTGCTAGATGATGTGGGGAAAATACGAAAGATCCCCCTTCAGGCTGGAGGCTGTTTCAATATAATTAAGGTAATTGCGTGTTCTTACCTAAATCATCGAATAAACACAAACACAAATCACTCTAACAGCTGCTATGGGGGCGTCTCCGGCGATAACACCAGAAAATTGTGAATAATTTACGTGCGCCTAAGGTGTCAGCAAGGTTTGGATTTACTGGTACATTTTTCACACGCTTATGATGCAAAAAAAGCATGGCACCTAGCAGAAAAAGCAAGCGCCTACCTCCTGCACAGACGTCCGTTCATAACCACAGAACTATTGTGTAAAGTGGCCGTGAGGTGGTACCACCTTACGTTCTCCGATTCGAAGTGAATACGAAGAAAGCTGACACCGGCGCGAACGGCTGATAAGGCCTATGACTTGGGTGTCGTTGGTCTAGTTTACTAGTAGCGGAAGTATATCTTAAGTCAAAATAACATATACTAAAACATGATCCTGTGACTAAACTATTATACACTTCATCATTTCAGCCTACCACAGGTCCACTGCTGAACATAGGCCTCCCCCAAAAATTGCCATAAAGCTCGGTCCTGAGCCACCTGCATCCATCGACATCCCGCAACACTGCCCAGGTTGTGGGGGGTCGTCCTACACTGCGTTTGCCTGTACGTGGCTGCCACTCGGGAACCTTTTTTACCCAACACTTATATACACTATTCACTTATGTAACTAACTTATATAATTGTTATTTTGTATATGACTTAGAAATAGCCCATAGAATGTCGTTAAAATCTTCCATTCTGTATAATATATGGATACGCAATATTGCATAACACGGTAAAATAAAATTTATCCAAGAAAGTATTAGGTATAGGAACAGAAATGGAGATACCTTTCTGCATCTATATTTCTTTAATTGAGGCCATTGTAGCCAGCGGCCTCCATTTTTCTAAAAACGAGCTTTGTTCGTACCCACGCAGCTGCCGTCTTACCAAAGTAACATCTACACAATTTTTGTACACTATCCTAACGGCCGTTTCGAATAATCTTCGAAGGATTATCTAATCCGTAACGATCTATCAATACACCTGATGGTAATAGCTATAAAAGCCCATTTTTGGTAGTTTCGTAGAAGTTATTTGCAGGTCACTGCAAATAACTTCAATCTAATGACGTTACAGATGCTTTGAACCCCTAAGAACTATGATGGAATGCCTTACAGCCTGTAATTATGCTGGATCAGTATGCCAACCTTTCAAACCGGAACAGAACAGTGGTTGCCAAAGAGAATGTAATCACTACGTAATGTAATGTAAATTTTGACATGCATGCCGAGAGGCCACATACTAAAGCGATCCCATTTCGCTGCACCACTTTCTGAGGCAAAAAGTTAGTGCTCATATTGAAAAGTAGTCTAGGTCTCATTCAAATGTATAGGGACATGTAAATATAGATTACAGACCGAGTTTCTTACGAGCGCGAAAAATAAATACTAATTTTAGTAAGGCGAAAGAAGTAAACAAATCAGCATTTTTTACACTAAACTTAGATAATTACGGCAATCGGGTCGTCTACCTAAAGTATTTGTACATATAAATTTATTCTTTATCAGTCTATTTAAGTCCACCGCCGAACGAAGGTCTCTCGAAGAAAGGACTAGTAAATGCCAGCATGTATTCCTTGAAAGGAATGCCCTTACCACGCTGGTAATGACTAATGCTAGTAATCACTAATGATGGTTCTCCCTATAACTAGTCTGTGGTGCTTGGGTTAGGCAATTCGGATTGATTTTCCGTCATTCGGTCGCCAGGGCCTCGTTTGTTAGCTTGCTGGATGACAAATATGCTAAGCGGCAGTCGCCAACTCTTCAGTATAGTTATTACAGTACCGCATGTGTGTAGACCCGCAAACATAAAGGCTCTTACACGTCTTTACCTTTCCGTGTCCAATAGTTATGAGATGAGAATGTAGGTCAGATGCAGTTTTAGGGACACGAGACGCAACACAACCTACGCAAATCCGAAAATCAATCATTTGTAAAAATCTGTTGACAAATAACAACTCAACTGCTACTATGTAATGGCACCTCTGTCTACCACATGAGTACCTGGCGTGTTGTTTTCTTATATAAAAATTTCATATAAAAAAGTCATGATATTGAACAACGCATAAAATTATTATTGTTTTATAATATCGAGAACGCTTAGCAGCTTGTTTGCGCGCAGTTCCAACATGGCTGGTATAACCTAATGTGCTCTACATTAGGTTATATCAGCCATGTTAGAACTGTCGCGAGATGCTAGTGTCTTATGGCAACGCTTGGTGTAGCATTCGTGTAGTAATGTTATCGGCAAGTCCACAATTTAAATAAAAGAATATAATTTAATTTTCTTTTATCTTCGTATATTACGATATATTTAACCAACAAAAAATAATAAAAAACATGGTCCTTAATATCATAAAATAAAATTTTAACTAAAATCCATTAGTGAATAAGCGTTACTTGAATAATATAACTAATGAATGTTAGTGAAGAACAAATTAACTAATAATAACATTTACGTTCCTTTATTTACATTACATACTAATTATTAAGTCTTAATTCTAAAAATTGCCTTCGGAGTGATCTTCAGAATCGGTGTTTAAATTTATTATAAAAGGTTCCGGTATGTGCGATTTTCTCAAGCTTCACATGTCGAACACAGTCTCTAATTTTTTTTAAGGCTGAACAAACGGCTGTTCTGATGGTAAGTGATTACTGACGCACCCGTAGGCCTGCAGCACCAGAGGAGCTGCAGGTGCGTTGCCGGCCTTTAGGCATATTTGGGAATGTGGGTGGAGGAAGGGGGCGAGGAAGAGGGAAAGTGGGCCTCCGGTTACCTTACTCACCGAATGAAACGCAGCAGCACAAGATGTCTCTAATTCACGCCGGTATTCTTTGAAGCCATGGTACTGCCCCGGTCGAGCCGGCCTATTCAAACCACAAAAGCCACATGAAGTGAACGTCTACAATTTTAAATGTATTATTCGTCGTTGCCACTTCTTCCTCTACTTGCGCCCACACTTATTTTATGGGATTATAATGGCAATGGTAAGGTGCCATACGAACAACTTCATGACCATGCTGATTTACCAATTCATCTAATTGGTAACTGGCATTATCCATTATGATTACAGATGGTCAGTCAGTAAACCTTTTAGCATTCATCTCTGAATGATAGTCCTCAATTTTCGACTTTACTGCTTCAAAGACCTACCACACCACACATTTCGCGCCTGGAAAATCCGTAGTTACAGCACAGCCTATAAGATGTACATTTTGCGGGAAACGCGAACATACATATAGACATAAAGTTAAATGACTGATTCGGCTTCAGTGAAAAAAATATTTCCCCATGCACTTTTTATTCCATAAAGCAGCTGTCTGTAAATGCCCACAGCTGGGCAAATGCTTCCTCCTTCTCAAATATCTGAGAGAGTTTTAGAGCCGAGAAGGATCCGCCACACTACTCCTGTGCAGGTTGGCGGACTTTACATGTCCTCAAAATATTTTTTTTTATTATTTCTCAGACATGCAGGTTTCCTCACTATGTTTTCTTCAGCACGTGGTAAATTCAGCACTTAAAATTGCTATTAACAATTGCGATGCCGACATCAGGGATGGATCCCAAGTCACTCGCGCTCTACGAAACTAAACCGAGTGCCCTGACCACTAGACTTCCACGGCTCTAATTCCAGAAACCTTTTTTTCAGATTCATTATATGTATAATCTATACAGTATAATATTATCAATACACTTTAATATTAGTAAGACTATAGAACAGTCTACATCTACAATTTTCTCTTGATTTTTAGCTATAGATTTTAAAAGGACGACTCTTACTAATCTTTGAACGTGTTAAACATAATAATAATCTAGTTGAAACATTTACAGAATACGAATTAAAAAGTAATCTTAAATCTACTCAGTTTGTTTAGAACCTCAGTATTTTACAGTCTATGGTGGTATTACAATACCACTGCAACGGATTAGTCGAAGAGGGTTATTCAGACGAATGTATTTTGGAAATCAAATAAGAACATAAAGCGGCGAGGTATCTAAAATCAAATCGCACTAATTTCCATTTTTTTAAAAAGGCTAGAAGCTAGAGAACGGACGCATATTTCTAGCGTGCATTGAGTGTGACGTCTTACCGGTAGCTGGCAAGGGTTCGTTGTTTTCGTTGACCCACTTTTAATGTAGGTATTTGGAATAAAAACTACGCCCCTTGCTTTCACGTCGACTAGGAGACGGAAATGTTAGATTTTATTTCGTTCTAAAGAAAATCTTTGAAATGGTAACGAATTGGTAAAGCGTTCAGCACACTGTGCACATAGGTATATTTTAAATTGTGTGATAATAATATTTTTTCATTAAAAGATACCTGTTCAAGATTACATGCTATGATATCGATGGCTATACTCTCCACTTAGGAGGATTCTACATAACAAACATCGTTAGCAGTAAATGGGTCACAGGTTCAATCACTTACCATACAAAACACATTAGCATTATGTTGCTGTTTCATACCATGTCTGCTCGTTTGTCACATTCTATTATTTATGTATATTGAAACAATTAATAATTATTGCACCTTATTGCGTGTCGGACAACTTTGTCCTGTAAATTGTTTTGTCAAATTCTTCTAATAATAGTTTAGTTGTACTTAGTTGTAGTACCTACAGACTATAGCCTATTATTATTTATATATACTATCGAATATTATACTTAGCAGATCCATACGGCGGCTTTTACTGCTGTTCGAATGAACCGGCTCGACCAGGTTAGTAGGACAGTCTCGCAGAATACCGGCATGAAGTGGAGGCATATTGTGCTGCATTTCGTTCGGTGAGTGCAGTAACCGGAGACACTCTTTCCACCACCCTCTCCCTCTCCCTTTTCCTCCTCCCCCATCCTCCTGTCCCATCCCCAAACATCCCTAAAACCTGGCATCGCACAGACTTTATCATTTAAGTTAGTAAGATAATATCTGCAACGAGATCGGCAACGTCATGATAACCGAAATAGAAAAAACAACCTAGTACCTGCAGGCAAACGCAGTCTGTAATTGCACCCGATTCTCTCAAAAAATGTTGGTTTCACATATAGAATAAATTTTCTGGAAAATAGGGAACTTTTATAGGAATTAAGCTGCGATCTTTTGATAGGCTGTAATGATTAATGCCGATGAAATTAGATACCTGCTTTAATGTCTTTGTGATAAAGCTATTCACAGCTCTACACAGAAAATTGGAAAACTCGTTGATAATAACTTATTATTAGCGCTCTTATAACATTAATAAACACCATAAACGTTTTAATTACATTTTTAGAATTGCATGATCATACTAATAGTTTTTAACGCTGCCCAGTGCCCATATTGTACAGCAGCGCGGAGCCACAACGGATTTACTTTCATTATTGTGTCATTCTTATTCATCAAGTGAGCCCGGCTCTAGTGTGGTTATTTTAACTTTCAACTGAATATATTTACACGCTCTCTAGTTTTCTCCCAAACATAAACAAAAATCCGAATTAAAATCTACTTAAATTTTTTTAACTGTAACGCAAACGCCTAGTGGCCTAGAATTAAAAAAACCTCATTTCTCTTCGGCCACGTGAAACAAACGTTACCATAACTACCATATCGACCGCCGGCTTTTCCGAGGCTTTCCTTGAAGCTCTCACATTTGCGTGACACGCGCTGAAACAAGGACTAAATGTCTAGACGTCGAGACAGTTGTACATTACCGTTCATTGCGATCAGTGTTATCGCAGCGCACGTAATAATGTGGGAACGGTCGATGTATGCAAAATACCGTTATTAGAAAAAAAAAATCATTGTTATTCGTGGGATTTAGAATAGTATCTGCGATGTGCCAGTCCAACAATCGCGGACAATGAGTGCACGCGCGAAACGAAGCGAGACGCGCGACCGACGATGCGCGAGCGGTCGTTTTTAAAAAGCACTCTGGAGCACTCATTAGCCGGTGCACCACAACTGCGCTGTGGTTGGAGAAAACGCAGCGCGTGTGCAATACGGGGCATTGGAAAGTGTAATGTATAGTGCGGTGCGATGCTGTCGGTGAGCAAGCCTGCGTCTTTAGTCCAGCAGAAGAAACAGCAGTGGGCGCGGGAGAGAGGTGCGTACTAAGTCCGTTCAGAGCTAGCGCGTTCCGCCTCTCCGATGCGCGCTCACTGCATCACCGTAACCGTTTTACGACTCACGGTCGCGGTTTTGTGAAGGAGTTTTTCGTCCGTTCCCACCACCGTGTCGTTACCCGTCCAGTACCGACCGACAGAATACGTGAAGTTGATATTAAACGGATTTTGAAATCTTAATCCCCGTGTCGGTATGTACGTGACTATTTTAAAATAAAATTGAATAGCTTGAAAGTTTTGTTAATTTCCGTTCAAATCCAAAATTTATCTACTAAGTTAAAGCATCTCGTAAATGTTTCAGTTATTTAATTTAAAGGACACAAACATTTACGTTGCAGACGTTTCAATACTGTCTGAGATAAATTTGTGATTTTAGAAATTGTAAGTTGGCGCCGCGATTCTGTTCACAACTTTTCTAGAAGAATCATGATTAATTTTCAATAGATCTTCGCCTTTCTGGAGGTAAACATCTGGTAAGTTATTCCAGACATATTAAAATACGATGAAAGTATTTTCAAAATCGGTCCAAAGTCGTTTTCGGATTTTCTTTTTACAAACTAAAAAAATAAGTATATGTTATGTAAGCACGGCTGGCACAAAACGTCGCCTCTGGGAGATAAAACGAGGTGGGAGACAGGGTGGCAAGTTTCGTCGAAAACTAACTAACTCTCTTTTAATGTTATTGTATTAGATGTGAGTAAATCTATTGTTAATTTTTATCATTTCTTTAGATTGCACATTTAAAATATGTTTCAATAGTTTTAATAGTATTTGACGAACATAGACAGAGGAGATTGTATATTTTATTGTGCAAATGGTTATACTCTTTACCTTGAAAACTTCCGATGAAAATGCTTTGCATCTAGAAAGGCAAATAATTTTTTTTTTTTCATTATACGAAATATTAAATGAAACTATTATTTACGGATTTTGCCGCGTTTAATTTTGTTTTGATATTCCCGACGTTTCGAGTGCTTTAAAGCAGCCGTGTGGTCATGGGGGGCGGAAATCCGTAAATAATAGTTTTATTTCAAATAAATACAAGAAATCATTATTAGACGAAATTTTGTTTTCACCAACATTGCACGCAAAACGTGCTTTGTAACAATAAATATCTACCTAGTTACTTAGGAACAGAAATACGTGCGTTGGTTTACGACGATGAAAGTCAAATTCTTCAACAAAACGTGTGCATAACGTATCTACATTTAAATATTGCACTACAGAGCATTAGCGCGACCTGATCACACTTTACTCAGGTGCAATATTATATTGAGTTTATTCGTTGGTAATATTTATCTGGTAATATAATGGTAATATCTATCTTATTTGTAATGGCCTCAAAAGTATGGCTGTCATACGAACATCAAGAGAATATTTTACATCTAATAAGTAGATCGTTTTTGAACCTTTTAGGATTACATATAGTTATAGCCTAATAAATTGCCGTAGAACCGATCTACACATTCGTTTCATTCAGTGGTTTTGGAGGGGGTACTATACTTTTTAGTTTTATAATTTTCTACTTAATAAAGACTTATTGTATATTTTGTGTATAAAATATTTGTTCAGTTCGGGAATCGAGTGCGCAATTTATAGCCCTGGGCTCAGCGACTGTGGCACCACAGCTGTCTTCATGTTCCTTCACATGTATAAAGGGTTTTGCTTGACCAAATTTAGAGCAATAATGCTCTATGCGGCCGGAGTACTGGCTCGCTCACACGCAGAATCCCAGGGTAAAGGCTCAAAGTATAAGTAATACTGCTATTTTTAATATTGTTTGAGATGGCAACCGTTGTTTCAATTACGGACAATGAAGCATACGTCTTAGTCCTCAGGGTTTTCGGTGCATAATATATACCACTTACCACAAGCCGAACTGCATTAATTCTCTTCTGTCTGTCCCCTTTTGTACATAAAACAATATTATTGGACTTCATTTTCACCGAAAGAGTGACAGACTATTAAAAAATCCGCTCAAGCCAAGGTTCGACTCAGTCGCAGTGCTTCGTGTAATAATTGTTTAATCAATTTCTAGACTCATATGCCCCATTTATATTATAATCTTTTTATTATATTACATCATTCAAACATTATCAGATTGTGCTATGATTTCTACGATTTCATTTATTGCTGGACATTGGGCTCTCTCAATGGGAGGATTTGCCTTAATCGTTAACCTTGGCAAGCGGGTATCAGAAGACTCACCTCGATTGTTAGTTCGCCATGAGACGCCATGATAATTTCAAAGCCGACGTTTCAATTAGTCGACTCTTACGCGACAATTACAGAAGATCTAAAGAAGTCCCTGCTTTTTCAATTCGAAGTTTTCAATTTCGAAGTTTAATTCCCCCACGGCACAAGTATTTGTGGACAACATATAGTTGTACTTTGTGTGGGTGGGTGAAATTCCTAAAGTGGCGTTAATTTTTATGAAAAGAAGAAACAATAAATAACAATGAATACACATGTTCGAAGCCGTGGTATGTCGTTAGTTAATTATAAGAAACCCCATTTATATTTATTCCGTCTATTCGGTCTTCTATCTTAGCTTAGCTAAGGGATATGTTTATACGTTTCCTTTGTCCATTTATTGATCAGTATCAACCGTAAATTAGAGAATGTTTGGTCATTGCCACAGGGTAAACAATTACAGAGCCGTTGTCAACTGTCAAGGTTCAAAAGCAATGAACTCTATTGTTAACTTGTATGTACTACACAATACTCCGATTAACTAGTCCATTAGGCACCGAATATGGCTGCCAGAATTATTTATTGTGCGTGTTGAGGATTTTATCGACAGCTACAAAATCAATAACATGTATTCTAAATATTATTTAGAATACACATTATAAATATTTTTATTTTAGTGTATTCTTTGAAAAGGTTTGTACCTGCTTTACAATAACGACATCTAAAATCTTATAAAGTATAAAAAAGCGGTTTCAATATTGACAGATATTTATTTCGACCGTTATCGTAATAATTCGTGTTTTATAACAACACCTGCGTGTATTTTTAACATTATTACGAGTATGTGCAATTTATTACCATAGCATTGTTTCCACAAAAGTAGGTTGCCGTTCGTACAGTCAAGATACAGTGCAGAATGTAGGTTACTTCCGTAAATTAGGTTTACTAGTAATGCTGTTTATAATGGAGCCGGCGTCCATCCATTCAGTATAGCTTATTTCAATGATAAACACTGTGCGCACACCCATACATACCGATCACACAGACAGACAGACAAGAAAGATTATAAAAAAAGTGAAAACTTAGGTGTGTACTACCCCTACACTTAGGCAAGTGTAGGGGTGTGCGACCACATTGGTTTGTGTGTTTGTTGTGTGAGTCCGTTTTGTATTTACGTCTAAAATACAGTATTTTTTCAACACATTACTTTTTTTCACAAAACTAGTTTTTATATTAATTTTACAGGCCTAACTTAATTTTATTATTTGTGATTTGTTTTCTAATAACTAATTACATTACTGGCTTTCTCCCGCTTCTGAATTAATAAACGCAGAAATATTGACACTAACTTTGCAAGTATCCTTTTTTGTATAAGAATCAAATTACAATTATAGGTACTAATTGATAAACGAAAATGTGAGGTTATAACATCTGAAGGCGTATGAGATATATGAGTAGTAATGACTAATGATCCATCCAACCCCTTCAACAACCGTGGACACAACATCAATAACAACACGTGTATGTTACACGTGGATTCCACGTTCGAGACCCTCGAGTTCTGGGTACTAGGTTCGAGTTCCAGCCGGAGCCATTATTTGTACTTACAAGTTAATTTATTTTAAGTATTTATAAACTATGGTAAAGTTAACTAACAGCCTATAAACAGGTTTTATTTGTGTAATATGTCTTTACTTATTAGTTTTTATGAGAAATTAACTTAATAAAGATTGCAACATCATTTATAACTTTATTAGTCTCATCCTTCTACATTCTATTAACAGACTTTACCTTAAACAGACAGAATCTAATAAACTATTTTTATTAGAGTTGCAACGGTTATCCGGCAATTCTCCGAAAGTAAAGCGACGAGGCTCCCCACCGGGAGAGGCCAAATGTTGGCTACAGAAACCCGTTTAACTACTCTGAGTTGTGTTATGGTAGATGAAGGTGTGAAGGAAAAGAGTAGCTACCCCGCCAGGTCGGGTGGTCGTGACCTGGGGAGGACATCTTCTCCGCCAGTATGTTATCTGAAACTTATACATATAGTTTGAGTTAGTATTTTTCGTGATTCAAAGCCTGCCATTTTTGAGCTTCTCGTATGGTGAGATAGATTTTGTCACAGTGTCAAATGGAAGTGACAGGCGTGAGTGTTTATATTATGTTCGTAGTACCCAAGTATCTAAGGAAAGGTTAAACAGAACAAAACCAGGACATTAGTCGGTGAAATAAAATGGAATAAAAGGTTTAATTTGGGATTATTATAACACTATATAATACTTTTTACACTTACCATGCAGCCTGTCTCCGCCAGGCGCCCAAGTCATATTACCACATATTATGTCGAACATAGAAACAAATAATCACTAAAAAGAGATATTTCGCATTTTCGTCATCAACCTATGCATTCAAAAATATCCATACAGAATTTCAAGTCGCTACCTCTTTCTGTTGTTGAGATAAGATGTGTGAAAAGTTTTCACGATATTTTCATAATTGTTGATAAATTTGTTACAAAAAATCCGCAGAATGTGGACACAGAAGAAATATAATATTGTGTAGTGGAAAAAATCTTACCGACTATTTGGTTCAGTGGAGTTCGCGTTTATGTCTTACGATTGTGCAAATGTTATCCGTCGCAAATATGAAACCACTGAAATTGGTGAATTGCACATCTTTGGCATTGCATCTGCAATACTGTCACAATAGCGGTAAAGAAAAATGTTGAAATGTTTTTAAGATAAGGAAAGGTTATTATAAGATGAACTTTGACTTTGACTGTTGCCTCGCACAACCTACGGGCACGAAACTTGATATTGGCGAGGAATAGCGGACTTTGTATGTAAAACATACGCCATCTTTGGGCACATTCGTCAAATTCTTTAAACGTAAATCCTATAGATTTTATATAAGAAACACTGTAGCATACTTTCAAATGCTTATGGGTTCATGTCTTATTTTGTACCTGTTCTAACTAGGACTCATTATTAAAACTCTTCAAAATTTTGTTATTGAACAATATTTGAGTTGCTGAATTAATGTTTGAAGACCAGTATAAGTTATTTAGTATATTTATATAATATTAGTATATTATAGTATGTTTATTAGTATATTATATTTAAGTAAAGTACTTTCACTTAAATATATGACTCATAATTCCGACTTGCAGTTCCACATTACAGTTGCAACCCATAAAAGTAAAGTAAAGTAACAGCCTGTAAGTGCCCACAGCTGGGCAAAGACCTTCTTCTCAAATACTAGTATCAGAGAGAGTTTAGGAGCCGGGAAGGACCCGCCACGCTGCTCCAGTGCGGGTTGGCGAGCTTCACATATCCTCGAAATAATATTTTTATTATTTCTTAGACATGCAGGTTTTCCCACGATGTTTTCCTTCACCGTTGATCACGTGGTAAATACAGCACTTAAAATTGTTAATAAAAATTTTAGTGGTGCCGGGCACCGGGGATCGACCCCTGGTCACTCGCGCTCTATGACTCTAAAGTCAGCGCTCTGACCACTAGGCTACCACGGCTCTCCCATAACGGGTAATAATATACCAACTATTTCTTCAAATGTCAACTTTACCTGCACGTCCTGACTAAATGACCAGGTTCAGACGACTGACTGATGGCGGAAAGTACATCCGACTATACCAAACCTAAATCCCAAAGACTATAGTAATGGGAAGCCGCATCTCTAGGGCGACGGCGAGGGTGCTATCGCCGCGCTGTCTATACTACCTGTATATTATAGTACCGTAAAATGTAAGCGCAGACATAGGGCCACTCACTCGTCTTTACCATATTCCCATATCCGATGTATCCCATATGCGTTAAGATCGGAGGGTCAGATACAGTGTCAGAAATACAGAACATGACTTAGCCAGACAGCCTCGGAAAGATAAGGGAATGGCAACAAGGCAACATTAGCAAGCTATTATTAATCGAACGTATAATAATTTACCTAATTAAATAATGTACCTATTAAAGTGAAATATTATTTTCCGATAAATGCACTCTCACGTCATTGGATCGATAATTGCTAATTGGTAGACACGACTATTACATATATTATTTTTTTACAAACAATATAACTTCTGTATAAAATTAAGGGAAACCTAATTCGAAATTGCTACCTTCATTATAAAAGTGATTTGCTGTAGCGTTAAATAATAAAACAAATCATTCTGCGCTTGTTACCTCTCTGCGCAAGAGAGCGTAGCGGGAAATGCAATCTACTAGGTAACAATATAATAATATGGCAAAAGTTTGTTTCTAATAATAATTCCATTAGCACTTTCTGTGATGAATTAAATTAGTTATGAATTTACACATACATTAAGTAATTGTGTAATTAGATTAATTTAGCTATCGTCTCGTTACGTATTGAGAATTGAACATACCTTCATAATTTATTACTAATCGGTATTATTTCGGTTTAATTTTCTTTTCACCTTAATATCGTCATACATAGTTTTGGAACGTTCATGTTACGTGTTTATGCTTAACCACCAATGTTTTGGACATTAGCATCAAACGGCAAGTACCTCACAGAAAATCAAATTAAAAGGCGAAAGTAAGTTAAACAACAGCAATGGTTACAACCATCTCCTAGTTATTCAAAAATGTTCTGCTACAAAATATACATTACGAGTATTTTGAAATCGGTCTTTGTAAACTACCTTATGTTCATCAAAAGTTATTGCGACAACAAACAACAATTACAGCCGCCGAGAAGAAATTGGCTGTTTGCGACGAATGTCATATTACATATTTAAACAATGTTATTTAATTATATGTTAATAAAATGAAGTTAAAATTGCAATGTTTTCTGTTCAAACATTAGAAATTTTATATTCACATGACAATGCATCGAAAATTAAGAAAGTCTCAATTCTATTGGAAAATGCATACGAGTACGGCGTACGTATTTTACACTAAATGAGAAATTACTATGCACGACTTTCAGCTTGCATAGCATGCGTATCGATAAAACATAAAACCCTTCGTTCGACGTTAGGGGAATTTCTTTATTATTTTTACGGATACCTTTTTTAACTCAGTCTTCAGATACTTTCGTCATGGGAGGTACTAGTAAACAGTATCTCTAAACTCACTTCTAAAATATATTTTTTTTGCAGAGGAAATGTCTCAGCTTTTCTTGCCGTGGGGTACCAGAGAGCGATATACGAATCGCTTACAAGTGCGAAACCAATTCGCAAGCACTCTTGAATTACACAAACAATCATCTTACCATTATCAAGAGCCAGTACAACGACAACGAAGCCCTAGTCTGCCGCCCATACACCACATTGAATTAAGCAAACCGAATAAAGAGGACCGAAAAACCAAAGAGGTTTTAAACCGAAATATTTCGAGCGCAAATAGATTCTCTTTTTACGACGAGGACGGTGAAGGCGATACTTCCGGCTACGGAAGTGAAACTGTGAATCATATGAATAATAGAAATCAGTTTGGAACTAACGATCACAATCCAGTAGTGGCGTGGCAGCAAAATGAAAGCAGGTACCTATTACATATTTTACACATAAAAAATCTTATATCCTACGTACCTAACCTACGTAAAATAAATTTATATAAACGGAAGAACTTAAATAACTAGGGCCAACCCGCTTAGATGATCCTCAAAGCCAATAATAGGTAAGGGGGAAGATACCATATTTTTCTCCAAATGGCAACCTCACCTGCACGTGGTGCACCATGCCAACTAAGAAGCTAAGCTCTGACGACCGAATGATGGCGTAAAATCATCCGAATTTGCGGAACTCAAATCCCACAGGCTAGTGACGGGGTGCAGCAGCACTAGTGCGAGGTAGAGGGCATTGCGCTCACCAACCCGCTCGCGTAGCGTGGTAAGTATGGGCAAACCTCAAAAAGCTCATGCCGGCTTTTGCTGACGCTTTCTTGGAAAGGCCAATGTTCAGCAGTGGACTTTAGAAATCAACAATAGATATCAATGCGTTGATGAAGAAGTTGAAGGTAATAAATTATCTAACCTGAAAATTCATTTGTCTGTTGAGATTATATTATATATAGATATTACAAAGTCGTAAATTCATCATTCATCAGAATCTATTCATTTTTCTATTTATGGTTCATTTAACTAGATTTTTAGACAACGAGGCTCGCCACCCTTCCAATCTATCTACGCGTCACGTCAAACTATCAGCTTATAAATGTCCCATAGCTGGGCAAAAGCCTCCCTCATTTTTGAGACCGTTATGGAGCGAGAAGGGCTCCAAAGTAAAATAAGCAACTCCAACACAGGTTAGTCGGTAAACTTCATAAGTTCTCGAAATATTTTTATTATTTCTCATAAGTGCAGGTTTTCTCACAATATTTTGCTTTTCCGAGAACAATTTTAGTGGTGCGGACGCCAAGAATTGAACCCAGTAAACTCGCACATACTCCGAAATTTAAGCTACTGAGCTACTACGATTTTTTTCTTTATAACTGACAATATTATAAATAATTATTTAAAATATAATATTTTTTAAATAAAAAAATATAATTTTTTTTTAAATTTACACTATTTATTATACTATTTTCATCATTGATATACTCGGCTTCAGTACATTCTACGAAAATATTAAGCTTTTCGAAACACGCAATGACTATATGATTACAAAACACGCGATGCGGTTATAAAGTTATTGCATCCCACGCAAGAGGCGTTAAGAACAAATCAAAACTTCTAGCAAAATATTACACAAGAGGCTAAAACAGAAAATTCACCCAAATTTACAAAAAAAAATTATAAAGTAAAAGACTTTTTTGGACCCGAGAAAATACTGCCACGCTGCTTCAACGCGAGTTCATAAAAATATTTTTTGTAGGAATTGCTCGAACGTGCAGGATTATTGCTGTCAAAACTTTATTATCAAAAGCTTGATACAGTGCAATAAATGAAAAATAATAAAGATAAGTCACTATCTAGGCGATAAAAAAAACCGAAAATGTGATAGAGTACAGAACCTAATATACACTAAGATATTCGGATACCTCTCCCGTCAACAGACTATGAAAAACTGAGGCTGAGGAAGTGAGGAATGGGCTTGTATGAACACCTCTGACCACCATTCCTTAGAAATACCCAAAAATCAAACATCGCCATTGCGCGTCATCATCTATTGGCCAGCAATTGTCCGCCATCCTAAGTAATTATCCCCTGTACATAATAGTAATTGCCTCCAGTGAGCCAGCATTAGCCGCTGAGTATTGTCCAGGATTGTAGAATTTTCCATATACTTATTACTATCTTAACCCCGCGGCTTCACTCGCGTTGAATTCGGGTTAGCAAAATATATTTAGTGGCCCATATAAAAAAACTGAATTGGAGTTTTTTGCCCGGCAGTGGACTTCTTAGTCTAAAAGAAATATTTCACACGAACTCTGCCATGCTCAGTTCACTGTGAACTTTTACAACGCATAAAATAACACACACAGCCACACACAAATATACAAACGCAAGGATTTTTCTAGTAATAACGATTTAATAATAAAAATATAATTTAAATGTAATTTGTATGTACTATGTACATAAATTTCTTTTACATGAACAGTGTAAAGTTATGGGAGAGCGGCGTCTCCTGGGACAGACATAACATGCTTAAAAGGCACAGTTCATAATAAACGAAGAATATTGTAAAAGGAATGAATAAATTATTATTATTATTATAACTTCGTCATCCAGCAAGTGCTGTCTCAAGGCGTCTGATAGGCCGAATAATCATCTCAAATATGCCAGAAAGAAATTTTCTAGTCGTATTCAAAGTATAATAAAATAATAGGGGTTAACGTATGAAGTTGCCGTTTTAAAGGAGTGGCCATTTTGAAATATAATTAAACCTGGCAGTGTAGATCCAAGGTTTGTAATTAAAAAAAATTTTACACAAAAACTGTAACATTCTAAACAAAAAATACATGTCATTCTTTTATTTGACTATCAGACAGGATAAGTAAAACTTGTTATCGTATTTATATACATAATATTTTTTTGTATTTAGAATGTCATAGTTTTTGAAAAAAAACATTTTTTAATAATAAATCTTGGATTATGCAGGTTTAATTTAAATTCAAAGTGCCTCTCCTTTAAAATGGTAACTTCGTATTTTAACCCCTATTATGACCATGGCAGCTGCATGTAATTCATTTATCTTTTTTTTTTTTTTGTAGAAAGCATAATAGCTTAAGCCGACGTGCGCCTGCTACCGAAGGTATGTGGTCAACTCATAGCCCAGCTCCGGCGGAAGAAGGAAGACCACGGTGGGGGGACCGTGGAGTTGCAACAGGAAAGCTTTGGGAACCCACGGCACCTAACGCAAGGTTGCCGCAGGTACATTATAAATAATAATTTTAATTCACTTATCATATTACTTCTTATTTTATGTTCATATTCGAACAAAACCAGACAATGCTTTCGTTTTGGTTTTGTTATGTATAGGAATCACATTACTTTAAATATGATAATGTTTATTACTATGCTTGATAATCTTTCATTAATTTCCGTTGCTGGTAATGCTTTTAATGTGCAGATGCAAAATCAAAAGAAAGGTACACCATCCTGGGTGGAACGGGGGTTGAACATGATAGATAATGCATCCGATGTTCTAGTCATCGATCAGGGAAGTTCAACAAACTCAGGATTAGAATGCGATAGATCTTCTTGTAATGGGAGCGACGAAGGAAAGTATGTATTAATTTTAAAACTATAAAATCTTTTAACATTATTTTATAATTGGTAAACTATGAAAAAAATTATGTTTCAGGACTTTTCTTAGGGGTCAAAATGTTCCTATTGAACCAGAAGTGCGAGCCCAACGAGAAAGTAAACGTATAAAAGCTTTAGAACTTCAATCGGTTATATTAAGTCAGTTAGAAGACCGCGAAAAAAGACGTCATGAAGAAAGGGAGAGGGAGTTAAGAGAAGAACGTTTAGAGGAATTGCGCATACAGAAACAGCAAGAAGAAGATAGAATTAAAATGGAAAAAGAAAAAAGAAACCTTGAAGAAAAACAGTACCTGGAGCAGCGTAAACTAGACACTCTTAAAAAAGCCCTTGAAGACGCGGAAAAAAATGCAAGAAAAGAAAAAGAAAAGAAATATAATTGTTATAGGCAAGTAGAAGATCCTATAGTGCCCGTGTGTGAAAATGAAAAAGTGAAATTGGGTGACAATACAAAAAACGAAGCCGATCAGGAACGTGAAATTATAAGTCCTACCAAAACCAGTAGAACTTACGACATTCATTCGCCTAAAGTTAAAAACAAGGACGGCAATTCTCTTCATTCAACTACCTTCAACTCGCCACGAACTTTGGGTGTCGGTAATGTAAACTTATTTATCCATAACGTACCTCCAATTTCACTTACGGATAATCAGTTTAATATTGTACCGCTTGGGATTAATGGAAATGGGGAAATCGTGAGTACACAGCCTAATAGTCTCCAATTGGCCGTTTTAGTGCCTCAAAATATCAGTAATAATTTATACAGTGTATCTATAAATTCTTTAATTAATAACAATGATGTACCAGACTCGAGTAAAATTGTAACTCCACAGAAGTGCTGTACATTAAGGACCAAGGATGCATTCACTCAAACTGAAGCGGATTTATTAAGTAACAAAATAGATAAAAACGTTGAAACAATTGATATTGAAAGAGATATAGACAAAGATTATCCTAATATCGATGAAAATGCACCTCAGGATGGAAGTCGTAACAATTTTAAAAAAGATCGTCGTTTACGATCAGAGGAGAGGTACAAAAAAGATATAGAAAATCGACCTAAATGGGGTGCTAATAAACCAATCGCACAGTACAAAAAACAAAGCGAGAAAGATCCATTCTATAGTCAAAAGCGGAAGGTACGACAGAAATATCGGCCGGTAAGGCAATATATGTCACAATCTAGTGATGACAGTCGTTCTCCTAGCCCGCCCACGAGATCAGAAAAAATCACAGAAAGCAGTTTCAAACAACGTAATTCCTTAAGTCAGTCGTATTGGAAAACTAAGCAAACAAATCAAGATTATGTGAGAAATAATAATCTAACAGAAGGTTTTAATACCGATGTACCAGAATTTTGCTCCCTGGATCAAATAACAGGGGACAAATCAGAACAAAATAAGTTTTCTAAAAGGATTACATTATCACAAAAATTCATTAATGACAAATATGGAAGTAGAAAGTTATGGACGGATGATATCAGCGAAAGGAGTACTAAATACAATAACTTTGACGGAGAAAATCTTAAAAGGAATAACGATAAAGGGAGTATTATGAAAAGAGACAATATAGGCTGTAATGATGAACAAGAAAATTTTATTAAACTCAAACTTTGAGACTAATAGATAAAACACAATAATCATAGCATAAGAGCTTATTTTATATCGTTGGTCGTGCAATATGTAGTTAAAATTAGGTAGTCTACTTTGAGTTTGTTATTGATCCAACAGTTTCTAAGGGATAGGCCGAAGAGAAGTTAAATCAATAAAGTTTGTTCTTATTACACTACCGTGTCTCATAGGTTCCGAACAATGTCAAAGTTAGACGATTTATTTGATAAAAAGAAAGATGAAGCACCGATGCTTGATTTATCTAAAACCGTTATTAACACTGCGGAGGAGTATAGAGCCGTTTTAGACAAAGTTCCGGAATTCAAAACTAGACCCGAAAAGGTAGTTATCTGGACTTACAGTCTTAAGTATATTAATTTTTGTGTGATGTTTTGTCTGTGCAACATATTTTATTTTTGTTAGGTGAGAACTGAAGATTTAAAAATCAAAGATAGGCCAGACGATCAGAAAACTAAAACTGCTAAAAAAGAAATAAGGGCGTATGAAAAGCTCGGTACCCGTGGATATGAAGATAAGCAGTTCACGTTCATGGATCCAATACCGATAGAAATGCGGGGCTTGAAGTTTGAAGAACTGTGTGCTGTTCCTATAGAGTGGCGAATGCTTACGTCAATCAGGCCTAAAGCTAAATTAGATGAAGAATATTTTAATAGGTAAGTTCACGACTGTTGACATAACGTAACACGATTAAAATTATATATCATATTTAACAAAGGCATAAACAATAACCAAAAGTAAAAAAAAAATGTTGTAGACTGATTGAATTACGCAAGTCGGAACTACGAACCAAGGCAAGAGACAAGAGGGAATTAGCAAAAAACAATATGGTGAGAAAAACGAAAAACCGCTCGGGCGTGACGGAAACGAGAATCTTATCTTGTTTGGAGTGTGGGGAAGAATATTGTAATGGTAAAGCGTAATGTAATTTTTTCTTTCTGTTTTTACTGGTATACGGTACATTATGTGTAGAGTAGGAATAGTTTGAGCGCGTTTGTGTTGCGTGATCATGGTTGCTTCTTTGTTATCTTTGTAAATAACTTTAGTCCGACTTTGATTTTCAAATTCCCACATTCAACAGTCAGTTATAGAAACTTCTCTCTAGTATAAATATTAGTAATCTATGCTTACCACTATGCCACTTGGACGCTTTAAATCATCATTTCAATCTCGTACAATATTCCAAACAATTTAAAGGCTAAGGAATGTATTATAATTCATATACATCATGAATCACTTCACGTGCTTGCATAACCTAATTTCGAATTGAATAACCGCAACAATGCTTTCTCGTAACTAATACCTAGACAATAACGCAATATTGATTGCTTTGAGGTATAGGTATACTACCTACAAGTCAGACTTATGGACTTGACTATAGTGACAGTATTAAAATGTAATATCAAGACTATGATATAGTCTTATTCAAACGTATCTAAGAACATTTTAAAACATATATTTACCACTTTACTTTATAGACGTTTGGTGGAGGTGTAAGAAAATCTGACAACCCGCCTCATCCCTCGTGTGGCGTAATAGAAGACTAAGGGAAATCTTGTGGCTTCCGACTGATACCGGAATACCGATCTCATAAAATAGCAGACCGAAAATAGACCAATGACCAGCAGCAGCGTCTAAGGTGCGTGATGCTTGGTACTGCGATCGGCATTCCACACTTCCAATGGAAGAAGTCTGTCTAAAATTTTGAGGGTTTTGGAACTGGAAGCGGTACATCATGCTGATATTACTATTAAACACCAGGTCTGTATTGGATTTAGATACGTTGTCCGAGGAGGTCACAAAAGAGCCCAGACGGCCGATCCTATTGTATCCTAAGCTGCTACAATCCTCAAATAGTCCACCAGAAAATATAATACATTCAAATTTCAGGCACAATGTGCAACATTACAAATTACGATATGTTTGCCCGTCTGAAGTTGGAAGTAGAGCCAAAAGCGATACGAAACGTAGCGCCGGCCCTTGGTGGCAGTAAACTGCGTAAACTGCGCAGAAAGATACGAAAGAAGCACCGCAGCAAGAGCGCAGCTCCACCGTTGATCCATAAGTCCACTCGGAACAAGACCGGAGCTAGGAGTGACTCGGAACTTTAAAGTGTTGTGACACTTCGCATTTGTGAATCATCAAATCAGATCTCATGAAATATTCAATCTTGAAAAAATACTAAGAATTGGTTTGTAAATTGTATCATCATTGACTAAAACAATATCATAAATTAGGTACTAGTTAATACGTAAACACTGTGCCGGCAAGAAAATCTGCGACCCCTTTTCTTCCCGGATATCATGGTCGACTAAGGGAAAGGCCTTGAATATCACTGCGTCTCGTCGATGGCGGATCAACCATCTTATGAAATTCCAGACAGAAAATATCACATAGAAAGCGGTATCGCAGCGACAGCGGCGTCGAATGTGCGAGCTATATGTCACTGCAACATTCTCAATTCAACTGTATTACGACGGTATTTAGATGAAAAAATTGCAAATATGTATTATATTACCAATTACCAACACAACATTTAATAAAATTTCACTCAACAAATTTGTATTATTATGAGGAGATGAAGAAATAAGACATACGCAGAATTTAAGTTCCCATAATAATAATTGGCACTTTAATTCCGAATTGGCTACCATAATAGATGATAGCAAGTCTCGCGAACTCACTTAATTCTGATGCCCCAAATTAAATAATCTATACGTATACGAGTGTCGTATTAGGCTGCGCCCAAAACGCCCCAAAGCAGGAAGTGTACCTGCAATTTTGATCAGCCGGGTGAAAGGTCAAAAGTTAAGGATCATTCCATAACGTACTAAGATCTGAGTTTCGAGTATTTTATTCGATTAGTTTTCTTAATGCAACACAAGATTTTCATTGGATTTACTTAAGCACAGTGAATGTTCAATGGATTTACTATAAATTAGTATACAAGAAAGCGTCTTAGTCTTATGATTAGTCGAAAACCTTTATAACTGTGATGTTCTTAATATTCACTTTAATATTGTAAATTTTAAAATAGATTTTGAGGTCATTAATTGCTTAACAAAAAATATGTAACGGTTAGACAAGTACACGTGTAACATATATATATATATATATACGTGTATCACATGCCGTGTAGTGTCGGCGTAAGAATCTGCCATTTACATTACCTTTCTCCCCGTGAGTGTCGTAAGAGGCGACTAAGGGAGAAGCAAACTTGAATATAGAAATTGCTACAGATAGGTGGCATAACCATCTCGGACATTACCAGACCAAAATTAAACAGACCGACGACGGGGAGCAGCGTCTAAGGCAGTGATTCTCAACCACTGTGCCGCGGCACATTTGTGTGCCGCCAAATTTTGCAAATATATAATAATGTACATATTATTAAATTATATCATTTAAAAAGAAAAATATTTTTAACATGAATATATATTTAAATCCACAAAAAAATAAATTATTTTATTATTTGCTTTGCAACGCGGTTTTTCTTAGTGCCAAATTATGAAGAATAGCGTGCATAGCAATAGGAATATGTCTCAAGTCGGCGCGCACACTTGCCACTTCTGCGTACAAAACGTGTTGTTTTAGTGATAGTTGGGATTCACAAGGTGTTGCATAGTAGTTACTGCACCTTTTCTTTCGTTAAAATTGGCAATTGTATGTGATTCGGTTTAATATTAATTTATTTGCATGTAGTGCCAATTTATAAATTTGTAAACTTATTAACTTTGCAGTACACATATCCAATGATTTACACGGTACTTGTTTTACACGTTATCGCTTTTACACGGTTTTCCAAATAAGTTTTTTTTTTGTTTTATCGCACTCTACTAAATGCTACTGTGATTGAACACGTGCGCTGTGTACACATCTCACGGGGAATCCCGAGCTTATGTGCTGACTTGCTGCACACGCACACTGTGTCTGTATTTCTTCGCATAAAATT
The DNA here is from genome assembly GCA_029286595.1 of Bhutanitis thaidina. NCBI lineage: Eukaryota > Metazoa > Arthropoda > Insecta > Lepidoptera > Papilionidae > Bhutanitis > Bhutanitis thaidina. The sequence continues at coordinate 6,424,529 of JAGSMS010000010.1, forward strand.
TAAGTTTTATCTACGGAAAATTTTATTTGAGTGAAAGTTTCACAATTTCAGAAAGGTTTAATTTTCCACATTCATAAATTACAAGTGAGTGCATAATTTAGATTATTATAAATTCAAAGGTAATACTTGACCCATTTATTTGAACCATTTTTTTTAAATGTTTCGACAATATTATTTTTATTTTATCAGATCCTTCTGAAAATGGATAAATGGTTAAAAAGAAGAAAGTTTAATGATGATAATAGTGATAATGATAACGTTAGGGACCAAGTTAATGAGCCAGCCCCCGGCACAAGTAAAAATACTTCTTGCTCAAAAAAATACTTTGTCCATCGGAAATATATTGATGATTTTTTTAAATTTGGATTTACCTCTACAATGGAAAATGACATAGTTGTTCCCGAGTGTGTGATATGTGGTTTTAAATTATCAAATAGTGCTATGGTTCCTACCAAACTTCAACGTCACTTGGTGACTAATCATCCTTCGCTTTCAACAAAAGATAAAAGCTACTTTGAAAGGTCTTTATCATCAAAAATTAAGCAAGTAAAAGTTTTTGAAAAACAAGTATGTGTGTCTGAAAAGGCTCAAGTAGCTTCTTACGAAATAGCTGAATTGATTGCTGTTAACTTAAAACCTCACAATTTGGCTGAAGAAATTATATTACCTGCTTGTCGTAAAATTGTAAAAACAATGATTGGTGGATCAGCTGATATTGATATTTGCAAAATACCACTTTCAAATGATACAATCCATCGCAGAATTAAAGATATGTCAGAAAATATTGAGCAAAATACTGCAAAAACTCTTGCAAATTCGAATTTTGCTCTACAAGTCGACGAAACAACAGATATTACAGGAAATGCTCAATTAATTGCATCTTAGTATTTCACTTTAATAAAGATTACCTGCTTTACCTTAAATTCGGAATAAGGTGACTTCATACCAAAATTACAGTTTTGTAGACACTTAATCATAGCTTACCCGCTTTGTGCCAACTGTTTCTAGTATTTTTTTCCATTTATTCAATATCATTAACTTATTTAGGATCTGAGAATATAGTTATTTATATTAAATACAAATATTTCTATACATAATATTTTTTTATTGTTCATTTGAAGTAAAAAATTTACCTTTGGTCCAATTAGACACGATCTTTGTCTTTACGCTTATTTCAGCCCTTGTCATAAACCTTATCCTACAAATTTATATCTATAATCTCTATACATATTTAAAGTTACAGACAATATCTACATGAAATATTTTTGTATTAAGTTTTAAATTTGGTAATTTTCATGTAGCAGCGACTAATTCTATTTTGTTCTCTAATTTAGTGTGGTACCGCGGTTAGACCGCGGCGCTGATTTTCAGTTGCACCCTAGTTTCACCCATAAGCCCATGAAGAACATGTGACACTCATGTTTTAAACGTTTTTTGTTATTTCCAACCAAATCCTAATGAAAATAATGAACGAACGAACGTAGTCGCGAGCATTGCTAATAAATAAACTAACCATCGATCTTCAATATTATTTCAACAATTTTAAGCCATATACACTTTAGTATATTAACATTTAAAAAAATACATATCACTTCTATATAGGTATCGCGTATAATTGTAATTTATGTGGTTTTTAGGTATTTAGTCCATTTGATAAAGTTTATGAATACTTAATTAGATTTGCCTTGTAATATAGTTAGTAGTCATAGTTTTATTAAAACAATTGTATAATTTGCATAGACAAAATATCCATAAGAACATTATAAGCACGAGTATTATAATACCCACTAACGAAATAACATCTAGGCATAATTTGCTTTAAAAGGGAACGTAAAAAAGGTAAAAAACATTTTATTATGTTCTCATTACTTTCTGGCCATCTATATCAGCAGATGTAAATTGAAAAAAGAAGAATTTTAACTTACTTTTACAAAGAGAATGTAATCACTAGTTACGTTATACTACGGTAAACCTAATTTTGAAGTGAAACTTCTTTAGGACCGTTGTGATTTGAAAATTCGGTGAAACGAAAAAGCGACCGTAAAAGAGACAAACACATTCATAATTTAGCCTGCGAGAGAATGAGATATATTACAAGTATATATGTTTGTACGTATGCTATCATGTGTCTTTGCACCAGTGTACAACGAAGCCTTCGGAAAATGTGTCATAAACTACGTGGTGTGTGTGTCATTCAAGTGTTTTATAAATTTATGTTAATTATTTGACACATCTGTGTTAATTTGACCAATAAGTTTTATTTGTATAAATTATGTAAAATTAAATTCATTAACTTATTTGTAAGTAAATTATTTGTATTGATTTTACACACAATAATATTTGTGTGTATATTTTGTAAATTTTTTTTAATATTAATATATATAAATTTGTATAATACATATTTGGACAGTGTGAACAATTTTATATTTTTATTTAATAAAATATTTTCTAAAAATACCGTAAACTAATACTGAAACTGATTGTCGTGTCGTGAGTATCGGCAGCAAAAAAAAAATTAAAATCACAAAGGTCGCAAAAAATAATATGTTTTATATAAATATATTAAATATGTAAATATATGAAATATAATATTTTGCATTAAAATCAATTTTTAGCATGGTAAAAATGTTATAAAAATAATAAACCTTTTAATTATCCTAATAGTCCTGATACTCTATATGTAGCTCATTCTGTAGGCTACCTTTCTGAAGTTTCATTTCTGCCGTTTCTAAAGTTTCCAAATTGTTCATTTTTATTTTGTCTTAGTTTTATTTTATTCAATAACATTATTTTTACTAATTTCAATCAATTGCTAATTTCTTAAATTTATTGTGTTCCTCTAAATGTGTCCATGAGTATATATGTATATATGAATGAAATACCTTATTATACAGCAATTAACAAAAATAGAAAAATTAACATAAAATATACTCAGGTGTACCGGTATTGGTGGCCTTGTAGTATACTTGTTTAACTTTTAATTAATAATGTATCTAGTCGATGTGTAAACTTTTGTATTTAATATTTCGAAACTCATGTTTTAAACGTTTTTGTTATTTCCAACCAAATCCTAATGAAAATAATGAACGAACGAACGTAGTCGCGGGCATTGCTAATAAATAAACTAACCATCGATCTTCAATATTATTTCGACAATTTTAAGCCATATACACTTTAGTATATTAACATTTAAAAAATACATATCACTTCTATATAGGTATCGCGTATAATTGTAATTTATGTGGTTTTTAGGTATTTAGTCCATTTGATAAAGTTTATGAATACTTAATTTGATTTGCCTTGTAATATAGTTAGTAGTCATAGTTTTATTAAAACAATTGTATAATTTGCATAGACAAAATATCCATAAGAACATTATAAGCACGAGTATTATAATACCCACTAACGAAATAACATCTAGGCATAATTTGCTTTAAAAGGGAACGTAAAAGGTAAAAACATTTTATTATGTTCTCATTACTTTCTGACCATCTATATCAGCAGATGTAAATTGAAAAAGAAGAATTTTAACTTACTTTTACAAAGAGAATGTAATCACTAGTTACGTTATACTACGGTAAACCTAATTTTGAAGTGAAACTTCTTTAGGACCGTTGTGATTTGAAAATTCGGTGAAACGAAAAAGCGACCGTAAAAGAGACAAACACATTCATAATTTAGCCTGCGAGAGAATGAGATATATTACAAGTATATATGTTTGTACGTATGCTATCATGTGTCTTTGCACCAGTGTACAACGAAGCCTTCGGAAAATGTGTCATAAACTACGTGGTGTGTGTGTCATTCAAGTGTTTTATAAATTTATGTTAATTATTTGACACATCTGTGTTAATTTGACCAATAAGTTTTATTTGTATAAATTATGTAAAATTAAATTCATTAACTTATTTGTAAGTAAATTATTTGTATTGATTTTACACAATAATATTTGTGTGTATATTTTGTAAATTTTTTAATATTAATATATATAAATTTGTATAATACATATTTGGACAGTGTGAACAATTTTATATTTTTATTTAATAAAATATTTTCTAAAAATACCGTAAACTAATACTGAAACTGATTGTCGTGTCGTGAGTATCGGCAGCAAAAAAAAAATTAAAATCACAAAGGTCGCAAAAAATAATATGTTTTATATAAATATATTAAATATGTAAATATATGAAATATAATATTTTGCATTAAAATCAATTTTAGCATGGTAAAATGTTATAAAAATAATAAACCTTTTAATTATCCTAATAAAAGTCCTGATACTCTATATGTAGCTCATTCTGTAGGCTACCTTTCTGAAGTTTCATTTCTGCCGTTTCTAAAGTTTCCAAATTGTTCATTTTTATTTTGTCTTAGTTTTATTTTATTCAATAACATTATTTTTACTAATTTCAATCAATTGCTAATTTCTTAAATTTATTGTGTTCCTCTAAATGTGTCCATGAGTATATATGTATATATGAATGAAATACTTTATTATACAGCAATTAACAAAAATAGAAAAAATTAACATAAAATATACTCAGGTGTACCGGTATTGGTGGCCTTGTAGTATACTTGTTTAACTTTTAATTAATAATGTATCTAGTCGATGTGTAAACTTTTGTATTTAATATTTCGAAACTCATGTTTTAAACGGTTCACAAATTTTTATACCGAAATAAATATCCTTAATATATTAGTGTCGAAAAAAATCCTATATCGTTTTATTTGTGGCTCATTTTATGATGATGATGATAATTCCCTCCTGTGCGATTTCGACAACAGACAAAACTTCCGAACATTATCTTTGTTGTCAACTGCGCAATGTATTGCGTTATAGTATTCGTCTTGTATTATAGTGTATTATAGTCTTTACCTTTCCATGTCCGAAATTTAAAATCTAAGCCATTTTTTTACGATATTGGAATATAAATATCACTTGTCAAAAAGAAAAAGAAAACATATTTTTTTATTTTACCACAGTTTCGTAATGAGGTTCCTCTCTCGAAGAATAAACAGGCGAAAGAAACTCCGTAGATCGATGTCCTCTTTTAAGTTATTTTTTTTTCAAAAATACTATATTATATTATTACAATTAAACTTTTAGCTTCAACTTGGGAGCGATAAACTCCTTTCCAGGGATTATTATGATCCCCGTATCCTTTTATATTATAATGACCTTCTTCAGAGTCTAATACATTTTTGAACTTATTGATAGGAAGACTTTCCGCACTTACTGCGATTTTGTTGAAGAAACGTATTACATTGTGTATAAAATAGATTTATATTTTATGTACATACATAGATTTCATTTTCATATACAGATTAAGAGGCCAAGGTCAAAATGACACCCAAATTATGAATTCTCCCAGGCCTAGGAAAATATATGCTTAGTCAGCTCCACATGTGATACTGATGATGCAGTTGTAGAGCGACCCCTTGCTTGTAAAACCAATTTGATTATTGTGAAGCAGTTTATTCAAATTAAAATGTCTTAACCATTAGTCTACGTGAATTTTTTGAATATTTTACTAAGTGTTGTTAGTACAGAATATGTCTCCGTATCCGATCTAACGCTTGATGTCCGGATGAGACGAGGCGATAAGATCGAACGGGTCAAATTCAGTGTCAAAAACACGGAATGCAACACTACACAACCAGACCTTAAAACCAATAATTTATGATGTAATAATATGCACAAATATTGACTTCGTCAGGGGTTCCAACCAAGGAACTGTTGCTCAACAGTCAGGTATGCTAACCACTGAGCCACGCGATCGCTTCGTATATATATTTTTATAATGTAAAAGTATGTTTGTTTCGATTATTGTCATTCAATCGCACATATACGTCTGAACCAATTTTTATGAAAGTTTAGTACGGAGATACCTTGAAGCCTTAGACAGATAAATAAATATCAAGGACATTTGTATTCATCATACAAACACCAAGCGGGATTTGATTCCCGCATCCCCCGGCTCCAAAGGCAGGCAAAGGTAAACTAGGTCAAGATTTTTTATTATGCTATTCCTCCAGTTTCTTACGCCCTAAAGTACGCCCGCAATGCGTTCGTATTCATTAGATCTGTCCATCGCATGCGCCGTACTCCTGTCTCGCTCACTGATGTCCAACATGTCCAGTATCCACCTCTCTCATCATTTAGCCGTAAAATTAAGAACCTACCAAGAACTTGTGTGAATCAAAACATTTTAATTGAGTAAAATGGGTTAGCAAAAATCGGGTAACTTGAGGTTTTTATTTTTTTTACTCGTTTTTTTTTAGTATGAAACTAACAAATATTGTACCATTTTAGATTCCTTATTCTTTTTCCTATTATCTTTTATTTCCTATTATTTTTGACTGTCATTCAGATATGTTATTTAGGGTTATGGTTCCAAAGTTTAAATGAACAAAAATAATAAAAATTAACCACAATAACCGAAAAATGGTTAGACCGACCAAAGGTTAGTTTGACCAAATTTCTAGGTTTTTCTTAAAATACCTATAATTTTCAAACTGCATGGTATATAGTAATAAAAGAATCGCAAACCTATCTGTGGCCATATTCGCTGAAATAAATATATTTTTCAAAAATTGACTGAACATGAATATTACAGAAAACAACAAATTGGTGTAGCATGGCACCTTTGTTTCTTTTGTGCCGTATTAGAATCGCAACGACCATAAACTGACATATGGGTACATTCTTGTCAAAAACCGAATCCACTAATGTCGATGAATAACGTATAAGAAACTCTGCTTACTGTGAGTTTCTACGTAAATTACACATGGTGCAACTGGCGACAGAAAATATACATAACTTTGCTCAATTTGCAAAACCAAACCGTTGGGAGTTGCGGCACTGTGCGGACCTGCCCTACAAATTGGCTAAATATTTCGATAAATGCATGATAAAGTAGTAGTACAAAATGTAAAACAGAATTGAAGTCATTGACCGAGCGCACCACCGGCGGCGATCCAATGGTAACGCAACATTTATTGTTTTAATAACTTTTTAAATAAATCATTATTTAAAATAATTATTATTCGTGTTTAAACAAGAAATAAATGAAACTATGTAATTTAGATATTTAATCACATTCCAAATCCAAACTTTCTGTGGAATTGGAGTCAGACTGTGACATTAAAACTTAACAACCAAAAGGAAAACACTCTGACGTAAAAAAGAGTCGTACTATTTTATCGTTTTATTATATTAATTTACGGCATGCTAATGAAATTTTGTTTAGTTTCTCGTTCGTCGAACTTTAGTCATAAGAAGTACAGGATTGGTCAATTCACTTCAAAAAATAATAACTGTATCAATATCACTTTTATTGATTTTAAAAAAATATATTACACATTCATTACGTTCCAGAGTTGCATGAAACAGTAACATTCTCAAGATAAGACCATTACACCATCACGGGTCATTAAAATCTCACTTGTGCCAGTATGTATTGCACCCATTAAAGACTACTATAACTACAATGTATGAACATGAAGCGGAAAATATATTTATTTTTTTATATCTAATGTACTTATTACTGATATATGAATTTAATTTATCTGATAAAGATTATCTAAATAAAATTAAAAAAAAACACTTGGGCCTAAGTACCAACAATGTTAAGGAATAAACATCAGAAAAAAATTTATGGCCTTTTAAAAATGTCTATACTTCTTTCCTACATACTCATCTAAAGGAGATTATAGTATTTCCGAAAATTCAGTGTAATTATAACACCTAAGACTACTGCATAAATATTCGTTACTTAACTCCTTACAACACAAACAGTATCACAAAGGTGTATCCCAAGTTGTAAATAATACATGAAAGTTCAATATAAAAAGGGTTAAGATCTATTTGCAGAATGATAATGGGTTTGAATTACATAATCATGATAGATAGATGAGATAGGCAATGAATGTGGGGAAAAATCCCGAATTATATTATTTATTGCACAGCCGATAACCCCAATAAATTTTTAAAGAACTAAGTTTAGAAATTCGTAGTTTTAAAAATCTACAATCTACTATTTTACTTGTCTATCCAGACAAGTACCAAGTTATTGATGCTCTCACTCTTATCCTATTAATAATTACTATAATAAATTAGACTTTAAATGAGGAGTCATTAAGAATTCCAAAATAATTTTTCATATTTTTGACTTTAAATGAAAGTAGAGCGGTTTTATGCTTAAACCTAGATATTATACAAAATAAGAATCTGCAATATAAATAGATGTTCCATTTATCAGCTTTGAGATACAATCAATTTATAATATCACCCTAGTACCAGATATGTGTCAGTATGAAAGAAAATATATAAAGAATATTGATATAGAATAGTCAAGTTAGTACTATATGTACGGACGGAAATTACTCATTTGATTAGATACAATGAGACAAAATATCATAACGAAGGGGAAACTCCCATTAAAAATAAAAAAATTAAGGGTATTCAAGCAAAATTGAAGTGAAGTAAGTTTCGTTGATAAGTTATACATTATAACATTTTCCAAATATTGTATACATAACACAAGTAAAAAACATGTATTATTAAAATGAAAATTTAACATCTTCATGAAGGATAAAAGGAATAGGTTACCCATAAGTCTGCATAAGACAACATAACTGGAATGAAATGAAGAAACACTCTTATTATCTACAAGCACCAGAAATTCTAGAATATTAGTATGGAGAACTTTCTAAAAGATATACATACTAAAACAGATTACAACCACTAAAAAATCTAGCAAAACTCGTAGTAGCCAATGACAAATATGGCTGCATAACATCAAAACATATTGCAGATTCCAATTGGTTTCCTCATAAAATTAGAATATAATGACTCATAATGTTATACAAAAATAAATCATATTATGCTTTCCTAAAACCATATTTAAATTATAATGAAAAAACAAGTTATAACATAAAATATGCAACTAAAACATGGACGTAAATCAACTGAATGTGTAACAACAGTTATCAATATTATAATTAAAACGTAATATAAACAATATCACACCACATAAAACTACAAAGTGTTTGAAACATATTTATGATATTTTTAATGTCAATAAAATCAAAGATGAATTAATATAAACCAATAGCAGAAAATTATTTTGTATGTCATGTCAAAATATGCAAGAGTAATTTTATGTATCAACTAGTTTATGTTGTAGTTTTATTTACGATGTGAGTGGCATTGAGCTAGCAACTGGGAGGTTGCCTGGCTGGACCCTGACTGGACAACTTACTTTTCACTGGTCTTTGCGAGCTTTCTTTTTGCTCTTCTTGGAAACCTTGGCATCAGTCCAAGTATCTGTAAAACAATTTTAATAAAATAATTTCACTCGAAATATTATACTTAATACAAAACACATTTCAAATTATTCACATGAATATATTGAATTCCAAATAAGGTGACACACCATCTGAGATTGAAAATGTACCTGCCCACCACCATGTTAAAAGCAGCAGAGGCAGGCTGATGGTGATGACAAAGATGTTACATTGTTGTGTTTGTGTTGATGACAAAGATGTGAGATGTAAATTGGTACACCAACTTACATTGCTCTTTAGTTCATTGTTATATAACAGCTTAAGTATAGAAGTGAAACCTTAGCACCAGATACTTTCATGGTCACAATAATAGCCTACCTTCTCATCAATAAGGGTCAACAAATCAGTAAGTGCTTGCTTCAGCTCGCTATCACATGCACCTATACTAGTACATACATAGATAAAATGACCGCGTTGATAAAGTGACCTGGTTAGTGTACCCAATAGCTGTGCAATAAAATCCGAAGTCAATATTTGTAAAAGAACACAAATTATTGGTTATCTGGTCTGGTTGTGTAGTGTTCCTCCCATGTCTCTGACACTGCATACCTGACCAATCCTCCGATCTTATCGCGTGAGCGTTACGTAGGATATGGGAAGACAAAAATGAGTAAGAGCCTATGACCTCTATATTTAAATTAGTGAAATTGGAAATAGTTTTATTTAGATTGGTAAATAGTACATTTATTTTGTAATTTGTATTGATAAAAATATAGTTTGGTATAATAAGTAGCTATTATTAATGGATTTCACACAATTTTTGATTCATGCAAAGGCATTGCAAATTAGAGGAAAATATGTAATACATTAGTTGAATATTAATGTTTCTTTCAAATCTAGTGTTTAATTTATGAAAACAATAAAGTAATTAAAGTATATTTACGATTCTAATAGCTAAGTTAACTATAATAATGCAGTTGCACCATGCTTTTTTAATTTATAAAACTGGCATGATATACAATGAAATTGTTTTCTACTAACTTTTTTGACTTATGTATCTTGCTTATGCATACAGCGGTTTATTCATTTAGAAGATTTTGGACATGAAAGTTTGTGTGAAATAAATAAATAAATGCTGTATGGCATTAAGACTTAAAGGAATTACAAAATATAAATAATTTTTACGAAATAAGAAATGTATACTATTAACCAAGCATAAGTGAAATATTTTTAATTACCCAATTTTTCAATCAATTAAACTACTGCCTACACATTCCACATAAAAATAATGTAGACTTACCACCAAGTTCATCAAACACAGATGTATTTTGATTATTGTCCTGTTTATCAGAAGAATCAGAGCCATCCTTTTCGTCAGATTTAGGAGCACTCTTAGCTGCAGCAGACTGAAACGTTTTAAAACCGATTGTTTGACACACAAAAATAAAACTCACTTAAAATACTTTTTACAACATTGAAGTGACTAATGAGCTCATACAGCATAATAAGCGATGGACTGACAGGTTGTCAGACCTCCATTACTAAGAGAGACACTGCACATAATATGCAGATGTTTAGCCTCTTTGCTGCCTTCTACTATGTCCATGGTCAACAAAGATTTCTGCAATTCTTTGGTACCAACACAAAATCACAAGAGACTTGTGTAATGAGGGAGAGTATATTAGTAATATCTATCAGCCACTAAATTAGTTATTTAAGTATTTTCTTACATAACAATTTGTTCAATAATGAAATTTCGAACCTCAACTTTCTTTTTTATTTGTTTTTCTTTGTACTCCTTTTTTTTAATGCTCCTAAGATCCTTCACCTCTGACAACTCATCTTCAGCAGCCTCTTCCTCTTCTGTGCTACCAAGAGCAGCTTGTTCACGGAGCTCTACCTGTAACAAACATTTTAATAGTAAACATGTTAAATAAATAAACATATGATAACCCATACATAGTTCAATAGCGCTGCCATTGGCATTAGCCTGTCAGCCAACTCATTTGCAAACTGAATTCAATTTCTAATAGTATAGTTAACAAACTCTACAAAACTTAGTCATAAAGTCAAGTTATTCCTTGCTGTCCAACTAACCTGCCACAATTGGCATAGCCAGTATTTTTCTAGGTGGGAGCGTCAAGAAAATCAAGTTATTCTTTCCTGTCCAACTAACCTACCACAATTGGCATAGCCAGTATTTTGCATTGCTATGCCCATGGCTGCCTTTCAAGCTTATATTGCTATGGACTTCTTTAGATGGCTAAAAATTTTTTTTAAATTGCTGGTGCCAAAATATTCATCCAAAACAGCAGGAAAATAACTAGTAATATGTTAAGGATTAAGGATGGGGTTCATCATCATTATTACAGTGGTGCTGACACTATCCTCACCAAAACTCTATCACCTGCTTAGAGTAGTAGCTATGGTTAAATTGTCCATTGACTACATGCTAGCTTTTAGTAGCACTTTCCAGGAATGCTAAGAAAGGTTAATTTACAGCTGTGCCTTACTTTATAAAGATTATGATGATGAAATGTCAATGTTTTCTTATGAAACAATTAAAGATTGCATTACGTAATGATTATGTTAAAAAAATATTAGTACCTCCTTAAGCACTCGCTGGAACTCTTCAACTTGTGCCTGTAATGAACGATTTGTTTCTTCATCAATTGTGGTATTAACAGACTTAGCTGCTTTAATTGGCTCTTCAGCAGTTTCCTCAATTGGACGAACTGCTTCCTCAATTGGTTGAGCTGCTTCAACATCAGCATCCTTTGATTTTTTCTTATTCTTTTTAGTTGGACTATCTTTTTTGTCTTTCTCCTCAGGTGCCTTCACTTTTTTCTTATCACTCTTTTTAGGTACTTCCTCCCACACACCATCATCAAAATCAGCTGGCTTCTCAACTTCTGCTAAAAGCTTCTTTTTCCCTTTCTTTACTTCACCAGTTGTTTCCTTTTTTACTACTTTGGGTTCAGTTACTTTTTCCTTTAGTTTAGGTTTCTCGATCTCTTTTGACTTTTCTTCTTTCTTCTCCTTGGTAGGAGATTTTTTGGAACCGTCTGTTTTTGTCTTCATGTCATCGGCAGTGCGGTTTGGCGAAGACTTCTATAATAACAAATGAGACAATTTTCTAAATTATTAATTATATCAAGGTTTTAATACAAAGCATATGTTAGCAGGTTAAAAATAAAATAAGCACACAATACATTATACCGTGACATGGGTTGTGCACATCCGGTACGGTAATATCTTACCTTCTCTTTGATTTTCCTCTTCTTATTAGAAGATTTCCTATCATCTAAAACAAGAGGTAACTTATCGAATTGCGGCTGTTCTGCCGAATGAAACCCGAAAATAAATACTAACGCAGCGCATACTAAAACAACGGCAACAGCTGCGGCTGGGTACAAAAATTGAACATTAGACACTTGGCTCAACAGCTCCATCGCTAAATTTAATTATATAAAATAAAGTCCACATAAAATGATATCAGTAAGGAGCGATAATGTCGAATAATTTAATTTGCCAGCGATAAAAGTAGACACGGGGACATGATGACGCGGCTGTGACGTGCCAAAAATTACAAGCTGGGAGTCTGGGTGACCATTTCAAACCTAACCTAAACCTAAAATAGTAATCACATTTCAAATGAAAATAATCAACAATTTATTGTTTAATATGTTATTATACTAACTGTTCATATATTATTATAACATTTACATTTAAATCGTTTGAGTAAGTTTGTGACTTGTTTCTTGGCAACATTAACTTCTGAGTAGTGACCCAATTATTGGCAATTTAACAGGTCTTACTATCTTATTGTCATCCATCTTCATATAATTAACTCTGTGGAGTCTTGCAACTTCAAGACTAACTTTGCTGAAAACTTAATTTGACATTTTATTTATTGTTTTGTTATGGTTGCCATTTATTAATAGACCCTTCCTTGACCTCCCGCAACTCTGTGTAAGTCATCACTCCATCTTGTCGAGAACTTTTCTTCCTAAACGGTTGTCAGTTCTGCGAGCTATGTGTTGAACACCAAGCATTGCCTTTTTCCATTGCCAGGTGAGCAAATTTGAGCTTCCGCATATGTTCTGCAGAGAAAGACGACGTCTTAATTCTATAAATCGTCACTGGTTTTACACTTTGGTTAAGAGGTTTTGAGGTATACTTGATAAGAAAATGTAACGTAGTTAACCGTACACTGCCCAACCGAGTTTTAACCGTACGCTGCCCAGCATAGTTGGATTCATCGATTGACTTCTCGGTTTAGGTTGGACTTACCTAATCGGACAATTTGTCTCTCAGTTGAGAGACACTGTTGAGCGCATTCACCATAGTGCTAAGCTCCTCCAGAAATCCTGTCATAAGGACTATAACGTCAGCAAATCTAAGACAGAAAATTGGAAGATGTAAAAGTTGTGTAAATTAAGTAATGACAACGTAGCGTTTGATATAGCCATTTAGGGTGGGGGCAGCAAGTGAAGAACTGTGGAGAAAGTTTAAACTCGTTCAAGTCATTTGATTGTCCGTTATTGTTTTTCTCGTGAATATGATTTTGAAGGTGCATTCTTAAAATATAGACATTAATTTCGAGCAACGATGTGTTATCTCATTTTCCTTCAGACTTGAGTAAAGTGCAATTGAAACTTTCGCAAATCTCCAGCAGGCCTACAGAGACAGTGTTTTGTAAAAAGCCCAAGTTTTTCGGTGGTTTAAGGCCGTTCATAAAGAAGAAAGTCGTTGGGAGATGAGCCACGCATCGGAAGGCCTTCAACTGCAAGAAACGACGACAATGACGACAAAATCCGCGATCTTGTGCATTCAGATCGTCGGTTGACAGTCAGTACGATCGATTTCCCCGATTTTCCGAAAATTCCCGAAGTTCCGAATTTATGACCAATAAATTGGGAACGAGAAACCATCATGTCAATGCGCCTTGTCACACAACAATTTTCATAAACGGGTTTTCTGGCAAATAAAAACACTTGTGTGGCCAGCCTCCTTATTTAACTGACTTGAGTCCCTGTGGCTTTTTATTCTTCCCATGATTGAAAATTCACCTGAAGAGATATCATTTTGGGACCCTCGAAAACGTTCAAACGGCTGTAACCGTCCAGCTAAAGGCCATTCCATTATCCGAGTTCCAGCACTGCTATGTCCTCATGGAGTGGAAGAACCGTTTCCAACACTGTGTGGCTTCCCAAGGGACTTATTTTGAGGGAGACAATGTTCAATTGTGATACTCAATGCTTAATTTACACACCTCGTATTCGCCATTAATGTTGATACCGTACTATTTCTGGGAATCTGTCTGGCACCGCTGTAGAGACTGTAGTACCGCCCAAATTCTGCAACACCTGGTCCGGAGGTGATCAGTGGGTCGAGGGCCCTCCCTCGAGAAGTGAGACCATTTCAGAATTAGAATTTGCCTCTATTATAAACAACGAAGTATTGTTATCTCTGTTAATTCTCATGTAAGTTCGGCAACGTGTTATTGTCTTGTTCGTGTTTGACCAAGTAGTAGGTCAAATAATTGAGAGTTAGTGTATAATAAAATTAATATCGCTATATTAAGATTTGTTCCGTAGAAGAACATAAGCGTAAAATTTGCAAATTGAGACGTGTTTGAAGCTATCACTCCGTCGAGTGTAATAAATGGTCCCTAATCGTCCGGATATATTAATAGAAAAAAAATCTTTATCTACGTTCCTGGCGTGAAATGCATCAAATATGTGAAATGTTTTAAAATAATATAGTAAAAAGACTATTGACTTATTTACCCCTTGGGTTACCATATTCACACTTATTTTATAATTTTTTTTCGATCGGGTCAACTACCCAGCATTCGCAGGCTTTGTATCCAATGCTACAATGAATATGTAAAAGATTAATGTTCTGTTAAAAATCATAACATAACCTTAAATATATAATATATACATGTGCCACAAATTCAAGCATAACATTTAAACACTGAAATTATTGCAATATAGAATGGTTGGCAAGAAAAAGAGTAAACGCAACGATGAAGACAAAAATGGACACAAAGTTAAGAATAGTGTAGGGCTGGAAATGTGTAGAGATGAACAAAATGATGAATTACAAATTGTTAACAATGACGTTGAAAAAAAAACACAGAAAAGAAAACATACAAGCAATGAAAACGCTGATTATGATTCTGATATGGTCTCAAAACATAAAAAACCCAAGAAAAAAAAAACACCTGTACCATCAGACCCTTCTGAGAAAAAGAACAAAAAATCCATTCGTCAAACAAAAAGAGAAAAACACGCTGAACGTCAGGCTGCAGCTGAAGCAGTGGCTAAAGATCAACTAAAATCTCAATGTCACAATTATTTATCACAATGGAAACATAACCGACAAAATTGGAAGTTTATGAAAGCGAAGCAAGTTTGGCTATTTAAGAATAAATTTTCATCAAATCTTGTTCCAGACGCCACATGGCCATTACTACTAGAGTATTTTGAATCAGCCAAAGGTAACATAAGAAACATGCTACTGTCCGATGCTAATAAAATTATTAAACAAATGGACAATTGGACAGATTCACAAAATAATGAAGAAAACGGAACTGTAACAGAAATTTCACAGGATGCCACACTAATAAAACCCGATGATTCTGTTTACAATAGAGCTAGGAGTTTAATACAGTGCTTAGAAGAATAAAATTTCAGTTTTATTTTTTCTTTATTCAACTACATCATATTTCAACAACAATAATATAAATACAACAAATAGTTTATGCTTTTACTTCAGCTTTAGATTCTTCATTTGTAAACTGTTCAATCCATTTTCGCAATTTGTCAGTATCTTGCAAGCCAACTAAACGCTGATGTACTTTACCATTCTTTATGGCTACAAGGACAGGTACAGAGCTCACTTCATAGTCAAGGGCCAAATCAGTCTGTTCATCTATGTCTACTTTAGCTAGGATTACCTTCCCTTTATTTTCTGAGATTATAGACTCTAAGCGGGGTGTTAAGAGCCTGCAGGGATTGCACCACCTAGAAAGTAATAAGACAATTTATTGTACTTTTATATTTGCCCTGTGCTAGCATCAAGAATGTCTAGTCACTACCTTTCTTCCCTTGGGTGACATAAAGGCAACTGAGGGAAAAGCCTTGGAGATCTTCAGTAGCAAACCTAGTGATGAGGCTCACCATACATAATATTATATCTCCTGGATGTTCTAAAGTATGTTCTAAGGTATGCTGAGTCATGCCAAGTTTAAATTCACAGGTGACAGGTGTGAATGCTTATACATACAATTTATTTCCCGATGTTCATTGCAATGATTCTGATCAAAAACTTTAATTTCAATACAATTTCTGAATGACAATAACATTTGTATTTACCTGCCCTGGCCATGATAGCCAAGTGAAGACACTACTTCAATTCTGATATTTATCTACAATTTGTATTGTTATTCTGGACTGTCACAATTGTCCTTCACATGCTCTGATAAAAAGTGGGTTGAAACAACAAATATGAATAGACCTCTGATCACCCCAGTGTTGGATAGATGGTTGTAAGAGTTTTACTTCAGACAACTGCAAGGCTTAACATTTAGCATATTTGAGCCATTAGTCCTGGGTTGGAATTCCAGCTGAAGATAATATTTGTACAACAAATAAGTTATTGGTGTCTGGTTGTGTTGTCCCATGTCTCTGACACTGCATCTCCCCCTTACCCTGATCTCATAACATAAGCTCTGCATACACATACATACACTTGTGACACTAATCCATATATTCAGCACAGAACAGCAAATGCAGTTATTATTAGAAACTGTCACCCTAATACAAATTTGGGAATGAGGACAACATTATTTAAAAGTGCAAGTTTAATCCATATGTAAAGTACAAAGGTCTATATAAATAAGTCATTTCACCTATCTTATACCTGAGCTTATTTGGAAACATTGACTGGTGTGAGCCTGACTGTCTTAGTCTCCAGTTCAGTTTATTAGTTTGGAAATGATTATTTGGATTGAACTTGGGTTTCCTGAATGAGAGGACAATCCCCTAAATATGTGGCTGCCACGGCTCCAAAAATAAATATACTATGCAAGTGTTATTTTCCTTTATACATAATTGATGATTGATATTTATAGTGTTCAGGCAGTGATTGTTCACATTAAAAAGTCTATAAATTAATGTTATTTATAAATAAACAATGTAATAAGCAATTCTGTGTTATTTATATACACATTACTAAACTTATAAGTTTTAACGTAGTAGAGCCAAGCGGCGGCTTTAGCTGCTGCTCGAATAGGCTGGCTCGACTGGATTAATACCACAATCTTGCAGAATACTGGTGTGAAGTAGAGGCATTCTTGTGCTGCTGCATTTCATTCCGTGAGTGAGGTAACCGGAGGCCCACTCCCCCTCCCCATTCCACTCCTTATCCTCCCTCCCATCTCCCAAATACCCTTAAAGGCTGGCAACGCGCCTGTAGCTCCTCTGGTGTTGCAGATGTATATGGGCGATGGTAATCACTGACCATCAGGTGAACCTATTGCTCGTTTGCCGCCTTTGTCATAAAAAAAAAGTAGTTCCTTGCATTTTATATTCAATTACATAACCAGTTTTCTCATCAACCCAAATTTGTTAATTTAATTGTTAAAAAAGTACATTAAGCTAGTAAAAGAATAAGATAGTGTTATATTGAATATTAGACAAAACAGATAATCATTATTTTAATGTGAACATTAAAAATTGAACTCTTTTGTTTTTTTGGGATTTAATATAAATGGAAAGGAATGAAACATCATTTGAAAGGTACTGTGCAACAGATTTGCACAGAAAGAAAATCAAGTGTGTTGTTCTTGTTGTCATTATTATTAAGGCAGGTAAAATAAAGTTAAATAATAATGTGTATTTATGATCTGAAAAACTAGTTGAATTACGTTACTTTACAAACAGAATTGATCAAATTTCGTCCACAACCCTTGCTAGTACATACTAATTAATTTGCATAAATTTGTATGCAGACAACTTACGTAGCAAAAAAATCTACGACAACTGGAACTTTGCTGTTTATGACCTTATCCTTGAAGTCATCAGTACTTTGTATTTTGACTATATCATGGTTAACAATAGTAACTGTTAATTTACGTACAACTTTGGATTGG
Source organism: Bhutanitis thaidina (assembly GCA_029286595.1). Classification (NCBI taxonomy): domain Eukaryota; kingdom Metazoa; phylum Arthropoda; class Insecta; order Lepidoptera; family Papilionidae; genus Bhutanitis; species Bhutanitis thaidina. The sequence goes on from JAGSMS010000010.1 coordinate 6,442,980, forward strand.
CAATTGAACGATTGTCGAGCAAAAAAATGTATAGCATTTCTTGCAAACATTTTCTTATGTTTAAAATATAGTAGGTAACAAATTATGAAGAAATTGCACTGTAGATATATGATGACAGGTGTCAGCTTTAACTTTAATAATTGATCCAATGCATTAAATGTCAACGAATGACAGCAATACAGTGTTGTCATATGATAAACTCATTCCTCATCATCATTTCAGTATATGTATATGTATTCGATGAAGTTATTGCTGTTAGCCGTTTTTGCTTTCACAGCTTCATAGGTTTGCGCCTGCGTCCTAGAGGACGCAGGCGTTTATGCTTTAAGTAGATGTGCAAGAGTACATTTACTGCTTACCTCTTTATGGTAAGCAATTTAAGGACCGTCCGAGGGAGGTTCGGGCCTCGTCTCAGACGGTCGTGGTGTTTCGATAGTAGTGGGCGGTAAGGACCGCCCTGGATCCCGAGTGTACGGTGTGTACGCGGGTGTTTTGTTAGCACGATACGCTCTTATGCGTCGGCGGGGTATTGTGAAAGTGTCTCTACTCCTAACTGTGTGTACAGTGTGTTCTTGAATAGTGTTAACCGAAACTGGGTCGGTTTGTCGGTCTGTAGGTGCTGTTACGTCTTCCGGGTCGTCTAATACGTTACGCGGGCGACGGTGGCGCACCATTGCGTTTATAATCGGAGAGTATTTGTTGGCGTTTACCACCAGCGGGTTAGGGTGTACGGCGGCCGATTCGAAGTAGCGCCGTGACGTTTCCCTGAAGAATTCTTTGATCTTCGGTATTTTGCAGTCCTTATGTAAGTCGACGTTACGCTGGTACCAGTTTGCGCCGGAGGCGCTACGCAGAAACTTATTTTGGACGGTCTGTAGAGAGGCGATGCGTGTTTTCGCCGCATGAGCGAAGGCTACCGAAGCATAGGCCTTATTCAAGCCTTGTATAGCAGCAGTTTGTGTCTAAGTGACATCTTGCTTGAGGAGGAGATCATTGAATGTAGGCGGCCTGTGACGTAGGCGGCGTGACGTAGGCGGCGTGACGTAGGCGGCGTGACGTAGTCGGCATCATTTCAGCCTGTCCACTACTGAACATGGCCGTCTCTAAACATTGCCACAAAGTACGGTTCTGAGCCACCGTCATCCATCTAATTCCTGCAACATTGTGCACTCCATCTTGTGGGGGGTCGTTCTACACTGCGTATGCTTGTACGAGTTTGCCATTCGAGAACCTTTCTTCCAAATCGGTTGGCAATTCTGCGAGCTGTGGCCGGTCCATTGCCACTTCAGCTTGCTGATTCTAACCTACCCTAGTTCTCTATCATGCAGATAATCAACCTGTTTTTGGGCTTCCTCATACGGTTTACAGTTAAACACTACTTCGAGTCTATTGTTCTATAACAACCGGTATTTGTGTAACATGGATATTAGATTATTCATATTGATATCGTATTCTTTTCAGTTCAGCTTGAAAACATCTTCTAATACAGCGGTGAAGAGTTTCGGGCATATAAGATCACCCTGTCTTTTACACCTTTCTGCAGTTGGATTGGTTTCGTACTCTGTTTCTGTACTCGGATAGACATCGTAGCCTCATTGTACAAACACCTCAGCACTTAGATATACCGAGAGTCTATCCGGCACTGCTGAAGAGACTGTAGCACCGTCCATGTTTCGACTGAATCGAAGGCTTTCTCATAGTTTATATATCCCAAAACCAATGGTAAATTGGACTCCCCGGTCTTCTGTAAAATCTGGCGAATAGTGTGAATGTGGTCTATTCTACTATAGCTTTCTCGGATTCCGGCTTGTTTGGAAGGCTTGTCGTCGAGTCTGTTTACTGGACGATTTTGTCTAGTAAACAGACTCTTTTTCTTCTTCTTCACTGCAGGTTCTGGTGGACTGAATGTACACTGCATCGAACCTGGACTCTTGGGATCAAATTTAAATAATGAATTTAACTACGATGGTAACTATGCTATTCCTAACGACCACGAGCAAGGCCTCTCTACTGATTATTTTAACGGCTAAATGGATCACGATGGTATCGCGTGAGTGACAAAATTACGTCCACTGATCTAGACAACACAAATAAAACCACTGTTTCCACGGTCTCCAAGACCCGAATAGATCCTATCCTCAATAGTAATATAATAATACCGCAGTTTTCACAGTTTCCGAGGATCGAATACATGTTGTTCCTAATAATGAACAGCAAATATCACTGTTGCCACTGTTTCCAAGGACCGAAAACATCGTGTTCTCAATTATTAAGATCTTGTCGGTTTCTGGGGACGAAAAACATCATTCTCTCAATTGTAATTATGATAACATTTTTTCCACTGTATCTCAGAATCATAAGAGCCGTGTTCTCTATAAATCTCTGCTTCCACTGTTTCCGAATAAAACGAAAGTGACGCTATATTTTCACATCTTTTCTAAATTTCTAACCAGACCAATGAGATATTAATATTACAGAATAGACAATGATAGCTATACCTAAAGTACTAATACAAGCTCCGTCAATTGTAATAGTTGGTCCGAGGTCTAGATGTTTTTATCGCTTCGAAATATTGTACTAAGATATACTAGCTGTTTCATTATAAGTTTAGATATGTTTAATGCTTTAAGTAGTGTGACTTTGCAGAACTTTGAAACTCAAATGTAAACGCCCAACTTTACATCATGTGTTTATTAAATTTAAATAATGTTAGCCATGAACCTTGATCACCATGTCCATATTAGACTTTACGAAAAATATGGATGAGAAATAAAATCATTGTGAGTTTTGTCGAATCAAAAAGATAATATTAATACAAAATGGTGGCCTAATAAACTCGTACTTCAAATAAATACTATTCCTTGCATTATAATCTTCAGAAACCGTAATCTATAAAAGTTAACATGAGATACTTTAAAAAAATAAATTAAGCACTATTTAATCATATTCTCTGACGTCTTTCTAGTATTATCGTGTTACTGAATAGGAGTGATGTTTAATAACTCTTAATCAATTGAAAGTGTTGAATTGTGTCATATTTTTAAAACAATTACACACACTATTAAAGACAAAAAAAATATTATACTATAAAAAGTTAAACAAGTTACAAAACCAACCTGCAAAAAATACCTATGCTAAGCGAGCGCACACCATTTTACCATTTAAGATTAAGATACCTCGATTTGGATGATAATAATAAAATGGAGTAAGCGTCAATTGCCAAAGTGCAGTAAGATTTAGGTCGTTAGCCATGCCATTCCGATGATTAGAGGGATGCTTGCGGTATTCTTAGGGTCCCTTAAGAAGGCACGAACCTTGGCTTGAGTTACCATCGATAAGTGAGGAAAACTCTTTTTCAGTGTATATACCATAAAGTAAACATAGATACCGTCATAGAGTAAATCAATACTTTTTTACACACTACGTACCTGTGCCTTTATCCCTTGTATTGGACAGTTGTACTCATAGATTAGGTTTATATATACTGAAAGTTGTTCTGTGCTTTGGCCTCTATGCTCTGCTAGATAGCTACGTACTTTTTTCTTTACAGAATCAATCAAACCATCAAATAAAACCGTAGGTACATATTAGTAGAACTAAAGCAGAAAGTGTATATTATTTTTATACGATACACAATATAATAAAATGTATTCAAGTGACGATTATAACGAGGTTTGTTTTAATATTAACTCGAGTACAGCGTTTTCGTGATGGTTAGTTTTTTGACAAATTTGGTCGTGGCTGAATTTTTTTGGTTATTTTTTCAGGGAGGATATGAATCCTACGGTGATTATGAACCCCACACGGGAGATCCTCAATATGATTTGGAATACGAAAAATCGTACTATAAAATGCCCGATATGGTAAGTGTACTATATCTAAAAAGCTTTAAAACGTAGCAGAGTTGAAATTAACAAGTTGAGTAAACAGACTGGCGCTTCTTTATTGAAAGTAGACTTAACTGGTATTAAATATAAGAATAAAAGATTACTGCACCTGCGAGGCAATAAATTTCTTATTTCGCTTAGTCCAACTCAATAATTATGACATCCGCAAGAGGAGATCATGTTGCACATTTTCTTTAGAAGCCACCATACTGTAAAAATTAAATAAAACCACATTAATTAAACAAACTTCCGTTAGATAGTTCCATGACAAATACACTTCCTTGTTAGTTATAATATGTTCTGCTAAATTACAAATGTCTTAGGAGAATCTAACACAATATGTCTTATGATTTAGTTAGTTGTAAAGTGTTCTACATATATAAATGGGTGTAACACTTGTTCTAAAGACTGCATGAAACTGGACCACAACCTTTCAGAGCAACTTAAGTGTAATTAGTTGCATATTTGGATATACTATATGATACCGACTGGAAACACAACCTCTCTACTACTCTACTACTCTCTGAATTCAAATATGGAATTTTTTAAAACAGATTGGACAAGAGGCTTAATGAATATGGAAACAAACAATATTCCAGATTAAATATAGAGGCCTATTAATCAATAACATGCTTGTTTTAAAGTAATTAACCATTGTTATTGTATAAAGTGATAGTGTTACTTAATTAATAATTTAATTCTTTTTATTTTTTATTTATTTTCTCATTAATTAAGAATATTGTGTAGGTCAAGAAGTTCCTTGTTTATTTCCGGAACATGATTACTGAAGGAGTAACATTTGAAATATTAAACTTGTATGAAAATACCTTCCCCAAGCTTACAGAGCAATATTTTGAAAACAGTTCATGGCCTGATGAAAATGAGGTGGCGCCAATTGTGGACAATGATCATGTGAGTTAGCATAATTATTAATTTCATATAATAATGTAAATATATATATAGTATCATTATTGTTATAAATAAATTATGAATGATCCTAATATAATACATATTTTTATAGGTTTTTATGATTTTATATAGAGAGTTGTATTACCGGGATATTTACTCTAGAGTGTCAGGTGGGCCTAAACCAGAGCAGAGGTTCCATTCATTCTACAACTACTGTGATCTTTTTAATTACATTCTTTCTGCTGAGACTCCAGTTCCTCTAGAGCTGCCTGACCAGTGGCTATGGGAACTTATTGATGAATTTGTTTACCAATTTCAATCTTTTGCCCAATACAGGTAAGAGATTTTAACAGTATGTGAATACTATAAATATATATTTATATATCTGTGTATTCTGAAAAAATTATCACTAGTCTTTTAAAAGAATCATTCCTATTCATGTTTTAGGTCAAGGACTTCAAAATTGAGCCAAGCAGAAATTGATACACTCAATACTGAAAACAAAGCTTGGAATGTCCTTTGCATTCTTAACGTTTTACACTCACTTGTTGACAAGTCTAACATCAAAAGACAGCTTGAGGTAAATAAAAAAAAAATATTTAATTCAGTCTCAATCAACACTGCTGCAGTGGAACTAAAAAAAAGTAAATATTAGGTGGAAGGAATGAAACATTTTTGAAAATTGCCTTTTTTTCAAGTGCTCTGCCAGAGTACTTGAAAAAAAGGCCAAAGTTGAGATAACCACTAACCATGTAGTGTTTTGTGTTGTATGGCAAAATCATGTGTGTGTTAATTTTATTTTACCTGCCTTAACAGCAACATTATAACTTTTTGTCCACTTCTATTACTGTAGTAAATAATTTTGCATTAATGGTCCTAAATAAATTCAGATATTATTTTAAAAGAGGAGGTATATACATAGACTTTTCTAACTTTTTTATTATTATTTGTAGTATGTGAATTGTGATTAGAAATGATTATCTCAAGCTTGCATGGTACAAAATATAAAAAAAATGTACTAATAGCATTGATATATATATATTACCAGGATAAATAAAACAAAGAATCAAACATATAATTTTATTCTCTTTTTGTTGTCTTTTGTCTGCCTTCACATATTCAGCTGTTTTTTTTTTTTTTTAAATTAAAGATTTATGAAAAGCCAGTAAATAAGTGAGATAGTTTTTCTACACAATCCAATCCTAATAATTATAAACAGGTATACGCTGCTGGTGGAGATCCAGATTCTGTGGCCGGAGAATTTGGGCGCCACTCCTTATACAAAATGTTGGGATATTTCTCATTGGTGGGTCTCCTAAGATTACACTCATTGCTTGGAGATTACTACCAAGCTATAAAGGTAATATTTTTTTTTACTTAATGAAAATAGACAATTGCCTCAATATTTATATTGTCATAAAGATATATCACTGCTTAAATATACTATAGTACCTAGAATTTTACCAACTATAATGCATTACAAAAGCTGTGTGTTATTCAATGTATCAGTGGACAATTAGACATTTGGTGTTCGATTCAAACAACGCAATCCCTTCTGTAGTTTTATTACACAGGTATGGGGCAGAGATATAAGTGGCATTTGTCGTTTTTGAATATTATTCACTAAATTACATTATGAAAAATGCAAATGCGTAAGTACCCTAATGTAGCTCTTCAATGTCTATACAAAATATAGATTCTTAGACAGGCACAGATTAAACATTCCGTAACATTCAACAGGATTCTTCTATTGAATATGGCAATTGAAACTTTTCATTACGAAATGTGTCAAATGATGTGGTAATTTTCCGAGACAATTTTATCAAAGTTTAGTTTGGCTATAGAATCATGTTTTGCAATGTTTGACTAGTTAAGTACTTAACTGTCAAATATTGCAAATCATGATTAAGTAAGAATAAGCAAAATTGACCAGCACAGCATAAAGTAATTAAATTCTATCCCACATTTGCTGATTACTTTGATAGCTAGCAAATTTGTTTTGTTTCATAATTTCTATGTATACTTATTAACTTAATTTTCAAATTTATGTTTCTATTTTTCATTCATGTTCTTTTTAATGCGTCCATTTTTAGGTTTTGGAAAACATCGAACTACACAAGAAGTCGCAATACTCTCATGTGCCCGCGTGCCAGATTTCCACCTCTTACTATGTAGGCTTTGCATACATGATGATGCGTCGTTACGCTGACGCAATTCGTACATTGTCCTCGGCGCTCCTTTATATACAGCGTACGAAGCAACTCTTTTCATCCCGTTCTTACCAGAATGATCAAATCAACAAGCAAACAGAGCAGATGTACCACCTTCTAGCTATTTGCTTGGTCTTACATCCGCAGTGCGTTGATGAATCTATACAGCAGGTATGTATATTAAATTAAAATAATTTGATCTACAATGTATTATAGTTTGAAATGTTTCTTGTGCGACCCTCCCGCGAAACGGCTTACATTGGGGGGAGAAGGGGAGGGACACGATACTCTTACGACGTTAGCGGGAGCGAAAGTCAAACGCGTACCACCTTATCTTTACATGCATAGACATGTGCATAACATGTCGTGATGCTACTCCTCCCTCAACATTTGACCAACGCAGCAAGGTCACGCACGAACTTGTCTGACTATAATTTACAACAGAATGATTATATATAAAATGTTAAAAATTTATAATATATGATTTGTAATTTCAGGTACTTCGCGAGAAAAATTACCATGAAAAGATGTTCAAGATGCAGTATGGAGACCTGGGCGAGTTTGAGAGTTGCTTCACATTTGCGTGTCCCAAATTTCTGTCGCCGTGTCCGCCGCCCATCGAACCTGGTTCTAATTACGGCCGTGACGCTGTTAAACATCAAACTCAGGTTTTCATGGACGAGGTCAGTGCTGTTACTTACTCAATTTAATTCAAACTAGCATAGAATTTAGTTATCTGAACAGGCTTCTTGGCCTCACCAGAGTTAGGTTTGACCAAACGCCCGTCAGCGCAGTGCCCTCGCAATAGTGATGCTGCTCTCCATCACTAGTTTACGGGATTTGGGTTCATAATACCCCTGGGTTGTAATGTTCATTTTAGTGATATTTTTGATAATATATTCCAATATTTAATTGTAACCAGGTCCGCCAACAAAAAATGCTGCCAACAATCAGATCATACTTAAAGCTTTACACAACGCTGCCTCTGGCAAAGTTGGCCGCGTTCATGTCTGCGGCGCGCGGCGGCGATCGCGACGCGGTCCGCGAGCACGCCGCCCTCGCCATCCACCTGCTCTGCTTCAAGCATAAGATGAAAAACGTCGTGTGGACTAAAGGCCCCAGTGGACTCGATGGAAAGTTCCAGAGTGGCTCCGAGGTTAGTAACATACCTCTGTTTTCTTATATGAGTGTTTTAGTAATTTTCACCAGCTTATGCTATAACTCCCTAACCGGTTGGAAACGGTTCGAAATGGCTGTAGTAAATATTATAGTCTGTTAAGTGAGAACATACACTACAAGAATCGCAAGGAATATACATATACTATAAATATATTATGAAACTAAAAAAAATAGGGCTGAACCGTAACAATTATTTTAGTTCAAATATAGGCAGCAGTATTCTCTTTCAAATTCATGCGATTAATCTATAAACATTCCCCTGCTGGTCAAGGCATTTTCATGAAAGCAATATAAGACCAGCCGTCTTGCATATAATACAAGAAAATTAATTATATAGTGATGTATCTGGTAAATTTTTGTTTCAGCTGGATTTCTATATTGACAACGACATGATTCACATTGCTGACACCAAGGTGGCTCATCGTTATGGTGATTTCTTCATCCGCAAACTGCTTAAGTTTGAAGAGCTCAACCGAAAGTTGCATCATATTAAAATTTAACCTTTGAAAATTTTATTTCAATAAAAGTCGTTTTGTTACATCATTTTACATTTCATACTTTCGGAGAGTAACGAATAAATTTACGATTTCTTTTGTAAAACTTCTTTGGTTCTTTTATTTCAATGTTCTGCCTTTGCACTGTTTCTGGCTGAGATTCCATAAACTGTTTCCAAGGATGTTCTGGTTCCATTGCAGCTATCTGCACATCATTCAGCCATGTCCTGTATTTTTCCAGGAAACTATTGCAAGCTAAAGAAAAAATACTGCTAGTGGTTTTAGTCTGAAATAAAAAACATAGTTAACATTATAGTATTGTGATAGTATTATTAACTTCTTAATTTTCTTAACCCTTCACAAGAAGAATTTCTATTGTTACAAACATGTGAATAAATAAGTTGTTTAATTTTATTATAACTTTTGATTGAATCTTATGATTGGAAAGTACTGTATAAGATAGAATATAGATATGAGTAAAATATTAATTATATGTATTGTGGTTATAGTGTAGGACACAGATATTTGCCACACTATTGGCGGAGGACTATATGAGGACTAAGGGAGAACCCTTGAGAAGTGAGGGCATGCATTCCAAATTTCTAGGGAAAGTTTTTTTTTCTTTGTTTTTATACCTACTGCCTATTCAGGGTTAAGACCTTATGTATGCCAGTGGTGTTCTGCATCTCTAGGTTTTGTTCAGTCTGGTTCAAACACACACATATAGATTTTTTTGTTTTTGCTTGTACTACGAGCATATTATAAGTAATAAAATAAAAAAAAATCGCAAGGCGTCCGAAAATAATCATCCTGTGTGCGCCAGTCCCCCGCCTAGCGCTGTGCTTAAAGAAATCCTCCCATTGGACATACACCTATGTCTAGCAAGGCACTTATAATAGCCTGGTGAAGATGAAGATGCACGCCATATAGTGTCAAATCCAAAGCTAAGTGGACAACAATTTGAAGGGATCTCTTTTTGATGATGATTTCTTTTAGTTGCATAATATTCTAGCTAAGTCAACATAGCAGGCGGATTAGAGAGCGCAATGCCATCGCCCTTTAAATAGCAAGATGCTGCTATCACCAGTTTGTAGTTTTGATTTGGCATACCCGGATGAATTATCCGTCACCAGTCGTAGTCAGTGCTTTGTAAGTTCAAAATCAATCTACAATCTGCTCCGCGTGCAGAAGAGGTTGACTGTTGGGAGAAACGTGTATATTCCTCTTTATACCCTGGCGATTTCAAATGGCTGACAGAATTAAAGAATTGCAGCACCTCTATCTGACTAATAGCATATACATTTAACACCTTTAGATAAGTATGCCGTTTACAGTTCGCCAACTGTTCATGAATGTTAAGGTTGCCTGTTGACATTTGAAAGTATTTACAGCACCTCTTTCTAACCTGTTTGGCTTCATACACACACGTGAAATTATTAAAAAAAAAATCGCTTTTCATTAGTGTCCTATTTTAACTAAACTCATCGTCAAAAAAATCGCACCTTTTGGTATTTTGACTTCAAGCAACTATAAACCCTATTTCATCTATGGTAAGGTATAAGTGTGGGGCCTCATTTTAAAGGTTATTGAATCCTTTAAATAATAAAACTGTGATAGTGATTACTAAGCATATAAAAAACATTTTTCATGAAAAAAGGAAAAACATTTATTCACGCCAAAATTACTTAATTTAATTAATCTAAAAACATAACAAAATTAAAAAATACAGTAAAACAAATTCTTAAAACTAAACTTAGAACCTAGTGTTACCTCCCTTAGCCCTAATTACAGCCTTCATGCGATCCTTCATTGACCTCACCAACGTCACGATGCGTGCTTGAGGAATGTCACTCCACTCCTCGACGACGGTGTCCCGAAGCTGTTCAAGGGTGGCACGGGCAGTATCACGAGACCGCACCCGGCGTTTCAGATCATCCCAAAGGTGCTCTATGGGATTCAGGTCAGGACTTCTCGCTGGCCACTGCATCACGGGGATCCCAACCTGATTCAGGTAGTCCCGAACAATGATTGCCGTATGGGAGCGGGCGTTGTCGTGCATGAATGTGAATACAGGCCCGACAAAACCAGCATACGGGACCACATGGTCCTCCAGTATCTCTGTGATGTACCGATGAGCAGTCAGGGACCCCTGGCCACGTGCACCTCCAGTGCAGGAGACGCACACAAGGTCGGTTTTTCCTTGGATTTAAATTCCGCCCCAGAACATGCAGGTTCCTCCACTGTAGCTGACGGTTTCTTCAAAGCAAGCCTGTGAGTACCGTTCCCCCTGCCTCCTGTACACTCTTCTACGCCTATCATTGCAGAAAAGGCATACCCTAGTCTCGTCGGAGAAGAGGACAGACTTCCATTGCCTGGATTTTCTTCCCTCGCAGCCTTCTTATTGTGGAGACGCTCACCGACGTCCTCCGAGCTGTTCGGAGCTGCTGTTGCAGCTCAACAGCGTTGGAGAATCGGTTACGCAAAGACGTCGACACAATATAGCGGTCGTCTCTGTCGGAAGTGCAACGTCGTCTTCCGGATTCATGCTTCCTGATGTAGCCTCCAGTCTCCTGGAACCGCTGGGATATTCGTTTCACCCGGAAACAGCTTATGTTGAGTTGTCGAGCAATATCAACTTGGCGTAGTCCTGATTGCAGTAGTGCTACCACTTGAGCTGCTTCTTCTGCCGTGGTATCCATTTTTCAGGGTTTTTTTCTTACTGGAGCTGTTCAGGTGTGACTTCTGTGAGGTCTGCATAGCTAATGACCCATAATTAATTTTGACCCCTCCCCCTTTTATTCGTGTCCAAGGTGACACAAGTAGTGAGTCCTCTAATGAGCTTTTCAGCACTTTTTTTTTAAAGACCCTAACGTTTCGTAATTATTGTTTTTACAGAAAAGAACGATACGCGTTTTTAAAGTGTATTAATTGTGCTTTCAAATGATATTAATTTTGGTAGGGTACAATAAATAAGTTAAGAGTATTATTCGCTTGAAGTCAAAATTTCAAAAGGTGCAATTTTTTTGACGCAGAGTGTATTACAATGATAACATTATAATTTATTTTATGTAGTAATGATTTATTAAAACTGCTTACCTGCTGCACAATATTTACACATTTATCGTGGAAAGATTCTAAATGCTTTATAAATATCTCATTTGGCTTCAAACTTTCATGTTTTACCATATCTAGGATATAATTAACATATCCAAATTTCATATTAGCCGTGCCATGTCGTAACAATGTTCCTAAAATTTCAATATTTACTCTGAAATAAAAAAAATAAGATATTTAAGGTAGACAGTAACTAAACATTCTGCAATTGAATCGCTTTCGTCCTCTGAAGAGTTGCCATGAATGATGATACAGCTTCTGAAGGACTACGATTATTCACCCGCTTTCAGAACACACTGAATTGTATTTCCATCATCATGTAGCGCTTTGCCGTTTACAAGTGGTTTGAGAGCTATGCTAATTTCACTCGCACATTACTCTACTAATCGAAGTAGTGAGTTGGTACTTTATATGCTAATAGTTGAAGACTGCAGCCTCATTCCACTCATAGGTTACACGAGATTAAGAGTATAGTCTGAGAACTTTTGACCATATTTGTTCGGCGGGTCGTATAAATATTAGCCTCTACCGCCTGGACACACATGCTTGTCATTTATATTGTCTACTCGTATGCATCCATTTAGGAACTTAAAGCAATTTTGCCTTATAAATAAAAAATAATAAAATCAAGAATTAAGAGAAATGAATGACTCTTGAAATATAGCTTCACCTCAACATCCGCCGTGTAGTACTAATTAATGGATTTTATAATAGAATCGGATATTATTTATTAATTTGCCTAACATAGGGATCACAGTATAAAAAAGCCAACAATAATAATCTAAAAGAACCCACAGGTGACTCTACGACCCGTTTCGTGTCAAATGAAATGGTAGTACCGCAGCGTAGTGTCGCGGGATTAACAACAACCCTAATTCTCAGTCGGCACCTACTCTATTGCACGACGTTCCTCGTTTGTGGCGACACAATCGTAAACCCGGGTGCTCCTACAACTTTGTATACGTTATAACGGCATAATCAGTTCTTTACGAAAGCCAAGCCCAGAAAAATATTGAAGAGAAGAATTAACGACTTATCATAATTGAGAATTTAATGTAATGTACTATCAACATCTATTAGAAAGGTTTTTAGGTTCTAGTTCAAAAAGTTATGTATTTAGTATGATGATAAAGAAAGAGATAAAATGATAATCATTAAACGAGCGTTTAGTTTTAAAATGAAAAACCTGGCAAACAGGTGGCACGGCGTGCAACATTGAGGCGCACAAAATCTAAAATTTCCCCTGAAAGCAGGTGTTTTATGTTTGGGTTTGGATAAGATTTACGAACAGCTTTTAGTTAAATACTGCTTTTGTACTTATCGCCAAGTAGTTTTTTGTATATATTAAATCCTTACATAAGAAATTAGCGTTTTATATAGAAAAAGTAAAAATCGTTTTTTAAAAGAAATTACATATTTAGTTAATCGAAGTATGTACCATTATTATCTATGCACTTTCGCCAAATTATAGTTAGTTCATTGATTGCATTGCAGAAAAATTTTGGGAGCAAGAAACAATAAGATCTTTGAAAGCGGTTTGGACTGCCTCATTGGAATTGATTTTTTTTTTCTTGCAAGAATTTGTCCAAATTCCGAAAAAATGTGGTAATCTGTAGGAGCAAGGTTGGGGAGTATGGTGGGTGTCGGAGAAATTCCAATAGCAGCTCCTCTTATTTAGCGACCGTCTGTCGAGAAGTATTGGATCTAGCGTTGTCAAGAAGCAGCAGTGGGCTAGAGCAATTGACCAGTCTCGGTTGTTTAACGGCCAGCTTTACCATTTTGGTTTGCAATTTGCAATTCAGATCTGCCGTAATTGTCTGGTCAGATCTCAGGTAGCTGCAGTGTATGACACCAGTACTGGTTCACCAAACACTCACCAGTACCTTTTTCTGAGTCAACTTTCGCTTGGGTCAGGATTTGACCGGTTCGCCTGGGTTCAACCACTGTGATGAACGTTTCCGATTGTCGTACAGTATCCATTTTTCATCACAAATAACGACGATTAAAAATTACCTCGTTATTTAAGACGGTTGAGTAATGTAACGCGGCACTTAATGCGCGTTTGTTGATGTGTTTGGTATGCGTGGGTACCACATGATTTGAGAGATTCTCGAGCTTTTTTGTTTCAAGTGAATTAAAATTGTTTTATCACTCACACTGAAGCCTGACGCTAACTCTGATGTGGTTTGCGATGGATCCGCTTCCACGATCACTTTTAATTCTTCATTGTCAACGTCCGCGGGGTTGGTTTTGGAGGTCAAAATCTCCAGTTGGAAAAACGTTGGAACCTAAAACGTACCGTGCTTTCTTTTACAGTAGTTTCCCCATGCATACATATAATTTATCCTTCGAGCAGTATTTGCTGTGATGGTGCCACCACAGTGGAACTCATATTCGTAAATAACGCGATATTTCAAGTTTTCCATATTGTTAACGGAAGGATGTCAAAGAAAAAACAAATGAATCACGAAATTCGAAACACAAATATACAAGCCTAAATTTGAAATACATTTGAATTTGGAATTTCTAACCAAACGCCAGATTATTTGAGATCAAAGTGGCCAGTTCGTCAAAACGCCAATTTCATATGAAAGGAGCTAATATAATCCAGTTTGAATAATTCCAAAGAGCAAAGTGGAATAAAACAAGTTTATACGACGCTCCATGCTTAACATAATGCTCTCGTTTAGATAAGGTGTTACATGTGAACGGCCAGGGATATAAAAACAGTATCGAGCGCATGCATTTTGAACTCGCTCAATTAACAGACGATACCGTTTTAAAGATCAAGATTCGCACTAGCACATGCAAATAGTTGAACTTAGACAGAGTGTGTGACTCACAAAGCCTTACTCGCAAATCCACACACAAGAACTTTTACACCCACTTTTGATAGAGAACTTTCAGTCTGTTCCAAACAGTTTCGTATCAAATCCAATAAAGTGTAAACAGCTGTCCATTAGTAGGCCTATGTTTCGGGCTTCGACTACCTTCTGCAGTATATTGCTTTCGGTGACTATTATTGGCTTGACTTTGTCAATTTAACTAGCAAATGGATGCATCAACATCAGTTGCGTCTTGGAGATCTTTAGCGTACAAACATTTGTTGAATTTAATACATTGCGTTAATCCGTGCAATATATTTTAAACAGCAGTGGTCTGAGCGATTTCACTCAGCCATTGCTCAGTGAAATCGATCCAGATTAAAATGAACTAAGTGTACCATCATGAGTATGCATAGCATCTCGTTGCTATCTAAAATATAGATAGTTGAGGAACTATTTAGCAGCTGGCGGTCTGAAACCATAAAAAGATTGTTTAGATAGCAGCAGGGGTATGCTGGTTGAATCAAAGGCTCTAGAGAAGTCAAGAAGAGCAAGAATATATTCACAACCTCTATCCTGAGATATTTTTTCACAGAATTCTACAACTTTGTTGTTGGTACAAATAAATGAATTGTTATGTCAGTCAATTAACTGTAAACAATGTATTGGGTGACGGACGATCCTTTTTTATTTTAGAAATGTGCCATAACAGCCAGCCGTGGCCACTTAATTTTCGTTATACGCGATATTGACACTTAGCCTTTGAATCACTGCATATAAAATCTATGAGTGTTTGACTATTGGTTTTTTTTTTATAGAAGAAGGGGGCAAACGAGCGTGCGGCTCACCTGATACTAAGTGATCACCGACGCCCCCGAACATCCACAACACCAGAGGAGCTACAGATGCATTGCCGGCCTTTAAGGAAGGAATAGGCTCTTTTCGTGAAAGTCCCTAAGTCGTAACTGTTCGGAAATACCGCTGGCGACAGCTGATTCCACAAAGTCAAAGTGCGTGGCAGAAAATTTCGACTAAAACGCACTGTGGTGGAATGCCAACCATCTAGGTGGTATTGATGGAAAAATGGCTAGATGGCTATTGCTCATAGCTCATTAACAATAAACAAAACGGAGAGATGATAGAAATTGTTTAAGACGCAAGGTTTTAATATCGTGTAAATCCAAGACATACATTTATTACCTCCATTAAGATTACCTGATCGTGAATTGCCAAAGAAGGGGTTTTGTACCACTTCCTAAGAACTTAACTTTTTTTATTTGCAGGAAAACGTCCAAGTTGCGGAAAAAATGGTAATCGGTTGAGGCAGACCTAGCGAGTACGGAAGATAACGTATAGTTGCTAACTGCAGGTTTTGTAATGTTAAAACGGATTGTCGAACAGTGTAAGGTCCAGCGTTATCATGAAGCAATAATGGCTTTTAAACGTTCGTTTTTTTGATGGGAAAGCGGCAAACGAGCAAGAGGTTCACCTGATGGTAAGTGATTACCGTCGCCCACGAACATCTGCAATACCAGAGGAGCTGCAGGTACGTTGCCGGCCTTTATGGGTATTTGGGAGATAGGAGGGACGATGGGATGGGCCTCTGGTTACCTCACTCACCGAACGCAACGGAGAAGCACAAGATGCTACTTCACGCCGATATTCTGCGAGGCCGTCGTACCAATCCGGTCGAGCCGGCCCATTCGAGCAGCAGCAAAAGCCATCGCTTGGCTTTGCCACGTATCTTTCTATGGGTGAGCTTCGCTCATTGTTCCGGTATTTGACCTAGTTTCAGCCATTGCGTTTTCCGCTTACGATTATCGCAGTGAATGCACTTTTTATCACACGTCGCAATTCTGTCTAAAATGTTAACAACTCTGCTCTATGCATGTTACATCATTTAATAAACATCCGGAAATGGATGGTTCATGAGTTTTTTGGCAATTTGGTGCAAATGAGTCAATGTTGTGGGTAAGAAATGTGTCTTTCGTTATTTTTTTCAAATATACTGTAATATTTTAGTGCTTTAGTTTATGTATTATTTGTATAAACCAAGCTGGGATTAATTTTGGAAAAGCTTCTGGTGCTAAAATCATCTATATCTAAAAATATAACATTTAGCAGAAATACTAGCTTCTGCCCACAGCTTTTGCCCATGTGGAGATTTTCCTAGGATAAAAGTAGCTTCCCCAGGAATCAAGATATCTCCATTTCCAATTCAATCAAAATCAGTTCAGCTGTTTATGTGCAATTGAATGACAAACATCCAAACAAACAAACTTTCACATTTATAATAGATATCACAAAGGAATTTGCATCAAATAAATTATTACTAATAAAATGAACACAATAAAAAGTAAAACACGGAAACACTAGTATAACTTACTTTAGCTGATTTTCCTTCATTTCATCCAATATTTTTTCAGCAGCCTCTTTTGATTTGCAAGCTAAAGCCAAAACACCATATGTCAGAATATTAGGCTTTAAAGCTTCTTTCCGCTTAAAACTTTTGAGGCTCTTCTTACTCTCCTTTTCAATTAACTCTTTGACAAGCTTTAAAACAAGACAAGAAATAATAGAAATCCACCCATCAACATTGCCTAAGAATATTTGTTGGTGAATAATTAAAAAAAGTACCCGCCACTTAAAAATGTTTTTAATATCAAATTGTTCATTTATTCCAAATTTTAAATGAATTAAAAAATTGCCGGCTGAAAATGGAGGGGTAGGGAAATTTTTATTCAGAGTAATTGTTAGTTTTTTAATAGATATTAAGAGCTAGTATGTAGGTATGGTGCAGATGACCAAATTTTATAGCAATGTTATTGGTTCAAATATCATGCGTGCGAAGACATTTACTACTAGCACCAGTGAGAAATAAATTACAATTATTATTATTTTTTACACATTATTTTGAAATACTTACAAATGCACCATCATAATCTTTTCTAATACATCTTTTTTTTATGAGCATATTTAGAAAATCAATGTCTAGTTTCACTTTCAATGATTTCATTGTCTCTATAATCTTATTTTCAGCTTCTCGACTTTCTTCTATCAAAGGCAACATTTGCGTGAATGTTTTAACATCAGGTTTCACTGAATTTGCCTCCATCTCTTTAAGGAAATCATCTTGACCACCAACAATTGCAAATTTATCATATAGTGTATGAACTTCTTGGAGAGACAATACCTGATTTAATTGTAAAACTTTTGATAACAAATTAGGAACCATTCGCTTTTCACTTTGCGATGATGATTTATAGTCTTTAGGGAGAAGAGTAATTGAATTACTGTCATGATTTTCTGGAACAGTTAATTCTTTACTTATATTGATATTAGATACACAGTTTTGATTGCCTTCTTCATGTGTCTTAATGACATCAATTGGTAATCTTGCACAATTATGTATTTTTACAAACTTTTTTTCACCTTTCAAATTTTTTGTTACTATATCAGCATTTTCATTCTTTTCCTGTGATGCAATCTGTAGTCTCTTAACTTTACATGAATATAATAATATTTGATCTTGAATAGCTACAAGTAAACTTTGTATATCTTCCTTCGAGCCTAAATTACATTCTTTTACACATTTGAGCATTAAATTGAAAGTGTAAATATTAGGCTTTTCATTCATAGTTAACATTTTCCTCCAGACTATAAGAGCATGCCGCAAACCATTATCTTTATCAGCAATACATGCATGTAGAAGGTGGTTAAAAGTATGAACTCTAATTTTAATTTTCTTTGAAATCATCTCATCTACAATTTTGAATGCTGTTGTGAGATCCCCACATCTGCCAAATGCTTTAATCATTACATTATAATTAGTAAGGTTCGGCTCAATCCCTTTTTCAATCATTAGTTCCCTTAAATGTTTAGCATTCTTTAACCCATTTGCAGGCCATGGGCTATTAATGCATGCTTCAAACAAACATGTGTATGTATCACCAGTGGGGCTAAGTGCCCTTTTTTTCATATCATTATATAATCTAAAAGCCTTTTTAGTGTATCCTACCTCCGCACATGCACCAATCAAAATATTATAAATATAATTTTCAGGTTTAACTCTATCTTCTTTTAACATCCTTACTTCTAAAACATTTAGTGCTTCTTTGAGACGCTTGTGCTTTAAATATTGCTTTATAAGATCAGCATACTGTTTAATAGTCAACTTTTGGGAAGGAAGGGGACGATTTTCAAGAAACTCTAGCTCCTTTATATCACCATCATCATCAATTATTTTAACATTTTGTGTTTTCAATTTACCTGACAGAGTACCGAATGTGTCAGGATCTTCGACATAATTTAATTTTTTCTCGGTTTTATAACCTATCAATTTCATTTTGTTATCTTCTAATACTTTTAATGAAGATGTATAATTCTGATAAATACCATTATCAAATATTTTATATCTCTGCCGTAAGATTCCCACAACAAACATGTTACGAAGGGCCATAATTATTTAAAATAAAGCAGTTTTCAATTTCATCTGCGACTGTTTCTATTACAAAGTGCATATATTCACTATCTATATTCTTTTGTTATCAACTACTAATTAAAGAATATCACGACTAAGTTTTTATTAACATAATCATATAACAACAAAAGTATGTAACAAGTTATAATGATGATGATATTAATTTATCCCTAATGGGAAAGGCATAGGACTTTAGTCCATACAGCCAGATCTGATGCACGTCTACTGTTCGAGCTGCAAAATGCGACCTAACAAGTTAAAATAAGTAGCCTGACTTTTTTTTTCTTTAAATGGCAACCTAATGATTACTGCTAACGTCCAGTCATTATAATATAAAACAAAAAACATCTGTTATTCTGATAATAAACCGAAATCATAATAACTATGATCTAATGTACTAATAATAGTAAAAGTAAAATATATTTTAAATAAATAAAGGAAATGTAAAAAAAATATCTAATTACTCTATTAAAAATATTGGATAGTCCTTGTCTTTTCTACAAGACAGTTAAAAACATTCTATTTTCAGAAATAAATAAAAGAGAGCATATTTCTAAAGGAAGAGGTATTTGAAGTTTTATTAAAGAGTTATATAGTGAGGTATGATCAAATAAAGGACACAAGAAAAAAACTATGATTACGGTTGCCAGTGTCTAATCCACATTCACATATTGAAGAATCTTTAATATGAAGCCTTGCAAGATGAACCGAATTACAGCAGTGTCCTAAGCGCATTCTACATATCATTGATGTATATTTCTTACAAAAGGTTAATTTATAAAGCCAAGGCTTATACGAATTGACGTCTCAGTGGCGTAGTGGCTAACCGTTTAGCTGCGGCGCTGCGGGTCGCGGGTTCGATTACCGCACGGGCTAGTATTTGTATGGACTACAAATAATAGTTCCCGATCTGGGTGTTTGTCCATGTCTAATTCATGTATGTAAACTGCCTCCGCGACACAGGAGATATTCCTACAGCGCAAGGTAACGCTAAAAAAAGGTCTAATAAAAAAAGCAAGAATATTGGGTTGAATTTTGGCATAGTAAAAGCCTTTAGTCATTTTGGTTTGGTTCCAATATTTAGTCCACCTATCTCTACATAATGATTTCGAACGAATAAAAGTTTATTTATTTAAAATATCAAAGTTTTGCGTAAGATACCATAGAAAGGGTTGTGAAGCCTGTAAAGAACTAAGAGAATCGGTAAAGATAACGCTAGTTTTAAATTAAAAAAATAGCTATATTTTATTGCTTGTAAAATGGCTAGCATTTCACCTGTAAAAACAGAAGATTCTGGAGGATTTTTTATTTTCTGGACTATTTACCAATTTTGGTGATATATCGCATAACCAGTACAACGTTTTTCTTTGAATTTAGCGCCAGACTTGCTGCTTTGATTAACTGATGCAAAGATTATATTAATATACTCTGTGACCACGACTAATATATAGCTCCACTCTTCGGACTAATGACAATACTTTTTAACAAACAACAATAATTTTAGCTACTTACGCTTAAAATGTAATTTTATGATATTTTAAACAATAAATAATTGTTTAAATCTTTCTGTGATGTATAATTTTCTACCTTTAATCTGTTGCTTCTACAGATTAAAGGTAGAAAATTTTCATAATTTATTCCTCCTTAATTACGCGATTCAGTAACCTACTGAATAGGCTCTTGAGTTATTTCTGTGCAGGACGGATAATATACGTCGCCATATTAGAAAAATGCAACTTTTCGCTATAAATCCCAGTTTGCTTGTAAATGAAAATTACGTAGTCACCTGTAATGTTTTCCTTTGTTTTATTGGTACATTTTGACATATCAACCATCTAAATCGATCCACAATTATTTAAGTTATCAATAGAAATATATTAGCTTCATAGAACAACTCCTTCGTATTTCTGATCATTTGCGAAAACTCAACGGCCTATCAGAGGGCATTATATACATTTAAACGCGCAAAAATTTTTATAAAAGCAGTGGATTCCGCTTCGTATCGTCTCCCACCCTTATCGATGGTAACCTAAGCTGATGTCTCGCACCTCCTTATGGGGGACCCTTGGGTTGTCGCTAGCAGCAGCAGCCAGCGACGCGACGCCGAGTGTCTTTGCTCTTCAAAAATTGTCATTCATTCGCGAGCCCTCTGCTCGCGAGTCTTACCGCCGAAGCTGTAAAGCCCACCGGGCCCACGGCAAACGTGGATGTTTTTTAGTCGGTATGGTTCTCCTTCTGACATTGCAGTCCAACATAACCCGTTTGGTGGCCGCCCGGCCAGCAACGGGGAATTCGTAAAACATTTTCCTCCACGGAAAAAAAAACCGTATCGTCTCTTCCACATCGACACTCAACCAAGAACAACGAACAAGAAAAATAAATAGAAATTTGGAAAAAATATTGCAAGAAAATTGCTAGTAGGAAGAAGAATAGCACCTGTAATAGTGATCGTCAATAAATCAAAGTCTTCAATCTGGTAACCGGTACCTACTTCCCGCAATCCAACATTCCTCACAATTTATATGGTCTGATCATATACTACAGATAATTAGTGGACAAGCTTTTTGGCTTTAATATAATAACAACAACCTTTAAGCAACGTTACAGAATGGACATTCAAATAAAAAATTTCTAATTTAGTACTATTCCAACAGTTATGTAGTTGTCTCGAAACACTTAGTATTTACCATGATGTTAGATTACCTATATATTTGGTGTAATGATATATACGATGGCACCCGGCGTTGACCAGGTAAGAAATTGTAAAAAAACTTCGCAGCATCATATATCTTAAAAAATATTGGTAGTGAATTCTTAAGCAAGTGCTTATAAGACTCAAGAATTGTAATGGCATTTTTTGTCGTTATTCTGCTCGAAAAATCAAAAGAATGACTCATAACGTTGCAACAATAGAAATTCTATTGTTATGACACGATAAGTGATAACAAATGAATTCTTTATATTGGAATAGGCATGCCGCGATATTTTGCAAGTCGCGACTGAGTAAGGTCGCTGTATCAGTATGATAATATTTATACTATTTAATCTGTTGTATGTACATACTGCGATTTTGATTTGACATTTAATATTGACACATTGAAAAATCCACATGTTTTAGAAATTGCATTTTAGTGTTCTGTTGTCATTACTATTTGGAAAGTTTTCTAAATATATTAATAATGTCTAACCAAAATGAAGAAGACATGGAAGCAAGCTCTTCGGAGAGCGAAAACGATGAAATGGACGAGGGGGAAGAAGGAAGCAATGATGACGATAGTCAACCTAAAACTTATCTCCCAGGTCAACCTTTAAAAGGAGATGAACATCTTGTTTGTGATCAATCGGCGTACATGATGCTGCATCAAGCACAGACAGGGGCTCCGTGTCTTAGTTTTGACATAGTCACGGACAATATAGGAAATGATAGAACTACTTTCCCAATGACTGCTTATTTAGTAGCCGGTACACAGGCATCTAGCGCCCATCTTAATAAGTAAGCTATTACCTTGTAATGTATTATTATTATCATAATTACGTAATAATTCCTGGTAGCACAAGGGTCAGGATACGCGTTTTAATTTTATAGTATCCAAGTTACCTTGCTTCGGAACCCGGCTCTGACAACTAAAATTGTTTATTGCAATTTGTGTCGAATTTATCAAATACTCGGCGGTTAAGGTAACATGGGGAACCTGCCATGCATGTATGAGAAATAAAATTTTATTTCGAGGTGAATTCTGCATTAAAGTAGAGTTGTTTGTTAAAAGACAGTATTTGCATTAATTAAAATGCAGCTGTGTCCTTGCTAGCTTCCTAACGCATAACAAGGATGATGCTTAGGCTGCAATCAACTTGGAAGTAATGCATCTAGCATTGTTGTTCTCATGAGCTGTGATCCCATAAAAGTATCTATGTAACTTTTTACAAGAAATTTTTTAACATATCTAGTTTTTTCTATTTATTTTTGGTTGATTTTCAATGTAGTATTGTATTAAATAAAATGAATTACATTTTCTATCAACACAAAAAAAAATTGTAAGGAAGATTAATTTTAACACATTTTTTTTTAATAAGGGTATAAACATTCTAGTTCATTTCAAATAGTGATTAATGCTTTCCAGTATTCTTGTAATAAAAATGTCAAATTTACATCCAACATCAAAACCGGAAGATGAGGAGGATTCTGAAGATGATGATGAAGAAGATGATGAAGAAGATGAAGAAAACAAACCTATTATGACTTTTTCATTTATAAAACATCAGGGCTGTGTGAATAGGATAAGGGTGAGTAATTATTTTATTCATTTTTGAATAATATTGCTATCCGAAAAAGTTAAATGATGACATTAAAAATTAATTTATATAGTTTTAGCACTAAGGATCTGATACCTTCGTTTTTCTCAAGGTTGCTGTAAGAGGCACTTTAGGAAAAGTGACCTCTTCAGTAGAAGTAGTGTAGAATGATGTGATGTATATATTCACCCCTTATTCCCAACAGGGTAGGCAGAGTCAATCTTCTTCCTATCCTGCAGTCCTGACATACAACTTTCACTTCTCCCACTTTCATCAATCTTCGCATGTATGCTCCTTGGTTTAGAGTACTCTTGACCTGGCCTTTTTTCAGAACGTTTCTGATTTGATTGTGAAATGTTTGCCTAAGTATTCCTCTTCCGACTGTACCATTTACACTCGCCTCATATATTTGTTTTGTCAACCTACTTTCATTCATCCTCTCCACATGTCCAACCCAGCTCAGCACCCCTTTCTCAATTTGTGTCACTACATTGTCATTCACTCCACAACACTCTCTGATCACATTATTTCGAACCCTGTCAGTTATCTTCACATCAATCATACTTCTTAACGCTCTCATTTCTACTGCATTTATCATGCTTTCATGCCTGTTCTGCCATACCAAGGCATGATGTGATTCTACAATAAAATCATATAGTTATATTTTAACGTGGTTTTGTCTGTTCAAGATTATGGTTACCAATAAACAGAATAATACCTTGTAATGTGAAACAAGCAGATTGGTAGTGGACAGCAGCATCTAGGGTGCAAGGTGTCTGGGTACTACAATTGCCAATCTGCTTGCCCTAAGCATAGCCATTATGATAGATGTTCCTTATGGGAGATTTCCTGCAGTGGACTGTTTAATTGCTATTAAAGAAAAGTATTTCTTCATGATACTTCTTCTATTTTATGATAGAATCCTTATTTTTGCAGACATCAAATTTTAAAAATTCAGTCTTAGCTGCTAGTTGGACAGAACTTGGTATAGTAGACATTTGGAACATAACACAGCAGTTACAAGCTGTGGATGATCCAGCTTTACTTGAACGTTACAACCTTGATACTGTGACAAACCCAGTTAAGCCACTTTATTCTTTTAGTGGACATCAGCAAGAAGGATTTGGTATTGATTGGTGCCCAACAGAACCCGGTGTAGGTACAAGTTTAAATATATTTTCAAACAGGTTCATTATGAGACTACTAATGTTTATTCCATATCTTGACTACTTGAATTTTTAGGTATTAGCAACAGGTGATTGCAGAAGAGATATACACATTTGGAAACCCAATGAAGGTGGCACATGGACTGTAGATCAGCGGCCTTTAGTAGGACATAGCAGCTCTGTGGAGGATATACAGTGGTCACCCAATGAAAGGTAATTAGTTATCTCAAAGTTAGATATGTTATGCAGGGTGTGCGAAAGATATCAAATATGATGATATTACTGTAGTTGATTTACTACAGAAATATCATCATCATCATTAAAGTCTGTCACAAGTTCACTGCTGGAATTTCCTAGATACCAACAAAAGGCGGTTTACCTGATATGAAAGATTTTCCCATACACACCAGTGCACTGAGGTCACTTATGATGCTGCTTCCCAACTTTAGCATGTGAAATTTTAAGAAGAGAAAGCCTCCATGTTAGCAGGGTGCAGTGCATGCAGGTAAGGTTGAGATTTGGAGATTTGTTTTTATATTATAATCATTTATTATTATATTAGAGATTATCACTCACTATTCTAATTTCAGGAATGTTTTAGCATCATGTTCAGTAGACAAGACAATAAGGATATGGGATACACGTGCAGCACCGCACAAAGCCTGTATGCTGACAGCTGAAAATGCACATCAAAGTGATATCAATG
Organism: Bhutanitis thaidina; assembly: GCA_029286595.1. Taxonomy (NCBI): domain Eukaryota; kingdom Metazoa; phylum Arthropoda; class Insecta; order Lepidoptera; family Papilionidae; genus Bhutanitis; species Bhutanitis thaidina. The sequence continues at coordinate 6,468,243 of JAGSMS010000010.1, forward strand.
TCATTTCATGGAATAACAAGGAACCCTTTATAGCAAGTGGTAATTACATACAGTTTATACTATTTGTATGTGTAGTAAGTAACACCAACCATCTTATTTTTTGGCGCAAAAATTCAATATAATATAACGTGGATCATAAAGTGCGCATATGGGCATACGAAGGAAAAAGAAATATATACATATTTTTCTTAAAAAGAAATAGCAACATTATTTATCAGAAAATTGCTTCTTTTTTTGACAATATTATATGGTGGGTGACCATTTCTTCAAATATACAGTTTCGCACAGCAACCTGGCAACCTGCAAAGCATGGAAGCATGCATTGTCATCAAGAAGCAGCATTCCTTTATTTAACTTTCTCCTTTTTTTCTCTAATTACTTTTAAGAATACAGAGTGGTAAAGCAGGATGCTGATGTGGATCTATTCATGGATTCTTTTGGAGTCCTAATACAAAGTAGTCAAGATTTTTCGAGCCGAAGTCTATAAATTTCTTTGGGTAATCAAAACAATTTTAAGACATAGCAGAGATTTCTGTTGGTCTAGAAGAATGGTAAACCCACATTTTGTCGCCAGTTATTTTTTTCTTAAAAATATGTGATGGGTTTTCTGTAGACTTCCAAAAACTTGTTATAGCAGTCTACACACTTATTTCTGTGACTATTAGTTTTTATATTATTTATTCTTTAATATATCTGATACATTTTAACTTGATCATAACTCAGAGCATCTACACCTTTGTAACATTTCTTAGTTTTGTATGCCTTAAAAATGACTTAATAACACTTAAATAATCGGCATCCCTCCTCCATTGACCCTTTTGAGTTTAAGATGTTAGAAATAAATAGTGTATGTGACCTGCAAATAGGTTAGTTATATCTGCTAGGAAGTTTATCAATTCACATTTTCTGCAATAGTGACTTTCTTTGAGGCTTTACCTTCCTTTTAATAACAAAGTAAATTTTTTTTTTATTAATGTCCATCATATCTTCACGAATGTTTTTTTACTAATAGCGTGATCAACTCCAATTTTGACTAATGCTCAGGCTTTGTCACCAGTTGACCGTTTGTCACCGATTTAAGGCATTACGTACCTTTTATGCATAATAGCAATAACAAACCAAAAATTCGTGGCCCTGCCGACATGCGGCGAAGACGGAACACCGTGGGATTTTGGTCGGTCCAATGCCAACATAACCTGTCCTTGCCCCTTTTTATCTTACTTAAGAATTTACCTACAGAAGAAAAAGAGTTACAAAGGCTGTCAATATGGTTAGGGTCTCCAATTTAAGCAGTGTATAGTAGTAGGATGTAAAATACTATTACATATATTTTAAAGATTGTATATCTATTCGCAGGTGGAGATGATGGCTTTCTCCATGTTTGGGACTTAAGACATTTTACAAACAATTCTCCTGTCGGAACTTTTAAGCACCACACAGCACCTATAACATCAGTGGAATGGCACTGGACAGAACCAAGTGTGTTGGCTTCAGCTGGAGAAGACAATCAAGTCGCTTTGTGGGACTTAGCAGTTGAAAGAGACGACGATGATGTTGTAGATGAAGAGCTGAAGGTAAATTAAACTAAATTTTCAACCAGATTTTAATTTTGTTCATCATGATTTGGTGAAATGTTTATATATTGTATATATAGTTATATATATATATATATGATTGTCTTGCTAAGTCATAGGCTTTCCTACTATTGAGTCATTGGTCCTAGGGTTCACCTCCCAGTCAATAGTAAATTGTATAGCACCTCACAAAGTATCTAATATTTATTCTGATCTATTTTTTAGTTCGATTCAATTCCAATCTGAATGAACTTTGAATGTAGTTTCCACAACTCTGTTCTTAGGTGCCTATTTCACACAACCAAATGTATTTTGATTGTGATAGTGAATTCTGAACATTGCATCTGACAATGATAAATTAGTGAATGTAACTAAGTGAAGGTAAAAATGATGAAGTTCATTTATTATTAGTGTTAATCTTACAAACTCAACAATGTAATTTGTGTGTAATGATTTTGCATTTTTTTTTCCAGAATCTACCACCTCAATTATTATTCATTCATCAAGGACAAACCGATATAAAAGAGCTCCACTGGCATAAACAGATCCCTGGAGTAATTGTGACAACAGCGCACACAGGTTTTAATATATTTAAAACTATAAGTGTATAAAATAAAAAAGCCAAAATCTGATTGTTTATTTTATTTAAATATTTCCATGATTACCATAATTTTCATTACATCACATCATTCAATTTGTATGCACCATAGCTAAGTTAACTAGATGTCTTATTGTTGGTCTTCCATGGGGACAATTCTGAAAACAATAATCTATTTAATTGCAGTACATTATTAGATGTTCACTAAATTAACATGGATCCTTACTGTAAAAATATCCCTTTAGAACTTTACATGGAAAAGATAATCTACACACCGAACCGATTCTGAAATGCCAATGGAATTGGTAAACATGGAACATACATCAATTGAGAGGTTCCTCGATTTTTGAAGTTGATTAATAAAATTTAGTACATATTCTTTGTAAAACGTATACTTAATTTAATTTCGGGACATCTTATGTTATTCATAGCAAAGATTGCTTTTCACAATGGACTATTTTACAAAGCCATTAAAGGCATTTCATTTGCGAGCCCCCTCTCAGAGTACAATGTAAAGTAGCAGTATAGCATGCACTGCTTGGTGCTAAGAATATTGCATTCCATCTTAGACTTCACAAGTGAGCATGATTATTCATCTTGTTTGTTGAGGATTGATATTAAAAGATCTTTAGCAATGGACTATTGTTGGTGAAAATAATAATGATGGTGGATTATGCCTTAAGTTTACACCTATTTTCCCTGTTGGTTCATTCACAAGCTTCATATGTGTAGGACTTACTATTACTACTACTTAGATGTAATGTTTTTTATCATCATTACATTAATTTTTGATCATGGTAGAGTGTAGTGGTGGCTTTTGATGCTGCTTGAATTTGTGCTTCTGCGTTTCAATCGGTGAGTGAGGTAATTGGCCTTTCACATCCTTCCTCCCATCTCCCAAATATCCTTAAAGGCCGGCAACGCACCTGCACCACCTCTGGTGTTGCAGATGTACTTGGGCGACGGTAATCACCTACCATCAGGTCAACCACTTGCTTGTTTGCCGCCTTGCAAAAAAACATGCCATAAGCCCACTGCTAAACATCTCTGTAGACTATATATTCAAAAGGTTAAAAAGTTTAACTTCTTTTTAACATACTTGCTAAAAATTCACTAATAAAAAAAATGTAGCCGAGCACATCTATCTATATGGCCTTGACGTTAGTTGGGTTAACTACAGTAGCAGAAGCTATGATGCCAGTTTTGCCATCTTACAATAGATTACTTTGAAAATTATTATCGAAAAGATTCATCTATACTGAGGAGTCGGAACTGCTTTACATTGCATTGAGCGAGTTTGCCGGAGGCAGTAGCGTGGGACGGAAAAATTTATAGTACACAATGTACCTGGCCAGCGTTGTGACGACCATATTATATTTTACTTTATAGTTTCAAATTCATTTGCGCATACTGTAACGACACATTTCAGCCTATCAGAAGTCCTGCTGAACATAGGCCTCCCCAAAGATTGCCACGAAGCTCGGTCCTGAGCCACCTGCATCCATCGACTTCCCGCAACACTGCGCAGGTCGTCGTGCGTGGTACTCGAGAACCTTTTTTCCCCAACGGTTGTCAGTTCTGCGAGCTATGTGGCCGGCTCATTGCCACTTCAGCTTGCTGATCTTTACGGCTATGTCGGTTACCTTAGTTCTGCTGCGGATATCATCGTTGCAGACTCTATCACGCAGAGAAACACCGAGCATAGCCCTTTCCATAGCGCGCTGAGCAACTTTGAGCTTCCTCATACGGCCTGCAGTGAAGGACCAAGTCTCGGATCCGTATGTCATCACTGGCAACACGCACTGGTTGTATACTTTGATCTTGAGTTTTTGCGGTGTACTCGACGAGAAGATATGACGTAGCTTCCCGAACGCAGCTCAGCCGAGTTGGATTCGTCGATTGACCTCTGAGTCGAAGTTGGACTTACCTAATCGGACAATTTGTCCCAGGTATACGTACTCGTTCACAACTTCGAGCCCATTGTTCCCAACAACAACCGGTATTGGTGTGACATGGACGTTTGACATGAACTTTTTCTTGTCCATGTTCATCTTAAGACCAACCTGTTGGGAGACGTTATTGAGATCATTGAGCATTGTACTAAGCTCCTCCAGGGATCCTGCCATAAGAACTATGTCGACGGCAAATCGAAGGTAAGTGATGTATTCGCCATTGATGTTGATACCGTATCCTTTCCAGTTCAGTTGCTTGAAAACATCTTCCAATGCAGCCGTGAAGAGTTTCGGGGATATGACATCACCCTGTCTTACACCTTTCTGCAGTTGGATTGGTTTCGTACTCTGATTCTGTACTCGGATAGACATCGTAGCCTCATTGTACAAACACCTTAGCACTTCGATATACCGAGAGTCTATCTGGCACCGCTGGAGAGACTGGAGCACTGCCCAAATTTCGACTGAATCGAAGGCTTTCTCACAGTCCACATACGCCAGATATAATGGCATGTGGTCTATGGTACTATAGCCTTTTCGGAATCCGGCTTGTTCGGGAGGCTGGAAGTCGTCAAGTCTGTTTACTAGACGATTTGAGATGACTCTCGAAAACAGCACGTAGATGCGGCTTAGAATCGATATCGGTCTATAATTCTTCAAAAGGCAGTTGTCCCCTTTCTTGAAGAATAGGACAACCACGCTTCTATTCCACGGTTTCGGCGTAACACCGCCATGAATGACGGAATTAAACAGCTTCTGAAAGACAATAAGTATCTGTTTTCCACCCGCTTTCAGAAGCTCAGCTGTAATTCCGTCCTCACCCGGCGCCTTGCCGTTTTTAAGCTGTTTGAGAGCCATCCTAATCTCGCACAGACTGACGTCCGGGATGTTATCAGAATAATGTCGGATAAGCTTGGCTCTTGGGTCGTTACTCACATCAGTGTGTGGTTTCAACGACGTTGTGTACAGCTGTCCGTAAAATTTCTCGATCTCACTCAAAATCTCGGCTCCAGCGGAAATAACTGCGCCGCTTTCGGTCTTCATTCTTGGTCAGTTCGCTCTTTCCGATAGACAGATCTCTGGCGAAGACTTTGGAGCCTTGGTTCCGCTCTATCGCTTTTTAATACAGGCTGTATTAAATTTGCGTAAGTCTTGCCTCATACATTTGGAGATCTGTCTATTCAGTTGCCGATACGCTGACGCATCCGTTCTAGACTGCAGCTTTATCTCACGCCTGGCTTTCATGAGTTTAAGAGTGTGATCGGAGAGCTTTTGGGGCTTGTTCGTGCGGCGGGTCCTGCAAAACTTAGCTCCTACCGCATGGACAGCTTCCACTAGCCTGCTATTCGTATCGTCCACTGTAACGCAATCGTCTAGGCACTGAAAGCGATTATGCAATTCGAGCTGAAAGCTCTCGGGGTTCTGGATAAGGGCACGTGGTGGGCGGAGCGTAGACTTCACCAGACGAGACCGCTCGAGCCTAATGTTAAGGTTCAGTGTGCCTCTTACCATTCGGTGATCACTGCCGGTTTTTACCCTAGTGATCACAGAGAGATCACTGAACAGCTGACGCTTAGTCGTCATGATGAAGTCAATCTCATTTTTTGTGGTACCGTGCGGGCTCATCCATGTCCACTTCCTGTGGGGCCGCTTCTTGAAATAGTAGTTCATCATAAAGAATCCCTCCTTTGCCATGAAGTTAGCCAGCTGTTGCCCTTCTCCAAAGTTGCCGACTATCAGCTCATCAACTCAAGTCAAATAAAGTCTCCCATCAACACCGTGTAGTGAGTCTTAGAGCAATGCATACATTGCCTCCACTTCATCATCAGGGTGGGTTGAGGTTGGTGCGTATACCTGTATGACCTTCAGCGAATACCTTTTGGTTATTCTGAGTATAAGGTACGCGACCCTACTCGACACACTTCCGATCTCGATCACGTTGTTGATGAGAGACCTGTGGACGATAAACCCGACACCTCCTTGGGACAGATGGTCACCCTGCCGGTAGTAGAACAAGTTACCGGATCTTAGGATTATAGAGTCCTCTCCTGTCTTCGGACTTCAGACAACCCTATAATACTCCAGTGCAACTTGCTTGCTTTTTCTTTCAGTTCTAGTATCTTCTCGTCGGTCCTGAATGTGCGCGCGTTATATGTTGCCAGGTCTAGTCGTTTGGGTTGGCAACTAAAAATCAGCCGGTGATTCTTCGCACCCCCTGCCTCGCCGTTACCATGGCTGCCACCATAGCCAGGACTAGCGAGTCCCCCGGGGACTGGGGGCCATTGCTTTCTTCTACCTCTCATCATGGGGGAGGGGGGGGGGGGTGCCTTAGTTGCCACGCCTGGCGAGCGGGTTGGCAACCGCAATTTTTTTTTCTAGTGCAGGAAGATGCTGCTGCCCATCTCCTTTTAAATTTTTACCATTAGTCGCCTTTTACGACACCCATAGTCAAACAGAGTCGGCCCTATTCTATACTTCCGACAGCCACACGGAAACATTTACTATATTTTTTACTATACATAATAATATAAACATAGAAACAAAAGTAAATTTTTACTCAACATCATGAGCAAAACTGCCATCACGTCATAGAGTGCCGCTAAAATAGGTGCGTATAGGCAGTTACATAGTTAAAAAATCATTTTTAAATCTTACCCAGGGTTTATCTATTTCTGCCATATGTTCGACTAGTTTCTTCATGTCAGCTTTACTTAAAGCCGTCCCAATCATAACCGACTTTCTACAAGCTCTTGATGCGAACATGGCTCTCACTCGACTTGGTCTGCAGTATTCAGATTGGTTTTCCTAAAAAATAAATAGGAGTATTACAGTTTTACAGTTATTATGCAGTTATGTTTTTATTTTAATTTAACGTAGTTTATAATTAATTAGCTGCCAGTTACTGATTTAGACATTTACGGTTTGGCATTTCTTAGTAATATTAATTAGAACCACATTACTAAGTTACTGTTTACACACAAATTTAGTAGATATTAGATTACTTACCCTTAACATAAATAACAGTTCTTCAATATCATCTTTTCCAAATAACCAGTTTTTTGACATTGGAATTGTTAATAATTTAATTCTTTTCGTAGGTAAACCATTTTCATCTATATCAAACGTAAATCCATTCTTTTTAAATATATCTAGATTATCAATTAATATTTCTTCATTGACACCAGAAAGTTCCAGTTGCTGTGGTCTGAAGAAAAATACCATGCAATTTCATTTAGACAAAATTATCTCTAGGTTAGGTCTCTTGATACGTCCAATTAAAAACTAGATTTATTTCAAGGGTACTAGATATTTTAAATAATTAGTCAATATTTGCCTTGTTGTTTGTATAGTCACAGAAAAAAAATTGTATAACGACCTCGATATGTGAAGGCCAACTTTCTATAGAGCAGCGTGACAATATGTATAGTTCTGTCCTATCCCAAACAGCACGTGTTATAAGAATCAACTAAGTGAAAGCTTTGAAAATCTCATGGCGGCCCCTATGGACCATCCATCCACCACCATCTATATGGTGGACCATTTCAAAAAATGCCTTACCGAAAAGTAACTGATGTCGGACATTTAAGGTATAAGACGTTTGATACTAAGATCGGCAAACTGCCTGCTAAGCCTGGCGATTTTGGCAAATACTTCCACTGGGAAAGGTTCGAAAAAAATTCTACTGTTGGATATTTAACAGTAGAATTTTTTTATTGGGACGGGGTGAAAAACATGCTAACACCAAACAACCTGTGGACTACGACAGCAATGCCTCGCAGCCCGTAATTATACTGGCTATCTATACATTATAACTATTTGCAGGGTGATAAAGAAAAATTAAAGGAGTACATATTGCAGAGATATGGAGGATAGCCGCATAGGAGAATCTGCCACCCAATCTCATCCCACAGGCATTTTATAAAAGTAGACTAAATACAATGCTAGTAAATTTTCGTCCTCCGAAAGATTGCAGAACCATCTTAAAATATCCATAGTAGTAACGGGCAGCAGTGCCTAAGGTTTGCCAATGCGATCGCTAACACTAACCGTAACGATTATTCGGCAAATACTCGCAATTGTTTATCCAAATTATAATAACACATACGTACATAACTAATTTTTGACTATTTAGCTCGGTCGTTTTCTGTAACATTTCGAAATTGTAAATCTCATCAGTAGCATGTTGATCGATAATAAATAGATCATCTTCTAAACGCGTTATTATGAATCCCAGGTTAAATTGCCCAATAACGGCCATTTTTGTAAATGTATGTTTTGTGATTTCTTTGCTCAGTTCCTCTTCACACTTTTTATTAAATACAGGATTTATTTCACCTTTAAATTTTACCTTTTCCGGGTTATTTTTCTGTTTTTGCTTATCATATATTTCTGCTAACTTAGTGACTTGCTCAATAGAAGTTTTCATTGTAATGAACTTTCTATTGCATTTACCTATTTCTTCCTTGTCAGTGACAATTTTCGATTTTTTTATACTTTCTGTATTAGCAATCACAGCTTTAGAGGGTGGAACTTTTGTTTTACAATATATTGTATGTGATTTATCAGTAACAACATCAGAAACACTTTTGATTTGAGTATTTGGTAATTCATTTGTAAATTCTAAGTACATGACTTTCTTTCCTTCATCTTTATTAGCTTCATTGTCAATTGAATTATTGATACAAGTGGTATTTGAATGATGCCTGCGGACATCATTTGTAATTGTTTCTTCTGCTATTTTAACATTACATTTTAAATTGTCAAAAGTTTTTGAATTTTTATCCTGCTCATCATTTGCACATTTCTCGACATCTGTTTTTTTTGTTTTTGATATTGTAAAATCTAATATAGTGGATTTTCTTTTAAGATCAGGTTTTCTATCATCATTTGGCGACAAATCAGATTTACTCTGCGCTTTGTTACTAAACTGTTGCATGAAAGAATTGAATATCCTTGGCTGATCAATATCTGGCTTAACAATGGAACTATCAAATGAATTAACTGATTCTATTTTAATAACACTTGGAATATTTTCAAAGAGTTTTGTGACAGAGCTTTTGATCACGTCAAGTATAGTTTTTTCTTTAGCCAGAAATAGTTTTCTTTTATCTGGCGTAACATTAACGTCTACAGACTTTCTATCTAAGATGATATTTAGAAAAACAAAAGGATATTGGTGTGGATTAAATTGTCTATATATTTCATTGATTAATTTAATTATTTTTGTTGGTTCACAAGGTCTGGAGTTTACATAGTAGAACTGGCGATCACTACTAGAACGACCACATCCATGACCGCATGATGATATGTATCCTGTGAGTTCCACAGGAGTTACGTTTTTATGAACTTGAGATTTTTGGGAATTTAGTGTACTCTTTTGAGAATTTTTAATTTCGTTATTCTCAGCATCATTAGAATCCTCGGATAAATCTATTTCAGTATCTTCTACATTAATCATTTCCTCTGATATTGTAGTTTCTCCGGACAGACCTTTAAAAATATTTTCTTTAATATTTGGAACATAATCAGTCTTTATATCCATTAAACTGTGTAACTGCTTTAAACCAAATATGCATGCGATATTATCTTTATATGACATAGACCCTTGTGTTGTAGCAACTAAAGATTTTGAATTCGAATTTATGTGGTTGCTACAGGTGATGCTGTAAAGAATAAGTAAAATTTGTATAACTTTTTACTAGAATATAATAATTGTTAATTTTATGACTTCAAAATATCATATGGTGGTCGTATTAGGTTTTGGATTTCGGCTACATATAACCTGTGCATATTTTCGTTTAAGTTTTAAATTATGAGAGTTATAATTGGGAGCTTATGTAAATGACGATTATTTGGCTATTTATTTCTTGAATAATAGAGATAATGATGTTTTCCTGGCCGATTTCGACCACCGCGGCAACTTCCGAATACTATAGATAGTTATAACTGCGCAGATATTTCAGCGCCGCACGTGTAAGAGCTCGCGCAAACACAGGCATATACTGTATTGTTGTTGCCCCTTCGCTTATTCGATAAGATCGAAGGAAGGGTCGGATAAAGTGTCAACACAATACAACCAGGATAAATCGAATATTTTGTGGTTCCTCAAATATCGATTCGGCTGCGCAGAACAGAAAAAATATGTTGAAGTCACAAGCGGGCGGAACAAACGCTCCCCAAAAACGCGGAGTTAAAAAGTGAAACGGTTTCTAATGAATAAATGGAGGCGGGGGGAAGTAGACGGAGGGATTTCAATCAATATAAAAGGAGTGATATCAACAATCACTCAAAAATTAAGGCGATTCAGTTACTGTCTGGGCGGGGCCCAGCATAGTAGTAGCATTACAACCGCGCACGCGAACGCGTTACTCCAAAACTCCGATTAAAGAATACGTGACCACTTAAAGAGGTACGCATTTCTCACCTGACATGCAACACTACGTATGCAACGGCGATATTTTACCGCCTAAATTTTGATATGATTGGAATATACCTCAGTACATTGCTACAGTATTATAATTATACATTTTGTTAGTATTTCTTTTTAAGTTCAACTACTTTAATAAAGTTTTAGTTATAAAAATTAATTATTGTATTATATATTTGTCTGTCAATGTAATCAAAATATCTTTCCAAAGATAACTCGCCAACATTTCTCTAGATAAATGTTTGTATATCGTACAGAACGTAGGTGTAGTGTGCGCTCGAATCCATCGTTCGGGACAAGTATTTGTACGGATTAGAAAAATACAATTTATGTCTATAAAAGTACCTACAGTAACGGTAACATTTTTATTTTAAATCTAGATAAACAAATTTTCATCAACATCAAAGACATCACATCACAGAAAGAGTTACATCATAAAGGATGGATTAGAGAGTAACTAGAATCTTAGAGACAAGACCGCCTTGCTGTTTTCAGGATTTACATAGATCCTCCATGTCCATAACCAATCGATTTAAAAATATCTAATTTAACTGTCCGGGGTGCACTTTGTTAAAATTATTGTAAAATTATTTGATTGTGTGGTAAACTTATAGCTTATTTTTGTTTGTTTGGGCTTAACCAACATGCTTCGTTTTTTCGTGTTCGGCTGGAATTTAAACACTGGACCCACAGCTCAGTAGTCGGGTACACTAACCACAAGGCCTCGTGATCGTCCACAATAAGAATGTGGTCAATAATAATGGAGTTATTGTAGATTTTTCAAAGGTTTTAACACAATCGAGCATAATATTCTTTTCTCAATCCTAACTTGATCGTGCTGCAATTTATGTATCACAATTACACGAGATTATGTAGCAGCTGGATGTCCCTGCTAGTGAATTGTTCAAGATCATAAAAAAATTTGGAATACTTACTGTACTCCTATAGATATTAAGCAATAAGCATATAGCAAATGTGTCATTTTATTAAATTCTCTTTTAACATTTTTTTGAAATTCTTTTTGTCTCACTGGAAGTGAATGAAACAAATTCGTTAAAGTTACAGTTGTTCCAACTTGTCGTGAACATGGTATTTTATTTACTATGTTTCCCTTATGGTCATATTCAATTTTAGTTGCTGAAAATGTATATTTAACTATTATTAATTTATTACATTTAAATATAGTTTATCACACTTAAAAAATAACTTCGAATAAAAGTACGCCAACCAGCACTGAAGCAACGTGGCCGACTCTTCCCACCTTCAAAATACGATAATATGTGCCGTGGTAGGCTAGTGGTCACGGCTCTAGTTTTAATTTCATAGTACGCCATGGACCTGGGTTTGATCTCCGGTGTCGGCACCACTGAAATTGTTATTAGTGTTACGACCTACAGCTTGCGAGATTGAAGTAAAAAGACCAGTTTCTTAAAAATCTTTTTATATTTAACACTTACAAAGGGAGTAAGCAGTTTCTTCTTGATGTGCTGTCCCTCGAAAGTAATCTTCCACGGTCTTCCTGATATTAACCAATCCTCTGCAGTTTCTTCTTGATGTGCTGTCCCTCGCACGTAATCTTCCACGGTCTTCCTGATATTAACCAAACCTCTGTCGTTTCTTCGTTTTCTTCGTGATCTTCCTTTTCCACTTACTTTAGTATTCACCACTGTTCTTAGCGCGCTCCAGTGCTCCTTACATAGTCCCGAATTTCGATCGTCTTTTTATTTTCGATTATTCCAGAATATTCCCAAAACAGCGTTTAATTCTTATTAAAGAAAATAGGCTTATATTTCAATCAGTGTACAGCCACACTTATTTACCTATCAAAGAGTTTCGTTAAGATCGACTTGTAATTTATAAAAGATTATTTCTTTTGTCTCGTGTTCTCTTACGAAGACATAAGAGTTGACAAGACCAGCTTGCAAACTTCTTGGAAAACCCTTGATTCAAAATTCCGTCCTTGGTCACTGTGAATTTCTAAGGGTAGGCCGAATCTACTTAATACTTCATTGACTAATTTTTTAGCGACAGTAACTGCTTTCTGATTAGGTATTGCAAAAACTTCGGGCCATTTTGTAAAATAATCCATCACAACCGAAATTAAACGACTTCCGTTATCGCTCAATGGAAATTGACCAGCTACATCGAGAGCTATTTTTTCCCAAAGTGCTCCAACATTATAAAGTTTTAGCGGTCCTCTACTTGAGATCATTTCATGCACAACGACTCATTTTTGACACCAATCTCCAACATCATCACGGCAGTGAAGCCAGTAAAATGTCTGTTTTATGTTCCATACATATTGTTTACGCCCAAATGTCCACTTGCTGGCCCGTAATGACAAGATCTCAATACTTTGATCGTGGTACAATCTGTTGTAGGCGGCATTCTGTACCTTGTGCTGTTTAACATTTTCGGCATAGAAGGGCGTTATGCAAAATGAGACTATTCCATTGAGCCCAGAGCTTCGTTGCTGCAATTGTAGCAGCAATACCGCTCCATCTTGGCCGCGATGAACCTGATTGAATGTATTCGAAAATGGGTTTCAGGGTCGTTTCGCTGCGCAGATCGCAATTGCTTTATTACTCCATTTCGCGCTTATGTCATTAACAGTAATCATTTTCAAGGTAAGAGTTTCCTTCTCTTCTTGTTTACAACAATGCTTATAGTCAACGCTACATAACACATCTTGACTATGAATCAGCGTTAGAATGAGTCTTTCCTTGACAGTGTTCAACTTCAAAACTTCGTATTTCGTTCGTATTCTTGCATTTGCTGTTCAATCCAGCGTGCAACCTGTCCTTCCGGGTCCCGAAATTGCAAAAGTCAGTTGAATTCTTCATGATCTGTTTTGACTCTAAATTTGCGACCTAACAGATACTAAGTTTCAAAAAAATGTTGTAAAGCTAATAATTCTCGTTGTGTCACGCAATAGTTCTCGAAAGGGTCTTGCTGAAGTATGCGATAACAACTTCTTGGTCACAATTAACTTAAGAAAGAACACCTCCTATCCCGGTGTTACTTACATCCGTGTCTAATATGAACTCTCCTTCAGCGACAGGGTAGCCAAGAATATGACTTTTGCATAGGCGTCTCTTCAATTCTTCAAAGCATTATCGCATTCTCCGTTCCCATTCAAAAGGTTGTTTCTGTTCCGTCAACTTTTTGAGAGGTTTCGCAATATCAGAGAAAGCTTTCACAGACCGACGATAATAGGAGCACAAACTGAGTAATGCGCGAACCTGCATTTTATCTTTCAGGATAGGCCAATTCCTCACAGCTTCTGTTATGGACGGATTAGTCTCTACACCTTTTCCAGAAATCACATGTCCCAGATAACTAACTTACTGTTTGAACAAGGAACATTTCTTTAGACTCAGTTTCAAGCCCACACTTCCGTTTTTCAAACACTCTTTCTAAGTTCTTTAGTTGGTCATCAAAATATCGACCAACTATTATAAAGTCATTCAAGTACACAAGTTTCTCCTAGTAAATCAGTTAACATTTGTTCCATCAATCTTTCAAAAGTTGCCACAGTCATCTATGACTATTAACTAATATCAGTGACCATCTTTATTGCCACCCATGCCTTACCATATGCCGATATGCGCTGGACGGTAGCAGTAGACAGTTGTAAATTCACTACAAAAGATGTAGTGAATTTGCGACTGGATTATAAACGAATGTTCGTTTATAATCCAGTCGTCGAAATAGTTTATTGCTGGTTACACTCCGCGACGCTCCTGTCTCCAAAGTCGTTCCATTGACTAATCTTCCTACAAGGCTATTTCCATCTAAGTTTTGAAAAATCAGAATCTTTGGGGTTGCACTACTACACTGTTGTATTAGTTATGTACGCTTCTCTGCAATCGGTCCATAAATTTTTCGGACAGTTATATTGAAGGTGGCCTTTTCAGCACCGGAAATACCTGAACTTTCCGCGTGCTCGGCCGTGAGAGAAAACATCGAGATATGTTTCGATTCGCGTGGCAGACCTTTGCCGGCTACAAAACTATCTCAAATATTTAAGAGGCGTCCTAGCCAGCAATGTGCATTTACACATTTTTTATGGGAGCTCATTGTCCATCATGCAGTGAAACAAGTACAAACTACTACTTTACTTTTAAATATAATTAACATTACAGTAAAACTAGCATAAAACGATTTTCAAAACTGCTCTGGACAAAAATGCGATTTTTTTCGGGAAAGGCGTATAAGGCAAGAAAGGAAACAAAAATTACATTCATAACTGCACAACTATTTTAGAGTGTTTATAAAGTTATGTTATAAAGATCAAATTTTTTAAGTTCCTAGCTAGTTTAATACACAATATTAGATTATTATAACGTTTTTAATGCATTAAAAATATCCAAAAAAAGAGGATACCTACGGAGTTTCTGTCGCCGGTATCTTTTTCGTTAGAGGAGAGGTTAGGGAGAGATTCCTCTTAGAGGATTACAAAATGTTGGTAGATTTTAAAATGAATGGCGATCAATATGTAAAATATATGTTTCTTACGTTAAATAAATGATTCTTAATTTGATTTGACATATGGTATATTGCTCTTATTTTTAATGAAGTGCGTTTTCGCTATTACCCAAAAAGGTACATAATGCCTTACAAAGCAAAGTCAACTGCTGACAAAGCGTTTGACAAAATTGAGCCTCTTGGTCAACATCGTCACAATCTGATGTCTATACTTCCGAGATTTCGTAGATAGAAGAATATCCAGAAAAAATACAGTATCGCGAATTCAGCTTTTGCCAACACTATATCATCCTTCGTTATCCCTTGATTCGATTACGCGGAAAGATGAATCGTATTAAGCGTGACAAAGTGTATGAAAACAAGCCTCGAGTTGCAGGGACCGGGAATCGGACGTAAAATGGCGTGCAGGGAGTCGTATTAAGCTGGTTCTACTGTAAATTACGAATATGATACATATTTACCGTATTCAGCACTCTGATGTTTTGTGGTGATAGTAAGATTTGCCAGAGAACAAAGAGAACTAAGAGCTTCTCCTCTGAACCCATAACTAGATACACCAAGAAGGTCTGAATATTCACTCAGTTTGGATGTATGATATTTTAAGGCTGCAAAAGAAGAAATATACTGAAACTGTGTAATAGTCATATACAGAGCTATTATATTATTAGTTTAATAAATAACTGTTTTCTTTTGTGTCGGGAGTATTTATGGTTTGGTTTTGAGTCATTTTTTTAAAACTTAATGTTGGTGAAAGTTATGATAACCTTTTTTTACTCCATATGAAATCTAAACACAAATGTTTGTATAAGATATGAGGGGTGATTGTCAGGTGTTTGAACCTTCACTTGTGAAATTACCATACAAATTTTGCACGACCGCAGTGTGCAAGTGTGCAAATGCAACCACATTATCTTTTGGTTGGATCATTTGGGATTGGAGGCGGGTAGCAGCCTCCTGAAGGGCTAATGTGTTTAATGACTCATAATTAGTATAAATATAAACTTTTGTTACAATCGTGATAGTCACTAGGTGGAATCAAATCTTTGCTTCCAATATTTGAATTTATAGTGTTAGTGATTTATCTATGAGGAGTTGTAGCAAAAAACACAGATAAGGTCTAGCTTAACGCGAATGTCGGGTCTCTGGATGGCAGACTTGCTAGAAAAACATAATATGTACATAGGTCTCTAGGCTTTGTTTGAACAACATGGTCTTAGCCTATTAGCTAATATAAAGTAGCTAGCATTGTCAGCTATAGAGCCGATGGGTAAAGTTGTTATATGTGCTATATAGAATGTGCCATCAGCCAGAGTGTATGTTGGTTACATAGAACATCCTCAGGCGTAGTGAACATATGTTGTATAGAAGGCTGTCAATAGGCAATTGACATAAATAGTTATCTCTTTCAGATTATGGAACACACAAGTCATACAACACTGGAAGCACTATCTTATTGGGAACTGCCAGGAGATCAGGAAGAGTTTTTTAGTTTAAATCATCAATATTATACCATATCTAATAAACACCCTGTGAACAGCAGTCATTCTTTATTATTTCTGTAGCATAAATTATAATTATTGTTTTTATTGGATTAAGATAACTTTATTTTGACACAAGCATTTCTGACTTTTTAAAAATTTATCTTATTAATTTGTAGGCAATGTGAATTACATAGTATTTGTATTAAGACTTTTGTTTGTCTTTTTGGTAACTTTTTGTGTAATGAATTGTTACCCAAATAAAACAAAGTTATATTTATCGAATTAATTTATAACTTACTTAAAGCGGAAAAATTATCTTCTGTCACACCAGTCCCATTATCTGATACTTCTATGAAATCAACACCATGATTTTTTAATCTAATGTCTATTTTGGTAGCACCAGCATCTAATGAATTTTCTACAAGTTCCTTTACTGCTACTGCTAAGCTGACTACAACCTAAAAAAATTGTCATAAAATTGATAACACTAAAATGTAAACAAATACATGTCATTGCCAAAATAGTTGATTACAAGCTTTACTTGACAGAAATTACACACAAGCTACATCAATTAAACATCTTTATCAATTAGCGATACAAGGGTTATCATTGGCCATAATCAATAGCATTTTACCTGACCAGAACAAATTCTATGCACCGTATTAGCGCTAATGGGTTTTATTACATTTATTGCATTTCCACCATTAAAATATTCTTGGTCCATATTATTTATTAATTCATTGATGAGACAGTAATAGCTATTATATATACAAACAGAAAGTATGAATGATTTGTAAACAAAGTATTACAAAAATCCGTAATCTTTTACTAATCGTTTTTTTTATTATATTTTATCAACTAGTAATTATTCTTTATAAACCTTAACAATAGGGTTGTAAAAAATACCGAATTTTTATTTTAATCGAAATTCAAAAACAATTCGATTATTTGTAGCCGATCATGATTTTTGGATAATCGTTTATTACGTTGATTATTCTCAAATCTTAATGATTGTTTCAAACAATAAAGTAGGTTCTTTTAAAGAATTACACTTAATTTTCCGAATTAGCGAAAAAACAGATTTAGTGCAATAAAAATCCTACACAAACCACCACGGCTACGGGATTACATAGGCTCATCAAAAGTGCTACAAATAATAAATCTGAAGACTTTGTGACATCTCAGTTAAATTTGACCAGCAAGCACCTGGTGATTCCTGCGTCATTAGCTCCCCAACAGCAAAAAGTGGAAATGAACTGAGAAAAACTAAGAATTGTATCTTAGGAAAAAGGTTGCCAAACCTGTTATTCTTAGTAACCAGTGGTGATTTATTTTGTACCCGACTAGCCCAGAAGGAAGGTTATATTTTATGGTAACAAATAAAGTGTAAAAATAATATTTGTTTTTCTAAAAAGAAAAAATTAAAATACTTAATCAATTTAAAAAATAAATATCAATTATTTTTATAAATTAATCGATTTTGTAATAATCGATAATATTGGACAGATACAAAATCGATAATGTAAAAAATCTGGTGACTTTCCTAGATGACAGCTACTGTGGGACTGTTAATGGTTAAATCATCGATATTGACATATGTTAAACATCAAAACATCGATGTCGAGTTATTTGCGAGCCTCCTGCTCTAGAATATTTTCTGAGGAATCTGTAAAGTCCCGAGGGCCAATAGCATGTCTCTACCATGAGGGTTTTAATCGGTCCGGCACTTAATGCTAATGCTTGCACTTTTCTTAAAACAAAAAAGTTCTAAAATCTGAACGTATACACAACATAATAAAATCAAGAAAAGAGCTTATTCCTTCCTTAAAGGCCGGCAGCCCATCTGTAGCTCCTCTGGTGTTGTGGATGTTCGTGGGCGTCGGTGATCACTTACCATCAGGTGAGCCGCACGCTCGTTTGCCCCCTTCTTCTACAAGAAAAAAATCACTGTTAATTTATTATAAAGCATATGTTATTTTTTTGTGTATTATCTAGGTAAATATAATAATGTGTACGGAGATCATGACAACACATAATGATACGTTGACCATCGAACATAGATGTTTACCAGTCGATATAAACATCGATGTCATTATCGACGTTTTTGTAACATCAGCATCCCTAATAGAAATATACTCACAGTCGAGAGTGATTACAGTGCAACCAACTTATCTGTGAAGTGGCAAAAATAGGAACTACTTTCGAGTGTTCCGTGTGTTTTATTGTGATACTTCTGAATTTTAAGCGTTAAATATGCCGAAAGCTATATAAAGTGATGCCTTGAGTATTATTCTAAAGGTGAAATCATTTTTTGAAGAAGAAGCACAGCTGCAGGCTCCTATCATTCCGTTTAATCAAATATACAAACGGATTTCGGCTGCAACAGGTTAGTGTTGTCAGTTTATACTATATAAATTACCCATAATGATAATAGAGATGGAGACAAATATGAGGATTGAACATTTTTTTACATAATAAGATAAAACGTTCTTGTACAAGAGGGGTGTAGCAACCTACAGGCCGATTTGTTATTTTAGACCTGTTTTATGAAGGGTAAAATTTCCTCATATTTCGTCAAATCCAAAAGTAGGATATCAACAATATATTTATAAATCAGTTGTTAGTATTTTAAAATAGTCACTGTTATCATTTAAATTATTGATAACGACGCCCTATCCACAGTCGCCACTCAGCTCTTACAAATATATGAATACAATAAATTTATTTCTACCACACATGTTTAATCACAAAACATTTGTTACAGACGTAAATATTGATCACAAAAATGATGAGATCTCTCGCCTGGTAATAGAATCATTTAAAGCTATTTCAGTTTATGAGTGGAAACAGCACTCTAAACATGTTCGTAGGCTAGAATTTAAAACAGGACATGTATTTAGATGAACCTTTTATAATAAACAAAAACAATGACAAGTGACAGTGAAACTGAGAGTGATTCTGGTAGTGATGAGTGCGGTGAAGTGGAAGGAGTATGGCCTCCCAACCAGGATGATGTTGCACATTCTTCAAAAACTGTGTTTGACCACAATTATTGCAAACGTGGTTTTAATTTTTTTTGTTTTTCCTTTACTTACATCACAACAAGAAGGTTTCAACAATCTAAACGATTGAAAGCCTTAACCTCCTTGTTAAAAGGCAATCGCAGTAGGTAGATACATAACATTATATATATATATATATATATATATTTGTGTGTATATGAATATTATAGATAGAATCCCTATGTCACACAACAGTTGTTTTCCCTATGAATGTGGTGTTATAATTTATCGTATACAAACTAAATAATGTAAATAAAAATGTGTCGACTTTCCCGACTTTTGTGCACATTGGAATTAGTTAGCAACACTGAAACGACGATGGCGACACCCATCAGTTCACAGATAAGTTGGTGACACTGTACGTACATTCTCTTTACCTACAAACTACTAATACTTTCACTATCAGCATGTTGGCCTCAGATTAAGTACTAATAGATGTAGCGTAGCATTCGTGTAATCTGTGTAGTGCCTCTTTCTGATTCAAGTGATAGTAGCCAACGAAAGACATGCTCCCATATTTTTGGGGGATTATAATACTTAAAAGTAAAGTTAATAACCACCTAATAAAATTCTAAACACTATATTTTAATAATGAAAAATAGAAAAAAGAAAAAATCTTCAAGCAAAATGTTCTTGAATTTAACGTTTTATTTTAATTTACGGTTCTAAAGATAAACGGCTTAAATAGGTTTTAGATGGGTATTACTCAGTTTAGGTTGTAAATACATTATTAGCCTTTTAAATATTTTAAACAGTATTTAAAATCTTTATATATAATTCATTCGAGAGAAATATACATTTTTAAATAAAAACTGACATTAAAAATAAAAATAAATCTTTTGTTAGTGTCAGACAATATTTAATTTTAAAACAATGTGATATAATTCATATCTTAATGAATAATTTTTCATAAAATTCTATTGAAAATCTACATTTGTTGGTCTAATGGTCACTGACAAGTTTTATATGTATAATCTAAAAGAAACTAATCAGCATATAACAATATTTTTACTGCTTTCTGATATCTGATAGCCACTACTCGAATTCGTTTTAGATCAATCTGTAAAAATTCTGAGCTCGCGCGGGTTCAGACTTTCTGTACGATGGTCTTTAAGGAGTTGAATCTAAAACACATTGATTCGGGATCCTGTAATGGTTGGTATCCTGCAATCTTTCCAGAGATTCATAATACTCAGCCTGATGGCAGCTAACGACTCTCCCTGCTGTATAAGCAGGTGCAGTGGCAGCAGATCCTGCATGATCTCCTGGACTGCAGTAGGGGTAGTTCTCATGCAGTCTGTGGCAGCCATACAGGCCAGTCTCTTACTCACTGTAGCTTATTTGTAGTTGTGGTATGTTTGGTTTTGGGCCACCACCCTAGGGCGTCGTATCATTGGACGAATGATCCTCTTACACAGCCACAGGATAATCTTGGGAGACAAGCCCCAGCGATTGCCAATCATCCTTTTACATTTCCCAAAAGGTAACGCAGGCCTTGTTGATTTTGTGTTCTATGTGGCTGTTACAGTTTATTTTGCAGTCCAAATAATGCCTGAGTACTGAGCTAAAGCTGTCATACCTAATGACAGCTTTAGCTCAGTACCAGACAGTTTGGGTATATGATGACTGTCCAGCTCACTTATGTGTGAACATCACAATTTCTGTTTTACTTTGAATTTGCTGATGATACTGGCGTATTTACTTCTAATTAGTATTGCTAGATCGTCTGCATAACCTACTATATAGAAATGGTTTAAATTGGGTATTGTAATGAGGTCATTTATGACCATAGAAGCGGTGACAGTTATTATTTCAGGTTATCATCTTTGGTAAACGAACAGTAATTATTCTAGTGCTGAGGTCTGTGGTTATTATATTCTTTGATCGCTCGACTCGAGCATAGATAAAATACCTGGGTATTTGAGACAGCGTGACCAGATTTAGTAGATTTCTACTTTTTTGGTAGATTTTGAGGTACTGGCAATAGAATTTAATATGTAAAAATTATTTTGTAAATTTTAGTAGAATTCACGCTTTTCAGTTATTCTAGTACTTTTTTGGCAATCGGATAAATGCGGGGTATTCCCCCTTTCATCGAATGGATTATAACTATTTAATTTTCATTCTTTTCGTTACCATTCGTGCCGTGAGCATAGAGTGTGATAGACTAGTGGGATTTCCATTATTGAGAATTTTTATAATCGAGTTTAAAATGAAACGTAAATATACAAAAGGATATCGCGATGAATGGGAGCAAGATCCCTCATTTAAAAGTTGGTTATGTAAATCTAAGGTAAACACTACGAGTGCTCATTATAAGCATGCAACTGTGAAGTACTAAGTAGAGTGGCGTCTTTGAAGGAACACATAGCTACATCAAAGCATATAAAAAATATGAAAGTATATTCCGGCATATCTCAGGTATGCAAGTTACTTACGTTAATATGTGGAATGTAATTCTTAGTTAATTATTCTTGTTAAGACTTTTTTTTTAATACTTTCAACTTACGGAGTAGTGAAAACCCGTATTATGTTCTAAAGTTTATGCATTTGATTTCCACTCAAAAGCAGACATTCGCTGTTTTATTCACGTTTATTACCTACGCATTTACATAACAATTACTATACAACTATGTGTTTATTCATGTTAAATGCTATGTAAAAATTGCTTAGTTTTTGATACTATATAGCCCTATATGAAATGTCCTGCATACTTATTTTAAGTAAGCGAAGTTATTTTAAAGGCATGTCACGACTCCAAAATCGCAAAACGTTTTTTTTCTGTAGAAGAACTAAATCTGCCCCAATTGTCTACAACGTCTTAGGCAATAACTTAGAAGAAAAAATGCTAGCAGAATTACGTCCAAGACTGGAAAATGAAACTGAGAGAAGTCCATATTTTCGGTCATTATCGACGAGAGCACAGATGTCAGTACTAACAAGGTACTTACAGCAGCAATAAAGTACTACTCCGAAAAAATGCAATTTCCACAAACAAAATTTTTGTGTATGGTGGACTTAAAATGTGATACTGCGCAGGATTTGTTTGATAGTTTAACATGTGCCTTATCTGAAAGAAACCTTAACATAGCCAATTTAATAGGGTTAGCTGCTGATACCACGTATGTTATGTTCGGCGAAAGGAATAGCGTGGTATCTAAAGTTAGGGAAGTCAATCCAAACTGCATTTTTTCAAATGTATTTGCCACTCAACAAACCTTTCAGTGAGTTATGCATGCAAAAAACTACCTCACAGTAGCCAACGTCCAAGAGAGTTTGCCGAATTTCAAAATTTTGCTGACATTCCAACTCACCATATGCTTCGTCATTATGATATCAGGTGGCTTTCTCTACATCAATGCATTCATAGAGCAGTGGTCTGCATTAAAACTTTTTTTTCAAATTAGTTTTTAGGGAATAAGAATGCAAATGCTACTTGTCAATTTATATTTGATCACCTTAACAGCGATGAGACAAAACTTTATCTTTACTTTTTAGACTTTATATTACCCATAACTACAAAATTTAATGATAATTTTCAAAGTGATCAGACACTTATTCATAAAATTGAAACAGACATACAAAACATGATGAGTTCCATTTTGAGTTGCTTTATGAAGATAAATTAATAAAAACTACTCCGTTTCAGTCAATAGATCCAAGTTCAAGAATGCATTTCCTTCCTATACAAAACATGTACCTGAGCACAAACGTAGCAATGACATTGGAATCATTAAATGATGGATCTTCGAATGAGATTTAAAATTGAAGAATTCCTTAACAGATCCCTGTCATTTTTAATCAAGCTGAGTAACCAATTTCTGCAAAGACATTTGTCGTTCATCGATCCCAAAAAGCAATGTATGATGAATTTCGAACTCTGGTAAGAATACTCCAAAGGTTTCCTAACCTTTAGTTGCAACAGAAAACATGCAAATTGTTGACAATGAATATAGGGAATTAAAATTAGATGTTTCCGTGTCTAATTTAATGTCAACTTCGAGTTCGACGTCTGAAATTTTTATGGTGGATAAATTTTGGAGTGAAGTCAGCCAAATCTGTGATGCGAATAGAAAACCAAAATATAGCAAAAGAGAGGCTATGATAGTTGGAAGGAGGATGTAGCAGATTTGATCCTGACAGAAGTATGATCAAGTTAATGGACTCAAAACAGCTTTATTACAATGTTACCCAACATAAAGACGAAGAATGTTAACTTTAAGTTTCATTTTATTTTATTTTTTTTAATTATATTTTTATTTAGAATTTAATTAAAAAAAACATTGGTTTCTTTAATTAATGGTGGTGTCTTTGTAATTTTTTTTATTTTATCGTTTAATCAAGAAAACATTCATGTAATACGATAAGAAAAAATATAATAGATTTTTAGTATTTACTTGTTCTCTTTTGGTAGAATTCAGTAGCTTTTAACGTCCACAGCAGAAGATTCGTCAAATTAAATCTGGTCACACTGATTCGAGATTCGTGTGCTTTTATCTTGTTATTGTAATTCGGGGTTTTTAAAGGTTTTTTATTATTAAAAAACTTTTACATTCTGATTACGTATATCGCCTTCGAAATGTCTCTAAATACTGCTCACGCTGATCATGGCGTGTTAATACACGCTGGTGAATGGTGAGTCATCTTTATCTATTTGTTTATTAAAAGTATAAAACAAAGTCGCAATCCGCGTTTAGCCGTGTATTATATTCGGTTCGCTAGTTTTTCTGTAACATCTAATAATTTTGTATTTTCGTAGTACCCAAGTTTAGACTTAAAATGGGTACTTAAAAGCAAAAACCAAAACTGCAATATCACCAATTTGTTATGATTGTATTTGTGGAAAAATTGAGGAAGTAATTAGTTATTGTCAATTGGATGATTTTTTATTCATACAATATTCTGTAATCATACATTCTTTATCAGCCCATAGCTCTTTCTCGTTGGACCTGATGCATATTCGGGAATGAACAAAGGAATGGATTATAAAAATTGAATCCAACAAAATTTACTGTTTTCACATTGGTTTGGTTGTAATAACTCAGAATAAAATAAATAAGTTGTCAATCTAACACCTCTCTAAAATCTAAACAAGAAATTTGTCTGCTACTATTACTTCATATTTAAATTGGATTGAGCAAAAGCTCAACAACAAAATCAAAATTTACACTGAAACTGTTGGACTACTCATTCCAAGTGTGTTCCACACCTTCAATCCTTTCTTTGTAAAGGATATTGACCTACTAGAAATTGTTCAAATAAATCCCCCCAACTTCTGTAAAATGTCCACAAGAAATAAAAATAGACTTAAAATGCTTAATCTTCACACATTACGGCAAGGGGAAATTTTATACCACTTTTATAACACTAGTGACATTTTTACTGCATGAAAAGGCAAGGCAAATCTTTGTTGTGAGTATGCTTAATCTTTCCTGGTTACACATGCCACTCTTAAAACTAAACTGGCTTTTGGCAAGTATGCCTTTTGTTTTCTAATAATCATTCCAAATGGTTTTTTAAGAGGTGTTACATGATTTTAAATAAAGTGGAGGATAAGGCAGTAAAAGAATAGGAGGAAGAGTCATTACGTTCATTATGGGGATAATTATTTGGGTTCTTCATGACTCAGGAATGCAACCAGATGAAATTGGATTTATGATTGAGAGTAAATAGGAGATAATGACTCCCAAAAATGAAGCCACCCAGGAACTCATTTCTTGTAGTCCTACAAATCCATAGTAAGGTTTTTTTATGCATTTTTATTTCTTTGGTGAAAAGTTTTGATTTGACAGCAGTGTAGTATTTAAGCAAGTTTGACAGATTTTAATTTAATAAAATCACACACAGCTTTGAGCCACCTACTATCAATCATCTTATATTGTTTTTATGCAAAAATTGTGTAAATTTGTGTAATGGAGTAGAAAAACCACCTATCAGTTAGTAGGGGAAACACACTTCCAATTGATAAAATGTAAAACATGTACATGTGTTTAGAGTTTTAATAGATTTACTTAATTGTTCATGACCATGTGTACTAATCAACACAGTGATGACAGATATCCTTCATTTAACAAAATATTTATATAGACATACTATCTCTATCACCATAAAAATCATGATTTTATGACATGATCACAAAGTATGATGTAGAGACTCCTTTGTAGCATTTATCTTATTTCTAGGGGTTATTATCATCAATGTATTCCTTAATATTACAAACCTTTATAAACAAATAGACTTTTTAACCTGTTGATAGTAAGACTGTGACTTTGTAAGACTAAAAACTAACCTAACATGCATGTGGTACACTATCCTAGTAAATTAACGAGGCTTTGGGGATCAAATGATGGCTATCATTATTCACAATATTCACAATATGTATGTGGTAGGGCCAAGCGGCGCTTTATGAAATTCAATGTGAACACCAGTCACGAGACCATGGGTGGAACTAACACTGGCAAGTGTTTTCAAGATGTTCATTATTAGCCTATTTATGATAACTGTTGAACATAGGCCTCTTACAAAAGCACCAGCAAAAGCACATAATTTCTTGAGGGGTTTGCCCATACTTATACTGTGCAGATGGCTTGGTGAGGGCAGGTTAAATATTATAAAACATTTATGTTAAGTTATTTAACTTGTTCATAATTTTATTATTAGGTATCAATGTTTGTATTAAACAAAACTTATTATTTCAGTATTATATTATTTTCTGATAATATCACTGTGGAATTTTATGGAAATGAGACAGCTGAATTTAAGGGAACCAAAAATGGTCGCATGTATCTCACAACTCATCGGATGATTTACAATTCAAAGAATACATCTGATCCCATGAGATCATTTAGTTTTCCCTTTATTGCTTTACAAGATGTAAGTACATTTTTTTATTTACTTATAAAATGAAATATATTTAATGTTCTAATTTTTATAGAGACTTCAACTAAGATTATGAATTCCGTTTATTGCTTGGCTTGCTATAAAAAAATTTAACAAGCATTTATTTCTCTTAAATATTTTTTCTGAATATGAAGAAATAGATAATTATACTATACTAATACTTTTTAGGTAACTGTTGAACAACCCATGTTTTCTGCAAACTATATTAAAGGCAAAGTGAGGGCACAGCCTAATGGTAACTTTATTGGAGAAGTTAAATTTAAATTAACATTTAAATCTGGAGGTGCTATTGAATTTGGTCAAGCTATGCTTAAAGCAGCTCATTTAGGTGAGATTTTATTTAACTCTACATACATTTTATAATCATTTATTTGTTTGTTGTATTGGTTAAACTCAGTAGATAATAAAATAATAACACTTATTAGGATAGTCTGGAACAGAAGTTCCTAACCACCGAAAAGGCAGTGGTTTAGAAAAACACCTCCTTCAACACAAAAAAATTTGTTGAATTTATCTGTTTATTTATCTATTAACAATCATGGAAAAGAATCATAATAAACCGTTAACAATAAAATTATTAAAGTTATATTAAAATTAAACTCGAAATTAATAAAATCTCAAAAGAATCAATGAGGTGGTTGATACTGGTAGAGGTTTAACAATTTGTTACCGTCGGGTTCCTATTTTGTTAAAATCAAAGACTGATTGTCTCTTTCTGTTATGTGTAGCTTGTCCTCTTTTTTGGCAGTAAATTGACTAATGCTCTGAATACAGACTCAGCAATATAAAACAAAGGAAATGAGATAAAAGACGTACTATTGCCCACAATTTATATTACGAAACTGTGTGTTTGTATTTTAGTCTGAGTTCTTCGTTAGTAGTGAGTTACTATGAGTTCCTATTCCAAATTTAATGATTCTACAGTATCAGCACATGCAACAGATTTTTTAACCCAAATTATATTCATGGAAAATGCTCCCTAAAATAAATGAATGGCTAAGTGTGGGCAATAAGTAAAATCGTATTTTGCAGAGACTGCTGACCTCTACCAAGATTTCTTTTGCAAAGAAGTTTTCCTTCAAAAGCAGCTATGATGGTTTTTACTTTAATTAAATTAAACTCATCACCTTGCCATTGTAAACTTATTAAATAATTTAAACGAGTCTGTTAGATAAGCTACGTAATTTTTTGTTTAAATCAGTCTGCAACCAATTTTTCTTCTCAGTCTTCAAGAAAGTCCAGCATTGAGTCAAGTATATTGAAAAAATGCAGATAAACACTTTTATAAAGTCAACATGCTTCTGTATGCACCAACAAGCGATTGTAATCTTCATAATTCTCACTACAAGGCTGACTAAATACTTGGTCATTTAATGAATTTTCATTTAAAGAATTTAAGTAATTGCATAATGATATTTCAATGTCTTTTGCCATTTCACCTATGCTTTTGCACTGAATTATTTCTGAGAAGACCTTTTTTGATGATATCTGATCGTGTCTTATGATGAAGAACATTTTTAATTATCTCTTTGACTGTTGACTTAATTTTAGTCATACGACATATAAAAATCACGAGTCACGACTATTTAACAAGGTGGAGCAAAAAAAAAGTAATAAAACATTCCTAGACCAATCCCTTTCATAGGTTTGATTTTATGCATGTATGTTGATGCCGGCGCACTTGCTCATTCAACAAACAAGTCACAACAAATTTGATTGAATAGATAGACCGCGTGTTTGTCTACCAACTTGCAAGGACTTGTCACCGTCAATCTATTCTAAACAAATTATATATGTATTAGATATACAACTTAAAAATCCGAAAAAATAAGATGTGTGATTGAAGTGTCATTACTTTCATATAAAGCTTGCAATGATGAAAAATTATCATCTACGGGAAAAGCCTGTAAAATCTCATGGGTACCGACAGATTTTTGGATTAACCATCTCAAAAAATGACATGCCGAAAATGCACACAATGATGACGAGTAGCAGCGCATAAGGTGCGAAAAGTCTGATATTGAGATTGCAAACCAGCATGCCTAGCGTAGCGATTATGACAGATCCTCCCTAATAAGAAAGGCCTATGTTTGTTGTATATTACGTCAAATAATTATAAGATTTTATATATGTATTTACATACATTACAAATACATATGTTCGCGAATATTGAGAATAAGTTTATTAATTTTATAGCTTCACGACACGCAGCAGCCGGTTCTCCTCCACCACCGTATATGCCACCCACTGGACCCTGGTATGCAGCCCCGCCCCCTGCATATGCACCACCCCAGCAAGGTTACTATGGCTGGGTTCCTCCTTACAGTGTGAGTATACAGATAAAAACAATGTATAGACAGTTACTAAATTTTGTAATTAATAAAAGTGTTTACCGTGTGGCATCGGCGTAAGAATCGTCACACCCTTTCTTCCCGAGGGTGTCGTAAGAGGCGAATAAGGGAAAGCCTGGAAAATCGATGTGGCTATCGGCAGATGGTGGGCTAACCTGCTCATAAATGGTAGATCAAAGCAGACAGATGATGGGCAGCAGGGCCTAAGGTGTGAGACGTCTGGAATTGCGATCGACGATCAGCTTGCCGAATGTGGCGATCATGGCAAATCGTCCTTATGGGAGAGGCGTAAGCCTTGCAGTGGACTATTGACAGGCTGCTAAGTTTAAAGGTGATTGATGAATCAATGTTCGGATGAATTATTCACTTTGACCAGCATGCAGGTTAATGTATGCAGTTTGAGAAAAATCTGATATACCTATTTCCTCTTGCATTTTTTAATTACCTTTATTGAGGTTCCAGCCTAAGTGCTTAATATTTTGGTTTAAAACAATAGAAAAATTGTTAAATTTTATCATTGCTTAAAAATACCTAATCTTTTTTTTTCAAGTAAGTATGTTGATGGAACTTACTTAACTTATTTCTTTAGTTTGTGTGCCAACTTTAAAAGGCACTTATATGGTAAATAAAAGGACACTAACATCAACATAACTTTTCAATGACTTTGTTATAACTGAATTTGTTTAGACTATTATTTAAATAAATATATATATATATATACAGTGGTGGTCGTATAAGAAACACTACCAACGGTCCTTGACATGATGTAAGATACTTCACCGCAATCGTTTTTATTTTGAAATTAAACAATAAATAGGACAACAATATGTTCAACGATTTATCATTTATTAGAAAAACAATATAAATCCCATTACACAAGTGCAGTTTCCATATTACATTCGGACAAACATTTAAATCAGTTTTAAGGTATGAACACTAATGGTCAACTAATTAGAAACAGCAACAAAAAAGTATAAAAAACAATTTTTTTAAGTATTTGTAATTAGTTTGTTATTTACGAAATAGCTACTATCCACAGTCTATCAATAGTTATAATTAATATTTAGTGGCGTATCCCTTATTTTCAATAACAGCACAGCAATGACGTGGCATTGATTGAATCAATTTCATACATTTTTCTAGGGGGATTAAATTCCATGCTCCAACAAATGCTTCATATAGTTCGTTTTGACTGGTGTTACGTTTGTTTGAGACTTTCTTTTTAACTAGCTAACTAACTAACTAGAGATTTTCTATCGGGTTTAAATCCGGATTATTTGCTGGCCAGTCTAAAACGGATATACACTGTTCGCTAAGAAAACATTGACGCTATTGGCCATGTGTTTAGGGTCATTGTCGTGCTGAAAGATCCAGGTTACAGGCAAATAATCGTCCGAGTAGGGAATCATTGTGTGCTCTAAGATATTTTTGTATTGCCATTGATCCATTGTACCTTCAATCTTCCGAACGGGTCCAACTCCACATCCGGAAAAACACCCTCAAACTTTAATGTTACCGCCACCGTGCTTGACTATACTCCTTGTGTATTTATACTTAATTACTTTTTTCCGTTCTATTTTTCATCAGTATAGTTGACCATTATTGTTCATACCTTAAAACTGATTTATATGTTTGTCCGAATGTAATATGTAAACTGCACTTGTGTAATGGGATTTATATTGTTTTTCTAATAAATAATAAATCGTTGAACATATTGTTGTCCTATTTATTGTTTAATTTCAAAATAAAAACGATTGCGGTGAAGTATCTTACATAATGTCATGGACCGTTGGTAGTGTTTCTAATTATACGACCACCACTGTATATTAAAACTGATGAAAATGCTAGATGGTATATTATGGTGACATCGAGCTGGTCTAATAACGGAGCTGGAAGGTGAGTAACGGAACCCTTGAATGGCTTCCCAAAACCCATCTAGTATGGGCTCATTAGATTTGCCTTATCAAGCTCTATTAATTTCTCCTAATGAAAGGGGGAAGAAATAAGCGTGAATATTATAAAGAGTGTTTTTAAACTATATTTTTATTATATAAACAAGTCTTGTGTAGTAAGTAAAAAAAAGTAAAGGCAAATTTTTAATTTTTTTCGCCAGGCTTTCCCCGATCAGCCAGCACCTAACTCTGTGTTTGTATCAAACAATCCGCCACCCTACCCTGGCATAGCTGGTGCAAATTACCCTGCCGGACCTGGTTTTTCGGGAGTTGGCAGTCCTTCTGGTGGACCCCCCGGTTATCCTGGTAATGCAGAGGCTTCACCTCCCGGATATCCAGGCAACGCTAGTGCTCCGCCACCAGGATATCCAGGAGGATTTGCTGCTCCTGGTGCAACTACTGGCATGTCTTCACAGGGTATGATTAGATGTTTTTATACACTGTCTATAATGTATTTTGTTTTCATTGCGGTATTTTTTTAAGTAAATGTTATAGTCATAATACTCTTCTTGAATCCTTTTTTGTACCAAGATTTTATATTATCATTAAAATCAATGCATTCATTATTTTAGTAAGACTGCTAGTTTTATGCTAGGTTAATGCGATTGTGTCTTGATATAACAAAATATTAGATTTTTGTTTTTTTAACCATGCCATAACATTTATTAAATATTTAGTTTGAATTAAGCAGTATTTCAATAATTTAAACGTAGAAACATCAAACAACTTGTGTTAGAATAGTTGGTTGGTTGCAATAGATAACATTTTATTTCAGATGCTAAAGCTGCAGAGGCAGCTCAAAGTGCATACTATGACCCAAATCGGCCACAGACAGCTTACGTCCCACCTCCATATAATGTAAGTATGATTAATTAAAAAAATATGTTTTGACTTTTGTTAAACATTTTATCTATTTTTTGAAATATCTGAATAAGGACTTAGTAGGTACATATTTTTTTTATTCTAATATAAGTATGACAAATACTTATATTTAGTTATATCAGACAGAAAATTAGTAAATTCAAATTTTACAGGATCAGCCACCAACTTATCAAGAGTCTACATCGAAGAAAGAAAACTAAAGCACTGTCCTCACTTCTACATGTCTACGCCTCTCCATTCTGTATCGAATGAGGCCATTAAGGAATAATGTGCAATGTATATATATATAATTATATATATATAATTGATAAGTTAATAAGCTTTGCTTAATTTCATTAAATATTTAGTAACATTCCTTTCACATACCCTTGCAAGCATTTAATATGCGAAGGTGCTACATGTGTAAAATTAAAGTAAAAGTATTATCCCTTGATGTGTCATAACAATGTAATTTCTTTTGTTGCAACATGTCATGATTTATAAAAGTATAGTAGTTGTTACATGTATAGATGTTTATAAAAATAATTATTGTATGAGACTATCAAAATGTGATACTTTTTAATATTTCATAATTGTTGCTTTGATGTTTGAAAAAAAATTGTAGGTGCTGTGATCACTTAAAATATCTTATTTAAACTATGGTTATCCTAAATGTAAATTTATTTATGATTATTTTGTGATTTAAATACACTGTATTATGCAAATCAGTTTTTATTAGCCAGAATTGAATGAAATAATTTTAATGAATAGAATGTGCCGTGCCGTCACGTGGTACGTGGTAGCACCGCAATCTGCTTCCCTTGGCTATCGTAAGAGTCGACTAGGGTAAAATTCTTTAAACCTCATGGCGTCCATCAGATGGCGGATTAACTATTCCAAAATTAGATAAATCTAAATATTCTCTCTCGTCTCGATGACTAGCAGCAGCGTCTAAGGTGCTTATTGCTTGGTGTCCGCCATGGCCAAACCGCCTGCAGAGAGTGGCGATTATGGCTGCTGAAGAATGCGTAATTAATGAGCAAAAAGCTTTGCCTTATTTACAAGCGTGGTAGAGCCGAGCGGCGGCTTTAGCTGCTGCTCGAATGGGCCGGCTCGACCGGATTGGTACCACGGCCTCGCAGAATACCGGCGTGAAGTAGAGGCATCTTGTGCTTCTGCGTTTCGTTCGGTGAGTGAGTTAACCGGAGGCCCACAGCCCTATTCCCTCCCATCTTCCAAAAATCCTTGAAGACCGGCAGCGCACCTGCAGCATCTATGGTGTTGCAGATGTATGTGGGCGACGGTGGTCACTTACCATGAGGTGAACCGCTTGCTCGTTTGCCGTCTCTTCCATAAATAAAAATAATTGCCTTACACAGAAAAATATGACAAAAGTTTTAGAAACAGTAGTATAGTTATTTGTTTCTATTGAAAAGCAAGTAATTTAAATACCAGACCTATGAACAACAGTAGGCTGTTAACTGGATGATGGAGAAAGTAAAGAAGAAGCCATAAATATCTCACAGCTGGGCAAAAGCGCCCAGTAAGTTTGATATGGTTTTGGGAGGCGGAAAGATAAGGCCACACTACTCAAGAGGGGGTTGATGATCAATTGATCATTCTCCAAATATTCTTTTCAGGGTTCCCTACAGAGCCCTGTTATTAATAATAAAATTGACCATATGCCGATACTGTTAAACTTAGGTGTGACATTTGATCAGCATTTACCATGGTCCACGCGCGGCGCTGTGATTAGTCGAAAAATTCACTTTACCTTGCTTTCGCTGAAGTGCCTTCAAAATGTCTTTCCTTTTAAAACTAAAATCACACTGGCACTTATTCTTATTCAGCCCATACTTAATTATGCTGATGCCTGTAATTTGGGTGCTACAGTTGATCTACTAAAAAAACTTGAACGCTTGCAAACTCTGTCAATCCGTTTCTTCTTGGGACTCAAGAAATTTGACCGAATATCTCAGTTTCGCAAGAACCTCAAGTGGCTTCCAATTCAACTTCGTAGGGATGAGTAGTGCTCTTATACAAATGCTGTTTTAATATTTTTCTGACCTTTTGTGTGAACATAAATAAAAAAAAAAATTATATTGTGTGGTTGTACGGATGTCCGGAGCCCGCGATGCACAAGTTCGTCTCGCAAACCGGATTTTTTTATTATTTCTCAGCATGCAGATAATTTATTCCTCTATATATTCAACCGTGGTATATAGTACAGTCACTATGTTGTTTTCAAGATCGAACACCGTGATTTGATCCCAGGTCACTTGCGCACGAAATTAAACGCCCTTTTGAATGCCCTGAAATCTCATCGCTACTTCTAATGTCAGTTTGTTTATAGCACCGAAAACTGTGTGATATTTAAGTTTGTAATTATGACTCTTAACATATTTTTATACTGACAAACTGTTAATCTTCCATGAAATTAAAGAGAAAAATAACAGTCCTATACACAAGCATCAGAGATGTGCCGGTGGGCATGACTTCGTTCTCGATCCGTGTTTTACGAGAAATCAAGCTGGGAAAATAACGTTTAGATCACTTATTTTGATCAATAATGTACTCTATGATTTTAATCCTCATACTGGATTCTTGCCGCCTGTCGACTTGCAAGTAACAAATATTAAGTGTGTATTATACGGGGTTCAATACGATCGGATCAGAGTAGAGTAGATTATTCTGTTTTATATCCTCGATTCAAAGCCAATGTTTGCACGCAATTATATTCGCGTAATCTTACTTGGCCGCTCTGTACGTAGGCAAAGGCAAGGCCGGACGGTCGCGCATGTAGAGTCGTGATAAAAGCTTAAATGTAACAAATCCTTAATCCAAAATTTAATTATGTAATTTATATGAAACTGTCATGAAAATTACTGAAATTATATTTTATTACCGTTTGATATACTACAGGCTACGTCGTCGGTGAGTGATGTTTTCCCCATTGGTGTTGATACCGAATCCTTTCCTGTTCAACAACTGGAAAACATTTTACAATACAACGGTGAAGAGATATCACATATACCTTTCTGCAGTAAGATCGGTTTCGTACTTTGGTTCTGAACTTGGATATGCACGCCATAGCATTGTGCTCGTCTTTAGGGTACCTTCCCGTATCTTATGTAACGCATATGTAATAAGTAAGGGTCAGATGCAATATCAGAAATACAGGACCAGACCCAGAAACCAAATTTTTTTTGCACAAATATTGATTTCGAGGACGAACTCAGGACCAATGTCTCAACAATCATGTGCGCTAAACACTAAGCCAGGAAGTCGTCATTATAATAATATCAATTTTTTTTATTACTGATTAGTGTATTGTAAAATGGGTGTGAATACTTATTATGGGTTCAATTCGTAGTATTTGGAAACTACTACGAATTGAACCCATAATATTTTTTTGTTACTAGGGCCTTATCCGCTATGCTAACAATTTAATAAAAAAAAAATCCGTGTGACATATTTCTCCCTAAACATTACATCGTGTAATTTTTAACATGCTTTAATTTACCCAAGACATGGTTACCAATAAACGAAACTGTCTTAATTGTGAAAAATAACACTGTAATTTTGTCGAGGGATTACTTCACACGGAATTGTTGTGAAATTCATTTATGGCAAAGCGGATAAGGCCCCAGAATTGCCTTCCGCTTACGAAAATAATATGACGTATATTATAATGAAAGATTTTATTAGACTATTACATATTTAGCTGATTAAAGAAACACATGGTAATCAAGGGCTAATTATCAGATCGTTCAGTTTATCTAAATATTACAAAATAACACAGCATTTTTTCTTTCTATGCCAACGTGATTCCATTGATCGTTTTTTATAAGCACTACGAATGCGTTTTCTATGAGTTTTTTTTGACCGTTTATTACCCTGTCTTGAATCTCTAGATTGAATCCTAGCGCAGTCGCAAGGCATACCCGCCATGCTGACAGTCTCCGAGGCGCTGGGGCATTTGCTTTTTCGCTTTATACATTTTTTGTAGCATTTGTCTGGTTGTGGACATGGTGCAGGTCGAGGTCTATGTCTGTGCACACTGCACGTCGGTGCGGATACGCAAGGTTTCAAGCTTTTCGTAGAGTATACAGCTGAAAATTTACAAAAATGTTTAAAATTAAGTTGGTAATGCATGACCTATTATATTAGTTTTGGTTTAGAATAGGTAAAAAATCAAACCACACTCGTGATAGGTAAAGGATTATTATATTTTTGAGTGAAGTAATAATAAATAGGTATTTTCAGTTGAGT
Organism: Bhutanitis thaidina; assembly: GCA_029286595.1. Classification (NCBI taxonomy): domain Eukaryota; kingdom Metazoa; phylum Arthropoda; class Insecta; order Lepidoptera; family Papilionidae; genus Bhutanitis; species Bhutanitis thaidina. Next base: position 6,504,161 of record JAGSMS010000010.1, read on the forward strand.
TTGGGACGAAATCAGATTGATAGGATGGAGTATTTCAGTAAAGAACATAAACAGAAGTATTTCTTAAAGTTTTCAACTAGTAATTTACTAACACAATATAATAATTATATGTATATAATAATTATAAAACTAAACAATTTTAATTTAGGCTGTAAACAAATTAGAAGCTTATAAAATTATTGTACAAAATAAATGCCAGAAAATTTTTCAGCAGTTTTCACGATAATTTACAAGATTTCACAGCATTTTTCTTTCTATGCCAACGTGATTCCATTGATCGTTTTTTATAAGCACTACGAATGCGTTTTCTATGAGTTTTTTTTGACCGTTTATTACCCTGTCTTGAATCTCTAGATTGAATCCTAGCGCAGTCGCAAGGCATACCCGCCATGCTGACAGTCTCCGAGGCGCTGGGGCATTTGCTTTTTCGCTTTATACATTTTTTGTAGCATTTGTCTGGTTGTGGACATGGTGCAGGTCGAGGTCTATGTCTGTGCACACTGCACGTCGGTGCGGATACGCAAGGTTTCAAGCTTTTCGTAGAGTATACAGCTGAAAATTTACAAAAATGTTTAAAATTAAGTTGGTAATGCATGACCTATTATATTAGTTTTGGTTTAGAATAGGTAAAAAATCAAACCACACTCGTGATAGGTAAAGGATTATTATATTTTTGAGTGAAGTAATAATAAATAGGTATTTTCAGTTGAGTTTGGGACGAAATCAGATTGATAGGATGGAGTATTTCAGTAAAGAACATAAACAGAAGTATTTCTTAAAGTTTTCAACTAGTAATTTACTAACACAATATAATAATTATATGTATATAATAATTATAAAACTAAACAATTTTAATTTAGGCTGTAAACAAATTAGAAGCTTATAAAATTATTGTACAAAATAAATGCCAGAAAATTTTTCAGCAGTTTTCACGATAATTTACAAGATTTCACAGCATTTCTTCTTCTTTTTTAGTCGACCTCTATGTCCCTTTCCGACGCAACATTGAGTGTTGGATTTAGGTGTGCCTTGCTTTCTTACGTAGTTGGTGTAACTGTGACTCCCGGTCAACCTATCTTTTTTCTTCATTTTTGCCTCTTTCGACTTTTTCTTCAAAAAATTTTCAATACTCTTGACTTTTCTTGGATTTTCAGCACCCTTAAATTTTCCGCAACTTGTGCATTTTGATTTGGACCTTGTGGCCATTATAGAAACAGCGCTCTGGCAAGGTTTTATACCCTTGGAAGTAGTTTTTCTCAGACATCGCTCTGGGTTTTGACATGGTGGGGGTGTAGGGTGGCATCGCACTGGTGCGCATGACGCTGATGGAGTGCATGGTGGGTGTATTGAAGGAGCCATCGACGCAGGTTATTACTCTGCAACAGAGTGTGTAACTTGATTATTCGCAACTACAAACTAAACAATTTTTAATAAAGCCAGGACTACCTACTGCACTGCCACTCATGTAAAAGAAAAAATAGTACCTAGTGAATTAAATTGTTGAACTTACCTATCGGTTTTATTACCACCAATTCGTACTTATTTTTCCACGGATTCAAGGCGGAATTATCAAAAACTAATAAAACTACATTAAAACGCGCGAACAAAGTAGAGTATTATAAAGCATGTAGGCGTACTCACAATATTTACTCATGATATATTGTAACTTCTAGTAATTTGACCAGACACAGAGTACTGTAAATACGGACCTTTCTCCAGCTTCAGTTTTTACACTAAATTTAAAAGAAAAAAGTGTTTTAAAATTTAGTTCCTTTTTAATTTAATAGTATGTAAACAAATATAACTAAACTGAAATAAAGAGTAAATTTTTAACAATTATACTTTTCTAAGGGAATAGTACAACTTCATCAGACCATGCAAGCAGAGTTTGATTTCAAATTAAATACGATAATTTATGATTTATTATATAAAAATTACTTTTTATAATACATTGCAGCCGATCCTTTGTTAACCTTATAATATGAGAAGTAGATACATGAGTGGCAGTTGATTAAAGTTGATTGGGTCCTATATAAAAAGTTGTCAAAGTTGGTCTGTACAGAATAGATTATTTCGTAACTTACCCATAATAAATATTTTCAAATCTAAATCCGGATGTGTGTTGTTTTATATCATTACTGTAAAAGTTTATTTAGTGCTTCTTGAAAATTTTTGATTTTTGTATTGAGTGACATTAAATATTTTTCATTATTGTTTTTTTTCTATATTCAACGATGACTTTGTCACTAATCTTCTTACAACGTTTGGAGATGGACAGTTAGCAGTGTATTCTTAGGTTCTATAAACTAGGAAGGCACAATATTAAAAAAAAATTAAAACGTGTTTTTATATTTGATCTGGTTTATTTGTAAGACAATTTAAGGTTCATACATACAAATTAATTTGAAAGAAGTGATAAATTGCTATGTTTAATGTGTTTTGCTAGGTATTGTAATTAAAATTATTTCTATAACTTATTAGTAAATAGTTTCGTTTCGCTAAAAAAAAATCACAATAATTTGTTTTATTCTCGTCAATAAATGATTTACTTCCCTTCGGCTCTCTCTCAGAGTTACGGATAGCGAGTTACTCAGCCTCTTGGAAGCATCCACGTTCCTTAAAGTTATTAGCAATGTAAACCAAAAAGTTTACAAACATTTATCATTCTATGTTTCTTTGACTCTTGCTAAAGTTGATTTAGTCTCCGATTTCGATTCTCAAATTTGGCAAATCACATAAGATGTTATGTTATCAATGGCCCGTCTTCCTGGCCACCTCTCATGTAACATGTCACTAACATTCAAACTTGTAATACTGAAGTTTAATTTATCACAAACGCTAAATATATGGTCAAGCTTTTGCTAGACGTAGGCCTGAAAAATTTGCAGGCCAAAGAGCTTGGATAAAAATCGCTACCAAACATTATAAAACTGTGCTTATTGCAGAGACATCGCAACCTGTGTGAAACCCTAATGATCACATGGTATGAATATTATGCATTTTTTTTTTAAATAATAGTAGGGAAAGAGCAAGATGGAAGAAGCGGGCAATACGGAAATTATCTACTTACCCCTAGGATTCCCAAACTATTTTGGGCAAGAGACTCCTTTTCCAAAATGAACTGATACATCAGACCCCCATAGCCAAATTAATCCTATCTCTAGTTTTTTTACTATTTTACAACTGCGGTTGGTTAAGTGAGTAAGCTTGACATCATTTTCTCATCAAAATGAACGAAATAAATAGGCATAAAACGTAAACGTAAATATCAAGTGTAATTAATAATTCAAATTACGTCAAAATACTTAAATTGGTTATTATTTAAAAAAAAACAAAATCGCCAAAGTAAAGATAAAAAAAATCAGTGTAATTAATGAACCTGGTGACTTTCTACCAATCTAGATAAATCCGGTTCAATATTAGTGAGTTGCAGTCGTAGATTTCCGCGTTTCTTGATTTTCAAACGGTTTCTTTGTTTTGTCAAATGTTTGTAACCACACAGAAGCCTTTTTCGATTAAGTATGATGATGGAAAAGCGAAATGGCATTTTTCAGCAATGTTCCACAATGCAGGATAGCGTATGTTGCGTTGCGTTATAATCAGAACTTATGATAACCTTGGTTGACAATTATGATTTTTAAAAGAACCGCCTTTATCGTATGATTGACGCATGCGCATGACAATTATATGTGAATAATTATTTAGGTAAATGAAAATTGTTAATTAAACAAAAATAGACACTTTACCGTTAGAACAAACGTATTTTATAAAAGAACAAACGTAAATGAATATTTACGGACTCGTAACATTATAAAAAGCTTATAATTAGCATTTGGGGGGCTAATTGGAGACCGCATTTTTTTTTCTTTTTTTAAATAAACAAGATACGAACAAACAATTATTTATATCGAACAATCAAGAACAAACGACGAACTAACGATATGTGTAAACAAAAATTAGAAAATTAGTAAAAAAAAATTGTTTTAGGCTCTATATTTTAGTTTAAACAGCCATGTTTGAACTGTCGCGAGACGCCTGTGAACTTAATGTAATACCTTAGAAAAAAAAATTATATATCTATAGCAAAGAAGCTCATAGAAGGAACATATATGAAATATGTTTCGCGAGTTATTACTTATGAGGATTCTCAATTTGTTATACTATTTGTTAGTGGAACTGAAATATAATTTTTTTTAACGTGGTAGAGCCAAGCGGCGGCTTTTGCTGCCGCTTGGCTTGGCTTGGAATGGGCCGGCTCGTCCGGATAAGTACCACGGCCTCGCAGAATACCGGCGTGAAGTAGAGGCATCTTGTGCTTCTGCGTTTCGTGCGGTGAGTGAGGTAACCGGAGGCCCTCTCCCCCCTCCCCCCATCCCCGCGTATTCTGGGGGGGGGGGCAATATTCCGCTCTCTTTCCTTCCTACTCGAGGCAAACGCAGCAAGGAAACTATGGCATCCCCTACCGCGCTCGCCGTGGATTTCTGCAATATCAGGGGACTCCACTCGAATCTTAGCGCCGTTCATTACCATCTTGAAACGGCGAAGCCAGCCTTGCTTTTTCTTACAGAGACTCAGATATCGTCTCCGGCTGATACCTCTTATCTCCATTACCCGGGGTACAAACTAGAACACTCCTTTGTGCCCCGTGCCGGAGTTTGCGTATACGTCAGAGATGATATCTGTTCTCGACGCCTCGGTAGTCTTGAAGGTTTGGACCTATCTACCGTTTGGCTGCGCATCGACAGCGACGACCATCCGCGCGTCTATGCGTGCCTTTACAGGTCCCATAGCGGTAATACCGTAACTGACCGACTCATCGACCACATCCAAATGGCTACAGATTGCGTGCTACAACAGATCCCATCCGCAGAGATCGTGATTCTCGGCGATTTTAATGCCCACCACACCGATTGGCTCGGTTCTCGCATAACCGATCATGCGGGGAGATCTGTTCACGACTTTGCATTAGCATATGGCCTGACACAACTGGTAACCTCACCGACGCGGATCCCAGACGTGGAAGGTCATACACCTTCCCTGTTGGACCTTTTGCTGACCTCACACCCGGACGGATATTTGGTCTCAGTCGATGCCCCTCTTTGCTCGTCGGACCACTGTCTGATCCGGAGTGTAGTGCCTATCGCGCGCCGATCCCGAACGCGATCTGCGGACTTCCGCCGTGTGTGGCACTATAGGTCGGCAGATTGGGATGGAATGCGGTCTTTCTTTGCTTCCTACCCATGGGGCAGGTTTGCTTCTCGCTGGATGATCCCAACGCCGTTGCAGATTCTGTCACCGATGTGGTACTTCAGGGAATGGAACTTTTTATTCCGTTCTCTGCAGTGCCTGTCGGAGGTAAATCCCAGCCTTGGTTTAGTCGCACCTGCAAAATAGCGTCACGCCGAAAGCGGAAGTGCTACCAGGCCTGGGCCGATGCATCGGCGTCTCGGGATGCAAAAACCAGTGCTCTTAAAAACGAGTACAACTCTGCCTCCAGGTCCTTCAAAAGAGTTATCGCTGCGGCAAAGTTAAAGCACATTGGCAGAATTGGCGAGAGATTAGTTCGCCTCCCATCGGGATCCCGCGCATTCTGGTCTCTCGCCAAGGCTGTCCAGGGGAATTTCTGTCAGCCATCTCTCCCATCTCTACACAAGGAGGATGATTCGCTGGCCCATACTGCAAAAGAGAAAGCCGATCTCTTGGGCTCTCTTTTTGCATCCAACTCGACTCTTGATGACCGGGGAAACTCTTCACCTACCATCCCGTGGTGTAAGTGCTCCATGCCGGAAATTCAGTTTCTGCAGAGCTCAGTGCTTTCCGGCACTCCTACTCTTCAGGCGTCGTCCCGGAATCTTGGAAGACAGCGTTTGTGCATCCAATACCCAAAAAAGGCGACCGCTCTGATCCGTCCAACTACAGGCCTATTGCCATCACCCCCTTGTTATCTAAAATAATGGAGTCACTCATCAACACCCAGCTCCTGAGGTACCTGGAGGAACACCAGCTGATCAGTGACCGACAGTACGGTTTCCGTCGCGGACGAACAGCTGGTGATCTTCTAGTTTACCTGACTCACCGATGGGCAGAAGCAGTTGAGTCTAAGGGGGAGGCTTTGGCGGTTAGTCTGGACGTAGCGAAAGCATTTGATAGGGTCTGGCATATAGCGCTTCTTTCAAAGCTTTCATCTTACGGGGTTCCTGAGAGATTGTGCAACGGGGTCTCCAGCTTCCTCACGGATCGGAGCATCAAGGTTGTAGTCGACGGTGCATGCTCGGACCCCAAACCCGTGAATGCTGGTGTTCCACAAGGCTGTGTGCTATCTCCCACTCTGTTCCTTCTGCATATCAACGACATGCTTCAAATCAGTAGCATTCATTGCTATGTGCCCTATATACAGGCCGTGCGAATATTTCTCGGGAACACGTCGACGAGTGCCGGAACAAACTTGTGTCTGAAGTCGAGACCTTGTTATTCAAAGTCTCGGATTGGGGTCGACGTAATTTGGTCCTATTCAACCCCAAAAAGACACAGGTTTGCGCGTTCACCGCTAAAAAGAATCCCTTTGTCGTTTCTCCTCTTTTTGAGAACATTCCCCTTATTGGCTCAGCCAGTATCAGAATCCTTGGCGTTGACATATCAAGCGACGTTCAGTTCCGTGGTCACCTGGAGGGAAAGGCCAAATTGGCCTCCAAAGAGCTTGGTGTGCTCTGTAGAGCGGGACAGTATTTCATGCCGGTCCACCGTTTGCAACTTTATAAGGCGCAAGTTCGGCCCCACATGGAATACTGTTCTCATCTCTGGGGCACCCCAGTACCAACTCCTTCCATTTGACCGCATCCAACGTCGAGCGGCTCGAATTGTCGGCGACCAAGCTCTCTCTGATCGGCTTGATCCTTTGGCCTTGCGAAGAGATGTTTGCTTCTCTTTGCATTTTTTACAAAATTTTCCACGGGAAATGTTCTGAGGAACTTTTCGGATTGATCCCAGCTGCTGAGTTTCACCATCGTACATCGCGACAGAATTCGAAGTTCCATCGATACCACCTAGATGATTGGCATTCCACCACAGTGCGTTTTAATCGAAGTTTTCTGCCACGCACTTCGATTTTGTGGAATCAGCTGTCGCCAGCAGTATTTCCGAACAGTTACGACTTAGGGACCTTCAAGAAAAGAGCTTATTCCTTCCTTAAAGGCCGGCAGCGCATCTGTAGCTCCTCTGGTGTTGTGGATGTTCGTGGGCGTCGGTGATCACTTACCATCAGGTGAGCCGCAAGCTCGTTTGCCCCCTTCTATAAAAAAAAAAAAAATTAATTTGTTCAGCTTTAAATCCGTTGTAAAAAAATTGCTTTAAAACATGAATTCCCTAAATTATCGTTTGTAATAAATTTGACAAGACAAATTTATTCTTAATTTGGATGTGTCTATTATTGCTTCCCTGTGCTTATTGCTATCTTCATGGCAGAATTTTACATTCTGTGCACGTACGTAAGGTGAAAGAATAATTCATGTTTTGTTCAAATTAAGAAAAAGTGTTTAAATAGCCCGATTTGAATTCGTTCGAAAATATGACAGGCTTAATATGTTTTAACGGGTATGGTCAGATGGTGGTACGAAGTTGCCAAGTTATTGTATTATTTACAGTTTATTGTCTTCTGATATGAAATTCTTGACGTTATTAAATACATAGCAATGTTAATCGACTAGTTTTTAAATAGAAAACTGTAAAGTTTCCGTTTCTACTATCCTATCAAGCTTGAAAACTTATTCAAGTATATGCACGGTAAAACGATAGTGAACTTTACCGAAGACCTGTTGGGCGGACGGCACCAAACCTTAATTTGAAATTTACTTGCGGTATAATACACTATCAATATTATTCATCAAAATTCGAAATATACAGAAATAACAAAATTTTATATGAGGCACAACCTCTTCATGTTCTAATTCGAGCCAAGAGTCCAAAAAACGCTTCTCTGGTATTAGTAGTACTACGCTAGTATATCTTAGTATAAACTTTCGAAGTGGTAAAAATAAAAAATGCCCATAATGATTAACTTGTTCCATTCAGAACGTAACTGAAGAAAGCTTACCACAGAAGACTGAAACAAATATGAAAAATATGATACGTTATTTTAGTAGCTTTACCAACATAGTCCTGTATAGACTAAAATTGTATAAATTAATAAAAACAAATTCTATAAATGTCAGCTTTGTATAAAATGTGAGTGATATAAAAAAAAGAATAGCAAAGGTGAACAAATCTGTTTTCAATATAAAGTAATGAATGCAATCTCCTGTGTAGTACATAAGCTTCTTGATATAACCACATTGGAAAGATAAAAGTGAGAACAGGTTAAGTCTGCTACTACATTAAATATTATGGATATAAAACCTGGAATTTGGTGAATCATGTAACTAGTATATCTATTGATCTGTGATAATACTCCAGCTGGTTTGATTTTGAATGTTCGAAATTATGTAATGTAACATGGTTTTCATTTTGTCATGTGGCAGCACTGCTTTGTTAATTCGATTTCCTATTTAACTACTGCGTGGACGATATATGGAAAACATCGATGTTGACTCGGATTAATAAGTTGACATCGATTTATGACTTATTCATTGTCGTTAAAAATTGTTAGGTATATAAACTATTATATCAAAATATTGTCATATAAAATCTATTTTTATTATGGTAGATCCTACTTTTTTTATTATTAAAGAAATAAAACTATTTAGTTCACAAAAGTTATATTTGATTCCATATCTACTTCCTACGATAATAATACGATAATTACGCCAATAGATGTTTCACAACAATAATAAAACTAAATGTTTATTTTTAGTTTTGTTTTAATATAAATATAAACAATGCTTTTCAAAAGAGCCTTTCTGGGACAGTGGATGTTATTGCACAACAGGTATTTTATGATAACCATTTTTAGGTTTGGAAAAAATGCATGGTTAACTCCGTATAAATTCTTATCCTGTTTTAGGTGCACTATTAATAATAACAATTTTTTATTTGCAGACACATGGTCCGTAGTCATACATTTTTTAAAAGAAACAAAAAAAAAAGCGGTTTCATTATATTATAATATTACTAAGGTAAACTTATATGGGTAGTAGTTTTCACCCAACGTCTCTACGCTGTTGTTAGCTTGAGTCAATCGGCCAGGCTTCGTATTACAGAATTCTGACACAAGTCAACCCTGAAGCTATCCTTTTTCGCAGAATGGCATCAAAGGAGTCCAGCTGTGCCTGGTCGAATATTGCTGAAGCACTGCAGTAACGTTTATAATCCATAATCAGTCGAAATATGTTATCGTAGGCTACTCTAATGCTATCTCGCGACTTCCTGGTCCAGTCCAGAGCTGGGACGTATAAAATGTCTGATCTGAAGAATGTTCATTTCATTTCTGGCGAAAACCTCCTCGCTATAATATTGCCAATCACGCAGAGAGCCGTACTCTGCCTTTCCAAATCGGCAACATCTTTGAGGCTGGAGGCAACGATGTGGCCAATGTACTTAAAGCTATCAAATATCGTAATAGCCTGCCCATTAAGACGAACCTCCGGTAAGGCCTTTTTCTTGATGTGAAAATCATCACTTTCGTTTTCTTGGCGTTGTAAATTAAGTCATGTTATTTCGCATGCGATGCACGAGCACGATGAATGCTCATTGCCTTATTTGAAAAATAAATATATAATTTTCAAAAATCATTACCATGTCATCAGCGTAACTCAGGTTGTTGACATACCTGTCATCTGACCTGAGCCCCACAGGGGTGTTACTTGGATCCACGATCAAATCGTTCATATAATTATTAAACAAATCGGGAGATGTCAACCCACCCTGCCTAACACCAGCCGATAACTTTCCGACAAAACAAAGCCCCAACTGGCATTGTTGATCTGATTTCGATACCAATATAAGAGAAGATCAACTAAGTCCGCCAGGATACTCGTATCCTTGAGCTTACTCGTTTCCTTGGCATGACTGATGTCCAAGAAACACGCATACACAATTGTATTACGGTATTTGTAATAACCGACAACCTGCTTCAGGGAAAATATAGCCATGTCGGTTACCACCTGTTGGCAATAAAGCAAACTGGGCATCGTCATAGCAAAATTACTTTAAAGTAATCTTTCAAGGCTTGGCCACTATCGTGGTAAGAGAAAAGTGCCTGTAGTTGGACTTACTGGAGATATCACCCGTTCGATTCTTCGGGATAGGAACCACCAAAGTTCTAATAAGTTCGTCAGGTAGATAGCCACGCCTCACACAAAGATAAAAAAACTGCACTAACACCGTACAGATACAGCACTTTATATGTTTATGCCATCGGGGCCTGGCGATTTACCTCGCTTTATATTTCATAAAATTAACTATATCTCTTTCGGTGATATATTCACGTGGGCAATCTCTGTGCCACGTCTTGCTGATTTAAATTTTGTACTACCCTACGATCAGTTTGTTTACTTTCCGTGTTAGCAGTTCTCGAAATACATTAGCTATATTTATCATATTATTTTTCTCTTCCATCTATCTTTTTCGTTTCCTTCCAAAAATTTACAGAATGAATCATACTTGACGTACAGATCTGTTACTATCTGCGGCAGCAGTTACACATAAATGTACGAATTTGTCTCAAGATTTTCTAAATCTAAGCTGTGTAACGAATGTTCTGTGCGGTAGTGTATCAGTTCTTTTCCAAAAAGACTACCCGGGTGCGCATTAAAATCTCCTAAAACTAAAACTTTACAACCATAATTATTGAGGATAAGCAGCGCTATCGTTCCGAATAGAACACTGATGACGATAACGCCTGAATACTAGTCCAAATGGCCTGAAATTTGACGGCGAATGAAATGCAGAGAGCTGTAGGGATGTTGCAAGCGGGAAGTAATCAATCTCAGGTATCTCGGCATTTTGGGCATTCATAGAAGTGTTATTTGTCGTCTTTGGCAGCGCTACAATAATACAACGGAACCCGCTGAACTGCATTCAGGCCGCAAAAGGAGTACAACCACTCGGCAAGACCGGTACATACAACTGACTGCAAGACGCCAGCCGATATTAACCGCTCGAGAGATCAGTTTGAGGCAACAAAATTCAAACGGTGTTGATGTAAGTCCCCAAACTGTGCGAAATCGACTGCATGAGTACGGCCTACGAGCTCGACGCCCAATTAGGTGCCCACCGATACGTCACGGGAATCGCGCTCGTCGAAATGAATGGTGTGGAGAACGCTGAACATGGACCCAGGAACAATGGGATAAAATTATGTTTTCCGATGAGACGCGATTCAGTTATTCAGATAAACAGTCTCATTAATTCAATGAATAATCGTTGCCGACAAGTTCTGAATAGCAGAGGAGGCCATACTTTGTATTAAATTATCCTATTCTTTCACAATAAATTCATTTTCTTTAGAAATTTCATTTTGTTAAAAAAAATGTTTAGTTGCTTATGTACCTTAGTTTCTGCAGTATATTCTAATATTGTTAATTTCTGTTATTAAATTAACTTATAAAGACAACAGCTGTTATTTTTACATAATAGGACCCTAAAAATAAAATACAACGTTATAATGTGAAAAACCATCCTAAAATTTAAATTATTACATGTTGCTTAGACTTTTTTGATGTGTGTAGTTACTAAGATAATTTAAGAGACATTTAGAAACCAACTTCATACCGTTATTTTTAGATGTCAGTGTGCGCGCGCATCGTAATAATTTAAGAGACATTTAGAAACCAACTTCATCCAGTTAATTTTAGATGTAGATGTGCGCGCGCATCGTAAAAAATTCACTCTCATAATTTATCCAAAAGGCGCCAAAAAAAGTATAACTTCAAAAATTTTAACTTTGTGATCGGTACGGTTATCTTAAATGAATTAAAATTAGTGCGAATGTTTCAGTAATTCCATAACTAAACATACTTCATTCATTTCCTTTATATGTTCTCTAATATCTGCTTCCAACTTTTTTTTTTGTTCTTGTTAGATATACATACCCCAATGACAGCCTGCAGCTTGCTAGAATTTTGTAAAACTCCCCGCGCATTTTTATACTTATGTGTGTATTTCTTTTTGGTCACCATTGTGAATCCTTCGGCATTTTTATCTCTTTCGTTACGTGTTTCCCTATGAACCGTGTCTGGCACATAGGGAACATCGGCAATAACGGCAACCTGATGTTGTGAAAAGTTATTCTTGGAGGGGTCGCACTGTAGGTGTTGCGGGCGCGACGTACCTCGCCCCACAGTATGCTCACACCGCTCGTCCTGTCGTATTTAATGCGTCTCGATGACAGTCTCAAATGCACTCGCAGTTATATTTGTTGAATCGTTTAAGTTTACTTTATTTCTAGACTTCTTATCATCATTATAAAATCGAAGAAACAGATGTCCCTTTATTTTACTGCTGGATTTACAGGATCCTTGTAACTATGCGATCATGTTTTTGACGTCGTCTATCTCCTATATTAAATTAATATCAGATTTATTGCTAACCGCAATAGGCCGCGCTTTCGTGTTAACTTTTTTAAAAAGCCAAATTCTTAAGAAAAGTCGTCTCATCGATGTGGTGGAAAGACACGGCGGTAACTTATTTAGATCTTTGCTACAAATAACGGCAGACAGTAAGGTTCAGGTTTCTACCAGAGTGTGCACTTAAACCTATTTCCATAATTCCTGTCTACTTATTACTGACAAAGGCCAGTAAATTATTAAGGACTACCTTACACTCATCACATCTTTGTTTACACGTCATTTAATTACTTTTAAGAGTAACAAAGTCCAAGAGACTTTTATTCCTGAGAAGTTAAAGTTATTCGGAGATTAAACACTTGATTATCGTGGCTTGATCAAATATATATTATTTTGAGCAGTAAAATTGATTGTTCGTGTGTAAAAGTATTTGTTTGTGTTAGAAAGTAAAATTGGCAAAAGAAGGGGTGATGGTTTCAAACATTATCGTAGTGTTCACTCTGTCGTGCACATGGCGGTCGGGTATAGGTGACTCGAGTGTGAATTTTATCTTTACGTTATGTATCTGTTTAACACTGTATTATTTCATGACTTATTTCCGTTTTCTAAATTGTACATACTGCTGGTATTTTTAAAGGTAATTTTATAACAAAAAATATTTCTTGTGCTTGTTTTAAGCCCTGAAATCGACAAAACATCGATGTTTTGGTAACATCGATTTGTAATATACAACATCATCCCTATTTAATTGACAAGGTTGCTGGTTGGTTGTGGGTTGTGGTTGGTTGATACTTGATACTGATTTTAGAGAAAATTGTATTCGTGCTTTTTCGTAGTAATGAAAATTTTATATTAATCATTTTAACGCTCAATCAGTAACAAACATCAATGTAATTTTCAATATCCATTAAAATTACCTTTTCTCATAGATGTTTCATGAAAATTCACTTGTTTGAGTTGCCCTGGATTATTGACGTTTCATTCGCCTGTAGAAACTAAGCTTCCGATCCGAATGCTGTTTATGTGGGTATACGCACTGATTGTAGGCTGTGGGCGTGCAGTGTAATATTTTTCTGTAGAAAGTAGTACTTCAGAGAATTATTAGATATTGTGAAAAGTGCGATATTGTGATACATTTTATTTCGTTATTATGTGGTACGAATTGGCACTGATGTGGCAAACCGGATCGCATCGAGGTGGAGAAAACGTGATGCTTTTATAAGGTCAGTATCATTTTCTAATTACTTATTAGAATTTAGATCTTATCTCCTCTATGCTTGAATATTTTTAATAACGAACGCAAAACATGGCAACAAGAATATTTTTATCCAATGTTATTTAAAGTCTTGAAAAAGCGGAATAAAAAATATTTCAAAATTTTATGTTTCTTACAAAAACTTTTTGATATTATTATATATATGTTTTCTAGAGCTTATAAATGTACTCTGAAATTAAACCAAGTTTACGGAATTTATCGCGATAATTTAAACTTTTTTTCCTCCCGACGGTTCGGATGCTTTACAGCACCGGTGTTCAACGGGGAGGGACCTGCGTTAAAATCAGTTTAATTTTAATTTCCTGTGTAATCTGATTAAAAAAGTCAAAATTTATTTATAAGCATCATAGTTGGGTATAAAGCTATAAAATATTTATTATTGCTTAATTTAATAAAGAAAAATTTCATTCAATGCTTATTATTTATAGTTTTTACTAAACATACTATTTTCATTAAAAAAATTTTTTTCGTTTTTTATAAACTACAATTTACTAAACTAATGTGTTTATAGAAAAGCTAAGGGGAGACATTTGCCCAGATGTCGGATATTTATAGACTGCTACTTTGGGATAATGCTTGTATGGAGGTGGTTTTATACATTATGTATATATTATTTTTAAATTCCATGTTAGCAATATCTGGTTGGAATCCCAAATCATGGGAGCTAAACCAATTTAAATAAGGTTTTCACTGTTGAGTAAATATTACACTTAAATAATAAGCCATGTTTCATCTCAATTAGTGTACAATACAGCTTGACCTCTATAAGTCTTTACAAATCAGTCAGAGGTTGGTTGCTGAAGGATGAAAATTTTAATAATGAGTATTAAGGATAAACACTGCTCTATAAATAAGTTGCTGTCTAAATGGTTGTATTGATTTTTGTGTGATTTAATCTACCATTGAAATATTAGTACCATAGTTGGAAAATAACGCAGAAGTTACTTAATAATCTTAGTAGTCTAGTATACCTTTTGTGGACTCCACTACTTGTTTTACCTGAAGCTGTACAAGGTTTAGTTACAAATTTATATATTTAGTTACTGATTGAATTTAAGCAGAACTAATCATTATGTGAACCCAAAATTGCTGTGCTATAAGGGTGCAAATATTAGTCTCAAGCAGTGTTTATTAACCTTTAAGTTGTGAGGTATTAGAAAGCCAAATTTTTGTCTTGTCATGGAACACCAACCAATTGGCAAAAATAATATAGTTTGTGATAATGCAATTAAAAGTTAAGTTTCTAATTTTTTTGTTTTGTTTAACTCCATAAAACATGTATTATTACTAATTACAAATTTTTACATTTATTTATTTTTTTATTTATTCTTTATTGCCTTAAGCTTAAGGTTACAATGGGCGGACTTAATGCCAAGTGGCATTCTCTACCAGTCAACCCTTGTTATGGTGAAAGGTAGTTGGCAGGTATAAAACAAAGAATAAAAAAAAATAAAATAAAAAACTCCAATAAAAATAACTTGATTAGTACATAATTAAACTATATAAACTATATAATTAAATAAATATTTATAACATAAAATACACAAATACATATACAAGTATATAAAAGGATACATAAATAAATATATAACATAAATCTAAAATAGATAAGCCGAATATTGTCAATGATCTATTATTCTGTTAGGTAATTACGAAGTAGACTCTTAAACAGTTTCTTGCTAGGAGCTGCTTTTATCTTTTCAGGCAGGGCGTTCCAGAGGAATGTAGCTTGAACAGTAAAAGAAGAGTTATAGTATCCTGTATTATGTTGTGGAACTCGAATCTTAAATTGGGTTATGGAACGAGGCTCTCTGTCATGAGCAGAATAAAGATATTGGAAATTATTCTTAAGATAAGAAGGAGAATTAGGATCAGTTAATACAGAATACAATAAACACAGAATTCTAGAGCTACGCCTTTGTCGAATAGAAAGCCAATTAAGCTTGGAACGATAAAAGAGACGTGATCATATTTACGTAAACCAAATATAAATCTAATGCAGTTGTTAAGAAGGCGCTCCAACTTATCGAGACGTGATTGGGATAGGTCCGGGTAACACACATCTGCATAGTCGATAATGGGTAAAATTAAGGATTGAGTGAGCAAAAGCTTAGTTTTAAAGGGTAAGAAATTTTTCAAACGATATAGACAACGTAAGGTGGCAATGACTTTCCGGCTGACTTCAGCAACCTGAGTCTCCCAACACAATGACTGGTCCAGATGAATGCCTAGATTTTTCACAGTTTTGGAGAAAGGAATTAATGTTCCATTGAAATAAACTGGAGCAAGGTTACCATAATCAATCCCGGCAAGCATCCTAGGACCACCCACTATGATTGCTTGACATTTTAATGGGTTGACAGTAACCCCAAATCTGTGCGACCAATCTCTAATGGAGACAAGATTGTTATTTAGCTTCATTATGCAGTTATTGAGGTCGTTAGTGCCTGATTGTGCATAAACCTGAAGATCGTCTGCATACAGATGATACGAACAGTCGACAGCGGAGGTGATAGAATTAATAAATAACGAAAACATTATGGGAGAAAGTATACCGCCTTGCGGCACACCTGTACCAACGTCCGCCCAGGCAGAACACTGCTGTCCTAGACGAACTGACTGTTGGCGGCCGCGAAGATAGGATGAAAACCAGTCCAAGGCTGGGGTTGAAAATCTAAGATAAGTAAGGTAGGATATGAGGATATCGTGGTCAACTGTGTTAAAAGCGTTTGAAAAGTCAACAAGTACCATCACTGTTAACTTTTGTTCATCCATACCCTTTCTTATATCATCGGTGACTTTGATAAGGGCAGTGGTGGTACTGTGACTTGGACGAAACCCAGATTGAAAAACGTTCAATAGGCTATATTTTGTTATAAACACGGAGATTTGCTAATGTACACAGGCTTCAAGAACTTTAGAAAGGAAAGGAAGTATAGAAATTGGACGAAAATGATTGGGCAAGGAGGGATTAGAGATTTTAGGGAGTGGTAGAACAAAAGCCCTTTTCCACAGGGTCGGATAAATACCGGAGTCCAAGGAGAAATTAATTATGTGAGTAATTGCTGGTAAAAGGTACTCGAGTATCATGGATACCATTTGCTTACTAACCTCGTCACTCCCCACAGCCTTAGATTTGATTGCTAAAACAGCATTTTAACTTCATTGAGAGCTACCGGTGTGAATTGAAAATCGGGGATTAGAAGAGGAGACATACAATCAATAGAAGTTATTGTTTGAGAGCGGACTAAAGGGTCCATAGATGAAGTGGAAGTAAAATGCTGGTTTATGTCATTCAAAGTAAGAGATGAGGCATAGTCAAATGAAGTCGGCTTGGAAATGCCAAGAGATTTAAGAAACTTCCACACGTCAGCGGTAGAAGAGTTAATAATATTTTCATGGATATAACGGCGTTTAGTATTTCGTACCATCTGATTGCATCTGTTCCTCAGCAATTTAAAATGAGACCAGTTCTCCTCGGTACGTTCCTTTTAAATTTCCGAAAAGCCCTATCCCGTCTAGCCATTGCCACCCTTACGCCTCTAGACATCCACGGAGCAGGAGGACGCTTTACCCTCACGCTGTGTATAGGAGCATGGACATTGTACAAATCGAGGACAATATTATTAAGTAGCGACACTTTATCGTCTATTGTAGTCGCTGCTGCTAAAGGGCCAGGTCGATGATGGAAGCGTCACTTCTGAGTTTGTCCAATTCCATTCTTGAAAAATTACGCAAATTCAAAATCGTGGGAACAGGTTTGGGAGGGATCACATTATAGGAAAAATAAATCAAGTCATGATGGGAAAAGCTAGGAGCCAACAACTGACCGTGCTTTTGACACTGTCAGGAAGCCATAATAATTAGGTCAATCCATGAATCATTAGTGTCAACATTGTGATGAGTAGCCGCTAACGGCAGAATGTGGAGATCGACTGACTCAGTAATTGACCGAAGTTTATGAGAACGAAATGTATTTCTTAATAGATCAGTGTTGAAATCACCCATTATCATGCAATGTGTGTACTCCGATCCGACAGAATCAAGAGCAGCTTCAAGAGCATTGAAGTAATACACATTAGGAGGACAGTACACTACCCCTAGAATCGCCCTAATACCCATAATAAAAACATTTATGTAATTATTTTCATAAATTCCATTTTCAGTTATTTTTGTGAAATAACAGTATTAAATTCTATTTCAGCTGTGACTTTTATCAAAATTTTCAATGGTTTAAACTAAAACTGATAGATCTACCAGAAATTTTAATTTCTACAGTGTTATTAATTAGCAGATACACCTGCAAATTTATCAACATTTACTTTAGAATTGGCTTAATGGTTTTGTTTTATGAAATATTAATAAATGTGGGTGTTATCTTCCAAAGTTAGTATTACATTTTAAAGATTTTCTAATTTTTGCATATACATGTCTCAGATGAAATATAATATAATAGCCTATAATAGTTTGAAGTGAAATATGAGCCCATTTCAGTGACTGTAAACAAACAATTTTAAACAATTTAATGAGACAGCAAACGATCCAAAATTTGGAAAACACACATTTACAATACTCTTTTCCTAATTTTTAAATATTGCAGTGTTTTAATATTTAAATTAATTGTGTTAAACCTGAGTAAATAAATAGAATTTAACTTTCTATTTGACAATTGTCTTGCACATTGCTGCTGATATCATCAGTACATTCAATCTCGGTTAAACCTTTTTTGAGATGTCAGATGGCATCCTCATGGCAACCGTCATGGAAAGCTTTTCCTTTACTTATGGAACTTTTACTATACCCACAGGAAGGGAAAGGAGGTGGTGGTATAGAGCTATAAACTTAGAATAACATTTAAAGATTTTCCAAAATCATACTGTTTGTCAGGCAACTAGACGTCATCAGTCTGGATAATTTAGGTAGGGTATATAGTTCTCCAATCCATGGGTGGGTGACCCACATGGAACTAAAAGGCACCTTCGTAGCTGGGCTGGGCAAGGTGGGCCAGCCCAAGGTGGCTGCTCGAATGCTTGTTGGGCAGGATTAGGGATTTTTGCCTCATACCATTCTGGCCCTCCACAGCTATGGTGGAGTATGGTAATATCATGTACCAGGAAAAGGAAGGGGAGATACCATTGATGTGTGTATGGTGGGGCCGCAAGGGCCGAGAGGGGTGTCGGTATTATGATGCATAAGACCATCGCCTGTGGGGGCCAGAAGCGATGAGGCTTCCGAGTGCTCCGGATAACGGGATTCGAGGCTAAGGTGGAACACCTTGGGGTTCTAGTCCCTGCAAACCTTGCGTAATCTGTCCTTGCCCGCTCTGGGGCAGGTATAAGTCAGGTATTTTCCTATTGTATAAAGGTGCCAGTAATTTGATTGGTGGTAACCATTGTCAATAACAAATATCTTGGTCACTGATAGATTAGATGACGGAATAATCAATATATCAGATCTAAAATCTAGAAAATTAAAAATAATGATTTGTGTGCACCCCTAAATACTTAATTAAAAACAATTTCGAAAATTTATGTCATGTGCACATCTTTGCTCTATCAATAAGTAAGACGGAATGAACCTAATTTAAGTGTTAGCTTTATTGCTCAATCACGCTTACAGTTTTACATAATGCCCTCTACGAGTTGATTTTAGCTATTGTAATTTCTCTTAACATATCTCCTACTGGAATATTTGATTTTACAGTTACTTGCATGGGCGCCGGCAACGTATGTCGATCGAAAAAAAGTACTCTCACTGGTGTTCGATAAATGCCGGGGTACCGCAAGGTGGCGTGTTGTCTCCACTTCTTTTCTCAATCTTTATAAGATCCATCACTCAGTATTTATCTTCTCTCTGCCACCTGTATGCCGATGATGTCCAAGTTTACGCTCAATCAAAATTACAGGATTTAACTAAAACAATCGAATCACTAAATAAAGATTAGACTAAAGGTGAATCCTTCTAAAATATATTTATTTATTTATTTATTTATTGAACTTCATATACATGAGAATGTATATAGGCGGACTTAATGCCAGAAGCATTCTCTACCAGTCAACCTTTGGACGATGCAGAGATGAAATGAAGTAGGTGTAAGTTATAGAATAGAGAGAACTAAAGAGAGGAAAAAAATTATAAAAAATGTAAATCTATATATAGATACAATATTTCAATACGCATACATACAATAATAAATACATACACACGTACATACAATACATACATTTATATTTATTTAAATATATTAATAACTTAAATATTAAATATACATAAAAATAATAGTCTGTTATTGAGATGATTCTGCCATTTTGTTAAGGATATGTTCCTTCGCTTTCATTTTAAAAATGTATCGACTTTTAGACGCTCTGATTTCGGGTGGGAGTGCATTCCAAAGAAGTACAGATTGAACAGGAAAGGATGAACGGACAAAACAGTTATGTGACAGGTATGTGAGGGACTCTGGAGTAGGAGATTATTAGACGAACGTAGGGTTCTGTCGTGGTTTGAGCAAAGGTAACAAAAGTAGGAAGACAAGTAGGAAGGAGCAGTAGGAGACATCAGGATAGAATAAAGGGTAGTGAGAGCACGCAGACTTCGGCGCTGACGAATAGGTAACCAATTTAACTGTGAACGATAAGTAGATACATGATCATACTTACGAAGATTAAAAATAAATCGAATGCAGTTATTGAGAAGACGATCGTATTTGTTAAGGAGATCTGCATTCAGGTCAAAATAGCACACATCACCATAGTCAATAAGAGGAAAAATTAAGGTTTGAATTATGGTCATTTTGGTCTTGGATGGGAGAAAATTTTTCAGGCGATAGAGAGTTCTTAGGGTACCTGTGACTTTCTGGCTGACATTCCTGACTTGAGTTTGCCAGCTAAGTGTGGAGTCGATATGTAGGCCAAGGTCTTTAACGGAAGGACACAATTCTACTACAGTGCCATCAAAAATTATCGCAGGTAGTGTTGCTGTAATATAAGCCATTATTATTGGAAGTCAAAGGTTTGTTTCACGAATCGATTGGACTTCTCTTCCCTGTATTGTTTTTGACGGCGTTTAATTACAATATAGTGACACGGTTAAAAACCTAGGTGTTGTATTTGATAAGTTTCTCTTTTGGGTTCCTCAGGTTAGTGAAGTGAGCAGGAAGATGTTTGCGGCTGTTAATTCTCTTCAGAGATTGAGAAACTTTTTACTCATACCGACTAAAATTGCACTCGTGGAATATCGCCTTTTACCGATTCTTGATTATGCTGATGCATGTGACTTAGACTTAAGTATGGAGCATATAAATAAAAATTCAAAATCTGTGTATATGGTTCATATTTGGCCTTCGTAAATATGACCATGTTTTTGAATTTCGAAATAAGCTTGAGTGGCTCTCAATTCGTCTTCGCTGGAATACTCATCTTCCATCACCTTTGTTTTCTGTTCTATTCAATTCAACTACTTCGCTTTATGTAAAAGAGCGGTTTGAGTATCTGTGATTTTTTTATTGTTCTCTTCGCTCTGATGACAATTTAATACGCAGAAATCCTTCTCATAACTTTCTCTCTTTTTACTCCAAATCCTTTTCTATTGAAGCTATTCAACTTTGGAACTCTCTTCCTCTTCATATTAACCGAGCACAATCCTTACCTATTTTCAAGCGTCTGTTAAAAACACTTTATGCCTCCATAATCTTAGTTTCCTGTTTCTTGACGTCGTTGACTTGTATCTCTGTAATAGTATGTACGTGTTTATGTATGATGAATATGTATATATATATATATATGAGTGTTATGTATATTTATGAATGTTTATATAATTATTGTATAAGCATACAATGTGTTCATATTTCTTTTTTCTTTCTGGGTTGCCTGGAAGAAATCACTTCTTAGCGATAAGGCCGCCTATAGTACACTTTTTTTTTATTTAAATAATCTGTGTTAAGTGTAATGGTGTACAATAAAGTATACTTCATTCATTCATTTGTGCTTGGAAAATTCGCAAAGATATTCCGCAGTCAGTCGGTTGCCGAAACCTATTTCCTCTTACATTCCAGATATTTACAAATACTTAAAGTAGTAAAATTTTACTAATAATTATGAGATACTTCAATCAAATCTTGTAAACTAGATTCTCAACAAAAATGTTAAAATAGATGCGTATGTGCTCGAATATCGATAGTGTGTATTCGAACGCTTTCGAGAGCGAGTGTAACGTGTCCAAGTGGCAAGGAGTCACCCTTTGGGCCACCCTACATTGAGCACCCTCTGCTCCGCTTACAATACTTGATATAAACTACCCTGCATACAAAGTTAGCCCTCTAGTTAATGTTCCTTCATAGTAGAAAAGTGGTATTACATTTATTCATATACAAAAGTTAAGTTTATAAAAATTTTTAGTAAATGGGTTATTAGAAAATTTTATATCTATGTCTAGACATATATCTATATATCTATACAGAGAGAATATACTCGTTTATATATATATATATTACTACGTTAAATATCTGGTATAGATTTGTTAAATTAAAATTTACGCTCTAGGATTTACGTTCAAAAATAAAATGTTTGAGTTGTAGATCATTCAACTTTCACATGACATGACGTAAAACGTTCTACAGAATGATGATAATGCAACGCTTTTCTCGCTGTCATGTAAATGTGAAGCGTCGTGTTTACAACGTGCATCTGAGTAAATGAAAATGGTAAACAAATGTCGCTAGTAGTAAGCGAGTATTTTGAAACTAGGTACCTACAATGTAGTTGTTTTTAGTTTAGCTCTAGCTAATTTAAGTTTAATTGAATGAATTAAAAGATATATTCGTTGACTTTTCTGCTAAATTAAATTATAGGAAAGGAAATTATATTCTACATATGTTAAAATGTTGTAGCCTAAAGTGCCCTTCTGCTGGGCTAACGCCTCTACTCATCGTGAGGATTTTGGAGTTAAGGAGAGTCCACTACGCTGCTCGAATACGGGTTGGCGGACTTCATATATTAATGAAATGTAATAAATTCCCAAACATGGAGGTGTTCTCATCTTGTCATTTATTATTCTTTTTCTTCTCGAGCCTGTTAATAGCCTAGCGTTAGACACGGGCTCTTCCAATAGGAAGTTAATCAGTCATGAGATTTTCAAGACTTCACATATACGACTTAAGACATCCACAGGTAAAAAGGGCTGGTAGATTTTCTTACGCCGCCACCACATGCCTTAATACTTCCACTTCATCTATACCATTGGTAACCCAAGCCGAGGTTCGTTCCTAGAATGCTGCGTTAACAGGGGTAGCGGAAATGTTGAGACGCAGCGCTCCGAGCCGTCAACTGAAGGCGTTGAATCCTCCCAGCTTACGAGCCTCTGTATATGAAGTTGTACAGGACGACGGGCCGAGCGAAGTCGCGTATCACAAACTACACTCGGACAACGCTTTTAAAACGCGACATCTCTCTCAAATAAACAAATTTTAACACAAGAAAAAAGAAAGTTACTGCTACCTTAGACCATCTTACTACCAAACTTTTTTTTCAAAAATTTACTAAAATTACTGTCCATGTTATGTATATTTTTCTTTCAACTATAAATCTATAAGATTTTAATCTGCTCAATCACGGGGTGCTGGAGCGAGGAGGGGGGCGTTCCCGAAGTTAAATTAAAATAAATAAATGTAAGAAGGTCTGAACTGTATTATAATAAACAGTTTAGTTAAGATATAATTAAATATTTTTCCTTTATTTACTACTTTTATGTTTTCCACCTTAACAATATCTCCATGCTTCGGGTTGACTCGCAGAGAATGCCTAAAGGCATTAAGTAAGCCCTTTGAAATACTTTTATAAAGCTATACAAATAAAGTTAAAATAAATAAATAAAAATATATAATTGGATGAACAGATTAACATGAGGAAACCACATTGACGAAAGTATATACATTTTGCCGAACTGTTGCGCACCTTGCACGCCTAACAACGCTTTCACGTATGTGTCCTTTACCTATTTAAATTTTCACTATAAGTCTACACTTTGTCGCTAAAAAGTAAGTTCTGTTTGAACAATGTTTTGGAGTTTTAGTATATAGAACGTTATCGTTTTATATGCTAGCGGGCTCGATTTCGACTATTGTCGTGAACCACTCATGATGCAAGTTCTAATGCTTAGTTGGAGTGGTTAAGAGGAAAATTAGTAATGTAAATGGCATTGTTGAACACATTGAACAAAACATTACTCTTGTTAAATACCTAAGCTTAAATAGTATTATTATTTTACATTGCTTTACAATTAAAAGTAATTTTCACATCTTTAAATAACCTTTGAATATCACAAATAATTTCGCATACTGCCTACGCTGGTGAATTTGGTTTATTTAAAATGCAATCAAAGTTCTGTAGCTGGAGTTTTATATATTCTGATACGTGTCAAACAACATAACTTTTCTATTTTACTTAACAAACACATTATTTACGTGTATTGATATATTTTTAATTCACATCTAAACTATTGTTCGTCTTTACATTATTATTTTATATCGCGCGTGGCTTCGAGTTTAGCGTACTTTTAGTTTAGCAGCCATGGGTCCTGGGTTCGAATCTCAGTTGACGACAATATTTGTTTTCGGATCTGATTGTGTTGTGTTCATCCCGTGTCTCTGACATTGCATCTAACTCTTTCGCTACATCAGATATGGCAAGGTAACGAAGTATGAGTGCCTCTGTTTGCGCGTACATTTATGGCATTATAATACCTCCTGCGCAGTCGACAACTGTCGACAGAATTCGGAAGTTGTTGCCGTGGTGTGATTCGGCCAGAAGGACATCATCATCATCATCATAATCATCATACGTTAGTCGCGACACTCACGGGAAGAAAGGGTGTGGCAGATTCTCACACCGATATCACATAAATAAAACATGGATAGTAAAATTTACGATTTAGAAATTTGTTTTCCAATAGTGAAATAGTCTCCTCTGAGAATGTGAAAGTTGTTGCCTGTGCAAGCTTGCAAAATGGCCAGTTGCAAACTTCATGCATGACTTATTGATAGAAATATCGATTGTCGGTCAGGTCGCGGAAAACTAGTTTTTCGTCAGATTATTTTTAACTAGTTATTTATATATATTGTATTGAATATGTACGAGTATAAAGCACTAGTTGATTAAAATGTTAAAAAAAGGTGCAATTCTAGTGGCGATAATTAATTATAGTAAAAATATTCATGTCACGCTTATCAATGCGCATACAAAATTCCACTCATAGTTGCGGTATGATGAAGCACAGAAAATACGCGTTATTAGTTTAAAATCTTACAAAACGTATATACTACTGTACTCAGTAAGGTATATAATATTTATATATCTTCAGTGAGGTATACGGAAGGTTAGTTGGCCTTGTAATGAAGCTTTTCATTGTCATCCGCTATAGGTAACATAATAAGATTACCAGTTTCACAGATTTTCCTCGGATCCGACCGTTACTTTCTTTTGAACCTCATACTATATACATTAATTAAAAAAAGTCTCTGAGCTCGGCAGTGTTACTGGTATGAGTTATACAAGTCTGGGTATGTCTGGCATAAAAGAAACATTGCCCGCAAGCAGTAAGCTTCTCACACATTCATAACATTTAATTTCGGTCGTTACATCGAGTCCATAGCAAACACTGCTGCCAAAAAACTTAGTATCCTCTCGGGGGTGAGACGGTACTTCATATCGGAGCAGCTCTTAAATCTATACAAAGCTCAAGTCCGCTCTTGCATGGAATACTGTTCCCACCTCTGGGATGGTTCGGCTAAACATCAGCTTGATGCTTTGGACTCGTTGGAGCGCCGAGCGAAGAGGATCATAGGCAGTGACTCACTAGTAGAGGCAAAACTTCAAAGCCTCGAACACCGTAGACGAGTGGCCTGCCTCTCGGTTTTTTATCGAATTCATTTCGGAGAGTGTGCGGAGGTTTTGCATAACCTAATACCCTCTTCCCCTTTCCATCACCGAACGACTAGACGCGGCGAGAAGTTCCACCCTTATGTTGTAGACATTCCTCCATTACGCACGAGGCGGTTTGCCTCTTCTTTCTTTGTGCGGACGGCTAAGGAGTGGAACTCTCTGCCGTGGTCGGTTTTTCCGGAGGCCTATAACCTGGATATCTTCAAGGCCAAAGTGAACAGACATCTAGGCAAGCGTGTACCATCCTAGGTCTCATCTTCGCTTTCCATCGGGCAAGATTGAGGTCAAACGCAGGCCTATTTTTTCATAAAAAAAAAACAATACAAACGTTTCTAATGTCCTGGAGACGTCACTTAGAAAAACCAAAGGGTTGCTTTTAGGGATGATACATCATAGTAGTATCAAGAGATCTTCTCAGTTTTGGGTGAGTGCCTAAAAGGTCAAAGATCCATTATGAATTGAAATAACTACAGTGTCAGTCTTGGTTTTATTCGTTTTCTGTACCGGGTATCATTTGAAAGGGAAGCTTGCGATGAGTTTTTTTATTTTATTTTCAGCTTTATTAGATACGCCTAAAATTTATAAAGAATGCTCCAAAGTACACAAGCACACAAATCTAAAATAATTCGAGCTTGATAACAGGAAAATAAAATGATTGTCCAGATATTTCTTTTTTCTGAATGAAATACAATACAATTCATAAAATTCTGCTCTCGAGCCTGAGTAAAATTATTAGTGTAATCAGTGTCACTACCTAGTTTTGTTTCAATATTTACTTTGATTTATTAATCCAAAAAAATACCCATTATTTAATTAAAATATCCGAATCTATCTTGTGAATATCATAGTCGACATTGTGGGTAACCCAACGCGTGTTCCAGATGGGCGAGCGCGCGCGGCGAGCGGGCGGGCGCGCGGCGTCGGGTGACACGCGTTGCGCCGCGCTTGCGGCGTTCAGCGGCCTACCGGTTGTCAAGTACGTATGACTATTATCTACGTGTATTATGATTTTTTTTTACTTCTTGGTTTTGATATGTGAAGATTACACGAAAATTATAGGAGTCACAGATTTTAAAAAAATTTACCAATTAGCAAATGAAATTTTGCCGCTTCTTAAATTAATTAAATTTATTTATTTAATTCAACTAGATATTTTGTTATTCTAAATAACGACGGAAAATATAAACATTAGAAAACCGGTCGTATACACATACAAATCAGTATAGTTAAGCATGGCTGGCGCACAAATCGGCTGGCCATTGGGTCAGCAGTTCTATGGGGTACCCGTCGGAATCGACGCAGTAGTACACATCGCCCACGTTCTGGTTAGGACGGTAGTTGCCGTTCGGCAAGCAGACTTCCGTCACCGTCATGCCTCGCTCCGGGAAATACATCATAGTGTCTCTAGCGCAATCTGAGGAAAACAGCTTAATTTTTTAAATATTCAATAGGAATAATATTAATTAATAAATAACAATAATTTTGCGTATACTTTTCATTAATCTTAGTGTCCAAATGATTTAAAATTTTAGGTATATACTGTATATGCTATTATATAAGCTCTCACACCTGTCACCAATAGGGGTAATCAGAGATAACGGATTTCCATTTGGCAGGCGTACACAAACAAACTCCCACAACCCAATTTTCGCCTTCGGATTTAACTGGTGGAGTGCTCATCGAGCCGTTTATTATGTACTTTCTGTTTATGCTGTACATTTTTTGTAATAATGTATTATGAAGATAATGAGGCGAATTTCTCAGATTACCACTACAGGAAATGGTTGGCTTCATTTCCCAGGTGACTCTTCCGTTCCTTTTTAGGATTCCGTAGTTTAAAGTAAAAGGTCAAAAATCCCCTATTATTCTGTGTGTCGTTTTTCTTAGTATCAACTTTATATACATACAGTATAATAATGGATAGCTATAGAGAGTGTGTAGGTCTGGTAAGAGAAAAAAAAGGAAATTTAGACTTATAAACTTCAATAAAATCTGTCAATTTTATCGAATAAAGTTAAAATTTTAATGAAACAAATTGGTACAAAACAAACGGCTTATTAACGACTGTGTGTCTTTTCTAGGCAGTTTTTGTTCAGTATGGTAATTGCAATCGACATAAATACGCGCTAGAATTCGGTAAGAGTTTGCGACATTCTCTTGACATTCCATCAGCTTTGTGCGGAGGAATGAATGGAATCAGGTACATTATGTCGGTTAAAGGGTCACGGCCGCCGACCGGTCGCGAGTCCGCTTCGCGCTGCGTATGCGCTAACGGTACCAATATTCTTCCGTATATCTCACGTTGGTACAAAGTATTAAAAGAAAATTAGAAACGTTCCTATTTAATAATGATATAAATGTAAAAGTAGAAGTAAGAGAATCTTTAAGACATTTTCTAGACAGGTACTTGTGAATTTAGGATTTAATAGAAAATAATAGTAGGCACGTTATAATTCGGTTTTCTTTGCAAAGCACCGAGTCAAGTGGAATTATCTACTTTACGGGGGTTTAATCAATTGTAACAATAAATATGCACAACGTTAAACACGTATTCAGCAAATCATCAGCAGCTCCCATAAACATTCTTAAAGCCACAGTAGTGACGGATTAATACAGTTCATGGTGTATAGTAGCTTTGCAGTTTTTCAAGAAGAAGCGTGATCGGATTATTCGCGATAATCCAGATTAGCTTAAATCAATTGAGCATTGTGTTGTTGTAATAGCACGTTAAACTGTATTTGAATTGTTATAACTAATTATTAGTGAAATGAAAACTTATACTGTGAAGAATCAACAAGTTACTAAAAATCTAAATACATATTAGGAGGGTATATTCGCCTTTGCTCTTATTGATGGCAGCTTATAAGAAAGTCTACCACCTATTCCCATCCTGCGGGACTTTACAGATGGTAGAATAAACATCTCAAAAATGTACATGCACAGACCTGTCATGGGCGGCAGCATATTAATACCTAATTCACAATATTCACCTAATTATTATGTAGTGGTCTTATAACATAGTTTAATAAAAATTATTAAAATTTAATTTACCAAGCAGAAAGTAAATTATCTTTAAATACACGAATCATGTCTTTTACTTACATTTGTGAAGGTGTGAGAAGCTAACTGTTATCTGCATATTTGTCGTGAAAATGTCATTGATCGACTTTCTAAATATAACATTTATTGGCAGTCTGCTTTATAGAATTGTTAAAAAATGTTTATGATCATCACCATTACTGTCTATTGCATAACCACAGCAGACTATAGGCCTGCTTTTAGAAATTACCACAAAGCAATCCTGAGCAACATGCATCCAATACTATCTCGCAAATCAAGTGCAAGTCGTTGTTCCATCTTATGAGGGGTTGTATGTTGTACACTACGTTTGCCTGTATGAGGTTGTCTGTATGAGGATGCCACTCGAGAACTTTCATCCCCAACCGTTATCAGTTCTACGTGCTATACGGGCGACGCATTGTCACTTCAGCTTAAGATTTTGTCGGTTAACCTAGTTTTCTTGAAGATATCATCATTGTAAAGTCTGTCTTGTACATAGATAAACATAACCCTCTCCAAAGTTGCTGAGCAACAAAATTGTCTTTGGACGCTATTAATTATTACCTACATTCTGAAACAAACTCATTTAATACAGCAAAGAATAGAGCGAGTCTTCTTTGTTATTTCAAATTAATTTTACGTAGCATTGCAATATTGAATACTTGATGTCTTAGATCTTAGAATAATGTACCAATTTTTAAAGTCTCTCCAAAAACACTTATAAAACGACCTTTTAAATGTCTTATACTCATTAACTCATTCTTTAAATTACCTGTAGTTTAGTTCCACGTGACATTGGATCTTGAAAAATAATTAGGAGTGATGTAATGGAACTCTTATCAGTCTCTTTTCTATTCTTTTGTTCATTACTATCAAAAGGCCGTTACGTAATAAAATTTTACCAGTTATATCTGATAGCTACATTGTGAACTGTTGAGTTACTTACTGCAACTCATGCCAGCCATTTCACTAGATTGTGTCTGCCAGGAGCCGAGAATCTCACCATGTCGATCAGTACAATAAGCACTAGAAAAATAGAAAAGGAATATTTTTATTTTTATATATGTTATATGTTGAATAATCACATACCTTATCCACTCCCAAACTAGGATTCCTTGTGTCTTGGTGATAAGATAGAATACTTATTCGCGCGTCTCCTATTGTACCTTAATGGTACTATACCTTTTATGCAAGGGAAATAACTGTATAAAGTTACAACTCATGTAAGGTGTACAAACGTATAGGATGAAAAAACTTAAATATTTATGTAAAATGTTTGTGTATTCGTTTTAATTCTTAAGATAAGGGATCTGCACTTACCACCCAGCTTGACCGGCGTGGTGGTTATGGGCAAGAAATATGTGCGTGCAGAGCATGGACTAAAGTAGGCTGATACTACCACAGTATTAGTAGTAGATAAACATCCATGACTCGGTTACAAACATTTGTATTAATCATACTATTGTTTTAACCCTACGCGATTCGCTAGCGAGGTCACTAACATCTTGGCAATCGGGTAATTAAATTTTGTTTAGTATTTATTTACTTTGTTGTATTTTATTTGTAACTTAGTTCTTTTTATTTGTAAGCTATCATTTATATTTTATATAATTAATATGTGGTTAAATATAACCAATTAAGAAAACGAGAGTTGCCGTTGTGCTGAATTACTGTAAGTAATATGCAGCGCGGTTCATTTTCGATTACATTTAGCCATGTTAATATTTTCGAGATATGTGTATGTGTAAATAGTTCGTGTTTATATTACTTACACGCCGTTTCTGATTTGATAGGGGCCATAGCTGCCGTCATAATCGCAGAACGTTATGGGATTCCCCAAGAATTTCGTACCATGTTCTGATTGCTCCTGGTAGATAGTATTCAACGCTTGGACAACGCTCTCGCATTTCCTCAAGTATTGTTCGCCTATTACCCCTGAGCTATCTGTAATTGAAAAGTAATATGATAATATAATTTATATTTTGTTATAATTATCTTTCAAGCTGATTTACATGAATAGGACTTCATGTAGGTGTAAACACCAGCATGAATTTTACTTAGCCTGATATTAAGGTGAATGGTAATCCGCTTAGAAATTAACAAGCAGTTTATAAAGCAAATGGGATAAGAATTAAATTTTGTATTGTATTTACTTAGCAAACGTTATGATGTCCTTGAGATATTGTCATTAATAGTGTCACGTGATTATACTAAAGTTTTGTGATTGTTCTGAAGACCTTTGATCGTTACAGCTTATGAATCACTATGGGTATTATTGTGTACTTCCCTTCTTACTTTCATGCATCTCATTAGTTAAATTAGAGTTCAATGAGGCACACTTGATCACTTAGCAAAATATTACATGTCCAACGCATTTACTTCCTGCTTTGAAAAGTTTCCTCTGCCAGACTGTTGCCAAACATTACGTTCAACTAATTATTAATGTTATTTGAAATACAACACTTCATGTTTTAGACAACGAGGTTTATCAACTAACTTATACTTATTTCAAGTTTATTGAAAATATAATCTGCTGACATAGAGCGTTTGGGATTGAATTGGCTAGCTGAACAATATACGTTACATGTAGAATACAATATAACAGCATTCTCAAGTGAATAACAACAAATACATACAACAAGGCAAGTGCTCCATATCCTCTTGACGGACTGGTTGAACAGTCGGCTGGCCGGTTTTCTGCTGCACGCACCAGCACATCCCTTCGTCGCACTGCAACGGCTCATAATTACCGGAGGGAGTGCAATGTAGGGTAACTACACTTCTTCCTGACGCTTCTAATTCGTTCCGCCGGCGGCTGCACGCTGAAATTATATTATCCTGTTAGCTTTCTATACCTTTGTGTCTTCTTTACTGTAGTTTATTGTACTATTCTGTTTCAATGTAGTTCTCTTCCGTTGTTCTGTATGTTTTACTAGCGAATTCGTTTCCCCGAAATTTACCTATATATATATATATATATAATAAAATTACTATAGAATCATTTGATAGAAAATTTTGTGTTGAAGACAGACCATTTCAAAGTATTTTTTTATTTTAGTCGGCTTTCTTTGGGGTAGCATTATAAGGAGAGCTCTAGATGTAACTTTTGACCGATTGAAATTAAATTAGCTATGGTTTTAAGTCGGACTATACAACGAAAACAATAATTGTATTGAATTCGGCTCTGCCGTTTTCACATTATGGGCGCGGACACAGACAGACACAAACAGACAAGAAGATAAAATTTTGTTGAACATCCCTAACATCCCTACAAAACAAAACAACAACACAATCACATCCTACTTTATAGTTTTATTATAATGTAAAGTATTATGTTTATATATAATAACCTTGTGTGCGTTTGCTAGTGATCGTTGTGTAACTTTTGAACGACTTGACCGATTGAGGTCATATTCCTACAATATATTTGTTGGTACAATCTGACTGGTGGAACTGTAATCCAGTTATTAACTAATACTTTTGGACCAAAATGACTCATATTCACAATATATTTTGGTTTAGTGCCAAAAAAGAAAATCATAAAATGTGGCGCTGTGGCAGAGTAATTAATTTATTCAATTTGTTTACTCGCCATCTACCGGACAGGACAAAAAAACGTCTGAAAGGTCAGCTAGAAAAAAACGTTTAAAGGATTTTGAGAAATCTAATATATTAAAAAATATTATGCGAGGTTTCATAATAAAAAAGCACCACTAAAATTGCTAATAAGAAGAAACCTGCATGTCTGAGAAATAATAAAAAATATAATTTCGTGGATATTTGAAGCCCACCAACCCGCACTGGAGCTGCGTGGCGGACCTTTCCCGGCTCCAAAACCCTCTCAGATATTTGAGTGGTGCACAGTGGGCATTTATAGGCAAACTCAAGTCAGGAATGTCAGCCAGAAAGTCACAGGTACCCTAAGAACTCTCTATCGCCTGAAAAAAATTCTCCCATCCAAGACTAAAATGACCATAATTCAAACCTTAATTTTTCCTCTTATTGACTATAGTGATGTGTGCTATTTTGACCTGAATGCAGATCTCCTTAACAAATACGATCGTCTTCTCAATAACTGCATTCGATTCATTTTTAACCTTCGTAAGTATGATCATGTATCTACTTATCGTTCACAGTTAAATTGGTTACCTATTCGTCAGCGCCGAAGTCTGCGTGCTCTCACTACCCTCTATTCTATCCTGATGTCTCCTACTGCTCCTTCCTACTTGTCTTCCTACTTTCGTTACCTGTGCTCAAAACAAGACAGAACCCTACGTTCGTCTAATAATCTCCTACTCCAGTCCCTCACATACCTCATGCTTTGTACGTTCATCCTTTCCTGTTCAATCCGTACTTCTTTGGAATGCGCTCCCACTCGAAATCAAAGCGTCTAATAGTCGGTACATATTTAAAAAGAAAGCTAAGGAACATATTCTTAAAAAAATGGCAGAATCATCTCAGTAATAGTCTATTTTTATATATATTTAATTAATTCATATATTTAAAAATTATAAAAGCATGTATTTATTATTATATACGTATTTATTATGGTATGCGTATTTAAATATTGCATGTACATATAGATTTACATTTATTATATATTATTTTTTTTCCCTCTCTTTAGTTCTCTCTATTCTATCACCTACACCTACTTCATTTCATCTCTGCATCGTCCAAAGGTTGACTGGTAGAGAATGCTTCTGGAATTAAGTCCGCCTATATACATTTTTAAGTATATGAAGTTTAATAAATAAATAAATAAAATAATTAACTTTTACTGTACTAACATTTTAAATTACGATAAATGCTTTTAACTATGTGGTAGGCTCCTTCTTTGCCTAAGAGTCGTCAGGGTAGGTAACAATCAAACCACACTCCCTCTTCCTATTTCTGTAGCCATACAGCTGTGCAACTATTGTTGTGTTATTACGGACTGTGAGGCATCGCTTCTGTAACTTTCTTTGATGGAAGTTGTTTGCTGGTGTCCATGGATTGCAGTAGTCACCTATTAGCCATCATTAGACGGACTGTTAGCTCCTTTGTCATCCCAATCCAATAAGAAAATTAATAGTGTGAGGGGTAAAGTTTTTAATCATTACTGGCAATATGTATTATATGTATTATGAACTACGGTACCGATTATTGCTAGTTATAGAGGAAGCTCTTAGTCTCTCAGTGAGGTAAATTAAGGGTTATTCTCGGCTATCTCTATCTAATCATTCTGCGTGATGAATTCAAACTGTAGATATCCAAAGTAAAAGTAGGGCAACCAACATAGGCCAAGGATAAGTATGTCGAGTATCTGACAATGAGCTGGTAACAACTGTCGCAGAATAAAGAATCGTTGTACGGAACTCATGAAATATAAAGATACGACCTCCTATTTTGCGGGAGTTCTATGTTTAGTAGAGGATTTGTGTTAAATGACAATGTAAATTATAAATACATGAAGAGACAAAATGCTTTTTAGCAATTCTGAGTGGTTGAGTTGGTACAAGAATATGTAATGAGTTTAGTGAAGATGTCATTGGACAAATACCTATATTAGGTGGATAATAACATACCGCATGTCATTTCACTCGCTTCGCTCCTCCACATTTGTCCAAATATTCTGTTACCATTCTTGTCGGAGCAGAAACATCTGTGTACAACGTAAATATGAAATGTAAACATGATAAAGGTAGTGCTGCATAGCATTTTGAAGCGGCTCATTGTGCATTTAATCAAATTGTCGACAGTACTCTACTACTACTTTTAGTCGTCGCTCTAGATATATGAATGAGAAAAACCATCTTATGATATTCTTATGATAGTGTCATAAGAATATCATAAGCAAACGAGTGATATAGCGTAGGAACGAGTCATAAAAACAATTATTAAATCATATTTCATCAACAACGGTTTATAAACGTAGTCAGCGCTCACCTTCCGGTGAATAAATCACCTTTACATTGCACAGGCGCATACCGTCCGTCCGGTAAGCAGTTTGCTGGTGGCTTGCACAATTCATCCTGTTCTGGACCTGCGTTTGTTTTATACACATTTATATTTTATTTACCACCAAAACATTTATGTCTTAACATTAGTACTCGAAGGTATGTAAAAAGCAATAGATTCTAAAAAGTTCTGCTTGGATTTTGAAATGAAACTCCATAATGACGTAATGTTTCTTATATGATAACAATAAATAACATGGCGATATTATTGTGAATGTGATTGCTTGTTGAGTAGAGAATGTTTAATCATATCATATAGAAATAATAGGGGTTAAAATATAAAATTGTCGTTTTATATTGAAAAATTCAAAACCCTTTTTTTTCTTAGAAAAATATATTTATTCAATAAGGGTGAATAAATACTTATTTTCCCTCATTATATATATTTCTTTAGAGGAAAGCTCATTTATGCACGTGTACAGAAAATTTAATAAATAACGTACATTTCACTAAAATATCATTAAAACTTTGTAAAGAAAAAAAAAGTAACACAAAATAAAATGTTAACAAATATCAAATAATTCTGTAATTAATCTAAGAAAGCCGTGGCTTCGCATGTTTATAATGTCATCATGAACTGTATTATTTGTGCGTGGGTTGTATCTAGTAAGGCATAAAAATTCTAAATATGTCTGTTTATTTTTAGACATTTAGTGTCGACCCCGCATAGAGGAGACCTACTATTGTCGTTTACTCCAATTTAGTTCGTACCGGGCAGTCCAGGCGGCTGGCAGCTGGGGCAGCATCCGAATATATGGCTATTTGGTTTTAAAACTTGGTTGCCTAAACATTCTTCTTCGTTTAGATCGGTCACACAAACTTGCGCTATTTCACACTGTTGTCCATTTCCCTCCTGTACATCGTAGGTTAGAACCAACGCCAACAAAAACACAAAATCAACCATTATGAGACGCAGTAATTACGAACAATAAGTTATAATAACTGATAGAGTTATTGTTACTGATTGAATATTTTATCTTTGAGCCAGTACGTGATAATCTTATCTTTTATTTCGCTTTAAATATGTATGTGTTTTTAAAGTCGGTAGATTGTTTTGTTAAACGATGTTCTGTCATATTCTTGCTTAAGGCTAAGGATAATAATTAAAAATAATATTCTAAAATAATGTTAATTGATAGAATAATATAATTATTTGTTATCTTTATAAACACCTAAGAATTTTCATATATTTTCTTAGGTAGTGAATGTCAACTCAGTTCGTGCGTTGAGCATAAGTTGTTATCAGCGCTATCGCTATCTCAAGTTAAATTACACGATGAACTATCCAGACCAGTCGGGCACCGTAGCGCGCTATGGTACTCGTTTTGAGCACGAACTGGATGCTTTTCTAGCACCTATTTGATTTTACTGTTTTAAATGAATATCGCAGTCTAATTTCACATATTACTAAGTGTCAAGTGTAACCTGGAACTATTAATGTACGGTTAATAATTTGTTTTCCAGATCGGATTAGAGCGGCCGTAACTGGCCAGCATGGAGGAGTGTAAGAAGAGAGTGCATGGTACTAAAGTTTCTAAAATCGCAAACATTTTTCAAGGAATGCCGTCAAGGGACGAAGAAGATATGCGTGGCAGCGATGTGACTGTGGTGCGGACTGAAAGCCATTTGGCTCGGTTCAATAATGCGCGGGCGTTATTTGAGAAGTTGGGTGAAGAGAACCGCGGTTTCCGAATTGAGAAATCGCCCTCTGCGGCTGCAAGCTTCGCAGGAACTCGCGGTGGTCCGCCCGCTGTGCCGGCACGCTCGCGCTCTAGTTCGGCAGGGTCTGTGAGCCCGCCTCGGGCCACATCCACCACAGCACTAGCCCCCGCCCTGAACGGGGATCGACTCTCCAATGGTGCCGCGCCGTCACCACCGAAACCCGTTAAGCCTAGTGTTCTACCTAAACCAGAAAAACCTGATAGACTATTTAATAAAGAACTCATTGAAAAACAAAGGAACTGGACTGCTCATTTTAATAAACAGCGGCCGGTACGGTACGAACACGAGCTCAGAGCCGATCAAAAACTTCCTTCCGACTATAAAGACACAATGTCCCCCGATGTTGCAGAGAGATACGTCGTCCCTTCCCGTGTATACTCACCTCCACTTTCACCGGGTGCTGGGGATTCCCAAGTAGAACGTCCTACAACTTTACCTTCATCGCTAATTGCTCGAGGTATACACGTTGCGAAATCTCCTAGTCCTGTAAAAACAATCGCTTCTGTGTCACCTTCACCTCGATCAAGTAACATAATATCACCCACCGTAAGAACAGATGTTCTGACTCCACCCACAGTGAAAGCAGAGAGTTTAAGCTCTCCGAGTAAGGAAAGTACGCAAAATATAGGAATAAATGAATCAATATGTGCTGATAATCGTACTTCCCTTTTAAGTGAAATTGATAGTGTCATAGCGCATACAGACACAACTGACGTTAACAATTATTTACTACTTCAAAATTTCGCTCAAATGCCAGTTGAAACAATATCACCTATAAAATCGTCTCCAATATTACCTGAACCATTACCTAAGAGGCCTGCACCTTCGCCACCATTACGGTCACCAAAATCACCACCACCGCCCGTACCTCACGAGAAAGTTACTCCACCTCGAGATAGTATTTCTTCGTCAGCCTTTGACGAAGAAAGTACCTGTACCTCATTAGATATCGTTACCGACGACTTGCAAGTTGAACTTAATAACCGAAGATCGCCGCCTAAATCTCCTGTATCGCCTGCTCACGACAAAGGATCTGGGTGTACCATCCCTGAACAGCGAAATGCGGACATCTGTGACAGCGTATTAAAATCGTCTTCATGTCGAAATTTAGAGGAAGACAATTATGAGGTTGTAACGTATGGCGAGGATTGGGATCATAAAGCTAAAAATAAACGTCGTTCGTCTACACCTGAGTCTCCAACAAGTGCAGCTCCAGAAGAAGACGCTTCCAGATCGCCACTGACTTCTCCAGCTGCGTCCCCGGTGCAATGTATCCCGTCAACACCTCCGATTGTCGCTTCACCTGCGCATTGTAAGTAGTTTCCTTGAAAATTAAGTTAATTTATTTTAGGCAGATATTTGTATGACAATTGCAAATTTTTATCTTATTAGACGTTATCTTTGTTTTATCTGCATTAAGATTTACCTGTGACGTATTCTTGCATTGCTAGCCACGTTTAAATTCCTTTACGTTTCGTGAAAACTATATAGTTATGTTGTAAATATTCGAGAAGCAATTACACGATAAAACCTTTAAATATCTCAAAATGTTACTTAGTCTCTTTATTTTTGTGGTTTTATATACATTGCGGACTGCTTTAACATTTTACCGAAATCTGTATGGTTTAGTTATGTTTGAGTTTGGTTGAATAACTAATATAAAACGCATAATATTGCACCTTATGTTAAAGAATCCTTCTCTGACATCTAATTTTGCCAACACCAGACATAATACCTGAGACAAGAAGGTATTAAAAATTTAATACGTTTGTATGTTGTTTGTGGTTTATGCTAGGTTAACAGTGTTTCTGAACTGGTACTGTGGGAAGTAAATTATCTTAAGCAGTAGATCAGTGGGCGTCGATTGACGTACTTTTGGCGGTCTCGTGCTCAGCGGGTTCAATGTAATATTGAGGAAGTCAAGGTATTTGAGTCGCCGCGAGACTTGCGAGTCGATCCCGATTTAGATGCTCCGGCGCCGCCGCCTCCGCCTCCGCCGCCGCGACGCAGTAACCCGTGCGACGTTGTCCAGCGCGCCCCTTCGCTCGCTCTCGAACCCACGACAATAACTGGGACATTGCTTTTACAATTGCAATTGCCTACTTAAGCCGCTCCGCGCACGTGATATCTGTGAAATTGTGATAATACAGTCATATAAGTACGTCAATTTTCTCAAGTTTAGCGAAGAACATTCAGTTTAGAAAACACAAGGAGCTTTTATTATAGTACCGGTGGCGATGTTTGTTCATCTGCGCGATTTAGTGAATATAGATTGAGGTTGATAAATGTGCCGTACGTTTTATTTAGTAACATTATATACTGATGTAGAATTAGCATTTTACATAATGTACATAGGGGGGGTAAGAAGTCACGTAGTATGATATCAACTTTGTTTTCGACTTTTGTACACACCCATTCTTAATTAACATCAGCCATTCGGGTTGGTGTTTCTCCTTTGATCTGTCTTAATATACCTATTACTTAATTAACACGTCGTATTGTATTCGAAACGAATAGATCTGGGACACTATTAAACAGCTTTGAAGGGTAAATTTTTTAAGTGTACAAAAATTGTTATCTATTTTCCTTAGACACAAAAAACGCGCGTCGGTACACGTTGCCAAGCATGTTTATCTGCGACGGTGTTTATGTACAACGCGTCTCGCCTATACAGATTACAAATTGGCCGACGTATATCTATATCTGAGAAGCGACTAATCTCTTTAGGCACAAGCCAAATTTGATTTATAGTCAATGGGCTTTGGTAAATTTTAACCTTGGTAAATTTTACCGCAGTTTTCATGCTAGTGCGATCCGAGAAACGAAGAGGCGATTTCCGCTACAAGTACAAATAGGGCGTATGAGTGACTTGTTTCATTTGGATTGCGATAAAGCGAAAGAGATACGTCGTATTGAGTTAAACGTTCGTGTGAGTGTTAAAGAGGTGAGTTTAAGCAGCGAGTGGAGATGTGGCGGTAATGCGGCGGCGGGCTCCGCACATTGCCCGCACACAATGCGCCTCTGCGGCTGTTGCATCGGTTAGTTGTACACTATTATATGTATAAGAACGTGCACACATTTTCATGCTTGTATCTTACGCTCATTATGCTCCCTCTGAGCTATATACACAGGTGTATAATTACTTTTCAGGATTAATCATTAATCGGTATCACATTACTTTTTTCACTTTAATACTTACAAATATCATTTGCTTTGAAACCGAACCCATTAATTCCTTCGGCAAAATAACTTACGCATTTAAATGTTATGATTGTCGATATTAGTGTACCTTAACAACTGCTGCAAGCCGTTAATTTTGGAAATAACAACGGGGCGGGCTTTTATTAAGTGCGCGAAAGTAGGTACAATAATTGTGTATTGTTCGGTGCCGATATAGAACTGTGCATGAATGGACATTGTATTCGTCTGAAACACTCGGTGTCAATTCAAGAGAGATTACTATTATGCGATATTTTAAAATTGGTCCAGTTTTAATAATTTTTACATCTTACGATTTAAGGTTATTAAAATAATACTAAATAGTAATTTACTTCTTGTCTTTACGCTATTGAAAATAAACCGATAACCACGTGTAACCTTTTTAATGAAGCGTATAATGCAGTCGTTCTGGGTCATAAAGTCCTGTGCGTGCGGACCTCTATTCGCCGAGGTCGTTTAAAAATTGAAGAACCGTCGCATTCGTATTTGGAAACTCAACTTAAGTAAGATGGTTCTTGAAACAGATTATTGACATCGACACCATACAGTTATTTTAACTTGTAGTCAATAATAGTTATATAATCTATTAGCAATAATTAGCTTTTTAATTATTAACACGAATTCAAGCTTTGTTTAAAGTACATTTGTAGCTTTAATTATCAATGAATTAACGAAACTTTTAAGGTAATTATGGTCAAACTAATACCAGGAATCAACTGAATTTGTGCAGTCAATGCAAATAGCGTGGATGAAGAAAATAAAAGCATGAATATACTTCATTAATTAAAATGTTCATGAGTCATCTTATGGCATACAGATGATCTTTATCTGTCCTTACGTAACTTGAAGTGTATATGAAGTAGAATGATTGTAGACAGAGATGAATAAACAAAAGCGAGTGTTAATTAGTAAATTCAAAGAAGCGTTCACTTGCAGGCACTCGCCATATTGTCGGGATAACATTAAAAGCAACGAATTGGGGCCCATTGTCTCGATATTACATTATACCTTGTATTAAACACCTATTGTAGTTTTTCCAATAAAAACGAATTAATTTATGCATTAATTTTAAAACTGTCCGAAGATCCAGTTAAACTGGTTATTTATTTTACGAGTTCCACACATCCATCTTTTTCCGAGCAACTGATTGTATAAAACGTTCCTCTAAACGTAACTAACTTATGGAGCGTTCGGGTCGATCAGAACCTATTCTGTAAAGGTTTTGCAGCAGATGTAGTAAGTTTCGGTTTGCGTGGACCCTTACTGTACCCACTATAGGTAATAATCCAGCGATGGTAGTAATGTATTTATGAGCCATCATAAAGTGATAAGCGGTTTACATGGACAGCTTCATTAGGACATTAATGTTTGGTCGGTGTTCATATAGTGTAAAACCTAAATGTGTCGAAATTTCCACCGACTGATTTATTTTTAAAATTTTATACATTTTTGTTTATTTACGACGGCCACGTGAATACTTCGCAAACACCTGCGGCTGAGAACCACGATAAAAATAGTGTTAACCTAATTTGCTCGTGGCTTCATTCAACGATATGGCGAGGTCGACGTATTGATAGAAATATTCGCTTTCAATTTGTCACATGGAAATAAAAGGTTTATAAAATGATTTATTTAAATAATTCAGAGAGAAAACACAAAATACTTCTTTCTTATCCTTTCAGGAACGGGTCCATTTTCACTTTTCCAGGGGTATACTCTTATATATTCCTGACATTATAATAGCTTTAAA
Organism: Bhutanitis thaidina; assembly: GCA_029286595.1. NCBI lineage: Eukaryota > Metazoa > Arthropoda > Insecta > Lepidoptera > Papilionidae > Bhutanitis > Bhutanitis thaidina. The sequence goes on from JAGSMS010000010.1 coordinate 6,545,617, forward strand.
ATTCTCTTGGCGATCTCGGCGATGCGCCAACCTGGTCATTATTTATGTCCCTGAAAAGGCACTCAATATAATATGTATTGATGTTATACCAAACCAATAACATGATAATTATTTTTAATTTAACTATTTATAATGTTGTCTCCGAATAAATAACGAGGTGATATAGACGAAGCTATGACGTATGTGTGTGTGTCAGCGGGCGGAGGTCGCAAGTCGTCGGAGGCGGAGGAGAGCGCGCGGCGCACGTCGAGCGTGTCAGACGAGGGCGGCTTCAACGAGCCGTCGCCCGATGTCGCCGCGCTGCGTCCGGCCGAACGTGCACGCTCCGACCCCGACACGCTGTCCGTGCTGCAACAGGTAAGTCGCTATGCTTTCTACTCGCTGTCCATGCTGCAACTGATACTCGTATGTCGTACCGACAAGGACGGATAGAACGCACTAGGTGGAATACGACCCCGTTCCAATAAGCGAAAAGTTCTTAGATGTGTAGGAGACTCAGGATCGATCTTTGTGGAAATGTATGGGTAAGGTGCAGATTTGACGATTTTTTTTTTATAGAAGAAGGGGCAAACGAGCGTGCGGCTCACCTGATGGTAAGTGATCACCGACGCCCACGAACATCCACAACACCAGAGGAGCTACAGATGCGCTAAAATAAATTAAAAAAATATATAAATATATATATATATAAATTACTGAAAAGAATAAACGTTGCATTTTAGGATTCCGGGGTGGTTGTGAGCGAGGCGAGCCAAGGCTCCATAGAGGTGCTCGACAAGTCGACCACTAGCCAATGGAGCGTTTCGGAGGCGGAGAATCCGTCGAGTGAGGCCGCACGCGGCGAGGCGGCCGATGCCGACGACAAGCAACCCGACAGCATGACGCCTGACGAGGCCGAAATATTGCTCAGTTCCAGGTACTTGCATAGTTCTCTTCTAGCTCCTCTCATGTGATAGATGTAAGAATAATTTTGATAACATTTAATTTAAAGACTTAACCCATCATTCGTTGTAGAAACTGCCGCAAGTGATTTTAGCTTGCAATTAAAAATTAGCAACACTTTTTAAATAACGCAAATATTTAATTACTTAATATTATGACTAATATAGATATTATTAATACCTCTGATTTATGTTATTAAAAATTTGAAATGAATGAATCCATGTTTTTCAATCTTTCTCATTTTTGCTGACATAATTAGCAGCGAATTAATTACTTACATGTTAATTTCTACTATTGCTTGCACCACAAACATACTTGGCTTTGTTGTTAATTTTTCTGTTGCACCTTTTTTTCTTCACTTTTCTGAAATATTTTTTCTGATTCTGTGACGTATTTTGCATGAACAAATTATTTTAAATGTGTCGTCAAACTAGCTGTGAGTGTAGCGTAGCACGCCGATAGTATAGATTATGCTCTTGTAATTGTATAACGTAATCCTTTCATTTCCTCTGTTTATTTAAGTTTTTAATGCTTGTTATTAAATTAAATGTCGATTTTTTTACCATTTGCATGCTGCCTGTGCGCACAACGCTTCATTCTTGCCCGATCACATTTGCAGTATTCTGGAGAAAAAACTTAGGTAAGCTCGCTTCATTTGTAGTCTTAGAACATGACATGTAGTAGTTCTTAGGCGTAGTTATTAGATATATTAGATTGTATAAGTTAGCAAATACATTTAATTTTATTCTCCTTTAGTTTAATGCAAATAAATTCCTGCTTGAAAGGCATACTCAACAAAGACTCCTTTGTTTATATTGCGTCAAAGTTCTAATGAATGATCATCTTTTAAAATCTTACTTGTGCTTTAGGAGAAAGAAGTGCATAAGTCGTTTGTATTCATTATTTACTGAATATAATAACCATACCTTGTTATTTAATTACTTTAAAAGAAATTAAATATAACAGTTTTTTTAATGCATATAGTGCCGACGAACTTAGGACATAACACTATAAAACTTTTGAGAGTAGCATAACATGTTGTTGTTAACTAACTTGTATTTTAAAATAAATTGTCGTAAACATAATTGTGTGCTGTACATATTATATGCTTTACATATAATATCTAATGTTTTATGTGTAATAAGTAATTATTAGTACTAAAGTATTAGGACTGTACTGCATTGCATGGGGTATAAGTTTTATTTTTGTGGATTTCCATGATACCCATAGCTGTTTCTATAATTTATTACAAGTTATTGAAGGACTACAATTTCACCTAATGTTATTATGTTAGCTGAAAAAAGGCTAGCGAATGAAATTTTAATCAATTTTTAAAGGCAAATATATAATCAGTTTTTATTGCGAGGCGTTGAAACATTATACATACGCGCAGGCAAGAGGCGCTGCTGTCGGACGAGCAGGCACAGGAGATCGCGGCCATGCTGTCGCCGCACGCGCTGCCGCACGACAACGGCGTGTCGCTCAACGACAGCTACCAGTCCGTGCTCTCCTACGAGAGGTGACCTATGTTCCACATCGGTGTAGCCAATAACATTGATCTTTAATTTGTTTAGTTTTTTGTAGTTATATATGATTTTAATACTATATTTTTATAACAAAGATGTCGAAGTGATATTCTTTACTAATATATTATTATTATGTTAGAGTTGCATTATCGGAGCAATCAGTTTTTAGATTCGGCTTTAAGAATATGGAGAAGCCAATCGGCAGTGCAACCACTGTTGTGTTCTAATTGAACATTAGCCTGTTTTTACTCATTACATGTAAAGACGTTGGTCGCTGCTTAACAAATCCGAAAACTGTAATGATAAACACCTTTTTAAGTTTAGGCATCGTAGAGCATACAACAAGTCGTGATCACAAACGCGATATGTAAGTAAAAGAAATTGTAAATTATTTTTTTAGTTTAGGTTTCTTAAGCCAAAGTTTTCGAAATTAAATCCAGGCGGCACAGTTCATTGCAAAAAGTTAAATCCATTTTGCCTAGCACTCAATATTATAGGGTTACGACCCTATTGTATATAACTACTATTTGTAACAGATTTTGTTAGCCATCCCCGTTATCTCTGAAGATAAATATTTACGTTTTCATTTAATTTAGCATGCAGTCAGTGGACGAGAGCTATGAATTTGTCTCTTTGGAGACGGACGCAGCTATGGCAGGTGGTGATCGGCGGCATGAAGATGAACAGGAACACGCGGAACATGCTCAACACACGGAACATGCTCAACTCACGGAACATGTCCAACACACGGAACATGTGCAAGAAACAGAACACCCGAAACAAAAGGAAAACACCCAACAACAACCGACTTCTCGTACAGAGCTCGTTGAGTCCGCAGATCCCTCTGAAACTGTGTTCGACTATTACCCGCCGCATCCACTTCGGGAGCTCGGCGAGGAAAACGGCATACATTACTTCGAAGATGGACATTTCTATACAGAGGTATTGTTTTTAAAACATTTCGTAAAGCATTGAAGACGTTTCAAGTAAATTCGTTGTAATGCAAATTGTTATTTCAGGTTGCTGGACTTCCACCCGTCGAAGAAGATGAGGACGATGACTACTACCCACCTGTATTTGTTAAGAAGAATACCAAAGTTAAATTTAGGTAAGTTGTAAAATCTTTCTTCTTATATTATGCGCTTTCATACTATTGAGCTCACTCAAATTCTCCAGTTGACGAGGCTTATCGCGAATGGAAGAATTTGAGTTCATTTAGTGTAAATAAAGTATATGATCGCTCCATGGTAACGATCTAGTAAGAACCGTATTTACCGTTGGTTTTAGGAGGCTTTAGAGTAAAACTAAATACCAAATATCTATTAATTTTTCTATGAAAAAAGTTGTTCCTATTTTAAAAAGTAAGTACTTTCGCCTGTAACTCATTGAGGTAGGACATATTAGGGATTTTCATTTAGCGCGACTCAGCGTAGCCATACGGGCTTCCGAAACACTTCATCGGTTTTTTCCGATCGTAAACTAACTAAATCGTCATCGGGTCTGCTCCCGGAGATCGCTATGAGATTCTCAAAAGCTTTTCATTTATTCGCCACTTATGACATCCACTGAAACAAAGAGAGTGGCAGATTCTTACGCGACTACCACATTGCAAATAAGATAATTTAAAAAGGCGTCGACCAAACATTGTTAGTGCAAATAATTCTAGGAGAGTTGTCGGCACACCGAGTTAGAGCCGCACTGGTTAAGCGTTTGACTACGGCGCTGCGCGCACGGAACGAGTATTTGTGTGTACTACAAAGAATTGTTCCGGGGTTTGGTCATATGCAATCTATGTATATAAAACGCCTCCTCGACTAAGGAGAAATTCTTAAATCTCTTTCACAATGCGGCATGCCGCTAAAGTTACTTCGATGAAATGTAGAGAGACCGCAAGTACGAAACTCTGCATACAGTTTATAAAAGAAATAATAAAGAAGTTAGCAGGTATTTCTAAAGACTTACATAAAATGACGCCGGTTATCCGCTTGTGTGTCGCAGCTCGCAGCCGATGCGCGTGTTCTCGACGCACTCGGTGCGCGAGTACGACCGCCGCAACGAGGACGTGGACCCAGTGGCAGCTTCCGCAGAGTACGAGCTGGAGAAGCGGGTCGAGAAAATGCACGTCTTCCCTGTCGATTTGCTCAAGGGCGCGGACGGACTCGGCCTCTCTATCATCGGTGAGTGACCCGTTACCTTCTCGTTATCTGTGCGCCCCGCAGAATCGTAGAGCCGAACGTTATCCGGCTAAAGTACGATTCTATTCTACAATTATTGGTTTCCTATGAATTTTGAAGCAACGCCTCCTCGAATACAATATTACACCCAATGGAATTTGAATAATAGAAATTATTGTCTATCGCAATTTATTTTAAAATTATTCTTATTACTTAGTTAATTTTTGATTTTGTATCTTCGGTGTATTATAAGTACTTACAAACAGTGAAAAGATTTGGCTAAGTATAAGGATTTGAGGGGTAAGATGAAAGAGGGGAATTTACCAAATTTCAAACACGTCCGCATGTTTACTCCCTAACGACTAACTAACGAGGCGCTGGGAAACGACTGTTGGCGAAAACCTACTGATGGGAAGCAGCATTTCAAGAGTTCCATTTATTTAAACAGCACATAATGTAAATACTTCTAGTGTCTTTGACCGTAATGAATAATAAAGTCGACTTTGACCCAGGCATGGGCGTGGGTGCGGATGCGGGTTTGGAGAAGTTGGGTATCTTCGTGAAGACTATTACGGAAAGCGGGGCAGCTGCGCGCGACGGACGCATACAGGTCAACGACCAGATCATCGAGGTCGACGGGAAGAGCCTGGTCAGTCACAGAAATAATTAATATTATAATAAAATACATGTAAGGGCTACTTTACCACGTGCTTCGGCGAATAACGAAAAAATTGTGAGAAAAGTATTTTTAACATTCTGATTATGCTCCTTCATATTACTTTAACTTTTTTTTTCCCATTTTCGCTTATCCATAATTTGGTTTTTCGATCTAGTCTAAACATATTAAACAGTCAGAATCTTATTCTTATCCTTATCTTTATAAGTTAGATCATAAAATATTTATGTTACTAACATAATGTGTTATATCTGTAAATTTTGGATTGTAGGAATGGGGGGTTCTCTCAGAAGTAAGTACACTAAATATTGTATAATGCTTATAGGTGGGAGTGACGCAAGCTTATGCCGCGTCTGTTCTGCGTAACACATCGGGGCCTGTGAAATTCCTCATCGGTCGGGAAAAAGATCCGGAGAACAGCGAAGTAGCGCATCTAATTCGACAGTCGCTGGCTGCTGACAAGGAGCGGGAAGAAAGGTGATTGAAACGAACTCATTAATAAAATTAACTCATTGCGTACTTTTATTACTGATTAAATAAGACTAAGAATATTACGAAGCATATAATACTCGATGGTAAGTTAGGAGAGTTGGCGAAAGGGTTTTTTAAAAATAAACTTAAGGTCTACTGGCCATGTCTAAGATAAGTAGAGAAATAAATGATTTCAGCATTAAATTTTTCAGGTGAAACTTATCGCTACGTCATAACTCTTGACGTGTTGGAACAATAGAGATAGAATACAACTTAATAGTGTCTGATGTGTTCCGGAACTGGCAGTTACACTGACATATCTATAGTTATGTGTTGATTTTTTGTTTATTACAGAGCTGCGCGTGAACGGCAACGCCGACAGCAAACGGAAGAGGAGGAAAGCAACCAACAACCGAGCGGCGAGGCGGCCGCCGCACAGGCGAGGCATCCCGAAATAAATGAGCTGCGGGCCTTTTTGCAAGAGGTGGGTTTGAAGTTTTTCCTGCATAATCATGTCTTGTCTTTGACTGTTCTTGACATTAGTTGAACTGTTTTAAAGAGAGAGAGTGGTGTAGTAACGCTAACTTTATCGGTCAATTATCTCTATTTGTAAAGTAAAGATTGCCCTAAGGAAATATTATTGTATTTATATTTAGTGTTCCTAATTAAGTAGTAAAAATATAATAAAACAACAGGAGTGTGAGGCAACTATTGGTGACAACGTGACGTTTTGGGAGAGTTTCGCTTGTATATAAATACCGGAACAAAAACTAATATGAATTCCACTTTAGTATTAGATTCTCTTCAAAAGTACTCGAAGTCTGTACATTATTAGTCGGTATCGAAGTATGTAGAAGACGTATATATATACTTTCACTTCAAGTGTCTACATACAAGAGCGATATTGGGGAGTAGCAGAAGGGACTGGATTTGGGCTCGGCATCGTGGCGGATTCGGATTGAATGTCTGGACTGCAAAAGCCTCGTTAGCCATCCAATAGAAATCATCACTAGCGGTGGTATGCACTATAATGCCATAAATAAACCGCAATACCCACTCAAAATAAGTTTTTTGTTCAATGAATTCCATGTCGTGATGGTAAACGTCGTGAAAAATCTGCATGTTTGAGAATAAAAATATTACATTAATCTTTTCTTTGACCAGCAGTTAACAATAATATTTATAGGCTAAAAATTGACATTGCTCTTTAAATTCTATGAGAGACGCTTCTCGAATGTCAATTAATCAACATGCGCAAATTTCGTGCGCGACCAACTCTGTGTACGAGGTTAGCATGCGTGTGTGCGAGAATTGTCTACATTTTACGTGAATGCGTTCAAAAATGTTTCTCGTGCATGAAATTGTATCGTGTCTGCTAGGCATTAATGTTTTGGTACATAACTAGTCTGACCATAAATGATGTTACAATTTAAAAAGTAATTTTATTCTTTTATGACATTTCAATTTCATAATGTCAAAATGTGGATATCAAGCCGTGTCAGTAATTATTAAAACGCTTCGAAAGCTAGGCATCAGCCATATGAATGTGCACTATCGACAAGAACACCACCACTTTCTCCATACCATAAAAGAAGACGAAACCTTATAAGGAACAAGAAATGTTCCTCATTTATACCATTGATGTGGTCCCACAAAGCTGTCACGAAGCTCAAGCGAGTATTGAAGAATACTCAGAGGAACTCTTTTCAAAAACGTACCGTGGACTTTCCAATAAGACTCTGGTCCTGGTCACGCTTGAACAACTCAAACCTGGCTCGCGAACAAAGTTCCGAACTTCATAAGAACTGAAGACTGGCTACTAGAGGACATGGCCTACTCAAAACGTTACAAATCTCTCAAGAAACTTTAGAGATGGTAGTGGTAAATTCTACATAGAGACAGTTCGTAAATCCATAGATTCGTGATCAGTAAGGTTAAAGGTTTGTATAAAAGCCAACGGTGACTACTTTGAATTAAATTGATTTTAATTAATCGCGTAGAATTCGATATAAGTTTGATTATTATTACACTGTTTACTCCAAAAATAATAATATGCATTTTACTGTGTGCGCGAACTAATGTTATAATAATATAATAGGCTAGGAATGATATTTATGTATATCAACCAACCAGACGAGTATGTATCTAAATAACCCCATAGGCTAGGTATGACATACAGAACCAGTTGTTCAACTTCCGAAATGGATCGCAAGCGTGCATATTAAATAGACAGATGAGTAGTCAGTCATGTGGTCGTGTTGCAGCTGGTGGGCATGGAGGCGGGCGGCGGGCGCGCGGAGGAGGTGAGCGTGCGCGTACGTGACTGGTGCGCTCGCCGCGCGCCGCACCTGCCGCACCATGCGCTCGCACGCGCCGCCGACGCGCACCGCAAGTACGACAAGGTACCTGCCATTTTGCTCATAACAAAGCGTATATAAACACTACGTTACAACTGATGTTCGATAAATCGTATTATAAATCTGTTAAAAGTGATTTCTGTTATTATAATATTTTTTATCAAATAAGTCAAACCTAATAAGTTTATCAGAAATACAATCAGAAATATGTCATGTTCGCTTAAAAACGGGTCGACGACTTGCCCTTATGGCTTAGGAGACGATGTCTGCACATGCGTCATGCTTGTGAACAAGGATTCCTTTGGGGGGCTAGTGGTCAGGATCTGCAAAGTTTTTTCTTTTTTCTATATTTATCTTTATGTTATGTGTATATTAACTAAATCTTAGAATATGTGTAACTTCTTATGAGACTATTCGTTAGTTTAAAATTGTAATTTGATTAGTATAAAATCATTGAAAAACAAAAAGTGTGTGTGTACGCACGTAAGAAGTTACAGTTCTTTACCGTAACAAAACAAAAATAACTAAAAATATTATCCCGTGCGCCAGTACTCTTTGTTTGTGAAAAATAAGGCGTTAAATACGTTTTATAACGGTTTAATTAAATAATAATAATTTACAATGTAAACAAATAAAAAGAATACATACCGACAGTTAACCTCAAATTTATAAACCTACTTAAAAAAGTTAATATTATAATATAAAAAACCACTACAGTAAATTATCATTCACAATCATATATAATTTAAAATCACACACATTTATATTTATGAATGAATATATAAATTTATCTCCACTAATATAAAACACGTGTTGTAGATTCATATATATGTATTTGAATATAGTTATCAGTTCTCACAAAAACTTGAGAGACAATTACCAACCAACTTCATAGTATCGCTTTTAGGTGACGGTGTTGGGGCGCATCGTAAAAATTCACTCTCATAATTTTTACTAAATGCGCCCAAAGAAATATATTTCAAACAAACAAAAAGATGGGATTTCTTTCTCCTCTTTCTTCTTACAGGACCCTCATTAAGAAACATTGGTAGACTTTAAAACATATGACTCACTAACTCAGAAACTAACTCAGGAACTCAGGTGTCCGATCCATGGTCAATTGGTGCACTTGGGGCTTGCCACGGTCTTAAAAAAGTACTGGTGTGGAAACCCAAATATTTTAGTTACACAAACCATAAAGTAACTGAGTTTATGTAACTAGGTTCGGCTAATGTTATCTTTCACCGGATACTGGCTAATTGGTGGACAACTCTGGGGAGTTGGTGACTCCAACTCTAGGGAGACTCCACCATAGGCATAGGTGTCTAAATAACAGTTAAGTAACAGTGAAAACTTTCAACTAACTTAATAATCGCATTTGCGTGCACGGGACAGGCGCGACGTGCGCTGCGCGGCTGGCGACGCACGAGAGCCATGGTGCGCGCGCGCGAGGAGTGGTGGAGCGGAGCGCTGCGCGACGCGCACCGCGAATACGCCGCCGCGCTCTCCGCGCTGCACGACCGCGTCGCGCGCCTCGAGGTGCTGCTGCTGGTACGTGTGAGCTACAGTGCGCACAATACTACTACATCAGTCCAATTTAGTTCACTGCTGAACATAAGCTTCTCCAAGAAAGTGCCATCAAAGGCCAGGATACATTTCTTGGAAGGTTTGGCCATACTCACTGCCCAGGCCAAATGGATTAGTAGGCATAGTTCAGGTACTGCTCCCCATAACTAATCTGTGGAATTTGGTTACGGCTTTGTGCGATAATTGGGATCGTTATTCCGCCATCACCTCATCGTTTGCTAGCACAGTGTACCACGTGCAGGTGAGGTTGGCATTTGAGTAAAAGATTGTATAATATTACCCCTAATTCGCTTATCTATTTATTTCGCGCCACTATAGCCCAATGAAAATATAAAAAGTATTATATACTTTATTATACCGGCAAAGTATAATATACTTTATTATAACGGCAAAGTATAATAGCTCTCGATCTTTGTATACAATTTGCAGGAAACACAAAAGAAAGCGGGTCTGCCGGTGATGCTGCCCCACGAGCCGTCAGCGCGCCGTGAAACACCGCCACTTCCGCGCCGCCCCGATCCAGACCCGCTGCTTATCGACGGTATCACTGCCTCTTTACAAAATTATTACAATGTTTAACTTTATTCGGTATACAAAATATAAACTTTCCTTGCTGGTGTTGTTTTGTAGGTGGCGCGAAGAGTTGATTTCTCAATTACTTTATAACTCAACTTCACGTGAATATGACTTCAATCGGTCAAGTCGTTCAGAAGTTCCACAACCATTAGTGGTAAAATTTAAAATTTTACGATTTTGTATTTTTTTTACGTTTTAGGGGAAAACGAGCTAGCGCTTTCCTGATGGGGAGTGATTACAGTCGATCAAGTACATCTCCAGCAACAGAGAAGCTGCAGGTGCGTTGCCGGCGTTTAAGGATATTTGGGAGATGAGTGGACCTCCGGTACTTTACTCACAGAACGAAACGCAGAAGCACAAGATGCCTCTACATCACGCCGGTATAGTGCCCATTCGTGTAGTGTAGCAAAAGCCGCAGCTTAGCTCTACTACGTACAGAATTATATAACAATATATGACGAACTAACATTGAACCTTTTTTTTTTTAGATCCTTGGAGCTCCGACAGTGACCTTTCAGACTTGTCGCCAATAGAGGATGAATACGCAAAGGTTGATAAATCGGATCGACGGCAACGCGAGGCACCAGACATTGGTGACGTAACTGCCACAACATCCAACGACTCCCCAGCGAACGTCAACAGTGTGGTCGATGTGAAACCTGCCATGAGCAACGTTGCTCCGACAACCATATCACGTGGCGTCGCGCCTACTCCTGCTGTTAATGCTACGACAGAACCTGTTAATACCACTACGGGGTCGATAAGCCCCGCCTCCGTTACAACCGTTGCTCCGACCCCTGTCAACGAGACTTTGTAAGTTGCAGAATATTGTTGTATTTTTTTATTTCCATGTAAGCTTCATGGCCAATTTAACATAAACATGGCGCTATCAATACCTATCCTTCATGATAATATTTAAAATTTTAATTATCTCAATCTCCAAATAATCATTCTTTATAAATAATCATTCATTTATAATTAATTATTTAACGCATTTTTTTTTGATAAACAAATGATATTGATGGCAAATATTGTGCTTAAATTTTAAACAATGGCTCTTATTATTATTATTTTTTCTTAATGGGTACTTTCTTTATTATCGGCCTGTTTATATGTCCGCTGCTGGACATAGGCCTTTTCATGAAAGCGCAGTTTAAAATAATAGCGAAGTATAATTAAACGCAATTCACTCTAGTTCTATGACAATCACAAAAAAGTTAAAACAATGTAATCATCCTATGTTACGTGTCCTGTTGCTAGCACTCTCACAAACGGTTTAATTTTAATAATGGAAGAACTAATATAGCGAGTGTGCGATAATTGCAATAGCGACAAAACTGTACCGCAGTCACCTATTTCGCCAGCTTCCCGGAACCGGAAGGAAAGGAAGTGTTTCAGTTTTCCTAAGCCACTGACTGACCGATGCGGTAGCTAGTCCTATTTCTTTTGCTTTTTACACATATTGATTAAAGTGTGACATGTGATTTTGTCAATTTTCTCGCTAAATAGTGCAAGTATTATTTGATATTTCTTTAATTTTGGTAAATGGGTAATATACCGACTCATAGTGTTTTCAATGTTTCTAAGGAGCGCACAATGGTAATGCCTATTTTGGTAGTATAAACAAAAAATTAGCAGCAGACATGTCTCACAGCTGGGAAAAGGACTCTTCTCCATTGAGAGGGTTTTAGAGCCGGTGTGGTTGGGAACCGTATGCGGGATTTTGTTGTTTAATAAGTCCATATACACGAATTATAAAGTTTATTGTTCATACAAATACAATATAGCACACGTAAGAAAATCAAAAGCAGTGGAAAAGATATCATAGATTTACACAAGCAGAGAGATAGTTTATAGTGATAGAAATAGCACAATTATGTAGGTCTAAGCGATAAACCAAAGCGAAAGCGCGGCAGAGGTACAACGAGCAACAGACGTTAGCATATATCGTGTCTAGCGACCGACTGGCGCAGGCGCAGCCGCTGCTGTGTGCCGTCCCGTTATCTTCATAAAAGACGTTTGCTCGAAAGCGCGCCGTCACACGACACACCCAAATAAATGTATTTTAACCGTGTGGTACAGGAGCGGAACAAGTGGGCAGGGCACGTCGTGTGCATCCGGTGCGTCGCGCGAGCTGGACGCGGCGGTGCCACGCGGCGCGCTGTTGGACAATTCGGCGCACCGCGCGCGCACCGACTTGGCACGACACCGGCCGCACGCACCGCACTCACCGCACTCGCTCAGCAACGCCAGCTCGGTCAGTGCCCCGCTAGGTATCTGTATAGGAGCACGGACCGTGCCTCGTGTCTATACAGTAATTAAACTAAGTACTTTTTTAGCTGTTAAATTTTATTATTATGCGCAACACTTAAAGATGAATTGGTACTTTTTTCGGTATGCGGTCTGAAGCCAAACGTTCAGGTCTCACCTGACTCATCTTCGTGGCGCGCACTATACTTATTTTCGATATAATATTTACCTGATAATACGGTTACGATTACAAGGAAACGAACCGCACCTTACACCTTACACTTACCTTCTACCTTATACAAAACTAGTCACGTGCGAGACACGCTTGCGCGCCGATAGTGCCGTATTGTTATCTACCGAAACTATAGATGTTTCATAGCCAATTCTTTTCGTAATTTACTTCAGACCTTCCTATCTTGAAGGTACTAACCTTAAATATAGGAATAAATCAAAATAATAAAACATTACATTGGTATGAAAAACGAGCTAACCGTTCACCTGCTGTCCATGGACCCCTAAAAACTACTTTAATCGAATAAGGTCACAGATGACTCGGATGAGAAAACTAAGATTAAAAAGGAATGCTTCACAGCCTGTAATTATACAGGCTCTCTATACCTTTCAAACCGGAACACAGAAATAGTAGCTGTTTGGCGACAGAAATGGGTATGATTATAGTACCAACCCAGATGACTCCTAGGTAGAGAAAGAATCTCCAATTATACCTAGGTGCTCTGAAATGTTTCCGACCTTAACGTGAAGAAGCACTGGTCAATAAAAGCTAAGAAATGTGGTTGCGCATCGTTTGACAGGTACTGACCAAAAATTTAGCCATTATGTACACGCAGTTGTTTGACAATCGTTATAGTTAGTCAGTGTGTGTTTTTGTGAAAACAGATAATTACTGTAGCTGAAACTTGGATACACCATTATACGCCCGCAACAAAAACACTGTCAAAACAGTGGACTGCGAAGGGGGGGAATCGGCTCCAATAATAGCAAAAACTGTTTTTCGGCTGGGAAAGTGATAACGACAGCTTCATACAGGAAAAACCATTGCAGGAGCATCTTTTCAAGTAATGATGCTACGCATTACTTTACATTACTCGACAAGCTACAGGCAGAATTTGCGAAATAACGACTACATTTGCAGAAAAAAAAATTGTTTCATCAAGACAATGCGCCGCCTCACCGGTTGCCGAAAATCCACAAATTACGGTTTGAGCTACTTCGTCACCCTGCTTACTCATGAGATCCAGCCCCAAGCGACTTTTTTCTGTTTCCTAATCTAAAAATTGCGCTCGGAGGACAGAGACAGATTTTCGTCAAATAAGGAGGCCACCTTCGTAAACAATTGTTTTGCAGAGAAAAGCGGTGAGTATTATTTGGTCGGGTTAAAAGATGGGAGTGATTGTAAGTGTGTAGACTTACAAGGAGACTATGTAGAAAAATAAAAATAAAAATATCCTGTATAATTGTAAGGTCGGAAACTTTCCAGAGCACCCTCGTAATAAAACAAGATATTCGCATAAGACCATCGATCACACTAGGTAACAACCATTAAGGCTTTTGGTAGTGTCCTTGTTTCACGTGAAACTCATTACTAGTACTATATTCTAGGCCTTAACATAGCGGCTGATGCGACACAATAAATGTCACAACCAGAGGCACTTGTTTTCACCCACAGACACGTGAATATACTGAGTGTATGGTGTATAATTCCGTAGTTTAAACTTATCTTAAGTTCGAATAATTACAGATTTTTTTAGCTTGCAAACTTCAGAAATTAGAACGGAAATTAGAAACGGAGGTGGAGGCATGTAAAATATAATTAATTCATTTACAGTATGACGGATTAGACGACTCGTACAATGATTCCGCGGATGAATCGCTGAGCGAATCAACCTCGGGTCCGCCACACTCCAGTCATGCAACGGTGAGTCCAATTTCTAAGAACCACCTCAGTACAAGTCTGTCTAGCATAAAGGATTTTGCACGTTACATCAAAACATTAACATCCTTTTTGACAACTTAACTAAATTTATACAATATAATATCACACTTGGGTTTTATCATATTTCGTTAGCCTTTATAAAAAGGAAATTATGTTTTAATGGAATATATCACACAGCAAGCAATAATGGAGACATGGTACAAAATAAACGTGTCCTACTATTACTTATGCACTACTATACAAACATTCTATGGCCATTTGCATTGTTTACATTTAATTTATTTAAGGAAGCGCGACTTATACATTTAAAAAAAAATCCTAAATATACGTGTATGAGACATGACTTTGTATTACCTTACAGCGAGACACGCGGCAAAGTTGCGGCAGCTCCATTGGCAGTATGACAGACGACGCGGTGTACTCGCGAGATCACAGGCTCCACCCTCTCTCAGGTACCGTGGAAACACGCATTATTCGTCACTCGTATATGTAATCAATTGTGCTCTCATACATATTTACACGCAGTGTTTAAGCTTCGAGTATCTATTTAAATGTAGGGTTTACGTTTAAATCTTGTTCACCACATACTGTCCGTAAAGAAACAAAAAGGAACAGAAAGTAGTAAATTGGATTTAACGTATGTACTTAATTTGTTTGTGATTAATATTGCTTTATGTAACATATTATACATCACGCATACGCTTTGGGGAGTTATTATATTTAAGCACTAATATTAAATATGTATTTATTAATTAAGAAAATCGCTCTCAGGTTGTTCAAATGTTTAATACATGATATTATAACGATTTGAGTGTTAATTTGTCAGAGGCTACGATAGGTTATAAGGTTACAAGTATCATATAAAGCTGTAATGGCACTGAAGATATCGATAATTACTTACGAGATATTGATAAACATTTTAAAACAATAATTCGTTTTCAACAGTTAAACATGATTCAATTACCTACAGTAGAATGGTAACGTAAAAGATGAGGGGTTTTAACTGTTAGTAATAAGAAACTGATATCAATGAGACACATATACGTTGAGGTGAGATAGTGAGTGGTGCGGTACGGTTAGGTCCGCCGGCGTCGCTGGCCGAGCAGTTGAAGCAGGTGCTGGCTGAGCGCGAGCGGCGCCTCGCTGGCGTGCCCGACGGCGCGCACTCGTCCCATGTGGCGCACGCGGCGCACGCGGCGCACGTGCCACACGCGGCCCACGGCTCCTACTCGGCACACGGGGGCCACGCGCCCCATACAGCGCTGCACCCCGATCCCGTGCAACTCACCAACGAGCTCGTCGACGAGATACGACAGGCCGTCAGCGAGGCCAACGCCAGAGGTGCGTACACACTCACACGCACGAAAATCAAACATACACACACAAACGCGAGCGTAACGACCCTGCGAACTACATCCAACACTTTGCAATTATCATAATAATATACATAAACAAAAACTCATCGCAAGAAATATGTATTTATTAAAAAGGGATCTTATTGAGATGATATCACACCTGTCTGTGGGTTTATTACATATTATCTGATAATTTTTATATAATATTTAATATATTTACTTTTGTCGCTATAGGGGAAGTCTCATATACCACTGATTTACTAAGACCAGTTTACTTAGTACTTAGAGTCTTCTAAGAATGCGCCTCCATCCTTGGTCTTCCAAAAGTTTCCTTGCGCTTCTTTATAATGATAATCATTTATATATTAGCTGCCGCCCTGGGATAAAGGCCTAAGGCCTAAGGCCTTCCCCAGGCTTCAAGATATCTCTATACCAAATTTCATCAAATCGGTTCAGTCGTTTATATGCGTGATTGAATGAACATCTAAACAAACAAACATTCACATTTATAATATTAGTAGGACAATAATATACAATCATTATAATGTTATGATAGACTGAAATCAACAGTTTTGAGTGACAGAATTTCACCACTGTTTTATTACTTGATTATGTGCCATTTCCACGAAAGTATAAGGCGGTGCCAAAATTGAACCTAAATATGTATGTATGTATCTTTGTTTCACTATTACTCAACACCACTGTACTCAAAATAATGTAATCGGCTTAATATTTTTTGTGTAGTAAGCTTTCTGTCTGGGTGGTGGTTATCTATTTTTGTTGAATTGTTTATTTTAGTGTTGTAGTGTGTAGCAATTTTACGTAAATTAATATTAAACCTATACTAGTCATTTCAGTGTTCGCTGGGGGAAATGTACAATTGAAGAAATTAATTTTGAAAAAACTTTACATTTTTGTTAAAATTTTTAAACTTTAACTGTTTCTAGATATAATAATTCGTTTTTTTTCTATGTCTTTAAATTCTAAAATACTTCTATGTTAATATTATATTTTCTAAGGGATGGTTGAATGAACAATGACGAGATAAACGGCAATCCATAATGTTAAATACTCGTATATTCATGTACATTTAAACTTAAAATTACGTTAAATAACCGTATAAACCGAAATAAAATTTAAGTTTCACTAGAATAGTTATTTCGAAAATGTTCATGCACATCATTACTTAATATTTGTTTATGCAATGTAACACCCGTTTTCACTTGCGAAAGAATATTCGGTTCATTTTACTTCATCCACATTGGCGGTGGAATGAGAGGACCCCATGTCTCGTAATTTTTTTCGGTTTTTCGTCACAGGTCTTTTTTAATTAAATAATGTAATCAAAACTTTTAGCTGCAATAATTAGTTAATAATATGACAGTGGTATTACTATTTGGTAAATAAAGTATTGATTAAAATGCCAAAGGAAAAAGTTTAGATAAAAGTCATAACTAAATAAAAAAATATCTGTACTTATATTTTCTGTAATGTTTTACGTTTATTTTACAAATCTTGTAGCTATAACAATATGTAAATGTAAGAAATATTTGTTTGTCCAATAGTAAGCTTACATATAACAGAAATAGTTTTTTTAGTTTATTTTACATACCGAGTACCGAAGTCAGTTCGAAGTACTGTTGAAATACATTAGGTTAGGAGTTAGTCTTCCGCTGCCAATGACAATCTTTTAAGGTCGGTTCACACTCAAGCGCCGCTCTCGAATAGTATTAGCTCTCTTCTTAAAATCTTGGCGATCGCAAGACCTGACATCTCGCACCTTCGACTCTATTGCCCGTCACCGACCTATGCAGTATGTCTACTTTGGTCTCGTAGTTTTGAGATGATTAGTCGGCCGTCTGTCAGCTCCTTTGCCTTAGTCTATTTTTAAGACGTGCTTGACGTGAAGGAAGGGAGTGGCAGATTTTTTTTATACTGTTACCAAGTCACGCCGAAATTTTTGATTTTTAGTAATTTAGTTAAATAAGAGCGGTTTTACACCCAAGACCAAGAGTAAGTAAGAAAAGTATGTCTGGACTATGAGCGGCGCAGTAGTGTGTGTCCGGTTTCACGGAAGGGACGGACGGCGAGTGAAGGCTGCGGGTGTGGTTGTAGTGAAGAAAGCTCCGGCTTGTGTAGTCGGCGGCGAGGTGCCGTGGCAGCCGCTGTCTGCCGCCGCGTCCGAGGCCAGCTTGTCGCCACCGCCCGCCGCCCCGCCGCGCTCGCCGCGCAGCCCGTCAGCCAGTGGAGCAAGCAGCAGGTACAGTGCTGCACTTCACTGAGAGCGGATGTGCCGTCGGCGACGAGGTCCCGAAATTGCCGTAGTGGCTGAGAGGCGATGGCTTTGCACTGGCCCTGTTGGATTAATTTTCGTACTTTACAAGTGATTTGGGTTTGTTCTACTTTTCCTTCACTATAATGTAATCGTTAAATTGAGTACTGATTTACCACGTTCTCAGCGGTGAATGAAAACATCGTAATGAACCAAGCAGCGTGGTTGATTCTTCCTCAACCCTCTATATTAATTTATAGGCTGTTACTATACTTGTTGCTAACCCCATCCTTGAGCATAACACAAATTATTGGTTTTCGAATCGGGTTGTGTTGTTTTATGTCTCGTGTCTCCTTCCTCCGGTCTTATCGCATAAGCTTTACATCGGATAAGAGTGTTTGCGCGTACACTTTCAGCACTATAATTTCTGCAGTGCGCTTGTGAACTGTCGATAGTAATCGACAAGGACGACATAGTACACCATCTGTACAAATAAAAAAGTAAAACTGCGAAAGTAGCGGCGGCACAGCACATTGAACGTACCGGTCGGTGGACAGGTGTGGCAGTGGGTGTCGGGGCTGGGCGAGGGGCTGGAGCGGCACGCGGGCGCCTTCGCGGCGCGCGGCGTGGACGGCGCGCTGCTGCTAGCGCTCAGCTCCGCCGACCTCAAGCTGCTGGGGCTGGCCAGCGACCAGCGCCGCCGTATGAAGCGCCGCCTCAAGGAGCTGCGCTCCGCACACGAAAAGCACCTCAAGGCGCTAAAGAAGGCAGAAAAGAAAGCCAAGAAGAAGTAGTCGCTCTCGGGTCCCGCTTGACGCGACTCACACGCGGACGACATTTATTGGCGCCATTCACGTTAAGAGCTATCAAAACTTAGACTCTTGTCATCTAAGATAAATTTTATCACAAAAACTCGAGTTTCGAAATACTATAATACATGCAGGGGTCACTGTATCCGTGGATGACACTTTTTCAAACTTTTAGACTCGGATACGTAATGTGTAGGCGCTGCTACTTACTAATAGTATTACACTCTCAAGAGTACGTTCTAGTTTCCTTACAAACTGTACAATACGCCTGTTTGCGATAAGAACTTCTACAAAACAATCTTAAAGAGCTAGTACGCACCAAAGAAGCAAACAGTTTGCACTAAAGTTGCTAATGTGAACATTTTTAGACTTTTAAATGTATAACTTCTCTATAAAAGTACTATTACAATATCAATTGTTCTTAAACTCGTAACATAAATTTGGAAAATTCAGAGTAGTTAAAATCTCGTGCGAAACTCACCTCTTACGAATCAAAGTATATCTTGATAATGTTTCATCTGTTGATTGATGTATTTTCAGACTAATATATGAAGGAAACTTAAATAAATGATGGCAATGACTGTCGTTATGTTGTACGAGTAGTATAGAGATATGCCAATGTCACAGTTTGCGACTAACTTTGTGATTATTTACTATTAAACCACCCGTTCAATTAAATTATTGTAGATTTACTTTCGATGGCCATTATTACCATAATTGTACTAGATATTAAATTCTTTGTTCTAAATTATATTTCTTGCCGATTTATTGTAAAGTTAATTGTAGATTTCCTTGTGTATTTTTTTTAAATTCTATAAAATAAACTAAATCTATATACTTTCTTATACTAACTATCTTCTCTATTTTTATAAGAAAATAAAATAATTTGTGCGATAATGGTAACTATTTTTGAATATGGGTTCACTTTAGTACTTGTATTATGTACAATGGTCATTATATAGAGGCTATGTGGTCATCGAAGTAAGTTTGATCTACTACAATTGTATAATGAAATATTGTAAAATGTACCTGTAACGATCAAGATATAATGCTTGTGTTTAATTATTTAAGGTAAAAACAACTTTGTCAGTGACTTTACAAACAATTCGTCATTTCGTTGCAACTGTTCTAATTAGTTTTTGGATCTACATGTAGAAGATTATGTTATGTAGTTTTAAAGTAGGTCACCACAATTTTGGACTTTAATTGTGCTATTTGTTAAGTGTCCGTGACTGAACCTCGACAAGGCGCTGGTTTTAGAATGTATAGCTGTGTCTGATAGCGTAATGAGTGCCATCTGACCTATAGCTTAGTTTAGAGTGGTTAGTGCTGCTTCGAACGAAGAAACGAATAATGTTGATCGAAATTTAGTAAACATTTTAAGTGATTTGGAACTGAACATCCCACTTGTCGACACGGTGTGCTGAGCCGTGTTCCTTACATATTTAAAGCTAATGTTCTTCGTCGTTCCTACATTTCATATTTATTGTGTCAGTTTTTTCTTTAAGATTATTGATACGAGATAATTGACTGTCTGGAAAATACTGGCTCAATCTAGTCATAAGATCAATTTGTAAGCTGAAATTAATTGACCTTAGCATTTTTTCTTAGAAATTTTGAAATGATAACATATACTATGTATTTATGTATGTAATGATAATTCTCTATATTATATATCATTGATATGATCCATGCGGTCGCTTATTTTAGATTCATAATCAAACATCAAAAACGAATTGATTTAATAACTTTGGCATTTATTTATTAATGGTATTGCACAAAATGTACTTAGTAATAAAGTGACCGATTCCTCACGGTTGCAACTATAATACTTATGATTATATATAATAAAGAGCATACATGCATTAAATCATTTGATCTCATATAAATGTACGGGATTGTTTAAATGATTAACCCATTGATACAATATTTATGCAATAGACCTATTCAAACGCTAGTTCTGATCCTTTGTTTATTTAACATTCCAGTTACAATGTCTCGGTATGGTTCATTTGTGTGATTTTGATGATTTAGACAAGCTTTATAGTTTCCTTAGGCAAAATATATAGAGTTTATCTAAGTGTTATTCTGTGTATCTATGTGTGTGTTTGGTTCCGTAGCTAATTTTACCGTGTAAATATAGTCTCGAAGTGGACAGAACGGGAATAAAGTGTGCTCTAGCAATCACTGTACGACTGAATGTACCTATGTTGTGCATTTAGGATATTTATTTCAATTATAAGATTTAATATTAATGTAAGTAGGAAGTCCATTAACAATTGCCAAAATTGACGAGTACTTTTAACATTGTTGATTTTTTTAATTCTTTTTCCTTAAATTATTTAAATATTTATTTTGGGACCAAATTAATTTATTATGAACTTACAACTTATTATTTATGTATTTTGGGTGTGTTCAGATGAAAGATTTTTATTTATAAATAAATAAAGAAACCAAAGTGTAAACCGAGTAGTCTTTTCCTTTCCATGAAATGTTTAATAAAATGTTATTATTATTTACATTTAGTGAGGTGATGAAAATATAATATACAGTCGTGACCTGAGTTTTCTTATTGTCAACTTTTAGTCAATACAAGATGGCAACGTGTTTTAATATTCCCTGAATAAGACCGGGGGCCTTATCCACTGTACACCAAACATTCAGTGTTTTTTTAAAAATAACAAGAAATTATTTCATCGTGAAATGATGACACGTAATTTTTATGAATATTTTGTGGCATAGAGGATAAGACCCCAGCCCACACTACATCTTTCGGTCAACAATTAAGAAAATTTATACAACGTACATTATAGCGCCGTAAATACATAGTAGTGACATAAAAGTTATAATATATGCTTGTCGCTGCAGAGCCGCTGGCCATTTGTCAAATAGGTTTAAATCTGAATACCACAAAACAGTTCTAATCCACCAGCATCCTTGGGATAACCGCAAAACGGCAAGTCATTGCTTCATCTAGTGCCACGAGCTTCTCACTCGAGAAACTTATTCACTAAAAATCCACAGAAAGAATCTATAATGATAAGACAAAGAGCGGTCTGTGATGGTGGTGACGACCATTGTCATTTTTGTATAAATCTAGTGCCAAGCTAGCTTAACAGTCCACCTGGTGGTATGTGGTTATTGTTTCACTTGGACACCTGGAAATAAATTTAATCGAAGAACAGATGCGTTGTCACCCCTGAGATCAAAGATGAAATGCTTCGCAGCTTCTTTTTTTTAATTTTACGAAGGGGAAAGGTTAGCCCTACCAGTAAGCGACGGTGGTGACTGGTTATTCGGTACCTACTAAAACCCCCATTGCAAATCCGGCCCGCAAATAAAGTAAGTCATTATACTGGCTCTTTATAACCTTCAAACCGGAACATAGTGGTTTAACTGCTTATTGGGGGGAGAAATAGGCAAGGCTAGCGACCGACCGCGGCTTTGTCCGCGTTAAGTACCGTTAGAAAGTGAACTTAATTTTTACACAAAAATTATATTCAGTCTACCTGGTAAATTTCATCAAATTGTAGTTATTAAATACTCTGCTATATCGGTTCGCGGACGGCGGTGCATTTCATCTAGCGGGGGCTTGTAATTTTTTTTCAGTGTCTGAGGAGCTTATTGGACTGTAACGTCAACGTAAAGTATAATACAAAACATTAAGACCACAGACAACTATGATATATATATAGACAATTGGGAAAGTGAAGATTAAAAGAATCAATGAAATGCTGCTTGGGCGGAAATATTAAATAAACCAGGTAAGTTAATAATACTTTTCAGTGCTTATTAATAGGTACACGGCGTATTTTACTATATTATTTATTAGAAGTTTCAAATGACAATACCACCGCCATTAATATGAAATATTGAAATTTCAAATATTTTTTTACATAATTGTTGTATTTTTATAGGTTTTGTCGAAGTGGTGGAACAGGTGTTAAATATGGTAACTATTACCCAAGCAGGGATTTGGTTTAAAAATAAAAACAATTGGTAATATAGATTCGAACATTGTCTTTATTTAAGCCTCTATAATTGTTTTTAATTTAGTGACAAACTCGTTATTACGAATTCTGCCAACGTCAAGTCAGTCATGGCAGTAACGCAAACGTTATTTCCTACTTGTTAAGTTCAACAATTGAAATTGAACACATTTCACTTTTTACCCACTTAAACGTTTGAGTTTGAGTTAAGGTCAAAATTTGATACTAACGTATAATTGCGAAATACCCTTGCCGATGGTCTTCCGATTTGAAACGCATAGTAGGTATATACTAGTTTAAGAATTTTGTCTACTCTGGCGAATAATTTCTAATTGACATGGACTTGCCGCTCTTGGCTAATGAAATACTCTTTATATTTATCTCTGACATAAACAACACCCTTAGATGAATTTATTGATAAAGGATCAGCAGCAGGCAGTCGATGTTGCTGTGCGTATTTCTATCCGCTGGTTACCCATAGTAATGTGTGTCGAAATTATGAAGGTAACAGGCAGCATTCACCTCGGCGACCACGTGATAGGCGACAATTAAATATTTTATTCACATCATTGTTGACTATTTTGACTTTGTTTTTTATATTTTTGTTTTAATGGGAACAATTGTATATGGCATGAGAACTCAAGGGTTTATTCTGTGTAATATTCTGTGCATTCTGTTAAAATCTTTCCGTCAAAGATTCTTGTATACGCTCCCGTTGCTATTTCGACCATACACACCCAAATCATGATAAATTTGTCTTGAGCGTCAACGAGATCAATTAAATTCTCCAAGATAAATTATATATTAAAGATATTTTAACTTAAATAAACTGCAGCGCCATAATCAATTTGGTTTAATAAGGGGTCCGACCGATGCTGATGTAGAGGTGATTGAGCATATATTTGGAACTTGGGAGAGTTCACAGGATGCCACAGGTGTCTTTTGGGATCTCTCCAAAACCGTTAACGGTGTGCACCATGAAATAGTGTATATATATATATATATATATATATATACATTTCCCACGATTGGCTCACGTTAGTTCCTGGAAGGTACTGCAACCCATCGTGGGCATGGCAAAACTGTGGATTATCTTAGTTTTAATTATGTTTTTTCTTTCCAAGCCTGTTAATAGTTCACTGCTGTATATAGGGTTCTCCCAATAGGGCTCCCAAATTTCCGTAATCGCCACGATTGACAGACGTGTTAGCTATTGCAGTACTAGGCACCTGGCATAGGCGCTGTTGCGCATTACCGGTCTGTGTATTTTCAAGGCTTTTACTTAAGTCTACTCTTCAATAAACAGTGACAGATATTCTTAAGTCGCCACCATGTCCTTGAAATTATATTTTTTTCGTTTATTTCTCAGCAGGTTCCTTCACGACGTTTTTCTTTACGGTTGAGCACGTGGTAAATTCAGCACTTAAATTACTATTAACAATTTTAGTATTGTTGGCAGTGGGGATTGAACTCGGATCCACGCGTAATATGAAATTAAAGCGAGCGCGCTGAACATGAAGCTGCCTCTTACACACTAGAAAAAAAATTAAGACACCGTAAAGTTTGAAAAAAATGGGTTAAAACTAAAAAAACTAGGCGAATGTACATACTAATTTTTATTTTTTAATTTTTTATTGCGTTTCTTCTTTGTTTTCTTAACTGGTGGTGTAATAGAACTAGGATTTTGATTATCATCATCATCGCCATAAGATATAGTGACAAATGCTCCTGGTTTTCTTTTAATTGACGATTTTTTCTCAGTGTCAGAATAATCACTATCAACATTATTCTCAACACTGTTTTCAACACTTTCTTCCTCGGAGTCTTCTTTTTTTACTAGATGATTTTGTCTATTAAGTGTTAAGCAAGTAACTCTACAAGAAGCATTATTAGTGCATATCTCTCGTAATATATCTTCTTTAACTGACCATGACTTTAGTTCGCCAGTGCTGGAAGCTGAATAGAGCACATTATTTTCATAGTGCAAACATTTGACTCTCTGTTTGTGTGCTTGGTAAGTATGAGCCTGACTATTTGTAACATTTAAAGTAATGATATTGCCATTCTCTAAACCTACATATATTTGTTCATCATTAATCCATTGCACTGAAGTTGGTTTTGAATTGCAAGATATTCTTTTTTCTACACCTGCTTTACTTATTGTCCAAACATCAACAGTTTGCAAAAACAGCAAAGAAAACCTGTCACCCCCAGGAGAAAATTTAATTTCAGTTGGCAATGTCACACCTTTGCTAACAAGGTTAATTGTGAATGCTGGTCTGCCTTTAATTAAGTTCCATGTTCGTAATGTTTTGTCTCCGCCTATACTGAGTGCCATCTTATCAGAAGGGTGAATTGCTAAAGCAGTGACTGCTTGACCTGAAACAGAAAATGTAACATTACCTAAAGGACACTTCTAATATTTATCATTTACAGTTGATCATCCTAATTATCCATATTGATTTCTGGTTGAAACAATAATGCTGGCATATTGTAATAATATGTCAGTAATATGTTTCCTATGCTGTACATAAACTTCAATAATTTATGATATGTAACAGAGAATGATAAGATAAATGTAAAAGACATTTTAAAATTATGGTAAATCTCATGAAGTATCTCCTTATACTTCTATTATAGTGAATACAGACATTTACTACATAAAAAAATATGAAACTGCTCTACACAAAATGCTTGGCCACACATTCTTCCAAAAAAATATTATGCACAAAAAATAATATACAAAACTCTTTATAAAACAGTATCATTGGAATGAAAATTAGCTCAAAATTTAATATAAATTACATGTTGACCTTGATGTACATCATATATCATTACATTCTTTTAACAAATCCTTATTCGTCCAGAGGCACAGATGTAGTTATTTTTCACATTGTAGTATTACCTTATTAATTTCTGTTTTTTATTTACTATATAATTCTCCGCTTCTTTTGGTAAGCAATATTAATACAGTATCTGAAACGATTCTTACTTTTGTTTTATATTGAATAATAATATAAACTTTTATATATAATATATAATAAAATATATATAATAAAACTTTTATCAGATTTACATCCAACAAAACAAAAAATACCAACAAATTAAACGAAACTTAAAGTAATACTTTAACCAAAGTTAAATCATATACGTTTTTGCCATAATTGCAATATAGCTCTCATGGTATGATTCAAACTATTATATTCGCCCTACACGAGCAATGAGATTCTTTTTCTAATGACAGCAGCATGTGATGTTGTACTTTATCTCAAAAGCTTTTGTATTGCAGATGGAATACATTGTACAATTGTTGCATATAACTAGTCCAGAGTCCACACATGTAGAAAGTTTAAAAATACACTTTTTGCAATGTCAATCAATGTAAAGATGTAGGTGAAGATGTAGAATCGTATGAGAACCTTCGAGCTAGCCCACACCTTTCTCCCTCTTTCTATGCCATCATCATTATTTACACTTTGGTTACATATACAATATCAAGAGATTTAAATTTATTAACATGAATGGATTGTATTTGAAGTATTTAGATTTACATGCAGAATACTTAAATACCATGAAAACTTATTTTTTACTATAGTTCTCAAAACCATGTGTCTTAGCATACTCTTCACAACAATTTAATAATTTTCTTAATGCCTCAATTGATGCATCATGTCATCAGCATAACTTATGTGGTATATACTACATCCACCCATATGGCATCATACATGGGTCCTGCACAGCTCTTTCATCAGGTATTAATATACAAATTAAATAACCATCTCAAACTACATTTCAGTTCATATTCATCTGAAATTGCATCAGATCACTTCATACAGTATTTTTTTAAACAAAAAAAGGTTAATGGAATAATTGGCTTAAAATTGATGATTTAATGACATGGGGTGCATTGTGGTCATTCTCATTTCCTAAGCAATAATCAAGTCATTGGTAATTTCGAATGTAATAAAGTTTGAATCCCTAAATATCAAATAATATTAAATTTTAAATCTTCTAAATCATCAATCTTCACAGGCTAGACAATTGCTATTTTAGAGGTAGTCCTATATGATGAATTGCCTAACTGGATTAAAACCATTATTCTCACTGACTCTCTTAGTTATCTTAATACAGTTAATAAAAAGAAAGTTCTACAAAGTGAGCCCATATATACTAAAAATAGAACAAGAAAAATTGTGTACCAACTGATGCCATGTGACCATAGGGCAAAAAAACTAACATACCACTAAAATTGAGAATATCTCAACATTCAGAAACAATGAAGGACTTAATTAAATAAAAACCTGTAATTTTTTAAGGACTGTACTAAAAATATTAAGTAGAATTTATTAAAGAGCATTTACCTCCATGTGCATTTTTCCAAATTTTTTCTATCTGCCAATTTCCTGTTCGCGTAATAACAATGGAACCATCATCACTACCAGTCAATAAATGAGTTCCACCATTGGTGAAAGCGACAGCATTGATTGTCCCATCATGGTGCATTAGGACTGTATGTTCTTTGCGTGTTTTCAAATCTATTACAACAACTTTGTCATCAGTGCCACCCGACGCTAGAAATTTTCCTGCTATTGAAACACATCGCACCGAAGCAGTATGTGAATGTGTTGCAAAGGTTTGTTTCAGTTTTCTAACCTGTAAAAGAAATACATGTAAATAAAACAATACGTCGGATTATGTAAGCGCGGTACTCAAAACATACCTCATTTTCAGTGCGCAAGGAGTAACCAAGTAAAAATCCTTCGTAAGTGCCTATTACTAATTCATCCATATTAAATAATGTTAAATATTATGATATCACATGTATTATACATAACATAACCTAGGAACTAGTTTAGTAACTACATCATAAAAGTAACTTAGTTTGACACTGACAATCGTCAATTTTTAACACTTATGTAGCATTGGCTTCAAAGCCTTCACCAAAAGAGAAAACTAAATGTATGTATGTATGTATGTATTCACGCCTTGTTCCCAACGGGGTAAGCAGAGTCAATTTTCCACTTGCCATGGTTTTGACATACGTCTTTTGCTTCTCCCACTTTCATCAATCTTCGCATGCATACTCTTGACCTGGCCTTTTTTCAGATCGTTACATTATTTCGAACCCTGTCAGTTATCTTCACATCAATCATACTTCTTAACGCTCTCATTTCTACTGCATTTATCCTGCTTTTATGCCTCTTCTGCCATACCCAGCTTTCGGTTCCATATGTTACTGTTGGTACCAATACCCCTCTATGCACAGCCAAACGAGCTTTGTGAGATATCGTCTGGCTGTTCATTAATGTATGCAATGCCCCATTCATCATATTACCTGCCATCGCTCTCCTTTCAATGTCACATTCGTACCTTCCATCTCTCTTAAACATAGTTCCCAAGTAAACAAACTCATTAACTTGCTCTAAACTATCTTCCCTAATCTTGATACATACTTCCGTCATCCTCTCCTCTCTTTCAAACACCATAACCTTTGCGTTATTAACGTTTACTATCATTCCCTTTCTTTTCAGTACCCCATTCATTATTGTTACCTTTGCCTGCACTTCCTCAGCCGATGACGCAAGTAAGACTTGATCGTCGCCGTAAAGCAAACACAAAATTTAACAAGTAACTCATTCATTCTTAGTCCACAATCACTCTCCTTCAAATCTGTCAAACAAATATCCATGAATAAATTGAACAGCCATGGGATGCTACACAACACCTTTATAGATATCAAACCAGTCCGTGTACGCCCCGTTAATTCTGATACAATCTCGGGAACCCTCATATAGAGATTTCAATGCTCGTATCAGATCACTGCTCACTCCATGCAAAGATAATGCCGACCACAATTCAGCCCTCACCACTTTGTCATAGGGCTTCTCCAAATCTATGAAAGCGCAATAGACTTTTTGGTTCTTAGCCAAATACTTTTCAACTATGCACCTTAAGGAGAATACCTGATCCGTGCATCCCATCCCCTTTCGAAATCCTGCTTGCACATCCCATATATTTTCATCAGTTTCATTCATGACTCTTTCTATCAAAACTTTAGCATACAATTTGCCGACGACACTGAGAAGGCTAATTTAGCCTTCTTATTTAGCATTGTTAGGCTAAGGAATACCTCGGTAATTTTTACAATCTTGTTGCGACCCTCTCCTTTGTACAGATTAGACCCTTGCATCAGTCTCCCGGTACTAAGCCCATTGTCTAAGACAGGTTGAAAAGGCGCTACAACTGACTAGCTACCACGCCCTGTCCAGCTCTCAGCATTTCGACCGCCATCCTATCATATCCCGATGTTTTACCTGCTTTCATGCTCTTCAGTGCTTTCATAATCTCATTCATACTTATGTCTATGTCTGATTAATTTTTATTCGTTTCTTGAGGAGGCGTTCCTTCATCTGCTGGTGCCTCAACTCTTTCAAATAGATTTTCAAAATATTCCCTCCGTCTCTTTAGTACACATTCTTCTCCTTTTATAATATTACCATCCTGACTTCAAATTTTAGAGAGCTCTGAAATTGCTGACTTTCCTCGGGGTAATCTAATCGATTTCCAGAACATTTTTACACGTTCGAACGGAAGTTATCAGAAAGGCGCCTATCAAATTCATCCTTATTCTCTTCTTTTCTTAACAACCTCTTTTACATTGGTAAAAAGCATTGGCTTTCAACTTTTTGTAATCCTTTCTTGCATCCTTTACATCCTCAATGGTCGCAGAGATTTTTCTATGATTAGCTTTTGTCGCCACCGCTTAAACAGCCCACTTATTCGAGACACGACCAATAAATGATCAGAACCAATACAAAAAAATAAAAATTGAGTATAATTTCCATTTTTTATGGCATAATTATCATTAAAATAGCTTAAAATGTTGTTAAAATATCGACAGTAAAGGAAAGTAATTAGAAATAATAAAATTTTATAAAATACTGCCACCACTTTTCGACCTTGGCTTCAATGAGATCTCTAACTATGAAGACTTCCAGAGATTAGTGAATTCAGACATACATACACTTCAGTGTCTCAATAAATTGTTTGAAATTCCTTTAATGAATCGTGATTAGTGTATTAATCTTACAGTTTGCGTCGCTACATTTTACATATTTTGGCTGTTTTCGCAGTTTTGTAATCTTTGTCACTTTGGTAAAAAAGCAACAGCTGCACCCTGTTGGCCAATTGACAAGTAAGGAAAAAACTTAAGTGTCAATCAATCAACGAAAACGAAAGAAAGAAAAGAAGCTTCCATAACTTGTAGTTTGTAATTTGTATTTGTAGCTAAGATATTTTTCTCAAAGATTTTTGTTATTATCTTGTAAGACTGTAAAATAATTTTGTTTCAAAGTTGTTAGCACTAACATATTGTCATTCTGGTAAGTACTGGTTACATTTAGGTTTGGGTACATGTAACGTATGTCACTATTGATTTGGATTGTAACATTTTGATTAAATAGTGTGTTTTCATATAGGATTCCCAAAAGAGGACTTATTTGGACATCTACAAGATGGATTTGGCGGAGACAATGAAGAGTGTTTTAGCAAAGAGTACTGGTAGTGCTAGTAGCGCGGCGAGTTCATCTGGAGCCGCAACACCGCACGGTGCTGAAGGATACGTCACAGAAAAGCTATATATGCTTCTACAGTTATACTTGCAAAATAAGGGTTGGAGCCCAAGCATAGAGTTATTGCAGTGTTTCAGTGATCTTAAGGAATCTTCTATGTTACCTAGTGCAGCTTACTTACAGTAATTAGTCATTATTTTAATTTTACTGAATACCTAATTTTTAATGCCTATTTTTAGTACAATTATCTAAATGCCTTTCCAGAATGATGGCATCTAGGGTTGGATTAGACACTCAAGGAAGGCTGATATTGCGTGAAAATGGCAAGATCATACTACCTTATGAGCATTTCGCCAATGCAGTTATGTTAAAGCATATGAATGGTCCACATGGGCTACATCTTGGCTTGGAAGCTACAGTTCGTGCTGTAAGTGCTACTATTTTTTAAATTAGGGTTACAATTATTATATCATGTTGTGTCAAAATAGTTAGCTCAATTGTAAAAGACTGGTCAAAGGATAGAGCTAATTTTAACATCTGTAGATAATACATAATCATGTTACATTGAAACATTGTTTTTTAGTTGGTTTTATTCTTAATACTTGTGACATTATAAAATCACAGGGTTTATAATTAATAGCAAATACTATTAATGGTATAATGGTATAAAATGCAACAACGAATAATTTTTTACTTAAGTTTACATACTAATTAAAATTGATATTGATATTGATTGATTTATCAATAAATCACATTGTTTATTAAATTTTAATTTATGATATTATGACACTTATGACACTCTTTTGTGTGTTCTTCTATGTGTTCACATATCATTCATCTTTATAGCATAAAATTTACAATCATGTAAGTAAATTTGTGGGCTTCAATATTTATTACAATACAACACTACTTACTTAATAACAAGATTTATTGTTAAATAACACATACAACAATATTTATTTGTTAATAAGAAGAGTATAATAAAAAAAATATTAATAATCTCAAAGAAAGGAAATTGTACTATTCAATAATTTTTATTTGGCAATAACCAATCATAGTATGATTATTTAAAATGTAAAGTAAAATAACATGTGGTTACAATTTTCCATCACAAAACACTACACTAAAAAGAGAAGAATGTAAAACTATTGCAAACAAGTGAATTTATAACAAAGTTTAAAGAAACAATGTGATTTTCTTCTAAATTAAATGGTACTTGGTATTGGTATATTGGGCTTGGTAATGGTAATAAACCTTTATGGTATGGCCTTTGTTTTGTTTTGTTTGAGGCAACTCTCAGCAAATTCTCTAGATTATATTATAAGATCAGTAGCAAACTTGTTTTTCTTACCAATTAAACTTAATACATTTGACATGATTAAAATATTAATTATAAAGAAAGAAGAAATGTAGGAATTACAATTATTTTGTAGAAATGGTACACAAAAAATAGTTTAACAAAGACAGAAATGGAATCAATATGTTAAGCAGTGATAAAATAAGGGAAAAAAAGTAAGAGGGTTAAGAATGTCTTTTTGATATTGTTCATGGCTATGCACTAGATTTGATTACCATCAAAGGAAGATAAACTGTTTATACTTGCTTCTATGGTTCACAGAGATATGTGGTCTAAACTGAAAGCAGTTATGAGTACTTTGATCCAGGTTATTTCATGCCTGGGTCAAGAAATTGCGGACTGTGATACTGCGAGTTACAATGTCACCACTGTCTATTTTTTCATCGCTCAATGAATATCCAACATATTAAAAAAAATACATATTAATAACTAAATTACAGTCTTTTAAAAATTATTCTAAGGCAAAGGTCTTCTTAACTATTTATTGGGATGATACCCTAAGTACATTAATAAATACCAAAAGAATGAAACAGGATATAATAGGAAATGGCATTAACAGTTTTTTACTACTGGAAAGTATACAAATGAAATTCAAATTAATATAATATAATGAATAAATCATAGCTTATTAGAAACAAATTTGTAAAATTTTATGTAATTGCGTTAAGAACTGTCTGATTTCAGCTTCTTATTAAGCATTAAAAAAAATTATCTTAATTTTCACAAAAAAATTGTGGTTTATAAATTGATCAATATTTAATTGATTGATTAATATTATACATTTCAGTAATTTTTTTTTTACTACATTTCTATTATTTCACTTTGAGGAACATAAATTTTTAGTCTACTTTTCAAATTATTTTGTTGTAATGGATATCTGATTATTACATTAGCAAATTAAGGCACTGTATAAGGCAACACAGATTTGTTTCTATAAAGATGTTGTTGATGAATACTATATTCATTTTTATAGGTGGTGGAATCATATACAATAGGAAGAGAACAGTTTGGTATGGAAAAAGAATTTATAATAGAAGTGGTTCAAAATTGTCCAAACCCTGCATGTCGTTACTACAAAAATCAGCTTGAGATGACCCAAAAATCAATTCAGCAACATTTATCACAACAGCCCACTTATATTCCAGGTAAGTTTCTCATTCTTGTTATCCTGACTATAGAATACTCTCAATATTATGATTAACTAAATAGTTAATTATTGTATTATTTTGGAATGTAAGTACTTCATTTATGAATATTACACTTGTTTCTAGCATTTGGAGAATGACTTGCTTCGTCTTCTAGACTTAGTCATACTAAGTGTTGCAACATAATATTATGTAGTTTGAAGGTTTAAAACTTTAAAACAAAATCCTATTTTGGTCATGAGTAGCTTAAAACGAAGTAGTTAAAACTGTTGAAAATAAAAATAGAAATTCTATTCTTTTAACACCATATTTACCTGGAAAATATTAAAGGTTCCTGCATGAAATTCTTCATAACTTTGTAACTGCCACTGATGATACTGACATATTAGTTGGGCCTATGCAATGATATTATAGGTAAAAGGTGTAATTGTTTACCTACATGATATTGAACCTTCACAAATGGCACACTTACCAATATATTTTTGATGCATCTGACATTTTTTGATGCAATATTTTACGGATGTCTTGTTAGATTTGTGAAAAATATTAAATAATTTTTGAAATAATACTTATGAATGATATGTGACTCCTTGAGTTTAAGAACTTGTATATTGTGTGCAATATTATTCAGATACACGACGTCATTTTCGGATATTTTGGCACACTTAATTGAACACTCGGTACACGTCTCGCTTGTTTTGACGCCCGACGCGATCTGAGATCAGGTTGAGCTAATTAGCAAAGTTTTAACGTACCACTTGCAGAGCGCTTATAATATATCTACATCTTTTTTTTACTTATAACGTCTTTGGGTCAATGGGTTCAACTCTTTTCTTACACTTAAGTTGGTGCATCTAAAATTTATTCGTCTATAAATCTAATATATATACATACAAATAAAATAGAAGAGTCTGCCACTGATTTTGCAATTTCTGCTTTTCCTTAGCTCATATGATTATTTGTAAATTGCAATTGTTGACTCATTGGTAAATTGTTGGTTGTAATCTAAATTCAACGCATATGAAATCGTGGGTATATCTAGTATTTATTAAACAAAAAGTGCATTTATTAATCTATGTTAAATGACTTTCCAACGCCAATAGAGTATTGTAATCGCAATAATGTCTTTATACTTGCATGCATTATTTTAATTTAACACTGCACGCTCATGATATGTTTATAATTTTTATATGTAAATAAATAATTTCAAAATAATTTTTGCCTTTAATAGTTTTTTTTTAATTTAGTGGCAATCTCTTCATAACGAATTCTGCCAATGTCAAGTCAGTCATGGGAGTAACACAAACTTTAGTAGTTTATAGTTATTCACGTCATAATGACATCACATTTTATGGGCGGCCATTATGTAATAACGTTATTATGACAAAAATTTTGGCGTTTTGGCGCCAATTTATACGTTTAAATGTGGATGGTCGTTGGACAGAGTGATGCCAATCAACTGAGCAACGACAATCACCTGGCGGTAACACACACATTTCTAAAAGAATTTTTTTCTTAAAAAGATATTTGTGGAGTTATTTAAATTTGTGTAGTTCTTTCGGAGTATATTTGTCCTTATTTTTGTTCAGTACTATTCCTTTGGGTAAGAAGTTTGTGTTTGTATGAAGAAGTATCTGGGAACTATAATGGAGGTAGATGTAGACACCGTCCCTCGCGATATATGAGGGTCAATTAATAATTTAACAAATGAAATCTCGGACTTATCGGACTGTCATCATCTTCTCGGACTTTCTTTTAAAAAACTAAATAAGAAAATTGTAACCTGCTCTTACTTGGTTTTCAATTTTAGACATTTTGCGCCGATATTCGAATTGTGTAAACCAAAAAAAACTAAAACCATAAATAGTAGCGCCGCAGTAGCGCATAGGAGGATAATGGGTAACTGCCACTTAAGCTTAGTTCTACGACATTGTGTGCCTGTATATGAATCAGGTTACGTGTATAGTTAATAGCAGCCTTAGTAGAATCTACTATAGTATTCTAGGTAAATAGGTAATCCACCTGTGCTTCGGAATGAAATTCTACATCGTTTATGACCTGTTTTAGACCACTTAAAAGACCCTATTTTTTTGGACTATTATATTTCTGAACGCCTTTGTAAGGCATATGGTTCTACAATAATAAATGATCCCTTGTGATATAATTGTAACGGTGCAAATGAAAATGACCCATGACATCTTTCTACAATGATGTCTTTAGTTTTCACTATAAATTTCTATAGTGCTTATTCTATTTGTATATTAAAATAACATTAACCTAAAAGCGAATGGCTGAAATACTAAGGTTCTGAACCTACAAGGCGATAAGAAATGTTTTGTTATATACTGATAGGTAACCACAGTTTTTCTCAAAATTTGCCTATTTCCATTAACTATTTATTAATTTCTATTTAGTAAAATGTAAGACATAGTTTTCAACAATATTGTGAGCGTGCCTGGCTGCCAATCTCGAGTCCTGGGTTCGAATCCCAGCTGGAGCCAATTTTTGGGCTAGTTATATAATTGGGAAATATGAAATTACTGTACATACCCCCTACTGTTAATGACCACTAAGTTGGCGCTTTTAACCTGTCGACGGAAGTCATTCTTACGTGATAGTGTTTACTGTTGGTTATTCTATGATCTGTGTAGATGCGGGCAGTTCGAACCTGTCCGACAGCCAGGCGGTGGAGCGGCTGTTGCGGGGCTCCGCCCTGGCTCAGGACTACCAGCTGCCGATCGCACCGCACATCGCCGCTCTAAGTGAGTTACTTCGTATAAGTCCCAAATGTATATTAAAAAAATATCATAAATAGTTTCTTTTTTTGAATAATGATTGATTGTGTTCTGTCACTTTGCCTGATTTCGAATTATAAAAAATTGGATTTTTTTTAACAAAAATTGTACAGTCAACTTCAAAAATAAATGATGATTGAACAAGATTTTGAAAGCGTTTTATCAATGAAAACTTGACTCGTGGATCTTAACAATTTTTCATAATCGGCAACTGAATAAGAATGTTATTTTAAATTGCACTTTCGCGAATCTTATTTATTTTCTTGAAGCCATTATGTGCAAATTAATAAATAGTGTTTTCATTGCCATTATTTACTACAAAGTCCATTTGGTTATTTTCAGCGGGTTTAACTGGCGAAAAAACCGACCGCCGCTCCCAAGATAAACTATCGCAGCACCAGCAAATGCTACTGCAACACCAGAATAGGTCAATGGCTCATCAGTCTTCCATGGATAAGTACAGCCACTCGCAGCAACGCTCCTCGGGCTCCTCTCAGGCCAGCCAGGACACTAAATCTAAACATCACTATTCCGATGAGCACAAGCTGACCGACTTTTTGAGGTAATGATTAATGCAGCATACAACATTTTTGTGTCTATCATTAATATGTGTTTGAAAATTTCATAAACTCGTTTCGGTTTGTAAAATTCTTTCAAAAAATAGTTTAATAATTTTAGTACAAATGTTACAAATGAGTGCCGGTGAAAAGTGGGTAGAAATTACTGAAATAAATGTCTGACAGGGTTGATATTATTAGGTTGCGAGAACTAATCTATATACCTTTTTTGGAACATTGCGTTGCGTCGCGCGATGCGTATCATCCGATAAAGCTTTAATGGCAATTTGGTAGCTAGCGCGCACCACATGCAGATCACCAAGTAAGTCAGTTCCAGACAGACTATCTCTTCAACCTTTTACGTGTTTCATTTGACTCGTTAGAGCGAACCTGGAGAGCCTGGAGGGTTTGTCGAGCGGCGGGGGCGCTGGAGGCGGAGGGGGTGGAGGGGGCGGAGGAGGCAACGCGGCGGCAGGCGGAGCGGCGGCCGGCGGTCAGGAGCGCGTCGTGCGAGCCTTCGCCGAGCTGGCGCGCAACCTGCAGCGCATGCGCCCCTGCGTGCGCCCCGCCATGTGCAAGCCTTACGGCAAGCAGAGCGAGCAGCTGCAGAAGAGTGAGTCTCGCACGCACACACGTCCGTTACACACATACAGATCAGTCCGACGACTTCAACGTCCGCATACTTGGCAATAGGAAACTGCGCATGATATTTTTGGCTAGTCGCAAATCTTACACACTTGTCCTCCTCAAGTTTTAACGAATGCGCTTTTTATGAGGCAATTGCTTTCAGACTATCGAATAGAATAGGCCTCAGTCAGCATCGTCAGACTTTTTACATGCACTACTTAGCAAAGGCTTTAACATAGAAAGCCGAATATTAAATATTTTATCGATACTTTTTTCGTTAGTAATCATCATAATTATAGATCATTGTAAATTCTCGTTTATATCTTAAGTAGTTGTTAGTTAATTAAGTAACTTTAATGTACCTATCAATGTTTGTTTACTGAAGGCATAAATATATAGCTTAATCTTATGGGGAAGCCACTGGGCCCTGAAACACAGTCAGAGAGCATAAATTGACACATGTTTTATGTCATATACATTTATAGCACATATAGACAGCACCAACAAAAGCTAGCATGGAATTCTTGAAGGTGTTGCCCAAACCCATCGCGCCTGGTGTGACGGGACGGTGGATGAGCCGCAGTGCAACCCTCACAGCCTCGCATCAGTCTAGGGGTGCTTTTGGTTTTCGCAGTGTCGATTAGATTCACCGCCGTCAGTCGACTCATTCGGCTCAGAGGTCTTCTGTTAGTTTTTTTTTTCATAACTTTAAGAGTGACAAAAGAGCTGACAGTCCTCCAGATGGCAAGTGGCTACTGCATCTCACGTGCACCTGACCAAACGTCTTCTATCATAGATGGCAGATTGCAGATATGTTGTCTCCCCGGGGGACTGAGATGGAATACCAGATAGCCTGTAATTATACTAGAACTAGCCCTGCAAACTAGAACATAACAGTAGTTGCACTGCTGGCTAGCGGCAGAAATAGGTAAGAAGAGAGAGAATACCTGCCCAGGCGGGTCCTACACAGAAATTGGGTCCATCCAGCATCTGGTTGACATAATACAAATCTACATCATCTAGTAACAATGTTGACATAATTTTTTTTCAAGGATTTCTTGTATTCTCGCGAATACTACACATTTGAAATGAAACTATTATTTACGGACTTTAAAGCGTTTAATTATCCTTTTTTAATGTCTGTTCTATACCCGTGGTCAAAGGGGGACCTAAGTGTTTGTCGTCCTGATGTCGTAGTTGGTTAACACAGTTACCGTCAGCTTTTTTGATCCGATCTATGCCGAATGAGTCCACTATCTCTTGCAGTCGCATGCCCCTGGTCTTGGATTGGATTTTATTAATTACCGAATCCTAAGCAGGTGGGAACACCCACCCATTTTCTCTATTGAAATTAGTATGTTTTTAATTTTAACAGCCTCGCGAATCATCCTTGGCAATAGGCGTTTTTTCGAGGATATTTTTTATATGTATAATGTAATGTTGAGGCGATCTAGAATATGATCACAGACTGCAGAATTCCTAGAGCGTTATGGTTTTACATCATCTATGCTCCTTGACGCGAGTGTTTTGTTGATATTTTTGTATGCTCTATGTAAGAGAGATCACATTCATAAAAGAGCATGTACAGGGCATCTTGTAGAGGGATAGTGTCACCATCGATGCATCTTGAACAAAAAATAAAATGAAACCATATAAAATCCGAGACTAATAGTTTAATTTCAATATTTTTTTTTAAATAAAGTATCCTTTGGTCTTGTTTTTGTAACAATACGTTTTGCTACTTTTCAGTTCTGTTGGACACGATCCAGCTGGTGCAGTCGTTGAGAAGTTACCTGCCGCCGCCACATATTCAAGTTACGTCATGGAAGAACGACGACAAGTTGCGGTAATATGTATTATGTTTTTACAAGGATAGGAAAACAACCGCCGTACGGGAAGTATGCAAGATGCACAAAGTTGCTCTCTCGTCTTTAATATGTTAAATCTAAAATATCTAGACACAATAGGCCAGTTGCGTTCACCTCTGAGTACCACGTCGGCATGCCTTTTCGAAATCTGTACGAAATCCAGTAACGTATGATGTAATTTTAGGCAAGGTACTTTGTAGGAGTGAGTAAGAATTTTTGCTGTTTGGTTCTTCCTCGGTGGTGACGTCTTGCATCTCTATTCATTTTTCATCAAGACTTGCATCTTCTAAGATAAAAAAAAACCTACTGCAGTTGGGAGCGGCAATGTGGGATAGGTATAAGGGGTCCAAATAGCAACCTCACCTGCACATGGTGCAAACCCTGCTAGCTAACCAACGCGAGCTCTGGCGACCGAATGATGGCGGGATATCTTCCCTCACTGGCGAACCCAAATACCACAGACTCACGATGGGGAGCAGCATTGCTGGTCTTTCGCGCTTTCTCAACGTATACTTCGGATCATCGTGCCAAGCGTGTGAGACGCGCGACAGACGCTGCGCTCTCTCGTTTTTGACTTTCGATGCCCGCGTCGTTGTCGCTACTGAGAGGTACTCAACTGTGTTGCTGGCTATCGGGTTTCTGGTGCAATGGTTATTCGAAGAATCCTCGAAGTGGATGATGATTTTTTATTATTACATTTTACTAATTTTATCCATCTCTTCAGATATTAGTTGTTAAAGTATGAAAATGGCGTTATATATTAAAAATTCAAACGCCTTTTATTCTAAGAATTAATATATTTTTTTAAGTCTACTAATATCTACACATTGCTGTCATCTCGAAGGAAGATCATTTATGGCTTTGCGACAGAACTCTGGGGATCCGGACTCTTCAAAGTCTATAAAGGCGTTTTGAACAAAATTATTTTCCTTGCAGTAAATTTGTTCAAACTGCGAAAAAAATGATAATCGATAAATGGAGGATGGCGTATGGCTTGTTACTGCAGGTGTTGTAATGTTAAAACGGTTTATTGTGCAGTATGGGGTCTTGCGTTATCTTGAGGCAATGGTGACAAAGATCGATTGGGGAGTCTGGGTTGGTTCTCTGAGAGTTTCGCTGTCATTATCCGAGGTTCTTTACAATAGACATCTCCTGTTATTGATACACAAGATCTCAAAAAGCTATAGTGGATTACACCGTGAAGTATTTATCAAATGGTTAGCATTACTTTTCTATGCGTGATCTTCGCTTTAGGGCATTGTTCCTGTGTTTGATCTGGGTTCAGCCTTTTTGCTTGCGATTCTCGTAGTGTTTTCCTGTCCTGTTTTCATCACACGTCACAATTCGGTCCAAAATCCTTTCTCACAACTATTTTTTTTAATTTAGTATAGTTGTATGTAGTTAAGGTATTGTGAAAAAAAAAAACTTATAATCCAAAATCTTGCACCATGCAGGTTTAATTTTAATTCAAAGTGGCCCCTCCTTTAAAACGACCACTTCATACTTTAATCCCTATTATGTGTCTCCGTGTGGTCTGTCTCTTACGAGTATTTTTGTAATCACTTAGTTGTACATTATGTTATAAAATTAAATGTTGAGCGATTAAATCTATTGTTTCCTCTGAAGTGAATACCTCCAATTATGGGAGAATTAAATTAAGTTTTGTAATAAAAATTGGATAAATATCGTTATCGACTTGCAACTTTTACTGTGCGCAGACTCTTCAGTTGCATCAAGCGAGCGCGGCCATCATTAAATAGTCCTAAATATTATTTTTATTATATATTGGTAATGTTCAAATATCTATATGTAAGCTTAATCATTTATTATGTATATTTATATTTTCTTTATTTTTTAAATGTTGTAAACTGGTTAAACTCTTTTCGTTCGCGCTGTGCAACCACTAAATGTCCCCTGCACAAGTGCACGCGTCTCGCGCCAGCTGTGCTGGCTCAGCACCGCGCCAAGCCCGTGAAAGCGTCAGTGCGGCGCGCTGGGTCAAACGGTGCCGCCTAGTCTCGCATAGTGCATAGGAGCGACGCGCAGACGCGGTGTTCGCGGAGGGGATCGCCTAAAATAGGCTGATGTAGCAGTAGGAGTAGTAGTATTGTTGCAGCTACACTGTACGTTGTGTTCCTACCGGGTTTCAGCTCCAACAACATGGAGGAGTTGGAAAGCCGCAAGATCGTGAGCGGCAACTAGCCGCCGGACTCGTCGACGGCGGACGCGTGAGTGTCGCGCCCCCACACTGTCCTTGCGCGCCTTTCGCCGAAAGTTTCTCGAAATCATTTGTGGAATATTGGTAGTATCTACAAATTCAAAGTGCATTTTCACTGTTTAACATTGACCCGTTTGTGACTTTGATCTATTTGGTGGCAATATTCGTCAAAACCTTGTATTATGAAATATGAAGTAGAAGAATGTAGCGGGTCGCGTCGCGGAAACTAAATTTGCTATGTTGTTTAAATTTGTGCAATTTTTTTTCTAATGTTTCTGTCATTTGGATGTTTAATGGGGAATGGGTTGATCCCTAACCCTGGTTTTACTTTACTCCAGCACAAACTTATGTTTTGACTTGTTTACTTATATTTTGTGTTTTACTTTGGTTGTTTACTGCGATTTTGTATGCTTCTCTCTTGTTGATGTTTTTATAGAACCTAAAGTTAGGTAGATGTATGATCTGACTTTAATTATACTTATTTATCGTTACATACAGATTGTATGCTTCTATAATGCTTTTAGTGTTACGGATATTTATAGATTGTAATGTATTTTCTTTAAATGTAATTTATTACCCTGTAATTGGTCCTAGTTACTATAAGTTATCTCAGTTTACTATTGTAAGTGCATTAATTACACTGTGATAGAGGTGTAAAAGGCGCAGGTCTGAGCGATGCGATTTTCTAAAAGTTTTAAAGATTTCACCACTTTTTCTCGATTTGCATGCTTATTAAAAAATCGAGTAATCCAAAAATTAAATCTCATTCGTAGTTAAGTATCTCATTCTGAATATCACTAAGACCCTGCATGTGTCTACACGACGCATACGGATATATGTACGTGCAGGTACGCCATGAGTTAGTATAAATTGTTACGAAACAATGTTTTTATTACATATATCTATTTTTTTTATTAGAAAGAGGGGACTGTATGTAAGAGTTTGAGCGCCATGTCTTGTCAAGTAAAAAGACTGCAAGTTTTTGACGTCGTCTTAGCTAGCGTTGCCTGTGAATGTGTAGTTAGGTCTGGTAAATATAAAATGGTGTGTGGATACGGCACGTTTATATCAGTTACCTTACGGACTTTTTACTTTCGAATTGGTAGCTGTCGCCGTAAATGTAAGTATATTATTATTATTAGAATTTAAAAGTACATTTAAGTGTCAAAATAAGTTATTCAAGTTGTAACTATACTCGAAATACTTGATGGTGTTTCGCCCGCAGGGTATATTGATTTAGTTTCTGATCATTTTATAACTCGTTAACCGAGTGGAAATATTGAAGTTATATGAGCCGCTTGGCGTTAGTTTAATTTTATTAGTTGCTTTACGTTACGAAAACAGCATATACTTTTGCGGTCGAAACGATAGATATATTCGATATTTTGTAACGTTTACACATGTAGCTAATGACTTCCACATCACCTGTAATAAAATATTCGTCTTCAAAAATATGTTAGTGCAATAATTGTTAGGCAAAGCCTATTTATGTTTAAAATTTTGTAACTTAGTACGGTAATTCTAAATTATATAAAGATATGAATGTAGAGTTGCCTTCGGGGGTGTGTGATTAGGAGTAAGTGAAATAATTTTTTAGATTATTACTCAATGATTGTTGTATTGCATCACATTTTTGTTTCACTTTTGTCATTGTTAGTTGACAGCAGCAGACAGCAGCTTCGGATCTTTTATGCATGCATTTATTGATTAAAACAAACGATTAAGGCCATGATTATTCTGCGAACCTATGGTTTCGGTATTTTCCCAGACAAATGATGAGGCTACTTTTTTGCAAAATCTAATATTATCTAGCATTAAGCTGATCGCCGTCATTGACTCTTGAAGTATTATAAATTTCCAAAAGAATCTCTCTGTATTAGAATTAAGCTTTCTAGTCAAAAATGGATTTCATATTTTTTTATCGCGGGTTTCGAAATTGTAATCACAATTAAGTTTTATGAAGCAAAAAAAACTGTCTTTGCTTCATCGTTTATCGACAATACGCTAAGCGCGCATTACGTTACTATTTGTGGATCTCACCTAATTTAATTAAAGCTATTACTGTAACTGTTTGAGTAGCGTCTTCTAATTTTTAATGAAACAATTTGATATAAACAAAACAACAAACGTGAGATCTTTTATTAATTTTTGCAGCGTTTTTGTTTTCTTTTTTAAGTAATTATAATGTGGAGATAACCACTATTTAAGTATTCCCAGTGCGCTCTTAGCTTTCGTCGGTTATTGGTTATATTTTATTGATAGTATTAGAAATTGGTTACGATAACATTTCGTACTCTGCTTTTTTATATAATGCCCTATCATTATTTTGTGAAATACTTTTCTTTTATCCACAACATTTGTAATGTAAGACTTGTTAGTTTGCTTACTGTTTTATCGGGCAACATTGTTTTGAGATACATTTTATTTAATGCCGGATTATGTGAGTTATAGGGACTTTGGACAATTTTTTGTTAATGTCATAAATATTAATTTTTAAATGTCTGAAATTGAATTACTTTATTAATGTAATTCATTGAAATTCGTTTGGCCTTGCCATGTAATTTATTTTGTCGAAATTATATTTAACTTTGAAAAAGTGGTATATAGTGAATGAAAAAGCAGTGCTTAGAGTAAATAAATATATGAATACACTTGGGCGTTGTTTTATTAAAGACGATCTGTTGCCTACGACGTCACACGGTGATGTTTTTTTCTTGAGATCAAAATGTTTACGATTTTCTTCGCTCCTTTAGCATATCTTTTTTTAACAGACTAGTCCACTGCTGGACATAGACCTCTCCCATAGGTCGGTCTTGCCGTAATGACAAGCGGGTTGGCGATCGTATTACCGAACACCTCGCACCTTA
Source organism: Bhutanitis thaidina (assembly GCA_029286595.1). Taxonomy (NCBI): domain Eukaryota; kingdom Metazoa; phylum Arthropoda; class Insecta; order Lepidoptera; family Papilionidae; genus Bhutanitis; species Bhutanitis thaidina. Next base: position 6,589,560 of record JAGSMS010000010.1, read on the forward strand.
GAGTGCAAGTTGTAGGATGCGCACGCTACTGCCCATCAGCGCTCTGTACTTTAGCACACGCGCTTATAAATTATTGAAATCAAATATATGTGTAATACATAACCTCGTTAGGTGCCGTGACCTACTGGGGTAGGAACTCGTTATGTTCGGTAAACAAAAGTTAAAAAAAAGACCAACTCTCGACTTTTAGCTTTAACAGTTCTTACAAAAGTACTATGGTTCAATGAGGCTCATCACCTGTCACATTGACCCAAATAGAGCTTATTTTGAATTTTAATGAAGTTGGTTGAAAGGACTAAAAAAGTCTAGACCTCTGGCCACCTCTGTATTGGGTATATGGTTGTGAGAGATTATTTATTTATTAATATCTCTTGTGTGGGGGCGGCACGAGATAATCTGCTACCGTATATCGATCTGTGCATGTACAAGTCGGTTAAAGATGCCAAAAAAAACGGGCAGATGGCGAAATTATCAACTCGTAGCTACTTTCAAATGAAACTAATTCACAATCGGTGGTCACGGGTATTGTAAGAAATTAATCGTGGTTGATCCACGCCGCGGAGAATTTCGGCGTGAAGTAGAGGCATCATGTGCTTCTATGTTTCGTTCCGTGAGTGAGGTAACCGGACGCCCTTCCATTTCAAGAGGCATATGGACTGCACTAGAATATTTAGGCAGTTAATAAATGAAAATGAATCTTCTGAAAATAGACATCGTAAATAAGAGATAAAAAAAATTCAACTAAAAGATAATATTCAAATTATATTTCATTACATATAAACGTTGTATAAATTCTAGATTATATAATGGAAAAACAATTTGCTAATTATAATACCCTTCATAAAAAAGTTATTTGTATATGATAATATAAAACCTGAAGTATTTTAATAATGAAATGAATATATTAAGTAAATTTTACAAGTATTTCAATAGAAACGCTAATTTATGGAACACAAAAAGTTTTCGACAAAAGTAGATAAATGTATTTCGATCAAAATTTGGATGGGTTAATGCTTTAGTAGAAGTAGTATATTCTCGAACGTCTTCTTGCTCCGAAAGACACGGTTAAACCATTGGTATCCGGTATCTTAGATTATTGATTCATCGTCACTTTTGCCATATAATTCAAAAAGTATTATTGAAAAAGGTTATAGTGCTTTAAAGTTTTTCGCAGTAACAGTATTCCAAATCTAAGCTGGCTGATTTATCTTCGTGATTGCTAACATAGCAGCATTGTTTTGCGTTGAATTTCAATAGTACTTAGTGAAATGCTAAATTTAGATATAATCGAAATAATATGCTACGTAATTCGGACAATTTATTACGAAGCTGAGGAATGTATTTATTAACTAATGATAATGTTTTTATAACACATTAATTATTGTATATGAAAATTAAAATAATGACTTAGAACTACCCTTAAAACTATGTAAAAGAGGGAATGACGATAAGGTACACAGATACAATAGTATGTCATGAAACAACAGGCAATGTAAAACAACTGAAATAATATAAGTAACAAAGAATAGAGACGATCTACAACAGTTACATTCACATATGTAAAGTACAAATAGTTGTCTACCTAACCCAAAAATATTGAGAGATAAAATAGCGGAACATTAAAAGAATAAAACTTTAATATTGTGTAGAGCACGAGTAGTTTTAAAATTGATCGTTTTCAGTGTCATAAAAACTACGCTAACATTTAACGACGATTTAAAACTTACTTTCACATTGACAAAGACATAAATTCGTTATAGATTAATAATTTTAGGAACAGAGTTTTACCTTGACATTTGAAAGATTTATTCGATGCAGTGCATGCGATGTTTGATAAGAATAAGACTTCCATATTTAAAAGCTATCCTGAATAAGTAAATCATTAAGAAAATCTTTTTAAAACACGCTTTCTATAATATATACATTTTCATCTAGGGATGGGCTTGTCTAATTTAGTTGAAGTGTTGGCAGAGCCGACAACCGGGTCCATCATCAGATCAGCTTCATGGTACAATATTATTTGAAATGAAACTATTATTTACGGATTTTTTCGCGTTGAATTTTGTATTTATATTCCCGACGTTTCGAGTGCTTTATAGCAGACGAGGTCACGGGGGAACTGAGGTGTCAGACGTCCAGATGTTATAATCAGCTTGGGCATCTTTAAATTTTTAATTATATTCAAAATTAAACGCGACAGAATCCGTAAAATAATAGTTTTATTTCAAATGTGTTGTGTTCGCGTAAATACAAGAAATCATTACTATATGGTTCTATCTTATTGCATTGACATCGAGGTTACATAAGTTATGCTAAATTTCAGCTTAATCGAATGTCAGCAACTGATTCAAAATAGATGGCAAATTTTGGATATCGGAAAGACATGCGAAGAAAGCAAGTTAAAAAAATAAAAGCCTGTAATAGTTACTTTAATACTATGGAAGTTTAAAAAAATGTATAGCACTTATTTATGGTTTTGAAGCGAATATTTTTAACACATGTTTGGGATGGAGACCTAATGTAAGTGAAAGGCCACGAAAGTACGAACCAAAGTTGCAACTCCTCATTGGCAGGGCAGCGGGTGTTGTTGCCTATGAGTGCAAGCGAGACAGAGCACTAGAGAAAAGAACTTCGCTTTCTAATAAACAATTAACTACTACATCGAAATTATGTTATTTAATAATAGAATTTTATATAGAAAGCGTAAGAAGCTCCTCTTCTGTCGGGTGTCCCAGGACAGAGCGCGCTGCGCCGGCAGGAGGCACAGCGATGTGCTCCTCACTACTTTCGCTTTCGCAAAGTTAATTCTAATTAAAACGCTTCCTCCCTTCAGACGCTTCCTGCGATCTTGCAGCATAACCGAACCCGTCGAGCAACGTTGTGTGGTGGCGGGCCAAGCGTTTTCGTTCCGCGATTGCCCGAAAGAGTTACCTGCCGGAACCGATGACTGGTAGCAGCGTTTGAGACACGATGCGTCTAGAACTGCGATCGCCAATCATATCGCCCAAGAGTGGCGATTATAGCCAATCCTTCCATTGGCAGATGCCAAAGTATAGCAGTGGACTGTATGGTGTGCGCTAATGCTAACGGCAACCTTACAGTTTCCAACGCGTATAACTTCTGGTTTAATTTGAAAATATAAGTATGTTTTCGAAGAATGTTAATCAAACGATACTAGATGACATCGTTAATCACACAGATCAAATCAAATCTAACAAAATCGTGTGTTTGTTTGACGTATAAATAAGCAGTTAGAATAGAATGTATAAGTTAACAACAAAGTTTCAAGATTGACATTCTAAGCACTACTCGAACTTCAAGCTAATCCTCTGGAGAGACGCAACCTGTTTACAGTGAAATTAAAGTTAATGTAAAAAATAAAAGGATGTCTTAAGGCTGCGAGCTCCTCTATACAAATCTAAGCTAAATTAGTGTTTTCATCAAGGTTCATTTGAAACAGTATGTTGAATATTTTGAACATGTATGAGCCACTTCCTTTTTTCGATGTTAAGTCTTAATAAAAATATCGTTTAAAAATCATACGTTAATAAAAATAAAAGAAATATTCCATCACATTCATACAAGTCAAGCTAAAAAAAGTGAATAAACAGTACTAAAGTTAAATTACACTTCTGCGATCAAGTCTGCATGATCAAGTCATGTCGCCATATCTCATACAAAATCTTCACGTGGCAGCTTCAATAGGCGTAAATACGTAAACGGAGTCGTCCAGCCAGTAGTAGGCCTGTGCAAAGTCCCCCTCGCACAAGTACGGCGCCCGCGACCAGGCCGCGAGTTCGAACCCAACTTCGCGCATGAAGCCCACGAACGAAGTTACTTGTTCTTCAAAAGTTAATCCTTGGATCGGTAGACGCTCAAAGGGCTTGTGGTCCGGGGTCACTGTAATTAGAAAAGTAAATTTTTCAAACGAAATTATTTACGGTTTTTATCGTATCCGTGGTCACGGGGAACGATGGTTTTTGATTTTAGTTAAGCTGGTTTAGATCAGCACACCGAATCAGATGTACTCGTATGATTATTTTTTTTATCTCGAACGACAGTTCCGTAGTGACAGTATATTAAATATATATAGATTAAATATTTTTTTGTGTTCAGATTTATGTCCGTATTATGATTAGTTGTTTAGAAAAATTCTTAAATAAGAGGGAGATGTAATAATAAATAATCTTAATTACTTTTAGGCTAAAAACTGACGAGGCCAATTAAAAAAATATTAGTTCGATAAAATCATACCGTGTTATTTTTATATTCAAGATATGGTCTCGTGTATCCAGGACATGGTTATCAATAAACTAAAACATGTCAAGAATGTGAAAAATAATACAGTATGATTTTATCGAACAATGACCACACGCGGGATTTTTGTGGCATGGCGGATAACTTGGTTGTGAGTAAAATATAATAGATCTTTTAATTTACGAGTAGTATATGGTATGGCACTAACTACTTGTTACTTTAAAACACCTCGATAAAAGATGGCGGCCTCAAAACAACTGTTCTATTTGACGACGATATTAAATGTCAATGAGTAATGTAATTTTTATAGATTCCTTCCGAATTTACTAAATCATTTTAAATGTTCAAAAAATTTTTGAAATGATCAAACAAGTAACTAAAATAATAAAATAAGAGTGTTGTATTACGAGTAGTTTTAGACCGATAAAGTTCGTTTTTCCGGCTCATAGATCGACTCGGACCGAAAATTCGGTTTGAAAAAAGATCTGAGTTATTCTCAAAAAAAAACACCAAAAAACAACTTAAAATATTTTGGAATTTTTTATCAGCAATAATGTTTCAAATTTATCGATTGGTTCTTAGACACGAGGAGTGCAATCTCACCTTCGACGTAGGGTTTGTAGGGCAGCACGAGCGCCAGCAGCAGAACACCCCGCGGCGACAGCGCCTGACGCGCCTGCTGCAGCATACTGCGCGGCCAGCCGCAGCGGTCCAGCAGGTTCAGCATGCACACGCAATCGAACTCACCGCGCCACCACTCCTCCGTTTCCAACAAACTGCGTATTTCGGACAGATTACGTTGTAGTGCCGTGATGGTTACGATATGTCGACGGTAACGTAACAAATTATTTAATTTCGACGTGTAGGTGCAGGCGGATTCACATCTGGCATCCTATCTCAACGCGTGATGTTTTTTATTGCACCGGTGTGAACACCGAGCTAACAGTGCACCTGATGGTCAGTGGCTACTGCAGCTAACAGGCACCACCTAAACAACTTCAATCGAAGAAGCTTATTGATACGTTGTCAGTTTGAGGACTAAGATGGTATGCCACAGGGCCCGTTATTAAACACAGTTACTTACTACGTACTGGCTCTCTATAACATTCAAATCGGAATTCAATCGTTATAACACTGCCGTTTGACGTCACAAATGGGTACGAGGGTGGTACCTACTTAGACGACTCCTAGACAGAGAAGGAACCTAGTAAAAAATATCGTAAAAGTACTAACGGAGATTCCAGAAAAATGTTTTGATTTCCAGATGACTTCACCAGGTGACACACTTGACATACGGCGTAATAACCATTTAATATTTGCAGTTATAAATGATTTAGACCGGTGACGGGCAACAACGCCTACGCTGCTGTGTCTGGTGCTGCCATAATCAACTCGTGTGCAATGCTTGGCGATTACGGACAATGCACCCCGAGGGCAACGACCAAGAGTTGACTGTTCACAAGTTGTTAAAGACGATGATACTTACGTATACCCTTTATTGCTAAGCGCCTTTCTCATAGATGACGATATCTCGGTGGCGAACTTCGTGTCGAAGAGGTGTGCGAAGCGGCGACTGACCTCGCCGTCGCCGGCGCCGACGTCCACGAGCGCGCCTCTGCCGAGCTGCGCATGCGCCGCGCCCAGTAGCCGCCGCGCCTGCGCCTCCGACAGCACGAACATCGAACCACGACCTAACCACCTGGAATATTATTGAGGAAGCGGACTTAAAGTAAATAAAATTGCCCTTTATAAAATTTAAAGAGTTTATAACAGCTTTATCTCTAAATTAGAATCGAGCATTATAATTATATACGTAGAGGTATGGATGTGAAAAACCCGAGAGGTGTGTCAGGGTTGTGCCAAACGGAATCTCTTTGTCTAGTCCTCTGGGTGACATACACGAATTTTAGTCTATATAATATACTAGTTACCAAAGGCTACTAACATATATGCATATTTTCCTAAAAACACATTCAGTGTCACTATATAGATAAATAACCACAAGATCGTGTCCATGTTTAACGATTTTCCTTTGCAAAGTTAGGATAACATACGTATAACAACGAATTGCCTAAGTTATAAGTCGAAACAATGAAACCCGCGGACGTTACGTTGCAATTTGAACGGAACGACTTCCTCGAAAGCGAAACTTGCGAGGCGAACGCCCCGACTTCTGCCAACAAAAGCGCGATTATGCGCCACCGATGGCCATGCGGCGGTGGCTGTCCGAAGGTGGATAGCACGGGGCCGCAATTACTGAGGATAAAGTACAAAGCTCGCTGCGGGCGACGACGCCGGGCAGGCTCGATGTTCGAGCGCGGCAAATTGCACGCCCGCCGCGACGTCTTCATCGCGCCCCGGGCTGCGGCGAAAGTGGATAATTGGAAGTAAATTCTGCACTCATTAGCTGAGAGCGAGCGTCGCACCGATCGATACGAATTCGTCTTCGCCGGGTAAAGGGATAATCGGTGCAAGGTTCGCTCTCTGTTATTAGCCGCTGTGGCATATATCACGCGCGGAATTATCCGAGGCCTCTGGCGTCCGCACCGCAATTACTGCGGCGCGAATGGCCGTATGTTCGTTAGGAAAGTCTGCGGATTATTAATTTTGTAATGTAAAAATATCGATTTCCTATTATTTATTCACGATAGCCACTTCTTTAGGCTTACTTTTGTGAGTTATTGCATAAATGCTATATGAAGGTACAATGAGAGACGTGTGTCGTTAAAAGACGTTCTCAGTTCAATGTTTGTTTGCGCGAGCGACGTACATTGCGGATTGATCGCTTTATCGTCCCGGGCGGCGGCGCTCGCGACGCGCGATACATGATACATGAAGCAACCGCGCCCGCACCTAATGAGCTCAGACACTGCGTAATTGTCGCCAGTCCCCGGACTCTTGGAAAGTATCATTGTAGTGGCGGGGCGCGATTGAGTGAGAGACGCCACATAAAAACCGTCAGATTGCATGACACTTACTGGGATATAGCAGCTGCCACGAATTGTCAACATTTATTTATTACTAGCTGAACCCTGCCACGTTTCTCAGTGGCTATTTTAGCAAATTAAAAAATACAATTTTTTTTGCATATATTTTATTCTAGAACTTATCGTAATAGTATAGTCGAACATTTCCTATAAATTAGAGCCCAATCGATTGAGTGGTATTCAATTTTATAAGTGAAAAACAAAGAAACATTAATTTAGCCTAGAGGTCAGGGCGCTCGCTTTAGTTTCATAGAGCGCGAGTGACCTGTGTTTGATTCCCGGTGCCGGCACTACTAAAATGGTTAACAGCAATTTTAAGTGCTGAATTTGCCTTATGCTCGGCGGTGAAGGAAAACATCGTGAGGAAACCTGCCTTATAAATAATAAAAAACATTAATTCGAGGACAAGTGAAGTCCGCCAACACGCACTAGAGCAGCGTGGCGGACCATTCCCAACTCCAAAACCCTCTCAGATATTTGAGAAGGAGGCTTTTACCCAGGAGCGGGCATTTACAGGATATCCCATCGAATTTTAACTCATTATTTACTTACACATGATTTGTTTTAACGAGTCCTACTCATTTTACTTGATGACGGGGAAAAGAAAATCCTGTATATTCGATTTTATACTATATTATTATTATACCTATTGATTTGCTGCAGTAAGTTCGAACTTGGAGAATATAGTCACATTTGGAGAAGAGCTTGTTTTGAACGAAGAGCGGGAACATGACCCAAAAGATATCGAGGACATATAGAACGTGATCTTTGAGTGGAGTCGAAAATTGTGCGGCTAGGGGCGCCGCGTAAATCGACACGAGCCGTAGGTGGTACGGCGGGCGCAGAGTATCTATTTCAATAGAATGCGGTGGCTTGCAACAAGGAATCCGATGCGGTTATCGAGGACGTAGGTGAGAGATGTGTCGGCGGGCGGGCGCGGGCCGGGGCTCGTATCGCGATTGCATCGGAGAGCAAACAAGCGGGTGGGGTGTCGCGCCCGGGGCCGCTCAAATCATATTACCCCCGGCCTCACACCGCTGCCGCGCCACACACGTCATTTCAGTGCGAGTCGCCATGACGACGGCCCGGCCCGTGCATGATATTAGTACGTGGGCTCATCTCCGGTCGTTTAAACTTAACGCGCTGTCGCAGCCGTTGCTTCGCGCGGGAAATTAAAATCGGCCCGGACCGGAAGGCATTCGACCCTTGCGCTTTCGGGAACATCTCCGACTCTCCACTAGTGGAACAGTTGTTACTAAATATTAAAATATATATAAGTCTCTGGCATATGCAACAAATCTCATTGGTATTTAGAAGTTATATGTAAAGAAGTTTAACACACATTTTCACTGAATACATCAGCGTCGTCATTTATATGACACATACAGTATCGAATTCAAGATATTTATTTATTTATTCTTTATTGTTAGCCTTAAGCTTAAGGTTACAATGGGCGAACTAGCAAAACTATGAGGTTTCTTACAAGCTTGTTATCATCATCATCATCAGTTCAGCCTATCACAAGTCCACTGCTGACCATAGGCCTACCCCAAAGATTGCCACAAAGCTGTTCTGAGCCACCCGCATCACTGTGCAGCTCTTCACTCCATCTTGTGGAGGGTCGACCCACACTCCGTTTGCCTGTACGTGGCTGCCACTCGAGTCATAGGTATTTATTTATATCAATCCAATTGAGTCTTCATACCTATAAGACGTAGCCTTCTTTTCCCCTATACCAGGGGTCGGCAACCTTTTGGGTAGGAAGAGTCCAAAATGACAATTTACAAAATTTTAAGAGCCACAATTTTTTTTGCCAACAATAAATAGTACTTGCATAAATAAAGTTATTTGTTAAAAAAACTAACTGCGTATGAAACTAAAGAGACGCAGCTTCACATCCAAAAAGCCGAATGTGGCTCGCGAGCCGCAGGTTGGCGACCCCTACCCTATACTATTAAAACCAGGGTATCTTGTACTTCTGCGTTTCCTCAAATATTCTTTTAGAGAGAAAATAATATTTTTTTTGCAATTACTGTAATAACATCGTACACTTGACGTTCTAATAAATGAAAACTAATCTAATCGCGCTCGCCGATGGCACATATTAGGTACATTGATATAGTTTAAGTTCTGTCGCCCTGGTACACGTTTTTTAGAACTTAGATATACAGAAACAATGGAGGATTTTCTCTCTCTCTCTCACATACTCGCTATCAAAGTCACTATTAGTTATTCTGTGCCAATACTTTCGAAGGTCAATGGACAACATACCGTTCCATGGTTGACAGATGGAGCGCCCTCTCTTGTCGAAAATTATATAGGAACTTACCTACAGTATACTAGGTACTCATAATATGCAAACATTTGCATTAGATATTTTACGCACATTTAACATTAAAGATTAGTCGTTTCATATAACAAATATACCGGAGTGGTGCAAAAGTTTAATTCCCGCAGACTGATAAGCATTGCCTCTGAAAAATATAGACGCTTCTCATATAAATAAGATCTAGAACAAAATCGAAAACAGTCGACAGAAGACGTTAGTACCTTTTACTTTGTCCGTTAGCATTAATATGAAAAATAATATTTATTCACGAATATAAAATAATAACAAGACGTACACTTCTATCATATACATATATAAGTTCTAACATGTCTAGTAGCTGTTAAAACTATTATAGAATATCAAGTATTTAGTAGAATTATGAAAAAATATAAAATCATTCGTTTATTACAAAAACTAAATAACCTACATTTATATTTAAATACATGAATTTATGTGAGCTGCGACATAGTACAGGAAGAACTTCTCCCCCATGTATGTAGATAGATACCTACACATTTGCTTTGCTCAAAGACATTGTCGCTTTCAGACACCTCATTAGAGCGTCCCATGTGAGCCTACCCACCCCCACCTCCACCTTCCACCCTCGCGCCCCTACACATACAAAGGAGAGCGATTCTTTTCCTTAGCTCGCAAACTTGGATGGATAATTACAGTTGGCTATGTACGTACGTAGGATCCCATTTGTTGCCTAATGTCTTTCTTGTCTCGATAAATTTGGGCTACACACAATCCTTATTTATGTAGGTTTTGTCGTGTGTGTCAGAAGGCTAAGTAGGCAGAGGTTAGATGGTAAAGTTCTTTGTTAACTTTTTAGCTATTCCGTACCTCATACGCGAGTCTACTGCAGGATATAGGGCTCTATTAATTTGCGAGGCCTGGCAGGCAGATTGGCGATTGCAGTATCAGACTTCACATACCCTAAAAACTGCTCCTCATTTCCTCTCCCTTCTGGGTTTATTTGGTCTGGGTTGTTTATTCCATGGTCACGAAGGCCACGTAATTTTCATAGCATTTCCCTACACTGAAGCAACGTGCCGGCCCTTTATAGCTCCAAAACCCTCTCAGATATTTGAGGAGGCCTTTGCCCAATAGTGGACAAATATAAGCTGCTACTTTACCTTACTTTACTATAATGTAATGTAATTATACCAATTACATTCAATTAATATTCAAGCCTCAAAATTTCGTAATTGGGAGTAACGCAAAAGTGAACATGAAAAGAGAGGATGAACTGATAATAGGCAATTATGGAGTAGGGCAACGGTACCCAAGAGCACAACTACTGGCCGACTTTAAGGAAAAGGAGGGACTCTTTTTGAGAAACTCTCTTTTCCAGAAGCAGCCACACAAAAAGTGGATATGGGTGAGCCCGGATGGTACCACAGAAAAAGTGATTGGACTTCATGACGACCAAGCGACAGCTGTTTAGCGATGTCTTTGTGAGCGCTAAGGTAAAAACCGTCAGTGATCACCCAATGGAAAGAGGCACACTGAATCTTAACATTAAGCTGGAGCGGTCTCGTCTGCCCGTATTGAAGAAGCGATATAGTGAAACTAAGCTCGCCAGAGATCTGTCTATCGGAAACAGCCGACGGACCAAGTTGAAGATCGAAAGCGGTGCAGTTATTATCGCTGGAGCTAAACCTTAGCTGGAACGAAACCTCACACTAATGTGAGTAACGACACAAGAGTCAAGCTTTTCCGACACTATTCCGATAATATCCCGGAAGTCAGTCTCTGTGAGATGTGGGTTGCTCTCAAACAGCTTAAAAATTAAGGGTTGAAGACGCGGAAAACTTCTAAAAGCGGGTGAAAAGCTGTTACTTGTAGTCTTTAAGAAACTATTCAATTCTGTCATTCATGGAGAGCGTGGAGTAGAAGCGTGGTTGTCCTGTTCTTCAAAAAGCGAGATAACTGCCTACTGAAGACCGATATCGCCTCTAAGCGCACATACTGTTTTCGTGACATCACGAATCGTCTAGCAAACAGACTTAACGACTTCCAGTCTCCCGAACAAGCCTGTTTCCGTAGTAGCATAGACTACATACATACTCTACGCCAGATTATCCAGAAGACCGAGGAGTACAATGTACCATTATGTCTGGCATATGTGGACTATGAAAACGCTTTGTTATTCAGTCAAAATTTGGGCGGCGCTACAGTCTCTTCAGCGGTGCCAGATAGACTCTGGTATATGGAAGTGTAGAATGTTTGTACAATGAGTACGAAACTCATCCAAATGCAGAAAGGTGTAAGACAGGGTGAAGTGATAGCACCGAAACTCTTCACCGTTGCATTGGATAATGTTTTCAAGCTGTTGTTTTGGAAATGATATGGTAGCAATCAGAACGAAGTTCTTACGACATACCAAATACTTATTGTAGGGAACACTTCCAGGCCGGCAGCGCATCTGTAGCTCCTCTGGTGTTGTGGATGTTCGTGGGCGTCGATGATCACTTACCATCAGGTGAGCGGCATGCTCGTTTGCCCCCTTCTTCTATAAAAAAAGAACACTACGCTCGGAGTTTTCGACGAGTATGTATACCAGGAACAAATTGTCTGACTTGGTATGTTCAAGTGCGACCCAGAGTTCAATCAACGAATCTCACTCGGCTGGGCAGTGTTATATCTTCTCGACGAGTATAGCTTAAACCTCATGACCGAAACAGTATACAACTAGTGCTTGTTGCCAGTGCTGACTTACGGAACCGAGACGTGATCTTTTATTGCGGGCTGCATGAGAAAATGGTATGAGGAAGCTTAAAGTTGCTCAGCGGGCTATGGAAAGGATTATACTTACTGTTTATCTGCGGGATAGAATTTGCAAGGAAGTTAGTTGCAGCAGAACTAGGGTAGCCGATATATATGTAAGAATCAGCAAGCTGAAGTGGCTTTGGGCCGGCCATATAGCTCGCAGAACTGACAATCGTTGGGGAAGAAAGGTTCTCGAATGGCAACCTGGTACAGGCATACGCTGTGTAGAACGACCCCCCCACAAGATGGAGTGAGGACCTGCACAATGTTGCGGGAAGTCGATGGGTGCAGGAGGCTCAGGACCGTTCTTTAAGGCAATGTTGGGGGGAAGGTCTATGTTCAGCAGTGGACTTGTGAAAGGCTGTTAAATAGCGAGTGATTAGGTTTCGAACCCCGGTGTCTTACTCCGGGGTTTATCGGTTACACCGATTTTAATTTATAATGTGCGCGAAATAATAAAAAGAAAATATTTCGAGGACTTGTAAACTTTGCCAACCCACATTGGAGCAGCATGGCGGTTCCCGGTTCCAAATCCCTCTCCAATACCGAGAGAAGTCATAAACCCAGCAGTGGGATATTTATAGGCTACTACTTTACTTTAAGATTGAAAACGTATTCTGTATAGAAGGAATTAAAACTGAACAAGTTGAAAAACTCAAGTTCGCTATTAGGCTTACAATAAAAATCAAGTTCGATGGCATATAATCGAACCGCCACACAAACTGTCACGTGTCATAACCCCGGACGGCACTCCGGCAATAAACTATAAAAAAGTGGATAGTAAAATGTTATAAACAATGAGAGCACGGCTAAAACGTTTTAGTGTTAAGAGTGGGCCCATAAACCGACGACACGCACCCGTAAAATATTAACGATACGTACTACGAGAAAAATGACGACTATCAATGTACCTAGCGATTTTCGGTCGCGGACGCGCTACAAATAATGGACGGGACAAATTTATACGCGAGCCCGAATTGCCCCGATTGAATATTTTACTAGGCCACGAGTGCGTCCGACGATATTTTTCTATTTCAGCGACCATTTTACTATCAATTGCTTAGTATCCCCTTTAATATAATTTGCGCGACGAGTCAAGCGCTCGGTTTGAAATGTAATGCTTGATAATCGTGTTTTGTAATATTTATTATAATATATTTAACTAGAAGTACAATGAAGATAATTGGAGAAAAATACAATCTGAGAATTACAATATATATATTTTTAATAATGTTTGGATGTTACAGGCGGTATACTCCTTCTAGGCCAAGGAGTCAGAGAGTTAGGTACCACACTCTTACCCGGATCGAAAGGTATAGAGAGCCAGTATAATTATGGGCTGTGAGGCATTCCATCCTAGGGGTGAAAACGCATCTGTTACTTACTTCGAGCGAGTATGTTTGCAGGTGCCCATGGGCTGCAGTAACCACACATATATTGACTCTTTACTCTTTATACGCTTCAAACCGGAATACTGCATAGGTTGCACTGCTGATTAGCGACAGAAAAAGTTAAAGTGTGGTATTGACTCAGACGGATGCTGATCAGAAAAGTAGCCTTCCATCTAGAAAAAAGACAATGGAATAAGAATAAGATAAAATACACATATTATTTCGATAAAAATTTTGAACTCACAGTTATGTTTGGCACATAACAAAAAAAAAGTTGTTTTTTATAATGTTTTTAGCCACTGCGAAGCGTAGCAGCGTTTAGCTAGTCATTTATAACAAATGCGATTCCATTGTTGCCATTACCGATTGAAAGTGTATCAATATTGAAAACTGTTTTTATCAACATTTAATGTACTTACATTACAATAGGTAATACCGATTTATAAGGACATGTAGTTTGTGAGCTTGTTTGTTTGTAGAGTAGATACTCCCAGATACTAGTTACTGACCGTGGTATAGTAGTTGGTGTCAGCATTGTCAACAGTCAGGTCTGTTTACAGGCTGGGTTCGATTCCCGTTTAACACACATATTATTGGTTTTTACGTCTGGCGTGACTGCTTGTGCTGTTGCGTTGACAGGTAGGCAGAGCACGATAATATATTCTTCGTAGTTAACAACTGCCGAAAGTATTCGAATAGTTTTATTGTAAATACAATTACGAACAACTACTCAATTTCCATTGCTTTCACGAACAAACTACTCGTAACTACACCTATATCTCTTTAAACATAACGCAAACGTTACCTACTTTTAATCCGTAATTATAATATAAGAAGATCAAATTATATACTGAGTTTTTACGGTTTCTCCCCGCTGTAGGTATTTTAATATACTTCATTATTGTAAGTTTATTAACCTTTCTTCCTAAGCATGTTGTTAATTTAAATTACTCGTTGATTTAGTTATTACGTAAATTAATTACAGCATTTTCTTTAGATTTCATTTCTGTACCTACCCCACATAGCCTTCGTAAATTATCGTCTTATGCTATCGACATAAGAACTAAACAGCCAATATAGTATACAGATGTATGTGATATGTTTTTTCAATTACAGATTTAGGATTCTTTGATCCTACGAAGGTTCGTCTTTTTCAATATATATGTATTTAGTACATATAAATGACAATTATTTGTACTTAATGATATCAGGTACAAATAATAAGATGATCAATTTCTTCTCTTTTCCCATGCATTTTAACGTATTAACACCTTTAGTATACTGTCTTCGCTACGTTATAGAACAACTGTTCGTTAGGTCTTCGATCGATGTTGCCAGTTATGTTTAGTATTTTGGGATAACAATAACCTTTAAAAGGTGTAAAGGCGCGTCCCAGTCGGACTTTAAATAGTTTCTCGAGGGCGGATGGTTTATTGCTTATTGAACGGCTCTGACGAGACGCGGCGACGGCGAGGAGCAAATCTCAGTCAATATGTGGAAAATACGTGGCGACATTGAAATTATCGCTCGGTGGGAGGCGCACTGGCAGTCGATGCGATGGACTAAAGTAAATGAAATAAGAATGGAGTGAAACAATGAGCATTGTCGCTATGTCGGAACGCGTGCGCGTCGCGACAGCCATTGGACGCCGCGCGCTGGGCGGGGCGAGAGGCTGCGCGCGCGCACACGCCGCACCCGCACATGAATTAAAACAATAAAATGAAAGTAATAAAACAATGCAAGCGACGAAGAGCGCCCGCTATCGGCCTTAATGGCCGAGCGGACGCGACGGCGGACCGATTTATTGAGAGCTCCAACCCCACACTTGAGACGGCAACGATTCCATTTCGGCAAACACAAGTACTCGAACGTGTAGACTTCATAATGTTGATAATTTTGCTAAGAAGTTGTAATCTTTTTCTAATAACTGTTACTTTTCAGGCATTTTGGTACTTATATAATTTATACTTTCTAGGAACATTATAATTAATATAAAGATTACATTTTAAAATTTTTCACGATCAAATTTCAACGTTCTACATGTTTACAATTAGAAAGAAGCATGAGATACGTGAGTTAACGAAACATTTAACAGTTACAAGAAATAATTAGTTGCTTTTTGAGTAAAAAATTAAGAGATAATCCGCGAATATTTTTTTAATGTACTCGATATGTGTCCTAATTATTTGTCATATTTTTTTTAATGGATTTTCAATGGATGTGATTTCGCCATAGCACCGTGACTGATAAAAAGAACACGATTTATAAGTAAAATCGTTTTGGGTTCGTCTCGTTACAGATTTAGCAGCTTTATTGCTGAAGGTTTGCTCTGCATTGACTACCATGTGCAGCATGTCCTGTATGCTGTACACAGTTGACAAGTGTTACAACACCTCGTTCATATCCAAGTGATAATTGTGCTATTATTTTATCTATTAACTGATTTAACCCTTTTTTTTCATATATAGGGAAACCAAAACTAATACCTGTACAAGCTAGTTGCACCGACCAAAACCCCACGGCGTTCATTCGCCACATATCAACAGAACCACAGGAACGCTTTCGCACACATTCACGACCTCACTAGCACTGACCTCCTGGGGAGTCTGACGCTACTACACTGCAGGTCATAAGACTCATAACAAAATCATAACAACCTATAGGGATACTTAAATGTATTCTGTGCAACCTTTGATTATTAACCACTACTGGCCACTTAAATAATTTATTTGTAGTAGATTTAAAAATAATTTACAGTCAGTACAAACATGACCGACGGATGAAGTAACATTATTTTTAACATACAATTTCACAGTTAATCTAAAAACAATTATAGAATAACAGCATTTTCTATAATGATTTTTTTTTGTAGTTATCCTGTACGATTACAATGATACTTAGATATTAAAATTATATTGAGTAAATTCTGTCGTCTGAATTCGTTTAAATAATCACCTAAGGCTATATGTACGTGGACATCCTAATTCAAGTATAAAACATAAAAGAGGAAAGTGCAAGATAAAGGTATACAACATATACTAACGACAATCTATTAGCTTCGAATTCACTCTATTGTAACCCACTGGAAGGCTTTCAACGAGGAAATTTCAGTGGCGGCCGCCCTCGGCGCCCGTAACGAATGTCGTCTCATTTACTAATGTGTCACACACACGCGGTGTTGTTTCACGGGTGCCCGGGATGGAGCGGGGGTGGGGACGGGGAGAGTCTCCGAGGGCGGGGGCGTCGTGTCCACCCGCGGATGACCAATGACGTCCCGAGACCGCTCCGACGATGCAACGTTAATTAGGGCGCACTGAAATCTCTGCTGCAATACAGAGCCGAAGCGAGAGGGTTTCAGATGTGACTCGCTTACATTGCGAGGGCTGTGTTTGTATCAGGTTTGTACTCGTATTAGGTTGGTAGTTATGTGAGGAAAAGTGTTATGTATGAGTATGTGAAACTTTCAATATAATTTTATATTGCTATTGGAAAGAAGAATTAATGTTATACATGAATGATTTGTTTTTGTATTAAATAATTCATAAATTTTTAGAAAATTTGTGAATTTGTTTTTATGCACAATATTGTGGATAATACGCAAAGTAGTATGAAAAATTCTAAAGAGCAACTGAACTACGAGTATAATATTTAAATAACGTTATATTTTTTTTAAAAAGGGCGTCATAATGTTTGAAATAATTGAATTTTGAGAAAGTGCTTTTTTGTGATTTAACGAACCCGTTTACGACCAAGGACTTTTATTTCGTTAGCGAGTGGACGTAACATGTTTTAGTGAGGCGCCGTCTCACTCAGCTGAAAGAACAAACAAGCGACGTCAAAGCGTGATTGTGCAAAAGGATCGTGATTATTACAGTGCGCGTAGTTAGCGGAGGCTTCATTAGAGGTGGGCGAGGTCGACGTGGGGATGGGGGGTGGTCGGGATCTCATCTCGGCGGGTGCATCGGCGGCTGCGCGCGCAAACAAATTAAAACGTAAGACGCGCCCTAATCAATAGCCGAGTAGGTACGCCGCGGAGCCGAATTAACTTGGCCAAATAAAAAAATGAACAAAATTATATTCGCGCGAGACCCCCCACCCCCCGGCCGGGCGGAGGAAATTGCTTTTCTTTCAGCGGGCGCGCTCACGCCCGGCGCGAGAGGGTTGCTCGCAGCTCCGACACACACGATATTATAATTTACGTTTCCCCGTATATCGCGCTGTAAGTAGGTACTTTACCTGGGCGTTTCGCGCTCAACCCTCGGCTCTCGCTAAATCTGAGCTTTATACGTTCACTTGACGCGACGAGAGCAATATTAGTTTCGAGCCAACTCTTTCCCTACTACGATATTTATTAACGCTCCACGAGGTTTATAATATATTTTCTCGCTTTTCTTCTAGAGCTCAGATTTTATTAAAGCCTATATTTTTTTTTTATGAACCTATTCTTATTCGGTTTAAAATCCTGTTTCAGTCCGTGTCGGCGTTAGTAACAGACTCAAATTAAGGAATAAATAATCTTTCCATTAAAATGCATTCTGATATTAGTTACAAAACATTGCGAGTATGTAACAAGTAGAAATAGATCTCATCAAATAAAATTAAATGATAAATTAGTAACGATGAGGTGTTTAAGGCTCCATCATGAGACTACCTCGATGGTGTCATATTATTTATCAGTCATTATTAGGTACATATATAACCAAAGTTTCAAGTCTTTCCAATATGCTGTATAGGTAAACCAAATATGCTGTATAAGTAATTTTAACAAAGCACGTTTTAAATTGCAAAAAAAATGGAAATATGGCTTATGTACGTAAATAGTCGACTGCTGGACACAGGCCTCTCCCCCAGAAGGGTATATTTTTTTTAACTGCGGTCGATACAGTAGGCAGATATTTCGCACCTCAGCCTCACAAGGGATGGTCCCTGGTTTCACTTATTTCTCTTACTCAACACTCACTCCTGTTACCCAGCGGGTCGACAGAGATAACGGATTCGCTTCTCCGGGAGCTAGAACGCGACAGGTGGCGAGCCTCGTTGCCGGATTTGCTTTCGGAGGTGTTAAGAGACAGTAAGAAGGCTTTCTGTAGGACACCTAATGATTTTCAAGGCTCTGCCCTTAGTCGACTCATACGAATATCTATGCAAGGTACTATTAGTTGGTTGATGATGTGTCACAGGTAAATTTATACAATTATTTTATTTTGCCTCCAAGCAAAAGGGACTAAGAAACGGACATTTTTATTATATATTTGTTACAATATGGGTGTCTTTAAGGTGTTGAAGAGAACCATACTCTCATCCCCATCGATGTCGTAAAAGCAGACAGACCGCAAAATAACCATCCTTAAATGCCAGATATAAACTATCCAAACCGGTGACGGGCAATAGCGACAAATGTGCGAGGTAATCTTGTCGATTACGGCAAATCCTCCTATTGGATCAGGCTTACGTCCAGCTGTGGACTATTTTAAGCCTAAAATTTATAATTGTGATTCTTGTCATTTGAAGAGGGTACGGTATTAGTCAGATAGAACAGGTTTCATTACTTCTTTGTACCATTTGTGGCACAACCTATTGTTAAACGTTTAGAAGAGTGAGTATTGTTGTAACTGGGAACTTTGAACTACAAAGAACTGTAATGTGGTAAAGATGACGATGGTAAATTGTTGGTGTTTGCCTTACCATACCAGCCTGTAAATAGTCCACTGCAAGACACAGGCCAATAAGGATTTACTGGGTAAATTAGAGAAACGAACAACAAAGGATCGCAGGTTATTAGCGGAAATTGGCATCGTAATGCCAGTTAAAATGCAACATAAATAAGAAATGTTAAAATCCTTAAAAAAAATTATGTTCAAATTTTCTTTGTCATGTTATACGGTATAGAGTAAGTAGTTAGATAGTTGTCACCATACATATGGAGCGTCGTCAGAGGATCTATTAAGGCAATACTGGTCTAATCTGTGCGCCAGACCGCCCAATTAACGCGTGGGCGATGAGTCCGCCGCCCGCCCGGCCTCTTGCCGGCCAATGGCGGCCGCGCGGGGATTAATTAAGTAACTTCCCGTCCGTGAACAACCCCGCCGACCCGCCGCCAACCCCCCCGGCCCCGACACCATGCACCTCGCGGCCCCCCGCACGTCCGCGGAGTCTGCGGACACGCCCGGAAAACTAACCACCTAATGAGGGGAGATGACCTCACGTGTTTGTGTGCCGTTTTGTCTGCCTGTGTACGTACAAACTATGCTCGTACACTTATATGAAAGTGTCGACCTATTGTGGGTTCCTTATGTAAGTACTGCCGCATTGTTTGCTTGTAACTATTGCACGGGCTTTTATTGCAACTCTGAGCTTGTAATTAACCGATGGCTGGGACAAACTGTCTCAGGTATTCATATATAATCCGACATTTCAACATGTCTGCAGTTAAGGTAATCTACATTAGTAAAGTCGTTGCAGCAAAGGAATTCGACTACAACTCAATTTTGTTCCTGTTAACACCGACTCCTTAATTCTACTAGAAAGAAAGAAGAAAGAAACACATTTATTTGGCAATCACACAACAAAATACAAAATAAAAAACAAATTAAATAAACAAAATAAAAAACAAAAAAACATGAAAAAGATTAATTTGTTGTGCGATGTCAAAAAGGTTCCCCCCGTCTTAGTGATATCACAGCACTACTACACACTACTACTACCGACTGTATGCTTACAAATCGAGACAGGCTCGTACGTTTCGAGTTCGATATTAACCTCATAAGGACATAGATGTATCGCTACCTAATGCAAGTGGACAGAGGTCAATTAAAGGCGGCTAGCTCGGGCCGGAAGCCTGTGCGACAGACGAGCGGGCGGACGCCTTAGGGATCTGGTTGCTCCCGCTTGTCCGTGTCGCGAGATGATCGAGCGAATTGTCGCTACCTACTTAGGATTCTATGTGTATTATTATATAGTACCTAGGTGGTAAGTTATAGTCAAGTGCAACATGGTATAATTTATTGAGTAACTACTAAAATAATCTATTTTAGTCCACAACTGAACATAGGCCTCTCCAAAATAGCGCTAGCTATAGTGGATTCCGATTTGGCCCCCTTTATTATTTGTTGTTTTACTTTAGAGTTTGCACTATAATAACACCAAGTACAATTGTTTAAAAAAGTTACGCTTGTATTGTATTAACGTTTTTACGACAGAGCAGAAACAAAAACCTTTAAAAAAAATACGTTTCTAGTTTACATTTCTCCGTTAATTTTTTCTTTTCTTCCTTTTTTATTATTAGGTTAATTATTATGTGTTAAGGATTTCTGCCATAATAACATATATTCTATGAAAATTTCCACCTATTACAGTTCAAAAGAGTCTGTTCTACCTTTAAAGGTAGAACAGACGGACAGCCTGCGTAGGTTTAGTAATTGGGCTCCTTACGCAATCCTAAATAATTGAGAACATAACCACTATGTTTTTTATTTAGGTGGTTTAAGACGGAGCGGTTCATCATGAGTACATTTATTGTTGAAATAAAAAATAGTTTACACACGTTTTACACTACCCGCACTGGAGAAGAACCGGCTCTCATCTCAAGAGCATGAGAGAAAGCCTATTTAAATGCTTTATTTTTTTATTATTTGTAGGATGACAGTATTATAGACTTTTAAGGCTCTTTACACTTCTCTTCAATTCTCAAATGGTCAGACGAATGACGTGTTCGTTGAAATAACTAAAATCTCCATAAACGTTTATAGCATATTAGTGAAGTTAATCACTATTATTATAATAGATAACAATACAGACAGGATATAACGAAATATAAATATGAGAACATATCCGCTTGTGCTTGTAGTTAAATGTATTTTTTAATTTCCCTCGAGACGTGATATTTCTAGTTTGCTCTTTATCTGTGCGTTTTACGTGCAAGAGTTTGTAGGAGTAAACGTATTAGTAATTTAATAAACTTATATTTGAAATATGTATTGGCGAGCATTAATTTGGTTGCTATAACCTTATGATATTAAGAAGTGGTAACGAAATTATTAATAACGTAGCCGCATAAATAAGTTAACAGCTATGAAATGCTTTATGGGCTATATCTTTTATCTTATTTTGAATTTCATCACAGCGTCTGTAACGTCGGATTTTATTGGCATCGCGGTAGAGGAAAGCTGGCGTTACCAGGCTAGTGTTAAATGAGAGTCGGCTCGGTCCATAATCGTTGCGCGTTTCAGGGGTGCCAAAATAACTAATAGTTTTCGTGGGGGTGTGTTAGCATTTTTCTTCTGGCGTTGACGTGACGTGGGTGGTGGCAGGGGAGGTGGAGGGAGCGGTGTCGGTGCGGGGCCGATTCTTATAGGAATTGGCCCGCGGTTCATTTACACTTCATCGCATTTCTTAATAGTCTTTACAGATGGTTACAGTTACGATTATTGTTTGCTGCTTTTCAAAAACTTACACAATGGTTTTTAGTAATGATCAAAAAAAGAAATATAAAAAATATTTTTTTTTCGCGTTGTTGTTTATGCCAGCAATGTTTTTAAAGGTTTGAGTCTGGAGTTCTATTGTCATTCTACATAACAAAGAATTATAGGTAGGTACGGAATTGACCTCGAGCAAAGGGGAATATACGATCTCTTTCTACAAACAGGTGACCTGTACTTGGTGCACTCAAAACTTGACACTTCGCTCACCAACCCGTTTGTCCAAACTATTCAAAATATGCATGCCGGCTATTGCCGGCGCTTTCTTGGAGAGGTTAATGATCAGCGGTGGACTAAAAAAGGTTTGATATAGGAGTAGTAGGGAATATAACCGTTTTTAAAAAAAGGACTCTCTTAAAGTTTCTTGAATACTCTGAAAATATTAGGTATCAACTTAGTATCTAAATATCATCACTAAATATATTTTATATTGATCGTTAAACAATTTTATTGGCTTCCTATCGTAAAAAGTAAAAATTAAATACGTTAGGATACTTATCTACTTAATATAAAATATAAGCATTATTTACCGTTAATGACTTTACAAACGAAACAAAACTATTTATGAATACAAAAATATTTCTGTGTCTCCAAATTAAGTCTTTCAGAAAGTTTCCAAAGGTTATTTTAGTTTATTTTTACAAACTTATAGAAACATAATCTTAAAATAAAAAGTAGTATTCCGTTAACCTTTGAAGGGTACATGAAAAGCCTATTTGAAGCGTGAGGGAAGCGGAGCGGACGTAAACTCAATTCTTACCACCTACGCGTCTGTTTTACGTTCCAACGAATAGCTGCATGCAAATGGAGCCACCTCTTACTGTTTCTTTTGCAAGATGTGAATAGTTCGGGTAGGGGTGGAATGGAGAAATTAAGTAATAAAAACTCTAGCTGAAGAAAAGTTTGTAGAATTGAAAAAGGTTCACACAGCTGCTTTAACACACCAAAAATAATTTAAGTCTTTAGTTTATTTTATTAAGTCTTCTAAAATAATAAAAGCTTTTGTTTAAATGTCATTATGAGACAATTTTCACAGAGCCGTGGCTCAGGGGACAGGACCCAGGATTTAATTTCTTAGTGCTTAGTGTTAATTGATTAGTGCTGAATGTGTTAATGGAATCTAGACGGCTCCAAAACTGTTTCATAAGAAGAGGAGGCGTTTGCCCAGCAGTAAGTCATTTAAAGGCTGCCACTTCAAGTTACAATTTAACCATACCCTATTCTATCTGAGATGACAACAACGAGATATTCGACTATCCTAGGCGTCGCTTGATACCGATTACAAATAGCAAAAAATTTTCATAAGTAGTTAAGTAGAATAAATACACAAATACTAGTAAACGCCTTAACACTCCTTTACTCCTAGGAGTGATTAATCACACGCCCCCGTTACACGCGACGCGGACGCCCGGAAAATCGCAACCCTTTCCGTGTCTTAATTACCACGCCTCGTTTCAGTGGCGCCCTCCCATTGGCGGCCCTCCTCGTCGCTCCATCGCCCTCTGTTTTAATTGGCTGCGAGTAATTAACGCCTCGTAAACGCCAACCGCGTCGCGCCAGGGGACGCCGCTGCTAATTTGAATTTTTAATTACCGACGCTCCGAAGCGAGAGCGACGCTTATTGGCCGCAGTTCCTCTTTACATAAGTACAATACCTATTGTCTTTGCCTCGTCTTTGTTTACACCTTACTGTTTGGGAAGTGCCTAACGAAAGTATAGAACGATTAAACTGTTAGAACATGTATAGTAAGTATTTCACAAATAAGGCAATACCAGTCCAGGACGACCACCCACAAGATTGAGCAACGTACATGCACAGTGTGCGGGAAGTCGATGGACGCAGGAGGCTCAGAATCAGGAAGGAAAAATACACAAAAACATTAGGCTATGACGCTGCATGTCACACATTCCAACCTATTGAGAGATTAGGACTCTTTAGCCCATTTAAATAATTTTATTACTGATCTCAAAAGTAACATATATGATCAAATGTTACGTGGTACATCCTTATTTACCCATTAATAAATAAAGCCTTAGACTAAAGCGTATGAGGGAATGCGTCTTTACCACTAATGAGGTCACATGGTTCACATGTAATAACTTTAGTTTTGCGAAATTGTCTTACTTTGCATACTCTATACGATCGCATGTGCTTAGCGTACCTAACCGTTGACACATGGGTCCTAGGTTCGAATACCAGCCAAAGCAAATATTTTAGCATTACGCAAATAATCGATTTTTCGTTTCTGGACGTGACCTTTGAGGCCGTGGCAATCCTTAGTTTGTAAACATCAAAACTCAACAAGTTAGTTATCAGCGCTCTTTGAATAAAGCGAGGGTCGAGCATTTTTTGGAAGGTAACCCGGCCTCGACGCTCTTAACCCATCACATTCTATTTCTCGGAGAATCGAAAAGTGCTTTGTGAAAACCCGTTTGGCTACGTTGAATAGGAAGCCTAAAAAAATCTGCGGTCTCTGGTAGGCAGGTCCTTTGCGTGAATGGAAATGGAATTATATATTTAATTTGATAAGTCAATTCGATACAGAGAAAAATGTCTTAACAGACAGACAGACATATTGAGCGATCTCTAATGTGGGGAAGCCTTGTGAATAGTAAAATGAAATTTCAAGATACATTTTTATTTTTTAAAGGATTTACATTTAAAAAATAATAATGTGAGACTATTTTAAATATAAGATTAGTAAATAGAAACTAAAATAAAGTACCGAGTGGGGCTTATAACAAGCCTAATTAGTTCGTCAAAAACCCGGAATCTTCGGTGCGGCCTTTTCCGGCTCAGCTTTCTCGCATCGTAATGTGCAAGTTGTGCGGTTTTCAAGATCTTGTTATTAGTCTAAGCATCTGCTCGTCGTATAATTTGATGGGAATATTTGCGGAAGAATGTCTGTAATAAATTTCACCAAAATTCTGGTCTTACAAGAATAACATCTATTTAAATTCTAAAATACGTACATAGTATATTCTCGTATTATCACACTTTAAACTCTTGAAAAGATTTTAGAGTACATGTAGCTAGTACAACTAGTTCGTGTTGTAGTGATGACTTACGGAACCAAAACGTGGTCTTTCACTGCAGGCGGTATAAGGAGGTTCAGCGTTGCTCAGCTATGTAAATGGCCATGCTAGGTGTTTACTAGGAATGATAGAATCTGCAACGATCATATCCGTAGCAGAACTATGGTAACCAACAAGGCTAAGGATTACGAACTTGAAGTGGCAATGGGCGAGAGATTTGTTTATTGGACCGGAGGGTGGACCACATGTAAATGAGGTTGGTCTTTGAAAAAGAGAGGGAATATATTCCACTGACAATCAAATTTTATGCATAGCTACTTAACTATATCGGTGAAATAGTTTATTAATACGTGAAAGAGTAACGTTATCGTAATTATTTATACTAAGAAAGGACACGATCTTCCAAAATACTATAGCAAAGCAATTGCGTATAGTCTGAGAACCGACAAGGAAGCATTTCATCAAGGATCATACGCAGGAGTCATTCCTGCGTATGATCCTAAAAACCAAAATATTTTCCTTCATCCGTTTATTTGTTGCTTATGTGGATACCATGTGTGTTAATTGTAATGTAAAACATGTGAGTAATTTTAATAGATATACAAATTGTTGTATGAATTATACGAGTTTTCCCTCAGTAACAACAAAGCAAAAATCTTACTGATATCGTAGTATAGAATAGTAAGATGTTTTGAATGGTGGCACCATATTGTCTATTAAAACTTCCACTAATCTTCTTACTTTTAGTAATTCTTCTTACTTCTAACTTTTAGTTTCTACTAATCTTCGGCGTATCAGTCTTGACCAGATGTTTCTCAGGTCATCAGGCGAAAAAACTTTATTTTTAATCTGGTCGGAGCCTTTATTTGGGTCTTTTTTTAGCAACACGAACGATTAGCGTATCTTCTCTGGGAGAGGTTTTCCTTGGCCGAGCCTTTCTAAGAACAGTTTGTTGTGTGATAATGATCAATTGCATTAAAAACTTTCTTAACAGAACAATTTAAATGCTCAGCTATTTTTCTGTACGACCACTTATGATTTATATGTAAATTAATAATTATTTGCCTAGTTGACGCGTTTTGACTTTTAAGTTTGCCCATTTTGAACAAAATAAAATTTAGATTAAATTTTGAATTGCCGCCAAAATAATAGAAAAAGCCAAGAAAGAAATTTTATTCTCCAATTTCAAAAAAAGAACGAGCTATGGATGCTTTTTTAAAATGTTTCTTATTAGGCGCCCAAGCGGTCAGTAACAGAAAATAAACTCCTACATGTGTAAAATCATTTTGTAATTAAAAGTCTTGCTTTTAATTACAAATAAAAAACTCATTAAACTTTATGTTTTATATTTTATGCATTTAATGAGTTTTTTATTTGAGTGGCTATATTATTGCATGGTTATTAATGATTGAATGTGTATATTTTTTACGACCATTTGTACGTTGAAGTTACACTTTCTTTATTCATAAGAAGTGTTTCTAATTATATGACCACCACTGTATATATATAACAAAGTTTGTCAAACACTGTTGCCTTTCAAATTGAAAGACAACGGTGTTTGACTTGCCGATCGATGGCATAAATAGGTAAGAAAGTGGTAGGTAGCTACCCAGACACCACCGAAGCAGAAAAGGAACCTACCATCTAGTTATATGATTCACATATCAAAATAATATTAACCTTAACCTTAACTATGTTTTCTCAGAGCAAATAGGACACTCACTTATTTTAGTAATTAATCGCATTTCATGGATTTCAATTTCAAAATCTTTTTCGGTAAAAGGCGTTCACGATGGAAGCCATAGCGAGGCGACGGCGGCCGGCGTGCCAATTTGCCACATCGGGCATCGATATCTGGCGACGGTTCGTATCGGGTTGCGGCTATTCGGAATGCATGACCGATCGAGCTGGGGGAAAAAGCGCCCGATCGCTGGTGAATGAAGCGATTAACACTGAATAGTGGGCCGGCACGCGGAACCAAGCGGCCGGCACGACGCGCAACCACGCCGCGCTTTGTCTCAGCTCGCCTGACCCGTGCCCCGGGCAAAAACGCCCCAGGGAGAACTAATAACTTGAAAAACTTACCGAGGCTCGATTAATTGGGTAAAAACTTGGAAACGCAGATGTTTTTATCGATCAGTGATTGAGTACACTGTTATACTCTCTTCTACAGCACTATTTGCTTTAATATTCACTGTTATTATGTGTTTTCAACTATTATAGGATGTTAAATCTCAATTCACTTTAAAATTTAATTTAAAGGGGCGGGTTTTGCCTTTTCCACATGCACAAGGTAAATACTTGATGGAACTTTTGTCATTCAAAGTAAGCCTTCGCTCGACCTTGATCCTTCTCGGCCAGCAGAAAATGGACTTCGCTTTTCGATTTGTCATTTTTGTGTTGAAAGAAGATCCGGAAATGCGTCAGAGCTTTGTTTTGCCAGTCAATCGACGGGATGCACAAGAGACTTGTATATAAGTTTATATTAGTTAATCGGAAAATCCCGAGTGTAAATGTTCTGTTAAGAACTGTAAAACACACACATTCACACCTGAGGCAAGTGCAATATGAGGGATGTGATGTATTATGTTTTGCTTTTTACTCTCTAATACTGTTTAGAAAGAATTAAAGAAGCTTTCAGGGCGACAGGCTTAAGTTAAGAATAACATTTATTTTTTACACGCTTTAAAGACATTGATATTGTTAGCGAGACATCCTGTCTGATATCTCGGAAATACGGTTCTCTCTCTTACTTTATATACTATATACTTTTTATACTTGTTAAAGCATACTTTAACGAGTATAAAAAATACGTCTATTTCCATAGTCAGATAAAGCAAAACCAAACATTATTAATTTCTTATCGTTTTTTCACTGGTAATATAACACGGTTGATGTTGCCTCAAATAAGTAATTACTTTAGGCAAAAACATTTTAATTACCGAGCACTTCGCCAGGTGGCGTCTTTGTCGTGAATTTCACGCTCTGTTGGCCGTGGTGCGGGCCGCGGGCGCGTTCGTTGCGACACATCGAGCGACAGTCTGCTGCCCACACGCACCAATGACTGCATAGTTTCAGTATCATAATACTGACATTTAAAGCATCCCGATATATTACGCCTTCAAGCATTTTCGCCTGAACTTGTGCGGGACAAAGGGTTTTAGAATCAATCCTCCTTCACCTAATCCTGCTAATATTATATTAGCCTTTTCTACACGTCTTATTCTATGTGGTAACATTGACAAATTTGACCGGCGTGACCTTACGGTGCCTACAACTGTGTTTTGGAAATCCCAATAAATCACAAAATGACGAGTATTATAAAATTTTACGGTACTATCTATATAAGTAGATTTTTTAACAAATTCTATGTTACTTTAGTTAATAAAATCAGGGAGTTACTTTGCGGAAATCCATTATTTTAGAGATTTTTTTAGATTTGCGGTATTGTGTAAAATTATTTCTACTAACATCTTTACGGTACTACTTTGTTAGATGTTAATAATGTTAATATTTAAATAAATTTTGTCATTATGATACGCGAAAGCGAGTTAATGGTTATCGTTGCAAAGGTTTTTAGTGACTCGGACCGTGTGCTAAATGTTATAATTTTTTTTTCATAACCGTACATGAATAGAACATACTCATATAAATAACTTACAACCGTAAAGAATGATGACTATCCGATTTAGAATGCACCAGAATTATTAGTTATCAAATGGCAAAGGTTAATGAATCGTTAATAATTATATTTCGGAAAATTAAAAATAACCCAGCGGTTTCCGCGAGGTGGCAGCATAAGATAATCCGCCATACAAAACTCGGCCTCGCTTCGGCTGCCGTATACGTATATATCGCTATCGTAGCGTTCGACAGGGAGGCGGAATGACATCTCAAGATTCCAGACCAGTGTCGAGAAAAAGCATTCAATGTTAGCGTACGAAGGAACTGCGTTCGCCAATCCGCAGGCCAAGTTTGGTGGATACGACAACCCTTCCAAAGGCGGTAGGGGCTCTTAATGTTTCCTGTTAATTTTGGCACTAAATATTTATTTAAGACCTTAAACCGATTACTACCCGATATGTTGACTTTAGCTGGGATTTAAACATTTTGGACCAATTGCTACTTACGCTGTGAAAAAAATTATTATGAAGTAACACTGTTCTGAAGGTGTGTCCAATCTTTGTGACCTTAGATACGTCTATACATACATCAGACGACAAGAGAAAACAATAATAGACCCGGAAATAGATAATAAGTGTGTTGCACGAATATTTTCTTCGACTGGGAATCGAACTCCTGGGTTACACAGCAGACAGGTACGCTTGCAACTGAGCCACGCGGCAGTCAATAATATTAATAGAGATGCTGATAATGCAAACGGGACATACCGAGGCGCCGCGCGGTCCGCCGGCGAGCCCGCTAAGCCACCGTGAAATGAGCACCAATGCACCGTGAGCCGCCGCACTTACGTATGTCCCTTAAATAATAGCTTGTTTTACTGTCTAAAAAGCCGCTACGATTATTTCCTAATACAAAATCTTGAATTACTCAGGTCGTGCTTCTTGCCTGCGACGCCAGTGGCAGGAGTGCGTGTTTTAAGTAATAAAGTGACTAATGGCCGAGACTGAAGTGGAACA
This sequence comes from Bhutanitis thaidina, assembly GCA_029286595.1. Classification (NCBI taxonomy): domain Eukaryota; kingdom Metazoa; phylum Arthropoda; class Insecta; order Lepidoptera; family Papilionidae; genus Bhutanitis; species Bhutanitis thaidina. The sequence goes on from JAGSMS010000010.1 coordinate 6,619,452, forward strand.
CGTGTGTAATGACTTCACCTGTTGTGTGCGCCGACGTTTGTTATATGCTGGGCTTTTAGTTAAGTTGTTATCAAACAGGGTTATTTGGGCAAGTTTCCAGGTTAAGCTCAGGGTTATATGAAAAACTTTCTTTTGGTCCAATAGGTCCTTGATCGTTTGAAGCTAGTAAAGTTATTGTCCATATTATACTTATGAGAATAACTGATGTAGGGCAGTAGTAGCCTGCTGTTAGTGCACGTATGGAAGTTTTGCCTTTACATTCCATAAATAATAATTAATGAAAATGTTATGGAATTTTACCAAAATTTTATTTTTATTTGACGAAATTAACCTAGACCAGGTTAATTTGGTAAAATATCATATATAAGTAATCCATTATTATTATGTACATTTTCTTGGAATCATCTTCGTGAAACCTTTCTCAGGTTTCGAATTTCTAAGTAACTAGTCTAACAAATGTAGTTTACCTCTGTCGATTGGAACGGCGATAGAAATGCACATAACTTAAAATATAGATACGTACGTTATATCTATAGTTAGCAAAAATCTATGAGCGGTATTAAAACTTATGAATTATTTGTTACCAAACTGAAATCATGGCTAAGTATAAACCAGGTGGTCTCTTTAATAAGGATTACGCTATAGAGACTAAAGTTAATCGGCATTATAATAAGTAAGTGCCTGAGATGAACATGACTGAGCGCTTGTGACGTGCGGCGGACACCGGGACGGTCGGGCGGCGGGGGGCGCCGGGGTGCGGCGGGGGGCGGCAGAGTTCGCGGTGTGCGTGCGTACGCACGGTACCTCATGCTGCGTAACCCAAGCCGGGGTACTAACACCGCGCGGCCTCGCCATAACATAATTAAAAATGATTTAAGGCATTCGCTCCGGCTGCTTTGTTTCGCGCGTTATATTTCACTTGTTCGCGTCGCCGTCGCCCGCGCACATTCATTTTTAACGCGCCCGCTCTTAATTCTGTCACAGTTTTTATAACCCTTTTGTATTTATTAATTCCCTTTCGGCTCCGGTAGCGCTACGCTTCTCGGAAGGCGATTTTGACGCGACGTTTCTTTGGCTCGCTCCGTGGCCCTGCGTTAATGAAGCATCCGATTTCGGCGCCGCCAATTTTTAAATAGGCAACCGTTCTTCTCAATGCGGTTAAAATTGTATAAACCTTCATTAGCCGAACAACGATTTTAGTAAACATGAGCGGTACACTGTATGCTCGTGAGTTTAACAATTCTTAGAGCCTTCTTGCTGAAACATTGCAACAAAACTAAATTGCAACCGTCCGCATTTGGCGTCCCGCTATAAAGCTAATAAAATTTTAATAAAATTTCGTCGAACAATGGCAATATAGTGGGCGCGGGGCGCAGCAGCGTTTAAATAAGTATTAAAGGAATTAACTCCGGCTTGTTGACGCGTCGCGGCCGGTTATCGTATTTCGCGATCGCAGAGTACTTTATTCGGCAACCGTGTCCTGACCGCCGAAATGTAATTCTTCACGGGTCACATTGTAGCTGACGGCTGTCTGAAACTTGACAGGAAAATAAGTGCAATTAAATGTTTAAATATGACCAGTACATAGTATGAAATAAAGGAATTATAGATACGGCACTACATAATTCCTAATAGATGAAAGTGACAACATTACATAATTAATTCGTCTTAGATTAGTTTCCTTTCATTCCTATTTGTAGATTCCAGTGCTATATTTACTACTCGGTTACTCGGCGTTGTAGGAAAATGTCGTAAACAAACCAGCATGTCAAAGAAAAAAATAATCAAGTACATGTCAAATTCCCCAAACCCTTCACACAGTCCAAATCCTCTCAAAAATTAGGGCTAAGCCAAAAAACAAGCATGGAAATAACTTATATCCTCGTATAATTTCAATTAGATTAGGCACGTACTACGTGCACATACAATCGAATGCGCGTCAAGTCAATGCTTGTATCACGCCTTACACCGTAGGCATAAGCTAGATATTAGTACAGATATACACGTATTCCACACTTAATCTGCAGCTGTCTATAGATACAATTCTTCTAAGATAAGTACTCTCTGCACACGGTTAGTCTTTTTTGATAATTGATTATCTTCAATTTATGATTAAGTTAAACTTCAGCAGCATATTGTTGCCATTATTTTGTCCCTTATTTTAGGGCTGGTGCTCCGGATAATGACATACATCAGTCGTTTTGCGAGAGCAAAGGAGCATAGTTCCAATGCTCGTTGGTGAACTTTTACATGTCGTCGAAATATTTTTCTCAGCCATGCAGAAATTACGACGATATTTTTCCTTACAACCAATCACATTAACCACGAGTTAATTATTGTCGTAACGTGCATTAGGCACATGCAGACTATTAAATATATTTAAATTAATTGAATGAAAATGAAGCAATTCAAATATTGACCACATAAATTAAGTCAACTCTATGTAACTAAGTAAACAATTCAATATTTCGTAAATTTAGAAGCAGAACTTTAAACTAATATTTTTTTTTTGTTTCGAATCTATGATTTTATTCAGCAACATAGGCACACCCCACACATACTAAACACGGCACTTATTTTTTATAACAAAAATAGATTTTAGGTGTAACTGCATATTGCAAGTTGGAGCCGCTTACACAAATTTAATTTGCAATTATCGTGTGAGTAATATTATCAATTTGTTTTAGCTTCTGTACGCGGCACATAGTAGCGGTGCGGGGCCCACTTCGGCTCCGTCTCTGTTAATTAGTTTTTTGTTGCATCTGCGGTGGCGAGAGCGCGGCCGACGGGCCCGGGCTTCGACGCCATCAAATTACGATGAGTCGGCCTTTCGGGGCTCCGCGACCGACGAAGCCGACGATAATTATACACTCGTTACTACCGTGCTGCCTGACAACGCGGCCGACCCAATCCGACCGGAGAAATTGTTTTAACAGTCAAACGGAGCAACAACAGCGCCCGAGATGAAATCGTTTATTGATATATTTTACGCAACTTTCGATTTGGTAACAGTGCATGATGAGATTGCTGTAATTGTTGAGATTTAGGAGAGATTTTACATCAAATATTATTTTTTGACAAATTTCATCACAAATGTCAACCTCACACTTACACGGTGACGCGGACTAACGGTCCAGGCTCGACCGACCGACTACGAGCGAAAAATTTATCCAACTATGTTGTACCCAAATCGCCATAGAATAGTGAAGTGGAGCAGCATCTTTGGTATGAGGGCACAAGCACTGCGCGCACCAACCCGTCTGTACAGCAGGGTGAATATAGTTAATCTTTATGTTGGTGCTTTTGTGGGTGTACTCAGGCTGGTTAGCAAGTAGGTAGAGAAGATATTGGATAGAAATTGACTGTCAGTTTATCTATATATTTTGAGTACGAGTGTTATGTATGGTATGGTTAAATATTTATATATTTATGTATATTCAACCTGGATATCTTCAAGGCCAAAGTGAACAGACATCTAGGCAAGCGTGTACCATCCTAGGCCTCATCTTCGCTTTCTATCGGGCAAGATTGAGGTCAAACGCAGGCCTATTTTTTCGTAAAAAAAAAAAAAAAATATGCAAAAGTATGTGTGTGTATATTTATGGGTATATAACATGTATGGCTTATTATTGTTTATTATATTTTATTTTATAGATTTTAAGTAAATAAATCTATGAAATCTTTTATTACACCTTTCCTTCTATCACACTTGCTAGCCGGGGTATGGCTTATAATAGCGTTATCAGCTGTATATAGACTGCGGAATTTTCTAGAATATTCTTACCCTTCTACAGAGGTAGTTATTAAAAAAGTTGTGTAGAAGTAATTAGGTGTAATGTAAATAGATGAGCATTAATCGATATTTTTTCTCTAACGCCTCGTTGTGTGACCGCACAGTGTCGAGTCTCGACGATAAATTCCATCGATAAAATCGGCGACGTCGACAGCGTGCCCGGTAATTTCTTAACGACAGCGTAACCCGGTGGCGACGCGTGCGCGTACGCATTTTATTTCTCTCGGATCAAGAGGCCGACTCGGAAATAATCGCCATCCACTCAGCATAGATGGTAATCAAGGGGCCTATTAAGGAGGACTTAATGTAACTTTTTTTGGTCAATAAGCGTGAATCGAGAGATTGGATCTCGATGTATCGTCGGTAACACGTGTCCCACTTGCATCGATATCGATGTTAGAGATTCTCTGAATGAGATATCACGAGTACGTCTTTCTGGAAATAGGTGATTTGATGTTTCTAAAGATACCAGCATTTAATTCTTTCAACATGTTTATTCATAATTGAGACTCATGGACGTGACGACATGTAAGAGGTGATAAGAGACACGCCTAATCTGAGATAACGTATTATAGGCAGTTAGGGAAGTCCATGACTACCAGTATTTACATAACAGATCAAACTCATGCACAACGTAAGCAAAAAATCTTTTCTTGTGGAAAGTTTCATAGTCGATGAAAGTCAAGGTTATAATAAAAAGAAGCAAGTCTTTGTTCCTATACTGAAAAAAAAACGGTCAGCTTCGTCTGTATTGTGATTTTTAAGTGATTATTATGAGTGGATGAGGCGCGGCAGCTACTGGCCGCATTGTTGCTCCTATTCACGCTGATCGAATGAGCTTCCTACTAATTACCGGCCGTCGTTGATGGACGGGTAGGGGTGACGCAAAATTTAAAATTTATGGAAATTCATCAAAATATATAGAAATCAACACTAATGATTTGTTATAAACAGTGGCATACATATGTAAAATTACCCAATATCCAACTAGAATAATGTCGTTTTATAACAGTAATAGTATTTTTAAAATAGTTTTACTTCTTGTGAAGACTCAAACGAGATGAGTTTTTTAAAAATGCCCGACCGAAGAATACAACGACCAATGACAGGCATCAGTCTAAAGCGCGAGGTGTCTGGTACTGCGATCGCCAACTCGCCTGCCAAACGTAGAGATTATGAAAAATGTTCCCATTGGAACTGATTCTAGGTATTGATAGAACATTAATATACCCTGAAACGATTCATTACATTACTGAGGCAAAACATAAAAACTGTTTAAGGCGGACCTGGCAGCCCTATACAGCGACGGTACGATGTATACGTAGTACGTGCAGCTATGTTACATTATCTTTAATTAAAAACTCCGAGAGGCCATCTCTAGATTAGTCGGTACGGTCACAAAAAGGGTTACGATGGGATCAGGCGAAACACCTTCGTGATTCGTCACGAATGCCCGATTTATTCTTGTTTGAGTGAACCCTTTGTTGATGTTAACCGAATTTGCTGTCCAATAAAAACCAGCTAATTAAGAAATGTTCGGACTGCCGTTAAAGTCTTTGCGTTCTTTTCGGCTACATCAGCTAGGAGGACGCCAAATACCTCATTAAGTAATTCTCGAAACACTGTCGCAACGGATTTTAATCCTTCGATTTACGACTGTATTCAAAATTGTATGGAATTTGAATGGTTTGGTATGGTAATAGGAATCAAAAATTCTAGCATGGGCATTAATTATATGCCAGAGCAAAAGTTAGACAAAGGACGCATTTGCTTTCTTACTTCCAGACTTTTTCTGTCTATTTTCTAGATTCTATTAGTAGAAAACAATAATTAAAAAAAAGAGCGGGTGTAACTAATAACACGTGTAGACAAGTGAAACTTCTAATCACTTGAAAATAACTGGTTATTATATAAACAATTATTAATCAATAAATATTAATTAACAGTAAATACTACTCCCCGTGAAATATATCCACTACATAAACAAATTAATACTAGACACTGACGTGTCTTGCGTTTGAATTAGAAGACAGCTAGCAGAAGCTAACCAAAACGTTTTACAAAAACGATGCACTCAAATTCGACCCTCAAATTTTCACTCATCGCGCCCAGAAGTTTTACTTCAAAAAGACAGAGCTTTGCCAACAGTACAAATTCAAAAAACGCGTCTTGTTTATCTGCTTTCTATCCGATGACCGACGAATGAACTCAAATCAAATTACTATTACACGTAAGTAACTAACTACTCGTATTAAGGCATTAAATCCATTGAAGGACCGTTTTTTTTTTCAAGAAAGTGTCATCTTAACCACTATTAGTGATACTCTAATATTAGTGATCGTGTTACCAGGATAGAGGCTTCACCATTTTGAGTCGCCTTTTGGTCGCCAAAGCTGCGTCCGTGTGCATCAAGGTAAGGCTGGCAAATTCGGAAAAGTTTCGAGTTATTTTAGTATTAAAATAACTAAATATGTCCTAAATGAGAAAACTGTTGTTTATAATTCATTAGAAGTATCTAATTGGCGTGTCCTCGCGCCGACTTCTTTTCTAAATTGAAATGATTAGATGATTTCAACGAATTCCTGTTGAACCAAGCCAATCTCCAACTAGTTAACAAACGAGGCTCTCGCGACCTACTGATGGCAGAAAATCCATCTGCATTTTCCGAATCAACATCTCACTGACTAGTGACCGGGTGCATCGCTAGTGCGAGCATACCGGTACTGCTCTAACTAACACATCTACCCAGTGTGAATGTACTTGGAGAAGTATATTCTCACCAGTGGATTTAAATAGACTGATGACGAAGATGATGAAGAACGGTACCTCGATGGTCAGTAATTAGAGTCACCCACGTACATCTGAAATACATTTTACTTATAAAATTAACAAATATTTGCTATTATTATTGGTCACATACACTTTCGTCGTTGTGTTCAACTTTTCAATCTAAATCTGTAAGTTTAATGCATCGTTACGACTAAATAAAATGAGATTCAGTATATATTATATTCGATTTGGCAATCCCGATTCATTCGGAGTGGTCAACGCCCTGTCACCTGCTTAGCGTAACTATAGTGACTATCATTAGAAGATATTTCTGATATTCCGAATATACTCGTATGAAATCATACATAGATCGCTGACAAAACCGACAACTGACGACAAACTGACAACCGTTGGGAAAAAAAGTTCTCGAGTGGCAGCCAGGTACAGGCAAACGCAGTGTGGGACGACCCCCCACAAGATGGAGTGACGAACTGCTTAGTGTTGCGGGAATTTGTCGATGGATTCAGGTGGTTCAGGAGCGAGCTTTGAGATAATCTTTGGGGTAGACCTACCCCATGATGATTTTGAAATTTTTGTCGTTTTTAATAAAAATAAACAGTTGCACTTCTTAACATAGACCTCACTTTGTCAAACGGATAGAAACATATAGGTTGTCCATCGATACTCTCTTAACGTGTTTGCCATTTTGACCTTAAATATCTTTAAAAAGCAAAAAATTATATGTATAGAAATTATAATAATAATATGTATAATTATATGCCTGTTACGCATAGACCCCTATATATAGATAGATGTTACAGATTTTGATATGACACGACTAAGAAAAATGTTTGAATTGCCAACACTTTACGTTCTATGACAAAAGATTTTCTATTGTTGAACACGTCAAAAATTATTTCAGGTAATTTAGAAGAAAACCTTTGCAGACAAATACTTGCTGCTTTCAGATGCGACAATATTTATCGGAAGTGAATTCAATATTTAAAATAAATAGTTACAAAATTATAATGCTCTAAATAAAAATATATATGAGTTTTGGATAAATTCTAGCAACTGGCCACTGATAAAAAAAATATTAGGTACCTTTTGTACGATTATGGGGGCTGTCTTACTTGTAGCGATTCTATTTATGAAAATGTAACAGACGCAAATGAAGAGCGTGTTTGCTGTAGTAACGCTGCGAAGATGTCGTGTACAGGTTCGGACGTTAACAGTGTCAGTGTCAGCTTGTAGGTGGATTCAGTCCCGCATAAATAATAATCCAATTTTTTTTATTATTTTATTCTGGGATTAAAAGAAAAATATTACTAATTCCTAGTGTCGTCATTGTATGATTGTCTTCATCATTCAAGACAAGATGATATTTTTAAAAATTATCTCGTTTAATGATTTGACCTTTTAGAATTCTGTTTGAGAAAAAGAGAACCGTAGCAGTGACACTTAACCCTAAATAGCTATGGTTGAAATAGATGCAGTAATATGCACAGTAACTACGTAATACACAGGTTTAAGTTTCATCATAGATTTTTCATTATCACACTCGGTTAGAAATGAAGTTATCCAATTAAGGGTTAGTCGTCTTGAGACGAACAGGTATTTTTGCGGTATTTTTATTATTCTCGTCCTGAAGGGTTGTATATGTAAATACGTATAGATACATATAATTCCATAAAATATAAAATATTTAATAAAATATATGTATAATAAAATTAAATAGATAAATAAAAAAACAGGTATTTATTATTAAAGTGTTTTAATGAATCAAGCAGGTACCCATGGGAGCTGAGTTCGAATCGCTTTGCCGCAACCACTAAAACTGTATATTGCAGTTTTAAGTAGTGGGTTTATCACGTGCATGTCTGAGATAAAGTAGAAATTTAATATTTGTGAACATTACATTGATAGACTTTTAGCAAATTAAAGTTGTGAAATCAGCGGTCTGCACGATATATCGTAAACGCCGCCGTCTAATGTGCGCTATCGATGTATGGCGAAATCGCCGCAGCATCCGTTTCTTTGCCCTTCTACTAACATCTATCTAACATCTTTGCCCATCTACTAAGTAAAGTCGACTCCCCAAATTGTGGTTGTTCTAACTAAATATCGCGCATATATCCTGTACCGACCATATCCCAATGGATATGGTATATTTCAATATGCAACAGGCTTCATTGAATAATTTTCAATTATAAACGTATGACAACTGATCGACGTATACGTAGGATATGACAATATAATATAGTATTGGATAAAGTTATTGGAACAAACTAGATACACAATCCATTTCTGAAAAAACTAGCCATATAACTTATTCAATAGAAATTGAAGAGGCGACTATGGGGAAACACCTCGAAAATTTTATTGAAATCTCCAAGAGGCGTGTGTCACCACAACTGTTATCTTCCGCAGAGGCGTTGCGGATGCCCGTTAGGCTACGCTGGGTAGTGCTAAATTTCTATCTGTAATCGCAGTTGAGTGCTTGTACTTATATTAAAGCAATCATTAAATAATTAGCATCAGCGTTCACTAATGTAACAAAAATTGTTTATTAAATGTTACCTTGAAAACATTCCACCTTATGATGACTAGAAACGCTGATCGAATAACTTTTTAATATAAATATCAAAGAAAGAAACAAGATAGGATCGTTTGATACGTTTACACTATACGCACGCTTTCATTACGTGAGGAAATAAATCAAAGTAATACCGAGGTAAAAAGATAGCGAATAGAAAATCAGCCCATCCCCGCGTACCGGGTGATTTATGCCAGTAATTTTCCGGACGGTTACGAAAGTAACCTGCGATTTTTCACCCCGCACACACGTAATTAGATAATTTTCATGGATTTCCTTTGCAGTCAGGTACTAGACTAGGTAGGCTTTGCAACTGGCGAAGCTAAATAGCTTAAAAGTAGGCGCCAGTAAAATTATCTCTTCTAATTTTCTTTTTTCTATCTTCGATTTAAGAATTTATTTATAATATCAAAATTAAAAAGTGTTTATTATATATACAAACATGTTACAATAATTAATAACAAGTAATAGCTTTGAATTAATAATTTGGAGAGGCCTGATCACTTATGACTCCCCGGGAAGTTCTCGTATTAATTTCTGTCACAGATTTAATTGCTCACCTCTGGCTTAAGGTTTTTAATAAATTCGAGAGCGGACATCTAAGCCTGACGCGGCCAAAAAATACACGAACGGGGCGCGCTCGACCAAAAAAAGGACGGATTTTAATTTATAAGAGACAGGACAAACGATTAATAATTTATTTGTATCCTCCGCTTCTTGTGCGAAGAGGCCGAGCGTTAAAAACAACCGTTAAGACCGGCGACTTTGTATAGCTCGCGCTTAGCCCGAAATGCCAATTGCGGGTAGACACAAGTATACAGCGGACCGGAATGTCGCTTTAAAAAAGTCCGCAAATAAATAAATCGCGTCGCACGCACCGGCTGGACAAAAAAACGACCGCCATATTCGATTCTTTAATGTGATTTTAAAAAAATAGAAGCAAGAGGAGTCTGGCTTCGATTGAAAATGAATGAGGGCGAGCGCGATAGTGGAAATTAGCATTGAGGTAGGATTCAGGAGCGGCCTTTGTGCGATCATATCGAGGTGTATTCTTTGCGCTTTTTACGGTGGCGACGCGCTGAGCGCGTCTTTTCAGTCCTTATTACGATCCTGTCGCCTTTTTGTTGCAAATAATTACTGCCGCGCTCCGCAATAGCATGTCGATACATTTTTAGAATTGTTATGCTTTGGAACCCGAGGTCGAAAGAGCAAATTAAGTAATCATTTTCTTCGCGTTATTTCGGTATAATTAAGTAAATATTCGGGTGGAGGTTGGAGTCACGATCGCAGCCTATGAAACAAATATTTAAACCGGACTAGAGTAATTGTAACAGCAAACTACATAATGAAATTACACAAAAGAAACATTGTCTACATGTTAATCCTCAAAACGGAACTAAGCGTTATTTATACTCTTTAACAAAGAAAGGGTACCAACTCATAGTTTTAGAAAATGACATAGGAGGAGATCGTAAACCATTTGAGTGTCGGAGAGATTACATCGGGCTGCGTCAGTTCGATTCATAAATTAGCGATTACGCGCATCCAATAATAAAGGCAACAATGGGATTGAATGCAGATGAGCGGGCGAGGAGCGGTCGGAGGTCCGCGCGGCGGCGAGCGATCGACATTTGTATGCGATATCTAAGCGCACAATTGGACACCGGCGCGACTCTTCGCGCTAATGGTGCACTATCGAGCGATCGCGTTCGCTCGCTTGAAAAGTAGCGACCGCCACGGAATAGGGACCACACGGTGGTTATGGCACAATAAAATAATGTTCCTACATATATCTCATACATAAATACATAGGTCGCGGCTTCGGTAAGTCAGAAACATTTGGTTAATTTTACCTACTGTACCAACTTGTTTGCCTATTTTCTCTCGATTCTGAACAAGTCTAGACTTACGGAATTGAGGGATGGTCCTTCACCGCCAGGAGGATGATCAAATTAGCTCAGCGGAGTATGGAAAACGTTATACATGAAGTTTCTTTGCTCAAATACATTGAAAAAGGACATATGCAGTCGAATAAAAGAAAAAACGACGCAGACCAAAGTAATAAGTAAACTGAAATGGAAATAGGACGGTCGTATAGTTCGTATAACCGCCTAGTGTCCCTTTATAGACAAACGCAAATGTCCTCTACAAAATAGAGCGGAGACCTTTAAAAACTTGCCAATCTTTACAACAGTCTTTGGTATAGGCAGATGTTCTTTAAAAGATTTGCAATAGGCAGCAATAATGATGACTATGGCACTACATCGTGAATGCGCTTCATTGACTACAGGTAAGTGAGGACAAATGTAACTCATTCGTTGGATGTGTGAAATTTAAGGTGATTAATACTCATACTAAAGCTTTGTGAAAATTGTAAATACAGGTAATAATCGGAAGATCTCGCTTATTAGTATAAACAAATCAATTCATTTATTTCGATATAAGAATTACAAATTTAATTTGCCAAATGTATTTTTTTTGATCAAACGCCGTTTCGTAAGGAGGTTTTTCTATTTTGTCCTCCTCTGTATTGCCTACACGAAAATAGAAGTTCTTATCATCATAGTTTTAAGACAAAATAAAATCAACAACAGTTCGAGCTCTAATTGACAACCTGTACATAATGATGTCACTTCGTTTTAAGTTTAAGTAACAACAATAAAAATTTAATGTTTACTCCGTAACCAATAGGTAATTGAATTGCGGCAGAAACGATAAACATATTAGTTTATTTAGTTGTAAAATGCCTCATGAGTATCAAAACGCATAAAAATATGCTGTAAAAAGGTACATAAAATCGATATAATTTTAGGAGATAAAAATGTAATTATAAACGGTGATGTGCGTTATTAATCTGCACGTTTTAAAAGGGTCGTGGTAATTAAGGTTTCAAATAACAATTAAGGTAATGCTTGATCCCGGACATTTATTGACATGTCTGCATTTATTGTCGCGTTTCGGTCCATTTTAATGACGTCGATGCTCAAATAATTAGTTAGTTGCCCTGTACTTCGGAGAATATTGGCATTCAAGAACTGGTAGGTATCAAAATATTTACCTGATCTGCTCACAGATAAAATTTTATTGCTCTTTAAACATTATTTTAAGGTGCGAGAGTCGACAGGTCATTGATAATTTGATTCTTATAAAGATTAACGAACTAAGAGTTTATTTAAGAAAAATGTGATACAATATTTAAAGGCAAATCGGAGATTTTTTTACTGAGTTGTTGACGCAAGAACGTTGAGAGTCAATTACACTCGTACGTCTGCCTCACTCTTTCTTCCTATCTGTTTTCTGTTTCGTAAGAGGTGACTAAAGGAAAATTCTTAAGCATATCTAACGGCAATCTCCAGTAGCAAACCCAGTGATAATAACCCGCTAGACTACGCTGGGTCAGAGAGGCGGCAGTAAGGATTGTCAAGTCTTAATATTTATAATATGCGAGCAACTTGGTTTCTTACTTGGTAAACAATATTAGACAATGTTGTCGAACGCGACAATACTGACGAATGTTGTTGTTGCACATATATGTGCGACCACTTATGTACAGGGCTACCTTTATTTCATTAATAAAATAGAATGAATGGTCAGTAAACATAAATAGTACTTATGACATTGCAGCGGCAAACAATGGCGCATACCTAATGTGCTGACGTTTCGAGTGAATTGAATGAATATAATGACGTCACCATTCTGTTTACAGTTATAAGCTACACCTGGCGTTGTTACTGGGAGGTTAACTTGCGAGTCTCTACCTAATATACTGTAGTTTTAGTCGGTCCAACATCTTAAATGTTTATACCGATATAACCAGTCACCGCCTCCGAGCCGATTTCGCCAACACTAACATCTTACGGTTTTTAACCAGAAATATGTGCAGTAAACATTATTGTAACATTAGCATTAACACAAACACAGAGCCGCTCGTCTTCTCCGTCCCAAGCCCAATGAAATGTCCCGAAAAAAATAATAAGATAACGGAACGGTCAGATGCAGTGTCATATTCATAGTACTAAAGTTTCAGCTTCATTCGAAGCTTAGACGCTACTCTCTTAACCCCTCAACGGTCTGTGAATTTTCGGTTTTACATTTTTTTAGGATTCGGCCGGATGCCATGAAATTTTAAAGGTTTGGTAGTACTTTGTGAGCGACCTGATTGCGTGATCATAAAATGCGTATCTGGGCCGCGTTGCTGAATTGGTAATCGATCTTTGTCATGGAGCTATAATTCTACAAATTACGTATTACCATTGCAAAAAATTTTGCTTGGTGTAACGGAGCTGAGTTCGATAGTAGATCTGGTGTTTATAAAGCTGGGGATATTTTTGAAGCCAATAAGCCGTAATCAATCGTTTCGGTTAATTGGTTTGTTGATCATAGTGCTTCAACAAACACAAAAAATAAACAATAAAAGCATGATGAACAAAAATATACTAGCACAAAATTGTATGAAAATTAGATAATTGTAGTATCAGGGATTTATTAAAATCTCAAGACAGTAGACCAGAGACGGTGCTACCCATCACAAATTAGATAGGAGCACCCTATAAGGTGTGAGGCGCCTTGTACTGAGATTGACAATCTATCTGCTAAGCAAGACTACACAATTTCCCAACTTGGTACATTCCCATGTCCATCAGTGAACTGTACAGAGACTGATGACGATGATGATTAAAATGTTTTACACTTTAAATGCATGTGTTTATAACTTTTGCAGAAAATGTAAAATTTGTAAAATAAAAAAAAATTGCTGTAAAACCATTTTTATTCCAATTACCGTAGATACGAGTAATTAATCTTCAGAGCAGTCAACGGCTATCTTGTTTAATACATAATTAAGGAACAGTTTCTACTTCGGACAAGTACTGCAGTGCAATTATGAGTATAAAGCTATATACAAGTTTAAATCGCACGCTTTCTATGTTGAGTAGAAATTTGAGAGTTAATGTTCGTAATCGCCGCGTTTGGTAGCCAGCTTTAGTTTATTTCAAGCCGCAACATAGACACTGTCGTTTGTCACCGGTCTAAAGTTTTATGTTTGGCGGTTTTGAAATGATTTTTACGTTTTTTATTGTAGGTCACAATGTTTTTCTGGCACATAGTTTAGCTCTTTTTATCCCGCCATCACATACTTGTATACGTTGTTATATATGTACTATTTAATATACATAAGACGTTAAACAAGTTTGTTTTTGGTCTATCGTATTTCTTAATTAAATGTTTCTTCATGCAAAAGCAATTGAAAATGTTATTTCGCAGAATGATCTCAGTGTGTTGTACCACATGAGTGAATATCCCACAGAGACAAAGCTTCATATAACCGCGCTACGATAGGTACAGTCCTACAAGGCTCGGCGATGTTGGCGTGACCTCTCACCGACAAGTTCACGTATAGGCCGCCCGTGGACAAAACCGGATTACGCCGGTTTGGACAGTAGGCAATCACAGGGTAAGCGCGTTTAATTTATGTTTGATCCAAATAAATTTTGAGTAAAATTTTGCGATCGCGGTAAAACGAATATATACAAGATTGTAAACATGATGTATAGAATCTTGTGAGTGTTTCCCTTAAAATCATTTAAAAAGAAGGTAGATTTAAAATATACCACTATTAAAAGTAATTATTTATTATATACATTATATCATACAATGTATTACCATAACATAGAAAATCAGATTAAGAAATAAATAAATATTTAAATAATTGGCGCATAAGGTCTCACGACCATACATCTTATACGGAGCTAGTCAAGAGACATTTTAACCCACTTCTCATCACAGCTTATTGGGTACAACGGCGGTGAGCCTGTCGCCAACTTAGTGTCCAGACCAACGATACAGATCGTACAAAAATTTCTAAACTCATTGGTACAAGCTCCTCACATGGTTTTTTTTTTTTTATAGAAGAGGGGGCAAACGAGCGTGCGGCTCACCTGATGGTAAGTGATCACCGACGCCCATGAACATCCACAACACCAGAGGAGCTACAGATGCGCTGCCGGCCTTTAAGGAAGGAATAAGCTCTTTTCTTGAAGGTCCCTAAGTCGTAACTGTTCGGAAATACTGCTGGCGACAGCTGATTCCACAAAATCGAAGTGCGTGGCAGAAAACTTCGATTAAAACGCACTGTGGTGGAATGCCAACCATCTAGGTGGTATCGATGGAACTTCGAATTCTGTCGCGATGTACGATGGTGAAACTCAGCAGCTGGGATCAATCCGAAAAGTTCCTCAGAACATTCCCCGTGGAAAAATTTGTAAAAATGCAAAGAGAAGCAACATCTCTTCGCAAGGCCAAAGGATCAAGCCGATCAGAGAGAGCTTGGTCTCCGACAATTCGAGCCGCTCGACGTTGGATGCGGTCAAATGGAAGGAGTTGGTACTGGGGTGCCCCTGCCCAGAGATGAGAACAGTATTCCATGTGGGGCCGAACTTGCGCCTTATAAAGTTGCAAACGGTGGACCGGCATGAAATACTGTCCCGCTCTACAGAGCACACCAAGCTTTTGGAGGCCAATTTGGCCTTTCCTCCAGGTGACCACAGAACTGAACGTCGCTTGATATGTCAACGCCAAGGATTCTGATACTGGCTGAGCCAATAAGGGAATGTTCTCAAAAGAGGAGAAACGACAAAGGGATTCTTTTAGCGGTGAACGCGCAAACCTGTGTCTTTTGGGGTTGAATAGGACCAGGAAATAGGACTTCAGACACAAGTTTGTTCCGGCACTCGTCGACGTGTTCCCGAGAAATATTCGCACGGCCTGTATATAGGGCATCACCCGTACTGTCGTCTGCATAGCAATGAATGCTACTGATTTGTAGCATGTCGTTGATATGCAGAAGGAACAGAGTGGGGGATAGCACACAGCCTTGTGGAACACCAGCATTCACGGTTTGAAAAACTCGAATCTCCAGGTTCCGATCTCTCACCTAACCGTTCGATTATTGTGGCTAAACAAATAATTTATTTATATATCTTTATGTGACCACCCTAACAGAATAGGCATAAACTCATATGGTAACGAACACATGAGTTTATTCCTATTCTAAGCTACATAAGACCGAGTTAAGCGACGACTTAAAGATCGTTATCATATAATAAAACGTTTTAGCATATGAAAACTAGTGTTGAACAGCTGATTTGACATTAAACATCTCGTTATTTGTTGGTGAACTCGCACCTTAGAGTACGACAAAATGGAAGTAAACGCTTGTCAAAGATTGTACATCCACACATCGCCAATTGATTTCGATAATTTATTGGTTCGCGACAACGAGCAATCACCGCAAACGTTGATTGAAAAGCATTGTTTAATTTATCTTAATTATGACGGACGACGCAAGTAACGATTTGAAATCGAATTTAATGACCCAGTTATTACCAATGTTTAAATTAATTGGCGAGGCGTTTCAAATTAGGTCGATGAAAGCCTTAAGTAAGGATATACTGCTGAATATACAAGAATGTTAAGGTATTGTTTATGAACCATATGCCAACGTTGCATCAGAATGCAAGCTTGATACTTAGTGAGCTCTAGAATGATGACCAAGTTGTACGAGAATAAGCCTATATGACAATAGTTCGGGGAAGTAAGAGTAAGTGTACTGAAAATTTGAGCTGACGAGCCTCCACAAGCAGCACCTGTTCATAAGTATGGTGGTTGTACGTCTACTCGGATTTATTACTTAGAGCCAACAATCTAAACTACTAAAGAAAACATCGAAAAAACTTAAGAAATTGTTAAGAAAGATCAACGTGTTCGTTATTTAGCTGAGGTCGTATGGGACGGTTTAATCAATTTCAACCCATATCTTGAAATTTAGAAATGTGGACGCGAGTTAGGTTTCGTCAATGTTGACAGATGCTCAAAAAAGAAAGCCAGAGTTTAATTTTTTTAGTAAAATTTGGTCTGACGATTTAAAATCTTTCCTGTAACGTCCTTTATACCTAAAACGTAAATATAAAGTAAGATATGAAAAAGAGCGTCGTTTTTGCCTGCAAAGAAATCTAAGGTTTCTGTGTCCGCTGGCTACATTTTGGCCTTTTTCTCCTAGGACTAATATGGATTAAGATCGAATATTTATATAAAGTGCAGACCATTACTATTATTATTATTTAATAAATTACTTCAACAAGACAATACACCAGCACATCGCACTGGTGTTGCAGATGCTGCTAAATGAACGACGGGGTTTAAGTTACCTTATTAACACATTATTCGCCGAAGCTAGCTCCCAGTGATGTTCATCTTTTTTTGAGAATTAACAGTTTAATATATTTTTCCGTTATTGCTTTACCTATATCTTTATAGGCAATTACACGGGTGCAATTTCACCAATGAAAATTTAAATTGGTGAAATATTTTTCGGAATTATTTATTTCTTTTTATGGTAGAATTATTAGGCAGAAAGTAACTATGTCCACCTAGTGAAAGTAGATAATGTTACAAACAAAAGTAATTTAAAAAATCTACATTAATTGAGGCGTTCACACCGGAAAAGTCAATAGCATTCGACTTGAGCGTTTATTGAGTCATTTATCGTAGCCATAGGCGCAATGATTAATATCCCGGATATTTAGTTTAAGGGGGAGTTGTAACATCAGTACAAATGCTTCCTGGGTTGTCATGATTAGTTTAAGTCGCCATGCTATAGGTATAGGGCTAGAAAATTGTTTAAAAGGCAAACACTTACTAAGAAGTTATAAATTTTATTACGAAAAATGGATTTTGCTGGCTCATATTGAGCTCAAACTGTGACGTTCGAGTATAGAAGATATACCTATACGAATATTTAAGTGCAGGTGTCATTTCAGCGTAACACGGTGTAGTACCACTGCACCTATAGCCCGAGGAGAAATCAAAGGCTCGACGCGAGACTTTGGCCGACGAGTAGTAAGTGATAAATAAAGCGTAATTGAGAGACGGAAACAGCCAATGAGTAAATCTCGTCCGTCAATTTATTTAAATTATTTATTAGTGCTCCGCTATAGACACCCGCCGCGATCGCTTTCAGTGCGCGTTCACAGAACGGTCTCCGGACGCTCCCAATGCGCTGAGCATCGTTAGCAACGTCGATATCGATAGACTTCTTTAAACCCAATTTCCTTTTTATCTAGTCATGTGTTCAATTATTCTAATATAAAAATTAAAACCATAAAGTGATTTTACATAAATTATGACTTATTTGCTTTTTCTTCTTTAGCAGCCTGTGTAAGTCTTCTGCTAAGTATAGGTCTTTCCAGGAACACGCTAACAAAAGCTGGCATACCATGCAAGGAATATTTGTGCATCACGCGGGGCAGGTTTTAAAGCGCAGTGCCGGTACCCTCGCTTTTGAGATGCGGCTCGTAGGGATTACATAGTTGGATGAATTTACGTCTAACAATCGGATGCCTCGTCCGTTAGTTATCCGGGTGCAATGGGTGCAGGTTAGGTTGACATTTGGAGAAACCGTTGCTATATTCCCCCTAGCACAGCAGTTTAGTTTCTATCATATAATTCAGATGACTGTAATATCTCTATGAGGTTGGTGACGGCGTTGATTATGACTTTTGAAGTTTTTCTAGTATTGAAAAAGGATACAGCTGCTGGCTTAATTCCTGTGTAAACAAAAAGTGGCTTAAGGAATAAGGGATTGTTAAGTTGTGTTTAGGAAGGTAAAATAGGACATAGAACAGATTGTTACATTAAAAACGAATAATTATAACTGTATGATGGCGGAAATTGCATCTAAATTTTAGGAGGAGCAGCATCTCAAGTGTCCCTGTCCAGGGAACCCGCCTGTCCAGCTTGCTAAGTATAAGCAGAACTTTCAAGAAATGCATGCTGCCTTCAACTGTCTCTTTGTTGGAGAGTGCTATTTTCAGCAGTAGACTTGAATAGGGTAATGAAAATAACAGCAACGTAAACGTTGTTGCATAAACAAAATGAAACTTCTATAAAAGGAAGACAGTTCGTAGCACTGTATTTGTCTACAACATACACAAAAATTGTATCAAGTGCGATAAACAGTACCACTCGGAAACGTTTTCATTTGGCACGCTCACCGCAAAAATCGTATTGGGTAGATTCAAATAAACGATACTGTTGGCTGACACGGAAACATTTTCCATTACTTACAAGTGGCGATTTCATCGATAAGTCGAGGCGCGTGTCTCGTACCGAACTAGGGACAACTCAAATTAGTTAATTTGTGCAGATACGTCACAATGGATGAGGAAATAATATACTCACATGTACTTATGGCTACCGGGAGATTGTAATTGGCGTAATTGGACGAATCTGGACGCACTTAATAATGCCCCATTGTCGTGATTCAAATGGCAACTCATCGTTTGTAAAAGAAATGATGCCTAACTTTCAAATTAAAACACGAACTGTTATTTAAACGATACGTAGTTAACAGAGGGTTAAGTATGCGCTAAGTTTTTTATAGACCTTGGTAGAGGAAACAAGAAGTAAAATCGGTTAATTTCCCAGCATTTTTTTAGTAATTTTTTTATGTAAATCACAAGCCTTGATGCTACTCTAAGTATGTGCCAGTGTTTGCCGGTAACCATGACATCGACATGGTCCTTTTACCATACTATACGATCTTTTACGCATCGTGAATAAACGTACGCCTTATATCACTACGATGAGGGGTTATATCCTTGAGTGTTTGTCACATTTGATTATTAAAAGTATGCTATACGTAAAATGTCGAAATTTTAATTTGTATGTTTATCAAAATAAACTTACCCGTTGATGTCAGTGATGGACCAAAAATGCTTAAGAACAGCCTTAGCGAGCAGATACCATATCTGCGTCCAGACCCACGAAGACTTGTCGATGGACGAAGATAAGAACTCCTTCGTTTCTTCATCGGGGTGGAGTTGCACAAACTTTTTTTGAAGATCGTTGCTAATTCGACTAGTGTCTACTCGATACCACTAGAACAAGATATTAAAATTATTTTATTATCTAAAGTGCTTCGGTAAATTTAAAGGATTTATCATACTCTACAAAACAAATCAGAATGGCGTAATTAGTCGATTACACGCCATATTTTGAGTCTAAAAACCCCAGCGGATTCTCTCTCTCTCAGGTTATTTATTTTTAATATTTTTTACTTTACACTTAAATAGTGCAAAGTTGCACAAAACTATTTGCACGGTTTGATTGTGGAAACTTGGGGTTTCCACTTCGAGTTGGTACTTATTATATACTACACTCGGCGTCAAAAAAATCGCACCTTTTGATATTTTGACTTCAAGCGAATAATACTCTTAACTTATTTATTGTACCCTACCAAAATTAATATCATTTGAAAGCAAAATTAATACACTTTAAAAACGCGTATCGTTCTTTTCTGTAAAAACAATAATCACGAAACGTTAGGGTCTTTAAAAAAAAAGTGCTGAAAAGCTCATTAGAGGACTCACTACTTGTGCCACCTTGGACACGAATAAAAGGGGAGTAAAATTAATTATGGGTCATTAGCTATCCAGACATCACAGAAGTCACACTTGAACAGCTCCAGTAAGAAAAAAACCCTGAAAAATGGATACCACGGCAGAAGAAGCAGCTCAAGTGGTAGCACTACTGCAATCAGGACTACGCCAAGTTGATATTGCTCGACAACTCAACATAAGCCGTTTCCGGGTGAAACGAGTATCCCAGCGGTTCCAGGAGACTGGAGGCTACAGAGACGACCGCTATATTGTGTCGACTTCTTTGCGTAACCGATTCTCCAACGCTGTTGAGCTGCAACAGCAGCTCCGAACAGCTCCGAGGACGTCGGTGAGCGTCTCCACAATAAGAAGAAGGCTGCGAGAGAAGAAAATCCAGGCCCGTAGGGCTGCTACTGGCCCCATATTGACAGCAGAGCATAGGCGAATCAGACTTCAGTTTGCCCGAGACCACGTGGATTGGACGTTCGACCAATGGAAGTCTGTCCTCTTCTCCGACGAGACTAGGGTATGCCTTTTCTGCAATGATAGGCGTAGAAGAGTGTACAGGAGGCAGGGGGAACGGTACTCACAGGCTTGCTTTGAAGAAACCGTCAGCTACAGAGGAGGATCCTGCATGTTCTGGGGCGGAATTTCAATCCAAGGAAAAACCGACCTCGTGTGCGTCTCCTGCACTGGAGGTGCACGTGGCCAGGGGTCCCTGACTGCTCATCGGTACATCACAGAGATACTGGAGGACCACGTGGTCCCGTATGCTGGTTTTGTTGGGCCTGAATTCTGTAGTCGGGACTACCTGAATCAGGTTGGAATCCCCGTGATGCAGTGGCCAGCGAGAAGTCCTGACCTGAATCCCATAGAGCACCTTTGGGATGATCTGAAACGCCGGGTGCGGTCTCGTGATACTGCCCGTGCCACCCTTGAACAGCTTCGGGACACCGTCGTCGAGGAGTGGAGTGACATTCCTCAAGAACGCATCGTGACGTTGGTGGGGTCAATGAAGGATCGCATGGAGGCTGTAATTAGGGCTAAGGGAGGTAACACTAGGTTCTAAGTTTAGTTTTAAGAATTTGTTTTACTGTATTTTTTAATTTTGTTATGTTTTTAGATTAATTAAATTAAGTAATTTTGCCGTGAATAAATGTTTTTCCTTTTTTCATGAAAAATGTTTTTTATATGCTTAGTAATCACTATCACAGTTTTATTATTTAAAGGATTCAATAACCTTTAAAATGAGGCCCCACACTTATACCTTACCATAGATGAAATAGGGTTTATAGTTGCTTGAAGTCAAAATACCAAAAGGTGCGATTTTTTTGACGCTGAGTTTATACTATTTATATTTATGAATTTATACAATAATTATGAATTAATACTATATTAATATAGTATTAATATTACAAACAACTTTATAAATACATTTTAAAGAAATTTGTTTTATTGGGAAAAATATAATTTCGTATTGACTAATTAAAGTAATCGATTTTCTAAAGTTCTGTCTATTACTTACTCTGGGGACGTTAAAGTTACCTGCAGGTACTGTTAAGTACTGTGCTTTCTTTTCAACGAGAGAGGGCTCGTGATTGCCGACTGAGGCGATTTTGACGACTGTGAGTGATCGTTCTAAGTAGTAGACAACAAATTTTCTAATAAATCTAAAAGAGCTTAACAACTTTGATAATTATCACAGCATAATAAAACTACTATCACACAAATCACAACTTAATAGTAAATTGATGTTTAACAACTCTCGCACCCGCTCTCCTAATGAAAGCGCACAAAAAGAGCAATGGAGTGCAAATAAGTCAGTAGTATGAAAAGAGCGTAGCTCGTCACCCGTTGTGTGTTTAAGTCAGCGGCAGCGGCCTTACAAAGGGCTACAGCGGCTGTTAATTTCACGCTGCCTCGAATTAACATTTCTTTACGCCACAGAATAATAACGAATTAAAAAAAGACAAGCCTCTTTCGTCTACATGCGGCGGTAATGACGGTGGCCGCGTGAGAGGGTCGACGCTAACTCATCAGGCCGACTTAATTAATACACGATCTGTCTTTATATTAAAATCGAGGACGGCTTGCGACGTCTGAGGAAAAAACGATGAGGGATTGTAAGTCCCTCTTCTGTCGGCGGTGTTGAGTAGAGATCGCCGCTTGACAGGCCGATTTCAGTGCAAATTTGACGTCCTTAGAAATATCATTAGGTCCATTTAAAAATTATTTTCTTACATTGTATGTTAAACTCACAGTTATCATTGTTTGCTATAACACGAGGGCTGCAATGATAATTCATCGAGCACATAACTTAACACAAAAAACATTAAATAAATAATAAATAAGGTTCAGGGTAAATGAAGACATGGCACATGAATATTCATGATCATCGTCATAACTACTTGTCCCTGTGACAACAGCTGAACAAAGGCCTCCCTCCAATATATATAGAGGCTCATTTATATTCACTCGACTAAATTTAAAATATTTGAATTAAAAGTTATATTACATTTAAAATAAATTAACAAAGTTTTATTTTTTTCTACCCTCATTAGGTAAGTATTGCGCATTTGAAGTATACGTCATCTTAAAGTTAATAGAAAGCAATCGAATAAATGTAACGATGGTATGACTTGTATAACAAGACATAATTCATAATAGTGTATATAAAACAGATCTTGAGAGAATTTTACGACGTACCGCTAAAAGTATCGTAAAAAGGGGAATAAATATTTAGTACCGAACGAATACTGATAGGGAATCACGTTGGTGATTATGCAATGCGCCGTCTTTACATTTACAATAACCTGCATCGGAACTACGGGATCCGGTGAGGCGAATTCTCGAGACCGAATACAAATCGTGGAAAATTTTTAAAGTCGAGCTCATTAATAATATTCCAGGATTTGTGGATTGTTTGATACACATTATTCGATAAATTTTTCATAATTTATACATCTAACCACGCATGATTCTTTTTCTGAATGTTTCATGCGGGATGAAAAGCATCAGTTACAAATCTGGGTTTGAATTACGTCACTTGCCCCGTGCAAGTGACGTAATTCTACGTACGTATGTACTAGATAGAAGTAGATGCCCCGATGACACAGATCCTTCGAAAGTTTATATCCATTTATTATTCTAATACCCTGGAATTGAACTCGAAAAAAGTTGATAATTTCGAACGCCTTATTTCGGATCGTCTGATGGATATAATGATTGCAAATTGTTATTATGGATATTTATGCCAATACGATTCACTTTAATAGTGTACACAGAGACTGTACGCAATAGAATTACGTTACCATTAAGTCGTTCATTGTTATGCAATGTAATAGCTTTCATCAGGATTCGAAAGATGGAAAAGATAATTTGAATGTAACGCAATAGTTACTCCACTGAAACTTAAAGACGAATAATATTGCGAATATCACTTCCGCGTTGTTGTTTTTGTACATTATGCAGACTAGAGGCACCCGGTTCGTTTATTTATGAGTCTCGCGTTTAGGATTCCATTTCAGCTCGTGTAAAGTTAAATTTGCATGAATGACAATTTTCTCATTTTAAAAATCTACCTGTTAAAGAAGACAAATCGAGAATGATTTATTCAATCCGGCGAACTATCGAGGCCGACTGACGCTTGTTTACTTTATGTAGTTTATGTAGGTTACCGTTTTTCGCACAATGGTCAAGAGGTCAGACGGTAAAGTTTAATTGTATCTTTGTGTTTGTAGCGTGATGCGAACTGAGACTTCGAGCTCAATGCGATCATTATGCGGCGTTGACTCGTTAGCGCGCGGGTCAACGGAGGTGCGTCCGTGGAACGAATGAAGGGATGCAGGTCCTTTATATGCCGGTCGTTCGCCTGTGGCTAATGAATCAAACACTTGTGTGAGCACATTGTCCATACCGAGCGAAATATTAATGCTGAAAGCGCTCCAACCGCACAATGCCAGATTAATTCCCATTTAAATGTGTGAAAATAAACGGGGCTGAGATGCTGCCTTGTGGCTGCACGTATTTATTATGTTTATAATTTGAGTAGAGATGCGAGCTTCCAAGCGTCGCTTTGTGTGTAATGAAAAGATGTCGCTGAACAGTATGTTGCTCGTTACTGATGTAATTACTGCTGATATATTTCCGTCTTTCTTGCAATGACTAATAATGACGAACGTCTTGGAAGGCTTTCACGTTATACTTTTGCACAACATATTATTTCCGTATTATGAGAAATTGCAAAGCTACCAAAAGCTATCATCAAAGCATAGTAAATACGATGTCCATTCCATCCTATGCCCTTTGTAGTGGGAATGTTGTTTAGCAGAGTAAGTTCAATTTAGGATGGGTTATTTTTGTAAAATTATAGGATGTTAAAATCGGATTTTTTTCCATACTTTCGTTATGAATGTTTACAGGGCTATTAAGCCATAGACTTTTACTTGATACATCAAGTTGTTTCTCAAAAAAAAAGGGTGTGAACTATGAACAGTATACAGATGAACGATAAAGCGACACTTTATGAGTTTAAATCCTAAAAATCTCTCTATCGCCGTCGTTAATATATTTCTTGCCAGACAATGTATCATTATGAAAGCAAACTAAATCTTAAGAAAACATTTAGCATTGCAATGTAAGCTATAAAGCATAGCGGGAAGCGAGCTAAGTAGCGCATTGGATCCCGGTGGATTTGGCGGAAAGCGGCTCCGGAGCTTGTTTGCCGGGCGCTCCATTAAAATAGGATCAGCCTGGGATGCAGATTGCCTGGACGTTCTGCGAGTATAACGCACGTACAGCGTACCTACGGCGGAACGGACGAGGTTATCTTATCTATTTAGAATGTTATGTGGATAACAAGTCTGCGAAAAAATACACGCCTTTCTTTATCCGGTTACATTATTAACTTTACGTTTTTATAATCATGTTGAATTAATTTCACTGCATACGTGTTTAGTACGCGGCATACTGTTATGCAAAATATATAAACGAAGTTTGACCGTTAGTACACAACGCAAGTTTGTTCCATTTATTATCTGAGTCAACTGGTAAAGATGGTTTTTACTTTTTATTTGCGTTCGTTTGCGTTTTTACAGTTTGCGAGGAAATTCTTGAAATATTGGGAAATAAAAAACGCCTAAATTAAGTATTTTTCATTAAACTATAATATGAAATATCTTATAATGATCATCTGAATGCTGAGTTAAGACATGTTAGCATGTTAAACGGTGATGTAAACTTGTACAAATAGACGAAGGAGAAGTTTTAAACAGATACGATTTTAAGACCAACATCGACATGCTACGACAGTGCTTCAAATATGCTAGGTTATTTTATAATAATATGTTTAATTACTTATTTATAATATATAATAAAATCTATATAGGTATAAATATAAATATATGTATAGCAGGCCGTATGAGGAAGCTCAAAGTAGCTCAGCGCGCTATGGAAAAGGCTATGCTCGGAGTTTCTCTGCGCGACAGTCTCCAACAATGACATAACGCAGACACAGAACTAGGATAACCGACATAAACGGAAAAAAGGTTCTCGAGTGGTAGCCACGTACAAGCAAATGCAGTGTGGGACGACCCCCCACGTGATGGAGTGACGACCTGCGGTGTGTTTGAAGACTGCAGTCGGGCAATCGGGAAGTCGATGGATGCAGGTGGCTCAGGACTGAGCTTTGTGGTAGTCTCTGGGGGAGGCCTATGATCAGCAGTGGACTTCTATGGCCTGAAATGATGATGATAAAATATCTAATTATACATAATAATAAAAGTAATACGCTTTGTCAAAGGTTACAGTAAATTACAGAAAGCCTTGCAGTAACTAGCGATGATAATCAGAAGAAAAACATCGCAAGGAAATTGCATGTCTGAGAAATAATAAAACATGTTATTTCGAGGACATGTGAAGTTCGCCATCCCACACTGGAGCAGCGGCTCCAAACCCCTCTTAGATATTTAAGGAGGCCTATGTACAGTAGTGGGCATTTACAAACTGCTAATTTTAGGTAAAAGATTTTTATACTATAAGAGTAACAAGTTATAAGCAAGCAAGAGTATAAGATAAAATTCCAGCTGATGGTAAGTGGCCCCCTTATATGGAAATATGAGAACTACAGACGCTACTAATTTTCAAATTTAAAACTCCTGAAAAACCTACGAAACAAAAATGACCATTTGAATAAATAAAAAAAAGTTTTCTAAATATATATTATGATTATTTTCATAAGAAAAGCGCGGGGAGTCCACACTTCTGTGCTGATTGTTCGAGTTTTTTTTATTTACAGATCGACGCACAATTCTTTACTCATCGTGACATAAAAATTATGTTGGTAGGCAGGTACAGTAAAAATATCATACAACAATAAAATGAATTTAAATTAAATTAAAAATATATATTTCGAGAAGAATAAAGTTCATCAACACGCACTGGAGCAGCGTGGGAGCCTCACCCCGACTCAAAACCTTCTCTTGAAAAGCCTATGCAGTGTGACATTTATAGGCGGCTGCTACTTTGCTTCAGTGTTACTAAATCTGGAACGTAGTTCCGTTACTTATAACTTAAAAAATTAGCAAAGACGTCTGAAAAATTAACCTAAGATGTTGCTTACCGATACTACCTAAAATGTATCCCTGGTATCTTCTGGTAACAATATATGACCGAAGCATAAATAAACATTCGCAATGGCCCGAAGCAGTGATACACGTACTCAATTAAAATCGATATGAGTTATTGCAGCGAAACAATTGATTTCGATTAACACGGCCAAGCAATAAAAGGTATGGCATTGTCACCAATGTATTATATATTACATTTATTTATTAAACAAGTATTGCACGTAAACGATCGAGATTATGAAAAAAAACATTCTCATTATATTGCGGGAAATCGATAGATGAAGTCAATCTTTATTTTCAAAGTAGAATCAAATTTTTTGAAGATTGAGATAAACCAAAACCAATTACAAGCTAAAATTAGAGAAAATAAAAAAAACTCCCTAAATTTGGGGATGCAAAAGTAAAATTAGTAACATGCGACCTTGTATATGGTATATTGATGACGTGATTGGATAAGTTGTAAAGACTGTAAGGTGATACTGTAAATTTATTAATCACTTTTTTTTTGTATTAATAAGTAAAGAAGTGAGTATAGAAGTGATTTTAGTGTTTAACTACGGACAACACCTTGGGTAGTGCTAATGCTGTTTTTAATTAGACGCGTACAAGCTATTAATTTAATAGAAATTTTACGGTCTAACAAAATTCACGACGTAAATAAAACAGAGACTTCACAATCGTTCCGGCTCTATGGCATCACGAGCAGCCGAAGGGCTCAGTTGCGTAATTGTTTTAAACTCGTCTTTTAATTGTTCTATCGAGGGTTGGGATTTATGGCCCGACGTGATCTCCGGCCGTTATGCTAGTCGCGTTCATTTACACTATTATTTCCGCGTCGACGGACCACCGGTATGCATTCCCTGCAAAACGAATTTGATCGAAGACAAGTCCAATCACGCTGTAAGAGTCTGTTAGGTAATATAATTAACATTTAAGATAATCGAATCTATTGTTTCTGTTCGCGTAATGGTTTGTATGGCTAATATTGTGAAATCGCTAAAGGAGGGGCCGACTATCTATTGAGTTATTGCAAAGGTTCAGTCTGTGTTGCAATGCTCTGTGCATCGATAAATGCTAAGAAATCATAACAAATTACTCCTTAGTCTAAACACATGATGCCCGCTTTGAAACGAGCATTGTGTATAAGAAGTCGGCAATGCATATGTCGTCACTCCTTTAAAAGCGTGGGCGCAAGAAAAATATTTACGGATGCGTATTTAAACTGGTTTAACATTAAACGACAAGAGAGGTGATTTGATCGTTAAATCAGTCGTCATGTAGCCAGATAAAAATATCATTGCTTGATGCCACCCAGGTGATGCTTTGTATCCGTCACTTTTTACACTTCAATTTAATGCGTATCTAGTATAATGCTACGTGAAACCGAGTCATAGTTCACTGAATAAACGTCGTTTGGATTGTGCAATATGGAAATTTATTATTATAACGTTTTATTTGGTAAATGTCAGACTAATGCCACTTTTGTTCAATAAATATAAACATGGTACGTCCTCAAACCGAAACGTGATATTTTAGTTATGTGCGATGCTTACATTAACAAAAAAGTTCAGAGTTATTGGCCCGAGTGAGCGGTAAAAATGACCGAAACACTCACGCCGGTGTCGGAATCGAAATTATTCAGCGGTAAAGAGCAATTAAGCGAGCTCACGCCACTCCGATTGTGCGGGCGCGATCGTCGCTCGCCGCGGCTATTGTCCGCTGAAATGAACAGGAGCGGTAAAAACTCACCGCTTTGGAGAGACCGACGCCTTCGCCACCGTCCGCAACAAATTAAATTGTAATAGGTAGATAACAACGCCACTTTGCTAAAATTCTAGTGAACTATTAAAATGGTATAGATTACATTATAATCTTTGTAGTGTGCACAATGTGAAAGTCAATAGTGGGCATTACTACAGTAGAGGAGACATAATATATATTTATAATATATATTTTTTCTCGGATCTCTAGCTCGTAGACAGAAGTTACAGTCCTGGAATAAGGATATTTTGTGTAGAATGTTGACAGAAAACCGAATAATCGATTAAATTATTTTTACATACATGAAAAAAAAACTTCCTTGTATGTGGGGTGTTATTGACTGGAGCTCATTAAATAGAGTACAAATATTTTTTTACTAAATGTCTAGTTTAAAAAAAAGTTAATTGGTCATATGTGCATAGAGCGAGGCCCGACTATTATTTGGACCGTTTTCTTTATACAAAACATTTTGTATGTAATACATTGTTGTTTATGGGTTGCTCTAAATTCGACCTTGAATGCGGCTCCGATTTACAATTCCTCTGTTATTATGTATAAACGAGTCACTGGACGCAGCCCCTACCACATTATCACAAACCAAACTGGACGTATTCATAACTCGTAAATTACAAAGTAAAATCTTTTTATACAGACTTTTACAGTCTATCTAAACAAAAAGAGCCATTTACTATGATTAATTTTAAAATCAAAAACTCATAATTATAGTTCCTAAATGGTTTTTATAATTTGTAACTAAGGAATTGTAGTCTGCATTTGACGAAAGTAGATATAAGGTAAGGTAAAGTATTAAGTCTCCTAATGGCGACCTCACCTGCACCTTGTGTACCCATCCTGACTAACACTCAGCTCTGGCGACCGTCTGCTGGCGTAAAATCCATTCAATTATACTATGTATAATTGTTGGCGTTTTTGTTGGCGCTTTCATGAAAAGGCAAATATCTAACAGTGGACTTACACAGACTGATATGAAATAAGAAGAAGAAGATATAAGGCTAAGCCAAGCTTCAGCTCAAAAGTTAGATCATTAATTATCCTTTTTAGTGAGACAAATTGCTCAAGTGCATTGATGAATTTAGGGTCTGAATCAGAACTGGACGTCATTTCGTAACCAGTTAGTGAATGGGCTTCTGTATATTATATATAAGTATTTTCGATTAAAACTTAAATCATTTGAATTTGGAACATGCCACCCGCCTTATCATACTCGTAATATCGTGACGCTCGTCCGTCAGGAACCAATCGAACGATGGGCCTTTGATTGAATTGATTGAAAAAGAAACGTAGAGGGACGCGAGGCGGCCGGTATTTTTATAGCCGGTACACGTCCCAGAACGCGCTGGCGACACATTCCCGGCGTGGCGACGTTTTTGCAGCGCCAACTTTCATTAGACACCGCGCGCGGCGGGACCAAGGCGTTTCCTTTTAATAAATGAGTTATGCGTTTATATTCAAGATGGCGTCGCTTTTATCAGAAGCGGGTGTCGAGAATTTACAACGGCAGAGCGTTTTTAAAAGATGTAATAAATTCAGCAATTAAAGATATTCATGTCTTGTATAGGTACCTGAGTAACATAAATATGATAATTGCACGATCAGAAAAAAAGTATATTACGCGCCTTTGATAATCTAAATTACTACAATAAATATTATAATTGTAGACGTCTTTGGCACCTTTGCTCTTTTTAAATGTCACTATAGCAATATTCTATTGTAACTAAAAATATAAAAATATTTTAAACCTACTTTTTAGACTGTTTTTATTCATTACTTTATTTTAGTACGAATAACAAACAAAATGTATCTAAGAACAGATCAGAAGATAAGTAAATTTTGTTAAAAAAATTGCTATGATTTAGCAAAGATTTAGTTCTAAGCATTCAAACATTCACCGTTTCTTAAAACTATTTATAACTATATGCATTTCAACTAAGAAACGCAGACAGAATTGTTTTTTTGATCGTGATTTACATTCAGAGGATCTTAGGAAATAAAATAATCACAGCGGCGCTGATTTGCATACAATGGTAAAATAATTTTACGCGCGTTTCACCGC
Organism: Bhutanitis thaidina; assembly: GCA_029286595.1. Classification (NCBI taxonomy): domain Eukaryota; kingdom Metazoa; phylum Arthropoda; class Insecta; order Lepidoptera; family Papilionidae; genus Bhutanitis; species Bhutanitis thaidina. The sequence continues at coordinate 6,650,506 of JAGSMS010000010.1, forward strand.
GCTTAATTTTACTTTTTATTCGGCTTTTCGCGCCCTATCTATGAATCAAACGGTCTGCTCGACGAGAGGTCGTTTAAGTGTTAACATTTTTACGAAGATCGTGATCGTTTGTTTTTAGTTGTACATGGGCTGTGCTAAATAATATTATATGTTGTTGTTGAATAACAATTCAACGATTTAAAAGAAAACGATGTCTATAGCGTAGACGGCGTGGCTCTTTACGTGTAGAAGCAGCCAAGATGGCGCCAGGCGCGGATGCAAACGCAGTATACGCACGAGCGTCGCATTCACTCTACTAAAAACTAAAAAATTCTTTCCTCGTAGTATATTCATAGCAAACACTGTACGTCATAAATTCAGCACAAAGTGCGACCGACGTCCGACTAGCAACAAAAGGGCATGACTTTTCCCGCAAAAAGATGATCCTTAATCTGATTAAATCTCCATCGCGGCGGACGTCGGAGCGTGAAAGATTAATGAATATTTGTGCGAGGATTCCCGGAGCTGGCTTGGCACGTAGGGTTGTCATAATGATATTAACCGCGAGCGGAGGCCGGCTGCTGGGCACGCACGCCCGTGCCGGCTGGCTACTAGACGGACGCAACGACTTCACTCGCCACCGCTACTCTCGCACTTCGCTTCCGTTGGAGCTTTATGATGTGACACGCGAACCAATTCTCTGTATCTCTACTTAAATCTTACATGCCAGTATGTTTATACTTCATTACTATACAGTTATGAGTATATTTGTCCGGTTCATGTTTGTAAATTAACAATAGTCAATATTGGAGTAAAAATAACGTATCAAAAATATACAACTGCAGGTTTCAAAAATAGCATTATTAGAAATGATATGACAAATGTTCCTACAATTTTATTCTTCATGGCAAATCGCAATTGGCATTTCGTATTTCGCGCGAGCTCAATAAACACACTCATAAAAGAATCAATTGAGACCCGAAAGAAATTAAACGTGAGAATGTATTGTTTCATGCAAGCGTGAACAAAACGAAAATCGTTATTTGCGTTAACCAGCTCTCAGGTCGTTTTCGACCTCCTTTCTTGGACATAAATCGCATTAAATAAAAGTTATATTTATGGGATCTAAATTGAAAAAGTACAACTGAGTTAATGCATTGGTGTGAGTACTGTAACTAGTTAGGTATAATAAGGTAGCGTATGAGAGTTAAAAAAAAACAGAAAAGGGTTGCTGTAATAATAAACGACATAGTGGTAATCATGTTACATTCTAATATAAATAGAAGGCAATGTTATTCGTTTAATGTAAAATTATAGTTTTCTTGCTTAAACGCTGCGGTTTAAACATTTTTGTCTTACTGTAATATAAGAGTATGATCTGGTATTACAAATGATAACGCTTTAAAGGAACATTGTATTAATTTTAATATTGCAAAAAGACACACTAAACGGGATGCAATTATTTTCCACATTTATCAAAATTTATTAGAAACAAGAAACATTCAACAAGAATATAAAGTCTATAGATACCCCAGTAGAATTAACTCCTGCTCTCAAGACAAGAGAGAGGGTTTTGGAGTCGAGAAGAATATACCGAGCTGAATAATTGATTGACTCAATTATTATTTCAAATTTTTTACCACCTTGCAATACATTTTTCCGAATGCAATACAGTTCCTAGAATAATGTATATAACATAACATACATATTTTTATTTCCATTTATACGTTTATTACTGGACTGGGTGACAAACGTAACGCACCAACAGTGCACTTGCAAACATCTTCAATCGAAGGAGTTTACAGATGAGTTGTCACCTAGATTATAATATACTACCTGAATCCGGTCAGGCTTGGCAGAGGCTTTTGCTGTAAATATTTTGTTTATTCTTAAACTTTCGCGTAATGATTAATAATAATGATAATAACCCATAAAATTAAGCTCAATGGATCGAGTTTCTGCATATCTAAAAGAGAAAACAATTTTTTTAATATTATGAATAGAGTGCAAAATAAAGTTATTGCTGCTGGATTTTTGTGGCTGACATTCCATAGCTTTGAAATACGAGTTACATTCGTTTCTTTTGGACTACTACTACTCATTAGTACTAGCCCTCCACGTAGGGGATCTAAATAGTAGTAGAATAGTCTCCAAATTTGGAGGTATATCCCGTAAACACTCCACTCGGATTATCTCTAGAACTTTCAATATTCCGCCAAAATTCTTGATATCAAGAAATACGAGTTACATTCTTTTCTATTGGACTACTACTACTCATTGGTACTAGCCCTCCATATAGGGGATCCAAATAGTAGTAGAATAGTCTCCTAATTTGGAGGTATATCCCCTAAACAGACGACTCGGATTATCTCTTTAATTTGGTATATTTCGGCAAAATTCTTGATTTAAAAAAATACGAGTTACATTCTTTTTTATTACACAAGTGCACAACACACAAGCATGCTTTATCACACGCACTAACACTTAAGTTCAATGAAGGATGGTGCTTTTATATTCAAGAATATATTAGCATCATGTTTACAACTAGTTTCACTAGCTACACGCTGAAGAAGGCAGCGAATAAACACTATAACCGTTAAAACATTTATAGAAGAGGATTGAAAAACAGCTAATTACTTATTAGAGCTCTTGTGGCGGTAATAAAGCCAGCTCATCAATGATTCAGTCGAGCAAACAAAGCGCGCGTGCTGCGCGGGCATTATCCGCCATAAGACATCATAAACGGGCCACCATCATCTGCCCTTATAAAACATTCATACTCATCTCACATTTCGGCGCCCCTCTTAATTTCGCGTGAGCCTCTTCTAGGTTCGTGTAAAAACTTCGGGTGTCTTTTTATGACTTTTACTGCGGTATAATTGGGAGGGGCGAGCGCTCGTGTCCCCGAGGTGACATAAATACCCTCCCCCCACTCGACTACCCCGGCTTAATCTCATGTAAGACCATTCGCAACGGAACTAGCGCATTAAAATGACTCGACGACTGCAGGTTAAAATTCTTAAAAAAGCGTTAAAAATGCAAGAAATCTTTTGCAAAAAATAGAGGTGTAAACCACCACAGGGTCACGTGGTCGTCACATGACATTGGCAATATAACGAAATGTACGTGTAATGCTACGTGAAATCACGCTTGAAGATAATACTAAAAGTATTCCAGATTTATCGATATCTACACCAGTAAAGTAAAGAGAAAAATGTTGTTGTTTGCAAACAGACGTAGAAACAACCGTACTAACGATTTAAAAAAACTTTCGCTAATATATAGCTATCCAATGTAACCACAAGATAAAACTTTTATACGTGATCAAGCCACGCTGCCGATCATAATATCAGCATAAAGTAGAAGCATATACTCATAGCAGATGCTCTCTACACATACGGCGTCAGAAACGGACTGCCACTGACAAATGAAGCAATGTGCAAATTGTTACTTCGTTAAGCATGAATTACCTAGGTGACTGATTAATGTTATTTACTATGCGCTTTAGTCATCAAATATCATCAAGTGGTAATCAATATTATATTCTCGTATATGTATATATAGATAGCTTAATCGATTGCTAGCCTTGTTTTCATTAACTAAATACTTAAATCATACGTAAGAAATGATAAGCTGCAAATTCATCTCGAATTTCTCACACGGTCACCGAATGCGAAGGACAATTTGCACGAGAACGGATAATATTTGATCTAAGGAAGTAATATGTCTGTAGCTTCCAATATCAAAGAGCCCTGGTCCGTCCTTGCCAATGCGATTTCAATTTTATACGGGCGGCGGTGATGCGCGAGGTGGCGGCGTCGCGGACTCATGTGCATGTATTTATTTGCGAATTCCGAATAGCTTTCAATATGTTGAGACGCGACTGACTCCCGCCTGTCGATCTACTCCAATATCGCATTTAGAATGTCACGGCAGCGCCACTATCCAACGCGACTGTCGGAGATCGATTCACGTAAAACTAGTGATGGTTAGAATGGAAAATGCTACTCTGTAAAAAGTTATTTAAAATCAGTTTTTTCAATGCCAAAAGTCCATCCATCCACTAATCACATCTAAATGGCTATTCCACTATCTGCCGAATCAGATAAAATGAAATCTAATAGTTGTACTTAAATAGTAAGCAAAATTATATGTTCTAATGTGAAAGTACTATCTATCTCCTACTTTAAATTATTTAAGAAGAAAAATTCAAAAAGTTTTCTTCAACATACATTTTGAACACATAGTTTTGCTTTTAGATGCACGTATATATTGCTAACAACAATTAAGTAACGCTTAGTGTTTCTATATATCGATAAAACAGTAGAACATCATTAGCATACAGCAGTAAGCGTCACTAGAAATAGCAGCCTTTTCCGAAGCGACGCACGATGATAGATGAGCGACGCGAAAAACATATCCGTAATTGAGATTTCTATTACTGAAATTGAAGGCGACCGATCCGTTTTTTCCATGTTTGTTTACATAATGTGAGTGGCGACGGAGTGCTATCGCGTTTCGGAAGCGTGGTGGGACGTCAATTTGTATATTGTCATTATTAAAGCGCTAGGAAAGTTTAGGAGCGTTCATCCATCATAGCGTGACGGTTGGCCGGACCGATATCGCGCCTAATACGTATTGATTTCCCACTTAGCGTTTTTCTTGGGAACCGCGGCGCTCCACCCTTCCGTCCGGCGAGCATTAACGAGCTGTTTGTCCTCCACTCGTATTGTGCCGACACCACTCGCCTTCCCCGCTCCACTTTTACTTTAACTGTAATACTATTGTCTTTCTAGTGATTAAAGCACAACACAAAGCCCTATTTACCTTTTATAATAAAAATAGAAAGTTATAGGATTTTTTCGCGAGGTGATAAATGAATTTATAATTGGCGTAGTGCAGAGTAATAGGCTTGAACGTTATGTACTACGGGTTAGCACCCAACAAATATTTGTGTACAAATAATTGTTACGGTTCGTGTTTGATTAGAAAAATAAAAAATTAAGGCATACATAGCCTGACAAACATGTTAAATGCTAAAGCAAAAAAAAATTAAAATCTGTTCAGGTTTATTGATTACTCCCACCCAACTACTGTTTGACAAACAATGGGAGGTTAGGAATGTACTCTGCGTGAAGTTCACCACGCACGGAACAGCTAACTGTAATCGTAGTTCTAGTAGCGAAGTTCAGTGTTGAGACAATTTAGATTGGCATTGACAAGATATGAAGCCTTATCTTGGCAATTAAATTGTTTATATGTACATAATACAGATATGTTACATTTATGTAAATGGCTAAGAAAAAGATTGCGTCACCGAGGTCCCCAGTGGGGGCGGGAGGCGAGAACAATGGTTTCGGTTCTCACACGTGTGGAGGATTATTTGCATTCGGAAATAAAGAGAGGAATGATAAAAGAAAGGCGCGAGCGAGGTCCCGCCGCCCCGGGGCGGGGTGTGAGAAACTACGAAGCCGGGGGTTGGGGAGGGGTGGCGCCTCCAAGGGGGACGGGGCTCGTTACGCGAACAATGGAGAAATAATGTACAGATTGCAGTGAGCGATGCGCCCAGTGCGACTCAGGTGTCTAAGCTCCTACGGACCTCACGCCTATTGTATTGACTTAGGCACCAATCTCATATCGACTTCTGCGAATATAACACCTACGTGATGTCAGCTTATTCACAATACGAATAAATTATGTATGTTTGTTGGAATTGGTCAAATATTTGTTCAAGTCTCGACATATGTTGGAAAATTTTAACATAAAATAATATTATTAGGGCTCAAATTATGTAAATGACTTTTTATTGGTAATTAATTAGCGAACCGCCCCGGCTTCGCACGGACAGATCTGTAATATTTATTCCAAATGTGAACGTGTTATTTAAATAACACATTATTTATACCTTCCTCAGGAAATATTTCAAATTATGGTGAAATCCGCATTGTAATCCACTTAGACGTATATCTGTGTATTCGCTAGTAACATTATAGATGTTACATACACATATATACGCGGATTGCGATTTAGTTTTTTACTCTTTCATATTTATTTAATAAAGATTATGTCTAAGAAATTAAAAATATTTTGAAGACATTTGAAGTCCGTGAGTGAATTCTTCTCGGTTACAGATAAGCGGTGGCTTTAGTATACGTGGTAGCGACAAACGGCGGATTTTGCAGCTGCTGGAATGGGCCGGCTCGACCGGGGTATCTAGACGGGTAGTACGGGTTAGAAGTAGAGTCATGTTATTTTTTTCCCCCTTATGTAAAGATGGAGAAAACGCAATACCTTAAAGGGTCGAAGGAACAAACTACAATAGGACAACCACTGACCTTCCCAAGAGATGTTTCATCTCTATTAATTTTTTAAGTATTTATTATTTTTCAGAGAACGTTCTGAGGAACTGTTTTGAATGAACTGTTTGAAAAGATTCCAGCCGCTAAGTTCCATTACCGTACATCGCGACAGAGTACTAATTTCCACAAACGCCATCTATATCCACCACAGTGCATTTCTCACGGAATTTTCTGCCACGCACATCGATTTTGTGGAATCAGCTTTTTTCAGCTTTCAGCATTTCCGAACAGTTACTACTTTGGGACCTTCAAGAAACAACGCACCTGTAGCTCCTCTAATGTTGCTAATTATTAACATCGCTTACGTACATTCACGTGGGCGCTGTTAATAATTGTAATTAGCACTAGGTAAATCGATTGCTCATTTGCCTCTCTTCTATATAAAAAAAAAACTAAATTTATAATTTTCCGCATGTAAGACTTTCGTTTTAATACCGTGCTAGAAATCAACATCAAGGACATCATCACACAAGAGCAAGATCCGTTACGGTACTAGTTGACGTTCTTAGCTCCATTAACACGACGCACATGACTAATGGAAATTCAGTTGCCATACGCAAGCTTAATGTAGCCACGGCGAGATTAACCCGCAACTCCCAGACCCAAGTGTGAATACACTATTTAATGATAGTTGACAGAGCGCGACGACGCGAGGCCGAATCGTTTAATAAAGGATGCCTTGATAGGAAGCGCACGCAATCACAACAACAATCACCCTATCCTCGCATGACACCGAAAACGTCCTCGTTCATAAGTATAAATTAATCCATTTAGAGGCGGGCGACGGGCACCGACTGCGGTCGATTAACGGAAGCGTCTACTTAACTAATTTAGCCCCGGGTGGTTTTAACAGAATGGATAGCAGTGATTACGCGCAACGGCCCGATCGTGTCACGGCTGCCGTTCAAGACACATACGGGCATCGACTGTTGTTTACGAAAATGCTAAATAAAGCTTAGTACTTATGAACTATATAATATCGTTTCGCTGATGGTAACAGGGGTATAAAGGGCAATAAATATTGTTTTTGCCAAAAATCATTATCTTCGTCGCGGTGCACCTCTGCTGATGACTAACGGACGATCGACTGATGGCGGAAAATCCATCTAAACCCAAATCCCACAGGCTAGTAATAGGGACCAGCTTCTCTAGTACGAGGGTGCTCACGAACGCGCCTGCTCAGCTTGGTGAGTATGGGCAAATGTAAAGTGCATGGCATACTAGCTTTTGTTGAGGTTTTCCTAATGACCTATATCCTGAAAATAGTAATAGGTAGCATATAGACATTTCATTAGTTAACTTCCGTTTTCGTGGCCACATTTGCAAAAGATACGCCCACTCACACAAAAATCTCATGTTATAGTTAAATTTTCATCCGCCGATTTTTAAATCGCTTATGCGCGACAGGCTTTCTTATAAGTCGTAGAAAACCGTCTTGAACGATCGAGGGACTGAAAAATAGTTTATAGTAACAGCCGGGTTCATCGAATTTTGTGCATTTTTTACGTTACTCACAAACTTATACTTTTCATGTTACGAAATGAATTAATCCGGTTGCATCACGCAATCTCAAGTAAATGTCTAACCAAAAACGCTTTCATTAATCAAAAAGGCTCTGGAGTTTTTAGAATCATTTTTTTATTTAATTTTTATCATATTTTAATCAAAGGCTGAAGTAACAGTTTTATTACAAGAAGGGTAAGTTTATAAACTAAAACTCCACTACGGAAAAGCACAAATTCAAATTGGGTTAAAATGACATCACATAGCCTAGGACACACGGGGCTTTAAGACAAAGCTAATGACAACCTAAAGACAAGACACCTCATTTATCAAGATATGAAAATATAAACTGACCACATAATTAAAGGAAAGCAGCGTTTCGTCAATTAAAGTAACGAAATAAATAATGGTAAACGTTTCTTTGTTGAAACTTAAGTTTATTTTATTTGAAGGTAGTTAAAAGTGGAACGGAGAGGGAGAAAATATCTATTCGAAAAAATAAAATATTTCGAGGATACGGGACGGTTACTCTCCGGCTTCAAAACCGGCTACAAAACAGCAGTGGTACATTTGTTAATAAATGTCCCACTGCTACTAATGTTCCAATGCTACTATTATAGTGGGGAGTAGGGACAGAGTGGAACCAACATCTTATTCAATCCAAATATCAACCCCTCCTGCATGCACTGAAAGGTGGCGGTGACAAATCTGTTCCCGCGGACTTCCTTGCTCTGGGTGCGGAGTGGCGACATATCCACTTACATTCACCCAACCAGGCAACTGGTTAAAAGAGCACAACAGCAGCCTTGTAGTCTCAAATTACTTCAACAAGGTCTGGTGCAGAAGGCAATGGGAAGAATATTTCCCTAAATAAACAGAGCTGCATATATTTCTCTAATTTTCAGAAATGCTAAGCCCAAGTATTATAAATATTAAATACGTTTATGTTATTACTTGGCAGGATGTGTTAATAATTCTTTGTTCATCTCTAATGTATTTAAGTTTCCCGGCTTGGTATACGAGTTAGGCAACTCCAGTTTGAAGGTTTACGTAAAGGGATTCCGCGATCCCTCTGTGTGCTGTTTGGTCTCTTATAGCCGGGACTGCCGCCTGGATATAAGGAGCTAAAGCTTACGTAATAAAGTAAAAATATACAGTAAAAATGAAGTTAGTTTTGCCAATTATGGACTTTTTGTATGTATTTGAAATTCGAATAATAGGCTACGGTCTGCGCAGATGAACTATTGTCCACGGAACAAAAAGTCCACATAGATGTCCGCCACGTGGTAATGCACTTGCCACGGACTAGACGTACACAGTGTACGATCATTTGTTCGCTGGAAGTTTAGGGAAGCGCACGATATGGAAGCGAATATTCTGAAATTACGCTGTGTTGCAATGTCCTTAAAGTTTAAGAAGAATTAGAGACGTTTCCAAAGAGAGGTTACTTTTTGCAGTCCGGCCCTGTCAGTGTCAGTTTTGTAGGGGACTTTTTGTGTGCGGTACTGTTAATCCGTCATGTGCGTTGTGCGATGCAAATCTATGTGTATATTTGACAGATAAAAAAGTACGCCGAGGACTGGCTATCGTCTGCGCAGGCACTTTGGGTACAAAAGGGCCTGGATGCGTTGCAGGAGACCGATTGCTAGCTCATCTTAGTACTCACCTATTTCCCTAAACTCACAGGCAAATAAAAAGACCTATATCCAGTAGTGATGACTATTAGTGGATATGCTGTTAGTAAAAGAAAGAACAAGCATATTATGTGATTCCGAATAAAATGCATTTCAGGGATCTAATGGAAAATTAATTACCTTTCTTAGGGTTCCGTACGGAGACTTGATACTAAGCCTCCACAGTTTGTCCATCCCTATCCCAAAAAAAAAAATTAGTTACCACAATTTATGTGGTTTTTTAGCGTTTTTTTGATTGCCCTGTAGTAAAAACGGTAATACATAGAAGCATCAAACTTGGTGTAATTAAAACTAATTTTGGTTAATTAAGACATATATTGTGAACAGAACCTCAGATGCGCGATACCGACTCGCACTTGGCCGCTTTTTTATTTTATACCTATGGCATATACCTGTCTTTTTTACGTTTTTTTTTTTAATAATTTAATCACTTTTCACTAGCTTGATCTGTATGCAACAATGTAATGGAATCTTTCAAATAAATTTTGTGGAAAGACGATACAATAATTTGGAATTTTGAACACGTATTAAGAACCGATGACAGTTCAATAATACGGTACCATCGAGCTGGTTTGATCATGAAGCAGGCAGGCACATAACGGAACCCTTGAATGGCTACTAGTAAACACATCGAGTTTGTGCTCATTCGATTTACCTTACCGGCTTCTATTAATTTCCCCTGATGTAAGAGGGATGAGGAAATCCTTGTACATCCGTATTTTTTTAATGAATTTTTAATTATTTTTAAAGAAAAAATGTCATACTACGTGCGGTAATACTTTTATGGGTATCTTAAATTTCGGACTAAATGGAGGTCTTCAGAATGTTTAGTGGGGGACCATTTCATACTGCGATGGCCAGTGCGATTTTAAGTTCCAGGAGCTGTATCTGGCTCACTGCCAATTTATCGTACAACTTTTTTAGGATATGTTTATTTTACAATTAAATTTTTTTAAACATACGTAGAAAATTGAATTACACTCCCCTATTAATTAGTTGAATGACAACTTCTAAATACAGCTACTTATTTTATTTAACTCAGATCAGGGTTCCGTGGTAAGTCTTCAGGCATCGCTCGCTACAGTGAGGACAACGTGTCGGTGAGATTCGTCTGTCTACATCTCCATTCTTTGGTATATACTCCCTTACATTTATCTCATTAGGGTCATCAACATATAGTGTCATATCATATCTTTTGTCATCTCTTTAAAAAAGAAAGAAAAAAACGCTGGTTTTGTATCAGGGACATGGCAAATTTTAAAGAGAATCTCAGATTCGAGCTCATATTCTAACCACTGGCATAGTAATTTACTTATAACAAGTGTTACTGAGCGTATAAACCATAACATAAATTCACTTGGGTCGGTTTACAATACAAACGCAATTTTTCCAATAACGCAACATACTTTCAGTGACCGTTACTTTTATTGAGCCAAAGGACGTATTCTGCACTAAAATGTTTTTAAATTAAACGAACTCTTAAATGTAACACATAATATAACCCAGGTCACCATATAAAAAATAGTAATAAAGGAAAATAAAGTAGCCGCAACGTCTATGGTGCGTGGTGTCTGGCACTGCTTTCGCCACTCCGCTTACCAAGTGTGGCGATAATAGTAAATCCTCCATTTGGGAGAAGCCTATCTTTTGCCGTGGACGATATAGGCTGTTAAGGAAAGGTAATTAGGCTCATAGTCAAAACAAAATTAAGTAGGGCCGTGTAGTGGCGGCTTAAGCGAATCTGCCACCCTATATTTTCCGTGGGTGTCGTTAAAGTCGGCTTAGGAAAATGCCAGTAAAATGTCTAGACTTTCTATAGATAGCGGAATCGACATCTCAAACATTGCAAATATAAATTATCCAACTAGCTTATCGTGTATATACATGCGTATGTATATATATATGCGTGCCGATTATGATAAATCCGTCATATGGTAGAGGTGAATACAAGCTGATTACAATGAGAACTGATTATGAGCTGATAAAGAAAAATACGTAGCCCTTTAGAATTAAGGGAACTATGTCTAAGATTGAATCTCGATATGCTTCCATCTCCATCAATCTGCCTGCCTTCTTCGAGAATAAAGATATTCCTACTTCAAAAACGACCCCAGTTTCTTGCTGTTTCTTCATTGCTTGTTTGCTGGTTCTTATCTTTCAAATTGAAGGTTGAATAAGTGAAATTTGGTCTTACTTAAAAATAAGGTCATTTAATTTATAACAAACATGTTTAGTTAAAGTAAGCATCTTGAGCATTATCTCTGTTCTCAAATCAATGGGTAGGGGACTTTGATATAATATTACATGCTTCTAATGGCACTTAGTGCGCAATTCTTTTCGAATAATATTAGAATTAGGAAGTAGTAGTGACTTTGTAATATGAAATAAAGTAACATAGACAATTTAAAAATTAGAGGTATAATAATCACTAAATTTAAAATTATAATTTTAACTTGATTAGATTGAGATTGTTGTCACTTAGTGAAACTTCATTATGTTGACATTATTATCTTTTGTACTATCACGACACATTTAATTTTCTTATATAAGTAACCGACCGGTTTCGCCTGTTGGCATCTTCAGGGTATATAAATAAACAAATAAAATGTGTTTTAAAATAACAATAATTTTCAATCAATTTAAATACATATGCATATATCATACAATGAATAGCTTATTTTTGGAAATGTAATTAGAAATTAAACACAAAGACTGATATAATAATGATGATCGCTGTAAAGCTGTTTTAACGATACAATTAATATAAATAATATTAAACTTATATCGTAAACCCAAACCGAGTACATAATGACAATAAGATATTATTTTATGCGAGTAAAATAGTTCAAGATGGCTGGTATGATAGTCAGATTTTAGTAATCCAACAAGCCAGCGACATTTTAATAACATTGATCAAATAGAACAAAAGCATGTGGACCGAGCACTCGACAGAGATGAAAGTTAAAAGGGTCGTGAGGGGGCGAGTGGGGGCGCCGAAAGGGGGAGCGGGTTGAATGTCTTATTCCCTCCACAATTCAGAGGTATTTCGTGTTTTTCATACGCAAATATATCCTCGTTATGGAGGCGCACGTGAGACTGAGATTGCGTGTGCGCTCCGGTTGGAGCCTCGCCTAGTGGCTGGGTGATGCCACATGAGTGTTCCGAGGAGGCGAATACAAAGAGCAATCAGCCGTCTTAAGGCTATTTTTATTGGAAAGACTAATTTAAAATACCTTGATGTGAGTAGTAGTAGAGAGTATCACAAAAATATAAAAGTATTCTCGGTTTGATTTTTGATAAATGTTTTTTAATGATTCGGTTGGGTAAAAATTGTTGTTAAATTAGTTAAGTTAATACTGTTGAATATGACGATGATCTCCTCCTGGCCGATTTCAAGCACGGCGTCACATTCGAATTCTGCCGGCGGTAGTCAATTGCGCAGAACATATTAATGCCGTAATATACGCGGAAACACAGAGACACAGACTCGTTATTACCTTTCTGTCCGATGTAACGCTTATACGATAAAATCGGAGGAAGGTTCAAATACAGTGTCAGAGACACTGGACGAACACAACACAACCATAGCTGAAACCATACCTGGTTTTGCACAAATATTGACTTCGGCTGGGATTCGATACCAGAACTAATGGTCCAGTAGTCAGATGTTCGAACCACTAAGTCAAAGTTTATTGTAGTGGTAGTTCAGAGGATAACGAACGAAGGTACTTAGACGTCAAAAAGAAAATTTTTGATAAACTTTACTTTTGCGCCACAGACAGATTATTATTTTTGGATCTGCATGATCATATTTCCTACAAGCTTTAATACTGTATCGGAACTATAGACTGATAATAAGTTTGCGGTTAAGTGAGGACGAAAATATGTGCCTGGACAGAAATTGGTTCGCACTGTGTCTCAAGTGGCACTATAGTTTAAAGGCCTATTGGGTCTTCCTCGAATACAGGATCTGTGATCCTGTATTCGAGGTTGAAACTCGCGGGTTCTATGCTAGAGTCATGGTTGTTAATTTGATATAGTTATGATTGTTTATCTATGTTGCTTTATTACCTTACCTTACCTTATGCTTAGGGAGACAATGAGCGGATTTAATGCTTTATTACATATTTTTTAAATTATTATTAATGTGGCATTGTCTACCAGTCAATTCTGGATGATGGAAAATCTATCTTATCACCACGATACAGGGAATACAGGTTTAAATTAACATTAAATAAAAATACGTCCTTACAGGTTCCGTTGATTCCGTGCAGAACCGTTGATGAACCGGATGCTATCGATGTTGTGTTTGCAGTCATCATCACTTAAATACCGGACCTTACACTATCTTATATTATCTTATACCATAGTTGAAACTATTTGGCATGTCTTTAATAGGTGATCCATAAAAGAACTGGTTGTCTTATCATTCAACATGTGTTTAAATCGTCGCAACGTCAATATGAAATTACAGAGCATAACTTGCATTGAATATGTAAATATTACAGACTTTGAAGAAAATTAAATTATTGTAATTATTGATTTAAAGACTGAAGAACAATTATTTTTAGACAAATTCCATCTGATGGTGAGTGGTCGTTGCAACACGGCCACAGTGTGGTTCTCCCTTCTGCTGCCAAATAGCAATGCAACTACTGTTGTGTTCCGGGTTAAAGAGTGTACTGAGCCAGTATAAATAAGGGCTCTGAGGCATTCCATCTTGTCCTCAGGGGTGATAACGCATCAAACCCTTCTTCGATAGAAGAAGAATTGTTTGCAAATGTCCATGGGCTGCAGCCACTTACCATACATAGCCTGCACTGCTCTAAATTACAATATAAAAGTAGTGTTAACATAAGCTGCCCATAATAAAATAGAATAAAACATTATGCTGTGAAAATAACTAAAGTAAAACAACCTTGCAGTAGTTAGATCAGTCATTTGGCATATCTGTCTTCCAGCATAAGTAGCTGAGCTAGTCTATTAACTGAAGTTTCTACATGGAACCCCATTGAAGCTTATAATCTATTGTGGTTCCCAAAAATGCTGTTTTGTCATAAATTTCACTCTGTGAACAATACTATATTTATAAAATTCTGGAACAAGTATAGCAGATCATTTTTGTCAAAAAGAATCAAAAATGGTTTTAAAATGTATCGTAGCAGCACACCCAGTCTCAATACAGAACCCACGAAGTTTACACAATTTACCTGAACCATTTTAAAAAGAGTAGTACAAAATAAATCTCCTATTTTACTTGACAATTAATCAAATTGTTTCATTATATTATGAACAACAGAATAAGAACATAGAATATTTATTCTACGGTATGGAAATATTTGTTTAAAATAACAATGCATTTATAGTGTCATTGTAGTGATTTTGTGCTCATCAGAAAATAAATTTTATAAGTGATATTTAACTGGCTTACTGCAGCTGAATATTGCAAGATATAAACACTATTTGGCTCCAGAATGTGGTATGAAATGGGTCAGCTTGATCTGGGAAGAAAAATCTCTCACAGATTACTAGTTTTAATTAAATGTTGCATATTTTATCGATTTACATCTAAATTCTACACGCTGCACAAAATCAATATCTTTTGTCTTGTGACACAATATATTTAAATTGCATATGCCCATACATCTGAACCAATTATCTCTTATAATCTATAGGCATAGACGAGGAGAATTACCATCAGGATGACTGTAGTGTATGTCGTTTAGTGATCTTTGATTTGATATCATAACCAAGAATAATGTTACAGAATTAAAATAACATATTATGCTAAAAAACAAATGTTCTCAAAACAAAAAAATAAACCTTATCATCAATGAGATTCAAAAATATTACTCATGTTCAGGGAAAAAGAAAACTGAATATAAAATTATTGGTTTCTTCACTGATTTTTACTGCCATAATTGATAATGTTAGAGTTAGATGATACTAGCTTTTTTCTAAATGCCATGCTGATGAACAAAGCTCTGACAAACTGAATAATTTTTGCTAGCAATAGCAATTGGGAGAGCTCTGCATTAAGTAACCCATTTTCCCAAAGTGGTGAGAATGGGAAATATCCTATGGAAACTTTAGTTTCTTGATTATCCTCTGATTTGAAAGTTTGATGGTGATGATGAAGGGTTACAAAAATAATGGCACCCTCTATTTGTGAAAATGTCTTCTGACATCAAGTCTTTAGCATCATCCTGTAATTGTTCATAAATGCAAATTACAGGATAGATTGCAGCAACTATTAGTATAAATGATTGCACTCCATATTTCTAATAATGAAATCAAGGGACAAGTTATGTATTTAATACCAGATTAAAGATTTAGGGTAAAAGTATATTATGTTAAAATTAATAAGCCAAAGATATGTCTATGTAAGTCTGTGTAAATGTATGTAATTTTTCTATGGTACGTAGGAACTTCACAATTTTGTATATAGTTTTTGAAATGCAAATTGAAATTAAAGCAAAATTTAAAGGCTTCATCAAATATCCAGAACAAGATTTGCAATAAATCATGTTTGACAATTATTACATCCATCTCCCTTTCTCCAAATTGTTAAAATACAATTACACAAAAAGGTTAAAACAAGAAAGAAAAAGAAGGATTTACCAATGAGGCTACAAAACCTCTGCGTCCAGTGTCACATGAACTTTGTCTAATCAACAAGTACAGTGAATCTCAATAACCTTTTTTTAATCAAAATAATCCCAATAACAAAGACATTATTAACAGAAACCCAATTAAATTTCCATGTGTAGTTGAAATAAAAAAATCTGTCATCCCATCTCATCCTATGGGTGTTGTAGGAGTTGAAAAAGGGAAATGTCAGGAAAATCTCATAGGCTTCTGACAGATGGCATAAAATCCATCTTAAAAAAATATCATATCATACCCCGGTATGATACCATAACAGGTAGCAGAATCTAAGGCCCAAGATGCCCTGTACTATAATTGCCAAATTATTTATGATGCATGGTAATTATAACAAATCACACCTATGGTAGAGGCTTATGACCAGATTTGGACTACTTACAGGTTGGCAAAGATGCATAAGAAAAGAATACCGACATTATATGAGTCTGGTTGGTTTACCTTATTACCCAACATTGATACATTCTATGGCATAACAATAATTTTCTTTAGTAAAAAAATGTTTTAATTAGATATTTTTGTTTTAATAACATTACAGTATTCTAGTGCACCTATATTTCTTATAAAGACTACTACATTCCTACTTGTTAATGATGTCCACATGTTTACTATTACTATAGGACACCTATGCTGAGTGCATAGTCTTTAGTTAAGTTTAGTGTAACTAATATAATTCTAGATGTTAGTGTATAATTGTTAGAAATATTAAAAAAAAATATATATTTACTATAATTTTGTTGATCTTTCTCTCCTGCTCAAGTAATGAAAACTCTTTATTAAGACATTTTTAAGGCAACTTTAAACTACTGATATGTTTTTTCTATGAAGTATACAAGTTACAACAGATTACAACTAACTGAAGTTATGATATGATTAAGTTAAGTTATGATGATACATCAGTAATAATATGGGGATTTTATTGCCGGTATTCTTTAGTCTGTTGCACTAATCTTGAGTTTAAGTCCGAGCCTAAACTAATATTTCGACATCCCTTAGTTTGCAAGTATTGAAATAATGAGAATTCTCCCCTAGTGTTCGCATCTCACTTTGGTTAAATAATGTCAAGAAAATTGTTATCAGGTGCAAAAGAAATTTTAGGAACAGGAATGTCCAAAAAAATATTAAAAAGCAGTAAATAAGCCAAAATTTAAATTAAAAATTAAACAATGTACTCAAGAACTAAAATAACTTATTATAAATAGGTTTTATAAAAGCCTTTTAAATACGTACCTCTGTTTGGTCAAACTCTTCAAGTAGTCTATCATTCCGTTGCTTCTCATAAAGAGCTCGTGCCAGTGCACTTCTAGGACGATATAAACCATTTACAGCCATTACTTCATTCTTTTGATTATTTACTAAGCTCAGTCTTCCATTATTCTTATATAAATTATATTCAAGTTTCAGACAAACCTCTTCACAAGCCTTGGTGAGATAACAGTTAATAAATTTATTACTATTATGATTAGACTTATAGAGTATCACTTGATAAGTCAAAGATACATAATTAAAAATAAGGAAAAGATGAAGCATTAATGTATTTAGTTAGAAAGTTTTGTATACATAAACTTTTAAATAACCTCCAAAATACATTAAATACAATTAGCCATAATATTTTTATGAGACTTGTAACACTTTTCTTATTCGTAATAGGGAAATTATACTAAAAATGTTTATTTTCGAGCATCAAAAGTACAATACTTTTAATGTTATGAATATATATGTATGTGATGCTGATACGTCAACGTCAAATCATGTTTTTCAATATTGTGCGAAAGAGGGCGTGGTTCGCAATGTAAAAGCATTTCCAAAGAATGCTATAATATAAAGTAATCCGGTTTGGTATTTACGAAAACAAAGTACATATTCAGTTATATATATTCTATTATTGATATTTATTTTTAAATTAATAAGGATGTGAAATTTGTTTTAATAATAAAATAAGTTCTCAGAGTTTTTTTCTAATTATTTCTGAATGTCTAATATTCAGCTAAGATAATAGAAGTAATATTGTAAGATTTGTATTCCATGAATATTTGAAGACCATTATCATGTAAGTTTTTTAAAATAATGTTTTTGTATAAGTAGTCAGTAAAGAAAAAATAAGTAATATATAGTTGATACCAACCATTTGCTGCTTAGATTCTATTGATGCTCTTGCAACAATTTCGCGGAGGACTGTATTGATCATTTTGGTTTCACTAATTTTATGGCAGTCTCAATTAAAAACAAATATTAGTAAATACACCTTTTCTATATTATCTAAACAAGTACCTGTATAATATTTTTAACGATACGTAAGCACAGACACGATTGAGGTATTTAACAGCACTAGTAGACTTCCCGTTTGTCATTTAGTGAGAGGTGAGAGATTTCGATTGATTTATTTGTAAAAAGTGTAATGTTTGAGATCTAAGTCCCAGTTTGGCCTTGGCCGTGACCGACCAGCGTCCGTTCACTGCCATAGCGCTGCGCATGATCACTTCCATGAATTTCGATAGAAGGAAAAATAAAAAAAATGTCAAGCATAAGTAGGACTTGCGCAGTGACGGTTCTGTACCACATTAATGTCATTGAATTATAATAAAAGCTTCATAAATATTATATATAATAACTATATGTAAAGGTCTATAAAGTGACCAGCAACATAAACCTCTCCATGAAGACGCCATCGAAAGTGAGCATGCTCATGCTCATTTATGAATTGATGAACGAAGTCCCGGTATCCTCATAACAGTGATTTCATCACTAGGATTTTTAGGCCATTAATGGTAGCGTCTCGTTCGTTACGATACGGACACCGGAAGCTACAACAGCACCCGGTTTTGACCGGGTCCTGCTATGCAAAGTAAGAATTTTTCTCTCTAGGATTTTGTTTTTTTTTATCGCATTTACTTATTACAAGCTTAATTTTATTACAGAATGTGTGGCCCAGTAGTTATATTATTCATAACAAATTTCAACTTAATATGTAAAGCTGTTCCTGAGAATAAGGGAAGTCTGTCTTTTTTTTTACTACTTTATGTTTTTCGAATATATCTTAAACTTATTATATATTGTAATTACATTTAAAGTTAAAATTATAAGTTTAAGCTTAAACATTAAAACTTAACAAGATACTAATTAATTTTAAACGATTTTTCATAAAATTTGCTACTGCTATATATTTTCATCATAAGGTTGACACCTTGGGTGGTACTTGTCAAGGCAGAAGTGCTAAAAGGCTGTTTTGTCACCCACGGGAAGAAAGGAGGTGGCAGATTAACTTACGCCGCACCATTGCGGTACCATAAAAAAAACATTTATCCTTTATTTTTTGTAAAATTGTATCTTTTTATACAAATACCAACATTTTTTAAAAGTAAATTCTATGATAATATGGTAGATTATTAATATTAATTTATAAATATGGTTTATAAATATAAATATTTATGTATTATTTTTTTTATTCCTGCGACCAGAACACAATACTGATAGATATTTAAAGAAAACTTTGATTGAAAGAAACAATAATATTACAACTTCACGTTGTTTTGGCGCATATAATAAACATAATAATATGTATCTAGATATTATTATGTTTATTATATGCGCCTTACCCACATTTAAAAAATCCATAATATATGTTAAATTTAATAATGTAGTTCGTACTTACTTCTTCTTCTATTTGATGCACTTTTACCTTGTGAAAATTGTTCATTTTAGCACTTATTACAATATTTATTTTTGAACAAATTATCAATTGATAGTCTTGAAGTAAGCAAAATGTACTAAATTCTTCGTTTATTCATGCCTATCTTCATGATAGCGAGGTGAAGCAGTTAGATAAATATTTGGTCACAGACGATAAACGATGAGAGATAAGGAAAACATTTTACTTTTGTCAAAAAGCTTTAAATATAATTTGTGTTATGATATACGAAGTTACTGAAGGTAATGCAAGTTTACACTGATTTACAATATAAGGAGGACTGATAACCAGGCAGTGCGATGTGTGTGTAGGTCCTTCCTTTTTTAGGAATCGCCGACAAAACTAAATAATTTTTTTTAATCGCAATCGATTAATAATACTTCAACAAATTAATAATTTAATTTTTATTTTTTTATACTTTGATTATTAAAGCACATTTTATGAGCATCATCTTAGTAAAACACGTTCTGAAATAAAAAAAAAGGGAAATCGGTATCTCGGTTTGGTTATCCAAATTACTTTATTTTTCCAATTTGACCGAAATATATCGATATCGTTTTCTCACCTACGTTGAAGACTGTTGCTAACTCTGCGTGGTTAGATATTAATTCCCTTCCACTACCACATTCAATTCGTCATTATCGACTTTAGTCTCCGGTAGTCCACGAAGCGCGTCGAGATCGAAATTTCCAGTTCGGAAGCGATCAAACCAAAGACGCCTCGAGCGTTTATTTGTGGTACACACGTTGTCGATACTGCGTGCCGTTTCTGCCATTGATGCCTCATATTAGAAAAGAACGCGAATTTAAAAAAAATCCATTATTCTGTATTGAAATGAAACATCTTTAGTTTGAATTTGGAAATGTAGGTCGAATGCAAGAAATCGAATTTCAAAAGTATAGAAACGGTAATTTTTTAACCATTCATTTTTTTTTATTAAACGTAAAATTTTTCTAGTGCATCAGCCTGCACTGAGTACACTGGTGGCTTTAGGCCTGTAGAATTAGACGCCTACGAAATCTGACATGCCTTCCATAGAGTTTGTTATATAAACATATATTACATAATTTTTTAGGAAGTTGCAAAGGAAAAATGTAGTATTATTGTTTATTAGGAGGTGCACAAACAGCGTGCGCCACACACATACGCACTTATGACTCTATATAACTAAAGCGATGACGCTATATAAAATCGTAACCCTTCCAAGAGCATAAAGTTTACACATCAATTATATATAAAAAAAGTAATTAAACAAAGAGATAAAATTACGGTTAATTTTCATGTAGGTTCAATATGGTTTTTCGATCACGCGTCGCTCGCCCGGAGCGATGCTTGTTGCTGCGCCGGCGCACGCGGGACATTTAAAATAATTACAAGCCATCGGAGAGACGTAACAGCCAGTGTTTTGAGACCATTACTTATTTTTTAATTCCAAAAAATTGTTTTAAAAGCGCATACTTAGGGCCTTTTGACGCAATGCGGACAATAAATGTTACAATTTTCCTGTAATTTATTTTTATAGTTTTGCTGTTTATGCTGGTCGTTTGATAATTCTGTTAATTTAGTTCAGCGAAGACACTGTATTGTTTCAGTTGTACATGCATTATCTTCTTTTTTATCGGGCTACGTAAGTTCTGTGCGGGGTCCAGGTCTTTCCACGAAAACACCAACAGAAGTTGACGTTGTCATGCTTGAAAGATTTGCCCATACTCACGCTGGACAGGAGGGTTGGCCCTCGTACAAGAGTACTTTATATTGTAATTATTCTGTTCCTCGTTTATATATTGATGTTATGCTTGGCCTTTTAAGTCGTTTCAAATTATCTTTTTTTATATTATCCAGAATATTCTCATAAATAGATATTTACTAATTTTTTCTCTTGTAATTATTCTTTTTTAATTTTTTATTCAATAATAATCTTTGTTTGGATATTTTTATGGTTGTTTTGACAATTGGTAGTTATATTTTTAATGTCGCCTGCTAGTTTAACATTATATGCTTATATGTTATGTAATGTAATATTACATTACATACATGTAATTATTAACTGTGACTTTATTTAACTTTATGTAACTAATATCATTATTATTACTAATTAGGTTATAATATATTTAATTATTATTTTAATTATTCTACATACATAAATATATTATTAGCTTACAATATCAACAGTGACAAGAGAGGCTTTGCATAGTGTCTGTTAGTGCTGACGCTCATCGTTAACGTATTCTCTTTGCTCAAGATTTTTAGTAATGTACGGTTTACAAAAGAGAAACATCATTATAAATATTTAGTTTGCTTCTTAGGAATGATTTAGGATGTAGTGTTATTAGTATCTACTATCTATTAGTTAATAGTAGCATTGTGCTTAGAACAAAAACTTATATTAAAAACTTAAATACAGTGAAATTCGTGTTCTCCCTTGATCTGTTATCGCCATATCTCTCAAACCGAGAGCAAATGGCTGCAATCAGTGATGCAGTGTGATCGGAAAATGTGGTAAAAATGAGTATCCCTCATACTTGGCCTTTTTTGTTCTTGGTCAACATAATTGATCTTCCATTTACATATGGTACAAAAAATGCCTGAAAAAATTTTTTTTTTGCTGATGTTACTTCTTTGTTATTTAAAGTTAAATGAAATGAATTCGCACTGGAATAGCGCAAGAAAATGCTGGATATTGTTTCTAAATGGTTTGCAGGAAACAATTTCCTACTAAACGCAGAAAAAACAAAATATTTATAGTTTTCACTGCCTAAGTACCCGCAGAATACTGTAATTAATTTGCTGCTGCTTGAATGGGCCGGCTCAAACGGGTTAGTACCTTCGCCTGGCAAAATACCGGCATGAAGTAGAGGCATCTTGTGCTTCTGCGTTTCGTTCGGTGAGTGAGGTAACCGGAGGCCTACTTCCCAATTATTTATTAAATTTATATATATTCTTATCTATCGTTTCTCACTGTACGTAGCCTATGTTACGTGACAAGAGGTTCGTTCGAGTATATGCGAAACATTTTAGTAAAATAATGTAATTTTGTTATTTCCATTTCCAAAGATTGATAGGATGTTTTATTTTTCTGTGGTTTCATACATTGTCAGTGTAACGTTGGGCTTTGAATGATATACGTGTTGTCTGAAAGTCTTCTTTTTTTTAGAAAGTGGTACGCGAGCAAGCGGGTCACCTCATGGTAATTAATCACTTCGCCACCATCGGCCACATACATCTGCAACACCAGAGTCAGTATCTGCAGTTGGCAGGTGCCTTGCCGGCCTTTATGGATATTTGGGAAATGGGAGGGAAGATGAGGAGGGGAGAGGGCCTTTACTTCTCTGCCTCTACTTCACGCCGGTATTCTGCCAGGTCGTGGTACTAACCCGTTCGAGCAGGCCCATTCGAGCAGCAGCAAAAACCGCCTCTTGTCCACATGTATTCAATTAAAGCACAAAATTTAGCACTGAAAATTGTAATTAACAATATTGTGCAGATGCAGGCACAGGAATCGATTCCAGATCACTAGCGTACCATGAAATTTAGAGCGAGATACCACGGCTCTATAAAATTTTGTTGTCGGCAAAAATAATAACTTTGTTCTATTATGGTCCTAAAATTATTTATTGTGGCGGTGGTGTGGTGTTTTAAAGTGTCGCTTAGTGGTTAGCGCGCCTGAGTGTTGAGCCATGGGTCTAGGGTCCGAATCTGAGCTACAGCCAATATTTGTACAACACTTAAATTATTGCTCTTCGAGTTCGGCTGTATTATGTAGCGTTTCCTGTTTCATCCTCTGATCTTGATGCGTAAGCGTTACATCGGATATGGGAAGGTAAAAACGAGTGAGGGGAGTGGTTGTGCGACACATGCATCACTTTTATATCTCCTGCGAACTTGACAACGGCCGATAGTATTTGGATGTTGTCGCCGTGATCGGATTCGGCCAGGATGACCAAAGGAACAAAAGTACGTTGTGAGTTCAATGTAATTGCTTAAATACTCTTATATATTTAAGATGTTAAACGTTATTGTGACAGAAAGCAACGATTCGAAGTGCGCTAAAACAAAATCAAGCGGTTGGTTTAATTTAAATCAGCGCTCGTAGTTTTTGCACCCCCAACCGCATTCTCACAGCGGCGAGACGGCATGCACTTCAATTCTGATTGGATCATTACCGAGTTCATCATACCCCGTGCGATCCTCCGGCCACGACAGAGACCGACATACCTACAGCCGCCGCAACAAACGAGCGAGACCAACCCGAGCACATCGCTAAAGAATTATTCCATATCATGATTATTGGAACATTATTGCACTC
Organism: Bhutanitis thaidina; assembly: GCA_029286595.1. Classification (NCBI taxonomy): domain Eukaryota; kingdom Metazoa; phylum Arthropoda; class Insecta; order Lepidoptera; family Papilionidae; genus Bhutanitis; species Bhutanitis thaidina. Next base: position 6,674,698 of record JAGSMS010000010.1, read on the forward strand.
CGTAACTAACAATTGACATTAGGAAATGCAATTTCATATTGATTTCGTAATCTCGAGCGTCGTTTATTTTTATCAATGCAGCAAATCTTTCTATGATTTGCGGCTAACCATCTTGGCCCATGTTGGTTGTTTTCTTGCGGCTCCGTGTTCGAAGGGAACGTCATTAAAAGCTCGATGGGGGATTAGGCAGGTTTAAATTTTCACGTAGAGCGGCAGGAAATCGGCTTTAGTTGCACAAAGGGTGGGAATAAACCGAGAAATTATCGTTTCGTCGAAATATAAACCGCTAAGGAGGCAATTACACCGTTACAGATGGAAGCTTTAAGTTATCAAAAAAATAATAATTTTTCACACCGGCCGGAAGGTGTCGCGCGATCACGTCCCGCGGCCGCAACGCTTGCTGAACGAACCCAATTTTGTCACTAATCTCAGAACATAGTATATGCGGAGTGGAGCTGACCTTTTCTTTTTAAATCTGGTAAATTAATATGATGAAACAACTAACGTATAATTTAATGTTAATTTAGTTGAGTTTTCAACTTACGGCTCTGCGATCGATGTACTTAGACAAAGTAATGAGGTTCACAACATTACTGATGCCACAACAATTTTTTTTGTATTAGTATTGTCATTTCGTCTCTTTGAAAATCAGACTCTATCGTAAAAATAAAGAGGACAATAGTGTCAGTTTTTCCACTGAACTCTGACTATATAGATAGTTAATAATGCACAATAGATATGTCTAGGTGATAATGCAGAAGTTAGAATCTAACATCCCATCTTATTCTTTGTACATCGTAAATTGATTAGTGGAAAGACGAAACGTCGTCGTTTTCGATAGCCTGCAGAATACCAATCTTAAATACGTCAGATCTAAGTTATCTAGATCGATGACAGGCAGTATATTCTGAGGTGCAGGGTGTCTGGTACTGCAATCGTCAACTTGTTTGCTAAGCGTGGCAATTATAGCAATCCTTATATCTGGAGAATCTCCTATATACCGCAATGGACGATTAAGGGTGCTAAAGAAGAAAAGAAGAAAAGAAGAAGTAGGAGGACAAGACCAAGAACAAGACTTTGTACAAAATAAATACATATAACTAAAGGTATGGTTTTTATTGTCTTTTGGTCTCATTTCGCTGTTCGTGTTTAATAGTGTAGATACATCCTGTAGTATCCGTTCCAAGACAATAATACACTCATCACGTTTGTAATAAAAATCTTTCGTTGGACATCTGTTGTGTTGCGCAACCGCGTTTATTATCGTTAATGGACACTTTTCTCAGCATATATTTTGTATTGCATAATTGCTATCCGAGACTCAAAACTATGGAGTGTTCGCGAGGGAAACCACGCGGTGGGCTCAATTAATTACTGCGGAACGCGAAAGATAGCTCTGGTCCACGAGAGAGACTGGTTCATTTATAATAGGATTTTGACAAGGGAGCAACGGGAAGGCCTATTCACCCACCTGCCTGCTTGACCTGTTTCTGGCACGAAGGGCGTTCTCCATCAGCTACGTTGCGATCATCTGCGACTCTCCGGTGATATCACCAGGATGGAAATTTGTTTGCGCGCACAGTCTCCAGCAGTTCGAAGTGTCACCAGTATATTTTCCGCTGCGTAGCATGCTAAAAGTGCAATGCTTCTAGTGTCATGGTGTAAAATAAAGTAATTTCATGTTTTTCATTTACCTCATTCATTTCACCTCATACCTATTAATTTTCTTTGTAAAAAAAACAATAAAAATATACAGTGTCTTCATTTCGTCTCAGATAGAGACGATCTCTATCTGCATCTAAAGTCAATTATGGAATGTAATCTAGTCAATAAGCATTACCGACGAGAACGAAAAGAATTAAATGTAATTCGAATAATCGGTACTTGGGCGATGCAACAAAATAAATGGATGAAGCACTGCGGCCCGATCGTGGAGGGTTCGGGAGATTTCAATTTGGGACGTGATGATGCGAGTTTTCATTTAAATCAGAGTCATGAAATCGATTACAACAATGCAGAACGCAGACAAATATTTGATCTGCTTTTCTAGTGTACTTTCATTGTTAAGTTAATATTTATAAATCAAGTACCTATCAGTATAGCCCATTTTTGGTTTCTTTTTTGCTCGCGTGTGGGATAGGTGCACGTCACCTCCCTGTCACTGAAGGCAGTCACAGGTTATGTTGAGATCAACAATATGTGCTGAACCGACTTAACCTCCACGGAATGCGGCGTATATCTAATACGTTGTTGGCATCAGTGGCAACGGCCATTACTGAGCTATATAATGGATGTATAGCGTTTTAATATTTCATGTATGCATTAGAATCACTAAAGACAAACTCTTACAAACGAATGATTGGGCACACCAATCCGTCTGCCCAGCCTAGTGAGTGTTGTAGGACTCCATTTCTGTCTAAGAGCCGTCTGCGCAGTCACCACCTTCGTATATATTTCTGCTGCTAATTAGCAGTACAACCACTGTCGTGTTACACTTTAATTTTTTTTTCAGATTTTCAATTTGATTCCGGTATAGAGAGGCAGTATTATCAGACATTGCATCATAGTCCTCTCGGATGGCAACGCTATTTTAAGCTTCTTTGATGGAAGCTGTTATCGACAGCTTTTATCATAAGGTGTTACAAAATCTAAGATTTTTTTGTATATATTTGATTGGGTCATATGGCAAACTATAATTTTATCCTGAGAAAAATAATGATTTTTTACACAATCAACAAATTTAGAAAAAAATATATTGATACCTAAATACACAAGACAGTTGCATTATTATTATTTAATTAAAATGTTCAGAGTTTTACAGAATACGCGATAATAGGAACAATAAATGGTTAACAAAATGTTTGAATAACTAAAATGAAGGTGGTGCGTCTAGCAATATAACACACTATTAGCGGAATAACAATTTGCAACTTGTCAGACATGAAATATTGACCGCTGATTACGCGATAAACTAAGCCGTAGTTGACGGCGTCATAGCTGTGAACTGTCCGGTACAGCGATCACTAACAGACGCTAAATGTGGCGATTAAGGGCTTATCCACACATGAGTATGCATTGTTTGTGTTCGGCAATCGACTGCTCTAGTCTAATGATAATGAAGAACGTAGTACAGATGCCCACCCCCACATTATAGATTAAAAGATTTTTCGACAAAAATCTTTTGAAAACGATAATGTCCTCTTGGCCGATTTGATAACTTTCTAATACTATCGGTAGGTGTTAACTGCGCAGGATACACGTACCAAGTGAAGTTATTATGGTAAATCCTCCTAGCCTCTAGCCTGCTGGAAACTATTAACAGGTTGTTAAGGTTAAGGGAAGTTTTTTTTATGGGAAAGGAGGCAAACGACCCAGCGGCTCAGCTGATGGTAACTGGTTACCGATACCCAGATACCTCTGCAACACCAGAGGAACTGCGGGCACGTTGCCGGCCTTGAAGGATATTGGGGATGGGGAGAATGACGGGAAAGGTAAGGGGAGGAGAAGGTGGGACGGGGTTCCGGTTACCTCACTCACTGAACGAAGTACAAAGTGAAGTAGAGGCATTTACTTCACTCCGGTATACAGTCAATACTGTTGACTTTGACTTAAAAAAAATATTTGATCTCACTAATACTGGGGTGGACAAAAGTCTAGATATTTATTTTAATCTTTTCAACAAATTTTTACCAAAGTATATTCGGACAACGTGATAATCGGTGAGCCAGTCGCTGTCTGGGTCCAAGGAAACGATACAAATAGTACATATGTTTTGATGGTACAAGCCCTTCACTAATCGAATTAACTAAAACAAGTCTACTGCATCGGAAGTAAGTCCCATAATCACTCGGCAATAGAGGCCTATATTGATTCACTCGTTTTTACCTTTCAGGATCTGATGTAACGCTTATGCGATAAGTATGTCGAAAGGTGTCTGATGCAGTGTTAAAGAAACGGGACGTAATACTACACAAGTAGGCCCAAAAACAAATTATGAGTGACGTCGCACAAATATTGACTCCGACTGGGATTCGAACCTAGAATTCATAGCTCAACACGCACGCTAACCATAGATTACTTAATTTCACTTTTAGATAATATTATTTAAAAGTGCAATTATTTAATTAGCGTAAGAGTTTAGTGTAAAATCAATAAATGTGAACATCTCTTTTGTTTTCTGCACTGTAGTGGCAGAGTCAACTGCCAACCCAACCAAGTGTATTCTGAATGAGACAGATTAAGAACTTCGTATAGTCGTCGAAATTAAACGAATTGCATGTTGAAAGTTTCGCCTATTAAGTTTGATTATAACATGTAGTTTACCGAAGCCCACTTAGGCTTAGTGCTGTGATGTAGAATATAATCTTAGTAGAAAGTTAATATCAACAATTACTTAGTCTAAAGAAAATAGGATCCACCAACTAAGTTAAAATAATGTGTCGAAAATGAGTTTTACTACTACTTTTTGGTTAAAATTACTGTAATGGATTACCGAAAAATATGTCTTTAGTTACTACATTGAAGGTTCATTAAAACCATCTATAATTTTAACTTACCCGGTAAGTTTATGAAATTTATAACGAACTTAATAGACTGAAGGTGCAACGTTCGCTGTTCTCTTCGCGTTGTAAATTTAAAGTGGAATTTATCGCCGATGCAAATTACAAGGAAAATAATAATGAGTCCGAGTCATATCTCATTACTTAAGTTGAAGCCCAACGACTGTGGACAGGCTAAGAAATCAGGATGCAATTTGGACATCACTCTACAAAGACCTACATTAGACCATCGTACAAAGAAATCACGACCATAAGTTATTGGAATAAAGTATATTTTTGGACCGCCAAAATGCACATATATCATTTATAGGCATTAAGTTGCAGTAGAAGGTGTTCGTTAGGCACTTCCATAATTAAAAAATAAAATTGACGCTGGGTCGGCGAAGTGCTGAAAACTGCGCGGGCAGTTCTTGAGTGATGCACCGACCGGGCTCTTTGTTTTTTTATTTATTCTGCAAGCTTTTGATCTTTACTTTTCAGTGTCTTCTAACTATAAATAAAAATAATGCTTTACTATAATTTTTGTATGAACTTTCCTTGTAAATAAAATTCAAAAATTATATTTTTATTTGATAATTTTTTTATGACATTGGATATTGTATCAATTCCGGAGTTCCTTTCAATACCTGGCTCGAGTATTCTTACTATTGTGTTGATCATACTCTAAACAGGCTTATAAAATAGCTACTTAGTGCATGAAACAGCAATCTTTGGGGGAGGCCTATGTTCAGCAGTGGACTTCTGATAGTCTGAAATGATCAAGAAGTGATGCATGAAACAAATACAAGATAAGTGAACTGTTCATCTACAAAAGAGAAGTAATTAATAAATTTTTGCTCAAATTTATGAAACAAATAATGATTTTGATAGTAACCAATTGTTATATTAAATTTCTTATAGTACGAACCACTTACATCTTTTTGATTTGTGCCAGTAACATTATAAAACAACACATTTATTACAAATCAAAGATCTTGTACAGGTACAAAATGGACGTCGAGCATAGACAGATACACTTATTTACACGAAGCAAGCATGCACTTCGCTTCACTTAGTGCTCGTAACATTAAGCACTGTTAAGTGCAACAATCTCTGCGCATATTTCCTCTCAGCGCCATTTAGATTGCAAGAACAAATTGCGAGGCACACCTTACGCCGCATCATCGCGCCGTTAACCGCGCAAATAATTAAAGCCCCTTATAATTACTTGAGTCGGTGCTTAAAATGCAAATGTTGTCGCCCGCAGAGTTTTCAACATGTAATGTATGCGAAATGGGAACAGATAAGGCCAAGAGATTTACACCTTGACGTGTCATGTTCCGAGACTTTACCGTTCGTTGACCGAAAACGTAATTTTTTTTGTTTGCCATGACACGATGTTGTATTTGTATTGAACCTTGGTGCAATAAGAGTTAAACGTTAATTAGTGAAAATAACTATAATCTTCCTTCGTGAAAGATTACAGCAACATCTTCAATTTTATTTATGTGTTCATGATGATCATTGCTGTCTCTGCCTATAGCGGAGGGACCCCTTGGATTTAGCTGTGCCGAACCGGTTTGTCGAATGTTCCTATTAAACATACAATAAATTAAAAAAAATTTGGGTTCTCAAGGTTTTATCTAAACGTATACTGGCAAGCCACAATTCGCATGTATATAGGTATATAAATATGTTCTCAAATTATCGTATGTTGGCGGCGTCTAATAATTCATTGCTGAATTTCATGTTGACGAAAACCTTTATAGCCTCTGAGAGATGTCGGAATAATCGTTTTAAATATGACAAAACAGATCAGGTTTGTTACGTGGTAGAGCGGCGGCTTTTGCTGCTGCCCGACTCGACCGGGGTAGTACCACTATCTCGTAGAATACCGGTGTGAAGTAGAGGCATCTTGTGCTTCTGCGTTTCGTTCGGTGAGAGAGGTAACTGGAGGCCCACTTCCCCATTCCCTAAATCTCCTTAAAGGCCGGAAACGCAACTGCAGCTCCTTTGGCGCTGCAGATGAACATGGACGACGGTAAACACTTACCATCAGGTGAGCCGCTTGCTCATTTGCCCCCATCTCCCATAAAATAAAAACCTAAAACAGGTACCACAGGTACTCAGGACGAAACAGTGATGAGTCTGGTACTTCGATCAACATTTCCTCCAATGCATGGTAACTGCAAATGCAATAAGTATATCCAACAGGGATTTTATCCGCTATCCACAAAAAATTCACGAAAATTCCTTGTGACATCGTTGCCCTATAAAATCATACCTTGCAAATTTTTCACATGGTTTAGTTCGTCCAAGACATAGCTATCAATAAAAAAACTATGTCTTGGTTGTGAAATATGGCACACGGTATAATTTTATAGAGGAATAACTTCACACGAAATTGTTGTGTAATTAAAAATTGTAAAACTTTTAGGGGATAGCGGGTAAGGCACCTAAGCAGAGACTATGTTAGGCTATTATGAGCCGGTGATGACAATGATGATGAGATGTAACATCAAACAACAACACTATTTAAAATGGTTGAAAATTATAACTTTAAGTGCTTTTGTTCCGTCGTGTTTGGTGGGAAATGTAACATTTGTTCGCTATTTTTTCGTGAAAAATCCGTGTTACGCTTGTGACAGGTGAATTTAGTGGGTGTCATATGATTTTTCATATTTAACACTAATCTTGATATTTTTTAATATTTCTATGAGTTATCAGAAAAAAAAATCGAAAAGTGTACTTAAACATAATTCGAATTAATTATTTGTTTTTTTTTGACTTTCGATATTGTAAATCTATTTGGTAAAGGAATTTCATGACAAAATATACTAAAACATAATGTAACAATAATAAATAGTAACTGGTTAGTTGAAAAATGTTTGACAAAAAATTGATAATGTCTTCATTATTGTTTTGATCACGGCAACATCTTCCCACAACAACCGATTATTCCTATTTACCTTCCCGAATCTAACACGTAACTAACGCTCAAACGATAAGCTCGAAGGAAGAATTAGATGATATTATCCAGGCCGATCACTAACGCGGTGACAAACTTCGAATACTGTCGGCAGTTATCGACTACGCAGGTTATACTATACTGCCGCAATTATTAGCGCGAACATATAGGAAAACACAGGCCTCGCTTTCCTTATTCGATAATATCGGAGGAAGAGTCCGAAGCAATTTCAGGGACACGGGACGCAACACAATACAATCATCACCCCTGATAATTAATAATGTGTGTGTTACAAAAATTACTTTATTGTTTCCGGCTGGGATTCGAACGCAGGATCCACGCGTCCCGTACGCTAACCAATAAGCCACATAGTCTACAGGGAAAATAGCTAAGAAGTAAAAAAAAGTAGTAAAATCAAGGACCTAAAACGTTTATGCCTATTCGAATGAAAAAAAATTACAACAAAACTTTTTCGGAAGTTTCGACTGTCAAATTGATTGACTTGAATTTAATGAAACGCGATGCAAAACGTCATGATAAAATGAAAACTTAAAAAAATATGTAGCCAATGTTAACGTGGGTCCGGAAAAACATGTTGTTCATTTCACTTTTACAATCTTTTTTCTTAGTGTTAATCTAAAATTTAACCTAAGAACTTAACATATTTAGTTACATGAATACACAGGGAATCCAAGTTTGGTACTGGATGACGTGTGTGAGTGTTTGATATATTACAAAAAAAAATTCTTACTAACAATTACTTTATGTGATGATGGAAGTAGCCCAGTATGTAGTATGTAGTCCAGCGCTGCTTAATCGGGCCCTGGCGATTGACAGTCAGCGAGTAATTCTCCTGAATTGCCCTGAATATGTCGAACCGAAATCCCACAGACTAGTGATGGGGCATATCTACATGACGAGGGTAGCAGGATTGCGCTAACCTAAAACGCAACAATCATGAAGTTGTAAAAGTCGAAAACGGCTGACAGCATAAACTTCACCGAATACATATATGCTTTAACCAATTCGCCTGTCCTGGTAAATATGAGCAAATCTTCTGTGGAATATTGTGTTCGAAAAACTAAGTTTTAACTGCTTTAAGTTTACAATAATTACGTTGTTTTAGATTTAGTAAACATTTTTTGACACAGTGCTACGATGTATCTTTGGCGTTCCGGCTGCTCAGGGACTTTCACCTTCATTAGATATCAGTCTTACTTCGAAAACGGCTTTATATATCGAAGTATAAAAGTTAAGATTGATGGTATACAAAACTTTTAGTCAGACGACACGAACGTGACAACAAAAGCCTAACAAATCCCGTTTCTCCAGCGGGAAGCTTCCGTGATTTAATACAAATTATTATTAGACGACATAAATAACGTCGTAACAGGGGCGAAGCCAACAGAAGGTTCTTAATAAGTAATAAAGGGGTCATCTTTCATGGCTGGAGGCGCGGTAGAAAGAATTAACTCGGGTGGACACATGGTCCAACCGAACGCATGACGTCCAAAATAATCCGTCGAAAGATGCAATTTTAAAAATATGATTTATTATGAATCTTTTGATCCTAAACTCTAGACTCTTTAGAAACATCATGATGAAATACAAATTTAGTCTAGGCTTTCGCAGTTTTTAAGATATATTCATTCGAACAGAGAATTCCATTATTTTATTCATTATTAACAATTTTTTTGAAAATATGCACGGTTTTACAGACAAAAATATTTAAACAATATTAAAGTTAAGTAATGATTTGTCTTTTTTTTCATTAAGCTGTGTCTGTCGTTAAAGTAGGGAGATTGCAATATATAAAACACCGCTTACCTTAAACATTGCTTAAATTTTTTTTTAGGAAATGGGTAGATAAATTACCTATTTTATTTAAAAGGCACTGACATTCTGTTGAATTTGATTTAATGGCGTTAAAAATACAAAGTTTCTATATATAATAAGTTTAATTGTAAATTGTGCGTGAATTATTATATATTAAAACCAGTAAAAAATATCTTTCACAATAATTAATTAAAAGTATCACGATAATTTGTTATTTTAAACACGAAAAATATTTTCAGTTTTGTTTCAGAAAGATTTTTGTCATTTTGCAAAAGCAAATAATGTATTAACGCTATAAATACAAAGACGGAAAACTGAAAATTAATATTGCAGGTGCGTAGAAATGGCATAACGTAGCAGTTTATTATTGGCAATTCATTTATCGCCTTATTAGTGGGAAGCGTGTGAGGAATTCCTAGATCGTGCGGCTAGTATACAATGGCTATCTACACGCATGCTTATTGATGTGATCAATATGGACCAACCCTTTATTGTTGTATTATCGAAGGTTAAGGCGAGTAGATAATCATTGAATAGAAACGTACGCGTTAAAAGTTGCATCGTTCTCTTTATTAGTTGATTTGATTTTTGGTTTCACGAGGTTTACTTTTTTATCAGTTTTATATGCAGCTATTAGCTTTATATTAATATTAAAACATTGGACAATCACACACGTCATCCAGTCTCCAACTAGGATTCCCTGTGTCTTGGTAACGGGAAGTAATAATACATACAAATGTACAATATAAACGTAGGCCACCTTCAGCTTTGGAGGCGGGGTCACTACCAATTAGTCTACCGGGCTGTCAAAGTAAGTATACCGTATAACCGACGGACCATATAACACAATCTATTTTCCCTACTTTTTCTTAGATTCCTATATAAAGACGCGCTATAAGCTATAATGCATATATTTAAGATAACATATTTTTAAAAAACTTACATGCCATGTACGGCATGTACCGAAAACTAAAACGATGTTTAAGAAATCTCTTTGAATAATTGACGATACTTGTGACGACTCTTATATTAAAAATAAGCCAACACTCGACGGAGCGTAATACCCCACAAAACCCCGCAATCCGAAAGCCTCTCACTTTGGCGATATCAAATTCAACTCGTATTAAGTCCTCTCTGAAATAATTTTGATAGCTTCAAAGCTGAAAGGGTTAGCGGGTAGCGCCGCAAAGCGCCGTAGCGTTTGCCACAGAGCCAACCGTTACAACACTAATCGGCAGAGTGCCGACTCTCTAAATATCGCTTTTACGCATATTTATCGAACCATAAATAACGACTCTATGAAAAATATAAATGTTTTCTTTTTTCTATCGCTTTCCGAGTTTTTTTCATAGAGTCAAAAGCTTGAACAGACCACTTTCGCATTATGGAATTGCTAAAACTCCAATTCGGTTCTCGCGTTAAAACGACTTACGTATAACTTATTTTACTTGAATCTCTACTCTTATGCTTTACGTGAAGACACATTTTCCTGTACGTCAAATCTTAGTTACAATATTTAGTTTCTCACGTCGACAGTGAGCGTAGAAATGAGATATTTTGGCAGTATTACGCAAATTGGATAGCTTTCAACACTCAACGGAGTATGTTCCGAACTTTCGCGGGGAAAATTGAATTAAAAATATCATAAGATGTAAATATGGTTGGAGGCTGTAATGATGCTGCTGTAAAGTGCAACTGAAGATAATTCTGAAATAAGGTATAATTCGAAGCTGCAAAATGTGAATTGTATGATTTAATTTATATTCATTTTATTTATAATAAGATTAGAGGCGTGTATTCCGTATAAGCAAAAAAAAATAGCTTTGGTGATACGAATGCTTTACTTATATACCTACCCTGGGTTAGTCAGGGCAGTCATTCTATGTACGCCACTAAATATACAGTTTACAGTTTGAATTTAGTACGAAATAACGATGACACGCAGCGGATAATTGTGTTTTTTTTTTAATATTATTGATTAAATTAAGAAAATAAAAGGGAATTCAATTGGTTTCTTTTTTCGTGGGAATTCAATGCGTGTGAGAAAATCTTATCCCATGTGTGTGAAGTATTAGATGTCTGCTACTGCTGGGCAAAAGCCGACTATTTTTGTGTCTTAAATATTTGTGAGGGTTTTAGTGTTGGAAGGAGTCTGAGACTCGTTACTTCGGCGTTCGGCGGTCTTCACATGTTCACGAAAATTTTATTTTGTTTGGATATAAAAAGTTTGTAAAATTGTCCCGATGAACAATAGGCGATATGGTATTATTAGCAAAAGTATATATATAATATAATAGGTCTCCGTAGTATATATGGAGAAGTAGAGCACAGTATGACTAGTGGCACTTATAGTACTATACTAAGAAATAATTGTTTTAAACAAATACAGTTTTTTCGCATTTTTATAAATAACTGCATAGGTTCATAAATATACATTTCAGATTCATAAATATGCATAGAAGTATATTTGGATATCTTGTGTATTAATATTATAATCAACCATTATTTAAAGACAGAAAGAGACACCAAAATCATATCACTAAACGTTTTCTAGCAATCTTGTTAACGGTGGTGGACGATCCACACAGAGGATAAAAATATATTATAATAAATACTAAGGCAGAGGTAAAATATTGCTATTGCTATTGCAGCCCCGTAGTTTTGTCGGAAGTCTTTTCTATCTTTTAAGAGAGGTTCGAGCGCGACACAGCAGCAGGCAGCAGCGTCGCAACGCAGAGCCTCTCACCAGCACCAGCAGCGTTGATGCTCTTTAACTACTTTACTTGCAGGCGAGTCTCTTCCGCCGAAGCGGTCAAGGTCACCGGGCCAACAGCATAGCTCAACCGTGGGGGTTTAAGTCAGTCTTATAACTTATTTGTTGATCCCGACATAACCGTTCACTGCCTTCATTTGCTGTTAGGTGTTAGCAAATTTACCCGCGCAAAAGTAAAAAAAAAAAATTGAAATGAAATTATTATTTACGGATTTTATCGCGCCAAGGTAGGTACGACCGAGGAAGAAACACAGTTGTGAGTCTGTGTGAACTTTTATACATAATATTCTTAAAATAAATAAAGTTAGCTAAATATGTTAAGTTATGATGTTTTTTAATGTTATACTATTAAGTTCACATATTTCTTTTAATGAAAATCGCCAACTGTGATAAGTGATCAATTCTTTTGGACTCAAATAAATTTATGTACCGATGTATCGAGTTAAATAAATATAAAGAATTATAAAAGATCTAAAGGTTAAAGTGTAGTGAGATAAGAATTCTGTTGTCTAATTATTTAATTTTGTTCGTATCACATAGTTATAATTTTATTTAATGTTGAAAGGCGAATCAAAACGTAAACGTAACTGATGTTACTACATAAAATAGTTAATTTATACAGAAAGGGTAATGTCAGTATAGAATGGTATCTTATTACGCAGATATAAATACGAACAAAAAATCAAAATAATCACCGAAAACAGGACCTCGGTAATTTTTGATAATTACATATTAAGCAGCCTAAAATTACTCGATCGAACTACTTGAGCGTGGGATGAAGACAACACACATACGTCAATAATTGTTCCTTATTAAAATGGACGCTAATCTTTTTACGGAGCAGTCTCCGGCGAAGACTCCATCGCATTATGCTTAAGAATCGACAGCTATAATTTCTGTTCAATCAAGATTTAATTGTTTTAATGAGGCTACATGCGTGAATCGCCGGTCCAATTATTGTTTATTTTTTAATCGCCTCCAGTGGTTTTTATGTTCGCAACCAGACATGCATGGGGCCCTCCGGTGATCATTTTCATTATTTTAATAATGTAAACTTCCAATAATAATTTACAGTGATTCGGGGCTAAACACGTTTAGAGGTATTTATAAATTCTACAAGTGGTCCTATTCGAGAGTTGTAATTTGATCCTCTATTAATGGACTTGTGATCTTAAAAAACTTGATAAAAAGTAATATTTTAAATAGTTGATTAAAATTTAAGCTAATTTTCGTGGCAGTGAATAACATTGAAGACATTAAACTTATGAGACAGTTAATAAAAGACGGATTAAATTAAATGGTTCTTTTCTTCTAGTAGCAAGATTTATGATAATCAACAAGATTTATGGTAAGAACATAATTAATGCAATCGCTACTTTTTCTGCGAATTCAGAGTATATTTCGTAAGCTTTCTTTCTTCACGTAAGAATAGTGTACCTATTGAAAACTACTTAATACTTACATAATTTAACGATTTCACGATTAAGCAGATACGTTTCACTGATCATGATGGAAAGTATTTAAAAAAAAGAATTATTATCTATTCAACTATATGACCGTAGATTGCCATTTCAGCTTGTTTGCAGCAGCCATTGCTCATTAGACTATACCGGTTACTCTAATTTAGTTGTGCATATTTCGCAGATAATATTTAATAGGCACAAAGACTTTTACTGCCAAGGTATATGGTAAGGTAAATAGTCATCTAGTTAGGTACAACCTCTATTTCCGCCGTAAACCAGCAGTGCAACCACTGTAGTGTTCCGGTTTGAAGTGTATAGAGAGACAGTATAATTAGAAACTATGAAGTATGCCATCTTAGTTCTCAGAGGTGACAATTTCTATTACTTAGTATCAGTCTATTTTAGTCCACTGCTGAATATATGTCTCTCCAAGAAGCGCCACCAAAAGCCAGCATTTTTTTTGGAAGGTTTGCCCATACTCATTCATCACATAAGCATACAAGTGAGTTGATGAGAACAGCGGGGGCATTCTCGCTCTAGTAATGCTGCTCCCCATCACTACTTTGGTTTGGCTAATTCAGAGGGATATTCTGCCATACTACAAGTCATCGAGCCACAGGGTGAACCACGTGCAGCAAAGTTGGTATTTGTAGAAAGAGGTGGTATATTCCCCCTTACACCGCTCAGACACGACAACTCATCTGTAACTTTCGTCGATTGAAGTTGTTTGCTCGTGTCGATGGCCTGCTGTAGTTGCTATTAGATGAACTTCGAGCGAGTGTGTCACTCTAGGGCTGTTTAAAAAAAACCTGAAGTAAACGACCACGGTTCGGTTTCGTAAGTCAGCAATGACAAATTTATCAGCCTGTGAAAGTCTACTGTGGCTATGCTATGCAAGAAAGATTTGCCCGTACTCACCACGCTGGGTAGGCGGGTCGGTGAGCGCAACGCTCGTACCGTACACCAGTGACGCTGCTCCCTTTCACTAGTCTGTGATATTTGGTTGTCGGAATATTCGGATAGATTTTCTACCATCGGATCGCCGGGACTACGTTCATTAATCAGCAGCGGCCTGCAGGTGGGGTTGTCATTTGGAGATAAACTTAATATACTAACTAGTGGGTGTTTTTCGTTATTAGACTGGGACTTTGGCCTCTCTCAGCAGGAGGATATGCCATAATCACCTCATTTGGCAGACCGGGACATAGGATATATTTTATCTTAAACAAAACTTGTGACCCCGCGGACAAGACCCCGGCCAACCGCTAGAGGGTTATGTACTAAAATCTTTAAACTATGTGTTATGTATTAATAAAAAAATAACCACAGTTACCAGCAGTTCAATAACGTTAACAGAGCAAACAGCATTTTGAACTAAATTGTCCATTTTACTAAAAGCGGACAAACCTCAATTAGGTGCAATTGTAATAGCGACGTCGTAGAAATAAATAAGACTTGGCTCCATTAGAGGAGAGTTAATCTCGATGACGGAACACATTACGGGCGGCGGTAATGAGTGGAACGTGAACCTCGCCAGCGAACGATTTACAAACTCCTTAAGGCGTTTGGAAGTGCACTGCTTGGATACTGATTTTTAGAGCAAGAGCTAATCTAGCGCCGGTACTGCTAATCGCGCCATTGACGGTTATTGTGCTGAAGTTTACCGGGGAAAGATCATTATGTTTTTTTTGTTTGTATTTTTAGTTTTGCCCTCACGATGAAAACATCGGGGCAAATTTGAGGGCAAAACTAAAAATCTTCGACACCACGTAAATTCAGCACTTATAATTGCTATCTACAAATTTAATGGCGCCGGCACCGAGAACCGAACCCAGATCACTCGTGTATTACACTATTAAAGCGTACATGTAAAGTGAGCACCCTGACCACTGAGTTAATATAGCTCCAAATAAGTCCAATAATAATGAAAATATATCGGACATTGACAAAACATCATCTAGAGCCAAACTAAGCTTTGTGTATCGGTAACTGGATAACGATAAGATGGATAGATGAAGGTGCATAATCATATATATTTTAAACATTTTCGCGTTTGAACCCCACTAGGTCAAAGTTTTAGCTTCAAAGTAAGGTCACTACCACACAAAGCTATCGTGCTCTTGATTCAATAAGTTTTGAACGGGTTATGTAGTTTTTGTTCGTTTTTGTGCATGTAAAAAATGTCTATGTAAACACATTGTAGGACGTCCCCCCGTGAGATGGAGTGACGATCCTCCACAGGATGAAGTGGTGCCCTGTACTGTACAGCCGATGAATGCAGCCAGCTCACAGCTGTTTAGTGGCAATCTTTGGTGGGAGACCTATATTTGGCAGTGGGCTTGTGATGTTGAGCACTTATGTAGGTACGTAGCCTGAAATTAATCACGAATTGGAGTTTTCTACTTGTCCGTGGTCCATTTTAAGCACGTCGTAAGGCGTTTAAATTTTAAGTGCCATTATTTCTTCTCTTCTCTCTCCAGTTACGAAGAAGAGACACCCCGAAACCCATCAGTAACTCAATTCTCCAACCTATCAGTAACTCAAATAGAGATAAGTTAGATGTTACTAATTTCACAATAAACGGTGGCACAAATTGTGAAACTGGTACAAGGGTAATTCCAATAATTAATAATAATGCAGTTTCACCAAGAGACAACAATCACAAATCACTTCTACAAACAATCTCTAAAATTACAATATTTAAGTACTTAAGCATAAAATTGAGGCATTGTTAATAGATGGTGTTGCAATTTATTATAGCTCTTGGGCCAAATGATAATGTTATGTTTATCCTCAGGCTGTGATTAGAGAATTTACGTGCTCGTATACTGTTACAGACTGGAGCGGTTCGTGGTGGTTACGGTGCGGCGGCAATAAATACTATACACTGACACCTCAATTTTGAAATCTAAAGGTCTATAAAGTTCGACGAGAGCAATGATAGAAAATTAGCAACATCCTAGTAAGAGTTGGGGTGAGGTATGGCTGGCCCGCGGCGGTGGCGAGCGAACAATGGCGGCGTATGCGCACCACACGCCGCGACAAATCTCCGGACAGCCTCGGGCTCAGGGGACAGAGAGAACGATACCTCAAACGCAGTAATCAGACAAGGATAAAAACGGGCGCAGTCGTGAGATTTTGATTTATTCCGTCTAATTATCGAATAATAATCTAGTTTGCATCTCTCGTTATGACATTACAATAATTTCACCCCATTACATCGGGTTCTAAACGGTGACCGTCCGCTAGCCGAGCAACGATTGATAATAATCGCTTGCGAAGTATAATGGCGTACACCCACGGGTAATTATTGTTGTGGAGTCGTGAGTTCGTGCGCCGATGGAATAGTGGAATGCATCTCCTTCGGGGGTTGCACCGTAAACCAACACGGGTTCGGCCGCCCGCATAAATAGCCGATCTCTTTTCCTAATGATTCACTTTTAATAATTATGAGTATTTGTGAATGTGAGATATTGTAATCAAAGTATTCAAAATATGCAAACGTGTAACGTAAAAATAGTAATAGCAGCCCACAGTATGGTAAAGGACTCCTTGTTCAATATCTGAGAGGGTTTTAAAGCAGGAAAGGGCTCCTAGCTGCTCCAGTGCGGGTTGTAGGACTTCACATATCCCCAAAATACTTTTTATCATTTCTCAGACATGCAGGTTTCCTCACGATGTTTTCTTTCAACCCGATCAAGTAGTAAATACAGCACAAAAAATTGATATTAATAATTTTATTGGTGCAGGCACGACTAGATTTTTTATTTAGAAATTATATGATTAAGTAATATAATGTGTCAACCACATTTCATCCACGATTATGATTATCTGCGTGTGTCTGTGTCTACTTATCACACAACTCTGACTCCCGAAGTGATTCAATATGCAACGAATAGGGAGTACTTGAGTTTTTCACTCGCATTACATAGTTGTACATTAAGACTGACGTTAAAATTTCACCAACGATACAAACGTAAATACTCTCTTAAAAAGGCCATTATTTGCGGAAATAGCTGTGCATGTAGATTCCAAGAACTGCAATAAAAGTCGGTCGAGTCTCGAAACTGTTGGAAGTTACAATGAAGTCATTCCATTGTCAGGCGTTGGATCACCACCGCCCGGGGGATACGTCCGCGGAATGCATCGCGGCAACAAACGTACGGAGGTTGCATTGACGTTTGGTCACGGGGCATCGTCGGGCGTACTTCTCTTGCAACGTTAATGCGCTATAGTGGCCGTTGGCTCCGTTATCCCTCGTAGCTAATGATTGGCCAGCATTAAGTCCCGGCCGTTCCGTGCGATTATTGGATCTAACAGATAATTTTATATCGCATTGTCCCGGAGCGTAAAATTTTCTGTTGTTATTACGGGACAGCGGGCGCGCGAGACCATCCGAGTGAACGCTCTATCTCTCCATCTTAGTAAAGGGTTCGATCACTGAACGAATTAGCAATTAAGTTTATATAATGTTTTTGTGAGGGGGTTTTGGATAGATTGTAGTCGGTGATATTGAGAATACTAGACTTTTGTCTAATTTTGTGAATTCACTTCTAAATACTTTAACTTACACTTGCTAGAAGACGAAAAAGGTGAAACTTCTTAAAACGTTAATAAATTTGAAGTACGAAATTACAGTCTTTTTTGTTGTTGAAGGAAATAAGTTGGACCGACGGCTCTGCAGTCATGTACGTTTACCATTAAGCCACGCGATCTTCGCATTGCATAATGACTCCTAAGCATCAGGGTTGAAAAATAATTGGCTTCCAGAATATTTAATCCACGATATTTAATAATCGTTTTCCTGGTAGAATTTACAACAATCTTATCTTATTCTATCTCACTTTTTAAATCTTAGTTAATACATTTAAAATGATCGTCTGTTTAAAACAACATCAGATGTGATCAGACGGCATCAAATAGTCTAATGGGTGAGAGTGAGGATCGCGAAACATGACGTCGCATATTCGAGCCCGCCATTTGTCTACAGTCATGAGTCACTCCAGATTCAAGCTTCTGGGCTTAGTTGGAGTGGTTAACAGGAATATTGGTGATGTTAAAAGCATTGCAAGTACAAAAAATTGTTGCTTTAGCTAAAAAAACCTTTGTAAAGAATCTAAGCATAGATATCCTTACAGATCATAAATATAACTTATAAGCTTTTACTCGCATTGTCTGCTTATGTATTTATTATGCATATTGCTTAAATAATTCCCACTGCTAATCAAAGGCAAAAAAGCTTATAATCATTAAAGTAAATATTTTAAAATATATTACTCTGGGGATCAGTTTTAACACGTTTAATTTCTTTAACGAAATCGGATTAACTATTTTGTCTTGATTGAATAACAAACATTTAAATAAACTTAATGAAAAAATATTTATTAAATATCATCCTTTGCATATATATTATGTACCGTTATAGATATAATCTGCAATATAATATACGTAACAGGCAACTTGCGAGTACTTACTAAGTTGTTTCAATAATTTATCATCTAATAGCAATGTAATTGTAATAAATGCCACAGATGATAACGGGTGATTTTATGAAGAAATTACGAATAGAATTATCTTGGAGCGGCTGAGACGTCGCTTCGCACCTCCACCTCACGAGCGCCATTCTTCCCGCGCTAGTAATGAGCCCTCTAAATCAAACAATAGCATTAAAGTGTCAATACGGCCGCGATAGCACCTCGGCGTTTTCTTTTGCACACGGAATTATGCCCATAAATCCAAAGAAGGCCCGCTCAGATCTTACGACTGGTCTTGGATAGTGTTTCATTTGTAGCTGGCCACTTCGTTATGCGATGTCTCTCATTTTGGTGCTAGAAGTATTGTTTAGTAAGCCGCAATATATTGATGTATTTTCGTTCCTCAAAGCATTTTGTTTAGACTAAACAAGTCCGACAACGTTTATTAGTATGTTAAGTAAGTAAGTAAAGTATAAGGATGGTATTCCCGCTAATTTAGATACGAGTAGACAAACGTGAACACGGTTCATCGCTGCAGGTCGTACCAGGAGGCTCTGCAGGCTATGGAAAAAGCTAGACTCAGTGTCTCTCGGTTATCTCGTGAAAAACCTACAACGGTGCTGTCCGCAGCAGAACATAGGTATCCGACATAGCTTTAAGGATCATAGCCGTTGTTCCGCAACGCCTACAACATGCACAACTGCTTTCTTGTGAAAGGTTGTCTAGTTGTAACCTTGTGCAGGCAAACACAGTGAAGGACGTAAAAAATATGTAAGTAATCGTGACTGTCACTCATATGGTAGGCCAAACGTTTTTCTATTAGGCAAGACTTAGGGTGGCTCACAGGGCTTCAGTAACCCACTTCTCGCCTCTCCTGGAGAAAGAACATGACAGGTGGTGAGCCTCGTCGCCGTGTCAGCTCTCGGAGATTGAGCTCCATGATATATAATTATATTTCTTGTGTTCATATGAATACTAATTTATCGGATTTAATTGTTTTTTTTTACTTCGCTACATTTCAGGTGCTTAACATCACCCGTGGTTACGGAAGGACAGAGGCGTGAGATGCCACGATGTCTTAGTTAACTGGGGTTGCCGTCAGCTTTAAATTATTACCTTTGGTCCGTATAATCTTCTACATTCCTGCATCATGTAGCACTTGACAACTGTTAAAAATTTCGCTTGAAAAATATTTTTATGGAAGTCCGCTTCAAGGTATACTCGTACTTAATCTTGTCTGTAATACCTCTGACATACGGTAATACAGCAGGCTCGACTGTGGACGGCTTTACTCGAAGTTTGTTGTCAAGCAACACTTACTTGACAGGTTAAAGCTTGGCGGCCAGGTGTTTACTGTCATAGTTCACTCGTGCTCTTTGCTACAAAGATTTTCCACGGTAGCTAGCGGAGATAGAAAAGAACAGAAGTCTAGATTTTAGACGGCGGTAAGATTTGAAATATGCATTGGTATTTGTTAGAGCCGTGGTAGCTTAATAGTCAGGACACTCACGTTAAATATGAAATTAATGCGAGGGCACTGACCATTAGGTACACTGACTATAAGTACGCGTGTTACCTGGTTTCGATCCCGGCGACAACAGCTTTGCCCAGCCATGGACATTTACAGACTGCTACTTTTACTTCGCTATGAGTCTTTTTCCTATACACCCCTAATAACACTTTAAGTCACACGACTTAAAGTGTTATTAGGATTCCGAATTACATCACATCACCCATCGCCTCACCGTCTACTTGCTAATAGACTGTTCCTCCGCTTGTTTTTTTTTTAATTTATTTATGCCACTTTGCTCGTTATGTGATGGAGAATCCACATCAGGACAGATTTTTTTTTATATCTCTCGTCTGTTACTACTTGTCGTTTCACTCTAAATATGTGTAGATATACATTTACTATTAATATTATAACAAAAAAAAATAAACAACCTTTAATGTACTTGTTCATATAAAACACCGCTATTTCTTTAACGAAACTAAGAAGTACTTCCTATACACTAATATACTAATATTGCAATTTGTTTCGGAACTTTTATTGATAAGTAATCCTAGCTAAGATGTAAGGGCGAATAAACGATATTTTAAGCCGAATACCTCACCTGCCCACGATGAATCCTGCTGGTTAAAGAATGGTGCTCTGGCGACCGAATGATGGCGGAATGTTCTTCAGAATTTGCCGTAACCAAATCCCACGGACTATTGGTGGGGAACGGTGTCGCTAGGGCTTTACAGTGCGAGACTCTGGGCCCATCAAGCCCCTTGCCCAGCGTGGTGAATATGGGCAAACCTTTGAAGAAGTGCTTGCAGACTTTTGCTGGGGCTTTTTGGCCTATGTTGCAGTATGCAGTGGACTTAAATAAGCTAACCAAGAAGACGTAATGTAGTCAGTGGTTATCTGAGACTATGCTATGCTATGCTAGTTAAATAGCCAACTGTGAAATTATTTTTTAGATTTGTGTCTAAACTGACAACAACTAGAACAAATATCGAATTTTCTAACGGATCCTTATTTTTTTTGCAATTAAACATTGCCTATACTATCTGAAGTAACGTAGCTTTTTTTCGGTGAAAATATTTTATTCATTAATTAAGCAGTTTTTAATATTACCCTGTACAAACTCATACCTTCCTCTCTTTGTAATATTTGTATAGATAAATTCGTGGAAAGTTAAGTCAAATTGCTGTAATCAGTATAAAATAAAGCCTTTACGTTATTGTTATATCAGATACACGCGGTAAACTCACCCAGCGGTTGGTATTTTGCGCTAGTAAATGACTCTCTAAATTATGCAGTTAAGTTCCCCATTTCTTGACACCCTTTTAATGCCGACCTTTGGACTGAAGTTACATCAAGGAGAATAATAGAGCGCTTGTATATTTTCACCTCAGTACGTTAATATTATGTTTTAGTACGAATTTATTGATATTATATGCATGCTTTATTGGCCTGTAGGACCATTTCTTATTTCTAAAACCCCTGGACCTAAAACCTCGATTTGTTTTACTTATAGATTTCTCTTGGTGGAACTCCATAGTTAATATGGTTTGTAACTATACTATGCATTTAATAAGTGCAAGTGTTTGCTTCAACCTACTTTAATTTAAATAAGTTAATGATTTCTTGTATTTACACGAACACTACACTACGCGTTTGAAATTAATCTATTATTTACGAATTTTATGGTTTTTAATCTTAGTTTTTATGTTCCCGACGTTTCGAGTGCTTTACAGCACCCGTGGTCACGAGGAGACTAAGGTCTTAGAGTAGGACGAAATGCAGGAGTGTATAAGCTGGATTGTGAATAGACCACATTAATTCCGACCCTCTTACATAGGATAAACTAAAAGATAAAAAAAAACCGCGTAAAATAACACATATGACGGCGATGCGTGATGTGAAACATTGACGTGCAGAAATTAAACACGATGAAATTCGAAAATAATAGTTAAAATTAATCAAAATTTTAACTAAAATCGAGATTTATTTTTCGTAACTATTATAGAATTTTTTATTACTTATAAAAATAATGCAAAGTAAAGAAAGTTAACATTCGTTACAGAAGTAACAAAAAAAGTACATTTAATGTTAACGCAAAACGCTTTAAATATTACTATAAATGTTAAAACCCCAATCCCTGTGGCCACTAATCCCTCCGTCCAGTGTGGTGTGTATGGAAAAGTTTTCATTCAAGGCATGCTAGTTTTTGTTTGCACCGTCATCACAAAGCCTACTAAGTGCTACCAGCAGTGCAATATTTAATGGCTTATTAGAAAACCAAATTAATTTCATAGCTTTCTAATTTTAGTGCACAATACTGCACAATGGAATAAAAAAAAAAATAAACAACCTTTAATGTACTTGTTCATATAAAACACCGCTATTTCTTTAACGAAACTAAGAAGTACTTCCTATACACTAATATACTAATATTGCAATTTGTTTCGGAACTTTTATTGATAAGTAATCCTAGCTAAGATGTAAGGGCGAATAAACGATATTTTAAGCCGAATACCTCACCTGCCCACGATGAATCCTGCTGGTTAAAGAATGGTGCTCTGGCGACCGAATGATGGCGGAATGTTCTTCAGAATTTGCCGTAACCAAATCCCACGGACTATTGGTGGGGAACGGTGTCGCTAGGGCTTTACAGTGCGAGACTCTGGGCCCATCAAGCCCCTTGCCCAGCGTGGTGAATATGGGCAAACCTTTGAAGAAGTGCTTGCAGACTTTTGCTGGGGCTTTTTGGCCTATGTTGCAGTATGCAGTGGACTTAAATAAGCTAACCAAGAAGACGTAATGTAGTCAGTGGTTATCTGAGACTATGCTATGCTATGCTAGTTAAATAGCCAACTGTGAAATTATTTTTTAGATTTGTGTCTAAACTGACAACAACTAGAACAAATATCGAATTTTCTAACGGATCCTTATTTTTTTTGCAATTAAACATTGCCTATACTATCTGAAGTAACGTAGCTTTTTTTCGGTGAAAATATTTTATTCATTAATTAAGCAGTTTTTAATATTACCCTGTACAAACTCATACCTTCCTCTCTTTGTAATATTTGTGTAGATAAATTCGTGGAAAGTTAAGTCAAATTGCTGTAATCAGTATAAAATAAAGCCTTTACGTTATTGTTATATCAGATACACGCGGTAAACTCACCCAGCGGTTGGTATTTTGCGCTAGTAAATGACTCTCTAAATTATGCAGTTAAGTTCCCCATTTCTTGACACCCTTTTAATGCCGACCTTTGGACTGAAGTTACATCAAGGAGAATAATAGAGCGCTTGTATATTTTCACCTCAGTACGTTAATATTATGTTTTAGTACGAATTTATTGATATTATATGCATGCTTTATTGGCCTGTAGGACCATTTCTTATTTCTAAAACCCCTGGACCTAAAACCTCGATTTGTTTTACTTATAGATTTCTCTTGGTGGAACTCCATAGCTAATATGGTTTGTAACTATACTATGCATTTAATAAGTGCAAGTGTTTGCTTCAACCTACTTTAATTTAAATAAGTTAATGATTTCTTGTATTTACACGAACACTACACTACGCGTTTGAAATTAATCTATTATTTACGAATTTTATGGTTTTTAATCTTAGTTTTTATGTTCCCGACGTTTCGAGTGCTTTACAGCACCCGTGGTCACGAGGAGACTAAGGTCTTAGAGTAGGACGAAATGCAGGAGTGTATAAGCTGGATTGTGAATAGACCACATTAATTCCGACCCTCTTACATAGGATAAACTAAAAGATAAAAAAAAACCGCGTAAAATAACACATATGACGGCGATGCGTGATGTGAAACATTGACGTGCAGAAATTAAACACGATGAAATTCGAAAATAATAGTTAAAATTAATCAAAATTTTAACTAAAATCGAGATTTATTTTTCGTAACTATTATAGAATTTTTTATTACTTATAAAAATAATGCAAAGTAAAGAAAGTTAACATTCGTTACAGAAGTAACAAAAAAGTACATTTAATGTTAACGCAAAACGCTTTAAATATTACTATAAATGTTAAAACCCCAATCCCTGTGGCCACTAATCCCTCCGTCCAGTGTGGTGTGTATGGAAAAGTTTTCATTCAAGGCATGCTAGTTTTTGTTTGCACCGTCATCACAAAGCCTACTAAGTGCTACCAGCAGTGCAATATTTAATGGCTTATTAGAAAACCAAATTAATTTCATAGCTTTCTAATTTTAGTGCACAATACTGCACAATGGAATAAAAAAAAAAATTTGGTACTTTCCATAAAATATCAAATGTGAAGTATTATTTAAACTGAAGCGGAAAATCTAATTAT
Source organism: Bhutanitis thaidina (assembly GCA_029286595.1). Taxonomy (NCBI): domain Eukaryota; kingdom Metazoa; phylum Arthropoda; class Insecta; order Lepidoptera; family Papilionidae; genus Bhutanitis; species Bhutanitis thaidina. Next base: position 6,699,589 of record JAGSMS010000010.1, read on the forward strand.
GTTATTTATTACAAGAAGCTTTAATACAGACTTTTCACGTATATAACGATTTCTAGTATTTACGCGTACATTTGAAATATGTCATTAATTGAGATTCTTCGTACAAAGTGGCTGAACGAACTTGGCATTTTCTTCATTTAATTGGACTACGGTCGGTAGTATCTTGTCTTGCGCCCTCTCGGACACGTCCTCCGAAGGGGTTGGTTATGCATTTGTATAGTTGTACAAATTGCACGCCCCGTGTTTATCTGCGCCGCACGACTCCCGACCCCTTGCTCCTATTTATCTTGAACCCCTTCGCGCTGGCGACATTCAATTGACTTTGTAACGTTTTGTTCGGACGTTGCAGCACGAATTGGTTTTAGATAAAATAATTCGTCGGGGATTTTATTTCCATGCAAGTTAATTAAATTCTTATTGTTACTATGACCTAATTGTACGAAATTTGGTTTAACTCATCGTGTGATCATCATCTCATAATTTACACGTAGTGACGTCTTAGAATTTGAAATCATAGCTCATCTCTTTATAAAATGTACTTAAAAACAATGCTCCACCAATCTCGTAGTCTTCAACAAATGAACGAAATAAAACAAACGAGCTTTATCGTTCAGGTTACTCTTCTCTAGAACTCCTTGCCCGAAGACATTAGAAAAGTCCCAAATAAAATTTCTTTCAAACGATTGGTACGCGAACACTTTTTAAAACCATGTGATACATGTTAGTATGTATTCTGATTTATTATATATAAATCTATTAATGTGTTTGTATGTATGTATATATCAGTGTAGGTATTAATATGTTTATAATAGTAAGTAGGTATGTATGTATGTATTTGATATGTATGTTTTTGTGTAGATATGTATACTTATAGATTTAAATGCGTTTTAATTATAATTACTCAATTAGTATTATTGCTATTTATATTATTTTTAGTCCACACAATAAAGTATAAATAATTAGAAAATAACCATCTAAAATGACAGTCCTTAAATAATCAGAAGGGCGAAACGTCTAAGGTGCAAGCCGTCCAAGTACCGTGAGCACTAATGTAACTGCTAAGCTTGTCGAAGACGCCAATTCCTCTCGACCATGGAGACGCTAGCAGTTGGTCGTTTACAGGCTGATGATGATGACAGTAATAGTATTGTTATATTTCACAATAAAAATCAAAGTAACTATTTTTTTTTTTCAGAATACTTAATAAAAATATTACCTTTTTATCACAAATGCGGAAAGAGTTACTTACTTGAAATATATTACCTAATTTTTATTGAAATTGTGTACATAATAATTTTTTTTTTATATTCTATAGAATTAGATATGTTAGTGAAATGTAAAGTCAACGCGGACGAAGTCGCGAGTACATCTAGTACATAGTTACACACGCACATTCTTGTATGTTGTATATCGCTGCTTGGACTAAAGAGGTGATCTTACCTAGGTGACTTTACCTCTGTTTACTTTCGTATTTAAAAGCTTAAAATTATTAACAAATTAATGTTACGAACGATTACATACATTATTCAAATTTTATTTGGTAAAATTCTCACCAAAGTATCCACTATGAATCCTGTATAATGACATAGAAACTCAAGTAAGTGTATTGTCATGAGAGTGGCTTATATTGCAGAGCTCCTAATCCTCATTGAGAACGCTCAGGGTAAGCAGCAGCGGGCTCATTAATCACCTCCTCCTGGCGCCAAACTTTGTCTATTCAACCGACGCTCCACCTGACTCGGATATTTCTTTAACTTTTAAGCTTTGTTCGAAACTTTTGATAGACTTCGTGTTTTAAGTATGTTGAATAGTAATACATCTTGCAGCGTAGTGAGAGGTTCTAAATTATTGTTATAAATTATTGCAGGTACATGCCTATATTTTATGATATAGTGATAATATAATACGTGTTATAGTAAGCAAGTAGTGTGTTATAGTTAGTTTGTCAGTACTCAACAGGAACGCTGCAAGGTATTTGATTGATTGATTTGATCATTCGTCTTGCAGCTAAATTATTCCACAAGGCCATAACGTATGTTTTGTTAAAGAAAAAGTGTTGTTCTGAAAGCTACACTTGCGAAGTCGGCGTGAGTCGCTAGTGGCTAATAATAATAATAATAATATCACGGATACAGACACGTCATTCAATCCCGAACTAGGATTCCCTGTGTCTTGGGAACTAGGCGGTGGTACTATTTATATACATATAACTACATCAATAAATGTTATACATACATATTTTAAATATTAAATCTCTTAGATTCAGATACAAATAGCATACATTCATCATACAAATGTTTCTCCCTTGCGGGATTCGAACTACCAGCCCTCAGCCTCGAACGCAGGGTTATTATCGATTAAGCTATTTCTTGACGTGTGAAACAATAGAATTTCTTTAGTAAAGACAAGTGTCGGGATATCGGATCGTCAAATATATACTGTATAATTCGCATTTCAGTAAAAATGTAATTAACATATCACTATAATATTACAGGAAACCATTAACTTCAATTAAATTGTAATAAATTAAGTATATATGTAAACATATGTTCCAGATAGTAGTTAAAAATTTATTCGATTTGAATACTATTCGCTGCAGCGACAAATTTAGTAACTTTACTCATTGCTCCAACCTTAAATTAAAAATATTTTCAAATGAGGGACGGAATCCTAAATTAATTTCATTAGATTGGCGCCATTTCAATGTAACTCAGAATTAGTTCCACCTTATTGCCGACTTGAGAATTTTTATCACAGTTAAAGCAATCAGAGCGCCAATAATTTCCCTCATAATGACTTGGCGGTCGTAAAATTTGAGCATTGCGCCAAAATGGTGGCACATTAAAATTCTCTCCCCATCGTTATAACTGGAGTTATCGGCGGGAACCGATCCGCCGCCGACGATCGGGACAATCGGCATTTCCATCTCAATCGGTTACCCCCTCACCCCGCGTCGTAGCACACCCAGTCCCGTTAGTTTTCTTTTTTAAATCGCGCGTTAAGGATTTGGCGTGAATGCGTGAAGGGTTAGTTCCTCCCGCCCGACCGACCCACCTCTTCGTATGTCCTCATCATGCTCGCGAGACTCACAACTATAAATTAGATTTAGTTTTCATTCATAATATTTCACACAACGAGAACGACAATATAACGATGTTTTGATACAGAAGTCATATTTGCAGACAGAAGACAGGACCTTATCTCTGCAGGGATATACGCGGGTTAGTTCATAGATAGTTTTGTCTTACGATTTTTAAAAGTTTAGATACGATACCGATAGTGCCATAGAGGATAACTTCCTAACAGTCGTGTATTTAAAAGTGTATCTACAAATTAAAGCGTGAATCCTACGCTAACACTTTGGAATTGCTTCAGTGCAACTATGTCTCATATATGTAAAATAATGTGGCCGATATATCCTAAACCTCCTTCGGAGGGGGTTAAACAGGGTGTGTGGGGGTTAGAAACGACCCCCCGTGAGCGACTTATTCCGATATAATCAATAACTTAGTGAGATCCCCTTTGCATCCGGCCATGTGACAGTTCCTCCAATCGAACGGGCTAAGGGTTGTTTCTACTTTTTTTGTTCAAACATCGTCTGATTAGAGAAACGACGTGGATTTGAAGCTTTTTGAAGTTGATGTTGTTTCACGAATGGATAGCTCTTAGTCGGAGCTCATTTTTCGCTCTTTCGGTAATAAGTGTTTGCCTTTTGATTTTGCTCTTTTTATTAGGAGGAACCGTATGCAAATATTATTGAAGCTAATTTACATACCTGTGTCAAAGTTTACGTATCCATTAATTTTATATAATTTTATGTATAAGTGTAAAATGTGAATTTAGTGCAAAGTTTAATCGTCATTAGGTACTGTATAACTTTATAAATAGCATGACGTCCGCAATGTTCTATCTTTGTTTTAATCCAGAACGTACACAAAACAAATTAATGAATACATAACTGCTATTCAATTAATTCGAAACGTGCGTTTTTATTAAAGTACGTTTACATTAATTAACAATAATTTTAAACTAACAGTCGATCTTGCATTTTGGCTTGATGGCTATACTTATTATTTAATATAACATTTAGGTAGTATAATTTATAAAACGGTTAAGTCATGAAATAATGTGCATAATATTCTAATCCAATAAATAACTTAAATATAAAATAAAGATCGTTATATATTGGTCGGAAAAGACCAAACTCCAGTAAGAGTTTGGTAACTTCTAATTTAATAAAGATAGTGTGAGTTTCTATAGTTATATATATTTATATTTAAATATATATGTTTGTGGGAGCAATCTTACTTCAGATGATCACAAGATATACAGATATAAGAATTTACCGATAAAATATTTTTATAAGGTTATAGATTCCCACAAAAGTTTAAGTAAATATGGTACATTATTCTAAATACAAAACTGAGTTACTGTATGAAACAATGAGAAAATAAAATAGAAATTTATTTTTAAAAACATAATATTATAATTACCCAAATTATTACTAAACATGTCACTATCTTAAAAGTCACTATTATATGTGTCAACGCTACGTCTGAACAAGTTATATTAAGTTTCATATAAGGGAATGAAGCAAAATAAATAAATAATATTTTTTGTAAGCGAGAGTCCGATCTGGGTACTCTCCGCATATTTTAGGAAACATATGTTTATTTAAGACTTTAAAGGATATCCTTGAATAATGAATTACACAGAAGTTTAAAAATTTTTATAATTTTTTTTGGGTTTTCTCACACGGGCAATATAGCATAAAATGGCCTCTAAACAAGCGAAATCTAAAAGTGATTGTACAAGCAAGAAATATAGTCGATTTAAAGTATAGAAGGATGTCTAGGTTTTGAAATTCTTGGATAAATCCAAGTTGACGCAAAGCTCTTTTAACTTTGTTATCAATGTGTTAGTTTGTGTTACAATCCATTATTATAACCAATTATAACCGTTGGATTCCCAAGAAAAAATTCGTATCCGTCATTCTAAATAGCGAAATTTAAAAGAGAAGCAGTGAAACAAAGTTGTTATGACATGTCCACTACATGTCATAACGAGTATGCTGTCCTATCTCTGGCCACAGTAGCACATTACAAAACACTACTAAAGTATATATTTTAAAAATAGCATATGGCTTCCGCCAGATGGCAAATTACCATCTCAAATATGCCAGACCTAAATACCAACCTCGCCTGCACGTAGTACACCTAGCTAGCTAACAAACGATGCTGTGGTGACTGAATGATGGCGGAATATCCATACGAATTTGCCGAACCCAAATCCCACAGGCTAGTGGAAGAGTACCGGCAGTTTACCCAGCGGGGTGAGTATGGAAAAACCTTCCAGGAAGCCTTTTTTCTTAGAGTATCATAAGAGGCGACTTAGGGCACTAAGGGACATGCCACTTGTAACACTATCACCAGGAGAAGTGAAGAGTGAGTAGCGTAAACCTGTTTGGATAAGCTGACTAGTGCCAAATGAAAAGAGTAGGTAATTACTTAAATTAATTTACATTACACATTTTTCAAATGAGTAAAAGTTAATTATATTTAAAAGCGGCAAAAATAATATGTAAAATTTTCAAGCCGAATGTTGTTGTTATTTACTGTGCTCCTTCATATTTAAATATATTTAAATATAAAATTAAATTTCAAAATTTTATAGCCATCGTTACCTTTATATATAATATAAAAAAAAATCTCTCTCGTCCTTTTACCCAACACAGAGGTGGTCGGAGGTAAAGGCATTTTAGACCTTTCAACCCACTTTTTAATATGAGTGAATAAGTAAAAGTGTATTATTTCTCAATTGAGCTTATTTGGGACCACGTGACAGGTGGTGTGTCTGCTGCCGTCTTGATGATGATGATGATGTCTTTGAGGTCGATTTCCAACACGGTGACAACTTCTTAAAATCGACAGTTGTCAACTGCGCAGGAGATATTATAATGCTGTAAATGTACGCGCAGACACAAAAACACCTACTCGTCTGTAACTTCCCATATCCGATGTAACGCTTATGCGATACGATCGGAGGAAGGTTCAGATGCAGTGTCAGAGACACAGGATGCACAACCAAAGTTGAAAACCAATCATTAATGTTTTACGCAAATATTAGATTCACCGAAATTCAAATCCAGGACCTATGGCTCAGCAGTTAGGTAGGTGCGGTCGTAGTGTCCAAACCAACAATTTGCTAATGAAACAATGCAAATTATACGCGGAAACAGTATCAGATCGAAAACCAATAATTTGTGTTAGTGCACAAATATTGACTTCCACTGTTATTCAAACCCAGGGCCCATGTCACAGCAGTCAGGTAAGCTAACCACTAAGCAGCACAGTCGTGTGACAGTTTATAAATCAAACATTTATATTTTTTATATGTGTGTGGCTAAAACGTACTCGTGAAATGAAAATGTTTTATCAAGCAAAAAGTTTAGTGATCTTACTGACTTTATTTCGTTACTAGGCTTCAGCATAAGAATATGGAAAAGCAAACTCGAGGTGACCATTAAAATTTAAATACTTTTATACCTTATTATAGTTCTGCTAATAGCTCGTGTTAAGAGTTTCTGTCATTGACTTGAGTTATAATTGTTTATTGAAGTGAAACTTCTTTTGGCGCGATAAGAGTAATATTTGAAGGTCGTTTTTGAGTGCAACGTTTCGGTTATGTGAATGTCATTTTATATTAGAAGTGTGTAATATTAATTTGTTCATGTTGTGTACGTATTTCAACAGTTATTAATAATATAGTTTATTTACTAAGCAGTTATTTACACGTGACCAGAAGTTTCACTACTCTCACGTGAGTCCTCTCATCATTCGGTAATAGTGATTTTTTATAGCTGATAGATTAAAACAAATAAATCACTGCATTATGTCATACGAAAGTAAATAAAAACATTAAATATTGTATTATTTATAACGACTGAGATTGAGAGAAGAGGCGATGTAGTTACTTTTTCTTCCAAAAGTTATCATTTGGTTGTTGCGTTAAAAACAAAGTACACATTATAGATGTGTTGTGTCCAAAAAGTAAAATATTTAATATTTTGTTTTTGTTTTATTTAGAAGCTTTGTTCGCGTCGAGATTCTTATTCAATACCAAAATTTGGCCGGCGTGGCGTGACGCGCGATAGTTACCATAATATTTGTAAAAATAATCGGCAATTCTGAATATAACTCTTCTCGAGTCATAACAATAGAATAACATAGAATTTCAATTGTTTCAACGCGTCAAGACATATTACATTAGATGCGGGCTTTAGGTTCAGCTTATTAATTCATATTGATAGCTTATCGTCAGAGCGTTGTTTGTTCGCCAGCAATTTCTTGTAGGTGTATTTCTAGGTGTCTTTAGGAAAAATCATATAGGCGGTGTGATTCTCTTTACTGTTATGTTTGGTATAATATGGTTACGGAGTGCACCTGCAGCTATGTACTTCATATATGTTAACAGTCGTAGGTTGGAAGACCTATCTCTTGCAGTTGTACTGTTTGAAATTTTCTAACAGAACATGTTTATTTATTTCACCCATCACGGAAATCCACATTTCAGCTCTTCGGTAGATTGAAAATAACGAGCCAGGCTGCTCTTGGAGATTGCCCTGAGATTAATCGTTACACGCAAAGTTTGTTCTACGTAAGACGAGTCGATAAACGATCATCAGTAGGTCGCCAATCACGTCTGCAGCTGGAGACAACGCATCTAGATGAGGTTACATTTAGAGAAAAGTGAGTATAGACACCGAACAGTTACTCCTCGTCGATGTATTAATATAGATAAATTAAATGTATAATAAATAGATCAACTTTTTCCGATCGTCATTTGCCCGAACAGATGTAATTAAAAAATAAGGCTATTGTGGTTTAATTTATTCGTATTATTAATAAGTACCTAAAGGTAGTTCTAAAGTTTACCTATAGTAGGTCCTAAAGTATAGGTATACTTTAGAACTAACTTAGTCTGGAATACGTTTTTTTTTATTTTATCGACCACTTGACGGCGCACCTTGTTCAAAATAATGCGCATACTGTATGTACGAGTACATTAATAAAATAAATTGTCATTTTACAATACAATATTACGTACTTTTGAGAAAGTATATTAAATAATGATATTTTGTGTTTACGCGAACACTACACATTTGAAATTATTATTATTTACGGATTTTATTGTGTTTAGTTTTTGTTTTTATATTCCCGACGTTTTAAGTGCTGTTTCGTAATGACAAAAATTAATAATTAAAACCTGAAGCTACCTTTATACCCCTACCTACCCGAGTTGACTATAACATCAGGACGTCTAACACCTGAGTCCCCCCACGTGACCACGGCTACTGTAAAGCTCTCGAAACGGCGGGAATGTAAAAACAAAATTTCTGTTAATAATAGTTTCATCTCAAAAGATGAAATAAATTTATATTTTCACCAATATTAACAACTTAAATTACCTTACATAACTCTTGTGAAAAGCGTTATAGCCTTTAGTTGAGTTTATATAACGTTATGTTTACGTTCATACTGTCTTAGAAATTTATGGTTGCAGCTTCAGAACTCGCCCTTTCAGGGATTCAAACTATATTTCCTTTAAGACACTTGGAAAACTATGGAATGTGAAATCAATAGAACTTATTATGTATTACATTCAAAGTATTTTTTTTTGTATGATTTGCTAAGGATGGGAATGAGGTCAATGATTCTTAACGTAATTTTTGTTGGCGTTAACCAACCCCAATGGGTTCTTGTGATAGAAGAGGTGAATAAATAGATTTCGTTACCATAATTACCCCATGGTCTTGGTACTGATAAAAAATGATTAAATAATGTTGGTTAAGATAAAATGTTAAGTTTGGACAAAGCTTTGATCAGTAGATTTTCATTTGTCATTACTTACTGTATTTTTTAGTTTGAAATATTTGCTCGAATTGTATGCTTGTTATTAAACACAAATTATTTACTTACTACATTTTTATTATCATTTATCATTCAAATTAAACGGGGAGTTGTGTGTAAGGTGGAATATACCATTTCATTTTTCTCCAAATGTGAACCTCTCCTCCACTTGCCAGCTCACCTAGGGTGTAGGGTATGGGTAAAAGTTACAATAAATCCATGCCGGCTGTTGGCGCTTTCTTGGAGGGGCCTATGTTCAATAGTGGACTTAAATAGGCAGATTAAGAAGCAGAAGATTGTTTGATGTTGATATCATCTCGATTGAACACCTGTGTTGTAATAGTGGCAGCGATTTCATAATTTTATTAAAAAGTAAAGTCTCCTTTAAAATCTCATATTTTTTTACAAATTTGGAATCGGCCTTAAAAACCTATTGAATTTGTTACATTTATTAACAAATTTTGGCATTTTCGTAATGAATTCAAACAACATGGTAAACTTATTTCTTAAGGTTTAGGAATTAGTGAACATATAGAAGGAGATCGTTACATAAATAAAACTCCAGTGTCTGATAAACTAACTTTGAGTTTATTTTTACCATTTACACTTGACAATGTATTCGAAATCTGTTGTCGGCTACAGATGGCGTGCGTCGTAGGCGCGTAGCTCGCGCGTAGTGGGGCTACGCACACGGCATGCTGGCAACTGAATCTACGCCATGCTGAATCACTACCAAAATATACCTCCATTGAAATTGACACAATAGCTTAGGTTTGCATAAAGAAATATGTGCTTAAAAACAAAGTAAACATACAGACAAATCAACCTTAAAATAGACCAATACAACGCATGTTTGACGTCAATGATTACATAGAATTTTGATACAGATTATAATAGTAGGAACGGTATATTTCACTAGTAAAGAACTTTTAAAATAATTTTAGTATTACAATACTCAGTATTAGGAACTATGATAGACACGAGTGCTACCTTTAAGATATAAACTTATCTTCGTAAACAACATTACCTAAAGGATTATGATCGTGCGCGCTAATAAATTTTCGACAATAACGAAATAATAATAATACAAAAATACAGAATAGATTTACTTACAGAAAAATACAAAACAAAGTGGAACGTAGCTTAAACTAAAACAAACAACATGGCCGTGGCGGCACCGCTAGTAGCAGATACAACAGACTAATCCGAATAAATCTTAAATATTAAAATTTGTATTCGGAAAGTATAGTGAAACTCTAGATGCGATAATATTGAAATATACATAGGAACCATGATTCATTCCGCGGGCTCTCGTCCGCGGAGACACAACATCGTACTACCGACATGTTCACCTACGCTAAATCAAACTTATGTTACCCTCTCGATACTAAATCGATCAAAATAAACAGGTCCTACGGAACGCCTAGCCGTCCGGTGGGCAACGCCACGCGGTGGAGCTTGCGAACATAACATCGCACCAACAAACTTCAATAGCTTTGTGTCTCAATAAATAGTAAACGCTAAACTAAATAATCATGTTGTAAAGACGCGCGCCTTCGCGTTGGCGCTGCTGCCCTGTGGTGCATACATATTTCTGGACGTTTTTATTTCTTAATAATTCGCAAAAGTTTTATCCGTTGGTGATCCAATATTATTAAACATCTTTTGGAGCTTAAAATCACTTAATTAAAGTGTCGATTTCGATTGACAAGAGTGTATTTGATGGAATATCATCTAGCTGTAATCCCAGATGCCTCTGGAGAGCTGTTATACGACCGAAGCGACTGAAGCGACGCACCACGCGCAGGCAGCGCCCCATTGCACACAATACACATAACAAGGACCGCCGGCTACCGGTGGAATAAAACATTGCACTTTACAAAAAAACAAACTCAATGTTGTAGTAGGATCCGCTCGTAGATAAAATATTGTATTAGACTCCGCTAGATAAAATGTAAATATGTAAAATATTTTAAATAACGTGATCTGTGCCATCGAAAATATAAGGGACTCCACGCACACGGTAAAGTTATGAATGTACATGCGAGAGGGCGAACGCAGGGCGACGGGCGCACGCCGCGCCGCCGCGCATGTACCTGCATACCTTTGCACTCACTTACGCAACTACTAATAATTATTATAATATCAATAAAAGTTCAAGAATCACACTTAGTTCCAAAATAAACTCACTTGTATGCGAGGTAGGCTGGGCGCTGGCGCGCAGCCCGAGTTTCGAGTTCGTTCGTTTTGGAAAAGTTTGCTACGATAATAATTATAATTAATCGTTACCAATAAGCCTACGCGGTGTCGTCGCGTCTCCACGGGCGGCTCTGCGAGATTGGCCGGCCAGTACTTGCGGTACAGCCTACTGCCAACGTGCTCCTATTACTTTCGTCGAAAGATAACGCACTGCGTGGTAAGCGGACGACGTCCGAATGGTCGCGTCCGCAGTCATTACGCGAGGTTTTACTTCCCGAGCGCTAGCCCCGCGCGAGAGGACGACCGCTCTACTGCCTAACATACGTACCTAACTTCGCTTCATGTTTAAAAAATCATATACGTATATCACTATATATATCTTCATACATTTACGATGCGTCAGGAACTTCTTACGAGAACGTATCTATACCTAAAATTAGAACGATTATATGTATGTATTACATAGCTTTAAACAATAATTAAATCGTAATTATCAATATTGATAATATTATATACCATAAAGATAGGAACTTGCTTTCCTGGGAGATGATGGTAAAGGATGGAGCCGCGCCGGCGCGACCGCGGCCCGCGCGCTGCCGCAACGATAAACGTATATAATAAAACCTGTCTAACGTATGATATGAATGCGGCCGCGGCGTCGCGGCGGCCGCCGCCGCCTCCCAGTGCGCGGCGGCGGCGCGGCCGGGAGCCGTGGCGGCTGCTCGGCTCCCGATTAACCTACACTTACACTTCTACAAGCTTTAAATGTATAATAACTAGGAAAGTGCCACTTTCGCGACGACGTTCAACGAAAAGTAAGCATTAAGAGCTAATAGTGAACTGCTGCGTTGTCGGACAACGGAGAGAGCGTGTAGCTCCTGTGAAGTAGTAACTATACATTTCTTCCGATTAGGATTAGTGGCCGGCGCTGGCGAGAGACATTTCGCCGGGTGGTGCGAAGCGCGGGCCCGGCGCGCAGAAGTTCACGTTGGGGTCCTTCGACGATGAAGAGTCTTGCGCAGCGCGTGCCGCAAGCAGCGTGATCTGATTTACGACATCCTCCATCTCGTGCGTTAGCGGCTCGGTTTGCTGGAGCATTGGTGGCCCCAGACGCCGGGCGTGCGCTTCTCCTTCCGCATGACGTCGGAACTCGGCGGCCGTGCGAAAACGCTCGCCGGGACATGTGCGGCATTCGAGCGCCGGTTGCACGACCCGGATAAGTCCGCGCGCCGCTTCCCTCCCCGCGTAACATGAACGCGCCTGGTGGACTTGAAGCGGCGCCGGCGACGGAAATGCTACTTTACAATGCTTGCACACGTAGCATAAATCGAAGTCGAGCTCACGAGAGCCCGCCGGTGCTTCGCTAGCTGGAGGTGGCAGACGTAGCGTTGAAGCGCCAGGATCCCCGGCGATGTGACGTATCTGCTCAAGTGTTGTCGCAGGTAACTGCAGAACGCTAGCGCCATTCCCGGTCTCCACAATGAGTCCTTGCGGCTGTGGTTGCGGTGGAATTAAGTTAGGATTGCCACCTGAAACAAAAGAAAATTCAAAATGTTAATTAAAAAAACAACGTTATTAAATTTTTTTCTAAACGCGTTTATCTTTAAAAAAATGGTATCAGTATCTTGTCTCTAAATTCGCTTAAAACGTATCTTTAAATTGGAAACAATGACAAAGATCAAATTTAAATGAAACGAGGATATGAATGTGGCGGTTGAGTGTTAGAACAACTCTCGAGCGCGTCGTAAAGGGGTTAATCCAGTTACGAGGATACTGGGTCCGCAGTCGTGAACTGACCTTTCTTCATACTTTACACCGTTCCTAGATGTCCTTGTACTTTACAACGTTCCTAGATATATTGTAAAATTATGTGATTACAGATAAAAAATTCTTCTTCATTCTTAGCCTGCTTAAGAACACTGGTGTAGATGTTGGCATGTGCACCAACAAACGCTAGTATGCACTGCACGGATTATCGGCCAATTTTCACCACGCTGGACGGGTCTAATACCCGTGACGCTACTCCTCGTCACTAGTCTGTGGTATAGTTATAGATCCAAATAGTCGGATGCATTTTCCGCCATCGATCGGCGTCTATAGCTGCGTCTGTTAGTCAGTATGCACCCTACTGCGAGTAGAAACCTACAGTAATAGCAGGTATATTCCTAACCACCAATAACTACTCGATACTAGTTAACAATAAATTATTTTAAGACCCAAGACAAGGGACTTTTCAACGGAATCTAATAAATACTGACAACATGTCAGATTAATTCCAATCGTTACGGGAATCGATAAACCCGGTTCGGGTCCGTTGATGATGGCAAAAAAGTAAAACAAGCGGTCGCACTCGATCTGGGGGAAGCTACCAACTATAAAGGCCCAATTTGGATGCTCCATTGTTCGTATTGGCTTAGCACCAGATAAACGCTGTTTACCTTACCGCGACGCGATTGAACATGCGTGACGCGTTTCTAACGAGCCCTACCCGCCTCTGTAATTGATTCGGACTCTGCTTTATGCGGCTTATATTCACGAATGCATAATATATAGCGTTCGAGTTGTGTTACAAGGGTTCTATATCAGTGAACATTGTATTATCTTCGTCTCGGTGCAAGACCGAGCGAATAATGAAGCCTGTGATTCTTGACGTGGATGTCACTAAGTGGTTATTATTAGCAGTACGGAATATTGTAGACGTTTATGTAAAATAACTGGTCTTGTTCTTCACGGTGATCTTGTTATGTAACATGTGTTAACAACACAAAACAGATACAATGATTAATGCAATTAATTTTGAATAGGGTGACTAACGAGCTAACAGTTCACCTAATGCTAAATGACTACAGCTGCCCAAATACACCTGCAAACAACTTCAATCGAAGGAGGTTACAGATGCTTTGTCACCCTTAAGGAATAAGGTGGAATGCCTAACAGCCTGTAATTAAACAGGCTCAGTATTTTTTTGGTTGTAATTATACCTTTCAAACTGGAACAACGGTTGTTGCGCTGCTGCTTTTAGCAGCAGAAATGGATAAGAGACCTTTCCAGACGGCCCCTAGGCAGAGAAGGAACCACTTAGTCTGAAATATTTGTCCATCCTTGGCATCTTAGCAGGTTTGCTATTAAATATATGTCGTTCGTGGGGTGATGAGGAGTAACACAACTGACTTGAACACTTACATCTTTATTTATTCATAATATCTTCAATACTGAATATTTAAATGTTTTTCATTGTATATACAGATTTGTACGTGCCTTGATTGAATACATACTTAGTGTTGTACCAAATTAAAGTTATCTTCTGATTTAGCACATTACCTAAATAGGCAACTGTTAGGTAATCTTTCCATACAGTCGGCTATTACGATACCAAAGTGTCAGTTTGTTTGTATACCGTATTGTAGTAGCGTATCAAATTCTGCCACGATATCAGATCTCGATAGTGTCGTAATAGTGGACTAGGAGAAATCCCATGAAAACCTGATAAAGGACAAAAACGTAAAGTATTCCACCGGAGAATGCCAGTGAAGAGTAGCAGAATTCCATGTGATGTGTCTGGTACTGCGATTGCCAACTTGCTTGCCATGCATGTCTTTGTCCAGTAGTGAATTATAGACACTAAAGTAAATTAGGCTATCAGTATTCCTTCATTTGTTATAATAGAATATCTATTGTTTGATTTTTCATTGTAATTTTAAATCACAGACCTATATGTTTTTTAATATAAATAAAAGGATTTATTTCATGTTATGACGAGGAATGCTGTGTTTGAAAAAGTATTAAAGTCTTTGAACCATAAAATAAGAAGTAGGTTCTTATATCTACTGTGAACTTAAATAAATTGTCAGTGTTACGTCGACGCTTACCAGCGATTACGTTTTACTGAATTCGTAAAATAACGTAAAAAATACGTCAATCACGTAAAGTGTAGAAAGTAAATAGGTAACAATAAATTTGTAATTGCTTCTTCACAGTACATAATTTTTCAGTTGTTGTTGTTTATTGAATATTGAGTGGTCAAATACTTAATTAGATTGAAATTACATATTAAGTACTACCGGCACTAAGTAACCATCAACGATGCGACACGACCCTGACGTTAATTTGCAACCCTTCTACCAATTAGTTTTAAAATAGCCACACTATTGTGCCGATAGCTTGACTGCACACAAGAGACTGAAATTCATTACTCAATATTAATCTCTATTTTAAGTTGATTAAGGTTGATAATTGCAAATAGTTTGCCAACTAGAACCTGGGTATTTCGCGCGATGGCTAGTTTGAAGTCAAAGGGCTTCTTAATCCGGAGTAGTAGGTCGTTACGCGTTATTATAACGCGAATGGAGTCGGCTATTTCTTCGTTCATTTACATCTCATTAGGGAACCTATTTTTGGAGTTGAAGACGCATAATGCAGACTTTCGTTTCATTTTTATTTCTTTTTACAACTCCCAGGCTTTTTCAAAAGACTTTTTAAGGGTAACTAAATTACGGAAAGTTAATTTGCTAAACAAGCCGTGATCTCGACTTTATACATTTGATTTTAAAAGGTATTTGTAATCTAGGATGGATTTATATCAAAATCATTATCAGTATTTAAGCTATATTTGTCCAGACAGATAACATATTATATTGATAAAATTGCGTAATTGGGGTATTAGCCAGACTATTATTTAATCAGAAAACTCATAAGGTATTTGTAATGCTCATTTTTATTTATGGTTTATGTTTTTATTACCACCATGTAATATAACATATGGTTAAAAAAAACATATTTTTTTTTCCGTTAAATCTGCAACTCAAGATCTTCTATCCAGCAAATGACGCGTATTGGTAGCATCAATTACGGAGACTCCGTATTCGGTAGTCAGTGGTCGCTGATGGGGCGATACGGTGCATGTCGGTCGATGTGATTGATGGTAATTAAACTAGAACGTCCAAGTGCTGGGAAATCGACCTCGGAGTCGCCTCCGGTACGTCAGTCGTAGGAATGTACTGGTACTTTTGTGTATAATGTAGAGTATTGATTGTAGAATTTAAAACAAAGTATATATCAATTTACACGGTGTAAATACACGTACGCACTTTTATCTAAGAATACAGTGATGTTATTTATAGTTTTTGATATATATGTGCAAAAAGCGGTAAGAACAAGAGTAATTCGTACTTCATGGTAATTAGCTAATTATCTACTTTATACCAGCTATTTATTATAATTATATAGAGTTAAGTATTGCTATAGTGAAGTAAATGACATGGAATGTCCTCATAGCTTAGATTACATATAAGTATAGGTAAATATCTATCGAATCAATCGCCTATCGTATGCACTGCAACCTATGTGGAGAGCCCCGCGCCCGACAGGTCGGTCGGACTGACGCAGTCTCATCACTGTCGGTGAATGCTGCCCTACAATTACACTAACGGGGTCGTAGCAATGTTTGTGGAAGAGAAAACGACGGTTTAGGTAAATGAGTGGTAGGATTAAGATTTTAATGATGAAAGGTTTTAAAAGGTACACTGTTTTTATAAAAGCTGTACCCCGACTGTAGGATTTCTCCGAGAGTCATGGAAGCGTTTTTTGGACACATTTACAATAACACTCAGACCCGGAACAATCACTTTCAGATGACCATACAATTCCAACATTGCTTAAACAGTCAAAACTCTTTTTACTTTAACTTGATAAGAATTCAACTAACTGATTATTGAGAAAATATTGCTATATATACGAAGAATCCTTGTTGATCGACCTTGGTACATCGATTCTTGGTATCCCAAAGAAGTTTATTAAATAATAAAAATAATTAATTTGAACCATAAAATGGGAAGTTTTTACAACATCTCTATAACCTAAAAAGACCGTTACGCGACAAAGATCCTGCAGTTAAGATGAATGAAAGTTGAAAGTTTATCCAATGACTGTAGTTTGAATTCAAAATAACACCTAGACTATTGCATCTCTGTTGTGATGTCTCCATAGTCGATTACAATTTCAGCGACATCGCCCGGTTAACAATCCGAAGCATCCCTGCAGGAAATATTAGAGTGCCGTAAAAATTTGCATATTAGCGAAAATCTGTGATACTCGTCTTCGTCATTTCGATGTAAGGGGCAAGTGCGTTAAGACTGTGAAAATTTCATGCTCAAGACATGGGACATTTACATTGTGACCCAAAATCAATCATTTGTGTGTTGCACATACTCGAACATTGAATTTAGCTTATAATAATAATCAAATTTATTTCGAGTAACTAGACTCATATTTTGTTAGCATATATGGACGATTATAACTAAATAACTTAGGTTAGTAATTGCAGTTCACATTTAAACGAATTTATTTACTTATTTGTTTCCTGTATGCCCTGCAATGGTTTACAAATGAACAGTCCGGTTTATTGGGTATCATGACCAAAACATTGCGGCAACTGGCTCGCACTCTGACTCCAGGGATGCACATCGCTTCCCTATGGTCTCGAAAAAGCAAATGAAATAAAATCAAAACTTTAAACCATTCCAGATAAAAAAAATAACATATGAAATGCGTATAGGAGCCAGGCGAACTCATTATGGTCTTATAACACTGCAAAAAAAAAGGGTTTAGTCCAGCGATGGGGACGTTCATAGGTTGTTAATTATACAGGAGTAGCACTAGAGTTGCAAATTCTGTTCTTAGAGATTGTGAGCCGTGTTGGCGTGTGGTGGCGAAGCAAAATAATCAACCCCATCTAATTCCGAGGTGACTCAAATAATAAATATGCCATAAAAGTCTTGTAGCCAACGACAGGAGACGGAATAATCATCTTAGATATGCCAGACTTAAATTATCCAGATCCGTTACGGGAAGCAGCGTCAAAGATGCGATATGACTAGTACTACAAATGCCGATCCGCCAGCCAAATATCGCGATGATGAATCTAAATTGGCGACCTCCCAATGGCAGTGGCTTATGTTCAGCGACGGACTGCGGAGCTGCCTAATCCTGCATAGTGGTAATCGTGTTCGCTTGAATTTGGACTTTTCGATAGATTCGACAGTTTGACTGATAACGTCGAAGAGAATTGTCTAGTTTATTCGAGTAAACTAGACAATAGGGGTGTGGACCACGTTACATAAGTCACTGAAGTATCACCAACTACCAGTTAATAGAACTGTTATAGCATTTTCACTTACGTAACTGGGTGCAGCTATAAGACGCCGTGAGCGGTGAAACCCTAGGTGTCAGTCGTCTTGCTACGTGTGTAAATTACGCGAATCGGCTTTGTTCATGCTTACCCACCGCAGTAATGCAATTAAGAGGTGGCGTGTTCTTTACAATATTGCTAATTCCTATTTCCAAGTACGTTTCTTTTTATATACAGTACAGTGTATATAAATTAAACACGGCTTTTTACAAATGCATTGTTTTGAACGTATTTAGTATCAACTATTAAGTTTTAACGTATTTTAGCTCCAATGTTATGTAAATGATAAATATTTTTTACGTATTAAATAATAATAAAGCCTTGTGTTGGAAGATACTTAAAATTATTTAGATATTCTTATTTACAAGGTTACTAGGCTATGATTATGCCCACTACGAGTATAAGACTGAAGTTGAAAAATTATTTGTATTATTTCTACTTGTGTTGATTATCCTACTAATATTTGTTGTTGACCTTCAAACGCTGTTAAGAAAAAAACGTTTTGAAATTAAACTCGACTTAGAAGTAGATTTTGTCTCTGAATAAGACAAAGGCGAATATTAACTAACAGATATATGGATATACCTAATTATTTAATATAACAACCTTTGTAAAATGCAATTTAATCAAAGATAGATTTGGATCGCTGAAATCACTTCAAATTAATGTACCCTGCACAAACAGAGCGACATCCAACTGATTATCAGCCGTGGGCGGCGAGCGGCGTTGCCTAAGTGTCATCAATCAACTTGAGGACTCAAATATCCGATTAGTTTTCCCGATTACCGTTTTTTATTTACCGATACTTTCACTAACAATTGTTTCTGATGCGTAACAAACGTATTGCAGAATAGTAGTAGTATATATTTATCGGATTTAAGTGCTTAAGCGTCTGAGCATATAAATTTATTTTAATTCCTTTAATTACAGTGTAAGTATATCGTAATTTTAGTTTTTAGTTATGAAAAATCTAATAGCTTTGATGTTTTTATTTCACTTCTTTACCACTTTTATCTTCCAGCGAAAATTCAATGAACTCTAAAGTTAGACATAGAGATTAAATTTCATATTCTGTCTCTTCGCATTGTCAATTATTATTATAGCCTACCAAGAGCCATTTAACAATAATTTTATCGAATTTTATATCCATCATATTAACGCGTTAGTGGCACGGAACGTCCATTATCCGGGCCTCCTTCCAGGCTCCCCGAGGAAATCTCACCGCATTCAAATATTTAATTACTTCAGCTCTCGATCATTTATAAACTTGGGCGGGAGTGCTATCATAAAACGCGCTAATGCCTTATAATTAAAATATTCTCAACAAGCCGTAGCGTAATGGCACCTCCGGCGACGGTTTCCTTCGAAGGAAAAAAACGCATAAAAAATTACATTCACCCCAGAGGACTCACCCCTTGTGTCGGGAAAATCGATTAAAAAGAGGAGTCGCGGGGTGAAGCGACGGTGGGGCGGCAGGGAGTTTAATATGTACGAAAAAATGCACGAGGCCACGGGAGTGAGGGAGAGATCTAAGGAGCCGGCCTCGAGTTGCCTTCAATTTTTATAATTACGTTCATACGTGAGCGACCGGCCGCCGCACCGTCTCCCGCCGCTCTCATTTATTTACACAGGCTGCCTTTTCGCCACGCTCTCGTTCACAATTGCTTTTTAATTTTTAACTAACTACCTACGTAACACAGTAAATTGAATCTCAATCGTAAAAGTTACTGTAATTGCCAGCTCCGTCATCTCGCTTCCTTCGATCGTTTCGTACTCATAACTGTAACTAACAATGAACGCGCTTCTGAAATAAGTCGTATTATAACTTTTCCGTTTCCGCGACGAAATCAATTTCCATCAGTGAAAGAACTCGAAACTTTTCCACATACGTGGCAATCAAGGAAGGAAGGAGGCAATAAGAGCGGGATAACCGACTGGAGGACGTTATCTCATGAGACGGTTTGCAAATGAGCGGGCGACACACACAGTCGCACACACGCACACTCGCACACTTTCTAACCCGCGCCCACATACGCCGCATACATCTGTGTGTACATATTATAAATAGATATCGCTTTTTTATCCGGGTACAAGAATACGTAGGGGGTTGCCACCTAGAAGAGGGGGAGTCCCCTGCGGGGGACGTGTTGGATTTCAGATTGCTACGAACTGCAAAAATGAGGGATGAAAGAAATATAGCTTAAAACGCAGATATTTCCCGGCGTCTTAAGGCAGGGGCGATGCGGGGGAGGCGGGGTGTGTGTGTGGAACAAAGTAGAGTGGCGATATTGAACCAAAATGAAATGGTAAACGAACCGTGCGCGTCCGTTCTAATGCGAATTTATAATTTGGACATTGCCCCGAACGGCGCACTCTTTGAACTCTAGGAGAGGGTGAGTTACGAAGGTGAATTTACAAAGAGCGTGGATTTAATTTATATAAAGTATAATCTTACATTAAGGGTCACCGCAGCTTGCACTGACCACTCAAATATGTTAGATATATATATAAAGTATAGTTAGTTATATGTTTTTCCACTAAATAATAACTTTATGAAAGCGTGCGCGTAGCATGGCGTGATAGTTTTGGCACAATGAGCGTGTGTTTAGGCGTATCCTCATTGCGCAGGTTAACGCTTGTGTCCGCCGACCTAATTGCCGTCGCGCCGCGTCTAATCGGGATATGCGCCACGCGATAATTGTGACTTGCAACCATGACATACGTGTCCGCAGATACGACACTCCATAGCTGCGTCTTCTAAAGAATCAAAATGATTTAGTAGCTCTGATTACATCTGTATACAGCAAACAAATGGGAATGAAGCAGCTTAATGTTTCTATTTTCTGTCGGGATGGGTATAATATTATGGTTAAGTCAGTAAGGTAAATAATATTAGTAAAGTTTATACACTACCACAATCATACACTTTTAACACAAATGACACATCTGCGAAATACCAACGTCTTTCAATTTATTGCCGGCACAATTGCGTCTCCTGCTAATTCACTAATGAGTTACGTAGGTGTAGCGCGGGCGTAATAAACGTTACATTTACAATTGCCACACATTAGCATTAAGCAGATAATAAGTTGACGTAGCTAGCTGTTAAACCAATAACGTACATCAGTAAATTAGGTGTCAATGAATTTACTGCAGGTACGTGACGCAATGATTCTCTACCAGCTCGGGGCAAAACTGCGCTGTCTAAGCACGAAAGTGAAAATTGCGTACGTGAACTGGAAGAAAAAATATTAAAAATTAATCAAGGCACCGGTCGGGCGGGAGGGGAGCACATGTGTCGACAAAAAAGCGTCTCCCTTTCTGTTGGCACGTGCGAGGCGCCTTTAAGGCCCCGTTCCGCTGCCGAGTTAAAAGTTCTTTCGGACAAACAGAGGATTTGTCACAATTACGGCGAGGGCGAAGCGTCCCTACTTGATTAAAACCTAAATCACGTGACGTGTTTACAGCCGAGCCGGAGGTGTTTTCAATTTGTCGATTCTTGGACTCGCCATTGGCGTTCCGGACACGTTCGAAGCACCTATCTGGGAGCCGACGGGCGTTTTGAATTTGTTGAGAATTAAATTATTGACGACCTAATCGGTGGGGCCGATTTTGTTCGTGCTTGTCCATCCACCGTGAAGACGCTCATGCGTCAAGAGTCACGTTTTTAATTACATTTAAATATCGCTTGCAATCCGCGAATGATTGCGAATCCTCGAATTATGTTACGGTTGTAGCTTCGGAACCATTAAAAAGGAAATTAACACTCGAATTAATCGGAAGATTAAACATAATGAAAGAAAATCTCATTACGACCGGTATAATGGCGGTGAGAAATATCGCCCGGCGAGCGGAAGGGAAAAACGTTCCGCATAAAAGAAAAAGAAAAACCCAGTGCGAAGAAAATTAAAGACTTGAACGAAATTAAAAAATGTTAAAAAAATGTAATCGACGCTGGAGCGCGATTTGGGGGAAATGCGAACAGGACTCGGGGCAGGGCTTCGCGCGGGGGGAGGGGGGAAGCTGAAAGTTCTCAATTAAAGAGCGACTACGGAAAGTCTTGTTGTAATTAGATTTTATACCATCTCCTTAAATCTGCGCATTCCGACCGCTGACACTCCGTTGGCTTAATTTGTAATCGAGACTTGTTAGCGTTGGCAAACCACGCACCGGCTTTTATTGTCTTCTTTTCTGACGACACCATTTAATGAAAGCTTTTAAAATATACGACTTTATTCATTGATTCAGATAAAAGTTGTTGATTTCTTATTTTTGTGTCATCTATTTATGTGATATATATACAATTTTTGGAAGGAGCGGGGACGCGTGTTTAAAATCTTTTTCTCCAAATACCGAAAATCTAACAACTGTCTGATGGATAAAAATCCATCCGAAATTGGCGAGTCCAAATTTCACAGACTTGTGATGGGAAGCAGCAACACTAATTGCGTGGGTGCGGCGTTCACCAATCCGTCTTAACAGTGCGGTAATTTTTATTTGTAATAAATTCAAGTAGGCAGAATTTTGTATTTCCAAAGGTAAGAAAAAAACTGATCTTGATATATAGGGTTATTAGTAATAATGCTTTTATTACGTACATAATACACTAAGTACGTAGACTTAATGCCTGTTTTAAATATTTTAACCTTTAGTAAAATCAATTCACGACGTTTTAGTTGAAACTATAAAATAAAATCTTTGTCCCAAATATGATTAAAATTAGTAAACTTAATCAGTATGAAAATCTTTGCATAAATTCAAATATAACACCTCAACTCATTTCCTTTTCAAATCGCTCCTCTCCTATCCCCTATTGGATTTCCTTCGTGTCGTCTCAAGTCTAATTAATTCCCGTCGGTGTCCAAGCGTGCCTCTGAGCGTAATTAACCATCTCGCTTTGTAATTACCGGCTTAAACTTGTCGGAAGTGGTCGGAAATTGCCGGGATTCGTTGGGAGTCGAGTGGCCGGTCAGCTGGCCAATTAAGGGGCCCGCCTACGACGCGATTAAGCAATTAAAAGGCGGGCGGTCGGACACTGGCTGATTTAACTTGACTTAGGTTTTCCTGTTAGGAAAGTTTTAATTTTTAAGCTTTTGCTTATGGAGTGGCGCCTTCCCTCTTTTTGTTTTTTTTATGAGGTGAAACTCTTTCAAATATTTCGCTTGTAAGAATTAATTGAAAATGATTGTATTAAAAACATTTATTGTATTGGAAATAGACGATTATTTATGGATTTTAGATTCGGTGTATGACGTCCTGATGTCATAGTTAACTCGGCTCTTTCTGATTATTATTTTTTGTTTTTGTAATGTGGTGCGATCTAAGTATTCACTGTATAATTCGATATTTTACTCAAAATGTCAGAAATAAAAAGTATAATTAAACGAGATAAAATTCCTAAAAATATAAATAGTTTTGTTTCAAATAAATGATTATTATTTTGTAGTTTCTAAGTATATCATACACATCAATGGATTAAATCTTACAATAAAATTTTCAACCACTTTCTGTCAATATTTTGATATTTTACACACGTATTAAGAACCGATGACAATACAATAAAATGAATTTGAAACCCATAAATAGCTACCAGTAAATCAATCGATTTTGGGCTCATTGGATTTGTCTTAACTAGACTCGATAAGACGATCATTTTGCATCTGACGATAGGTATATAGTTTTTAAACTGTATTTATTACATTTATAGTGTTTATTGATAACGCTTATATATAATTAAAAATAATGAAAGGAATTCTAAACGTTCTGTCGTTGAATTAAAGAGAATTCCTTTCATTATTTTTTATTTATAGTTTTATTATTACGTACAGATGGACGTAAGCCATGTTCTTTAGAAAAATAAACACATAAATTTTTGAGATGTACACAATTGCTACTAGCATATTATATAGACATGTTGAACATTCGTCACAAAATTACAAACAGATCGTAAAGGGAACCAAAGTTATTAACACCATTCGGTTTACGCTAACTGACATCATTAACACCCTGACCTGCAACCCCAAAGCCCTTTATAATAATTAAACAACAAACCTCTGCAGATAATCACAAAGCACCGGGAGGGTTGGGGTCATTAATTAAAAGAAACCTTTGGAATCTTCTTACAAACAAGATATTATCCCTTCAACCCTTCCAACTTCATTAAAGTCAAAGTCGACGTTCGCATTAATTCAATAAAGCGGTGTAAACTGCGCAAACAGACGGCGGAGAAAGGGTTAATTTGCATGTCGGCGTTTGCAGGGTTAACCGCCGCTTCGTTAGGGCGCGACAATTAACGGGCCTTGAGGAGGGTTAGAGGGAAACTCATGGGAAAGTTGCGGTAGGTTAGTGTTCAATAATTAAGATCCATTGGAAACCTTTTGACACGATTCCCATTTTCACAATGTTCGTTTTAACATTGTTAAACAAGCTCTAGAGGGGTCGTTTTCCACTTTGTATGACTTCACAATTCTGTTTAATTTGTCGTATTGGGAGATTTTCACATATCGCTTTCATATGAGAGTCGCATCTAAGTAGAGCGGCATTTAGAGAATGACATTCTACTTTATCTACTAAGAACTAGGAATTACTAGGCTATTAACAGATTAGACAATTAACATATTAATAATTTTAGTCTTTCTGAAGAATAAATCCCCGATTATATGAAATTAATTGTAATATTCATTTAGTTCTGAATTACTCTACGTTTTTTGTATAAACGACTTCTATCTCAGCTTGATATTTAAAAATAAAGTTAACAAATTAAAGAATTAATTAGTAACCATCTCACAAAATTCCAGCCCTAAGATACAAAGACTGATACGGATGGCGTCGTCGAAGGCATGAGCCGTCTGACGTAAATTGTTGTTGTTGATATACCTTGCATTCGAAGGATGCGTTATGCAGTAATTTCTAAAGCACTGGAACAACTTGTTTACGGAAACATTGACGGTTTCCTCCAAGTCCTCGTGGGTTTCTTAAAAGGAAGAGTGGATAAGCTCTTACCAGCTAGTAGCACTTTCATCTGGGGCTTTATCACCAGATAACGCCTGATAGGATTGTAGTTAAGCACTAGCTTATGCCAGTAATAATGTTCTAAATGATGCACCCACGGCGACATTTTGTTATATTTTCGCTTTGTATTTAAGCCTTGAATAAAAAAATATATCTATGTGATTCAATACGATCGATTATACGATCTTCTGAACATAGGCCCCTCTGAAGGGTTTGTCCATACTCTCGTTCCTCGCTAGGCAAATGAGTAGGTGAGCAGCAGATGGTTCCCGCGCCATCACACTAATTATGTTGCTCCCCATAACCAATATATGGAGTTTGGGTTCGGTAAATTCGGATGGATGTTCCGCTTCGAATCTGGCGCCAGAGTCTCGTTTGTTAGCAAGCAGGATGTAGAGATTGAGATTTAATAAAAAGGTGGTATATTCTCCTTGTTCTCGTTTACAACCCACAGCCCACAATTTTACCATATCAAAAATAAATTGGTCCACCGAGTAATAATAGTACTTACGTTATCTTAATTTGTATCATGTTTTGTTTAATCATTTCCGATTTACAAAAACTGATAAGACAACGTAGTCTCTTGCAAGCTTCTTTTAAATAAAAAGAAAGTGCTTGTAGCCAAACAATAATTTATATGTGAGTATAATTTCGGATGTCCAATGTAAGTCGGTAGCTTATAAGTTAAGAATGATAGAATCGTGATAATGTAAACCATAATTATAGAAATTTATTAAAGTGAAACAGTAAAAGGAAACAAAAAACTTGTTAGAAAGACAAATGAAGAAATGCGGCCGTACCACGCTCGGGAGGCGTGCCTCATACATTTATAATTCACTAATTTGTTGGTTGAAACGGGTCAAATTACAGTCTTTAAATTATATTAGTATAATAAATGAGTCCTTCATAATTTATACTAAAATAAGTGGTGGTTGAATTTCATCATTTCAGCCCATCACAAGTCCACTGCTGGACATAGGCCTCCCCCAAAGATTGCCATGAAGCTCGGTCCTGAGCTACCTGCATCCATCGACTTCCCGCACCACTGCGCAGATCGTCACTGCATCTTGTGGGGCGTCGCCATACACAGCGTTTGCCTGTATGTGGCTGCCACTCAAGAACCTTTTTTTCCCCAACGGTTGTCAGTTCTGCGAGCTATGTGGCTGGCCTATTGCCAGTTTAGCTTGCTGATCCTTACGGCTATGTTGGTTACCTTAGTTCTGCTGCGGATCATCGTTGCAGACTCTATTACGCAGAGAAACACCGAGCATAGCCCTTTCTCTCTAAATCTAAATTTAAATCTCATGGAAATCTCGTGTAACAAACACGGCATCGGTCACGTACTATCTTCTAGAAAGGCGAAAAATTATTTACTTAGGCTGATTCGTGCCAAATGGAGATCCCTTATGGTCCTAGAGGCCCACACCTATGGAGAACATGAGCGCTTGTACATACGAAATATTAATGTTTTTTTTTTTCAATTTTCATATAGTAAAAGGTAACAAAAGGATATGCAGTCTGCCTAAGAGTGCATCTTCAATGAATCAAGGTTCAAATGTTCAAATGTGCTTTTTTTATTTGTATTGTTTTTTTAAATATTATATGCTTTTTTATATATTATATTGCGAATTTCTCATGAAACGAAATCCAGCAGCGTTTTACCCTGGTTTTCTCTTAAAGCTTACAGCATGGCCTTTTCTTGGTGAAGAGAAAGCATTTCCTGATATATTTTTTAATAAGATACCCGGTAGCAAGCGTACATTTACATACTAAATCTTCGATCCAGATTTCGAATCTTAGCCAATAGTACAGAGTATAAGTACATGTAGTATAACAGATATTTTTTCCTATTTTTAAAAGACACGGAAAGTTGTTGACTATTATGTTAAGTTTCACATTACTCTAATATTAAATATTTTGAACAAATGACAGTATACATGAAATGATGTCATGAAATATAAAGGTGACGACAGAAGTAGTAGGCGTCGCCACGGTAAAAATGAAATCAGTTTGAAAGTTAAAATACTACCTAGTTTAAATAGTTTAGTTAATGCGGATTTAAAAATTTGGAAACCATTTTATTTAATGAAGCGCAATGAATATAACTTTGAAGTCCTATTGAAATAATTAAACAAAGTAAAATGTAACTAACACAGAGAAAAGGTATTAAATCTCAAAATGATTAACAAAAAATATAAAGATCCAGTTAGTGAGTGTGTTAAATAACATCACTTATGATAATTATGGATCTTAGAAAAAACACCCCACTACAAAAAGAATGTTCAAGGCAAGAAAAATGTTGATTTTTTGTGACCATTTCACGGATCGTTTGGCTTGTGAACATTTACGCGAACATGTAAGTTTTTACTCCAATACAATTAATTAATGCTGCTGGTAACTTTGTCGGGTTATATAAAATTTTAATCCCTAAAAACTTCTATGAACACATTTCAATATCCTATGAAAAACACAAAGGTCAATTCAATGAAAATCTTTGAAACAAATTATGGAATATTCTTTATACTTTTCGTCGCTTGCTTTTAACCTTTTGAAGAAAGTATGTACAGAGATCCTAGAGTAATCATTGTTTCATTTCAATAAATGCTTTCGTGTATGTGTTTGGAAGTCTAGATTCACTGGTGTGCGTCGTCAGATCTTTGATGAATTATTCGTTTTATCCAGAAGGCGGTGTAAATCTGCATAAACATATTAATATTTTTATGTCTGTGTATAGAGTTTACTATATAGGTCGCATCTGATTCATTTCTGTGATGTCCAAATATGAAATAAAGTTTGCGTGGTTATCGTGCTCGCGTTCGTTAGGGGCGAGCGTGCGTCGGCGTCGATCGACCGATGCAATTTTGATTGATTGTATTGCTTAGTGTAGTGTAACCAATCTCATTGAAAACTGGCATTGTATGGCATCGGAAAGGCCATAGCTGCGTGCGACGCGCGGCTTGTCAAACGGTTAAAATTGAAAAAAGGGGACAACCCTAAATGGAGACTCTTAATGCGACTTTGACATTTTATATTTTGGGAGGTTATTATACTTAGTTTTTATACAAAATACCGTAAACCATCTTTATACTCAAACTTCAAGTAAGCAGATGTTTTTAGAACAAGGATGCGAACAAGTAGTCTTATTTTAAGAAGAATTCCAAGAAACAGTCGAAAAAACCCTTTAAAAGTCGATTATTATTGGTAATTCGAATGAAAACATCTTTAATGTGTAAGTATTAAATAATTTAATAAAATTACTTTTAGTAGAACCCTGTGATTGACAATGCTCCATACTCAATTAAAGGATGTATTTGTGTATTTACACACGAGAGCAAATCTATCGAAAATGGGTATTGCCTGCGACTATTACAGCTTTAACGACATGTCAAAATCAAATGCCGATGTTTTTTTTTAATTTAAATCGATAGGAGGGTTAATAGAGAACTTGACAGAGGGCTGCACGTTATCGATTTTTGAATTAATTCGTATCTTTTCCCCTAAGATATTTATTCCAAAAAAGCTTTGAATCCTGACAAAGGTATTTTGAATTACAAAGGAGTGTAAGCTTGGTCGAAGAAAACAACAATTAGAATAGCCGATATTGGCGCATCGCCGCGAGCGCCCTTTGTCGGACCACCCTTACCTCCCCATTATTTTATCTAATCAAAAAGTTTTAAAAGGAAATATTATGCCGGCCTTTATTTTAAGTCAACTTTCTTAAGGAGGGGAACGTCGGGTATTTTTTTAATAATGATCGGAGTAAAGAAAATCGCTGTTTGGAATAAGCCCGGCGTTCTTATCGCGTGGAACGGGCTCTCGCTGTGAGCAACTGAATTCAAGGTGCAAAGTTTCTTAATTGTCTACTTAATATTGCTAGTGTTAAAAATATACACATTTCGATACTCATAGTCAGATAGAGAGAGAAATTCTTTATTTTTAACACCTATACGAAATCGCCAGAACCTTGTTTGTTTTTTATACACCGCTAGCTGGTAAAATTAACATTTGAAGAAAAATGGAGGTTTGTTGTTCGCACACTTATAATAAATGTACATTACAAATTTAATCACTAAAAATATTAAAATTAAATTCTTTTAACGTTCTTTATAAAAAATCACTATGTATATTTAATAGATAGTGCTTGCACCAAATTTTAACCAGATGCTGACTCCGATGCATATGCATAATATGCATAATATCTCCATGGATGGGAAACTCCTGTCCGTAGAACTTAAATGAATATGAATAATTATTTAAAAAGATAATGCATGCTTCTAAGTGAGTGTATTTTTTACACATGTGCGTAAAAAATGTACATTAGAAAACTCCTTAAATATTAATGTTTAACAAAAAATAATATATTTAGATGACCTACCAGTAATTCTTTATGTGTAAATTCTTAATTTCATTCTGATCAGCGGGAAATATTTTCTGAGACGATAAGAAAAACTAAACATTTCTATATAATTAAGGAGGCGCAGAAAAAAATGCTTCAAAAAACGGAGGGTTGAGAGTGGCGAGACTCCCCAAACAGTTTCTTTACTCAACGTTTTCGGTAAATATGTTTCTTTCATTAAAGCTTCAAGGGACAATAGATTTAGTGTCATGGCGATAGGGCTCAAATTGTAATACACGTGGTCTCATGGTAGATTATTTTCCTGAGACGCCGTTTATTTTGGCACACCTTGAATGCGTAAATCAGCGCCCGCGGCGTAAGTATGTCTCAAACAAAAAGATGCAATTATATGCAGAAGAGGGATGCGACGGGAGGCTGTGAGCGTAATGAAACGAATTTAAAATTTCGTTTTTAGTCTTTGATTGTAAATGTATTTATTCAAATATATTTTTTTTGTTTTGTTGAAACAAAATTGTATGTGTTCCTCTTTGTCAAAAAGTAACAGGCTTTTGATGACGTATTAATTGAAATAGTTTTCTTCCTCTTTCCAGCCTTTAAATCATCGGCGTTGTACACCAATATTTTGTTATTAAAATGTAAATATTGTCTGCTTCTAAAACCTTCACCCTCAGAATGCGAGGAGGTCTATGGTTCCCAGACACATATTCGGATATGCATCGTATTCAAATTTTAAATAGTTAACAGCAAGTATCGAACGCGTAACCAAAATGGTGCTGTTCTCTTTTTTTATGATAGTGCGAATAAACAAAGCATCAGGAAGCCACGCGCGCCGATACTGTTCGTCATGAGGAAAACACTCAAAATACAATGAATAGTTGCAAACATTGGGTCAAGGTTCCCCGCACCTCAATGTCGTACAACGGGAACTCGCGGACAGTGGGGACAAGCGGCGTCTGGGGTTCCGTTATGAATCATTGCTATAAAACCATATGACTATTAAGCGAAGAATGAATTTTTATGTAATGTCGCAAAAACTACTACCAACCCTACTAAACTTAAAAGCATGAGCTAGGAGTTGGTGGGCTAAGGCAGTAGTCGAACGGTTCAAACTTTCGGCGTTGTTTCGCAGTCTGTACCCTAAGCTATCGGCGCTTCATTAAAATAATACCGGTTCTTTATGGAAATTAATATAAAGCACTAGTACTTGTTTAACAAATAATAAAAATAAAAAAAAAATCGAATACCGGTTCCGGTTATAAGGGCGAATCACACTCGAGTTCTTAGTTTTCTTATTCGCGCTTTTGTTATAGCATAAAAACCCGAAATCGACTACTTAAGCACTGACACCTGTCAACCAAAGGGGCAGACACTGATTACGGGCTTTCGTAACCAACTTTTCGCCTCTCCCGGAGATAGAACCTCGTTGACGGGTGGTGGATATTCAAGGGTTTTAACCTTAGTCACCTCTTACGACACCCACGAGGGCGGTGGATATGAGTTTTGAATCCAGAACCATAATGAGTCCCATTGAGAAGTAATATTCTCTCCAAGCGCTATTGAGTCATGCGCTCCAACGTCATATAAACGCTAAGTTAATCCGTTCTACGTCGCAGGAAACTACGTAGGTGTAGAATTTGGCGTTGGTTAAGACATTAGTAATATGAATGGTTAATAACATGTTACTAATGTCTTAATACGGAACAGTCTCTGAAGCGTTTGGTTCACTCGGCTTGGAAAACATTATTAAATTTATAAACAAACTGTCTTCATAAATACGCGGCTTAGGATGTTATGATAAT
Source organism: Bhutanitis thaidina (assembly GCA_029286595.1). NCBI lineage: Eukaryota > Metazoa > Arthropoda > Insecta > Lepidoptera > Papilionidae > Bhutanitis > Bhutanitis thaidina. Next base: position 6,731,050 of record JAGSMS010000010.1, read on the forward strand.
ACATAATTTAATGCTTAAACGCAACCGTTGCGGAAAGTTGTAATTTTAAGGAAATTAATGTGCAGTTGACAACGTAATGTAGTGATTATTGTTAAGGCATAATAATATACGGAACTCGATATGCTACCTCGATTCACTACTGTCCGAATTTTTATCGGTGCTACCGCTCCCGGCGAACTAACATAACATAAATATGAATGCCCACCGTGCCAAGGACATATTATGTAGTCCCGGCGCGTCACTCGTCCCACGTTCATCCTGCATTTGGATTTCGGCTCAGACCGGCCCGGGTATAATTTGCTCGACATTTACATAGTTTCTAGAATAAGATGTCAAATCGTTTTCGTAAGTGGATCGAACGGAGCTACGCTATTTACTTTAACTATTCTTATTAAATTCTCAATTAGAGATTTATTATTTGATTGTGTTCCGTTCCGTCAATAGCGACAAAATTTCACATGCTGGGAAAAACGAAAGGTGACATAACCAGTTTAAACATAATACACCAAAATATTAAGACATTTAAGTGGGGTCATGTTCAGCGGTGATTTGATATATGTTATTGATTGGAAAGTAAATAAATCAGATTTATTTGTAAGACTTTGTAAAATATTCCAAAAATTTGTCTTTTTGTTATTTTTTTTATTGGATGTAGCCCAAAGCACCGTATAAGTGACAGCCTATGGACACTAGCAAACAACTGCAATCGAATCAGATATCTAAGATGGAATGCCTCACAGGCCGTAATTATAATGGCGCTCTATGTCATTCAAACCGGAACAGAACAGTAATTGCACTACTATTTGGCGGAAGAAATGGGTAAGAGTAAACAACCAAAATGGGCAACCCAGACAACTCCTAGGCGCAGGAGTAATGGGAGGCCTGAGAATGAGGTCCTTTACCAATTGTATTAAAAAAATTTACCACTGCTATACTTAGCGCTCCTGTATTACAATACGGCATGTCAAGCCGTTGGTTCCTGCTACATTTGTTAATAAGTCTTGTCGGAGGTCTAATTAGTAACTTAAAACAATCGGATCTATTAGGTCACAACCTGAGGAGTGTAAAGCGGAATATTCCGACTTCATGTTCAAATACAAACCTCATCTGCATGTGGTGCATCATGTTAACTGTAATGTTGCGGTTAATGTATTTGATATACGTAATAACAAAAGTTTATATTTTTTTTGTACTAAGTCTAATAAGATTGTCCCTTAACATAAAAAGATATAAGTATATTTATATCGCGGTGTTTTTGACAAGCATCTATTAATTGCTGGGTATGTATTTAATCAAAATATGGGCTACATATCGTGCGTGTGGGCCGTGACGTAATCAACTAGGACTTGCTATGTGTATGCCATGCCGGTTTTAATGGCCTGATCGGCAGTTAATAATAACACTCTTTAAAAAAATATATATATTTTTCGTTTTAGACGTTTAAACCATAAGAACTCCACTATTGGACATTGACCTCTCAATCGGAGGATTTGCCATAATGGTGATAGAGTTTTCATAATACTTTTTAAGTAAATTCATTTGGATATATATAATGAAGTTTTGTATTTACGCGAATACATTTACATGAATAATAATACATTTGAAATGAAATTGCCCGATTAGGTTCTTACTTACTTCCCCTGAATTATTGTATCTAAGGTTAATTTAGGCATTGATTTCAATGGCTCTTACTCGTGACTCCTCGTTTTGTTACATATAAAATTTATAGAAGATATTTGCGTAAAAAGATTGCCTTGTTGTTTATTATTTTTTACCACCCAGAATCCCCGTAAGGCAAGGAACGTGTGGGCCCCACGCTGCGCTCTTTTATGTCCACAAAAACACATTTCCGTAATCACCTTATAAAGGGATTACTATAAATAAAGAGGAAAGAGGAAATTAACCGCATTAGACGAGGAAAAAATCCCGTCCCCTCGCAATATGTGCGCTCTCACTGATAAAACACTTTATGTACGTTGTTCGCGTAAATGAAACAATGTGTTATTATGTATTGAAATGTTTTCTTATCCGATATATAGTTACGTAAAAATAAACTTTAAAGCTTTCGTCACAGTGTTTATAATTGAATGCCTATCAAAATTTATATCTTAGATAAAAGGAATTTAGTTGTGTGTTATTTATTAATAAATAAGTTTTATGTTTTAATTTTAATTTCCATTTGAATACTGTTTTTAAATTTAATGATTACATTATATGACGATTGATGTGGATATTGCCAATATGTAGTCGATGCAATATAATTTTTTATCCATTATTCACGCGACAAAAGCACGATAGTAAAGTAGTATATACGATTACCTAAGGGCGGTTTGAATGACAAGAAATCCTTAAGGATATATAAAAATATGCAGCGAGCTACCCCTGCGTAGGTTTATACCCCGGAGGCGGCCTGAGTAGGGGGATAAAAAAGAAAATGAGGAGTTATGTTTTCGGTAATAAAGGTCGGACGAGAGAAATCGTTTAAGACGCCGCCAAATGAGATGGAACGAATATATTTGATTATTTTTATGGCGCGGAATGGCGATACGGTTCGGTCTCGGACTTAATGTCTATTTGTTTTACTACAATTTAATATTATATTGTTTATGGCTTGCGTTTTATAGGCACTTGTTTAATTTTTTGTGTGCTAAGAATTCTATTGAAAATGATAAGCTTTGGTTTGTTATAAAATTAATTGCACGTAGAGTTGGCTGGAGTCCTAAATAACCAACTAAGTGAAAAAGAAAAAGTTATCGCAAATTCAATACCCGTCAATCGCTCAGATTTATGATTATAATTATTGGGAGACAGTCGTTACTTTTTATGGCTTCTGAAAAAAGGGCATGCGTCGATACGGGATATAAGGCGTAATTTATACGTATGTCGGTACTCGTTTAATTGCTGAGAGAGAGAAAAAATATAAAAATTCTCTATATTCCCTGTCCTGTTCCTGTCCCTCTTAATTTAGTTTGTGATTCGATACGCTAGGGTGTTCACTATCGATTATTTGCAGTAACAAGAGCTCTAATTTTTAATAATCTTTAAGTACAAAACAAGACTTAGATTTTTAAGAACCTTAAAAATGTAAGGTAATTTAAGTGGGCTAGAGGCTAACCATATTTTTCAATAATTGTTAACCTTACCTCCCCATTATTTTATTAACGGACTAGGTCTGACGACGACCGATGACAGGGAACTGGTCTTATAATACAAAACCAAGCCCTCACGTCTGTGGGGTTTAGATGATCGTGACTAGTCTTAATTGAGAGCAGTATCACTCTTGCGAGGATACCGGCAAAGAGTTTAGTACCCTACCCAGGGAAGAATAGGAAAAATGTCAAATGAATGCCAGCTTTCGTTACTGCTCTTTTGGAGTGGCCTTTGCCCAGCGGTGGGCTTTAATAGGATAATGATGATAAAATTTCAGTAAACTGTGTTTAAGTTTTTCGTAGTTATATAATTAAATATTTTTGTAACTAACTATGATAAGAAAACGTTCATTGTCCATCTTTGTGCAAAGGCATTGTCTTTAATTCTATTGTTTCAGAGTGTCGCTGTTACAAACGATGTTTTCGCATCATCCTAATAGAAAAAAAAAACTTCACACACACATCCGCGTGGACCCTCGCGTCCCCTAATGAAGGGAGGGGTACCGTGATATAATGCAGTTTTTTATTGCTTACTCCTTATACCCACATGTAAAAAAATACTGACTGTACACGCTTATTATACATTTTAACTATTCCCTTTTTTCTATACGGGGTTATGAAGGGTTCGCAGCCTTGAGGGTGAGCTCGCTTGATAAAAAATTTACGTCCATTCGAGTTTCGCGATCTGTGGATGTTGTTTTTTAAAGGGTCAAGCAAAATGTGGTTGTTTTTTTTTAAGTTTTAAATTGTCTTTGAGATATATTCAAAGATCTGATCTACGTTTTATTATGTACACTTTCAATGTTTCGTTCACTAATAATAGCTGCCGGACACCGGCCTCTCCTGTAGTGATCATTTGCTTTAATCGCTACGCAATTGGCAAGCGGTTGGCAAATGTAGCACCAGATATTTAGTACTTGAGATGCTTCTGCCTTGGATATTTAGTTCTGGTAATAATGGTCTGTTAAAGATCGTTAGTCCGCCATCTATCGGAATCTACGAGCACCACATGCCAATTTTAAATGTACAATCCCAATGTGTGCTACATTCATTCGTACATAGCTATATTTTGTAATCTATACTCTAAAAAATATTTTTATAAGCTTTTTAGGGTAGTTATGCTGGTTCTACTAATTTTGATCACAGTTAATTATTGAGTTCCCACTTGCTTTGCGGCAAACATAGATATAATGGGTAAAATATATTTAAAAAATCAAAAATTAGAAAACTTTTCAAAGTTGTATGGATTCGAGAATCCGGAATAGAGCAGGGACTTCTAGACTCCATAAGCCTCTCAGAATAGAACAAGCAGTAAAACAATTTAAATAATTTCAATGTTTAGCTACTTTTAGAGTTTAATAATTTTTTATTTTTTTCGATGAGAAGGCGCTTTGGTTATTATTCTAATTTAATTCAGCCGGGGTCGTGTCTGTCGCCTATGTTTTATCGTCAGGTAGCCTCTTGTTTCTCAGAAAAAAATATATTATCTCCTTCTATTAGAAATCCCATTGTTCGCGCGAGGGCACGTCAGCACGCGACAAAAGGAACATTAATTATAATATCCGATTAAAAAAAACGCCATTTAGCTGAGCCAGAGACGTCCTTTGTTTGATACGATTGAATTTAGAATTACCAACATTGGCTGTTTCTCGTTAATGATAGTATATTGTGAAAGTCATTTATTATTAGGGTAAGTAAAAAACTTTTTTTGAATAAATTTCTTCATTCGAAAGTAGAATCCAAATATCGCATTACATGAGAATTTTATACCACACAGACATAATGAACATCTAGACATAGACACCGGGAGACTGCCGAAATATGAGGATTTAATTCCATAAACCACGTTGGTAGAAGGAAACGTTCGAGTTATGTTCGTACGTGCCCGAACATAGTAATTAGATATTACGTTACCCGAGCTAATCGTAACTCGCACGGGTGTTGTTTTACTCGAAAGGGAGAATAAATCAAGCGCACACACGACGGCAACACCACGGTGCAATAAAAAAATTATACAAAAAAGAAACAATGTCAAAGTGCGGAACAAAAGATATTATACCGACGCACAGATCCACTGCGAAAAAAATCGTTATGATAATAAAATAAAATGGTTAAATAAAGAGTGGTAATAATAAACGCCGAGAACAATGTACGTCATTTATGCGTTTCGAAATAAATCGAGATTTGTTTTGCTAGGACGGGCACAGACAAACTTTTTAACGTTCGCAGCACCGATTGCGCTCGGCAGCTGTCACAAATTTTTGGATTAATTTCGCTCTGATGAGGTATTGCATTTTAATGGGATATTTAAATATTAAAATTAATTCACGTGGGACTGTGTTTAAATATTTCTCGTCTAGTCTAGTAAAATACCAGTGAGATAAAGTTTCTTAGCGTTAACATTTTTATAATAACGCTGCACAGATTCACTATTAATCTCAAGCTCGATGTGTTGTTATTAAATCTTGTAAGAGCGGACGATGTCGCCCGACGTAATATTAATGGAAGTGTATCACAGGAGCCATTAGATACATAATTAACATCAATCGTGTGCGATAGTGAAAAAAAAATATTCTACAGCTCTCCGGAGGTGGAGCGGCGCTCGAGTCACTCAATCTACGAATAAAAACGTTATTAAAGATTGATCGCCGCGAGGAAGTATCATTAATATTATTCAATTAATAAAATGTAATTTCGCGCGGTAAAATGCTCACCCCGTCGAAGAAAAAGCAATTAGTGGCTAGATTGCAATCCGTCAAAACAACTGCGTCGAATGTAAAAAAGAGAAGCATTCATTAAAAATAGAAATCGCGAGGGGTGAATATGTAAGAAGTTTTTTTTGCATAAGACGGAGGCGCCCCCGTTTTTTAAGCTTTTTTTTGTCGTTGAAATGGAACTATCTGGGTGCAACATAAGCTGGTTTTCGTCACACTAGCCGAGAGTTTGTATTGGTGTATTTTTTTAATTGTGCCAGTAATGACTGTTGTTATGGTTTTATAACTCCGTAATGAACAAAGTAGCGCGGTGACATTTGCATGTGATTGCGAACAATTTTTTTCGTCGACACTTTAGCTGGTGAAGTTTTTTCGACTGTTTTTTGTAGACGGTTTATGGCTTTATTTAGAGTTTGTGGTTAAACATTTCAGCAGCTCCTTGTTTATAGCTAAGGGGTGGTTTATTGTTCTTTTTAAGTGTTTTTATTTGGCGTGGCACGGAAAATTTGCACTTTGGCTGTGGTTGATTTTATAACATGGTAACTTTCAATAGTTTAAGTACATTTTTGAGATTTCTCTTGGTAGGTTTTTGAACTTGGCATGTTAAGTTACCGCTTACGTACAAACCGGGGCAGTAACTAGCGTTAGGTAGCTATCAATCAAATGATTTGGCGATACGAATAGATAATAAAGGTCGATCGTCTGACGTGCCTACAGAGTCGATTTGGTATTAGCAGTCATTAAATTGGAAATAACGCTGTATCGGCGATACACCGCCTTTCTTTTATAAATATCTCTCACGTGATCCCCGTGCCGTGTCGTGTCACGAACCTCACTGAATCCATGGAAATATTCAAATGGCGATATAAAAAAGACAAGTTAGGTAGCATTTAAAAAGCATGTTTGTTTAGCGACGAATCGCTTCTAGACATGACACACGGCGGTGCACCGCGCATCCGAAAGGCGAGCCGGATTTTCAGTGCATATAAACACATTTCTATCCGAATAAAAATAAAGATCAGTTTACTATATCTAAACTGAAAATGTTATGGTAAATTGCATTTTTTCTTTTCAATATGAAATTGATCTGAAAATGTTAAACGATAACGAGTAGGTTGGGTTGGGTTTCGCTATTTATTTATACTCAAAAGTCGTGTCTCGTTTCTAACAAGAAATCTTCTGATAAGAAACAATGTCATTATAAATTGTATTGCTTGATACAGTACCTACAATTTGATTTCTCTGCGATGTCGACATGCTTATAGATAATAACGTCTCGCTAATAAGCTTTTAGAAATAATCATTATACTACATTTATATTTAGCATGTAGTTGAAGTCCGCCAACGTTATGTTAAATCTCATTAAGTAAACTAAGTTACATTGTAGTTAAGCTAAAAAGTACGCTAGAGTTGTTGTATGTAAGTGAAAATAAACTATTACAGAACACCTGATACGTTAATTACGATACCATTATCGTCTTATACTATCGCATCGTTCACTATCGTGACCTATCTATATCTAGATTCCGTAAAAGTACAATCTAGATCTCTAAAATAGGCCTATTTTCAGCAGTTGACTTAAACGGGCTGATGAGAAAGACTTCTTAATTTTACAATTTATTTGTAGCACCAGGTTGACACGGGTTCGCACGGATCTGTGTATGCATTACGGAATATTTTTTTTTAATGGAACGTAGACTATAGCCATTTAGAATAATTTAGTGTAAGAATTTGTGTCATCAGATCATTAGCTTTTAGTGGACTACTTATAAGCGAACGACGCACGCTTCTACTATATATAAGAAGAAAAGTTATTTGATAATTTATTTAATGGAATCACAAAAACTTTTTACTAAGATTCAAAAAAAAGATTTATTTTATGGTTCCAAAAACTTTATTTATAAATATCTTAAAAAGTTTTTAAATTGAGTTTTTTAACACTTGTGTGTGATAGTCCAATAAGTTTTGAAATGTAGAGCACGCGATTTCTTTTAAAACTGAAAACTAGAATAACTCACAAAGATTAAATATTCATTCACATTTTATTGATGTGATCGCAATACGTATAGATAAAAAACGTTCATATAAATATTATTTTGTACGACGTCCTTGTGACTCAGTGGTTATCTCATATGTCTGTCTACTGAGTCCAGGTTTAGAATGACCAAAGCCGTGGAGCTCGAGAGATATAAATTATTGCGTTCTCAATTTTTTTTTATTGTCATTGAAATACATAAGAGAACTTTCTGTTTAGCATTTTTTAACCAAAAGCGATCCGTATTTTGTTTTTAATACTGCAAAGGCAGAGGCGCCTTTAGGGATAGAACATGGATCTGGTCATAATTGGTCACACGCGTTTTATCCGACGCGCACCCCGTTTACTTGACACAGTTATGTATTAACAGAACGCTATAAAGCACATTTCAACGCTATGCTATTTAAATTAAACATTTATGAATATTCATATAAATCAACATTATCAACGAACAATGACGCATTTATCGGATTGCAATTTATTTGCTTATTTATTGAAATTTGTTACGGGTGTTAATAATATTATATGTTAGCCATTTTATGTGTTATCGTTATTTCTCTTTCTATACGTTGTTCACATATTGTTAGAAAGAGATGAATGCCTTGAACCGAGCTCCGTTATTTTTTTATAATCAGAATGGAAGTCATTGATAGGTTTTTTTAATAGCTTTAAAAAAATGGCGACAATAGTGCAGAGTCGATACGACAGAATTATTTATTGCTCCTCGTAAATCGCAGTCGAAATTAAATTGATTCTAAATCCTTTTTAACATTCCCTCTATAATGATCTCCTTAATGTTTCCAGTAATTGCTATAAATCAATTTCAATTTATTTCGGTGATTGTACATTAGTATAAATTTAGTTGCACATACGTTATTAGAAAAAACTTTAATTATGCTTCGTAAGAAGATTTTGCAGATATATTTTAGATTTTAAAGGAATTTCACAATTGTTCTTTGTTCAAACAAAGAACCTCTTTAGAGAAACAAAGCGGCTAAATATAAAAATCTTGAAAAACACAAAAGAATCCGCTAGTTATATGTAACCGCACTGTTCCAAGGTGCCAAAGACAATGATAATTGTTCCAAGTGAAATATAGTATTGCCCCCGACAAAAGGACGATGGAGAAAAAAAAGTTTCATTTTTCATTGTAAGGCTAAGGCCATTCACTACAGGTGGAGCGACGCGGGGTGGGCACGGACAATGGATTGTGTCAATGGACGATACTAATATTTTTTTAAGTGAAAAAAAAAATCGTATTGAGGATTGAGGGAGCGGTTATTAATTACCTACATGCAAAGACACGGTCAATTCGCTGGGCGGGATGACATGGCGATGGTTGATACTATTTATAGTAAAGTAGCAGACATCTCACTGATGGCGGAGGGCCTCCTCTAAATGTATTTGAGCGGGATTTGCAGCAGGAAAGGGTCCGCCACTTAATTTTTGGTCTGACTTTTTCCCTGAGCAGTAGGCTACTACACTAACTACATGGAAATTACAACTTATGAATAGAGAGCATATTGTCAATTTAAAAAATATAAAAACTAAATCAAAACAATAAAACCTTATTAACATATAATTAGTTAAAAAGAGCATCTGCCACAATTCTCATCGGGGTGTCGTGAGAGTCGACGAATGGGAAGACTTGGTAATCTCATGGCGCCCGATAGATGTTGGTTTAACCAACTCACAATGCCAGACCGAAAATACATAATAAGCAAATAGGCAACTAAAATACAACACAATAGGCATTTGGTACTGACATCGATCGTGGCGATAATGGCAATTCGGAACATAGATGCTGAACACAGACCTTTCCCATGTGTAAGTGGACCTTTTAAATGTTGATGAAGAACAAAGAAGTAAATAATTATATTTAGGCGAAAATTTATCAAATGCTCTTTAAATTTTTAAAAAAGAAGAAATAAATATATTTTATAGTAAATTTTTATTTATTGTAATAACTTATTAGGCATAAACAAAGAAAAAAAAATATGATTTTGTACACCTATACACAAGCAAGAGGATTATCAGAACAAGCTATTTATTAAAATCGACAGCTGCAGTGCGCGTATCCGAACGCAACGCCAGTAACAAAACGCATCCCTTGATGAACAAGATAAAAGAATAACATGCGTGAATACACGCGAATTTGTCACATTCAATTTCCTTATTTTACGTTGTTTTTCATATTGCTTGCTAGCAACTTTTATGGTAGAACATCTGTGTTCTCGTATGCCTATCTATATGTTAGTGCCGTTTGTCTCAGTAATAACATATTTTAATTAAAAGGAAAGATGAGTACTTTATTAGCTTAGTTTTTCTCAAGTGTGTCTGTGTTCTAAAAATGTAAGCCTGTTAAATATTTGAAATAAATAATAGTTTCCGAATAAAAAAATCATCTAATAAGAAATCATCTTTGGGGGAGGCCTATGTTCAGCAGTGGACTATTGTAGGCTGAAATGATGATGATGATGATGATGAAACATCATTAATTAAAAAAACATACTTATGTACTGGTACCTACCCTTCAATGCCTAAGTGTCGTCTGGGTAGGTATCATACTCTTACGCATGTCTGGCGCCAAACAGCAGTGTACCAACTATTATGTTCTGGGTTGAAAGTTATAGAGAGCCAGTTTAATTACGAGCTGTGAGGCATTCATTCCACTCCGGAGTGACAACGCATCTGTGACCTTCTTCGATTAAAGTTCTTTACAGGTGTCTTTGCGCTGGAGTAGTCAGTTACCAGCTTTGGTTTTGTTAGCTGGTTTTCACCTCAATCTAATAAAAAAATGTTAAAAGTTTTGTCTAAATCCTGTATATGCTAAAACAGAAACCAAAATTTAGAAAAGGTCACGCGCCATTACAAACAAAAAAAACTAGAAAACTAGTTGTTTTTAAATAGCTACCACTCTTTTGCTTAGAATTTACACTCGCTTTTTGTAGCCACGCATTTCAGTCGAAAGACTACAAAGGTGCTGTGTTTTCTTTTTTTTATATAAAAAGAACGGTAATCCAAAAACAAAGGTAGATTTACGTCACGGTTCTAAAATAAAAATCAACGTTTGTTAGAGGATTATGTCCCACGGGGTAGACCACAGTAACTGTTAGTAGACAATAGTTTCAGGTAGCTGTTTCTACTCACAAAAATATTTTGGACAATTGCGCTTATTAAACAACAAGGTTATAGAAAATTAAACTTTAGTTATGTAATATTAAAGGTTATCTATGTGTGTACATTCCTTCGCTGCACTTCACTAGCACAATACGCCTTTAACTGGTCGGCTATTCTGTAATTGTTAGACGAATTGTGCTAAAGTAATATTAGCCTTACACAATACCACATTTCATTAGATTAGCTTTCTTAATATTTATGTATGTATATATTCACGCGTTGTTCCCAACGGGGTAGGCAGATACAATCTTCTTTCACTTGCTACGGTCCTGACATACGTCTTTCGCTTCTCCGACTTTCATCAATCTTCGCATGCATACTCGTTGGTTTAGAGTACTCTTGACCTGGCCTTTTTTCAGAACGTCTCCGATTTGATCGTGAAATGTTCGCCTAGGTCTTCCTCTCCCGACTCTACCATTTACATATATTAGAAATTAATTATTATATTAATTATCAATTACCATTTCTTACTATATATATTAGAAATATAGATGAATTCAGGATATCAAAGCATACTGGACAACAAAGGTAATAAACAAAAAAAATTAAGGTTATGTCATTTATGTTTTAGGTGTAATTAAATATTTTTCAATATCTTATTAATTAATTTTTATTGATATTGAATATCTTTTTACATATAATATTTATTTGTATAATTATTTTCACCAAGTAATACCACTTAATCGTGGCATAACTGTGTTTGAGAATTTATCACGTCATGCTCCAAGGCTATCGTAAAAGTCGAGTAAGGGAAATGTCAGAAAAAAATCGATGAACAATCTTCGGTGATAGGGGACGGAAGCAACATACTATGATGCGAGGGGTTTGGTTCTGTGATGTGCTCGTCGATGAAGGCAAATCTTCCTATTGCTATTTGGTTTCTCAAATTTTAAAGCAAAGATAGATAATCACGTATGTTAAACTTGTCTCCGTACAAAACAAACAGGATACTGGAATGAAGATCGTAAAAATAAAATCAATAATCACCTGGAGGACTTAATTCCGCGAAACTGTTTGCTCTAGATAACGTTTGTTCAGAAGATGTTAGCTTAACATATCTCCACCAATAGCCATGCAAACACTGGCCAATAACCGCCATATAAATTATGAACGAAAATCCTATCTTTTAAGACAGGGTAAAAATGGAAACAAACTATTGACGCGACTTCGGCAAACCGAGATAAAATAAATATTTTAGGGTGGGCTCGCCCTAAACAAACACGGTCTGGATTTGCTGACCGTCGATATCTTTTCAATTTAACACGCCGAAATTTCATCACTTGCGCGTTTATACGGAAATATCCTTTATAACAAGCGCGAATGGACCGAAATTCAGGGGAGATACATTAAAATATTATTACATTTCGGTATTTTGATCTAGTGGAAGAAGACAAGCCGATATCAAATTAGATTGTGGTATATTTTTTTCGTGGTTACCTAAACAAGCCCATTCGTTCTATTTCTCTAAAAGAAAATTTTAAGCCTATTGAGTTAGTATAATGATAAAGACCGTGGTCGGCGATCCTTGGGTTTCGTAAAAGTTGTCTAGCGAAATGCAAGAAAAACTTCATAGCTTCCGCCGGATGGCATTGCCATCATCATTACAGCCTATCAGAAGTTCACTGCTGAACATAGGCCTCCCCTAAAGATTGCCACAAACCACGATTCTCTGCCACCTGCATTCATCGTTGCGGGAACATTGCACAATGTTCCCGCAACGTCACTTCTATTGCCTGTACGTGGTTGCCACTCGAGAACCTTTTTTTGTCCAACGTTTCTCAGTTCTGCGGCCAGCACATTGCCACTTCAGCTTGCCGACCCTAATGGCTATGTCGGTTACCCTAGTTCTGATGCGGATATTATCGTTGCAGACTCTATCGCGCAGAGAAACACCGAATATAGCCCTTTCCAAAGCTCACTGAGTAATTTTGATCTTTCTCATACGGCCAACAGTGGAGAACCAAGTTTCAAGTATACATATTACGTAAAAAATATTTTTGTTTTCTCGTATGACACGTAAAATTTCTCTTTAATTTTTATGTACCTATATTATTTAAGTTTTAGCTCAATAAGTTGTAACCACTTATGGAAACATCTCATCGTCAACATTAAAACAGTCCACGGCTGGACTATGCTGCTTATAGCCTGTCCAAATTGGAGGAATTTGCCGAAGTTACGACGCTGGGCAATCGCAGAACTTCGCTCTTCGCACCAGAAATCAGACCGGTGACGGCTAGTAGTGTATAAACACTATCGGTCTCACTTGTTTTAGTTAAAATAAGGTAATTCCACCGTATGCCGGAAGTAAGGAGATTTGTCTAACATTACACTTAATGAACTTTTACCATACCTACCGGTAGTGCTCTGCTAATTTTAGTCACTGTGACGCACAACGGCGCACAAAATTTGGCTGTGAAATAAATTAACAGTAGTATAGGTGGCACGGGACTAAAAATACAAACTTTGTATCCGGAAAGTCATTATTTGGCTTATAGGTTAAACCAGATAAAGCATCTCCTGTAAATAAAGATCCGGTCTTATAATTAATACCTGCGCGACTTACCCGCGCTCGGAGCAGCGCAGGCGCACTTATCGCGCAACTTATCAAAAGCCCGCAATATTTCTTCATTAACGACGTGGCAAGGAGTGCAACTCATCATCTTATTGCAACTGATATAGATTCCAACTAAGCCGTCCGTTGTGCCTACGAAAGTATAAAATTACCCACGCCCAAGACGTTTATTATTTTGGACCAAAAATATGTAATTATAAAATAAAATTTTGAGGATATTAAGTACTAAAGGACAAGTAAAGTTTTTTGTTGATATCCTCGTGATCGTTACTGATTACAGCGGCATCGTCTGGTAAGTGACCAGAAGCTGTTTCCCGAGCAGGGTATATTAGAATGCCGTAAGTATTATCACAAACATTGAGGTACTCACTCGTTTTCACCTTGATTGAACCATAATGCGATAAAATTGGACGAAGAGTCACATGAAATGTTACAGTCAATATTGTCGCAGGGAAATAAATATTGATATTCGGTTTCTAAACTCATGAATTAGGTAATCTCATTGCTGTACCGCGCTATCGTCATGATGTTCTTAATAAATTGTCGACCTTTTGAAAATTTTCTAGATAACCAAGAGATAATTTTGATTATATCTCTTACTTAAAATGAGTAAGCGAACAGAAATAGTCAATATCTTTAAGTATAAATAAAAATATTTTTAAATATGTTGCTAAACACATCTTGTTATGGAACCAAAAAAACATTAAGCATGAAATCCCAAAGATTCCTGTATATCTATGTATCAATTAATCAAATAGTATGACAGCATTCAACGAACATAATTTAACAAAAATTGTAAAGAGCATTGTGTTCCATAATTAATGAAGCAAAAGGCTTTCTCGGTAACAAAATATTCCCGATCTTAGATTCGGATCGTCAGTACTTGTCTCTTTGTGCGACATTCTTCTTCGCCCAGGTGTTCGTATAATTACATTGGATGGTGTGCGAAAGAGATAGCTAAATTTAAAGGAATTAACGTGTGGAAGAACGACAAGAGCGGCCCTTGCGTTGATTGATAACTGTGACAAAAACGTAGCAGATGAAAAATAATAATTATTAGAATCTTTTGTTAGACGCGTATGAACCTATACAGGGGTGCGTTCACAATTAGGAGAATGAATATTTATCTTTTAGAAATAAAAGAGATACCGAACGTTTTACTAGATAAACCGACTATTTTTAATTTCATTCCATTTATAGTTAAAGTATTCTTACCGAGCTTGCTGAGTTTCAAAATTGAAAAGAAAAAAATTAATTTGTGCATTGTATTTTCAAGTATTGCATTGTTTGACCTCATGACCAGCGAACCTTGGTACTTAGGTAACAAAATGTATTACCAAATGAATTCCAACATAAACTAACATTTCTTTGTTCATTAATTAGAGTACAATATCGCCAACCCTGACACGACGCATCGCAAGCCGGCTGTGCAGTTCGTATTCAAGGTTAGACAATAAGCTGCAAGCTCGCGCAGGTAGATATGGAACGACAAACAATATTTGCATGTGTTAAAATTCTGTTCAAAACGTAATCACTCTTAAAAGTATGGTGTTAGGGGTTCTCACGATAATACTAGACAGTTTTTGATCGCAAATAATTTGTACAGGTGTACTTGCATTTTTTTTAATTTTCATTAGCTAAGTTCGCGCTTTATGGATCACGATCGAGGGTCGGACGGACGTGTCTTATTGTTTCGTCAAATACATGAGAAACTTTGTCAATAAAGCTGGGTGGCTCGTTTTTTTTTCGATTTCGGCTTACTTTGATTTGGAATTTGAATTCCTTTAAAGCGTCCATTGGAGTAGAGATTTAACATTTTGCAATAGGTAACAAAGTTCAACATTTTAATTTTAATATCAGAAGAGTAACAATAAATGGCAACTGAGACTGCTTTCTAAATGAAAACAATGAAGTCAATATGATACTAATTTTTGATACTGAAAGTCTGACTGTTGTATATAATGAAAAAGAATATTAAATACTGGTGTTATTACTAATTATATACGGTCTATCTTAATAAATTAAAATAAATTTTATTTACTGGTATTGTATAATGTAACGGATTGATCTTTAAATCATCTATATAATAAGAACTTCTACACATGCTATTACAAAATGCTACAGTCTTAGTATTTTCTTCAGCCAATGAACAGTCCACTGCTGGGCATAGGTTTATTCCAATGAGAGGATTTGCCATAATCGCCACACCACGTTACACTTAGCACGAGGCTTACTTGACTTTTACGACTACGTCGGGATAAGATTAGGTAACAGAATCTCATAATATGTTGGAGTTATTCTTCTAGTCGATTTTAACCACATTTATCTGCTTAGTTAAAGGGAAGATCCGTTTAACTAAACAGAGGCTGTCATTAGCGAAAAACATACAGGGTTATTTAATAAATGTATATTGTGTGTTTCATACCATAACATATCTAATTTGAAAATAGAAATGTTTTATATACAAAAAATTATGGAGATTGAATATTAGTATACTTAATAGTTTCAAAACAGGGGTAGTTCTCCCTAAATAAAATGTACAATGACATACAGATTTGCCATAATTTACGTGACAAGAATACCAAATTCAAAAACGAACAAGTTTTATTGTAAGCATATATTGGTTTCGTGTAGAATTATAATCAAAGACCCGCTGGTCAAGGGACAGTTATACTGACGCTCGTTAATATGCAAGTATTTGAAGTTTACATATACCCAGGTATGTTTCTTTATTGGGGCCCGAAGCTTCCAATTCTCATAAAGAATCTACAAAGATAATCCCTTGTTTTAAACATATCAGACGGGAATGAGTAACATTCCCCTGTCATTGATGTGTACGAACGGAATCTTAATTAAGCATTATACAGACACAGGCGTAGCAAACCCGTTGCGGTGTCTTAGCAACAGAGAATAGATTATCGAATATTGTTGTGGTTATAGTAATAATTACAGACTGTGTTTGTTTAATTTTTAATACATTTTATTTATTCAAAATTAAACAAATACAGTCTCGAAATACGTTATCGAAACTAAAACGTTACGTACGTTATGTGTATTTGCTAGACAAACAAAAAATACAAAAACAATTAATGTACCTAGTTGCTTCCACCTGCGCTTTGTCGGCATCTTCAAAGCTGTTATTCGTTGGAAATGAAAATGTTTAGCAAATTATTGTTAATTATCCTTTGAGGCTCCGAAATGTAAACCGCATTTTTTGCTATGACAATGGGCATGTATTAACGAATGCGTCACTAAAAAGTTCACGATGCGTTAAGGAGTAAAGTGCAAATGTAACAGAATACCGATTCTGCGAACCAGTAAACTAAATTAATTAAGAATGATAAAGTAAAATTTACACAGTTTTACTGTCCAAAGATATTTTTACCACAATAGCCTATCGACTCTAGTTCGTTACAGTAACTATTCGCAGGATTAATTACCTCCGCCATGGGACTTTATCTTCACGCCCGATCGATACAGAATTAATCAATTTAATCTAATTAAAAGTATTACATGTTTTTTGTTCGACAACGAAACAAGAAGAGGTATTAGAAGATGGAATAGTAGAGATTAGGAGGTGAGGTTGTACCGGCGGGTCACCGATCATATCTGGACGCGGTACGTCAAACCGTCCATCCAACGTCGGAGGCTCTCTACAAATTATTTATACAGTCTAATTTAATTTAAGTCTCCTGACCTTTTGATGCTGCACTTAGCTCTGGAAAAAACCTCTCAAATCGTTCCACGTGACTCATGCAACATTCATAACTCTGATTGTATTACGTTAGGGATCACATTAAGCATTAGTTACTGTACGCTTACGGCGATCGCTTCTAGTATTTCTCGGTATTCTAAATAAGCGTTCCGATTATCTTGAGTGGCAAATGAATTACAAACATCAGATTCGGTCCGTGTTGAATTGTTTTCTGTGGTTGCGTCATTTACGGAAATTTTTACGTAAGGATTGATCACTTTCTATAGATATATATTCCAAATAGATCTGACGTGATTTTCTTGATTTTAAATAGGTTCTGTGTAGGAAAAGGGAATGTTTATAATTCTAGCTGAAAGGATGTGCGACGGCGCGGGCGGCCTTGCACCGCGTCTCGCCACGCAGTCTACGGCGGAAGTTTACGAGCGCACGCCAGCCACTTTTATGAGCTACCTCACATCGAAGCCTCCTCGCAGCCTCCCATTCACTCCGCAACAAATATATTTTTTATAGCTCTGTCACTTGGGTAATTTATTGACAATGAACGCACGTGCATTTCTATTAATATTTTATGTGATAAGAGTTTTTATGCGACTGCGGCCACACGAGTGCGCCATTGTTAAGTCCGGCAAGCAGCTTGTTTTATGTTCACTCTGGAAGCCCACTTAATTGATGTTATTCAAATTAATCGTGATAGGTCGCTCTGGCTCCATGGCGGCGCTCGCTAACTACGCTTTATTTCTGAAAGGCAGGTTGATATTGAAAGCGCACCAAAAATGAGTAGAATGTTTATTTATACTGTATGTGCCCCTTTGGAATATAAACTAGGAATTTGAAAGCAGATCAAGTTGATTGTGTAATATGAATTACGGCTTACACAAAAAAAAATATCTCACGAGACAAGCAAAGAAACATAGTTTACTATAACTCAAAAAATGCATTTGCTTCATTTCATTCATAATGCATTCAAGTCGCGTAAACGATGTTGCGTATGTCGAAATTGCAAATTCTGATAATAATTTAAAAGACAATGAGAGTGTCTGGCTAATTGTAGTTTTTAATGTTAATCGAGTGATCGGCTGACAGACAGCCGGCCCATAAAGCATCCTGGCTGTCGCCGTAAAAGTCGTGTGCGGTTTTTCTTCGTCTGACTCGCTGCCTTTCGAAGTTATATCCCAAATAACGACAGTTCTTCTCCTGCTCTGGTACCGTTTTCCATTTACGCAATCTTTCGACTTTGGAACAAAAACAAATTACTTAATACAGGAATAATTTCGGTCTATATTAATCATTTGTGCTTGCTCAATCTGGGGGCTATCCGTTAAAAGTACGTGGGATTTAAATTTTAATAATTAAAATACATAAACCAAAATTACATAGACTATTGATTGGGAGCAGCATCTCTAATGCGAGGCTACCGACACTGCGTACATTATTCCGCCCACGCAGTGTGGTGAGTATGGGCAAACCTTCCATGCATGACAGCTTTTGTTGGCGTTTTCGTGGAATGGGTAAATCAAGCAGGGGAATTATACAGGCTAATGAAATTCAATGCAACTAAATAGAGATTAAGCAGCTGCATTATAGCTCTATGTATCTCTCAGCTCAGCTAAAACTAGCATAAAATATTAGAATAATACTAATGTTTTCGTATGGTGAATATGAATCGGAGACTCATTTATTGGTAACGTGGCATTTTATCTTAGTCCTTACGGGTCAAAGGATATTGTTTTTTGGATCTTAATCGAGGTTCGAAGTAGGTGTATTTGTCACAGCGACCACTTATCTTCAGTGTGGACTGTGTGTTCGTTTGTTGTTCTCATTGGTCTCAGAAGACTTTTTTTTATTGGAATGTTGTAAAAATGAGCTGACAGTCCACCTGATGGTCAGTCGCCATTGCAGACCATTGACACCTCCAAACAACCTCAGGTCCGTTGTCATTCTTGAGGAACACAACATTTTTGATAACTGCGTTTTCATTTCTCGTTCAATTAGAATAATATTACGTTTTATTTCATAAATGAATTTAGAAACAAAAGAAATATTATTTTTAAATCAGATTACCTTTCTCTCCCGCAACTAACATCACTGTATTGGTCGACACAACGGCAAGCTCTGGTCAACAGCGGTCGGTCCTCGTAAATAATGCCCGACAAAGTACTCATGGCACTCGGTGTGCTATATAATTATCAGTTATATCCGTTATAGGCCCTAACTCATACGGGCCCGCTTCCAGAACAATGCGCGCGATGTTTGGCACCTAATGGTCTCGTTGATTGAGCCTCCGCAATAATGTTGCGGCTTGCGCGCCTGCCTCACTCGCTGCATACATATGTGTGAGTTGTGCGTATGACGGCCATTTTAAATTTATGTTTAAATTTTTTTTTAAATGTTTAGTTTTTATTTGTAAAGGAAAAAGATGTAGCCACGTACACCCCTGGGATAAAGTAGTGAATCGATACTGTCACCTGATGTTATTTAAAAAAATATATTAAAAATAGTCACTACAAATTTCGTGATATTTAGCAACCTAGCCATTAAGCTAAAAGAGATTAACTAAAGGTAAATTGACATTTTCCCAACAGCTGATAATTATTGGAATGTGCGTGTGGTGATAATTATTTAATTCGCGGGACTTTATTTCATGAATTATTATTTCTTACAAAGCTTTATGTTTGCTGAGTAATTAGAGTTTATTGTTTGTGAAATTTAAAGTGCAATGACAAGATACTGATACAGGTTAAGGATTTCTTTCATGCATTAACACTTACTTTCGGTTTTATCAGTTCAGTACTGGAACTTACCTGTAAAGGAATAATTAAAATTAGATGCAAAATTAAAGCAGGTTCTTAAATATATTCATGTGTATATAAATATAATCAGATAATCGTTTAATGTTATATCGTAATATAAAATTAAACGATTGTAAAGTAAAAAAATTGCTACCTTTAAATAGGGAGGAGGCCTGCAGCTGAGCCAAGATCTCCTCTTGCAGAGGGTTTTAGAGCGAGGAAGAGTCCGTCATGGTGCTACAATGCGGGTTTGGGCGACTTTATATTTGTTAAGTTTTCCCAAATACAAATCTCTGCTTTCTCTACCTACTCTACCTGTCTCCTAAATGGATGAAAGGCGTGAGATACTTATTCGTAGTCTCAGATACATCGTCAACATGCAGCCCAGGTACCGGCAGCAACGTCTACCACGCACTTGGTTCTAACTTCGTCAGAGAGGTCTCCCAACTTCAGTGAGAGACTTCCCGACGTCTGTCTTTTTAATTGTGAATAGATCAATGGTTGGCTAACCTATTTTAAGGCGTATTATTAAAATAAAATATTGTAATTTGGTGATATTTAAAAACTTTGGTCAGTTTTATTTTACCTATTATGTTATTAATACATTCTTCGTTTGAATTCTATTTACTTATTTTATACAATGACGAAAAAGATAAAATAATAGTTTATCTTATTTTAATCATAGTCTTATTTAATAATAACATTGGTATTTGACTTATAGCCACATTATTTTCTCGTTCCACTCCATGACATCGATACAAATTGATTATAGATAGAGTCGTTTGTGCTTCAGAAAGGTGTAAGAGGGAGTCAGTGCAAATAAGGCTGGCCATATACAACTTATTTTAATTTAATCTGGAAATTAATAAATTTAAATCGTTTGTAATTCTTGTAGCAGTTTGGGTATCGTATACGGTAAAGTTGACACTTTTAAATCACTTATTTAGTAAGGTTTTTAGGATATCTAAAACTATTGCTTATTTTTTTGTTTGAATGTTCTTCTACAATAAAATGAAAATGACAAAATGCTTTAGAAAAATTTGCAAATACCCGAGCGTGGTCATTAAGCGCTTTTGATTCTTTATTATCTGCTTGGTACCGAACTTAGATAGGGTCTGGAAGGAGAATGTAAGGGAGTAAGAAATGTTCAAGATAAAATGTCGTGTACAGAATCGTGTGCGCGAATCCTTAGCGCGAAGCAATCGACACGTTGAGCATCGCTAGCGAATTCCATCGCTTTTTCACTAGATTCCCGCGCGCCGTCCTCCTCCTCTAATTACACTTAATTTCTGCTTCGTGCCTCTTTAAATACAACCCAACGTGTTTCAAATTGCGGTAGAATACAAGCAAAGGCCACGTTAATGTTCAGTTCAACGATGGATTGAGAACTGATTATAAATAGCGCGTTTATTGTGATTTGTATGTTTTATAAGCATTATTTCTATTTTAGGTGTGGTAACTGAACATCTTATACTTAATTTTGTGAAAGATTTAAACGCTTCAGGATATTAGAAGTTCTTTTGTGAGAAACGATAATTGGCAAATATCTACGTATACATCAGGGGTCGATAGATTGACTACCTGTCATGACAGAGTGGGTACTCCAGATGCCAAGGAATAATCCCGATGTTCGTTGAGAGTTGGAAAATTAACCTATGCATACACTTGAAGAAATTACATGAGTGAGAAGTGGGCATGTATGTACACGTGTTTTAATAGTTCAATTACCCAATGTGAGCCTGGCAGTTCAGCGTTGAACGTTTTCATTTCCCTATTATACGCGAGTGCCACTAATTCCTAACAACTTGTGAAGAACATAATCTCTAAAAAAGTTAAAGATTTATTTGAAAGCATGGAAAATATGAAAAGAAAACATTATGTTCAAGAATGTGAAGTTTCGGAAATATATAATGTTCTCTATTCTGCACAGAACCAGAGTAGTAGACAATGTTTTTTTAATTTTTACACATAAAGAAAGAAAGCTTGGTAATTGTGGGCTGTTAATAATCTTTATTAGTATTACTATTGAAAGTTCTGAGTGGGCTTGATTGGCTTATGCTTTAGCATGATTAAGATGTAATCAGCGTCCGTCTGTAAATGCCGTCACAATCTACAATGCAATGCCTTCACTACCTCCGCTATTTGTCATTTACTCCGCGCCAGTTTTTGCTGTTGCATTATCTCACATTAATTGCAGCTCATATTCACGCTTCGTGTTATGAACGCTGTTGTTTAATAGTCTCTGAAACAGGAATGCGGTTATAATTTGTAATGAGGTGCGATCGTGAGATACTACACTATACTTCGCTTGTGATAGGTTCGGCTCGTTAACATCCCATGCTTCCTTTCCAAGCTATTCGTTTCCAGATTTTTTCGACGACTTCTTTTTTTGATGTAATTATCAGTTTTTCATAATATTTATTTTATTCTATTATTTAGATAAGAATTATAATTAAATTATCAATTGTGATATTTATATAGATGTATAAATATATTTACTTTTAATTCTCTTAAATGTTCTTGAAGCAATTGGAATGCAAAAATACTATTTTTAGTTATTAAATAAGGTTGTTATTGCAATATGTTTGAAAGAAGTACACAATCGTTAGCATGTTTCCGTTATTTAGTCAGGCTTAATACATCAATATCAATTACCGACAAAAAGCAAATCGGAAAATAAAAAAAATCACGTCACGAAGTCGTTCCGTTACACCGTTGACACGGCGTGGCACCTCAGAACAACCTTTGTACTCTTGTACCGCGGCAACGACCACCCGATAAGAATAGTGAGTGGAATTCCACGAGCGCGCTTCGATTATATTCTTAGGTGAAAATAAAAGGTTGTTTATGAAGCTCGAGAAGGCGACATGACAATAGACGACGGTGATGGACCAAGACTCTGCTAGTTTAGCATCGAACGATCCACGCACGCAACAGTCCGATGCAAAATCGAATTTACTCTTGAAGATTTAGAGTTCATTAATTGGAAAACAACAGGAAAACATGTGACTTTAGAAAGATACTTATGAAAAGTGGGGACGTGATGTGTGAAAGAGAGCAAACATCGGGAGCGAGAGAGAGAGGGAGCTTCGGCGAGGGTCACAGGCGTGATGTCAGGTCAGCCACTTTTGCACCTCGCCGTAACAACGCGTCTCAAATTATTATGGACGTTTGATAAGTGTTGTGAGATTGTTGCGTCTTGGTACTTTATGATGTTAATTAAGTGTTTACCTTTGCTATATATATATAGGTCATTGACACTTCTCTGGTGATTCTTCGGTTTTAGAAAACGCAAAGTTTACTTTAAGTAATTGTTATTTTTGCACATTAAATGAAACATGTTCACGAAAATTTGAAGTTGGTTCTTGGTTATTGAATTTATTTTAAATATTTCATCTGAGGCACACTGATTAGATAAATACTAAAATTTTTGCATGCTAAGAAACATTCTCTGAAATAGCAACAATAAAATAACGTTGGTTTAATAACGATTTATAGCAATAAAAGCAGTTATGACGCCCACCAATAAACCTCCTGAAACTCTTTGCGTTTTAAAATAGCTCTAGATTAAGGATAAAAGACTTGAGCAGCTTGAATCTCTTTGCGTCGGTCGCTTAATGCGTCTTAATGTGTATTTTATGATTGTTACATAAGACGCTAACAGTTTTACATCGGTCTAAGCGATTTCTATCTGGAGTTATTAAATCCACTGATGTACCGGAACATCGAATTATGAATAAGAGATAAATCAACGGGGGCGGTCGTAAAACTGTTTATATTTTGTTCTGGCGGTCGGTGCGATTACTCTTTTAAATTGCCCCAGATCTGGGCCTGTGCAAACATGATGATATGGCTATTTTGTTGCGTAGGTAATCTGCATTAGTCGTAAAACGGAGTTTACTGATCACTAAGAAGCAAATGCTTTGCTTATGTTGCCTTACCAATGCGAGCCGAATAATATAACTACAGACTCGATCGGAACATAGAAATACAAGTTTATAACAAAACACTGTTTTCGTAACTGATAACAAAATGTCACCCACAAGTGGTGAAATATAACCATTTAGTGTCGTATAGGTGTTCATGGTAATTATTTATCGTTGAACATTATTAATACTAGAATTTGAAACTATTTATTAGAATGTACGCTTTGTCATACAATTTCATGAAAAAGTACTCGAACAAAACACTCCAACTAAGCATCACAGCTTGTATCGGTAGTTGTACACAACAATAGTCGAATTTCGGGCTCGAACCGCCAACGTCATGTTGCGCAGTTCGCACCCTGACCCATTAGGCTATTGGCAATCTTGTTATTCAGTCACTTAGTGATACATTTTTTATATGATATTGGCTTCAAGAGGATGTGTGAGCCAGTTAAAAATATTAATAAAATATTTATTTTTTAAATATCGAAAACAAATGTGTGGCCACATTAAGTTTTTTAACATATCGTGTATCCAAGCACTTAAAGGTAATGTAAAATTTAGTGGCAATTGAATGGCGGTGATAGTATATCGCAAACACATTACCGCTTAATGAAACATTATGAAAGGCACGTATTAATGTAAGGGGCGAAGCAACGTCGATATGATAAATGCCCCGCGAATGACTGGCAAAGTCCCGGCTTCGATTCCCGATTACTTAGTATTACATTAAAGGACGCGTTACGATGGCGTTTATCTGAGTTAATATATTAAGTACAACGAAGCATTTCGTTAAATGCTTTGACGATTCTCGAAAATTGCTTGTAATAGTCTTTTTACGATGGTTTCTCTTCGAATGTTTTCGTTACTATGTACGTGCCCGTGCGTGCACAGCATGTCTTCGTAGTAAAATATAATAAATTTTAATAAAGAGCAGTCAGGCTCCGCATTTGAAATTCATCATATTGATTAAACGTCTCGCATTACCATACCGCGGTGAAAATAATAAATAACCTCGATTTAGTCCCTTAAAACATACAGAACATTGGGCGAAGGGAAAAAACGTGCTCAAAACCTGAACGGATACAATGACAACTGCATGCTGAATCAATCACAAAAAACGGAATCCGAACAAAAACAACAATTAAAAACAGAGCCTCGGCTGGCCAAAGAAATATTTAGAATACGCCGAAGCAACGATTTTGTTTTTTTTGTCCACTATTAAAAAAGGACCTACACGTGTCTCAAGATGTCGTCTTTATTGGTTTAGCCCAATTAATGGCATCTAATATTATTCATTCTAGGAACTGACGGCGTATAATAAATATCAAATTTTTGAGCCTGTCCTCTGGGAATTAGCTCTGTAATTAGAAAGATCTCTTAGACTGAGGATAGGCGTCTAATGGGTTCGATATCGAGCTGTGTTATTGTTAGTACTATTTGCAAATTTTCAAATGATATAGTGGGTTGAGTGATTGAGACCGAAGGATCAGCTATATTGACAGCGCGCTGCATTCTATGTAAAATATGAAAGACTCGCCTCGCTTCTGCACTATCATCGATGAAATAAGCAACAGATGAGGCATCTCTTTGCGTTCCATTTGTTTCGTTGAGGTGTACAGATTTTTTGTTACACTTATAAAAATGGAAATTCAAATAATAGCATAGTCGGCAATAAAAAAAGAGCATAGTCGCCATTTCAGTTTCTATGAAAGACATAAGAGAAATGATTAAATATTTATTTTGATGCTAAAACAAATAAAAATGTAAGTAGTCTACTAATTCTTCTTTAAAAATACCAAGGGCTTCCTCTGGTCTTATCGCAAAAACGTTACATCGGATATGGGAAGGTAAAGACGAGTGAGTGCCTCTGTGTTTGCGTAGTACATTTACGGAACTATGATATCTCCTGCGCAGTTGATAACTGAAAGTTTTTGGCGTGGTCAAAATCAGCCAGGAGGACATTAACATCATTTTGCCTCCAACATATAGAATTTCGCCTTGTCAGTCTGCTATCGTGTGACTGCGTGTCAGTAGCAGCTGTGGTGGTCCGGGAGATATACTTAAAGTGGCCGATTTCGGGCATTTTCTTACATTTCGACCAAACTGAAAGCCCAAATGGCCAAAATACCAAAAAATAAACGCAGCGAAGTGGGTGGTCCTCCACTAGTATAACATTAAAAACTTCATTATAATAATGCATTCAACGTTTAAGGAACTTAAGCAAGTCTACATTTTTTTTAATAACTCAGATACAATGTAGATAGTAGTTAAATAAACATGCCGCATCCTTTAAAAACATCTTTGTACAGCCAGTACAATGGTCATTCTACACAGATATAAAACAGCCCCTGACCAGCGCCGGTGCCTATATACTGATTGAATTATGGTTGCACTACACCTGATTAATGCGACATCGACCACTGACGTACTATTGTCTGCTCGAATCTGCATCGACCAATAAGAAAGATAAAGAATCAAGAACTGAGTACAGAACGTGCTAGTGCTAAAATTGTCCTTGTTTTTGCATTTATTGCATTACATTGGTTGCCTTTATGAAAGTCGCTTTTGTAACTAAAAGATTTGCAAGTGAAAAATTCGAATCTCTTAGAAATCTTCGGAAGCAAATTCGGTGTCGAAGCTCGCCATTCAGCACGTTCAATCTCCCAGAGAGGCAGAAAGTCGTGGAATGGAATTCTGTAACCTATGCCTTCCCATATGGATAACACGCATGAATGCTTACATATATGGTTGATATTGGGCCGACTTTCGTCAAGAATTTGATCTAGTTATACGTTACTCTGTATTACGTGAATAAAAGTTGAGCATGAAACTTTACAAAGCCATTCTAGACAAAATATCTTCTTTGTAGAGGAGGATGAGGATGTTAATTAAAATAGAAGGTAATTTTCAAGGATATTTATATTCCACAATATTTAAAGAATTTATTAAATACGCTATTTGAAATCATAAGAGCATCCGAACTGAAAAGTTTTTATGTAGAAAACTTTTATCCCTTCATATTACGTTTTTTAGAATTGTCAGCACAGTTCTCTGCATATTTTATATTATGTTACAAATGAAAAATAAATTAATACTCAAAATTTTACGTATCTCATATACTTTATTATTTTTATGTATCTACTAATATCTATGGCTTTAGACTTGAACATTAATTGAAGACCTATTGCAATGGACTAAATTATGTATTATAAAATAATACATAATTTAGTCCATTGCTGAAAGTAGGCCTCTCCAAGAAAGCACCCGCCTAAGCCAGAAAACATTTCTTGGAAGGTCCTACCCTGCCCTATTAGAGACTTAATTTTAGCAGCGAATGGTAGCATATTGTCTTCCACTGTCATTCTATGATCGACTTACCACAAATGGCTGAATAATTATTTTAAACATTCATTACCGCCTATCACAAGTTCTCTGCTAAACAGTCCTCAAAACACTAAGGAGGCAAATATACGCATAAAGCACGGCACTCTTGCATCCATCGACTTCCCGCAACAAATCAGATCACGTTATCCATCGTCTAGACCTGTATTTTAGCATCTGGGGTGCAAAATATCTGGCATTACGATAATGTTACAGATAAAGAAAAAAAACCAAAACAAAACTCACATGTTTTCCACTTATTCGTTCACACGGATAATTTTAAAATACGTCAAAGCTATTTATATGGATTAATCATATAACTACATAAAGAAAATGAAATATGGATTAATTGTTTCATCCTAATATTCCTGTAGATTCTGGATTTAACTTCAAAACTTTTATTTAGATTAAACTGTCTTAATTCACGGTTTTTCCAAAGAAATGAATATATAAGTTCTTACGATTGTAGACCTACCCAATAATGGGGTGGTCAGTGGTTTTGGAGAATTTATTTTAATCGGTTTCATGCATTTTTCAGCAGAGATTATTTAAAACTAAACCGAGCCAAGATGCTCAAGCCTACGACAATATTCGTTTATAAGTTTAAAAAAAAACTCATTGATATGAGTCCTCCACATGGAAATCGAACTGGGATCTCCTGATTTCGAGGCAGATCCTCTAACTACTTGGCTATTGTTGCCTGCCTATGCGTATCCCACATTATGAATTAAGTCTTAAATTTAGGAGCTTTGTGTAATACCCTTTCTTCAAATGGTATATATACCCCACATGGCGTACTCTGTAAGCAAGTCACAGGCGATTGATTAATAGCAGGAAAATCGGTTTAAATGTCGAACTCGGAACCCACAGACTTGTGATGAGGAAGATGAGGGAGCGTTACTGGTGAAGAACAAGAAGAAGAATATTATGTAACGTTGAAAAACTGCTATAGCGGTGCGTAACTTTACTCACACATTACACGCAGTACACTACATCTTACCTTTTTATTTTTTAACAAATATTTTTCAAGAACCAGAATAGTAATATTATTTTTCTAGATTGTACCTTTAATAATATATAATTATGGAGCAATAGAATATTACTTTAAGCATTTATAAAAGTAATAACTTCTAATAGATTAAGGGATCAATAAAATGTATTTTGTCGGAGCGAGTTCCCAGGTCCTTTTCCTTAAACAAACAAAAATAAATGAATTTTCAAAGGCCAAAAATATAAAACGATAAGAAGATTATCTGGAACGGAGATGACATTGGAAATTAAGGCTGTTTTCGTTTGTAATTTCTCCCTTCTCACCCTCGGGCGGGGCGCGGCCACGTTAAAAATGTATGTTTTCTGAAGTCGCTTGCCGTTAGGGAACTCGCACTTGGATAATTTAAGAATATACCGAGCAGAATAAATAAAATATAAACCAAAACATTAAAGTAACACTTTGGAGGTTAATTAAAAAGCCATATTTTGAGGGGATACGTTGAGAAACTGGTACGTCAGTTCAGTGGGGACTAGCGAACATTTACATATCCCTGAATTCTTTTCTTTTCTCAGACATCATTTCTCAACATGTTTTCCTTCACAGCGGAGCACGTGGTCTATTTAGCACTTAAAATTGCAATTAACATCTTCTGTTCATCCAGCTCATTCACATAATATAAAGCATGAAGCGAACATCTATCCCCTGAGTAATTTTGTACTATAGACTCAAGGCTATGGCCCTATAAGTCGATAGTTTAAAACAATTATAATATTGTAATCATAATAAAATCAATTTAAAACAACTATAAAACTAACCGCTTTTACATACAAGAATAATTTTCAAAATATCTTAAACCTAAAGTGGTTTAAGTGGTAAGAATGCACGTTTTTGTTACTAAAGTTTATGATGGCTTTGAAAGGACTCCAAGCAGTCTGTAATT
Source organism: Bhutanitis thaidina (assembly GCA_029286595.1). Classification (NCBI taxonomy): domain Eukaryota; kingdom Metazoa; phylum Arthropoda; class Insecta; order Lepidoptera; family Papilionidae; genus Bhutanitis; species Bhutanitis thaidina. Next base: position 6,760,445 of record JAGSMS010000010.1, read on the forward strand.
AAGTTCTTAAATAGTAAGAATTTTTCGTTTAGTTTCCAGCAATCAACACGTTGAGGTGGCTCGTACCAAAATATTTTCGCGACGCGTTCTTGCTGCGCCGACGTTCCATACGTCCTTAATTGTATCGCGGATAAAACAGTATCTTCCAAAGGCATATCCTTTCCGCTACCAGAAAATTCTGTTTTTCATAAATTATACATAAAATCGATATGCGACATGAAGGAGAAATGAGACGCTATACGCAGCGTAATTTTATCTCTTTATATTAATTAATAAATACTTTCACGGCAAACGTGGTGGTTCGAACAGGAAGGTATGACTTATTTTTTTAATTTATGATCAAACTCTAATGTTGCTAGTAATAATTCATGTTTCCCAAATATATACGTAATGTATCCTATTATTGTTATTACTTATAAATTCGCATATTATTTTTGCGGATAGTCAAATGTAAAAATCGACCAGATGCAGTAGCACTAATCCAGGGTACTGAAATCTTTTGGTTTAGTTGGTGAATCAACAAAACGCACCATGGAAAGGACACCAAACACAAAGGCCCGAGTGCCCACGCTCATGCAGAGCGCTACGTTTATTCTCCCAGAGAGGTGAAAAGTAGTCTGAACAGGAAATGATAATTAGTAATCTCTGCCTACTCCTACTACTAGATACTGGGTGATAGATATGACTGCCTATAAATATATATATATTTTTTTTTTTTGCGTAGTCGTTTAATTTGGTTTGGTTGGTACACATATTAGACACAATTCTTAGGTTTTCTCGTGAGTAAAGCCATACTTTCTATTTTTTTAACAGCTCTGTCTGTTTCGTTTTTACGGCTATACCACGGAACGGATTTAATTGAAATTTTTCATGGAAATTGTTTGAACTCTGGGAAAGGGAAAACTTTATCACGGGCAGAAGCTAGTAGTAAATAAAGCACGTACAATTACAATTTTTAATTTTCGTTATGACGTAAATGGGGACGGTGGCCTTGCTCTCGTTGCATACCATGGTTCTTATTATTGTTTTACCTAATAAATAAAATTTCAGTCAGTAAGCTACTAATACTTTAGGTATGCAGTTTCACTTTTACACAAAAGAGACTATCCAAGTTTTATTATATTATTTGGTCGCCTGATCGTACCCACAGAGTAATTAAAGAGATACGCGAGCAAAAAGTCGCGCTCGGCTTGCGCGGCTCGCGCACGACGATCGCGTTTTTTCGCGCCAGAAACGCGCGGCGCGAAAGCTACGGGCCTCAATAAATTAAGCCGAGCGGCGAACTCTCAATACTCGCAAACTTAAATAAAAACATTAAAGGCTGTTTGAAATAATCGAAGGGAAAAAGCGATTTCGGACCTATTTGGTGACGACAAGGACCACGGGAATCGGGAGCCCCAATCTCCGCCAGCGAGCCGTTTTATTTTTCGTATTTTTCTGGAACACTTGTGTTGGAACACTGCCATGATGATCTGGGAGTACATAGTTTAAAAGAATGGATCTACAAATACTGTACAATATTAAGGCATAACATTAGTTGCACATTTTTTTCTCTCATTGTTATGTCATATTTGTTTTGTCTTTGTGTATTTGTTACATATTATAGAATAACAATCTGTCTATCTATATCAGTTATCGAACACAAAAATACTACGGTTTTCGTTTCACTCAAGCTGTAGATGTAGTACAAGCGCCCTGGTAGGGTTGGTCAGAACGCCAAGTTTTAAATCTCACCTGTGTCATGTGTCATTCATTCACTCTCAACTTTTACTGACTACTTCATTGAGCCATTATATCACTGCAAGCTATTAAAAAAAATGTTTGCACGATAATCTGTAATTATCGTAGTTAGATTGTTTTTATCTATCTAAGATTTGTTTGTCTGTAATATTTTTTTTTAAATGCATAATTATTTGTATGGTCTCATTAATGTTGACGTGCAGGTTCGACAAGACGCAAGAGCTCTTGTTTAAAAAAATCAATGATGCAATTTGGAAAACAGGCATTGTAAAAGATCAGAGGCAACATTTGTGTAAGTGTGCTTTAAATTGTAAATAAAGTGTGTTTTAAATAAATGTACACCAAGAGAGGCGATCAACATATTTTAGCGTCTATTTTAATAACATTGCCTATGGTTTTGACTATATCCAGTATCCTACTAAGTTCTATTAGATATTAGTAAGTAGCTGTGATTAAATTATTTTAGTATGTTAATAGCTGGCCTCAGAGATTACGTTGTACTTATTAAAGGTCAAAGCCTTCTTTCATATAACGTACTAGTGTAATGAACGCTGAGCTTTTAAAATAATAATTCTCTTAACAGATTTACGAAAACAATGATAAAAGAAATGCACAGTTAAGTAATAAATTAAATGTATGTGCATAAATGCCAAACAAATCTTGATTATGTAGTCTTAAGATACGAATAATCCGGAGAACTAAAATTTGCTTAAAAAATTTCGAAATCGGCTTTTGAGTGACCTAAAACAATGTATACAATATAGAAAAAAGCCTACAATTTTCCCCCTTTTTAAAAATTATAATCTATACATTTATACTGAAATTCCCGCTACTTTAATGGCCCTCCGATGTCTAGTATACATAGAAGTGACGTAACTTAGCGTCATAGTAGGTACTTACACCGTACAACAGGTAACAAATATTGTCGTAGCGTAATCATACAGTTAACGTTTTTCATGACCGAACAAACATTTACGTAACGTCACGGGAAAGTTTTATTTACAGTCATTTTAACGTAAAGTTTTCTTTTCATTTAGTTTCTAATTGAGTATTATATGAAATGGCATTAGAATATCGCATGTTTTTACAGACCTGTTTTAACAAACCGGTGGTAGATTAGATACTAATAATTACGAGGGGAGAGGCGTTCCATTTTATTCCTCAGATGACAACGCACCTGTGACCTTCTCCGTTTGAAGTTGTTTGCTGGTGTCCTGCTGTAGCCACTGTAGCTGGGCTGCTGTAGCCACTTACTATCAGTTGGACTCGCGATCGCCAATGCGATCCGCTTCCGATAGTGAGAGAAGTCTGTGTCCTGCAGTGGACTATTTACTGTTAGGGTAACGGAAGGAAGATCATGTACAACTTGTTTTATTATACAGAAAGTTTGATATACAAAAGAAATTCGACATCATGTATTTGAATTGGAAGTTGTTCGGTATAAATCAATATGTATTTAGTATGCTGTCTGGATACCATAGGAAGTGATTTCACTCCGAAGCGAACAGAAGGTTAAAGCTACGTAATAGAAAATCGTGTATGTACAGTTTAGAATGCCGCAAGCTGATCATGATGATAAATGGAGATGAATAATATTTGTTTAAAATTAACAACAATTATTCTATTAGTTGGTTTAGAATAAAAGGAAGTTTTTGAAACGAAACTGCTTAATGTTTGGCTTAAACCAATCATTTTCCAGATTAAAAGCTTTTTAAAAATTGTAATCATAATTGAAATTCATTCAAATATGCCGAACTCATCCCAGAGTCTAGTACCGGGGAGGATCTTGGCACTACGCTTGCCCAACTCGGTGAGAATGTACACACTGATAAAGTTAATATTTAAGAGTTTACAGCATTCGCAATTATCATAAAATTATTTTTTAAATGTGTATTAAACTTATAGAAAAGTGTGAATTTAACTCGCGTTGTACTACTTCATTGAAACTTGAATTATCTTTTTTTTATTCGTTATTTCCTTTTTTAATCTGTAAAAGTCCACTGCAAAACAGAGAAGAACATGAAAGAGCCAACGAAAGCTGGCTTGCAATAGAATATTTGTCCATATTCACCAGCCCAGTGCACTACTGATTCTGCTACCTACCACTAGTCTTGGAGCTTAGAGTCTGTTCAGTAGGGTGCATCACGTGCAAGCGAGGGTTCAAGAAGAATATTTGAGTGAAAGTTCTTAAATTTATTTTTGGTTTCTTAAATTTCTCCTTACGCCTAACTCATTAGTTATTTTATTCATATAATATTCATAAAACAGTAAAGTAGCAACTGTTGTTGGGACAAAGTCCGCCACGCTGCTGCCATTGGAGGATTTCACGAGTTCTCAGAACATCTTTTATTATTTCTTAGACATGCAAGATTCCTCACTATGTTTTCTTTAGCCGGTTTCGAACCTCTGTCACTGTATATTATATTAAGAGCGAGCGCTCTTATCCCTGAGCTACCTCGGTTAATATAATAATAATATTGTAGTTAATTTAGTTACGATCGTAAAGCAGATGTTACTCACGACTTTATACGCGTGGAACTCTTAATTTGACTATAATTTTTAGTTTTTTCTCTAAATTCTTTAACTTTGATAATCTATTAAAATAGATTTTGAACAGTATTTCAAGTTTATATTAACCATAAATAAAATTTTCTCACCTATTCTACAAACCACACTAGGCGCATAGGATAGTTATTCAAAAAACGCTCATACAGAAATGTAATATTTAAAAGTATTTACCTAAATGCCGATTTTAATGTCTCTATCTTCAAAAATAAGACTTACATACTGCCTTGCCCACCAACCCCATTTCACTCTTAGCAGAGGCTTCATAAAATGCTTTTTAGAGAATGCCTATAACCGGTCAGTAACCTATCTTGCAAATTTCATGTTTGTATTTTTAGAGATTCTGTGATTAGTCAGCAAATAGTATTTCGCTTTAATGTGAAAAGTTTTTATTGATAGTTTTTACATTAAAATATTAGGCAAAGCAAATAAAATTATTAGAACCTTGTATTACTATTTATTTATAATACAATATACAAATTAATAAGCGCCTAGTCGACATTTTAAGGGGTAGGTGTACAGAGTAAAATAAAAAGAAACTATCAAACAAACGCGAATTCATTGTATCAAATGAACATAACATCGCTTAATCGATGTTGTGAAAATTGTTGGAGCAATCGATATTTATTCGCATCAACGAAATAAAATTCAATCGTAAATCGGACGTGACAGCGGCTGAATGACGCACGGTTAGCAGAAAGCAAGGAATTAGTATTCGAAAATGCAATTTCGGTGCAGTATCTCAGACAGTTCGTGGAGGGGCGGTCCGAAGGGGGTGGCTGAGTACATACGAGTATTCATCTTGTTATGTATGCGTCCGGATGCGCCAGCTTCGCAAACACAATAAGAGCCTTCTTGCCTCTTTCTTACCTCCCTCTACTCCGCCTTACCTCCCCTCGCTCTTATGGAAAACTTATTAGAACACGGCCCGCCGGGGAATCCTTTTTCCTTCGGTAAATATTTGAGGGAGAAATTAAAATTTGACAGCGGACGTTCTTAGAGTTACGAAGGACGACGGAATCTATTCTGTATGCTCGTATGTGATACTTGAGGCGTAAAATGAAATTTAGATTGAGTTTGGACTGGCTTTGCAGTTCCTTTGTGGGTGGAGGAAGCAAATAGTCGCATTATTCCGACTTTAATAACAAATTGAAAACGTAACATAAAATGAAAGTATTCTTTTGCTTTTAACAAATTTCAATTTTAATATTAAAGTAATAAAATTAAAACTTTTACTACTCTATACTTTATTTTAACTATAAAGTAACACTAGCCAATATTGCATTAGGGGTTTAATATAACATCTTTAATAGCATATCTTATATAGAATACAGCAGCTTGTTCTCTAAATGCCAATCTTCACCTGCCCTTAGAGCACTCTGACAGCTAAAATAATAGGTTCTAGCATCAGACTGATGATGGGAAAAAAGTGGGATTTACCGAAACATATTCTCACAAACTAATAGGTAGTCTGATCTGGTCGCCTCTATGAAATAAAGTAGTATTTTTTGGATAAATTGATTTGGATTTTTAAGAGATAAGAAGATTGTTAAGAAAAGACAAATACTTTGTATAATGGCAGTCTATTATCAGCTTTTTGTCTTTGTACAATAAAAACAAAGGCAGGTGCCTATTGACTATGAAGCCACGTGTAAGCGGTAAATGCTTTTTACGTAAAGTTTTTTGTAGTCCGTAAATAAACAAATGCGACGTTGCAGAGCACCGAGCAATAATTCACACGTAAAACCAATGTAGTGAAAAATGAGAAAGCCATGGAACGTGCGCCGCATTCGTGGATCACCCTTTTGTAACAAATGAGACCGTGCGCTACCACGCACCTACTTGTAAACCTAAAAAAGGTAGCCATGATAATTTATGATAAAACCTGGAGGATACCCTGAATCTTTTTGATTAGCCTCTCTTATTTCAATGGGTAGATAGACAAAGAAAGCGCCAACAGACACTGACATGCTTAACATGGATTAATGATCAGCATATCACTAATGATACTGCTCCCTATCACTAGGCAGTGGAAAAATCAGTTTAGCTGTGACTCGTCTGACCGTCAGCGGGATGCACCGCATGCCACTGACGCATCTGGAGAAAATGAATTATGAATAGAATATTTACTCCATTAATACTGAAAATAATTATTTCACTCCTTACGCAGAATAACATGTGAACGTTACATATAGGTACAGATATTTTTAAACAAAAACATGTATGAAAAAGTAAAACAATAAATACTATAACATAACGATATACTTAGAAGTTTTGCTTATATTTGGCAAAAATTATATATGAGATAACTACTATATGTCATCGGGGTACGGATGAAGGACCTTAAGGTGATCGTGGGTAACAATCATTATTTATTTTTGTGTTATCAACATAAATAAGGCAACGTAACATCGTTAAATAAAAAGTGATTGCCTTTTCGACATTCAAATTAGGTTAAAAGCACTTTGTGCTTCTGAAAGGTAATTACGTAAGCTCTTATATAAAAGCATCAAGGGGTAATGTCTTGGCAGTAATTAAAGGGGTGGGAGGGCGGTTGCGGAGGCTGCGCGGCTGGGCGTGGCTGGCGCATGCGTTGTTACGTTTAATTACTTGAACAACGAACTCATCGGCGCCTTCACGTTGATTAGGGCGAGGGCACTACAGTGATAGGCAAGTACAGAAGCAGGGACGCGATAGGTCCAAGTCGTAGGTATGCTTCGTACCTACAGACACACTGGTAAATCTACGTAAAATTTGTAAATAAAATTTTCTATGTTATCTAATTAATTATTATATCGTGGCTTTAGGATTATACTTAGTAGTTTGACGTTTTTAGGATTATTCTTAGTAGTTTGAGGTTACTTAACTTTTTTACCTAAATTAAGTTAGTCATAACGGTGTACCCGATAATTTACTGTAGAGCTGTTAGTGTAATTACAGGTAACCTTTTTTTAATATTGTAGGTGCCGATGTAAACATACGTAACATATTTATTAATGACTAAAGTTAAATATATTACAGAGGCATCCTTGTTCAGGTACAAACATTCGTATTCTTTAAACAGGTGTTAGGGGATTCGAACCCGCAACCCTCAACTTAGAAAGCACTACCAACTGGAACATCGTACTGTCAGATAGGTATAATATCATACATACATTAGTATGTATCAAACATATTAAGTAACAGATAGAAATATTATTATGAGAAATATTCCAGAAAAAAAAAACAAATAAATGCTTAAACTATTAAAAAGGCACATAAATCTAACACACAACAAAACTTGGCAATAATATGAAAAGGAACATACTTAGCGAACATTCAAATGAAATGGACTTGAAATAGCAGATAAGGAGGCTTTATGAGCGAAATAAGCTAGGCGGGAGTGCGCTTCCAACGGTATTAGTATGTGGGCTTCCTAATACATACAGGCCGCTACTTTACGTACGTGGTGTAGTTCCAATATATTTCACATTAGAATTTTTCATTTACGTAAAGCGTGAGAAACTTAAAAATAATGCGAATTCAATAACATTTTTTAGTGTTTAATTTAGTTAACTTTTGTTCTACAATAATAATAAAAAAAATAAGGTAACAGGCTAACTAAAATGTTGTACTCCGGACGTGTACAAATCGGTCTCCTTGTATTTTGGTAAACGAATAATAAAATTCTTCATCAATAGACTCCAAAGGCTTACTTTAAGAGTATATATATTCATTTCATAGATTTAGAACAAAGGAACGTAAATATGTATATTTATTTTTAAAAAGCATAATGAGATCATCTTAAGGTATTTATAAACATTCTTCGGAAGCTAATTCAGTATAAATGAATGTATTTCACACGCGCATTGCATAAAGACTAGAATGTCATGCATAAATTTGGCACATGGCACGGTTGAACGCGTGGCACACGATACCGATGTATTCACTTCACGGCATGTGCCAAAACTAAAAATAGTCCTTTTCGAGCCTCCATAGTCACGGTGAAGGAGAAAATGCCTAGCGGCATATCTAAACAGCATGATTTAAATAAAAAAATCGCAGCACGCGACGCGGTGATGGTTCTCATGTAAATCGATCGCTCAAAACCACGTCACGTAGGGAGGAAGGGTGCATATATTTTTGATTTGTTCCCGCTATGACAATATATTTTTTGGCTTTTTCGCGTCTGTCTGTACTTGGGGGTATGAATGTAATTATGATGATGCCTTATTGTACGCACGATACGAGCTAATAGGAAGTTGTTGGTGTGGTTGGTATTTTTATTTTCATGGAATAGCATATTGTCTTTTGTAATTTAGAATTTGAGATGGTAGGATTTATTATGTCGGTGTTGCAAAAGTTAACTGTGGTAAATTCTAGAAAACCAAACTAACCACCAAATATTGGAGACGTTTACATTTTTACATTCAGAATATTTCTTTACATTGTTCTAATTTGTACTTTTTTCTTCTTCTTATCATCACCCTGTACAAGTTCATAGCCTTGTCATAGAAACGCCAAATATACAAAGTTTTTTTAACAAAAATGGTCTGGGCTTGGCTGGCAGCTTTTTTGTATATTTTCCCATACCCTTTGGTCGGATGGATTTTCCCCATTGCTCGATCTCCAAAACCTCGTTTGTTAATCAGCACGATGCGCAGAATGGACACATAATTACAGAAAAAAATATGATTAGAGTATCAAGAGAAATCATCTACATATATTTCATCGATAACAATGTATCAAATCATGCATATATCCACATGGCCGAAAGAAATCAGAAAATCCAATCTCATACCAACGGCTCGTCCCACATATCTATATTTTAATAATAAAACAGACATCCTAGTCTATGTCGCACCCGAGCTTTCTCCCGCACTCAATCAACTGACGAAGGCGTAACTCCGCCACACGTCCTCCGTTCCTCATTTATCTCCGTGTCGCCCGATCCCGAATCATACCCGAAAGATGTTTCGATTTCGCCTTCAGATATGTATCTGGGTTGTAATTTTTCTTAGCCATCTTAGTATTCACAACGCAAATACCGGTCCGACATGTCTAATGCTCTTTATATGTCGCTGTATGTCGGAATGCGAATGAGGAAAATCGGTAGAGGGAAATGAGAAAAACGTCAATGATCGAACGCCATACCTATGGGAATAAATTTAGCGGGGGTTACACGTGTCTTATCGACGAATTGGCAATTTGATTCGCCGAAGAAATGTGTATTATTCTTGAGCTCTAATATATTATTCGTAACGAAATAATGTTACGTAAGATAATTTAATAGCATAAAATTTATAATAAAAGCTCTTTACCCATGCCATTAATATGAAGTCATCATCATCATCATCATCATTTCAGCCTATCAGAAGTCCACTGATGAATATAGGCCTCCCCCAAAGGCATAGGCCTCCCCCAATATGAAGTACGTAATACAATTCTGTTTCATTCGATTGTTGTATAGTGCTTTATAGTTAAAATTTTGTGCTTTATAGTTACCAAAATTTGAACTATATTATCACAAGCATCATAACAGCCTATCACAATTCCACTGCCGAATATAGGCTTTCTCCAAAGATTGCCACAAATATGATCCTAAGACAACTGCATCTATCGAGTTCCAGCAATACTAAGCATGTCGTCATGTCAATAAGTTCGCCTTAGTTGCCATTTTTCTTTACTTAGGTAATGCAATAAACAATGAATAAATAAGTATGCGACGCGTCTGGGCAAGCCAACACAATCCCCATCAGACTAAAGTCTAAAGTAATATCTATTAAGTAATATTCAGAGTAATACTAATTACTCTGAATGTATGTTGTTCCAGAAAACACTTTGTCGGTTGCGCAGAGGCTAAGCGATTAGCTACGGCACTGCGGGTCGGGGATTCGACTTACCTATTAAACATTGTTCCGGATATAATTGTTTGTCCAATTTGAAATTAATGTATGTAAAACACCTCCACGACACAAGACAAATTCCTACAGTCAGGAGGCCACGTCTTTTCAGGCAGTCAAAAAATAAACTGGGTAATAATGATATAAACGCTAACTAAACGTCATTGTAAGCTGAGCCTCGAAACATGTTTTAATTGTTTTAACCGATATTATAAACGTTATGTGTCCCGTGTTTGCTCCATTCAAAACATAAAGACTTAATCGCGTGATCATTTCAATAATGTGACATCTACACTTATAACAACGATAACTAGTATTTATTTTTCGTAAAGCTATTAATTTAATACTCCCACTAAAATTATTTATGGTCTCGGATAAGCAATATCGAAATGTATATCGATTACATGTATTTGCTTACGGTCGTTAAGACGGTGGATTTATCTAAAAAGATCAACAAAAACATTGCGGACTAACCCGGGCCCGACGTCGTAAAAGACCCGAGCGGTACTACGGGTAAAGCGACACAACAAAAATACTTTATTTATATGCTAATGTAATTTATATGACGCTTAATATCTCGTGGCTGGTAACGCACGATCCTGTTCCATTCTTTTAAATATAGCTCCCATCGCAAACAGTTCCTTATTGTGTTCGAATTAAAGTTGTATTTACGGGGTGTGCGTGACGTATGTGTCGATGGTATTATGAATGCGCGGTAGGAGGCAGCTTCCAACCCTGCTTCCTTGAAGGCGGTGGGAGGGGGGTGACGGCTCTCAAGGAATCAATAAAAATACGCGAGAAAATCGTTGATTATACAACGGGAATTTGGTAGAAGGATGCTCTTTCGTCTCAAGTTATTATATTTGATGCGGGGAAATGTTTTGGTTACTTAGCGATAACTCGTATCTTTTATAGAAAAAACTTATAACGACAAGAGAAGGTTATAAGGTAAATTATGTAATTAGAATTGTTTATTAAAATTTTATATTCATATTACTCTTAAATATCAAAAATTTGTAATGAAAAAAATATATATACTTACGTAATTTTTATTTATCAACTTAGGAATTTCTGATTGGCTGTTAATATAAAAGTTATAGGTACAAAGTAAACCCACAAGAGGTATATTTAAAGAATACATTATTAGTTATCTATTATAATAAATAAATAAATAAAAATCTATTTTTCACGTAGTTCCAAAAAAGCGACGATGTAAAGTAGTAGGTTGAAACGACAAAAAATTATGTTTTGGTCTTTTGACCACTACAGAGTATAGTGCATACGGTAGTGAAAAAACTTGGTTTGATAACTGTCTGGTTTAGTGGACAGCGTACTTGACTGCTAAGCCATGGTTTCTGGATTTGAATCCCACTCGAAGTCTATATTTGTGCAAAGTACAAATCAGGTCGAATTTGAAATTCGGGTCTGTTTTTGTTGTTTTCGTGCCGTGTCCCTGACTTTGCATGCGACCCTTCCTCCGATCGTATAGCTAAAACATTACATTGGATATCGTAAAACTATGACGAGTGAATGCCTCTGCGTGTGCGCGTACATTTGCGGCACTATAATATCTCCTGTGCAGTTAACAACTGCCCATAGTATTCGGAAGTTGTAGCCATGGTCGAAATCGATTAGGAGGACATAATCAGTTAAAAGAATCTTCCTTTCAATCATTAGTCATTTGTGTCCCTATAGCTATAGCATCCTGCGCCGAAGATAAGGAATACGTAATGTAGCAGCATAATGTATTGCAAACATTAGACATTCAAATAAAACGAAAGCAGGCCTTAGCGCATTGATGGACATTCAATCTGTGCATTGTACGTAATTTGCATAAAAATTCACGGGACTCGAGTCCCGGGCGCGTCCGCTTCTCATGCAGATCCAGGGACTGAAGATAAATACGGCGATATGAGACATATAGCTGATGTATCGGGACTGAATAATAAGATATTAAAAACAAAGTAAGTACTACCGCACACATTATTTGATACAAACAAACAAGTTCCTAAATGTACGCACACATGAATAGCGCTAAATATTTGGAAAAAAGTAAAAATTAAAGCCATGTCGGTTTAAGTAATTTAGTATTAAATAATATTAAGCTTGTGAAGTGATTTTAATATGTCTGGATTATCAAAAGTATCTTTTAAATATATAAAGTTCAGGGTGCGTTTATGAAAACTATACTTGTTTACATTTTATTAACATAAAACTCTTGAAAATTCACGACTGCCGAGTGGTTAGGTTAGCTCGCCTATGTGGAGGGTTCGTTCTAATGACTTTATCGAAAACTTATGCACGATTTGTATAGTTGGCTTGGGCATTAAAAATGCAACAGGCTCACCAACTGTCTCGACATCGACATTGCGACATCGCAAGTAAGCTCTTGCGAAAAGTTGGTTGAAAGGGCTAAAAATGTCTAGACTTCTGACCACCCGACTTTTTAAAAAAAATCTTGTATTTAGTCGAATGTTTTCGGACTGATGTTGACCCTTTCAGATTAATTCATGAATGTAGTTAGCAGTTAGTAGCTGTTGTCCTAGCCTAGTAGTAGTTATGCCATATTTGACAGGGTTTTGGAGCTGGAAAAATTCCGCCTCAGTGCTCCAATACGAGATGGCGAAATTCATATGTTCGTGAAGTATTTTAATTATTTCTCAGAATGCGGTTGGCAAAATTTCTTAAGTCACACCGTCACACGACATCCGAGTATGCCGAGCTCGATTTCCACCAACTAATAACGAATTGAAAGCATAACAATTTCGAGTGTCTATTTGTGTGCACCGGTGTACAGAATCGGTTTTTTTTATCAAGACCTCATGTCCAGCAATATATTATGACAGATTAATGGCAAAGAAAAACATACCTTTTGATCTTTAACTATTTTGTCTAAGACTGAATCATTTTCTCTCATTATTATATCGAAAAAATGTTGTTTGTAACAACAGTGTATCTCTGGCTTATGAAAGTTTAATTTGTTATTATTTTGGATCGTAATGAATGTGGTTAAACGTGGGCCTATTTATTTATTTAAAATTCACATTAGGGCTGATTTAGAATTGCTAAAATAAATAATTTATAGCTTTCTGTTTCTGTTCTGTTTGAGAGGCATTAGTTGAATCAATATTTGTTATAAATTATTAATGGACTCACCTAAACTTGTCACGGCCACAACATAAAAAAGACACATACGAGTGTTAACTTACCTGTAAAAAACAAAAAAATTATGTTTATTGTGTCATGCCAGTATTTTAAGATTTTATCATCGAATTAGCTTAAAAATTATGTTATAGCTATTTGGCCAATACCTGTCCATTATAGTTTATTGTTATCGCGTCGATATGATGTTTTAAGCTCGGAACACACATTTGTATAAAAATATCCGATTTTTGCGACAATGCATTTCGAATCGATTCTCATTTCTCCTCAATAAAAAAGCTTTTAATATTTGCATCACGGCGAATTTAAGGACCTATAAATTTTTGTCATTAGGATAATAATAAGAGTTGAAGTGTTGTCGCGGGAACAGGATGTTATAACGTCTTTTGTTAAATCGTTCGTAACTCGCATACCAATGATCTTGAACCGTCTACTCACCACCTACATTTTTTTCAATAGCTGTTTTATCGAGATTGTTGATGCGACATCGATTTTATTACGTAAGATCGATATCTATGCAGATAACATATATTAGAAATCGGAAAGATCGTTAACAGCTCGATAAATTTAGGCTTAAGTTTTACGATTTATTACAGTTTCAAATTAATTTTAATTAGAATAAATTTCTGAATATTCTTGTAGAATAATATTAAAACTGATAACAGCATGATACTATAATGCAAATATGTCGAAGAAAATTTAGCTAAAAACTATAAATTATTGAAAATTGTTGAAATTCCGTAGAAAACTTGGAAGATATCTTTCACTGGCTACATTAGTGAGGAAATGAAGTGTCATTCAGGTGATAAATTTTTCATTGTATATTTTACACCAGTTTGCAATACACCGCTAGAAGCGTTACCGCCGGGAAGCAAACTTCCATACATCATAATATATATTAGCATAGCAGCACAAGCAAAAAGCTGTCGAGTTGACTGAAAATGTACATGGTAAGGCGCCGTGGAGAATTGTAACGACGGAGAGAAAGTCTCACAGCCGCTGATTTGCAACTGCGTTTGATCACCCATTTGATCACTTTATGATAGCGAAAAGTGTCAGGGAAGCGCATAAGGTACGCCGATGCAAATCGCTCGGATTAAAGCGGACCTAACGGGCGGTTACATCTGTACGATGCTCCCACATCTTCATAACGGAATAGAAATCTAACAACCGTGAGCGGACACGACAAAAAGGCAAAATGACCCAACTAGAAAGGTAAACGACTTTTTAATTCCAATGCAACAGTGTACGCAAATCAAATCGATAAGTAATGAATCGATCGGCACGGTGTAAAGAACCCATTGAGAATCTCACATGACTCATTTAGACGTAAAAATAGCATTATAAATTTCAACAGGAGTTGGACTACTGTGACGCGTTTATAATAGGAATAAGTATATTTAAATAAAATGTTCGAATTAGCATGCAACTGCACGCGCGGAGCTTTTCATTGTTTTCGCTAAATGACATCAAAGTTGTGGCGGCGTCGTGTATTAAGCATGTGAAATAAAATTGTTCGCTGTTCTAAGAAACCCGTCATGTAAGCTTAACAGGTGCACTTCATCATCGAATAATCAGCTCGCGGAGTTTCTAGCTAACTTTTTAACTCTAAAACAGTTCGGGACGCATCGTAATATTTGTCTATAGACGAGGGTTGTGTGATAAAATCTAGATCTATTGATATGAGAATTAAAACAATTGGGAGTATGGCGTACATTATAATACATATAAATACATTCTTGAGAAGATATAGAACTTTGATAATATTCTCTTTTCAGATTTCGACAACGGCGATAGTTTGCTTAACCCAAAGCTCATAGACGATAGGGAGCAGTATTAATAGGCCGAGAGATCCGATACAGAACTCTAATAAACTCTCCAAAAAAATGTATTCGACTTTTTTGGAGAGGTCTATATTAAGCAGTGGATTGAATGGATGAGATGACAATGAAGAAGACGAAGATATCTTCCAATTAACCACAAATTCAACACATAAAATATTATAGTGCCGTAAGTGGCATATTGTCATCATTTGGGAGAGACGTACTACCCATACGTACGAGACGTACCGTCAGCTATGACGGTAATGACACGGTATGAACACAGTACGGTCTGTATTGTTTTAAACATCTTTAGTTAGTCAGCTGCACAAGCTCCCAGCTGCGATTAGAATCCCGAACCCGTGGCTAAACGGTCTTCGAGTAAAAAATAATATAACATGTTACATTACAAATTAGTTGTGTATAATGTAACAAGAAATAATTGACTAGTATTTCAAACAGACAAAAATTCAACTCACTGAATTCTGATGCAATAAAAGAATATAAAAAAGATATCATGTATTTTTTTTAGTTAAAAGCTACTACTACTACACTATATGTGTAATGATTAGATTAAGTTTCTGCTAACCCTACTACCCAGCTATGTTTAAATCAAAACACAATACTATATACTTAGCAACGTCTAGAAACAACGTTTCTTCTAAAATAACGGCAATAGATCGAACTTTGTCATTCGTAGCTCGTTTTGAGTTGTGCGGAGGTTAGATTTTGTCTTCTATTGTCTGTGGGGTGTTGAAAAAGTAGCTATTGTGTGCATTAAGCTCTGTCGGTAAGTAATAATACAAAGTAGGCACCGTAACGTGATGTAAATTTAAAATAATCTAGATTACTTTAATTCCAGTCCAGCTCCCATAAAGAGAAGGTTGTGTTCATCAATCAAGTTGCGTCGCCGTATTAAGGTTAGACAAATGTATGCATACATGTGGGTTGCATCATTACAAATGATAATATCCTGATGTATTACTTTCAGTTTCTACATTTTAATAAAAACGTTAAAAATGTTAAATATACATACTTATACTAATTAATGGCATCATGGATCGGAAGGTACATGAAACAAAAGATAATTATAATGTAAACACAAATTACAATGTTTCCTACAAATATAAATGTGTATATATTAGGTAATTTAAAAAAATAGGTAACAAAAAGAAACAGAAGCCGAAATGTTATTCAAACTGAATACTTAATGTTAGTGAGAGTCATATTCCAAAGTATTAGTTTATAAAATGAAATAGTGTAATTATCGAATATGAGAACAAGTTGTACAACTTTTTCTATTTTCGATTACACGAAGATAATTAGAAAACTTTAATCAGGTCGCTATTTATGTTATTTAACAAGCTCTGCTTCTACCTAACAAATAAGTGGATCACAAGGCCTTATGATAATCATGCATATCTGTTCGAAGGTTTCGCGAAACGGCAGCAGATTATTATTTATTATTTACGAGAAAAGGCGTCACGTCGCTCGCAAAAAAGACTTCTAAAACTCGGGAAAAGAGTAAAAAGTCAGGGTGATATTAAAATAAACGAGACATGAGCGGCAGCGGCCCGGTGTTTGGGTTACAGGCACGTTCGCCGGTAATGACAAATTCGCGACCATTGTTATTATTGACTGAGGATTTTTTCAACGTCCAAGGTTTTCATTTTGTGTAACAGCGCAAACGTGCCTATAGCAATTTTATAGGAATTAATTATGTAAAAAATTAAGAATCAATCGCAACACGAATCCGAGGCCGTGTGTCTAAGGCGAGGAGCCAATTCTCAATTAGATTTACATCTCTCGGGTCAAAAGAGAAATCCGTTATCACGTCGCCGTTGCCTTCGAACCGTGGATGCGTGTAATTGCGCTAGAGACACAGCAATTAAACTTTGTTAGAAGCGACGGTTATTAACGGAGGCGTACGAAACACAGGTGTAATTAGCGACCGCCATTGCTGTCCCACAAAACGTGTACACAACAACGCAGGAAACTAAACGCGTATCGACGTAATACAAGCGATTATAAATCTTAACTTAACGAATATATGTACCGAATTGGTACAATCTATTAGATAGATCCTACACCAAGCTGCGTTTCGCAGTGAACTTCGCACATTCTGTGTTGCTTGAGCATAGCATTGCGTTCTTACATTGCGTTTTGTAGTAAAATTGCGTACAGTTTTCTTAATCAATAAAATGCAATGAATGCAAAATAGAACATTGTAGCAAAAATTACTTCCAACATGAATATTAATTACACAGCCCCGCAGTGTTCGTTAGAGAATTTAATAAGTGTAATAATGACGCTATGCAAACAAAGAAGTGATGGTGAAATCGCGCGACGGTGACTTGGAAGGTCGATCGTGGTTTTGTAGCGTTATTGAATAGATGGAAAAAAATATGAACGTGTAATTATTGCAAATTCTCCTTGTCATCATCACAGCCTTATTATTTTTGGTAAAATCAATTTAGTGCGATCAATCATAGTGCGTTATTTCATAACTTATTAGATTCTAGAGACTCATGAAATATTCAAGAAAATAGCAGTAACATTAATTTCTAGTATAGATTTATCTCTCGCAGTGATCTGATAGAGTTTCGAAAGACAGAAGAAGAAATACTTTTCTCCTGAGGCAGTTATCACTTGATTATTAACTGGAACATTCGATAATAGCTATTTTAAATTAATTCTCTAAAAACTTTCTCCAAAAATGCTATAATTAACAACCTTTACCGTTTTGATTATGAATTAAAGGTAAAATTCAATTAGGAGTTCCTAAATGCTTTCCCTAAATACTACGGAGCGAGATAAGAACCGATTTCGTTTCAAAATATAGGAATGTGCCTAACGGAATAACCTTGAACATCCGATGTCTAACTGTTAAATATCAGATTTTAATATTTCTTAATAAAAACTTTTCTTGTCTCATGATTGCTTATCTTATATTTTTGAATTTAGTCCCTCTAGTTAGAAGTCTATAGAAGATTTGTGGGTGAGCTCCGTATTTTTTAATAGTTTGTTATGAATTGCTTCACTTTATATAATGCTGATGCCGGGCAGCAGCGTCGAAGGTGCGAGGCTTCTTGTTATGCGATTTGGTAATCTTTGGGTAAGTACCCACTCGCCAAAGCGTAACTATAATGGTAAATTCTCCCTTACGAGTAAGCATCCCGCTTACTAATATAGCCAGCTAAGGATTTTCTTAAGGTTGATACAGAAGAAGATAGAATAATCTTTAGTTAAATACTCTGCGCGCATTTGAAGGCATTGATTTGTTTCCATAAAACCAAAAAAAATAATATCTAGTTTTTTGGGTAGTTAGTAGATCCAAATCACAAAACAGTCTAAAGGAATTATTTATTCTTGACATATTTTGTGTTTTAAAAGACAATTAACTTTGTATTCATTCAAGTTCTTTTTAGAAATATTAATGCCAATTCACGAGGTAAATCAGCATTTGAAATTGCAGATAACGAATTTAGTGGTGCAAGCATCAGCATTTGTTGAGTACTATAAAATTTTAAGCACGTAGCTTAGGTTACTATGATTATTGCATAATATAGGATATTTTTCCATTCAATTTAGTTTGTGAACTTTAATAAAGGTAGAATAGTATTACTAAAACTTACGTAGGCAATAAATTAATATAAAGTATGTGAGCGCGCGTAATAATAATAAGTAAAAGAGACAATCCTGTTTAATTAAAACTAAAGTTAAGTCGCTATTCAGGGTGACTACGCTTGAAGAGGTCATGAATAAAGAAACTCGTTGCGAGGGGGCATTTTGATTTGATACACTTATTGTATGTCCCGTTGCTTTTGCCAAATAAAAGAATTAAATAAAGAAACTGGTTCTTAGGACAAAGGGCCCTCATAATGAGGCCAGCGTATTGTGAAAGAGCCCTTGAAATCAAGTTCGATATTGCTTCTACAATATGGTTTTTAATGGGAGCATTTTTTGCAGGAGTCTGTTAGAATTTAAGTCCTTTCACACTTATATGTATTTAACTTTAATTATTTGACCTCATAGTGATTTAAGCCAAATCGTTTTTATGAGTTTTAAAAGTGAAGCTTTTCAGTGAAATGTCATATATGTATATTCAGTGTTGCATTTAAGAAATTACGAAATTTCTACAAAACATTTACATTTGATTATTTGTGTGTAAAATAATAAAACCATGGTATAGATCCCAGAGTAGCGAGAGAAACCGTACCATTTAACTGCGAGATAACGTTTACATAGATAATATACAGGATTAATTTGAATACTTTTTGTACATAGAAAAAAAAATATTTTTATTAGTGACATCTCATATTGAAATTTGTTTATACTAGTGTCAATGTGAAATAGTTAAATAAAATTTTAAATACTGATTGGAATCGACGCAAACTTTTGAATGCCATAAGAAGTAAAGTGTTCACACTGTGGGTACACGAACAAAATAATGATATCAGTAGTAATACTAATCCTCAATATCTCGTGTCACCAAGAACAAGGCTAGACGTTGACTTCCTTATTGCATTAACAGCGCTTGTTCTGGAACTGTTCAATCAGATAACAATCTCGCTCCCGGCCCAATCTCGACTATTTAGCGCGACGCAATGGGCTCAATTAGGATATGGCGGATATGCGGGCCCCTTCCTACAGCAAGCAGCTGCTGTGTAATATTGTACCTTATCCCACATGTAATACACGATAGTGTAGAGATGTTTCAGTTTTTGCAGGATACTGTACTGTAGTGATTTGAACTTAAATTAAGATTAAATGTTTGTAACGTTAAAATTACAGCGACAATTTATGATGTTTGGTTATAATTGATTTGAGAAATATTAAATTTTTCGTATTTAAATCAACTCTGAACGTGATTTAAATTATGATGTAAATAAATTTTGTAAATACGAATAACCAATAACAATTATTTTTATTTACTTTAAGAAATCAATCGTTTAATTTTCTTTGAGTATATTCCTTAATCTGTGATATTTTCGACATTTCGCTCTTAATAACTCTACAATTGGCACAAAAATATGACATAGTTCCATTTGACAGCCCTGCGTTAGTGGTAACCCTCTTTTCAAAGTTGAAGGTTACATGCATACGTATGCTTTTGTCTGCGTCGTAGATATTTATGAAATATGTGTAATGTATTTAATATAATTCTTTACAGAAAAAAAGGAAATGAGCATTAATTAAAATGTCATTTGACGTTATAGAGAATTTATAACCTTCAAAATTTAGTTCAGTACATATTCCAAAAGTTTGCAATATGTAAAGTTTTAGTATCAAATTAATTTGCTTAACGTTAAACAACAATGGCTTTGGAAATCTTTAAGATGGAAATTATTATCGAGTATACGCGTATTTTAGAGTGATATAAGAATGAGTTAAAACCAGCACAAAATACACGCACATACTCTATACTAGCGTACTTCAAAGCATATTACTAGGTCACCGTTCAGTTCACTTGTTTCTGTCCAACGCGCAATTTTGTACACGTGAAATTGAGAAATTGAGAAAAAGATATCACAATGAAACAAAGACTTAATTGACCCTGGATTTACTATTGCTATAAGGGAGAATATACTTTTTCTAGAAATGCCTACTTCACCTGCACCTATATAGCATAGGGTTTTGTTCCTAGGTAAGCATATTTAATCTGTCTCACAAAGTATCCTTTCTTCTTTCTATCTTTCTAGTAAGTTCTTAAGAAATTAGTAAGAGTCGGCACATCCTTTTTGCCTACATGGAATACACGCCACTGCCTGCACGTGGTTCACTCTACTAGCTAACACAAGAGGCTCTGGCGACGAAATCCAAAACATGGGAATTTTCTACAGACTAGTGATGGGCACTAGTGTGAGGGTATCGGCCCTGCGCTCACCGACCCGCTTTCTCAGCCTGGTGAGTGTGGACAAACTTCAAGTAATCCATGCCGGATTTTGTTGCACTTTGTTGAATTTTCTTTTATTGGGCAGTGAACTTAAATAGGCTAATGAAGAAGATGAAGAAAAACAAATAGCTTCGGTGGGTTTTAAGTTAAATTTAGTCGGGAAGACTGATCAGAAGACAGAGTTGATTTTGTTAAGTTCGATTTTGTCAAGTTAGCGGATATACTATGATAAATAGCCATTTTTATATAAGAGAACTTTGGTGGTACCTGTGGCAAATTAAGTAAATGAATAGATATTATTTATTATTTTGACGAAATTCTAAACCTTCCAACTTTCTTCAAATTTATGTTACAAATCCTTGATTTTGTTAAAATTTACGTAAATATAATACACATAATATTATTTTAACGAGGACGATGTAGTGCTTATTTTATGAGGCATTAGGCAAATGATTCTTCCTTGAGCGTATCAACAAGCGTATTACCAACATTGGCTCAAACGATTAAATACCAGGGGAATTTGAAATCGAAACTGTTGTCAGCGAACGGCAATAAGGAACGAACACGGAATGATCTTAACAGGGAACCTGGAATTTTCCACTATGAATACCCCGACAATAACATTTTGCTCGCTCCCGTCATAAATACATCTCACAGTCAAATCTTAAGGTAATTTGTGTCGATTTTGTAGCTAATTTAATATACCAGGAATATAAAGTACAGACTGAATCGATTACATTGCAGCTGTAAATCAAGACAATCTGACTATCAAAGTGCGACGGCCATGTAGGTGCAAAGGCGGCTGATGGCTAGGCTGGTGCAGTGGTTAAGCCTTTGGCTGCGGCGTTGTGCCTTGTGGGTTCGTTTCCCCAGGATAAGTATTACCTTTTAATTACCCATACATGCTTTAAAAATAATTATTCCAGGTTTGAGATTAACTTACATATGTGAACGCCTCCACAATACAATGTAATCTCAGAGTGATGGTAGGTTTTTTTTAATAATAAAAAAAGAAGAGAGAAGAAATGAAGCTTGTCACCGCTTATTGGTTGAAATATGGAGAGACGACTTCGGGGTGTACGTAACTTAGCGTTATCTATAAAATTACCATCGCAAGTGATATACCATCGCGTTAGCATACATTGTACCCAATTTCGACGTTAATAATATTGATGAATTCGGTAGCTCTGTCATAGAAATATAAATTGTCTCATCAATTCCTAGCCTCCCAAACATGCGTTTGTAAATTTGATATTGGAAAAAAAAAACACTATAAGTATGCAGTGGCCATGTGGCTAAGGCTTTTATGGAGTCACGTGTTGGTTGCCAAAATGTTTTTATTCATTATTTTATTATGTCGTAACATGTCATATGTCTGAGTTCGTTTTCGTTTTCGAATTCATAACCATTATTGAATGTAATAATTTTTTAAGTTGGCGTCTATTTCCGTTTTGATGAAGCTTATACCATAATGTGTTTTTAGCCGATTTGTGTTTGATTCTCCAGAAATTCCTATTTTTTACAAACTATATGCAACTTTCACTTTACACTTTATACATTGTATGTAAACTTAGAACTTTGGTGTTACTGAATTAACTTATTCGGTGGCATCATACAATCCCAATTAAATATCAACATCCAATTACAATCAATAAAGCTTGGTAGTTTTTTAATTATAATATCAATAACTGAACTATCTGAAAATTATACTGAAAGTAGCCTTTAGATATTCCACAGCTGGGCAAAGACCTCCTCTCAATACTTTTAAAAGTCAAAAACTATCCACCACATTTGAATTCCTTGAAATATCAGGATCAGCAGTCTATTTAAGCTCACTGCTGAACAGAGGTCTATCCAAGAAAGCTTCGGCGACTCGTTATAAATTTCATGGAGTACATACCCGGCAGGTAGACGGGTCGGTGAGCGCACTACCTACCTCTCACACTAGTAATGCCGCCCCCCATTACTACTGTGTGCTATTTTGGTTCGAGAAATTCGGATAGATTCTCTGCCATCAATCTATCGCCAGAACCTCGTTCGTTAGCTAGCAGCATGCACGATGTGCACTGCAGCGAGGTGAGAATTTGGAGAAAATGGTTGCATATTAACATTCACACTCTGTTATACCCTCGAAATAAATTTTCTGTTATTTCTCAGACATGATGATGGTTTCCTCATTTTCTACTTCACCGTTCTTTCTACTCATAGTAAATTTCATGAGATTCGATCCGGGTCACTCTCGTATTAATTTGAAGCAAGCGTTCTGACCCTCTTAATAGCTACCATAGGTTTATACGTTTTAGAAGTGGCACCTGGTCTTACATACAGTTCAGGTAAATTCATTTACGTGAACACTAAAGCAAATACGAAAATTCGGGGGAAAAGCATGTTTACGATAATAAATATCAATTGTACCGTCTCTTTAACTTTGGCTTGTTGACAATAAAGTAAAATATTTTAGTAGCTTCCAACCTTAAAGGGTTAATCAGTCACAAGTACCTCATTTCTGTTTGTTTCACCGTCGGGAATGTGGTGGATAGCGACGAATGCAATTAAACTGCAACCTCAATAAGCAGTCAAAGCGACGATTGCTTCACTCCTCGTATTTATAGCGGTAATGAAAATGCGCAGCTGGGCGTGGCGCCGCCTGCGCACTTGCCGCACGTTTACTAGTTCACGACGCATTGTTGAGTTTTATAAATTTGGGGAAGCGAGGCTTTAAACATTGTTACATAATAGAATCTTTAAAACTTTATCCTTATTATTTTATTTACTTAAAACTGAATAAGGTTGCGCCTAAATTACCTATAAAATTATAATTCAGTATTTTAAACCAATAGATAACAACAGAATTTGCATTGTTGCAACACGTCATGGGTCATTAATTTTATTTCAGAACTAGCTGTTGTATCCGAATCCCCATATGATCACAAATTTATTAATTAACTAATAATTATTGAAAAAAACAACATCATAAGAAATATATCTAAAATCATTTGATCAAAATCAGTCCAGTGCATTTGAAGATTAGCCGTAGCATCTGTAAGGATGGAACAAGTATACCATCGCATCGCGTATCGATCGACACAACAAGTAAACTTGTTTTTTCAACCTCATTTCCTCTATCTATCTTTCATAATACTTAATACAGTATAATACGTAGTCTTTGACACTATGTAATGCTTATTGTCTTTCACCAACGTACTCTTATCATACTTACTCTTTCATTTAAAGTCAAACCATACGTATCAAGGCTCTCCTGTCTACAGCATTAATTTTGGTGTCATGTTACTTCTGTGAGACCAAACTGTCATTACTATACCTACATAAGTATGCCCTATGAACTGAAAGTCGTGTAGTTTTGAACATTTTTTGAAAATGCGTGCAAAAGTTTAAGTAAGTCAAGTGTTAGTGATGAAAATGAATACATAAATAACGCATAAATAATAAAAAAAATAACCTTATTAAATTATAATTTCCAATAAAACTATGCCGCAGCTTCCTATCGATATCGTGGTAGGTAAAGTTAAACTATTACTCGCATATGGATTCGGAAGCTTGTGAACATTATATATGGTTTTAAGCGACAACGTCGACTGGTACTGAGACAAGAGACGTTATGTAAGAAGATTACGATAGTCAAAGTGTGAAATTGCAACTTAAAAATCCTGCTGCAGTTATTGAGAGAAAGAATGTACCCTGTAGTAAAATATTTAAAGTCTTAACTAATAGGGTACTCGTTTTGTTTAATGAACAAATGAGAAAATTTCATACAAAGAATTTTAGGTTCTTCGTTAGTTCTAGTCAAAGTTTGATTATATATTCTTATCCCTTGTATAAGCATTATCACATTATTTAACCAGATGAGAGTATACGTCACAAGCCGGATCTTAGGCTGTTAGCATTGCGGCGCGGCGTCACGAAGCCAGCACCGCGCGGATAAAATTATCGCTAAT
Source organism: Bhutanitis thaidina (assembly GCA_029286595.1). Taxonomy (NCBI): domain Eukaryota; kingdom Metazoa; phylum Arthropoda; class Insecta; order Lepidoptera; family Papilionidae; genus Bhutanitis; species Bhutanitis thaidina. The sequence goes on from JAGSMS010000010.1 coordinate 6,785,466, forward strand.
CTCCTAAGCCGTTTCCCTTTCTTAGCAAAACGATTAAAATAATAATCACGACTTTAATACACTATAATGAAACCTTTTCTTTTATTTATAACATGCGCCAGTATCAATCAAGAAACTTTTAATGCCCCATGTAACCTGCATTTTGAAACAATACTTATCACATTTTGGTATTAGTTCAGGCGAATTGTTACTAAAGTGCGTTTACACTCAACGGCTTTTCATTCAAACTTTGAAGTCCAAATGTTTTGAAATAAGTAAACCGTTTTTAATTAAACTTTGCACGTAATTTGCAGAAACGTTTAAATAGAACATTTTCGAAAAAGAGTACCATTCCAATTTTCTATAAACCAGATAATTACAATTATCTCCTTTGTAACTAGAAATTTCGAAAATGTTTTCTACAAACTTTTTAGAACAATGTCCAGCTTATGAGTACACATTTTCATTAAAATCCTTTAATTCATTTCGAATATATTTCATTTGACAATTTGTAAGGAAATTTTTTTATATTAAAAAAAATCTGAAAATTATAAGTTGTTCCATTAATAAAATTCTGCGAGACGTTGTAGTGCAGAGGACAAGAGTGTATCACTCTTCAAAATTGTAGGATAAAAGACTTTATAAAATTGCACTACTCTTCTAAATAATTACTAAATTGTTAAATGGGAGTTGTTTGTTGTTATTTGTACGTGGTAGAGCCAAGCGGCGGCTTTTGCTGCTGCTGGAATGAGCCGACTCGGCCAGGGACACGGCCTCGGAGAATACCGGCGTGAACTAGAGGCATCTTGTGCCTCTGTGTTTCGTTCGGTGAGTGAGATAACCGGAGGCCCAATCTCCTCTACCCCTCCTCCTCCCACTTCCCCTTCCCGGAATAAAGATATACTTACTTTGTTTAATTAGATAAAACTACGGTTACTGTTCTATAAATAAAAAAAAATTAATATCGATTCCTGTGTTGCCATTGTTACAATAACAATAGTTATTTGTTTCCATTTCATCAAAAGCTTTTTCTATGGGATATTATTTCAACAGCTTAGACTTAAACTACTTTTTGTCATGATGTCGTGTGGTATTTGTGTAAGAATTCGCCACTCTCTTTCTTCCCGTGACTGTCGTATGAGGCGATTAAGGGAAAAGCCTTGAAAATAGCAACGGCTACCGATAAATGGCAGGACAACCATCTCGAAAAATACCAGACTAAAATGAAACAGTCCGTCGACGGCCGCAGCGTTTAAGGTGCTAGGTGTTCAGTAATACGATCGTCAATTAGCTTGCCGAGTGAGACGATTATGGCAAATTCTCCTTATGGGAGAGACCTATATCCTGCTGTTTCTAGACAGTTAAGGTAAGGTAAGGATGATGATTATCATCATCGGCCTCTAAATAACCCACTGCTGGACATAGGCCTTCTGAAGTTGGAATGACTTGCCGTAATCTTAGTGCTTGATGGATACAATAATAGCGGGATTATATATATATATAATTATACTGCAGCGTATATGACTTGAATGTTTATGGTATTTCGCACAGTCGCTTTTTAACACAATACAGGATATGACGAGGTTGAAGATTATCATATGACGCCATGAAACGGAAATAGTTTTTAATTTTGAAAGATTGAATACGTATTAAAATTACGTAAAGTATATTTATAAGCCAGTGTAACGTATCGCGATCGGTTGTGGCTGAGCCTGCACTACTAAAATTGTTGTTAAATACAAATTGCAATTGCTCTTGCTCGGAAGTTAAGAAAAATATCGAAGCTGGCAAAATGAGAGGAGGCTGGAGCCCAGTAGTACGAAACTTTTAGAAATGTATAGTATAGCTTCAGTAAGGATTAGTGCATAAAAGTGACTACTTAGTAATTAGGTACGGTAGCTACCGAGGTAGACGATCGTCACAACTGTTTCAAGCATCCCGCAATATTACAAAAATCTAAGTACAAGTCAACTGTCAATTGAAACACTATTTACCTTTAAGTATTATATGTTACGTCACTTGTTGGGTGGTTCGGGTTCAGGTTTTAAATTAGAGATAGCACATAACGATTGTTGTGAGTTGAGAAATAAACGGATTAACCAGGTGAAGGTCTTATACATGCTAAATCATCTAATAATTATAGTAGACTACTCGATTGTCACAGTGGTTGGACCGAGCGGTTGGCATCAAAGTTACGGATCGCGTATATGTTACTTGTAATATTTGTACTGTTGCCATCGACTTCGTTCGCGTGGTCTTCAGTTTAAAGGGATAAAATACGCATACACCGAAAACACACGAACACTTTATGAAATATACTCATTGGTAGAAACGTCTCCTGTGCCACCTAAAGTACGTTGATGGTACTATCTTAGAAACTTTGACGGAAGTGCCAACAATAACTATGTACGAACGCATGTAAGTCGAACACACCAACATATATTTTACTCGATTAGGAATACAAAAGTGTTCCGAGTTTTGGTGTTTGTATTTCTCCGATTTATATTAACAATTTATAAGTACATAGTAATAATCGTAGTGAGGAAACAACATACTTGGATGATGATTGTTTATAACATATTTCGAAATATCTTATTTTTCTTGTCTTCATAATTTTACAACTATCTTTATATGTATTATATTTTTGGCTCTTTTTACAATTAACGATTGGAATATAGTTTGAATTATTTTTAAGCGTAAAAGTGCAGTCAATCCAGAAATTTCATTAAACCCAATCTTAAAAATGGCACTATTTTACTAGACTTACGTATTTGTTATTATTTGCATTCCCTTAACAAAAACACAAATGTGATCGACATTCGGTATTTTCTACCAATCAGCCCATGGTGCGGGTAGAATTAGTGGTAGGTGAAAGATTGAACCCAATAAAAAGCATGTAGTTTATACAAAATGGACATTGGGAATAGGATCTTGTAACAGAGATGTCGCGACGTCAACTCGATTAGAGCAGTCGGCTAACGAAGCCCGGTGCTGTTGCTCGCGCCACAAATCAATTGCACAAATTGAAACATGACTGTTCACACAATGCTTGTTTTTTCGTCGCCGATCGCCCCCCATTGACGCCGGTGATTGAACTTCTAATTGGCGACGTTGCCATCTCTTGCGGTGGAGTCACGTCGTTAGCGTGCCCCGGGGTTAATAGATGCGATACCTGATTTGGTTGATCTTGTAAAGTTTTTGATCGATTTTTCATTGGAACCTGCACGATTTTAGTGAAGAAATAAAAGTAGCGGATTTATTGTTCACGGTGGCAGCGACAGACTGAGTCATTGACATCTATTACGATGTACTTGTTGGTAACAGAACGGAACATTATCTGATATATGCTATGAGCAATTATATTAAGCGATCACACTTGTCACCTATAGGAGAATGAGGAGGTTACGGAATTCTATTCCGCACGACTTAATTGGGCTTTAGTTACCCACTTTTCACCTTTTCAGGAGATCGAATGTGACGTTTGACGGAGATTACCTTGATATTTTTTCAGGTTATTTTCCTCAGTCGCTTCTAACGAAACCCACGAGAATAAAGAGTTTGGCAGATTCTTGCGTCGCTACACGGTATTTTTTTAATAATAACATACATATTAATGTTTTTATATGGTAATGTTTTACATATCAATCAGTTCGTTCTGAATTGTATAATAACTGTTCCAAGCTTACTCTGGCAACGAGAACGTGATAGGTTATACGTGCGGAAGTTGTTAAGCGCCAAATAAACCTTTCTAGTGAACATTAAAGTAATTTCAACCTGGACTAAATCAGCATAGAGTCGACTGCTCCGTGGGATTAAGCTGCAGTAAATTTTCTGCTAAAAAACAGATGTCTTGTTCAATGATTTCATTTGTGTCTAAGGTTTTTGACAGTACCTCGAATAAATTAATTGATAATAAAAATATAATTAAAAGTTACTATAATCTTCGGACCGGTCCATCTATTTAAAATTCTTAGTTTAAAGTTGAAAATGTATCTAAACAAACGAAACGTGTTACTAACTAACATTATGTCCAAAAGGTTTAAAAAGCAACTTGGTGGAGCAATTTATTGGAGTAGATTATTAACCAGCATAACGATTATTGTGAACATACAAAAGCTAACTTCATGTTTTTACATAGATATTTAGTTTAATGGTATACCAGTTATTTACGTTAATAGCGCTTCATCTGCGAATTTGTATCACCAATCTCGTATCAGTCCATTAGCACGTATACGTCACTTCCGTTCCGGCACCGCACCTAGAGCGACATCGTAACGCGGCCTCAAACCGTAATAAACCCACTGGTGTTTGGTTCAGGCAACATGGCGGGCTATGTAAATTACCATATTTTTAGTAAAATTGACACTTCGCTATTACCGGGCCACAGATGAGACCGCGGACGAGTCAACGCCCCCGAACCATCCGGATCTAATTACATTGTGTCATTAACATCATGGAGACGGCACGTCCGCCTAGGAAATGGAATCGAATCATTAGTAGTTTGATTACAAAAAAGGCTTAATAGAAATATAATAACGGCTGGAGAAGAAATTGTAAAAAGATTGTAGAGCGTTCCAATAATTGGCGGTTATTTGTCGATACGGTTTGGAGCGCGTAATGGGTTGGGACGCTCCGACGTGACTCCGTAGCGCTTCGCCCCCTTCCCTGCCCTCTCCCGCTTTATTACAATTTAGCGAAATTTGCAGCTCGCTCCACTGTGAACCTTGTATGGAATGCTCTCGTAAAATGTGTACGCAATTTAAAAATGGAACTATTTAAATTTGTGAATGTCCAATTGACATTCAATATGTAAAGAGGATCGCACGTTCATGAAGAGGCAATAAAACTTCGATTACAGAGAGGTGGTCATGAGTGCATTACTTTCGTTGTCGATCACAAATGCGAATAGAAAGATAACGTATTCATATTGATTTTCATCAAGCCATCTTCGACACTATTATAATTACGGATATTAGCAAAATTTTCCAAGTTTATTTATAAATTTTTTTTAGCAAATTTAATATAGATTTGTTTATCTATTGGGTGAACTAGATTAATAAACTAATCTATATTACAGATGTATTCACCCCAAGAACTGTGGGAGACGTGGGGGGCGCAACAACTTCCGAGTTGTACTGTCAGTAGTTGCGCAACTGCGCAGGCTATATGCATAGTAAGTACCGCAAGTGTAGACACTCACTCATCATAGGCGATGACCCACACATACATATCCGATATAGAGCTTATGCAGAATCATGATCAGAAGAAGACATTGTCACTTAGACCCAGGATATAATACAACCAGATCCGAAAACCAATCATTTGTGTGCCGCAAAAATATTGACTCCAGTTGGAATTCGAACCCTGGGCTCGTGGCACAAATAAAGTATCTAAAGAGAATGTAATCAATGCGGCGTGTAGTTCACTTCCCTGCTAATGGATGCCATATGCGCCTGACTTGTGTATATACTTTATCTTCATACAATTTTATGATAGACCTGTACTTATTATTACAGTAGTTTTCATGTTTTTCATTTTAATTTAAAAGTAAAAATAAAGTGAGGATATCTTCGGAATTACTTTCCCTTCATTCTCTTCCGGTAGAAAACATCATTACGAGACGGCGATAGATTGTAAAAATTGACGATTGACGCAAACGAAAACTGTATTTCCTATATCGAAAAAAATATTCGTTTTCATTTAATTTTGTTCATTGTCGCATAAAATATTATTCGAAAGTCGTTATTAGTATCATACATGTATTTAGTATCATAAGTCCAGTATAGGTTAGGTTAGGTTATATTCTCCTTTCGAAGATGTCGCCAACAAAAGCAGGCAAGTTTTATATGGATGATTTGATCATACTTACAACGCTGAGCAGGAGGGTTGGTGTATATTTTTTACTTGTAATCTGAGTAAGAATAAATTTATTTTATTTTTTCTTGCATATGACTAAGTAATTAATTACTTATTATATTTGAAGTCCTATGTTTTAGCAAATTTAATATAGATTTGTTTATCTATTGGGTGAACTAGATTAATAAACTAATCTATATTACAGATGTATTCACCCCAAGAACTGTGGGAGACGTGGGGGGCGCAACAACTTCCGAGTTGTACTGTCAGTAGTTGCGCAACTGCGCAGGCTATATGCATAGTAAGTACCGCAAGTGTAGACACTCACTCATCATAGGCGATGACCCACACATACATATCCGATATAGAGCTTATGCAGAATCATGATCAGAAGAAGACATTGGCACTTAGACCCAGGATATAATACAACCAGATCCGAAAACCAATCATTTGTGTGCCGCAAAAATATTGACTCCAGTTGGAATTCGAACCCTGGGCTCGTTGCACAAATAAAGTATCTAAAGAGAATATAATCAATGCGGCGTGTAGTTCACTTCCTGCTAATGGATGCCATAGCCTATTATCGTTCGTCTCCAGAGCACACTTTTATTTTTGAGAAAGTCTGAAGATAGCAAGAGTCCGCCACGATACTGCAATGCGCTGCTTTCGGACATTAAGTATCGCAAAATCAAATTAAATATTCATTTTGTGAAAGCAGGTTAAGCAACGACTCGTCTTTTTAAAAGTGCAGGCACCGAGAAGAGAATCGTCGTAACTTGAAAATCGACATGCCTACTTACTTCGAATTTTAAAGTTAGAGGCCTACACCTAAACTAATCTAATAGGATCTATAAGTGAATTATTATTCCTAGAAGTACCCACGTCGTTGTTCGCATGGATTTTGAATTTGTATAGACGGGTAATAAAAAATATATTAAATAAATTATAGTCAAGGATTCTCCATAGATGGCGTTCAATGTTATACAAAAAATATTTATGAAATCGGAAAAAGTCTTAGTTGGTACCAGAGTTATTATCTATAACCTGTGTACAATACATGTCAGTAGTAGTTCTCTAGTTAAATCTGTTTGTACTGACAGACAGACAGAAAGGTACATTCGTCTTTATCCACGCATATATGTATGATAAATATATAATGCTCAAGAGATCTAACTGCTGTAATGTATGTAAGTAAGTAAAGGATTTTTCCCAAGATTCTATGTAATACTTAATAAGAGGCAGACGTAATATTAATAATCGTTTTTTATGCAACTATGCTTGGATTTGTTAACTGTTTGCTACAATAAATATATATAATACATTATTATAATATAATTGAACACTGAGCTAGATAATGTTTTCATTTTAATTTAAAAGTAAAAATAAAGTGAGGATATCTTCGGAATTACTTTCCCTTCATTCTCTTCCGGTAGAAAACATCATTACGAGACGGCGATAGATTGTAAAAATTGACGATTGACGCAAACGAAAACTGTATTTCCTATTTCGAAAAAAATATTCGTTTTCATTTAATTTTGTTCATTGTCGCATAAAATATTATTCGAAAGTCGTTATTAGTATCATACATGTATTTAGTATCATAAGTCCAGTATAGGTTAGGTTAGGTTATATTCTCCTTTCGAAGATGTCGCCAACAAAAGCAGGCAAGCTTTATATGGATGATTTGATCATACTTACAACGCTGAGCAGGAGGGTTGGTGTATATTTTTTACTTGTAATCTGAGTAAGAATAAATTTATTTTATTTTTTCTTGCATATGACTAAGTAATTAATTACTTATTATATTTGAAGTCCTAAGTTTTTGTAAGTACTGTAGCCAAGGAAAACCAAACAACTTATAACAAAGAGGGTTATAGATGCGTTGTCACTCGTGAAGACAAAGGTGCCTCACAGCCCGTAATTATACTGCTTCTCTACCCTTCAAATCGGAACACAACACTACACAACAATGGATGCCATAGCCTATTATCGTTCGTCTCCAGAGCACACTTTTATTTTTGAGAAAGTCTGAAGATAGCAAGAGTCCGCCACGATACTGCAATGCGCTGCTTTCGGACATTAAGTATCGCAAAATCAAATTAAATATTCATTTTGTGAAAGCAGGTTAAGCAACGACTCGTCTTTTTAAAAGTGCAGGCACCGAGAAGAGAATCGTCGTAACTTGAAAATCGACATGCCTACTTACTTCGAATTTTAAAGTTAGAGGCCTACACCTAAACTAATCTAATAGGATCTATAAGTGAATTATTATTCCTAGAAGTACCCACATCGTTGTTCGCATGGATTTTGAATTTGTATAGACGGGTAATAAAAAATATATTAAATAAATTATAGTCAAGGATTCTCCATAGATGGCGTTCAATGTTATACAAAAAATATTTATGAAATCGGAAAAAGTCTTAGTTGGTACCAGAGTTATTATCTATAACCTGTGTACAATACATGTCAGTAGTAGTTCTCTAGTTAAATCTGTTTGTACTGACAGACAGACAGAAAGGTACATTCGTCTTTATCCACGCATATATGTATGATAAATATATAATGCTCAAGAGATCTAACTGCTGTAATGTATGTAAGTAAGTAAAGGATTTTTCCCAAGATTCTATGTAATACTTAATAAGAGGCAGACGTAATATTAATAATCGTTTTTTATGCAACTATGCTTGGATTTGTTAACTGTTTGCTACAATAAATATATATAATACATTATTATAATATAATTGAACACTGAGCTAGATAATGTTTTCTAATTTTACCTTCTAACATACCATTACTAACTTAATACGTGGCACGTCTACAAACAATCCTTTTGTAGAAGTGCTACAGAATACGAGTAATATTCATGTGCTATTTATTCAACGTGGCCGACAGATTACCATCTTGTTACTTTATAGTATTTACGTCATTTATTAAGCCAAATTATATTCGATGTGTGTCAAAGTTGGCCTAGATGTAACTGAACTATGCTTTCTGAGATTCTGTCTACTTTGTTATATAAATTTAAATTATAATTATAGGCTTTCAAATATCTTTTACTTCACCAGTGAGTCTCATACCAACATCACCTACTACTGTAACTGAATGAATTTTTATTCTTTATGGGATACGTAGCGTTTTGATCTATATACATATATATGCTATGACTTCCGAATACGATCGGCAGTATATATTATAGCACTCTAAGTGCACACACAAGCACAGAGGCACGCACACGTCTTTACCTTCCCATATCCGATGACAATATGATAACGCTTATGCGAGAAGATCGGGAGAAGCTTCAGATACAATGTTACACGGCTTCACACAACACAACCAGACCCAAATGCAACAGTGAGGCAGTTTTCTTGCGAATAATCGCCTGGAAAGTGTCCGTTCGGGCCTCAACAAACATACCTGAAGCGCTGCAGCGTGCCAGGGCAGCCGCAACAACATCCGGAAAGCGTTGTTATACTGGGCGCGTAGGGCATTGTAAGTTCGACGCGTATATGTCACCCACAGGGCACAAGAGTAAAATGATTGACAGCATGCTTTAAAAAGCGTTATCTTGACTGCATTTGTGTATAAATTATTAATAAATATGTGTTCAACTCAAATTCTGGCTTCTGCCGGGATTCGAAAAGGTTCCAAAGCTCTTGTGGGTTGGTGCGCTAATTACCAAGCCACGCAATTGTCATGAAAGCGTAACATATGCTTGATTCTCCGTCTGGTGGCGGCATATGAACATCTGCCACTCCGTATCATCTTGTGGGTGTCGTAAGGGACATGGCTGGAATTTTTTCATGCAAATACACTGAGTCCAGCCGGGGAACAACGCCTAAGTTGCGAGGGGTTCGGTATTGCGTTCGCCAATCCCTTGGTTAAGCGTGGCGATTGTGGTATATCCCTATAGGATGAGAGAAGCCTATGTTTTGCTCAGGACTGTTACAGAAGATGCATTACTTGGAAATTGTCATATTAAAGTCCTACGTTACAATGTGCGTATTGCGTAGGTGTGAACCATCAAAATAACGATGAAATCTATTCCTTATTTTGGAATATGTTGTAACTACATAACTAAGGTAATTATAAAATTGTTTATATAGATACTAAGATGGCTTTAGAAGCCAGTTCAACCAACTACTTATCAGGTTTAGTGATCAGCGGAACCGCGGGATGTAAGGAAGACTGATGACTATTTTATTATGTAAAAATTAATAATATATTTATTCGATCGGTTTGCCGCCATTTCACTATTAAGAAAATAGAATTACAGTAATTGCTTTGCACACAGTGGGTATATGACCGTCAGTCACATGACCGTAACTCGTTCATGAGGGCTATACAACAAAATCAGACTTTCTACCAATAGGTTTAATAACTTTTTCAAAAAGATTTTATAAAGTAGATTAATAATACAAAGGAATGGATGGTATTAACCCTTGTAAACTGAGTTAATGAAAAAGATGTATTAGATTATTAATATTTTTTTTATTAAAATCCTCTATACCTACGGAACTTGTTACGCATGTTTCTTCTTTGTCAGTGGAACCTCATTATGAAACGGAGGTAGATTAAAAAACGTTTGACAAGTGTAATTTATTCTCCTAATTCGAGGAAATAAAGATTTTGATTTTGCCAGTAAGCTCGTTTTTCACCCAATCCAAATTAAAAAAAAAAAGATTCAAATCCATAACCCAGGGCACAGGGGTAATCCGTTAACGACTAAGACAATGTTTTGTAGAAATGGGAATTTAATCAGACAGATAGGCGTTTTATAGACTTGAATAGCATATGGTAGTCAAACGCTTAGCCACTGCTCCTCTGAGCCGACTATTGGCATTTTTAAGAAATAAAAATCATCTTAAATATGCCAAGGCTAGTGATAGCGATAGCTTAGCTATTTGTAAGTCTTTAAACAAGAGGACTTTGTCCTACAGCGAGTTGGTGACATTCGGATAATGATGTGTGCCATGTGATGGCCGTGATTTTTGAGTAATTTTTCTAATCTTTAGTGTGCTTTCGCGTTTGGTTGGCCTTATAAGGTCTCTCGTGTGTCTGTTTAATTTAAAGTTTAAAAATAATTTGAATTATGTAAATTTTAAATTCTAATTATATTATGAATGATATATAATTATATTATAATTGAAAATGGGTTCTGTAAGCCAGTTTGGCTACGCTGAGTCGCCCCAAATGGAAATACATAATCTCTGCCTACACCTATAGAAAGTTTTTTTTAATTCTACACAAGTTTTAAATAACAACAATCAATGAGAAGACGGTTTATCAGACAAGGGATATTAATATTTCAGGATTTAGTTATGGTAAATATTTTCAAGTCGAATAAGACATAACGATGCAAATAGCGCACACTGCTAACTAACAAGCGAGGCTGTGGCGCCGGACTGATCGCAGAAAATCAACTCGAATTTGCTGAACCCAAATCTCACAGACGCAGATGTGCTTCGCTCACCGACCCGACTGCCCGGTGTGTGTGCAAACAAACCGAGAAAAAGCCCTTGCTAGCGCTTCCTTGGAGACATGTTTAACAGTGGACTTGAATACGATGGGAAGATATTAAGGAATAAGTATTTAATTCAAAGACCAAATTCCGCGAGGTATCCCCAAAGTGCATCATCAGATCACCAAATGAAATTTGCATGGGACTTCACTGTAACTATCTATATCTTTTCTGAGAGTAAAAGAATAATTCTATCGGTTCAGAAATGGCCGTGTTATCGTAACACAGTTGTAGTTTTCTGTCCGTTTATACGTACGAGTATTTCTAAAAACTTGTTACATTTAAAGAAAGAAGAAATTATAACGTATTGAATTGTAATTCTTAACTTATTTACGGATTTTATTGCGTTTAATTTTAGTTTTTAAAATTTCTGACGCTTCGAATGCTTTACAGCACCCGTGGTCACGGGGTGACTGGGGTGTAGAGTAGGACAGCATGATGGAACTTCGATGAAATAGATTGAAAATAGTTAGTTTGAAATTTAGTATTTAATCCTGGGACCATACAAACCTTCTATCTCAAAGTTTATATGTTACTGTTGCGTCAAAAATATTTCTAGATTTTTATGGCTTTTTATCAGATCTGGTTATGGTCGCATAATTCTTATCATTATTGTAAACAATTCTATGAATTAATCGTTTTTCTTTGATATTGGATTTTTTTTATTTAGTGATTAAGTTAAAATTAGAAATAAATATTATTTGTCATGAAACTTTAATTTAAATGTGTAGTATTCGCGCAAATACAAGAAGAAATACTGTTTATGTTCAAAGTAAGTAAAAGTACAGTAAAAGTTACTCGCAGACTATACCTAATTTTACATATGAACCAAAGTATTGTTGCACTGTCGCCCCATGGCAGGGAGAGGATATGGAATGCTGCCTTTCCGATGAATGGGTCACTATACCTTCCACTATATCAACATAACAGCAGCGATATATCTAATGTTACTTTACTTCCCTGGTCAAGTCGACACATTTGAATAAATCCAGGTACCTTGATGCAGCGGTATATAATCAGAATTTTAAATTATATATCTATGTTTATTTAATAAACTAACGGCTGCTCGCATCTTCGCTAGTATTATATGAATGCCTCTCTTGATCATGATAAATAGGATAATGTCTTATTCCATGATATTGATGAATGATATAAATTGTCTTTAGGCGAATATTAATTAACATTAGAGCTTTAGGTCAGATTGAACTACAACTTCTAAACATACAAGTATTGCAATGATATCGTGCACAATACTGTGGACAGTACTGTGTGTCCTTAAAACATTTTTTTTATTATTTCGCATACATGCTGACGTTTTCTTTCAACATCGAGCATATTCTAAATTTGACATTTAAAACTGCTTTTTACAAATTTAGTAGTTTTGGAACATGGATTCGAACCCACTTGCTTAATACAAAATAAGCGAGCGCCCTATTCCATATTATGACACGGTTCTCTACTAGATGTGATGCACTGTTTAACAATTCCGATGCCAGAGGCTCATTTTTTGATATTGAACGTAGTTCTCATTTTGTTGTCTTTCATTCATTTATATGCCTACCTATACAACGCCATGATATCGCTTAGATTCGCCTAAAAAAACCTCTTTTGTCATGTTTAACAAAAAGAGTTGTTTTCTGCCAAGCACGTCGCACATTATTGTGTTATACAATGAAATAATTAGTTGGTTCGGTAACGGGAGATTTTTTTTTCAACTTTAGCCTTATTCTTTGTGTGCTGGTAATTTAATATTTTTTGTAATGAGCTCTCGATTCCGAGTGGGCTGAAAAAATGCGCGTTTTGTTTGTAATTCAAGGAAAGGTTTAGCTGAAATTGATAATATCACTTACCGTTGGATTGAGTATTACTTACACTGCCTTAATAAGAAATAATAGAAATTAATTTAGATTGAGTTAAGAGTTTACTCAATTTTCTAACGATGAAAATATAAATAACGTCCACTTAAAATAAAACAATTGGTACAAATGATTACTTAGATATTAAGGAAGCGATTATTGGTACGCAGATTACCTGGGTTCGAAATGCGGAAAAAAGAGAGGATCGTCACCTTAACGATATATCTTTCGGAGAGGCGGAAAGTGGGGAGGTCCATTTGGCTCTGGTGATGGAAATTCGTAATTTCTATATCGCTATAGGTAACAGGCGTACGTGCTTATATACACATTGAACCAAAGGTTGTCAACTGTGCTGGATATATTATACTGCCGTAGGAAAGTATTGGCACAAACGTGAAAGAAAAGGAAAGGTCAGACTACTACCATCATTGTATGAGAGGTTGGCGCATTTTTCTTCAGCAGACCGTTAATAGTCCACTGCTGTAAACAAACCTCTCCTAATGAATTTGCCATAATCGCCAAGCTTGGCAGGCGGGTTGGCGGTTACTGTACCACACGGTAGACCGTTGCCCGTCATTGGCCTTTGAATTTTCGATCTGGCATTCATTGAGATGATAAAATTTTCTAATCATCTTTCGGACGCCATGAGATTTTTAAGTCTTTTTCCTTAGTCGACTCATACGATGCCCCGGGGAAAGAAAGGGGATGGTAGATTTACTCAAGCCGCCGACGCTTATTGGATTTGCAGGTTCCTTTAAAGTTATTTAGTAATAATTTATACTTGCGATTTTTGTCATGTTGACAATAATTATAACCTCTTATACTAGTTTCACAGCAAATTTTATTTATTTATTTATATAACGAACCGGCCAGTTTTGCCTTACGGTATCTTCAGAGTATTAAATTTTAAATTGTTTAGTAAATCTAAATATTTTGTCTGTACGGACACAATGACGAACCCCTGATCCTGGTTCGTGTAATAATAATAAAAGTAAAAGAAAATTGGAAGACGTACGCTACGGCTCTATAACATGGCACAACTAATATAATTGTTTCTATTTTAACATATTTAGCCAAGAAACAATTAAGAGTTTTGTACGCCTATCTAAGTTGCCAAGGCCAAAGTAAACAGACATCTCGGCAAGCGTGTACCATCCTAGGCCTCATCTTCGCTTTCCATCGGGCAAGATTGAGGTCAAACGCATGCCTTTTTTTCATAAAAAAAAAAGTTTGAATTCGTTTTGTTGACGAAAGTAAGTTATCTTTCGCGTTGTTTTGATAAGTTCTTAATTATAACGAAGATTCAGAAGATTTTATTTCTTTGAGTTTAAAATGAAAACTATACTTATGATAGTTAGTTTGTTTAAAACAGTCAAATGTTCATTCAGAGGAACATAAACATATGTAGTTTAAATACATTAAATTTTTTTTATTTTAAATACATTAATCATAATTGTATAAACTTATTGAGCAGAATGTTCCATTTTGGCATATTTTTTTAGAATCTACCTCGGGCGTGGTGATCGTCAAAATTTGCACAAAGAAAATGCCAATAAAATCCCGTGCCGTCCGAAATAAACTAGCCATCACAAATGTTTTTGGTAGCCGTCACAAATTACTTAATGAATATAGTAAGTAATGAGTCGTGGTAGTTTAATCGCCAGGCCACTCGCTTTAATTTAATGGTAAGCGGGTGAAGTTCGAGTGCCGGTGCAGGCGTCTCTAAAATGTCAAATAGCAATTTTAACTCTTGAGTTAATTTAACAATTAAATTAACAATGAGGGGAAATATCGTAAGAAAATTGCATGTCTGGGAAATAATAACAAAATTAATTTCGAGCACATTTGAATTCCGCTAACCAGCACTGGAGAAGCGTGGCGGACTCCTCTCAGCGCCAGCGACCCTCAGCGACCTTTATACGCTTACGAGCGCATGCTCTACTACGGTATGTGTTCCTAGTCGGAACGTCGAGCATGTAACATTTAACATACAAGACTAAAAATACTTAGACCGGTGTTAGACTTCTAAAGTGCGAGGCAATTTCGAAAAATCCATCTGATTTAGGAGAGACTAGACTAGCGAATGCCCAGCAGAAGACTGTTTGTAGTGTGACGGAGAAAAGAATTCTAATCATTCCTATCCTTATATCTATAATCCTTGCAGGGTGGTAATAAGGAGCATCACTAAGGGATTTAAGATTAATAGCTTACTTAGACTTTACCTTGAATTAATGTTTAATTTTATGTAATTTTTCTTAGCTTATAAAGCCGTTTTGGAAGTCTTAATTACTATATAAATACTTCGTACTTCGCAAACCCAACTTAGAGCAGTATGAAGAACTCTTACCTGGTTAAAACCTTCTCAATAATTAGAGGATGCATTTGCCCAGTAGTGGGACATACATAAAAGGAAAACTACTGACGTTTTGCGTTTTTTAGGCAAATTGATTTTTTTGTAATAGCTGGTAATTTTATTTTTAAATAAATGTGTAACCAAATTGTATTTCATTTTCCTAAAAAGCAATGACTATCAATAACTTTACCGTATCATTAAAAGTTTATTGAAAGCTACAACATTAATATATTTAAATGTTTATTAATATTTGCTAAGTATTTAAGTTGCTAAAGTATGTATAGAACTTAAATTATTTGTTTCAAATTAAGACCACAAGCAGCGTGCCGTCACGATCGCCTTTTGTAGTAAACATTTTTCGTACACTTGGTTCAAACGAAAAATTCGACTAGAAATCTGTTATGTTCTTATTACTGTATCCCTAAAAGATAGATTTACTGCACAAGCATAACACCTCCCACGAAGCGAGAAATGCGTGCACTTGCTGCGTTTTGTCTCACGTATTGTTGGAGAACAATATCCTGCACTCGCAGACAGGTGAACAAACACAATAACGCTTTGTTTCACATGCTCTCAGGTATGCTTTAATCTTCTAATTATGAAGAAACTTTGTCAAACCTTCAAGTACATTGTACACCTGCCTTTATTTTATTATCATAGTCTAGTACAAAAAAGAAACAAAAAATTAAGAACCTTTCTATTTTTATAAAATCAAAAATATATATAAAAACGAATATGCATAAAAACTTAGGATAAAGGAACCAAGGAAATAAAAACAATAAAAAAACAGAAATCAATAATATAAATATTGCATTTATTTCAACGAATTCGGCAAATATAATAACTGCAGATAATAATTATTATAATAATACTATTCAGTTACAAGACTTGCAATCTTTCATCTAGCTAAGTGACGTTGCCGTCATCAAAGAGGAAACCAAAGACATTTTTCACTGGCTGGCACTGGGCTTTAGTTCCATATAACTATCTATAATAATGACATCCAACAGTAAATGCAGATCGCATATAATTAGTTTAAAATTAAATTACACAAATGAAAATAAAGTTATTGGAAGTCGTATTGGAGGCAAATTTAAAATCAAGGACAGCTGCCTCGACGTACTCACTACAAGGTACATGTTATATAAACGACAAAAAAAAAAACAAAAAAATAAAAATAATAAAACCAAAGAACAAAAATAAATACAAACATAACAAAAATTCAAAAGGCAAAAATAATAACAAGAAAACGATATGCAAATAGGTTTAGCACGTTCTATGTGTTTAACGATCGAGTATATAAAATTGCATTATGTTCTCGGTGTAATAAACTGTGATATTTGCATTTCAAAGATCGATACGGACGTATCTTGACGCGTAAACCAAGACGGGAGGCGAGAATTTTCACATAATAAATAGACCCACAGAATGGCGACACCCGTGGCGCGTGCGTCGACTAGTGTTCACGCACAGAAATCGACGTACGAGCGCGCGTCGCGCCGCACTTCCGAACATTTAAATTTGAAGTAAATATTTGCATATCGCCTAACTCCCCAATTTCGAACCACTCTTATGTAAATGTGTTTTACTGTGTAATGTAATTGAATATCAAAAAAACTGCAGCCGGCGACCCCACACGAATCCCACGTCTTCATTATTATGTAAAATACTACAAACTTTTACAAATGTTATGTCTGTATGTATTTTTGTACTCCTTGAATATATGCGAAGTTCACTAATTAGATACAGTTATATCACAAGTTCTTAAGATGCCTCTACGAAACAAACAATATATTTATTTATATCTACCTACATATAGATACCTACAAGTCGCATTTCACGTACGAACGGCGATCTGAGACAAATTTTACAGCATTTAAACTTTAAAACCTAGTAGTAATACTCTAAAACGAACAACTATTTACAGTGGAGCTCTGAGAAATAATTTACAAAACACTTGGATCTTACAAGGCACCTTATTTAAATAATAATAAAGACTTCAGGCTTCGCTATGACTTTACATAATAACTAAAATGTTTTAAATTCTCTAAAATATATAATTTGGTTTTCATTACAATCCTACAACAATCGACAAGTCGCTAAAACCTAATAGGAGTTTTAAATATGAACAACTAGGAAGAATAATATTATGCAACAGATTACTAGTATAATGCTTATAAAACTTCATGTATAAATATGCAGTGCTGGCTTTCAGTGCACTAAGAAAGGAGATAAGGCGGAGATAATGTAAATAAAAGAAACAATTGACATTGACGTAGTTTCCGAGAAAGTTTTTGATTGGCGTCATTTAAATAATTGATTATTCATGTGGAGCAAAATGCATGTGAGGCTGATCGGTTCCATTAGATACACGACGTCCTTCACGCGTCCTAACTCCTACCATTGTTATGTTTCGTTTGCATTTGAATAGCGGCGGCATGAAGCGGCCGCCCACAAGCCCACCGGCCCGCCTCTCGCGGCTTCGATCAAAACCGCTTCGCGGACACCGCACGTTCCGACCTCACCAAATCACTTAGTGATACATAACTTACTAGCACTAATTAAAATAAAAGAAATACCCAAAAATTTGCTCTGTAGCAATGAGTGTATTTGCTTCCTCTGAAATAGAATTAAGTCTTTTTTGAGAGATGTCTATAAAGATCGCGTGAAAAGTTAATACTGCAAGACTGAAAGACCAACATTGCATTATTATCACAAAGATATTTTAATTTAATTTTACTCCTAAACGCTATTTACAAAAGGACTACTAGTAGGAAAAATACCAACGACCGTCACGGCACGAAGTGAGCTTCGCTCAGATGACAACAGATAAAAAAAATATATTACTCAAATATTCAATAAAAGAGTTTAATAAAATATCTCTAAAGAACGAAGCTCGCCGTTGTGAGTTCTACGAAAATAGATCCGTGATCGCATAGCGCTCGTAAGCGTCAGGCGATACAGATTGCGGTCAAGTGGTGCACTCACCGTTTCCGGCGAGTTGAGGCCTCAGGAACGCGTTGTGTAGTTCACTGCCGATGCCACTCTCGAGCCGAGCCGCCATCTGCATTAAAGCCAGAGTGCTGTCATCTCCGCCACCGATGCCGCTCTCTAACCTCGAACGGACCGCTGCGATGTGACCACGCGTGAACACGTGATCTTGCACGGAGTACTTGTGACTGTACTTGAAGTCACACACCCGACATTCCTCAGGTGGTGCGGCATCTGACACTTCCGGTAAGCCTGCTGCCAACCGCGCTTTCTTTTCTTTGGCTCGTGCATTTTGGAACCATACTTGCACCACGCGTTTAGGAAGACCAATTTCCCGTCCGAGAGCTTCGCACTCTGCCATTGTTGGAGTTTTATAGTCATTGAATAAAGACTTCATAATTTTCACTTGCACTGATGACATTTGAGTGCGAAAGCGTTTTCCAGGAGGCCTCGATGATTGCTGTTGACCTGCTAATGGAGATAAAGGCTCATCTTCTTCGTAGAACTCCATTGTCTCGGACGCAGTATCTGAACGCTCGTCTGCATCTGATCCAGGTCGTGACAGATCAACTGGTTTGCTGAGATCTAATGGTATTTCTGATTTTCCTAGTGATATTTGACTTTCAGAAGATTCATTGTTCGCGCCATTTTGTTGGGCTACAGCGTGAGCTTGTAGTTCACTTACATATCTTTTCATCGATTCTTCACTATACTGCTTGATAAATTTCTCCATGTCTGTGTGAAAAGGCGGGAAAACAGGGGGCAACATGGGAGCCCCCGCTTGGGAAAAATTTTGCTGCCGGTCACTTTGTTGCGAACCAAAACTTGGAGTTGATTCAGTGCTTAATTCCTCGTCTGGAAGTGCATCTACATTAATTTCTCCTCTAGCGCACTGATCGGCGTGTTTAGTACTTAAATGACTTTCTAATGCACTTTTAACTTTGAATAAGGCAGGGCAGAAGGGGCACCGTTTATTTATAACTTGTGCATGAGCTCGAAACTGTCCTTTTCTTTCACGAGCTCTCGTATTTTGAAACCAAACTTGTACAACTCTTTTTTTTAAACCAACTTCTCGTGCAATATTTTCAAGCATTTTACGTGATGGATTTGATTCTATTTGATACTTTTGATATAAATAGTCTAATTGCTCTGGCAAAATAGTAGTTCTTAACCGTTTGTCTTTTGGCTGCTCGCCTGTATCTATTTCTTCAAATTCATCAAATTTCCTTTTCGCAACCTGTTGGTTTAACGCTGCCACTAAAGAGTGACGTGATTCATCATTGGCGAGTGTGGCGTTTAGTTGTTGCAGCTGAGCGTGTTGCTGTAGTATCCCAAATGGGGAGTCTGGTGGATACGTGGGAAATAAATTTGGGTTCATTATATGAACAAGTTGATGCTCTCGCCATAAATCAAACCGAGGAAAGACTAGGTTGCATTTATCACATTGAAAATTGCCATCTTTCTCTTCGATTCGTGGTTGATGAGTTACAGGCGTAACAGGTGTAAGCGGTGCCTGCGGCGCGGGTGACACAGGATAGTTAGGAGCTGCTGGTGTTGGTGTACGAGGAGGCGCAGGTGAAACTGGTACATGAGGAACATGGTGTTCTACAATGCTTGAATTGGAATCTTCGCTACTTAAAGTAGCAGCTACTTGGGCAGCCGCAGCTTGTGCCTGAGCTGAACGCTTTGCATCTTCTTCTTTGAAACAGTGGGTTTTCTGGTGTCTTATTAATTCATAATATCTCTGAAACACCAGCTGACATTTTTTGCACTGGTAATTTAAGCCAGGTGTTCGTTGAAATCGGTTTGCATCATCTGTTGCTCCTGTCGGTGGTTCAGCAGCAGGTTGATTTTCATAAACTTTTCGCGCCTTCTGCCGCGCGTTTTGAAACCACACCACAATAACTCTTGGACTTAGTCCAAGAAGTTTAGAAAGATATTCTAAATCATCATCTTTAGGATAGGCATTGTTCTCAAAGAATTCTTGTAGTACCTTGATTTGGTAGTCTGTAAATCTAGTTCTGTTGGCGCGTTTGCCAGAAGACCCCGAGCTGTTGGATCCATTCGAGTTGCCCCCAGAAAGTCCGAAATCCGCCGGTCCTCTGCCAGGACTGAGGCTGCGATTCGGGGTCAAATGTAGGACGTTCGGGGGCACGGAGTTTGGGGACGTGAAATTAGGATTTATTTTTGGTGGCAACATTGATGGATGTGGCGGTTGCGGTATACTGGTTGCCGGTATTGAATCTAATTGCGACTGGATTAATGAATTTAATGATAGATGTGTTGGAGTCTGAGGTCGCGAAATATTTTGTTGATGATCAGAGTTGTTAAGCGCAGGGCTCTGAGATGGGGCTTGAGGAAATATGAAGCTTTTGTCCTCTTGGTGCCGATCATCATAAGAGTTGTATTTTTCCTCCATAGTTGGTTCGTCACACGGTTCAGATTTCACTTCTTGCTGACTCATGGAGGTAGAATCTTCAGTTTTTGCTTTTTTTTCAGGTGGTGGCTTACCCTCGTCAGAGCTGGCCGATGAATCTAAGGGAGTGACTTTAGCTTCTCCTGTTTTTTCGTACTCTTCCAGATTAAGAGTCGTTGATGGGGGATTATTGAAATTGTAAGGAGAATCTTTGTTGCGTTGTCGTTCTTTAAAGAGTGTATTGCGGAACCAATGCTTAATGACTTTTGTAGCTAAACCAGACTGTTGAGCCATTTTCGCAATAGCTTCGTCGCTTGGGGAGTTGTTAATGTCAAAATGAGCACGTAATATTTTTAATTGTTCATCGGTGATTCGTGTGCGAGCACGCTTTTGTCCCGCCGCGTTTGCCTGCAAATAAAAAAATATGATGCTAAAGTAATTAAATATTATAAGAAGTTATAGATATTAAAACTGTTTAAAAAATAACTAAATGTCTTTGAAGTATATAAAGGATCAACTGAAATGTAAGGGACTCATTTATTTGTGGTCTTAAGCCACTCGGTGATCGCAGGTAACTTTGAATAATAACAGAATCCGTTGTAAGTAATAATACTGCGACCCTATATGTTCAACAATAGACGCTCTGTTGCTTTGTGCAAACAGATAGCTAACGCTTATCTAACAATACGTCGTACGATATTCTTGCCTTGCGATCGACTTTACACAGTAAAGCTGACAAAATCGACGGTTTAAAAGCAAACATTTAATTTTTACATTATTCTTTTTTTGATTCTCACTTAACTTTAAATAAAAGAAATAATTTTCTATGGTTGTAAATTTACTAAATGACTATATTTGAAAGTGCGTACATGTCATTCATGTATGTTTATAATATACGTTTTTATGTATATAATTTTGGACTTAAGAAAACTGAGATTGATTGGATAAGAAGTTACAAAGTTGCGAACTTAATGCTTATATTACGCAAATTAATAATTGTTACCATTAAGTACTTCTTCTAACAAGTAGAAACAGCTGCAGCATACTTTTTTTTAAGTATAATACAAAAACAGTAAACGGATTTTTTTATAGCAATTAATTATGTATTAATTTCATCAAATAGATTAGGAATTTAATCAATAAGAATGATTTATGAACACCTAAAAGGTGTCGCCCTGTACCTAAATAGTAAAGAGTTGCTAATTAACCTATTATCTTGTATAACTATCGATATTTGCATTACGCCGAAAGTACATTCTACTGTAACATTTATATATATCCGTAAAAAGTTATATTATTCCGATATGGGGCATATCGGAATAATAGATGTTAACAAGTCATTATCTTAGGCTCGTGTTTGTGAAGCAAGTTCATAAATAAACATTTCTTCTTTTCATAAACGCCGAAATGCAAAAAGTAGTTAACATAATGTTTTTCAATTATTTACTCACTTGCTACTGTTTTGTAAGAAATAGGCGGTACGTCGGATATAGATGATCTATGCCATATACATGAATTTTATAGGAATGTAACGCAACAATACAATAAGTAAAGAAGGTGCCCATCAACCTCCCTCACACAGTCTCATAGCTCCTTGCAATTTATAGTAATAACGTAAATTGAATTGAATATTTTGACAGTTACCTGTTGCTGCTGCTGCAAAAGTTGCTGTTGCTTGAGTTGAGCGTCATGTGAAAAAGGCATGGTGTCAAATGGTGGCGGAGGTAGCATAAGGGGAACTAGTGGCGGCTGCAGGTTCATAGCTGCTAGAGCACCGACGTTCAAGCCCAATGGCAATCCAAGTGACAACATCTGAGCCATCATAGGGTGTAACTGTCCGAGTTGTTGTTGCAATTGTAACATATTGAGAGCAGCTTGCATTTCTTGCACCTGAGCTGCTAGCAAAGCGCCCGCCTGAGCATCGCCGGGGCCCGTACCGTTTTCATTAAAGCTGCTATTGGCATCGCCTCGCGGTGACGGCGATCGTTCGTCCTGCGGCGCTGGGGATGCCGCACGGGGCGAGTTGGGTGCTCCCGATTTTCTTTCATACTCCGATTTAAACTGCTCCGCGAACTGCTCCAAGAACTCCAGCGGTACTTTATCTTTATGCACTTCTTCACAGTGAGTTTTTAAAACGAACACACTAGAAAACTCCTTATTACAATGCTGACACGTTGACTTTGTTTCACCATCCGGAGGTTTTTCCTCGGGAGGCGGAGGCGGCGGGCTCGGCGCACGCGCCATTTCGCGCACTTCTTGCATTTTGCGTCGTTGATTCTCATTGTATTGCATGACGAGATCGAAACCGAAAGTCTCTAAAAGCTGCTTGTACATTTGTGAGTTTCGTTTGGGCGGGTTGCCTTTGGCAACCATCTCGTCTAATGCAGCTTGCTCGGCGTCACCTAACGGCGAATGCGCCCGCGCATCGCCAAACGGGCATGAGGTCGCACGATGTGCGTCGAGTAGCTCTCCGGTAGGAAATGACGCGTGGCACCTATCGCACGAGGCGCTACCTGCGCGAGGGGAGCGAGGGCTACCTGGGCGAGCGGGGGGTGAAGAACGAGCCCCCCCGCTGCTCGTTGAAGAAGGGGATGTATTTTTCGGCGACAATACGTCTTGTAATATTTTGGCGGGGTCGTTTCTGTCGGGTTGCTCGACTAAGGGCCGTGTCAAGTCTACGTGACCGGCTGCGGCTAGCTCTTGCAATTTACCCGCCCGCGTTTGGTGTAGCACAGATCTCATGTGAATGTCTAGAGTACTGCCTTGTGTATATGCAACTTTGCAAATATTACACTTATATCGCTTGCGGTCGTCTTCTTCACTCGACGTACTTTTAGGTGTAAGTGTCAAATTGGAGGGCGCCGTTCCAGCTCCGGGCGAAACAGGAGGGTTGTTATTATTCTGTTGTTCTTGCATGGCTCTCTTTAACTTGTGTAAATGACTGACACTGTTGTAATGAACGAGTAAAATATTCTTTTGCGTGAACGACTCTTTGCATACATCGCATTTAAATGGTCTATTGGGATCAAGATATTTTTCCATTGGGTATGTCAATTTCTCGCCTTTTCTATGTAAGAGCGTTTTGTTATGCGCAGTCAAATAAGACTGACGAGTGAAAGCAACTTTGCATCGGTGACATTTGTATTTCCTGTTAGGATCATTGTACGAGTCTTCTGCCATAGCCTGCGAGTTTAAATAGTCTTCTAAAAATTGTTGGTCTTTGTAAATTATAGAGTCGTCAGAATTTTCAGCATCATTGTGGCCGGATTCGTCGGCGGCAGTGGCACTCGAGTCTCTGTCTTCTGATTCACCTAATTCATCATCAGGAGTCCTAAGAGCTTCTTTGCGTAATAATTCTGCAGTAGCAGGATCTAATGCCGTTGCTTGATTTTGTGGAAACAAAGGATTTGACGCAAGACTCCTTTTAAATGCAGCAAGATCTTCCTCTGAAAGCTCAGAGTGAGAAGTTTCAACATGTTTCTGAAGGGCTAAAACAGATCGGAAGCTTCGCCCGCATAATACACATTTTGTGGCGTCGCGTATAATGTGATATTGGGAATGAAGTTGTAATTTCTCAATTGTTTTAAAAGCCAAACTGCATTGATTACATCTATACTTATATACATGTTTTTCAGATACAGACATGTTTGTAATAGAGTTTCGGGCATGTGCTTCCCTAAAGTGATTTTGAAGAGCATGAGCTGCATCAAAATATCTATTGCATCCTTTTTTCCAACAGAAATATCCAGGTCCTTGTGGTGTTTGTTTTAATTCTAAATGGCCGGATTCATTTTGGTGATGACATAGTTCATCGACGTTACGGAAAGTTCTGTTGCAGGTAGAGCATCGTTCTGTTTCACCATCTACGCTGCCTTCTGATCGTGGTGATGAAATCTCCCGTTCGTCTTCTCCTTGTCGCGTTTCCTCTCTTTGAGCTTGTGAACCACCGTTCAGCCAGTGACTTTGGTCGACGAGAAGTAACAATCGTTGCAAGCCTTCTGAGTTAACTGAATGTATTTGCATCACATGTCTTTCTAGTGCTGGTCGCTCTTTGAAGGCATCTTGGCATAGTGGGCAAATGAAGTGACGAGTAGTATCTCCGTGCACAGACGTCACATGCGCGTGAAGTCTAGTTTCGTTTCCACAGCTAAAGTTGCAGTACGGGCATGTATGTGGTCCAGGGGTATCTTGGTCTTCGTCCCTTTCACTTGGACCTTGCTGGGGTTGTTGCTGAGATTGTTGCTGCTGGATTTGATGCTGCTGAATTTGTAGTTGTTGGTGCTGTTGCTGTTGTTGCTGCTGCTGTTCCAAAAAGCGCATCATTTTCTGCTCTTGGGTCAAGTCGGGCTTTTGATCAATTGGTTCTTTATTATCTGTTGACAAGGAAAAAATTGCATTATCATTTAACTACTTAGATGCCTAAACATAAAACAAGAATTCAATTTGACGAACCTCCCTCAGCTAAATCAGCAAAGCAAATGAATTGATATTGATACGCTAAAGCGTCGCCACCTCTACCTACAACCATGTGAGATTTATCTACAAAAAAGATTATTTCTATAAATGAAACTCACTATTGTTCGGTACGAGCGTTTGTTACTTTTCTGAATTGAAGTTAAAAATAAAATTCTTCTCTTTTATATTATTAGTAGGACTACTTTTGTTTGCCCGTCCTGGCAAGACAAAGGTATCGGTCTATCCATGCCGTACGCACACATTCACGGGCGCATTAATACCAACGTAACAAGTATATTGTAATTTTGCACACAAAGAAGATACAGGACGAGCAAACAATCATTGTTCATTATTACAAAAGATTTCGAATATTTCGTTTCGCATCGGATCAAATGTATTCAGTATAGTGACGTATGTGACGAGGTTAGTGCAAGCGAGACGAGTATATACGTGCATGAGATGTGAGTGCAATTATTATTTGACCAGGGATACGTCCGCGGAAGCGTGTGAAAGAAGCTGGCCGCATTGTTTACGCTCAAATAAGAAAGGTGAATGAAAATGCAGATAGGTACAAAAAGCGTTGCAGATTCGTTAAGTTAAAATTGTTACAGTTATAATGAAATATATACCCATATCAATAACGATGACACAGGCAAAAATAAATATATTAAAAAATTATTAGAATAAAAAAAATTGCAATTATAAAATATATTGTATTCGTTCGTTGTTCAAATTTTATAAAATAATAACTAACGAATCACTTTCTCATTCTTCAATAACGTGATTTCGTTAACTAATTACTCACACAAATAATCGCGCAGAACGTTGACTGAAACCAGTCGCCCCTATTGGGAACCCGTTTCATAGTTTTAAGCAGTTAAAACCGTTACATCTAATGAAGGGGAGCGGGATAAGCAAATCCGAATGCATAATAATAATCAAAGCGCAACTGACCCTATTCGTGGACCGGAGTGACCAGTGGACGTAATTATTTATGATGTAAAATCGCCGTCCCACTGTCTGGTAGGAACATAGAACAATGGCCAGGTAAAGGGACCTTCTCTGCATAAATGCAATCTGAAGCATTTTTTGTCAGTGCACAAAAGATCTTTTCTAAGGAAACACCACATCGTTATGGCATCGTAAAGTAGGTATTGTGCAGTGTGAGTTTTGTTTTGCGTGATTTGGATCAGGATTTTTACAATGTGGCGTCTGGAATATAATACAAGTTACGAATGTTTTACGGTTTGCGAGTAATTGTTGTTGTCTGAAAGCACTCATTTAAAAGAGTTTGACAGCCTGATAGCCTAGTTGGTAGTAACCTTGCCTTCGAAGCTGCTGGTTCGAATCCCGCCAGGCATGTTGGCCACATTTCTATGATCAATATAAATTTTTGTAACTAATTCAAGGATGCTTATATTATCTTATGTATATTAGATTATTTATCTATTTGTATATTTATATCTATCTTACCACCATCTAGTTACCAAGACACTAGGGAACATTATTTTGGGACTGGGTGACGGGTGTGATTGTTCGATTATATTGTTATTACTTTACTCAAGTTTGTTATTCAAAAAATAAGAAAGTTCACGTATTCGTAAGCAGTGTGACCGCGTGGCTCAGTTGTAAGCGCATCTATCAGATAAATCCTAGGTCCTGGGTTAGAATTCCAGCGAAAACCGATATTTACGCACCATACCAAGTTTTCAGTCAACCTTATAAGGTTTACTTAATATAAGGTAAACTTTGCTTATGTTACATCGAATACGATTAAATTCAGGAGAGAAAACAAAGTCGGAGATGGTACAATTTATGGTACTCCCTTAATAAAATAAATAATGTGTAATTTTATATAAATTTTATTGTATATTTTATTTTAAATTTGTCTATCGGGATTGACAACAACTCACTAAGCGGTTTAGGTGTGGTACAAACAATAAATTAATTGGACATATTAAACAGATTTAATGTAAATACAGCTGCCACTGCCTGATACTGTGACGATAATTAATATTAATGGTATATTGTGCATCTAGGCACGAGATAATTTGCTTACAAAGAATCGAAAGTAATTGGATAAGTGTAAATTTATTTGAACACTGATCGTTCAAAGGAATACTCAATAAGGTGAAAATAAGTAATAAACATAAACATGAGGGATACAATGGTGTAAGCCGGATTTCTTTCGCCTCCACATTTCTCCCGGAGTTTATCGTATTTCACCGTGGCTATAAACATACGTCGGCCAATGTGGCCGGCGACATTGTAAAATGATGTAGCAGCCTCATCACAAGGGGGCAATCATCCTTAATGCGCAACGACCACATACGTAATGCGAGTCATTGTCCCGCGTGGTGGTACTTATGGAAAATTCGCGTTCTCAATTCAAATCTTCTTTCCGTCTCCCTCGCGCGCGGGGCGGAGCCGCCTCCGACCAATGACGAAGTCAGACTGTAGCGACACCGTGTAAGGCGTACGTTATTAAAGAAACCTGTTCTAATGTTGGCGCTTTAAATTAAATTTTGTCCGCGTGTAATTATCTCATTATTGTCATTAAGAATTCCCCGCTAAATGCTCATGGCTCAAAATGGTGATTGATTCTCGAACTCGACGCAAGGCATCAGTCACACCGACTATAGTGACGCTTTAATCGTCACTAAACATACTTACTTTATGCCTCATTTTCACAAAAAGCCTCGAAATTGACACAAAACTTGACTGTATGTTTATCAAAATTTTACACTATCTGGTAAAAGAGTTCACTTTGTAAAAAAAAGTATAAGAAAATTGATTAAGGAACGAATCGACTTAAATTGGAAACCGATAGTGACGTTTCGAAATCACATTCATAAGTCCACTCTGTATTACTTTATCGATACGAACTCCAGTAATGGTTTTGGTTGAATTAATTTTAATGGGATTTTCACGCTTTATAGAATCAAATGTTACGAAATGTGTTTAGCACGAGAGTAATAAATAATAAATATATTTTGCTGCTGTTTGCCGTTGAAAATGTTTATGTTTACGTTGACCGACACTTTAGTGAGAAAAAAGAAAATGGTTCACTTGATAAAGTGCGCACGCGCAACTAATTACTCGCTTTCCGAGTAAGATTATTTTCCGCTTTCAGAACTAGAACAAATTTTTTGTTTTGACGAGTGGTTCTTTGACTTATATTTATTTTCAATCGTAATATAGGGACAATCATTTGAGGAAGTTAGTCTGAAGGAATAATAACAATAAAGCGGTTACGGCTCACGAGCTTTGAATAATGTATAAACGATTTCCTTGTTTCTTACTTCGGTACGTAATAAAAGATCAGGTTAATTAATAATTAGTTTTCGAAAACACTTAGTTTTATGGTCCTCAGGGAAGTCCGTCAAATCTGGTTAGATTGGGTACAAATGTTTTAATAAATTACTCACCGTCCTGTTGATCATACGGGCTGGGTAGCTCAGACGGTTGAGCAATGACTTGGAAAAGTTCAGCCACGTCAGGTGTGGGGTCCTTGCCTTCAGAGCGACGTTGCAGTTGATGAATTTGTTCCATTTGTAAGTGTTTAACGGAACGCACGTGCTGTAGGAGGGGCAAACGATGCGGGGCACCAAACCCACATAGGGCGCAGCGGTATACTCTGGCGCGGTCCCGCGGTATTCTAGTGGCACAATCTCGGAGGTGTCTCAATAAAAGTGTGGCTGCTTCATGCCGTGCTCCAGCAGCGTGAAGTTGCAATTTGTGTGCAGAATTTGTATAGTAGTCGCATGCACAACATCTAACCTGCACGCCACCAACACCAGCACCACTAGTACCCACGCCACCGCAGAATTTTAACTTCCATTCGTTCCGTGGACCACCTTCCTTAACATGATTGACGTGTTGCAGTCTTTGCAAATGCTTATCAGTTTTGCAATGAAGCTGGAAGTTAGCTTTTAGGTTCGTTTTATATGTACACAGTTTGCAAACGTAATGTCCTGCAACCAGTGCCAATATCTCTTGTTCTCTTATTTTGGTACGGTCTTGGGCTAAATGGTGACCAAGTGCTTCTAAAGAATCAGTTGAGAAACAGTTGCAGATGCAGCAGTGGAAAGTTCTTTCAGGCTCAGGATCAGCTGGCTCTGGTGGTGGTTCCATCGCTTCTGGGTTCAATCCTACATCAAGATGCGCTCCCAATTCAGGAGGTGATGGTCCAGGACCTCCTGTCATAAGTTGAATCATGAGGGCTTGGTTGTATGCCATATCAGCAAGCGCTGCTTCTGGATTAGGAGGGGGCGCTTCACCACTGTGAAAATGTAACAAGCTCTCCAGCTGTTGTTGGCTTTGTTGTCTGTGATGCAGTGCAGAGAGCGTTTGCATATGTTTCACGTTTTGCTGAAGTACAAGCATGTTGTGGGTATGTTTTTCAGATGTCATATGTATTCGTAGATTGCGAGCAACATTCGTCTCATAGTTACAAACATCGCAACGAAAAGTAGGTTTAGGTTTTTGTCCTAAAGGCGAATGATGTGGTAGAGGTGGTTTATGTCCACCTGGAGGTGTATGTTGCGGGGCAGGAGGTAATGAACTTTCACCAGGGTTGCCACCGTTTTGTAATTCTTGCATGTTATTTAAATGTTTGTCTGATTGCATATGTATGCTTAGGTTGCCTTTGGTTGTAGTAGAGTAATTGCATACTTCACATCGATACGGCTTGTAACCACACGTGTATGTTTCGCCCCGGGCTAATCGCGGATGGGGCTGTCCAGCTATACAGTAAATACAGCTAGTTTCGGCTTCTGGATGTTTTTCCTTCATGTGTATTTCCAAAGTTTCTTGATATTTATAGTGCCAGTTACATTTAGGACATTTCAATGTTTTGCAAGAATTTCGGCTGTGCATACCAGCCAAGGGACCTCCAAGTCTTCCTGAATTTAAAATTAATTCGCATTTTGGACAGTCTGCACCAGATGGCCTACCTCCAAGATGATCAGGACATACACCAATTGTCGTGCCAGAAAGGAAGGCAGGAGGAGCTGCTTGAAATGGTGGTGAAGAGTTTGGGCTGGCACGAGGCTGTACTGATGCATTTATAGTGTGAGGATGGGCAACAGAGATCAAGGAATGTTGTGGAAGTAATGATTCAGCTATTGATCTTGGTGGTCTCCATGCAGGTGGACTCGGTCTCCTATCATCGCATGATCCATTGGGTAACATTGAGTCACTGTCTCTATCTGGAGTCATTGTATCTAATCTTTTTTCAACTGACGGACTTGATAATTCCGACATATTTGCAGGGCTGCCTGACATAGAGGCACGGGGTGGCGCTGCAGCGCCTACAGGCTCTAAAAATGAGACTAGTGGTTCTTTACCTTTTCCTACGCATTGGATAATCGCAGAAGCATTCTCTCTTGATAACGCGTCCCTTTCTGAGTCGAGTAATGATAAGCTATGGTCTGACTGGGCATGAGCTACAAAAGATTTAGCGTAGCCAAAACTCAATTTACAGATAAAACACATAAGTATCGGTTTCACCGGTACGCTGACAGGGCATTCAGCAGGTGGAGACGGCGGTCTCGGAGTGTCTTTCCCACCACGAAAACTAAACACTCGATAACTGTGCATGACGGGTGCATCAGGCCTAACCCTAGCACGTTCGACTGCTAATCTACCGTAAAGTGCGCCATATAATGAAGAATTTCTTGATACGTAGAATGCGCTCGCTATTTGAGGAAAATCGAGCTGCTTCTCGACGACGTTGCTATTACGGCTGTCAACAATACACCCGGGTTCAATCTTGGGTAAATCCGATAGGCTCGTCTCGCCTTCTGACATTTCAGGGTCTTCGATAATGTAAGCGGAGCCGTCAGGGTTGTAAACAATCTTGCCGTCGAAGCGCTCCACGTCTGAGGAGAGCTGCGGGGAGTCTCGTCTGGAGGTGAGGTCAACAGCATCAGGCGCAGCTGGAGGCGAGGTAGGCGCGGGGGCGGAAGAGGGCACCGGTGCGGGAGCCGCAGGCGCCGCGGGCACATTGCGTGGCTCCTCCTCGGGGCTCATATTACCGTCGTCGTCGTCTGGTTCGAGCGCGGCAGAACTCTGGGGGTCGTCGCGCTTGCGGCGCCGCTTGCGCTCCGGAGGCGGGCCGCTAGCGGTGCCGCCGGGCTGCAGCGGCGTAGGCATGTCGCCGGGCGTCAAAGGCCGGCATCACATGCTCTCCTGAAACAAAACAACCCGTAAGCATTCATCCGAAGAAAGAGTCATTTAACGTGCCCCATTACATTCAGTTATCCCACTATCAATAGATCAACAAAATAATGAGCTAACGTAACTAGTTGCCTTTTCTCACGGCCCGATTTTACTCATGGAGTTGAAGGTGATTTTTGAATACACATTTGTAATGAGGCTTCGTATTAGCCGGAAGCAGGTGGAGTCATTTGTGTTGCTCATTTTTGTTTACAGAATTTATGTGTATATAGAAACATCATTCAGTTTTAACTATTCATTGATATAATTTCTAAATAAAATAAAGTTATGAAATAAAATTCAAAATTAATTCATATATATACGAATTCTGGTTGGAAATATGTTACCAATATTGTATTTGCGATAGTTGTTACGTTAAGTTTGCCTATGAAACGGTACAAAGTTTTTACAACGTGAACGTTCCCATAGCTTATATATATGTTGAGTATTTCAGATAGTCAAATTAAAACACTCGGTAGGTAATCGTTCCTTATCGGAACTGGCATTTGCGCAAACAACTGTGATCAATTTATCCGTGTGACAGCCTGTCAATACTGTCAATACTGACATTTTTACAATTAAGCAACCAACTATGTTAGATCTCGGTAAACATAAGTTCGATGATTATTAAACCGTTTTCATTGGAATGTATGCCTTATCCACATATGAGAATAAGAGTGCAAGTGTGATAAATATCTTACGTACATTTTTCATGAATTTTATATAAACTAGAATAAAAATTCGTTAAAAAACCAAGATTAACTCGTCATCTTCGTTATCTTGAGCGTTATCAAAGACATCTATTTCACAAACACCTAAAGAGGACTCAAATAATATATTTAGTTTGATGACAGCAGTGTGATACCTAATCGACTGACGCGATCGGAAATGGCATATGGCATAGAAAATGTATTACTTTATAAGGGAATTATTACAACATACCAATGAATTTAAGTATTATAAACGAAATGTTTAAATAGTTTGCAAATAGTGATTTTTCTCCTTCTCGTCTTTTACATTCGGCGAAGGATCGATCACATCATTAAGAGCATTTAAGTAATTTTTAGGCTAGAAACCTTACTTGTGTTTCAGGGATAAGAGGTAATGGGTTCCTGGAAGATTCAAACGAAACTAGAATCAGCAGCGTCTAAGGTGCTAGCGTCTCGATCAGCAATGCTCAATCTTTCTGTCAACCACGTTTAGCAAGGTAAATTTTGCTTGTGCTGCCCAGTGAACTACTTACAGGCTGTTAAAAAGACCCAGAAGAATTAACCTAAAAACGCTCGAACGAAATCTTTGGGTTTTCTGGCAGAATTCAGTAATTGAATCAGTTAAACATTTTATTAAGCCACAGAACCCAAAACAGTAAATAAAGATTCTTGGTTGTCGTAAACTTTCAGATGGTTTTTTATTTAGGAATACGTTAACCTTTTTTATAACAATGTTTATCCCTGCTTTCAAAATCAAAACTTTTATTTTTCAATTTGAAACCTACATTTAAAGCTCTTATGAACGTCCAAATCTATACCGGTTCGTAAATCAAGATGTGCATTTATAAAGTCCGAAAGCATAGCATAGCTGAATACAGTCCCCATTTAGAAGTCATGCTGGCTCGACGGGTTTTATAGGTGCAGCGCTGGCACCTTCGAATGGGTAATAATGCTCCTCGTTACTAGTCAGCATGATTTGTTTTCGGCATATTCAGCTTAGTTCCGCTATCGGTCAGTGACCAGAAGCGGAGGTGATTGAAATTTAGTGAAAACTTTGTATCTTTAGATACTCAATTTCAACTACTTACTACTTGTGATCGTAATTGTGCAGAGGATAATTTAAAAAAAAAAATTGTGTAATTCCGCATTACGCAATCGACTAATCACACTGACTAATAACGAGCAGGATGCGTGCATGATAATAAATAAAATTAACACTAAATCATATTCCTAACCTTACACCGGATGTCGATAGTGATAAACTCTGCATTAAAATTAGATTTTTTTTTCAGCATTGAAAGACCTTGTACATTTCAGTAATTCTTCCACGCTTGTCACCGCCGCGCCCGTGTTTGTTTTGTTAACGGTCATTCGATCTTTTAAATATGATTATACGATAATTTATATTACGCGAAGGAACGATAATAAAGTAAATATTTGTTAATGCGACTGGTGGAACGAATGAAAGGACACCTTATTTGTTACCATCGGCCATTATCACATGTGGTTTACTTAGGCACAGACACCAATAGTTTATCGTAAGTACGTATAATCGAATAAGACTCGTTTTATTTGGTTGAATGTATTATGTAAGCAAAAGGAAATCGTAAAGGAGCTAAGTCAAATGCTAATAAGAAACCGACCAAAGTACTAAGAAAAATGTTCTAAATTTAAATTCCCTTTTGTTTAAAACTATTTAACTTGCTGATGTAAACGCACAAAAAACAGGAATTCGAATTACCGCTGTACATAATATTACAGACACTATAATTATAAGTATAATTATTGCGGTTTTACTCTGCAGCAGCAATTTGTAGATCATTTCGCAGTGTGCTAATGTCAATGGGAATTATGCCAAGAGATTGTAATTAGAGGTGATATCAATGGATGTAGCATGTTTATAATTTTCCTTCTAATCATTTGAACATTTATCTAAATTGAAATACAAATAGAATCCAATTGGAAGTTCAAAGCACAGATAAGAGTAGTAATATTAGAAAGCAAAGCATTCCAGAATATTACTTTATTAAGGGAATGCCGGACGAGGTGTCATTGTTGACGCGGAAATGTATCATTAAAACAAAACAAATGCAAAATCATAAGGGTTGAATTGACGTCACTGTAATTTCTGTTTTGCAATTGGTGTACTAAAGCAACATTTCAAGAGATAAATGTTTAATGCCGGCCACACGTGCAGGGATTCCCATCGTTACAATCAGTGGTGTTGTCAATTTCCATTGATGTCCCAACGCTTGAAGCAGAACTAATTTCCGATAAACACGCACACATATAGTCATGTAGATTGCAAATTACGAGTACTTGAGTGTGTAAGCGTGAGAAAGCCACATCAGAATACATGACACACTTGTGCGTTATTACCGTAGAATTTTCGTACATGTGCAGTTCCTGTACACACATAAGCAACAAAAATAAATATAAGATGCGTAGGCGCATCGTTAGGTAACCCGCCTCGTCTTCTCTCATAGTCATCGAAACCGATGTAGTAATAATAATAAAGTAATAATGAAGGAGCGCGATTCTTAATAAATTGGGTATATTAAAGGTTTCCGGATATAATAATAATACAATTTTTCTAAATGGGATTATTAAAATTGTTAAATGGATTTACTATAAAATAGAAATATTACAGTCTTTTTTTAAATAATATGGATGACATTATCTATAATTTATCATATCTACAAATAATTATAACTTTTGAATATAAAAATGCAAAGTAAAATTAAAACAAACTTAAAAAGTATTTATGGAAAATTTTTAATTTCAAGAATGTTTAAATAAAAACTCATACACACCTGCTCACGAACGGTGACATGCTGCCACATTGCATTAATACCAGTGACATATTTCACAAAAGTAAGGATGGCTCTATAACGAGAAGTGCGCTAACGTACGTACGTCCGTACATATATTAATAATGGCCGCTTATTACTGGAGCCCGGCCGCTTGCCTTATGAAACCGCAGAACACCGCGAAATAATTACCCCCAGCCTGCTTTCTTCACGAGTACAACGTAAAGGCACATTAAACTACATCTACTAAGTCGAGGAATTACAATAAATAAGGTATTAAGCCGATGTCAGGCACCGCACCGAAAATGTCGAATGGCGATTAATGGAAATAAAATTAAGCGCATTCTGGTCCAACGATTTACTTAATATGTCGATAATAAGTATAAGGAATGTATGTAAAATGTGGCACGTAATGGAGGTAGTCTCGTTAGATGTGGGAAAGGCTGGTGAATCGGGCTCGGT
The DNA here is from genome assembly GCA_029286595.1 of Bhutanitis thaidina. Lineage (NCBI taxonomy): Eukaryota > Metazoa > Arthropoda > Insecta > Lepidoptera > Papilionidae > Bhutanitis > Bhutanitis thaidina. The sequence goes on from JAGSMS010000010.1 coordinate 6,821,091, forward strand.
TGCTACAAGGTACAGAACGCGTTCGACATTGTCCACCGTTAGGGCTTTACTTTAAAGCTTCATTAATGATAATGGATCTGAACTCGAGCGATGGGAATGGACCTTTTTGCTTGAGCCCGCGCTTTTTCAAGATGTAAAAGTAATAGCCCTCTTCGATACGAGTCAAACAATGCTCACTTATTCGATAAAAGGATTATGTCCAGCCATATATACACGTACATGTCTTTGAAAAATGGCAAACATTTAAATGACGTTTTAAAAATAAACATTAAAATGTAGAAATCTTTTTTATTACATTGTTCTTTAACGTATGAAGAAATGTACCCAATGACATAATCCATCAATTAGCATCAGTTTTCTAGTGGTTGTCAGATTTGACGTAAATAGCTATTTAGGCATCGACTCACCGCAGTTCGACTTAAGGATAAGTACTCGAGTATTTAATAGAGAAAGTTTCTACATATGCACTACAATACAACGGCTTTTATTACAAAAACAAAATGACTTTGCAAATTTGTTAGTGAAGTTGCAAGTACATAATTACAGGCTTTACTCGAAAGTGAAATATAAAGCGTCTAGGTACGTGAATTAATGAGTAAGTCGATATTGGATTACTCGATAATTTGTCAGTACAATTAACGGAATTGTATGCCAAAAATTGTTCATATAACGTATTAAGATAATTTTTTATAATGTTGTTATACGCCTCTGACTTTCTTTTCGAATAAAATATTGGGTCATTATTGATTTTGACTTATTTGTAGATAATCCTTTAGATACTATTACTTTCTATGATAATTGTCCATATTCATATATCTTTAAGTACAGCTGCAGTAAGTTATTATAAGCATTTAAGGACGACAGTACCGTTGTGTTTTTTTATTCTACCTAGTTATACTTAAAAAGGGATGGTTTATAGGCCCCATTAAATGGCGAAAATTGCGAGCCTCAGGTCTTAGGGATCCAACTCTTTAAATTTGGGCTGAAGACGAGCATCGCGTGAAGTCTGCAGGTAACCTGGCAGGCGCCACTCGACCGATGTGCTCTTAAGAACCGTCAATTTGCGTCTGTAATTATCGCGGACCCTTCGATACTTATTTCTATTTTTTCCTTAACTTAATTGTTGCAACAGATGACTTTTTTGTCGAACCACCTCAACGAGAGCGGAAAGGCATCAAACGGAGCGTCGAATTTGGAAATAATTATACATAAATAGTCCCTTGAGCGGCCGATTAAGACAATTTCCGAGCAAATTGCCGCAGACGAGTATAATAGCACACGCTCCTCCGTCATAAATAAATCTGGATTACTTTCTGTATGAGATTAAGATTGATTCGATTCCAATGCTTTCTGCTATTAATGGGCGCGCGGGATAATGCCTCGATTGTGTTAAAAAAATTTAAATCGTTACATTGGTTTTACGTGTGTGTGATTTGTAAGATAATTACGTTCGACAAATTGCCGGGCGTCATTAAAAGATAACGGGTAGACGGTATCGTTGGGATGGTTGAACGGACGCTTGGACGGTCGTAATTAATGATCAATACATGTGAAATAATTAATTAGCGGCGGAGGATCGGATCTAAGGCGCCTCGGGGCTCCGCACAAAAAACAATGACGTGCGGTTCAGTGCGCCGGCGCCGGTGGCGCACCAACGGCGACATCCGCCGCGCTACCTCTGTAATTTCGGAGACCTCGAATTAGTTTTAATCTTATTTCTCAGCGATGAGCGTGACGCCGACTCAGCGTTCGCTAGAAATGTGTCATTAATGATAATTTGAATGATTGTTATATTTCTCTTAGCGGTAATTCTCTTAAGAGTTGAGCCTCGTAGGGTTGCCAGTACCAACTTGTAATAAAAATAACGCAACTCGATTTTTATAAAGTCATCAAGCATTTATATAAAGTCTAAACTACAAAATTTAATAAAATTCATCAATACAATTAAAATATCATTCTTATTCTGTTAAAACAAATGCACGTTTCTATTGTGTTAATAGTTTAGTGCGTTATGCAAGTCACACTAGGTTAAATAAAGTATTCATTTAAGGAAAAAAAACATCAAGGATTGAACTATTTACTAACAAAGAAAATGTTTATTATATTACTAATGTACCTAGAAAGACTTGCTAAGTAATGAAACAAGCTCCAAACGAAATAAACCATACAATCGATCTGGACTTTATTCGTGGAATTAAGAATTATTATAAATCGGTATAAAATATCTATAATGTATACGAATTGTAGGTCAAAACTTTATGTGGTTTTCAACTTCTTTGTTTACGGTATTTTCTTAGCCATTACGTCAAAGCTTTCAAGTTATACCTATCCAGACAGAGTTAATGTAATAAAAACATAGTGCTATGTTTGTATTAAATATACAAATACACTAACAGAGATAGATTTGAATGCCGGTTTATTTCAAGCTTTGATAAGTCGTCCAATTATATTTATTCATATATATTCTTTACGAAGGTAAAAGACATTTGTATACAATAATAACATATTAATATTATACAAACCGAACTTAAGGTATGTAAAGAGTATATGACAGAGTTATTCATAGATAATACTCATTTTTATTGGAATGCGTAAGAGAAATGTGTACAAGAAACCCAGATATTTTAGCTTGCACTTCTCACAGGTAGACAATCTTAATGCATTTTTTTTCTTAATTTTACATAAAGCTTCGTGGATACGTTCTAGAAATCGATGAGTGATTATAAATTCCCACGATTTTCCACATTGTTATCGGTACGAAATAAGGTACGCTCTAACCCAGCTTCGGGATGCGTGTGCGCAATTAAAACGAAACCTACAATCAACCGCCATGTTTGTACACGGACGATGTTAATAGCCTTCTGTAATTACATACCAGTATCATGCCATGTTGCTTCTCGGAAGGTTGATCAAATAAATAGGTCCTATTTCGGCTAAAGCATAGTGGCCTCTTTGGTTATATTATTAAACGATTTAGAAATAATACGAGCTAACGATATAAATACTCTTGACTGTGATTAGTGATAATTGTGTAATATAAGTTACATAATAACTGTACGTACCGACGTACACTTGACGTTGTACTAACGTAAACTTGACGTCGTAACCTAGTCACAATAACGCAGAATATTGTCACAGATAACAACACGAGAATTTCATATCACCACTTTTTACATACACTTATTCCATTCGCGGAACTGCCGGGGCCCAACCTACCCGTCTTTATACTCCGGGAAAGAATATCTGAATTCAATTACAAAAAGGCTTCTACGCGAGGTGTTCCGTTGCACCCGCGCCTCCTCCGAAAAGGGTGTATAACAACTCAATTTCTCCATATTATTAAGACGGTGGGGTGCGCGGATAGGGGTTGGGATGGCGCGCTACACAAAAAGAATGCTAATTTAAAATTCTTATTGGTGTGTTTGTATGCGCGCGCGCTTTATGTATTACTCGCGTAACAAAAGCCGGAGGAGAGTTGCCCGAGCGCGTAATTTCAATCTAATATTCAATTTGAGAAGTATCGCGAGTTCCACCCGCCATTTGTACATTTATTTATTCCGCTTAAGCTTATGGATTCTCACATCGTAAAAGAGATTCTGATAGATATAACTTTGACACTTTACTATATTGAAATAACATCGCGATTTTTTATATCGTTTTCGAAATAAACTTGTGTTTATTTATTTGGGATGCAAATTATCATTAACAAATGTAAGAAATGAAGGAAATTTTAATTCAGATATCGTCCCGATTTCAGTATTAAACTCTGTTATATCGAGCGAACATAATTACTTCATTCCCACGCGGTGCGAGAAGTATAAATTCACCTATCACAATAGGTGCTCTCCGTGGACAATTCATGACTAAATGGGACCTCCGATAGACACCTAATGCTCAAGTCGTGATAAATCAGCTTAAAAGCTGGCGTTGACTCTATTGTAACAGGGCTTCTAATCATTTTTAGATCGTTTTTTTCACGTGGACCGACAGAATTCCATAATCACTTTAAAATTAAGAAATTAAACGACAGTGTGAAATATTAATTAATTAAATGCATATTTGCATTTTTAATACAGAAGTTTGTTACTTCGTCTCTTATGAATAAATTTTAAAATAATTTATTCGTAAAAAAAATTATTAGGAGTTTAAGAAACACTGAAATGTCATGAACGTAGCATTCTAATGGAACCGAATGATTTAAGGCCGGGCTTATTTTCTGTTTCCTGAACTAGGTATAAGATAAAATAACAAATTAAATATTCATTGTTCAAAATCGAGAATAAGTCAAGGATGACAATAGGTCTCGGTTTTCAATTTGTCACGATCACGTTTTGGAGACTATTGCCACGCTAAATACTGAGGTCACAATACAGACTTTAGGGAATTCTGTCAAGGCGAAGCGTCGAAGATGTTAGATCTGAATGTACAAAAATGTTTTATTATTGCTGTCCGGAGGCGATAAAGAATGCAGGAGTGTGCACGATGTGGGCTCTATCGGAACACCACCATACATTAAGTTATTGCTTCGACAGACTATACGATTGGGTAATTGTAACCTAGATTTTATAATTTGTTATACCTATACTAACAAATACATACTAATTGCAAACAAAAAATTGTCTCTTTTGTGTCTATTTCATAAAAAAGATTTACGCTTTAACTTCATGAATAATAATTTAAACACTTGTGGTGACTTAATTGGGACATTAGAAAAGCGACTCTAAATGGGTTGCTTAATAGACTTTACAAGTACTCGATAAATTGAATTGATTACAATAGTCAGAGCTACCATTTTAGAATTATTAAGTCGGCAATAGTCGTGCTTAAAGTATGAGCTTATTGTATCGTGTAAGCAACGTTATCATGTTCCATAGTAAAATAAGATATATGTAATATTTGAGATTTAATTAAGACGTAATTATTGTTTTATCTATGGTTTTAAATTAAACACTTCACGTGCCGTAACAAAATTATTTCTATTGTTCGAATGCCATTCGAGTAAATATTAAATTTCTGCAACTAAGAGTCACTAAAAGAGAGATAATTTTATTAAGGGAGAGGCAATTAAAAAAAATGCCTCTGAAATCTTAAATAATTTTAATCTATAATTAATAGACAGCTTTTCAGTTCTGAAAATGATCCCTGGTGGTCTTGAGCAATAACTTTATAAGCACATTAAGCAAGACAACCTATAATATACCATATATCAATAAAGTAAATATCAAAATATTCTGCTATAAATAATTATGTTTTACAAATTCGCAAAGAAATTGTATCTATACTAAGACATCTACAGTCATCACACAAATTAACAATCTTTAATTCCGGCTAGACGCCAATAATTGACAATATTTAATTCCTTATCAGACATTTTGTACAAATCTAATTAGCAAATCTAATTTTCTTAGTTCAGTTGACACTTAATTGAAATTCAACGCAATGAAGCTTGTTATTACATTTCATCGTTGAGCATATCTCTCGTAGTTTTATTAGCAAACGTGAACTTAAGGCGTACGTGTTTGTATGATATGCTGTGCATATTTATAGTTATGCAGGTCTGGATGATTACCTACTGTGTAATAACGTTGAGTGGTGGACCACTATCGTCTTGTTACCGCTAAGTATTATTCTTTACGTCTGTTAGTCTGTGCAGAAAGCGTGTTAGGGTGTTTCTTGATAATTTGCGACGCGAATACCGCGCGGCACTGATGCACTTACCGTGACGTTTTATTCGTAGAAACATCTGAACATTACGTTTGAAAAGTATATATAAGGTACATATTTAATGCAGGGCATGATCTAGAAGGGTTTAACGAAGTAGTTTGATTTTGAAATGAATAGATTGTAATATTTGTTGGGGCTAATTCAGAACTTATGGCTGTACGTGTGTTACAATTGTCATGAGATTATTTTTTTCTTTCCGGTCACAATCTATATTTTTTCAATCAAAGTGAAATAGTTTTCTTAAAAATATTCAAGTTTATTAGGAAATAGCGGTGTAACATCCGATTAGAGGCGTTAATGAATGCAGCATACAAAAATAATTAATATTTCTGATACCGGTTGCAGCGTAACAAAGAACTCGGTTGTAATTCATGACGCACCTACTCCCGAGTTGGTCGCATCGCCACATAAAAATAAATCTTAAAAAAAGCATCAGAGATAAAACCGACATTGTCGCATGATAAATGATCAGATTTAAATTTAGAACCAAAACTAAAGGGCACCAGCACCTTATAACGAACGCGACGAGCCCCGTTTATAATTATAATTAATATTCTTACGATATTAAAGTGGTCGATGGTCTAAAAAAAAAGAGATTCGACGCGAGAATTAATAACAAACAAATGGGCTACCTGCGGTGTTTTTTGTGAGCCCCCACAGGTAAAGCCGTGATGATGGAAGGAGCTCATATAGCTCAGTCTTAAAATTTTAAACAATATTGTACCATTTTGACACGGTTGCAGCTTTTTATGGAGAACGGCAGCTCTCCTCATTAGAAGCATGGTAAACAAGAGCAAAAAATGAAATCTCTACTACTAGTCGACAGATGGCGACGTTATCAATCACAGCGTAGATACTGCGTACCTTTCGCATAGATTTAGTCGATTAAAATGTACCAAAAAATGGAATACTACATAAGAAGGTTTCGTATTTCCACCGCTGTGAGTTATCAAAAAAGAAAACAAAATAGGAGCTGCATTGGAAACAAGAAACCAACGATTCGAAATCGAGGACAAAGGAGAGGAACTCTCTAAACGTGATACCATAATGACAAAACAGAAATATGATTTCGATTAAACGGTGCAAGGGCAAGGGCTTCATTGGGTGCTTTTGTGGGTGCGAGTGGGATGGAAAACTAGTTAATAATAAAAATACTTTATTTGTATAGCGGGGTAAAACACCCCCGCTGCGGGCTGTTTCGTTGGAACGGCATCCATCATTATTATAGTAACTGATTTAACACTTTTGAACAGATTCCTGTGACGGCTGGCGGGACATTAATTCTCACACATGTGCAAAGGAACAATATTAATATCAGATAGTTCGCGCGACCCACAATTTTTCACTATTTGACGTTCCTAGTTTGTTACAGTAGATGATTTATCGATCGTTTAAGGGTCGTTTTAATTAGAAGCGATCTTACCTTTGAGGTCCGTATTAGGCGACATTCTGGCCTAGTTCAATGCAATTCTTGATTTGGTCATGTGCAGAGAGTTATTAAATCCATCACTGTGCTCAAGTTACTCAGTCGTGATAATTCTAACGTCAAATCGAGTCCTCAACGACCGCCTCGAGCCCGTACGGTTTTACATCTGTTGTGAACTTAATGAAATATAATTCTTACAAATCGCATATGTAGCAAAACCTGTACAAATGTGATAAATTACTACTTTGAAATTTTGTGCCGCAAGAATTTGACCAGGTAATGGCGTATATGGCAAACCTCCATTATTTTATTGAAAGATTGAAAGCGTTTTAACGTCAATTATTTTTCAACGTATCATTAATTGACATATAACTAACGTACGGAGATATAAATATTAGTTCTACGCAGCTCTGCAAGTATTTAAACGAACGTATAAAATAAATAGGTAATCGGTGTAACCGTTCGGTAAATGCAATTAAATGAAATGATGCATGTCGATATTAAAATACCCATTGATATGCTAAGTTGGTTATTTCAGATGCGGGCGGTGGCCGGACGGTCCCATGCCCGCTTTGTTCACAAATTTTTGTTCGCTAATCAATAAGATTTGACCCTCGATCCAATTACCATTCGAGAGCAACAATGGTGTTTGCCTACAATGGATCTGTTCTATCAGCCATGTTTATGTATCTATCATGGTATTGCAAGTCCTAATTTTTTAATTCGCTTCTATTCATTCACTTTAAATGTGTGTTGCAGCATCGAATCCGGATAGTGGAAAACATTTGTATGATGAATATAAATGTTTGCAACTGAGTCAGATTGTAATATTATTTTGGCGAAGCCCTTGTCAGACGTAGCTGCATTGTTATATAGACTGCTTACTTCTAGGCAGTAAGTAATTAATGTATAAAACTTACGGGAGGACATAATCGCATATGTGATTAAGCCTCTTAATAAAGAAGAAAAAAGTCAAAGTCTTGATTATACATCTTTCTTTTCATCATCCAGTTACCAAGACACAGGGAATCGTAGGTTGGGGTAACGTGTGTGTAACATTACAAAAAAGACAAGCTTTTCCGGAAAAAAAATCGTCAATGTTATACTCCAAAGTTCATCAAAATCGGTTCAGCGGTAGAGGCGCGACATCGACATGAGGACCGCGTAATTTATTTAGTGATTAGCGTATAAGATTGCTGAGATATGACTCCTGGGGTCGAAACATAAAATATCGGTTTTCGGGTCTGGTCGTGTTGTGGTGTGTTATGTCCCGTGTCTCTGACACACTGTATTGGGCCATTCCTCCGATCTTATCACATATGCATTACATCGAATGCGGGAAGGTAAAGACGAGTGGGTGCCTACCTCTGCGTTAGCGCGTACACGTGCGGCACTATAATATCTTCTGCGCAGTTGGCAACTGCCGAAATCGGAAGTGGTCGCCTTGATCAAAATTATCAGGAGTCCACAACAATCATCCGTATGGAAGTATTAAGTATTTGAAAATTTGTTTTACTAGCTTTTCATAATTCTAGGACATGCAGGTTTCCACACAACACGTGATTGTAACGCAAAGCACGTGATAAATTAGCATCTTTATATTTATGTAGTGCATGCGGGATACAAACTTTACAATTAAAAGCCCGCTGCTGCTGAAAAGTAGAAATGTCATTTGATCATATTGTAGATCTTAATGAATTATTATACAAATATTTTTCGAATAAAATTTAAACCACAAATTGTCTGCATATTTTTCTTCTAATATTATGGCATATTTAAATGTATCCCCTCTTTTTTTTTGCTTACGCATAAAATACAAAATTCTTTCTGGTATAATATAATCGATTAATAACCCAATAATTAGGGCTGCTGATTAGATCTCCGCATAAGTTCCACTCCATTAATTACTCCCTAAAGCTAAATATGCGTTGGTCCACTTTTGCTATCGATATAACATAATAAGCATTTTAAACAGTTCGATGCCATTGATAGCGGGAGGCCTCCAGCGTTTCGCGCTAATACCCTTGTGCACATAGCATCAGCTATATAGCAGTATGCTGGAAAACATTTTGCCGAGTACAGGACACGCTCTCTCATCGCGAGGTCAAAGAGGAATGACCATGTAATCGTCTAATGAAAGTAAACTCAAATCACGGTTGTTCGAAACACATTCACATTACAATCAATTTAAAGCGCTTCCATCGTAGTCAGGCTACGACACTGTGTCTGGGTGTCTCATCGTGTGAGGCGCGGCTGCTGCAGGATAATTTAATAAAACACAGTCGCTTACTTAGACAGTTATGCTAATGTTCGTAAGCACAAATGCATGTTTCCACCTAACTGCGTCAAACTAAATATGCTGTGCGTGCAGGTGTACGAAATACACTACTGTTTTTTAGTATTCAGAACGCTCGTGCGTAAGTAATTAAATGGTTTCGATAAGAGTTTGACATCAATAAACATTTATCTAACATTTGTGCGTATGAGATGTATAAATTAATGAGACTCAGAACGGTCCGCGTGTATGGTGGTAAATTATTTCTAAAATAAAATTATGTTACATAGAGTACATCCACATACAGATACTTTAAGTGATTATGGCGTTTGAGTTCCAATGCCATAAAATGATGGCTATTTTGCTTTAGTGATAATAAGTGCTTAGTGAAGACAAGGCGATGATTAAACTAATGTAAATACATTTGTTCATTCATCAATTAACAGACCAACCCATTTGTGATGATATAAAAGATTTAGAAAATGCTTTAGAAGGGAAATTATAAATTTAGAGTTAAGTGCTGGTATTAAATTGAAAAATGCGTTAGCCTTCTCAGTTCCATCAACTTATAATGAGTCAAACGGCACTCGATTAAGAAATCACGTTTTAGTGAATAAAACTTTATTATCGCGACTCGTGGAACGATATAGCGTCGATGAATGAGAGCCATTAGCATTTCATAGGTTTAATTACACGTCCACACACTTATTTGACGGACGCCCACGTCAACGCGTCCGAGTGTGGCCGATCGAATTAGGAGCCGGCAAACAATGAGACCGATTCGACCGTACCACCCCACGACAAAACGTTTTCTCGCAATCTTCGATCACCGGATTAAGGGAGAGCTCGTCTCGCACGTTTTATCTCCGATTGTCCGCACTTAACGCGCACTTTACTCCAAGTGCCCCTCGAGAGGAAATTGAAAGCGATCGCTTTCCCAGCTATCTTATCTCTAGTGTTATACTAATTAATCGATGTAGTCGGACGGAGTCGTCGTTAGAGTTAAATAATGCCTGCATTGAGACGGACGTGGTGATTTATCGTCGTGGATAGACAAAAGTGTCGCGGGCGGAGCGGGTCGGGACAATGGCGTGGAATGTCGTCGCGGGCCGGTCGCTGGCTGCGCTCGTGCGGCCCGTGAATGCGGATTATTAATAACTCGGCCGATGTTCGACACGACGCAGCCTGAGCGACTCCCATCCCACTCTTTGCCCGGAGCGTCCGCTCCACCTGTACAATATGACCGCGCCTTAATTTATTCACGGTACGTTTTAATGACCGCATTGATGCTCGCGCATTCCGCGAGCGTTTGTTATCAGCGCACAATCGTCCGATAAACTGTTTGCGAATCAACCAGATTGAACAATAATATCCGAATTTCGCTAATGATTGAATTTCGGCCGACATTCGACGCAGATGAGGGGAGTCCGGCTGCCCTATTCTGATAATGTAGCAACAACAATGGAGTCGATGCGGATTATAACAAATTCTTCAAATTGTATGGGTTCATATTTGCACGTAACAATAAGACAAAATAGTGATAATGTCGCATGTGTGCATTCTGTCGCACTTGCGACTAATTGTGATATTTCATAATGTTGCCACTATTGTGTGTAACATCTGCTCGGTCCAAAATTTATAAATAGATTCATATAATAATCACGATAGAAAAAAAATATATCGTAATCATAATAATTTAGGCTCTCTACAAAAGCTACATTGATTAGTTTTTATCCAGATTCGATTTGAAAATGTCTTAAAGAAACGTAACCGTAAGAAGCGTGAGACGTTTAAATAAAATCACGGTGAAATGTTCCGACTGTAAGTTAACATTATTGTTGATCAGTAAAAAAACAATAAACGTGGAAAGGGCAAAGTGCTTGTAAAGGCGTGTCAATCAGAAAAATGCAGTATGAAATTACCTTTCACGTTTTGTTGATACCGGTGAAGCTAAATGAGTTCGGTTTTTGTCGCTCCAACAAATAACTAGGTACGTACCTATGTACGGTTGGCAGCCCTGCGCCGTCACGTAGTACTTCGTAATACCGAAATGAAATCGTCCCACATTTTTGTTGTTCCGGGGCGACATAAGATAAGGAATTATTTATGGGGCTTTACAATATCTCAATTTTCCAATTGGAGAAAGCATGTGAAATACAGAAACGGTGCTGTTTGTCCGATTCGATATATGACTGGAGTTGTTGACATTATGAGCTCGGAAAATAATTTCATGATAAAACATGCGTTAACTTTTTTATTATAAAATGAAAAATCATTACAAAATACCTGAAACAAAGTTTAGATATTTAAGACTAAGACAATATCAGAAATTTTTAATATTAATCTTTTCTTTTTGCTTTATAAATATTCTAGCCAAGGACACTGCTCGGTTTGATAGTTTGAATAAGTTATTCTTATTTGGTTTCATTTATCTTGGGAAGTGTTCGTGTTCACCTCACGATTCATTTTTTGCACATTTTCGTCGTCATCTTACATAGCGCTGTCGTGAGGTTCGAATCGTTATTACCTCTTATAATTAGTTTTACCGTTACCGTATACTTTACATTTTCAATGGGCTCATTGATACCAAGCACCACAATAAATCGCGTGACAGGAGATTTGTTCATTTTTTCGCCGAGACAAATTTAGTACGACACTTATTTGGTAATTTACCTATTCTTCTTCTATCTGGACATTGTTATTTATGTACCTTATTATTTAACGTTAAAGACTTAGATTCAATTTAACAAAAGAAGTTTTGATAAGAAGAATAGATATTGGATCGCTTTTAAAATAACATGTAATTTGGAAAGAAATTAAATTTATAAAATATTTAAGTCACTAGTGACTGGCAACGCAACGCTTGATCAAATCGTAAAGTACAGTAGCAGGAACAGATCATATTATCATAAATTTTGTGCTACGTGCTATCGCCTCTACGAATTAACAGTATTTCATAGAAATTTCCAAAAACCTCTAATTTGTATCATTAACATGTCTGTATGCTAATTGTCCATCGGGACAAATAAGGCGACACTTCGTGTTTCACTTATTAAATAAAAACGCGGTTATTTCTAAACTTTAATTATCATCATTGCGGCGGCATTGAAATAAAACGTTAAGAAATCAGGTAGGTGACAATCGCGACGGTGCTCGCGAGGAGAAGGCGTAATTGCGTTTCAATTTATTTATAGAAAGTTGATATATTGTTAGACAAGAAGACATTATTAAGTTGGTGCCATAATATGCTCGAGATAGTAGATTATTCAAGCTGATATAATTGATTAGAGTTTACATTAATGACTCCTTAGAGGGCGAGATGACAATAATAACGAGGCGAGGCAAGTAAATGGACGACATTAGGTACATGCGTTACCGCGTCAAATATGAAGGATGAGTTACAACATTTATCCATAGAGACATTTCGAATTCAATGAATAGCACCATTTACGAACGTAACATTGCTTTATTGTGTCTTGGATCTTCATACCTTCGTCGATTTGACACGATTGAAGCACAGACGTCGCTGAAGTGAATATTTAAACTTAGTGTTTGCATTTAACTTCGCGTGATATTTAAGTAAATGATGAAACCGTTAAAACCTAAAAAAATATATTAGCGTAGATGTTCGAAGACAAATAATGTAAGTTAATTTACAAGACAGCAACGTCGTATAGACTATCAAATTATGGCTACAACTATTTGAAAATGTACCACTCGTGATGGTTGCGTTAACACTCCGCGGACCAATGGGATTGTTAGAGATTTAACTCGTCTCCATAAAACGTCTTTTAATATTAACGTACGACTACTAATTTGTGTTCTATTTGTTTGCGCGAAGGCTTAAATTACTCTAAGCGTTACGAGGCACTGGATGTCCGTCAGCTAATAAGTCAAATAGCTTTTACCAGGTGTACGACAAATGGAAATCTACTAATTAAAGTACTTTACTCCGTCAAGACTTAAATGGAACTACGTACACTTGGTCGTAAGAAGTTTAATTAATCTGCGTGCTGACGCAACGTCGGATCGTTTTCTTTCTATTTATGGCCGAAAGCAGTTTGTTCAATTGATTCGCTGTGTGGCAACAAAGCCTCAGTGGCTGCCAGTGTTTGTGCTAAGAATTTGAAGACTTAACATTTCTAAAGATCAAAGCGATGGATGATTAACGTATTACTTGAGGATATTTTTGTTATGTAAGTGGCACCAAACGCGATGTTAGCGCGTTGCGTTACTCTGATATGCGTTTTAGCACTTCTTTACAAACGAAGCCATAAACTATGCACCCACTGATAATTTGTTTGTGAACAATTCACTACATGAGAAATCATCTTCGTAACTATTTTTGCTTGATCTATTAAAATTAAATTACAGATTATATCAGAAGTATGTGTGAAATTAAAAATAACTTGACAGCATCAAATTTGCATTCTATGTAACTATAAATAATGGCACATTTTAAAAAGTTATTTTTCTTTTATCTTAAGTCAAATTTGGAATGCGTTTATAATGTCAGAAACTTCAATTTGCCACCATTTCACATATTATTTTTGTGATGGCTGAAAAATAATACGTCAAATGGGAACTACATTACGGCATGGGTGGTAAATAAAACAATATTTTAGTTATTGCTTTGCATAAAGTGGAGTAGGTATGGAGCTATCAGTAATTTTAAGATGCTTCAAAAGCTATGCATCAGCCGTATGTCTGTGTATGCACTATCGACAGTTACACCAACAATTCCTCTGCCTAATACCATAAAAGATCGGTGCAAACCAGTGCTTGCAAACTTTTAGTGCCAGACAGGTTGTGAAAGCTGTAAATAAAAAAATCGACGAAACCTTATAAGGAAACATATATATCATCACGTGAAACTTGGCGCGAATTATGAAATAAGATATATAATGAAGAAGCTAGTTGCTTACCGACGACACAGGAAAAGCCCTAAATCAGTCCCTGCCGTTTAAGAGAGTGGATCGATCAAAACGCTTGCTATCTCGATACGCTAATAGAATATGCAAAAATATGTTCTTAACAGATAAAAAAAATCGATTGAATATGACATATTGAAGATGAATATACAACAAAAAAGATGACCTAAGCGTAATGCTCATATCTCTAAACAATCCTCGCAACTTGTTGGAAAAGTTCGACGTGGTCATCATCCTGCCTGCATCCATCGCGATTTGAAGGGTGGTCCTACCAAGAATTAACGAAGCTTATTTTTTGTGAAAAAGCAGCAAGCACTTCGGTCAAAGTTTATGAAAAGATCGTCTTGGATTGTGTAGGTTCTTAATGATATTCAGTACAGATACACTTCAAAAATATACCGTGGGTGTTCCAGAAAGACTACTTTGCTGCACGAACAACTCAAATCTGGTCCGGAACATTGTTCCTGACTTTATAAGAGCTGCAATCTGCCCCACGACCTGCACAGATCTGAACCCATTGGTCTACAAATTGTGGTCAGTGATGGAACATGGCTGCTCAAAACGTTACTCTGAAATAGAGTCCCTCAGGAAATCTTTAGAGCTAGCAGTGGCTAAATTCTCCATGGAGACAGTACGTAAATCTATAGACTCGTGGCCAGAGAGATTAAAGCCAAAAGTGCCATATTAAATAAATTTGTTTAAATTATGAATTAATTAATAATTCAAAATGAAACCACCATTTACCGATTTGATTGCGTTTAATTATGTGTATATATAATGAATATGTAGTGTACGCGTAAATACTAGAAATTAATTTTACTCTGAGTGTCACCTATAGACTCGAATACCAATCGATCGATTTTGCTCAAATTTATGGGACTACCTACTACATACTACCGGAAAGGTTAAAAACATAAAATGAAGAAATGAATATAATAATAAATTAATTATAATGTTCTTTTATTTATAACAATAGCCACACCGTTGGGTTCAGCTAGTACTACATTAACTTTACATCGCTTTTATTACCAAAAATTAACATCGCTTTAATATTTGAATTGAAAATTAATAAAATTTTATATTTACTGGATAAATTAAAAATAATATTACTCTTTGTGAGGAATTATGGTGAACGACATTGCATAAACAAAAACATCTTAACGGAAATATCATGTTATAAGGACATGATATTTCCGTTGAATTAAAACTGAAATTAAGCTGATTAATTACGTGCGAGTACGTTTTTCATGTTTTTGTTATATTAAAATAATAACAATAATCGAATAATCAAGCCTTTAACTTGTTCTTTACCTGCTGCAACTGAGCATGGACGCCATTATATCATTATAATCAAATTTTGAATATGACGCCATTAAAATGAGTTCGAAGGAAACAATGTGTCCCTAATGAATGGTGAGCCGAAAAGAAATTATTTACGCCAGTGCAAGAGACGTCGTATGTATGTGGGTAGACATGAAAGAAGATATTGCAGCCAAGTAATGATGTTAAGTGAATGGACGACAATAATTACGTGGAATGAAACCTTTGGTGCATATCGTTATAATTTCATTTTTTGAAATTGACCTGTGTTACTTAATGACACAGCGTGTAGAGTCTGGTGAGACTTACAGACTAAGGAGAGGGACCCAAGCAAATATAGTTTGTTCACTCACTAAGTTTTCTTTTCCAAAGATCAGGTAAAATGGATTTGATTTCATTATATAAATAAAGAAATCTTTAAAAGAGCAACTTACAATGGCATTCTCAAATATTATGCACTTAAATGTGGATATTTTAGGTTATTCAAATACAACATTATCAAACACCTCCGCCATAAATAATCCATCTTAAACAAAACGCGCAGCGACACAATGCTAGGCCATGAAGATCCAGTTTAGTAGTATCCATTGTAATAAAGAAGACGATATTTCGAAGACATTAAAATTCTCCGTCTCGTAATAATTACGTACGACAGATTTTAACATCGAGACACCCACGCTAGCTCTATGTTGTGGCTTTAAACTTGTATAATTTGTGTTAATGCCGTAATATATGGGACTTTAGGAGTCCCTCGCACTCGGCGTTCCGTGCATTCGATCGTTAATAAAATTATCAAAATCTAAACAGGTTTTATGAGCATCGCTCGTGTGGTAGAGAGAACCAGCGATCCAAATTTCGTTTCGACTTATGAATGGAAATGGATTTTTGTTATATCTAAGTGTATTTAAGGTCGTAAATAATTTATCGCAGCGTGATATTTCCGTCGGACGAATTTAAATGTCTGAATGGAATAACTCGGTGACTCGGAGTGCTACTGGATTTTAAATCCGCATCTACATATGAAATACCTAGTTAAGTTATTTTAATAGTTTAATTGTGATGAGTAGGCAATTAAAATAATTAACGGCCCGTCTAATTTGATTTTAGGGATGTTGAGTCTAATTAAATACGACATTAAATGCCTTTAAGATACTAATGCTCGCGTTTTGATTTTATGAGGTATGTGTACAGTAGGCGTTATTAGTTACACTAATACTAAAGATAAATTTGTGAATTACGTATGTTGCGTGCTTCCACTTAGATAGTTTTTGTCGGAATACAAAATGTACGTTATTTTGTAGGTAGCGGTAGGAATTGCGTCAGTGATCATGATTCAGCTTCGTCGAAACCACTCAGGTACTCACAGTCATGGGCAGGCATCAAAGTCGTAATTATTCAGAGCACACGTGGACATGGTTTATGGGCGCGCATGGCCTGCCTTGCTAACGTACAACTTTTTGTTTAATAGGTTAACGACACGGGTAGTCAATATTGATCACGGACAAATTTTAGCTCGGATCGAAGTTGTATAGAGATTTTTTATCATAGAACAAGTTGTGCTCACGATCGACTGCTTTAAAGTATAGATATTTATTAACCACTAAGTCGTGTTAGAGTTTGAATAGTTTTAGATAAAAGTGTACGTTGTCAATCTCACTTTAGAGTTCATTTTATGAGAAGAGGTTTAGTGACAGCGCTCTGTACAATGTATACTATGCGCTTTGTCTGTACATGTGTATAAATAATTTCGTATCTGAATGCACCAGATTCATAGATATGAAGTACTAGGTTGCTTTACGTTATCACGTATATTTTTTAGCGGTACGTCTGAACTCTTGTCTTACTTGTATATATTAAGATATTAGTTTACGTTAACCTATAAATATAAATTGAATGTGGAGAATGTGAATATAGAAATATAATGCCTTACTGCACCTTGAGTACTCCGGGAATCGCGGCGTCTCGAAAACCTCTGTGTCGTGTGTTCTTAGCTTTTCGATTGTACCACAGCAATAAATTACATAGGAATGTTAAACAATGACAATTATTGATGTCTTTGATTTTAAAACAGCGAATCCGTTGTTAGCTTATTTATTAACGTCTATCGGGTTAGGTTATAAAAAAAGGTGATAGAACGAGGAATCTCAGCCACGTAATTGAGCGTAAAACCGGTAGCGCGATAGATAGTGAGTTGATAGGTTAATAGTAATAGAGATTCTGATATAACAAAAGATGTAATAATGGAATTGAGTACTAAAAATGACAGTTTTTTTTTTAACTTTGTATCATCAGACATTCATTAATATGGCATTCGATAAGATATAATTAACAGTATTAAGCAAAACCATATTACTTCTTCCTTAATGTATAGTAAGTAATCTCTAAACATCTTTAGTTACTGGTAACCTATTTTCTTCAAATAAGTAGTAAAATTATAAATGAATAAACGCCAAGATCCGAAACAAATCTGTATGCTTTTTCCGAACGGAAATCGAACCCGCGGCTCACTGCACAGAAGACAACCACTTAGCTACTGGGGTACTGTAGTAGGATACTGGCACAAATCGTTAGGTACCTAATACAACCAACACCTACCGATTTCTCTCAAACGACGATAGTATCCCTGGGAAAAGTTGATAAGAACAAGATGCATGTAAATCTAGTATTGATGTCAATGACCTTGAATCATATATACGTAGCCTTTATCATTTAATTGAATTCCGATACTGTTTGAAACAGAATCGAACGTAAAAGTTAGTAACGTAGATATTACATTTTTAAAATAGTCCTTTATTTCTTAATCACAAGGTTTAATTTTCAATAAAAGTTACGATCATCGTAATAACGATAATAATCGGATAGCGTATCAACGGTCGAAGTCGTGGTCTCCTGGTGCCTCAGGGGTCGGGTGCTTGCCCGCGTGTTAAAGTTTTTTCATGGCTACTCTACTCCCTCGTTGACATAGCTTGCTGATAAGGACACCAGTTTTTATGTCTAGATATTCTAACCAATTTCATTTCGTAGTTGTCGCTGGAATAATGTCTTATTTCCTGCTTAGACTACTTACTTCTACTTCCAAGAAGCCGTTGGTTTGATTTTCTAGACGTCACCCATAGTGCCTATTCGCTATTTCTCTGTAGATACATAATAAAGAGCATTGGTTTTTCTAGTTTTCGAGTTTACATAGTACAAACAAACAAACTTACACACCCTTTTTGTAATAGTATTATAAACAGCTACAGTAATTGTAGCTGTAATGCTGTGCATTGAATATTAAAAACGGCCACGTTTAAGTAAAAAACAAGAGAATAGAGATAGAGAAAATACTGTAGACGATTTAATATTAAATAATTATGGTATAGTAATATACAATGACAATAGCAACAATAGTGAGAACAATTTATTAAAACTTTCAAGATGGATCAAATTATGAACTTACTACGTAATACCAAAAAAAAATCACTTGCACATATACCTCACATAACCAAAACAAAGAAGCGCCAAAAGTATAACACGGTAATAGAGATGATTTTATCTAATACTTTGCATTAAAATTAATATTTATTGTACATTATTCTTTTATTATCTTTGCCTATTAAAGTATAAAACATAAAAGCATTGTAAATAGATAAAGAAAGTAATATAAATATGTCCTTGATGCGAAAGCTTTCGTTTGTTGACAAAATAAATGTTTAAATCTGAGTTATCAAGAAAAAAATGCCCGACTCAACCATGAGATTGATCCGATGATATTACTTGTAGGCTTTCGACAAATGACGATTAAAGTAATGAGTGCTCCATCGTTTGGGTAAAACCGGTAGGAGCCTCCATCTTCAACCGTTACTTGGCACATTCGGCCTTATAAAAGATGCGCTCATAGAGATTTCAATCGAAACGTTAATTAAATTTCTATCACATAATGGCGGCTTTATATCACTTATTATATTTGATTATGTTTCTAACTATAGGATTTTTAATTAGAAAACTGTCTTGATACATCGATTCCACTAAGCACGTGATTTACGTTAACGTTTTATAGTTTTATACTTAATTAGAATGCAGTTTCCGGGTTATACATTATCTCAAGATTATGTTAAGATTAATTCGGGTGGAATTTAAAAATTACATGAATAGATTATTTAGAAAAAAACTACATTTATTCTTTTAATTGGTATACAAATATAGCAGACAAATGATTTCTTTTTAACGAAAACCCCGAAAACGATATTCCTAAACAATTACAAACTGATTTATATTCTTGTCTTAAATACCTAACCACCACACCTTTAAGTGATTCGGAAACATGAAAATATATGTAGTGATTAACATATTTGCTTAATTTGTGAATCCATGGCTTTATTCAAATAGTGTTTCGCAATTTTTTCGAATCACGTCATTGTGTTATCTTTACAATGGTAATTTCGTTCGAATTAAGCAGCGAGATATTTCTACACGTCTAATTAATAAGCATCTCATTACAGAGCCTTGAACTTTTGATTGCTAAGAAGTGGACAATGAAGCTCGTTATTTATATCTTTACCACATCCAAACAGTCCAACAATCAAAGCGACGGACAGACGCGCATATCTATGTAATTAATCGTGCCTTATGATTGATTAAACACATTAAAGGCAAACACGATTCCCATTTGAATATTAAATCTATTAAGCGAGTGACATAATACTTAATACAATTTTATCTGAGTTATTGCATAAAACATAGGACACGCTTAGTTTTGGAAACAATTATTATTGAGTCTCATGGATTATGCATACCGGTTGACGTCTAATTGTAAAATATTGAAAATGTATGTGAATTCAATAAATACAATAATTAAAAAAAAATATGTTGTTTAATGAAGTCCGGAGACATACGTATAGACGTATTATATAAAGACTGCATACGAAGAATTTTGTAGAACGACATTGAGCACCGAAACATAAAAATGATGCCCGTAAGCAATACAAACGTTAATGAGCAGTAATACAGCAACTTCACTGTACAACAGTTAAGTAAAATGAACCCACACTCGACTATATTTGTTAACGTAACAAGGTAAACGAGGATATTTATCGACACGGCGTCGTCAAGTGGGCAACCCTTTACGTTTGCACCCGTACACCAAACGACCGGGCTCCGGCAAACAAGCGCTAGTGATGCGTAACGCAAACCTTGTTGTCGATATTTACACTGTCATTGCTAACAGTGACACTCGATATTTGTTTAACACGAGCTAATGGCGCGAGGTGTCCGTGTACAAGTTTACCAGGCTACTTGTAATTAACGGAGTAATGTAACGCAAATATATGAAATTTAATTTAAATATGATTCAAAGCGCTAAGTGTTACCGGAAGGGTTATAATTTAATATTATAAAATATATAAAAGCGCCTTATATAAGCGATAACAAACGAGTTAACGTGACCAGGGTTACATGTACTTAAAATAAAATAATAAGGCGTACAATAAGGTAAAAAAGTATGGTAAGGCCATAACTTCATTCGAATTCTGTTCGGTTTGTTCCTGTCTCTCTCTGAACGCTCCCAGCAGGGGGCGCCATCGTTCTCACCTCACGACGCGAGTGGTAGCCGGTCTTTAATAAGTATCGATAAAATATGAATATTTTTGATACGTATCCTTATTATTATCAATGATTATTTAGATAGGACGCATGTTGCCCTGTCCCTGACCAAGCTTCAAGGAATATCTAACTGGTACATGGGAAAATAATTTCAAAGCACTAAATCAAAACGTTTCGTGTCAAATCTATTTTCGTAATAAACTATAAATCTGAGTCTGATAATATTATGATCAAGCCGTCATTGATACTAGTTATTAAAATTTTAATCACTATAAATCTGTATTGCATAATTTTTAACTTGCGTCTATTTTCCCAGTTCTGAATCCGTAACAGGTTTAAAGCTCGATTTTTGTATGGAATTATTTGATGTTATATCACCAATGAGTAAAGTGTCACAAAGACAGCGCTAATTAATCTCGACTATGTTAAACATTTATTAAAAACCTTGAATTTTACACGCACTCTAAAACGTACTTTGTTACAATATTCAATAAAAGTTATTTTTGTTAGGACAAACATTTCGACATTTGAGTAAAGTCAACGAAAATTAAACGACGTCTTAACAATGACCAGGGACGAACGCAATTAATGTAAAGCGTAGTTAACACGATACGATCTGAGTAGTACATTCCGTGAGGCACGGAATAATATTTTTTCAACACCAATTACGTAACGCCTGAATGTGACGGAAAACAAAATCTTTGTACAAACGTGTAATAAGAGCAGCCAAGCGCTATCTTATAATGGATACGTATTTATTTAGACATGATTGTAAAGACTTTAAGTTCACCGGGTAGTGGAAGTATAAGAAAAATCTCGGACCCTATCACATGGCTGCAACAGATCGCGGAATAATCATCTCGTAAATTGGCAGACAGAGAGTATACAGACCCATAATGCGCTGCGGCTTTAAAGATGTGTGGTGTTTGGAACTGCGATCGCTGATTGCTTACATTTGACAAGCATATCCGGCGAAGCCTTCGAATCCTTTCGTCTTGCATGTGGCTCAAGTAGTAGCAGTGGACTATTTACAAATTAATGATAATGAAAAGGGACTTATGTCCTTATGTGACGTATGAAAGTTTAAGAGATGATGCCATTTAATAAATCAAGAAAATCTTAAGGTAGACAATGGTTAATCGTTATTTAGTGACAGTGAGGACGCGTCCAAGTTTTTACGACCGTAATCAAAACATGATTGTCGCACATTCCCAAAAAAAACTCGCTTAATTGTGTTGGGACGAGTGTTGGTGGTATAAACAGTAATTACTTAGGAAGGTGCCTCGTTCCGAAAATGTTATTAAAATGCGTTTAACCGCCGCGCACGGTTCAAACAGAGCTATGTAAAATATGAGAGAAGTTTTCGAGACATCGAAATAATGTAATGTTTGTATAATGATCGTAACAGAATAATATTTTTTTTACAAAAATTAAAAAAAAATTATGACAATAAAGATGGTTAAAAAATTATAATTTATTCCTATCAATACATTTTTGGGGACGTCTTTCGAGGCATAAATCAAACTTAGCTCTTATTTTTGAGACCGAAAATGCGATCTCACCTGTTCCAAACAAGAAGCATTCAAGGCGGTACAATTTCTAAAATAATTATCGTTCATATCTTTTGCAGCAGTCCCTGCCCGGGGGTGCTATTGTTTTAAGGCAATTTTTTTGCTTTTGGCAGCCCTGAACAATGGGAGTGTGCCGAAGGGGTAATTTTGAATGTCTGCTCTTACGTTGTGGCGGTCATAGTATTTTTACATTTGCGGAACTTTTTTTTCTAGTTTAAACTTTAAAAATCGACCAAGAGGTAGTCATACTCACGCACTGACAGTTCCGTACACCACCACAATATATTGTGTTAGATATTTACCAGAAACAAAGTTTTTTCTTTCATTCAGTTCGGGATCTTTGACGCGTGCCCGACTCACACTAGGACGGTTTTTATTACGTGTTGTTTTACTTTAAGTTTTCATTATAATCACATAAAGTTTATCGCTTATATGTATTATCGTTTTTACTATAGAGCTAAAGCCAAAAAATGTTTCTAACTATGGGATCCCTTAATTTTTACTTCTTTTTTTTTATTTGTATCTTTTAATACATATTCTTTGATTTAAAAGATACAGCCCTCTAAAGGTAGGACAGACATACAGACAAACTGACAGACGGACGGACGGGAAGACGGCGAAGGCTTAGTGATGGAGCTCCGTATGGAACCTTAATAAAAAGCGAGTCGATTACAATCTTTTTGTAATAACTTTATGCAATTAACAAATGTTGTTGATTTCCTTACACTGTACGAAATTTATGTAATTATTAAAACAATTTATATTCCCACCTGCCCTTCTTAAGAAGTTCCTTTCTTTTGTTAACGCTTTAATGGAAAGGACTATGTCCAGCAATACATAAACACAGACTTATATAGAAGATGTAGCAAGTTTAGAACACTATCATTAAGTACCGTGTTTCAAATAAAGTCTCAATATCCCTTCATGTGAATTTATAATTGCTTTTCTTACAACACGTCAAAAATTATAGAAATCCATGCCTATATTTAATGTATTATATTCTTGACCACGACGCATAAACAACGTCCACGTTACATACGCCAATTTTATTGCTGTACTTAATTCAACATCTTCGATACGAACCAACCAGACCCAATATTAGCCTGTAATTAAATCATAAACTAAGATAAAGATAACTAGGGGGAAAACACGCCGCCAGAGCGTTAATCCTTTGATTTACAATTACTCGTAATTACGGGCCTTAACTCGTTTAATTGCCAGCCATATTAATTATCAAAAAATACTAAACCGAATCGATTTATTGGTGGGTACGTGTACAAATTACTGATTAAATAATTAATATATCTAATGTATTATAAATAAGGCGTCGTAAAAATAATCAATTGTATTAAGGACTAAATATTTATATATAGTATCACATATCAATGTATAAGATGAATGTAACGAAAATTAAAATCCTTCATTGGATCTTTAATTTGTTATACATTTTGTATTTTACAAAATGACGATTGTACACTTACTTGTATTACAACGTTCCACTTGTCGAACGATTGTCATGTAGGACGATTTGCTACTTGGTCAACTGGCTATGTCTAGAGCTATGTAGATCACGTGATCTAGAAGTCATTCTTATATATAAGCACGATACGGCAACTGACTACTGTTGACGATTATCACAACGAGACGAGGCTAACAAACTTCATAGTAAGCATGTTCGAATATCTCTGTGAAAGTCATTTGATGCTCTTACCTTGTTATATGACATCCTTCTGCAATTATAAAGAATAATTAGAATATACTCGCGTGTGTATAAAATGTTTATGGTTAGATGAATTGTATCTCTTCACAGCCTAACCTAAGAATTTATGAAATACAAAACTCATTGTAAGGGACAAATATGGTCAAAGTGATCAAAATTGACACATAAATGGCGGTTGTGTGTGCATTATACTAGAGAATAGTTATTTCTGTACACCACAACGGGAGACAATTTATAATGAGCATCACAAAAGTCGACCACATCTGCGCGAAACAAAACTTAATTAAAGTGACACTTCGCATGCATAATAAAATTATTCACGCACAATCGAGAGATAAGGTTGTATTTTACCCTGCACAATGCATGCACACAAAGGCAATTCAATGGACAATATATACATCGGGTTACACACATACTTATTAGGTTGTGTTGACTTTAAACTTGGTAATAAGAAATAATACACGAACAACTCGCGTTTTTGAATTTTCATTTAGCAGTAAATTTAAAATTCCTTTGAAATAGCTTCATCTGGCGCCAGCGGCAATTTATAAATTAATAAATAATTAATGTAATTGGGCCTAAAATTATTCGGTTTTTATTCATTATGTATTATAATATTATATTTTTTACAGTAACATCATTAAAAAGAATACCTTTTCATGCAATAGAGGCGTGTATAGTCTGAAAACATTTTACGCCCGTCCTCACTTCAAATTAAAGTTTTCTCACTACAACTTAAGTTTTTTTCTTTTATAGAAGAAGGAGGCAAACGAGCATGCGGCTCACCTGATAGTAAGTGATCACCGACGCCCACGAACATCCCCAACACCAGAGAAGCTACAGATGCGCAGCCAACCTTTAAGGAAGGAATAGTATCTTTTCTTGAAGGTCCCTAAGTCGTAACAGTTCGGAAATACCGCTGGCGGCAGATGTTTCCACAAAGTCGAAGTGCGTCGCAGAATACTTCGAGTAAAACGCACTGTGGTGGAATGCCAACCATCTAGATGGTATTGATGGAACTTGGAATTCTGTCGCGATGTAAGATGGTGAAACTCAGCGACTGGGGTCAATCCTAACAGTTCCTCAGAACATTCCCCGTGGTAAATTTTGTAAAAGAGAAGCAACATCTCTTCGCAAGGCCAAATGATCAACCCGATTAGAGAGATCTTGGTTGACAATTCGAGCCGCTCGACGTTGGATGCGGTCAAATGGAAGGAGTTGGTACTGGGGTACCCCTGCCCAGAGATGAGAACAGTATTCCATGTGGGGCTGAACTTGCGCCTTATAAAGTTGCAATCGGTGAACCGGCATGGAATACTATTTCTATACAAATATTTTTTTTCTTGTAACATATAGCTACATAAATTCATTATTTCAGTTTTAATTATGACAATAACATATATGAGACAAATTTTGTTATTAAACTAAATTAATAAAATAAAAACCTGAATTGTAAGAAAGAAATACGACCGTAGTGTTTCTTAATGTAAAGTAGCAGCCCGTAAATGCTCACAGCTGGTCAAAAGCCTTCTTCTAAAATATCTGTGAGGTTTTTTGGAACCGCCACATTGCTCCATTGCGGACCTGTATCATTTCTCAGATGTGCAGGTTTCCTCCTCACGATGACTTCGTTCACCGCCAAGCACGTGGTAAAATCAGAATTTAAAATTGCTCTAAACAATTTTAGTGGTGCCGGCACCGATTTATGTATTATTATCATGCTATTCACAATATGTTATTATTAATTATTCTTACCTTCTACTAGACTCAAGCCCTATAAAAAAAATACTACTAGTAGTAGTTATAAGTTCATACTGTATATAGTAATTTTTTTTTATATTCCAATATGTCTCCTACGTAAAGTTCTGCAAAATTGGCATTTGGCAATATCACATGCAACTTTCATTCTCTAGTTTCTTCTAAGGCCACCCTTTTTGGGCACACAGTACTAATTGCACACTTTTAATAAGAATAAAAAAAACAAAATTAAGAAGAAGCCTGTAAATGTCAAGCAGCTTGGCAATGGCCTGCTTCATCAATATTTGAGAGGATTTTGGAGCCGGGAAGAGTTCGCCGGGCTCCTCTAATGCGGGTTGCCGGACTTTACATCTCTTCGAAACATATTTTGTTATTATTTCTATCGGCCATCACAGGGATGGATGAAAACCTGGACCACACGCAAACTATGAAATTAAAGCGAGCGCCCTGGCCCTTGAGCTATGAATAAAAATATGACAGGTTCAAAGCCGCCAGTGTTGTTTCACTTAAGAACGAGTGCACTCAGGATACTACTTATAGAGTAAAGAGTGACTTTATTTTTTTAACGATAAACGTTAACTGCTTGAAAGAATATCGACTGAAGATTATTTAACACCGTGTGTATGCTGCTTTTAACGTTTTTAAACAATTTTTATTTTAAATTATTTTTGATATTTTGCGAATCTACTTGCCAATATTCAAGATAACGATAAATCCTCCTAAGAGCGAAGGATTAGGGATGATTATTCCTAAACGTACGGTAAAAAACGATTCTCCACAAATGAGTACACAGTGCACCAAAAGGCAAGCCGCGCATAATTTATAGACAACTCATAATTTAAAGAATTCCCCCCCCCCCCCCTTTTAGTCTAAAAGGCAGGTACAGGACAAGTAAAAGACTAGTTGAAATTTGCTCCACTCACTTTAGTATCAAAGGCACGTACTTGAGAACGTTCAAAAGAAATGTCAACCAACGTGTTATTATAGATTACCTAAGTGCCTATATTGTCAAGGCACTTCAGTGCAGTATAACCCGTGTTATCTTCCAATAATTAGTGATAGTCGATAACTTCCCCAAAACGTTATCAGCAATATTTGCTATTAAATAATCGATACGCGCTGCATCGATAAACGGTCAGTGGCTATAACTGTTGCTAGTACGGAACAGTATTTGGTTCGGAAGTCTGGTCTTATTTAGAATTGGTTGTATGGTTTCCTAAACTGAGATCTGCGAACGCCAATGGTTTTGTGAACCTATTCTAAGGTACCCGCGGTAATAATATGCGGATTACGATTTCATTAGAAACTATCTTTTTCAGTGTTTTTATTATTGTTAAGAGGTCCATGGCGATCATAGTAGAATCTCTTAAGGGTTCAACGTCGAAAAAGGTTAAGAAAGGCTGGTGTAAACTATACAGGGATCGATTTTTATAAAGGATCGGAACTGCAGCATTGAAGTGCATGTGCATTTGAAAACTGTGTCTTATTTAAAAACTATATTTACGTATAAATAATTGATTAAGTACATAGCTCAATAAATATCTAGTTATAGATTTGTTAAGATTGCTGTTACAAACTATAGAGAAACATGACGAGGCAAAGAGCACTTCAACATAGTCAAAATGTTGTTATCAGCATAGATAGGTGAGCAATATACAACGGATTATAGCGCGTCTTATCTACTATTCATTATTAATTTATACGTAGGTAAAAGTCATTTATTTTCGCCATATTAATGCCATTATACTTATCGAATAAAAATACATTTATTAATTTTTATAAATACAATTACGACTATAATAAAACTTAAACATGTAATTAAATAATCTTTCTTTGAATAGTGCCTTATTAAGCTAACGGTTTTTATAATGGATTCCATCAATTGTTCAATTTCAACAATAAAATGGCGAATATTTTCGGAGGCGTCTAAAGGCGAGATGTCAACGCGACATGCGGAGAATCTTCATGCTTCATCGCGCCTTTCCTCAGGCGGTTTTTCAATAACGCAAAACAGTTATTATTGAACCCGTTGGGGATGATTCGCATTCATAAATCATCATCGCGTTCAGTGAACGACTTGTGGTAAATGAGTAATTATAGATTATAGAGATTGCTACATTCCTTTCAGTTTGGACTGCCGACTATTCCTATAAAAAATACTCTTTAACCCGTATAGTAAAGTTTACATAGTCATATGGGTAATTTTTCATAATCTTTGTTTTATTTAAGAATGAGTAATAAACGGCAGTCGTCTAGATTGACTCGACTATTATGTATATAGGTAAGAAGTAAACTTGAATACCAACCGGATTGATTACAAAAATTATTTTACTGTTATAAATCTATATTATTGTAGGTGGGCACAGACACAGACACACAGTATGGTGGTGTAGTGGAAAGGAAGACGTCTACTCTCTGCTATTTGACTAAAAAGTATATGATAAAAAACAAAAAAAGACAATGAACTCTATGAGTGTGTTTATTTGTAATAGTTAACCTCGGGTATTACTTAATCGAATTTAAAAATTCTTATTCTGTTTTTAGCTACGTAATTTCAGTAAGATATGCCCTGTCACGGCTTTGTACTGGCATTCGGTTGTAATGATCTAAAATATATAACCTAATTACATCAGATTTTAGTAATTATATAATTATTTTTACCTTTTAAATACGGTAGTCATTTATAATTTTTCTATGATATGACTCACCGAGACAAAGGGAGTGCCAAGATATAAGCTACTTAAAAATCGTCGAATTCGCGACGAGCCAACTTGTATCGAGCGTAACTCACAGAATAGGGGCGGCTGTCCGCGGCAAGTTCGACGGCTGGCCTTGGAAGGAACCAGTCCGTCTCGTCCGAAACACCTCAGGGCAATTATTCAATAAAACAAAAGCATCTACCGGCCCGTTTACGTCACACTGCGAGAAACGCGCGTCAGATTAATTTCGTTTAATTAGCGAATTTCACCTGCGCATTTGTGCAGAACATGATTTAAAATAAAATAATTTATTATCATTACATTTCATAAAATTTTATGGCTTATTCTGAAAGTTGTATCATTATAAATTTAAATTGATAATTTTCATGTTCAAAACCTAAGTTATACGGACATCAAAAAAATTATTTCGGACATCTAAATAAGATAAACTGTTATTTAGATTAATTAGTTAAACTAATTTTCACACATAATTTAACTTTAGTATTTTTAAATATTTATTCATTTCAAGTAGACTAAATTATAATAATATACAAACGCATAATCTCTACTGTTATGTGCTCGTGTTCAATAACTTCTTGCGCAATCCGATGATACGTTCCATTCACCACGCACGTGATCCTCGTAATGAGTCCTATTATCACGCATACCAACAAAAGGTTCTTCAGCCACGAGCCGAGTCACAGAATACGCCGGGGAAATTTGATATCGCCATATATTAAAATCGCTTCGCCTATCCTGAAGGCATTGTAAGTCCCAAAGGCGCGAGGCGAACGAAATATTTCAAATGCAAATCGTGCCAACGCTATGAATGTAATAGTTTGTCGTGGCTCGCGCACGCGCCGCACACCGGAAACAAATTATCATACCCATATAAGCATGTACGAAATCGAAGAAGTTATTGATGTCATAGAGCAGACAAATTGCGCTAAACGAGAAAATCGAGTCGTATACGTCTCAGCACACAAAACATCACAAATAAAAATAACGGAGCATTCGTCAAAAGATCTAAAGGAATTTTTACGCGTTACAAATTCTCGTTATTCACAATTCAATCCGTGTACAACCATAAAAGCCAGTAACCGCTGAATTACTTAATTCATGTTCGAAATGGAGTTAGCAAATATTCGTTAATAAACAAAAACAGATTTTATATTTCACGCCTTCCGACAAATCTATTTCGTTTGACGTTGCATTCAGATAATAAAATATATTAAGGTAGCAAAGTATTGTATAATGATGAATTGGAATTACGAATCTATTATTTCGTAACCGCATTTCTTCAATGCGGCGTTCAAATTTCGGTAATCGATTTGCCGCAGCCATGTTTGTTGACATTTGCTTAAAGCGACAGCGGGCGACCAAGTGGCTTGGAGCGGAAATTTATGGACGGACGTCTTCGCAGTTGAATTTGAAAAAAGAACTTACAGATATTGAAAGTTTGTAAATAAGTGTATGTACACGGTCTCTCGTAAATGATTGATACACTTCAATTTATAACGGCTTTTAGGTCAATCATGAGTACATAATACGCTGTATTCATATTTTGAATTTAAATTCATATTATGAATTCGAGTGGTTAAATTAAAAAATGTTTGACTTTTTATTTTAAATAATGGGTTATACTTTACACTGGAAGTTGTTGCTAGCTAGATATATTTTTGAATTAAATATTGTGGTAAATATGATTAGTTGTTAAGACATACAATTGAGGCATGTTTAAAATAACGATAGACGAAGAGAGAAATATTGTTCGTATTTTGTAAGTTATTAGAAGTTCCGATTTCGTTAACTGTTTAATTAATAAATGCATAAATATTATATTTTAGTTTTAATTAACATAAAGGAAAAGGACTTCTCTCTCTATTGGGTCTGTATCCAGATATCATTAAAACCTAAGAGTATCAAAACTTATGCCTTACTTTTTTATTAAACCTTTTTAGATACTCTTTTCCAAATTCATAACAAA
Organism: Bhutanitis thaidina; assembly: GCA_029286595.1. Classification (NCBI taxonomy): domain Eukaryota; kingdom Metazoa; phylum Arthropoda; class Insecta; order Lepidoptera; family Papilionidae; genus Bhutanitis; species Bhutanitis thaidina. The sequence continues at coordinate 6,852,082 of JAGSMS010000010.1, forward strand.
GAAAAATTTGTAAAGACATGTTTTATTTATTTTGTTTTACTGTAAACATTATCAATATATATTGTTTTTTTTTAATCTATATATTTTGCGTTTAAGATCATAAATATCTTGAAAATGGAATCAGTTGAGCACAATGCTAAGCACTATTGTGAGTGCCAGTGCCAGTGCCTTAATGCGATGTAAATAGGCGATATGCCATCGTCCTGAGGTCGGTGACTTGACAGCACTATCAATGAGACCGTTTAAATTACGTATTTGCACACTTTTAAGCTTTACGATATATGTGAAAAAAAAAAATTCAATCAAATTTTTTTTTGTAGATAAAATAACGACATCTTTATGTTTATTTTAGCACACGTATCACGGATTTAGATGAAAACAGATATAAAACTCTTTATTTATTTGATTGAGGCGTAACTTTATTTTGTTTTCGGAAAATCTGTACGTTATTTAAATTTATTTCGCAATAAATATATTAATATGTCTTCGACAGGTTGTCATTCTTTAAGCTTTTAATACGTTTTAGGGTTTACCGTTAAATTTAGTGGACCAGCAAGGTGTAGAACATATTTTATAAAAGTAGTTTAATTTTGTAGTTTGTTGTGTTCCTTTTTATTATATTAAATAAAGACTCAGTTTTATAGTCCAATTCAAATATAAATAATGTAATTTCATTATATATCAAAATAAATCTACGTAATATAGGTAATACGATAGCATAGCATAACCGTTGTAATAAAATAAACAAGATTATCAATTCGTTTTTCCTATTCAAGTTTAGGTATTTGTAGTTATTAGTCTTATCGTCGTATCTATGAACCATCTAAGCGAGCTGTCACGATGCGTTTATCTATGAATGTCTGAGACTCGCGCTTTCCCAGACCGAAAATGTAGTTCCACTATCAGCCAATAGATGGCGTTAGAAGCAAGGCAACCAATAAGCTTTAAAAATTATGTATTACTATGAGCTAATTTTATTAGCATGATAGAATTAATATACCATTTGTAATGTATTTTGAAAATTAATTTTATTACACAGGACTCAAATCCTATGGTTACCTAAGAATTAAAGTAGAGCTAAATATGATACGTAATTACCGCAAGATTCATTTTAGTTTTTCTCTAAAACAAAAGAAGGTATGTAGAGAGCTAGTTAATTTATACTGTCAATTACATTCTCTTTTTAAATAATTGTATATTATCCGCACGTGTTTTAACCACGCTTTATGCACGTGCTGCGCAACTCTGCTTACCTTGGAGACGATTTTTCATCATTTACTGCGAAGGAAATTATTGTAAAATGCAATTTTTATATTTATGATGATAATTTTTATTTCGGTAAATGACAACTCTTGTATATTGCATTACGAGTAAAAAGACAACTTATTTTTGTAATAAATAATTATCTAAAATAATTAAGTTATTACTTTTTACCATTGTAGGATAGGTCACTTGCTACACTTTGACAAGAGATATGTACATTAGAAATCTATTACACCGATAGAGAGAAAATCTTTCGAAGTTTAAATTAAAAACACATAATCATGACTTTCGTTTGCGTGTAGTGTAAGTCACGTTCACAATTTCAGAAAATGAAACATGTTTAAATGCTTTCATTCACACACGTGCTGTGGAAGTAGGTATTTGGATCTATATCTATAAAACCCTTCCTAAATATAACCTGAAGGATAGTAGTAACGATAATATAAAGCGAAACAGAACGCAGTTTTTGTCAAATGTGGAATGAGCTATATGGAATTGCCGATATTTTCTTTTTAAGTTTATGCTGTTTTTTTTGTTGGGTTGTAAACAAATAAAGAGGGGGGCTAATTGTAATAAGTTGAAAAGTTTTAGTTCATATATAATCGTATCAATTATCTTTTCCAGAAAAGATAATTGATACGTAGGCCCCTACGATCTGGATATGTTGAATCCAGATTCAACATATCCAGATCGTAGGGGCCTACGTACAAAGGGAGGAATGCAACTAAAATTCGTATTGCTAAGGTAATGGACCTTTAAAATTAACACATAATAATATCAAGTATAATTTCGTTGATAGGTCTCTCTATTCGTAATAAAAACAATATGCAAAACAAATCAATTTCCATACCGTCGGAGGCGCCATTGTTACGTTATTCGCGCCGTCCTCTTGCGCCTACGCACCTATATCAATTATCGGTTCTCGTTGTAATAAATTATATACGGTTTGCGAATGATACAGATCTAAGGTCATTTTGATGAATGGCTCCAAATATCTCGAATATCAGCCGTTGGACGAAATCGCGAGCGAAAATGATCTTTCGGGCCAAGATGGCCGCCTGTCGAGGAATGCGCAACGTACAACCGATAGTTTTGATGGGTTACGATTCCAAATTGCCATTCTCAAAGACACATTAAAATACATATCGCACAATCCAATATCAGGTTGACTTATTGCGTATTAATTATCATATTTATTAATCCAACCGATGATCTAATATTTTGATTAGATAAGATCATTACTAACTGTATTGTTGGTATTAAAATTGCGAAGATTACTAAATTAGCAAAACATGCCAATATTCAAAGCAAAGCGAAAAACTAAAATGCGTCCATTTGTTATTGGACATATTTTTAAATTGTCATTACCTTATTTTTACATTTAGTTACAATATAGCTAAATTGTAATTCAATTTGTTTAAGTTAATCAGTCATTTATGTTTATCTATGTTACCACCTACACTTAGTTGCATAGCGGGAAAGTGTTATTACCTTTAAAAAAACGTATATTATTTATAACCACCAAAACTCTCTACCTATTACATTTAATATGCATTAAAATACCTACTATCAGTACTTACAAGAGGTAATATATTATGTAAACAAGAACACAAAACAAGCATCTACGTATACCTAGTTTCATTGAAATTATTATAATACTTATTTTAACTTTTTACACATTCGTTCGAAAACATAAATTTTTACACAGTCAGGATAAAAATACCAAATAATCAAGGTATTTTAATCAGTAAGGCGTTTTTATAATATGAAATTGATTACAGATCTCGTAGCTCTTAAATTTTGGAGGACTTGAAAAGGTCGATCGGTTAATCTAAAGTAAATTTGGTTACAAATAAATAATAGTGGCGAGCTTCCTTGAACATCTGTATTTTAAAACATTTAACATTTTCTTCGTCTCAAGAATTAAAATTGATATTTTAATGAGGAATGCAACATCATTCAAAAAGGGGAAATGTTTTTTTTAAATAGGAGCGCATTTTCAATAGTTAAAATTTCATGTTTTAAAATGTAACTTTAGTGTTAATTTTTTGGGCTAATCAAATTTTAATAAAACGTGGCTAAGGTTCGTAAAAATTGTTAGTTAAAACTTATTTTACTCTTCATAATTATAAGTTTCATAATTTGGTATATGAGTAAAACTATGAGAATCTATTTGAAGAGAGAAATGAGTCTTTAAATATATTTTAGTATAATAGGTACCTAACGCATTTATACGCAAATTTAAATAATTTATTGTGTTAATATTGATGTAATAAAATAGGCTAACTTTATTTCTCCTTTTTTTAATGTCTTTAAAAAAAATTTAAATGTCTTTGAAATTGCCTTCTTATAAGATTTCATCTTAGGTAATTTTGTTTTGCGGCGGAAGCGAGAAAAAATTGTTGAGAAAACAATATTTCAATAAAACAAAATATCAATCTTAAAACCTAATCTCTTATCCTTGGACAATTTTATCTAAATGTTTCGAAAAAATTATACAAAATAACAATTTAAAAAAAAAATTAAAATCGGAAAGAAAAACTAAACTTAAAAAGGTGATGACTAAATTGCATTTAAATTGACATAGTTTTTGGAATGCAGTAAGGTAAAGGAAAAAAACTATCTCATTAAGTTTCCGACGAAAGAGTTTACGATTTGGAATCACAAAGTTTTTATATTCAAAAATCAACGGACCGGGAACCACAAAGACTTTTAAAAACAAGCAACTTGCTGTGTTGATCTTGTATGGATGATATGTTTAAGATTCGTATCCAATAAGCTATATATCAACGTGAAATTTCGGGCGAACGGGATTCGCATTGGAAAAAAATATAAATAATAACCTGTGAGCATTGCCCGCGGAAGGCCGCTAGTCACGGTGCGGCATAGCACACTCGTAGTCACTTATCACTTGTCCAGTATAATAACTCAAAAAAAACAAAAGCACAGAGCGTAATCAGTCAAAACACAATGGCACGCCACACCGGGATGCACTCACGATGAAAACAGTTGAGGAACTTTTGTTGAGCGGATCGTTCGGGTTGTTAGGCTCAGCGCGCGCGACATTACACTGTCGACGGTCGCCGGCACACTGCGCGGCCGGTCGCCGCAGCCCCCCCGCCGTCGGCGCTTCGCCCCGACCTCGCGAGGGCGGGGCCGCCGAGCGAGGCGAGGCGAGGAGCTTAATTACGCGCGGCGGCCGAAGCGGGACGGCAATAGAGAGTGGGCGCGAGCTATTAGCGCGGAGAGCGGGACGACGCTCGTCTTAAGTATTTTGTATAAGTAATGAGAGATGAGAGGGGAGGGAGGGAGCGCATCTCCCGCCAATCTTTAATGTTGATTACGTCCGCCGCCGCCTCTGCGCGCCTCTCATTAGCGCCCGGCCACGCCTCAGCTTAATTACAGAAGTTTAATTGTCGGCGAATGGACCAGGTAAAATTTTAATCGAATTGCGAGAATTCACGACCCGTGCGAATTATCATTTTCCATCTCGTCTTACCTATTCAGTTGTGTTTGACGCACAAATGGCACCACCATGGCTCCATCGCTTAGAAATGAACAACGAAATGATAAGATTATTTGCATAAAAATGTACAAAATTTCAATTAATGGATAAATAAATAATTTATATTATAATATATAACATACATGAATTATTTATCGTTTCTTTTTACCAACTAATGGCGGCGAGAGGGAGGGGGGAGGGGGGGATGTCTCGTGGCATTCTTCTTATTATTCTTAATTATAAATTCGTTTATTGCATTACCTATGCCGAACTTTGAGTTTGATTTATAGTATATTTCAGTTTAATATTCTAATAAAAATAATAACAGCTCAAATATGAAAGTACCTAATTTCAATTTAAACTTATTTGATTTGTTTAAGCTACAGCTTAAGTTTATAATAGCTTAATAAGGATGTAGGTATGCGGTCATATGTTATCTTCTATTTATATATCGTTTGACTTACAATTTGACTATGAAAAAGATTTATGCTAGGTTATTTATAAGTAATAACGTTAAAACTATAGTTTGATAATTTAACTTACGATTGAAAATTTAAAAGTAACTTATACGGAAGTTTCCTAAGATTCAAATTAAATTTTTTTAGTTATACACTGACTATATACATACATATGAAATATTAGGTAGCTTTAGCTTCTTAATGGAATCGAAACGATCACATATAAACAAACTTACACTCTTTTTTAGTCCACTATACATTTAAGTCTAGACAACATATAGTTAATGATCTTTTATAACTTTTAATCGATAATCTACAAAAAGTGAAACGACGTAACAAGTCAACAAAAAAATTATTCTACAATAAATTTAAACTTCAATATCAGAGATAGCTAACGGATCTGTAAAATAGAATAATAGATACTTTAAATGAGAATATTTGTATGCGTTACACAGACTTTGGCTCTCGAATGTCATTGCGCTAGGCTTGTCATGTCCGATCACTGTCCGGAATATCTAATGTAATTGTAGTGTAATTACAATTCTCTCTAAAATAAAAATATATTTCAATTTAAGACAGACATTGCATTATAATAAAGAAAATCTTTACCTCCTTTTTAAATTTTATTATGATAATGGAGAGTAGCGTTCACGTAAAACCGAATGATAATAACTTAATTGTTTATTAATTATTTCCTTACTGTTGACTAAAGGCCTCTCCTGGAATGCACCATATGTAGATGGTTCGCTCATACTCACTGAAAATACCTATTGGTTGGTGAGCGCAGTGCCATTACGATCGGTCTGGTGATACTGCTCCTCATCACCAGTCTGTGGATGCACCGCGTGCAGGCGACGTGGAGATTTGGAGGAAAAGTTGAATGGTGCCACTTCCACCCTTATATACATCCATCCTAATTATGTTCATAAGTGTTGTTATGAAGATAGTACTTAGTTATTTATCTGAGAACGTATTAAATCTGACAACAAAAAGCTAAACAATGTAAAGAGTTCAATAAACAAAATGTTGAACCCGATTTATGTATTTCGAACCCATCTTGTTCCTTTGTATTTGAAATCAACAACAGACTTACAGCTAGGTTTAGATGAGACAACTTTGAACTCTATTTTAATAAAGATTTTTTTCATAATATTGTGAATAGGTTTCTTATTTTAATCAATAAATAATACCTACGTACTATATTCTATATATTCTATAGTTATGACACGTTCAGAGCTAATAACTTAAAAATTATCATTTAATTGTTGTTATGATAACATATTATCCATTTCAATAATCGTAATGTACATCATAATATAAAATGTATGATACCATAGGCATCTGAAATCATGCCACAAGTATAATATAGTGATGCTAAAAAAACTAAAGCACAAGTGCACTCCAAATTTGATCATACTTTATAGACTTACGGCTTCCACAAGCAGGACCTGTTCACAATTATGACGCATGCGACAGCCACTGCACGTAATGTCTCAATCTATCCTGGGCTTATATTAAGTATCATCGCTGATAAAGCCGCGGCTCCCGTGCCGCGGCGTCCACCGTCGAACGCGCGGGCTCAGACTCACGTCCTACTCAAGATATACTCGTTTGTTTAAAATTCGACCCATGTCCTCTTTTCTTCGATGGCAACCCGTGCCGAGGTGTTACCACCCTGGGTTGTTGTGAGTTGGTAGTTTTTGTCGGAAGTCTTTCTTTCGTTTATCAGGGTTCCGAGCGCGACACAACAACAGGCAAGAGCGTCGCGTCTCAGAGCGTCGCATCGGCGCCAGCAGAGACATTGCTTATTTTTCTATCTAACTTCTGCTCGCGGGTCTCTTTTGCCGAAGCTGTTAATGCCACCGGGCCAACAGCGTATCTACCTTGGGGGTTTTAGCCGGTCCGGCATCTTAAATGTTAATCCCGTCATTACCAGTCACGGCTACTGACTGGTAGGTGTACGCGCCTTTTCCCCACGTAAAACTAAAGTCGAAGCACAATCTATACGTATACGTCTAATTATATACGGCTGTTAATTTTTTAGTTATTTACAAATTATCTCGTTGGGTACATATTTAAAATGAAAGCTAAGGAACATATCCTTAACAAAATGGCAGAATCATCTCAGTAACAGTCTATTTTTAAATATTTTAATATTTAAGTTATTATAATATTCAAATAAATATAAATGTATGTATGTACGTGTGTATGTATTTATTATTATATATGTATTTATTATTGTATGTGTATTGAAATATTGTATCTATATATAGATTTACATTTATTATAATTTTTTCCTCTCTTTAGTTCTCTCTATTCTATCACCTACACCTACTTCATTTCATCTCTGTATCGTCCAAAGGTTGACTGGTAGACAATGCTTCTGGCATTAAGTCCGCTTATATATACATTCTCATGTATATGAAGTTTAATAAATAAATAAACAAACATTACGTAAAATATCTCCGTGTTTGATTACACATAATATAATGATGCGAGTCAGATTCGAGTACACACGCGCTCATAAGACTTTACTTTCCCGTATCCAATGTAACGCTTTCGCGATAAGAACGGAGGAAGGATCAGAGACAGTGTAAGAAACTCGGGACAAAAAATAAAACAGTTAGACCCGACAACCAACAATAGTGATTCGAACAGAGCATCTAAGCCACGTAGTCAGGGTATCAGCGTGAGGTTGCTGCGTACTCTTTGTTGAGTAATGAGAACCGCCTAGACCACATTACTATTAGAAACATGATATCGCTGTCGTCCGCTGTTCGATTCGTGTTATCTAAGAATAAAGATGATAAGTTAATTTTTTTATACCCATAAAGGTAGAACAAACGAGCAGTGATACAGTGACTGGACTATGCCCGGCCCATTGACACCTACATTAACCCTCAAAGAAAGAATGAATGAATCTTAATATAAAAAAAAATGAATAACAATAAACATTTTTCTATGTGACATTGAATGCAAAATACATTTGATGATAACAAATTTTGTAATCGTATTGTCGTATTTACGACAATTTTAATAACAATAAATTGTTTTCAAGAAATCGTTTTTTTTAACATTATATGTACAAAACGTGAGAGTAAATAAGTTACCTAAATAATAAATCCTGGTATTAATTATTTAAAGTAAGAGACGCTTTGGAAAAAAGCGCTCAGGGAAAGCTCGTCGTTGTTCATTATTACTTAGTGTTAAATGCATTAATTATTGTTTCACTCGAATAGAGACGCGATTAAAATTCCGCATTCTCATTAATCTATATTCAGTTCAATCGCTGATTTTTGAATTTAGAACGAGCTAACAATGGCAATTTGAAACGTGCAATTACAAAGCGATTTGTCAAAATGCCAAACTCTTACGTTTTAGGTTTAACTGGACTGAATAATTGGGTAAAAATGTGTTTCGAATTCAATGCTCCTGAGCATAATTATTATTTGTGTTATTAATAACGCTATTATACGGTATATTACGAAAGTGTGAAGAGGGGAAAATACTAAATTTCAATTTCACCTGTACACGGTGTACTGCTGCCTGGCAGACCCTGCAATTGACTATCGATATTAACTGATAGCGGAAATGTCATCAGACAATGTCAAACCCTAATGACACAGACTAGTGATGGGAAGCAGCATAACTTAAGAAAAAAACTAGAAACGTATCATAGCTTTTGTTGGTGATTATTTTAATATCGATTTAACCAGAAGTGAACTTAATATGGTTGACGATGATAAAGATGAAGATACGAATAAGTATTTAAACCATATACGATATGTGCAGAATTTCAAAGTTACTTATAATTAATGAAGAGGAGAGTTTTGTCACTTAAATGAAAAAAACTATTAAGAATTCAATCGAAAAATGGTCTTAAACAAATAACAGCCACAGCATAGAAAAATCAAATAAACATAGTCCAATAAGGCTTTTAAGTTTTAAACTAAAGTCTACTCAGCACAATTTTCCGTTCTTTTATTGTTTTTTGGACTTGTGTAAGGCGCTGTCAATTACAGATTGTTTTTTTAAACGAGAGCCGCGGCAATGACGGCAGCAATGAATAAAAATATTCAGTCGCTTTCCTACGCAGCGCTCGCGACGACCACCCACGGCGCTCCGCAAAAACTGGCAGACGGTGTCGCTAGCGTCGTCACCTGTATATAAATTCTATTTGAACAGGCCCACAGCTGCACAGTTACGCGTTTGGCGAAAACGTTCACCGGATTCTCGTATGTAAATTCATGAACTGAAGACAAAAAATAGCATGACGCATCTCATATTTCAGAAACGTCTTAATTCATTTAAAACTACAAAACCTTTTTCCAAGCTATATATGTTACTATGTTAGGAAGGAATCCCAGAAATGGTATTTCCATTTTTCTTTATACTTATATTAGATACTTTTATATTCCTGTAACATATTTTTTTCAACTTTTTAGTAAAGAAGTAATTGTAAAATCCATCCGTCTCATATGACGAATCCTAATTCCACAAACCAGTGATGAAGAGCAGCAGTGTGACCATCGGAATAAGTATGGGCAAATCTTCGATGCTTAGCATGCCAGAGACGATTTTTACCGCATACGTGGAATGGTTTATGTACAACAGTGAACTTGTACATGCTAATGATGAAGAATCTGGGAGCAAACCGGGCGCCGAATCTCGAATCTCGTGATGTTCTATTATCTCCCCGAGAAGCGAAAAGTGGATTGCCAAAATTGGTTTAGCGGCTAGTCTTGCCTAATGATAATTTGTAACCTCTGCCCACTTCCGTGAGCGTTTACACTGTACTGTATAAAATGGTTAAGTTTATTGCATATCAAATTGTAACTTATCATTTGAAATTCCACAAATCGTCTTTTTGAATTATTATTTTTTCCATACAATGCCGAAATCCTTTGTTTTTCGCTTATCCAGCGTCTTGTGGGCGAAAGGTATATTCTCCTCTGAGTTAGCAGGTAGGCCACTTATTTTATTTGTACTATAAATTTGTATTAAGTCTTGCCTACACTGCTCTTTGCGCAGTATTTTTTTTCCCCAAAATACGTGTTTACATACGTAAATATCTGTAACCGCAATGTCTTATAATGGTAAGTAGTATAATTCCGACGGAAAAAATATGTTCATTTGTGTTTTATGTTACGAAAAACAAACGGAATTGTGTCATATTAATCGGATTGACATTGGGTAAGCTAAAATTCCGTGTATGACACAAACACACATATGTACATTCACGCACAAACTTAGACCCGAAATCCCCCATGGGATTAGAGGGGTTATATTTGTAGTTATTCTTTGACAGTACAGTGCTCCCACACTTGACAAAAATATTATAAAATAAAAACGAATCCCATTACCGCAATTATGATACTGCATACAGGATGCAATAGTGTTAAGCATTAGCGAAAGAGGCCACCACAGCTTTACTAATAGTCAAGGCGGTCGCTCTAGTTTCATAGAGCGCAAGTGCCAGGATTCGATGCCGGGTGCCGGCACCACTAATATCGTTAGTAGCTATTTTAAATACAGAGTAGCTATTTTACCATGTGCACGGCGGTGAAAGAAAACATCGTGAGGAAACCTGGATGTTTGAGAAATTATAAAATAATATTATTTCGCGGACATGTGAAGTGCGCCTACCCGTACTGGAGCAGTATGACCCTTTTCGGCTCTAAAAGCCTCTCATATATTCGAGGAGGCTTTGCTCACCTGTGGACATTTGCAGACTGCTACTTTACTCTTTTTCTTTATTACACCCATATTTAGATACGGTCGATTTAATTGGTATTTATCTCTGAAAACCACATGGGACAGATATGGATAGAAATTATGAAAGAAATTATCAGTCCCTGTATATTGACTGTGGCATTTTTAGATATTTAATTCGTCACCTCTCTAACGTCATTAGACCTTCTTTCAATTGACCGGGGTGACAAACTTGCTAACAGTATATCTTTTGGTAAGGTGCTACTGCAGCCCTAGTCTATCTGCAAACAACTTCAATTGAAGGAGGTTACAGATGTTTTGTCACCTCTGGGCACCCAAGGGTGATGCCTCACAGGCTGTTATTATACTGGCTTAGTAACCAACTAGTAGTAATAGCTGTTTTGTGGTTTTCCCTTAGTCTACTCCGCAGATATTTAATATAGTAGCAGACTAAAGCCATACTCATATCCTTTTAGTGGTTAAATATATCCTATTCGATCACACTTATATCATATTACATAAAGCTTTCATGTGTAGCAACAACAATCCGTGAACTGTGCCATGTGTTTTTTTAGTTACCCATTGAATGCAGCTTAGTAAGCCGCATAACGTTGGACTGCGAAAGTATTAAATTATCCTTTACTGTTACGTAAATAGAGTATTAAAACAAAATGGTAAAATGTAGTGCCTACATGTCTGAAAACGCAACATACGAAATATTAGCAGGACTATACTTTTATCGGTAATTTGACTCACGGTTTTGTATGTGCGAGTGATTTATTATTTTGCGTTTAGGGCACCTTATGTTAACTGTCATGTTTAGTCTGCTACCAGTACATTATATGTCTGTGGTCTACTCTTACCATAACAGTTAATGTAAAAAAACATTGACCGATATCAATTGAACGAGCACTTCTTAAAACCACCGTTACTTATTTAATAATTCGAAATTCCTAAAGCACTAGCTTTTATTCAGTTAAAAAAAACATTCCCTGAGTAGATATTCTCTTAATTCGCAATTTTATTACCAGACGACTGAAATATTGTTCTTAAGTGTAGGCACGCTTAAGAATAATATTTCAGTCGTCGTTTTAGTATATTTAAGTACCAGAGTAAATATTCCGTTGCCTGACTGCTATGTAAGTAACTAAGGGCTGGATAACTAAGTTATGTACCTTTCCAGTCTATTCTAATAAACTTAATGGTTGCGAAGACCTAAATTCTATGTACTAAGCTAATTTGGAAATCTCCTCGCACGTATTTTATTATCTTATAAGTAAAAATTATGCACATTTAGATTTAGTTAGGCGACTATCTTAAGTACATATTTCATTTCTTTTACGTGGTAGAGCCAAGCGGCCAAGCTTATGCTGCTGTTCGAATGGGTCGGTTCAACCGAGGTGGTACCGCGACCTCGCAGAATACCGACGTGAAGTCCTCCCTGTCATCCCTCCCATCACCCAAATATCCTTAAAGGCCGGCAACGCACGTGCAACTCCTCGGGTGTTGCAGATGTATGTGGGTGACGGTAATCACCATTGGGTGAGCTGTTTGCCGGTTTGCCCACTTTATTATAAAAAATAAGATATAGGTACTAAAATATACTAATATTTCTTATTGATCTGATAACACTAATGATGTAATCATTCTAAATATTTTATTGTTTATTTTTTCAGTCTATACTAATGGCAATATGCATTAACTTAAACCTTGCGTTGGTAATTATCTGATGTGCCTAAAGAGATAGTTTCGGTAAAAGATGTATTTTATAGGTGAAATTGAAAATTCGCGCATACATCGTCAGCACATTTGACCTAAAGTAAGCCTATTGAGTCACAAAAGCAATGCGGGCGGGCATTGACCCCCACGTAGCCAACCCCTGACCTTGGCGTATCGTAAACTGTACGAAGTGATGTAACCGTGACTCGGGTCACCATTCGTCAGGATTCCTTCATAGAGGACGGACATAAAAACATCGGGTTTTGCTCAGATTTCGATTTTACTTCCTTACTCTTTTTTTACGCAACGTAAGTTAAATTACGCGAGTAGGTTAACGCATGTTACCTGATCTAATACATAATAATGATTTACAACACAAATTGATCAGAAGTTGAGAAACCTGTGCGGTTATTACTCGAGTGAGTAAGACTATATACTCTAAACATGATAGGTATGGATGGCACTTTATGATTCCCTGCATACATGATAAATCTTCTAAATGAAATTCACCAAAACCATCAAACCGTCCGGGTCCAGAAATTAACATCGTCACTATTTTTTGTTTTGTAATTTTGCAACGACATTTCTAATAAAACTTAAAGAAATTTTAGTCCTGCAAATATTTGTAATCAAATTTCATTTTGGAATTGGTAATGGCAACCCTAATCGTGTTTCCTTGCCTTCGGAAACGGTTTGCGTGTCGCCTCCGCTAATACACTTAGCTGAAATGCATGTTTAAATAATCATTCGCTCTGGTATCGCATACAGAATTGTAGTAAAACACAATCAGTAGGTAATTACAAAATGAGGAGATTCTTGATATATCAAATATTTACTTGTAACAAAGGATCAACTTGTAACAAATAAGCTATCACGAAGTCAATTATTTTAGGCCTTTTATCCCGCTTTTCAGAGTTTATTTGTGTAACAGGTGGTGACTCTGAAGCCGTCTTTGTATCCAGGCCAACGCCTCATATCATACATTCATAATTTTCGAATAACCCTTTGGTGCGAGGCCTTTACACTGGGCATCGAACTCAAATCGCCTGATGCTGAGGCAGATCCCCTAACCACTCGGTTATCTTGGTTTGCTTAAACGATAATAATTCTTCAAGTCTCATCCTCCCTGTTTGATCCTAGGTTTGTCGCTACCAAAGATTATCGCCACCCTTGCTGACGGGGATGGCGATTGCACTATTCAACACTTCTAATGCCTGACTCCGGAATGAATACTTTAGGTCTGGTATAATTTGACAGACGTGATGGTAACTTCACCGTCTGTCAGAGGTCAGAATATTTTTCAAAATTTTCCCTTAGTCGATTTTATGGATATCTATAGGATGAAAGTTTCTCGGACTTTCTAATTTTATTTGTGGTATATTAAAAACAGTTTTCTTAGATTAAAACCAATCTCGCGCACTTGTTCTGTTTACGAATTGTTAACTAAATTAAAGTTAATATAATTTTTAATTGTTATCCTTCTTGGATTAAAATATAAGTAGTAAATATTTGCGCCCGTATTGCTAAAAATTAAACAAATATTCACATTTAAAGTAAGATAAATATTTTAAATTAATGCTTCTTAATATATATTGTTTAGGATATTTTTATTATTATACTTTAAATAAAAATTAATACGTTGATGTGTATTTAGACTTACTAAACTTTATGTATAACTGTACCAAAAATTACAAAAGTACACAGAGATTTAACTTAAATTCCTCGAATAAATGTACATACAATCTACTCTCACTGCCCCCTATGCTTTAATTGTGAAACTAATACGCTCCGACAAAAGAGCTCTACTTCTTTCACGGAAAACTTAAGAAAACACACCCTCTCATACGTGAAAGCTTTGGTGTATGTAACGCGCTCTACATCTAAAAGAACCATACTGTTTTGTACGCGTTGTGCTGCCATCTATTGCTGAATAGGGGAGTTAATTTAATTTAAATTTTTTACGGTCACCGACTCAGTAAAATACCGTCGATGCCACTTCATGTTACTGTTACGATCGTATGTTCATAGCATTTAAGTTATAGCGAAATAACTTGATTTTCTTACTTTGACAGGTTTTTTTAATGAGCTCGATTGAAGTGCCTACCTGAAACAAAAGCATAATTGTTAGAATTGTTTGATGTTATGAAAGTTGAAAAACACTTTAGAAAACTCATTTAAAATAATTATATAAAGTGAATAACGTTTATGTTAAACCAAAAAACGTTGTTTTTTATGGATCGGTAATGTAAAAAAGTCTCGGAATACTGCACTAATATATAGATGTGTTTCTGTCTAGTCGAAAGTTACATAAAAAGTATAATTATTTTAACAAGAAACTAACTTCGGATAAAAATAGAATCACACAACGGAATCAAAAATGTCCTCTACTTATTGAAAAAATAACTACAAATTCTCCTTATTTTTTGAAGTCTGTTTAAAATAGAGACATATGTACACAATAGTTGTTTTCACCACTAGTCTTTATGTCTCTTGTAGGTTTGAAGAACAACTAAAACCGATATTATTACAATACATACACAAATTATTCACTTTCGTTTTGGGATATTTGATGAATATCTCTAGTGCGTCTGACACTGCATTGGACACGTCCCACAATCTTATTATACATATACAAGGGGTTGAATGTGTTTAGGTTAATACATCATACTGCTTTGTTTTTGATTATTTATAGGGAGATATCGATTGAGATCTCCCATGATTATATTTTAAAGAATCGTAGAGGAGGTAGGAGTCAGACGTCATCAATTAATGGTGAATTAGTATGTTATATACTCGCACTCACGTCTGTCACATAGAGGGGTAAATAGAGATTACGGAATTTAATTTGTCATGATTTTGACATACCTATTGGCACTCACGCTTGCAACATAAATTTGCTTCGTCACTCTTTCCGCATTCATTTCGTTATAGAATCAGTTATATTTTTGAAAATTACGCCGGGCTACTTTACATAAACAAATGTAATTGATTCAAGATGAAGGCACGATAAACGAAAACCGAATACACCCTTAAAATATTTGCGAGCGATATTCGATACCATTCTGGTGACATTTTCGCAAAATCGATAGCACCCCTTATTGGTAGCGAAATGATTGAACATCCTTATCGCGACATTTTTCTAATGGCGCTCGTGCTTCAGACCCTTTCTTTTTTATGGGGACTTCACACACGCCTACGGGGCGACGTGGTGGGTAGATGGCTATTTTATTCATGACATACTTGAGAGATCAAGTATACGAATCGAGAAATTTGAAATTGGAACGTCTTTCTTAAGTCTGTCGTTTAGATACGTCTATCTTGGTTTAATGCTCGCTAATGCGGTTGGAGTGTTGGTATTGCAATTATTGTATAGCGGTTGTATGCAGATGTTCTACAGCTGTCAAAACTTTATTCAATTCAAAACTTCGTAAAGTAAAATACCTATGTTGAGTAACGTGTGCTGATGATCATACCGTAGTTAAAATAAAAAGTGTAGTTCCAACAAGAATCATCAAGGTACGTTATTACGTCTTCAATTAACACGGAGGACCCATGTTATAAATAGACTGGTCAGTCATTTTGAATGAATATACCTCCAAGTGCCCGAGTAATAAAAGTAAAGTTGACAAGATATCTCTAGTAAATGTAAAACCCCGTCATATTTTTATTGTAGTAACCTTTTAACATATGAGTATATGCGTATAGTATCCATCGACCACATGACTGAGCGGTTAGTGAACCTGCCCTCTAAGTTCGTATCTAACCCGAAGTTAATATTTTTAAAAACAAACACGTTGGTCTTTTCCTGGTCTGCGTGTATTGTCGTGTTGTGTGATCTTGTGTATCTGATACTACATCTGAAGGTTTCTATAATCTAATTGTTTATACACCGGATAGGACGTGGTGACGAAACTCAGTGCATCAAGTTTGAAGTCGAAAAAACGTTAGAACTTATTGTGTGAGTAGTGAAAGAATGACCAACTTCACCAATATACTATTGTATATTATAAAACTTTACTAAAATAACATTCGCTTACACGCAGTGCAAATAACTAATAGCAAAGAATTCATCCATATATAACAAAATATTATAAACTGGTAAAAGAAAGAGCCGTGGTAGCCTAGTAGTCAGGGCGCTCAATTTAGTATCATAGTGCGCAAGTGACCTGGGTTCGATCCCCAGCACCACTAAAATTGTTAATAGCAATTTTAAGTGCTGTATTTACCATGTGCTCGGCGGTGAAGGAAAACATCGTGAGGAAACCTGCATATCTGAGAAATAATAAAAATATATTATTTCGTGGATATGTGAAGCCGGCCAACCCGCAATGGAAGAGCGTGGTGGGCCATTCCCGGCTGCTACACTTTCTCAGATATTTGAGAACGAGGCACTTACAGGCTGCTACTTTACTTTTTTACTCTAAAAGAAAGTAGCATCAGTAACTATTACTCATACTCAACACTCAACTATTTTATAAAGTAAATACTAATTTTATTAACTAATTACATAAGCACTCATGATCATATACCCAATAATGGGGTGGTCAAAGCTTTTAGATTTCCAGTCTGGGTTTAGTCGTTTCATCCTGCCTTTCATCAGAGCTTATTTGGAACAACGTGACAGTGAGCCTGTCGCCGTCTTGATGGCAATAATAAAAATAATAAAAGTCAACGACAATAATCGTAGATAAGTTTCGAAAATATTATTGACATGACCCCATCGCATACGTATCTCATATTTTTTTACTTTATTTAGTAAAACATTAGCTGCTAAGGATATTTAAAACAAAAAATAAGAGAGTCAGTTCGTGGTAACAATCAACTAGTGTGTTTCCTCCCTAACACCCCTTTTCTTTTTACATGTCGCAAGCTAACGACAATACGAAATCAATAGCAACACCATCGATGCGAAAATCGTGAATAACAATGTGACGCACACATGCACAACTGTGAGTGTGTGCGCTCAAATAATATGCAAGCTTCGATCGTGCGGAGCGAAGACTCTCAGTACGGTGACCGTGATTATACACGGATAAGACTTTTCTTTGAGCGTTATTGTAATATTGCCGTTATTGCCGTGAATTGATAAAATCTATTCAACTATGCAGTGGTTCGTCACTGGTATAAACTTTGATGAAATGAAAATCACTCATAACGTTAAATAAAGTAACTTTTGAGTTTTCCGTCTGGTTGTGTTGTGTTCGTCCCGTGTCTGACACTGCATCTGACTTTTCCTAAGATATTATCGGATAAGCTTTATATTGGATATAGTAATGTAAAGAAGAGTGAGTTACACTGTGTTTGAGCGCTATACTTACTTATGTTAATAATTGCGCATATATATATAATTTTGTGATTATAATTAATAGAACAAAAAACGGCCCGTAAGACATCATCATATCTTTTAGTTCTAATAGTTCTCTTTTTTATGTCTTGTCTCTAAGTTCTAAAATGGTGATCTATGTTTTTTTGAGAAAATGCAGTTATCGATTTGATTATTGCTATAATCATTGGGTATATAACTTTGTTTCTAAACCCTTTGAATTAAAGAAATCAACAAAATTTAGCTATTTTTGTTTTTGCGAATCCTGAATTTATTCGTGAAAGTGTGAACAACGGAGCAATTGGTAAAAAGAAAACGCATTAACACATATAGATGAATAGTCACACTCACACACGAGAGAGTTTCACACACATGCCTACTGCCTCCCTCCTCCCTCCTAGGCTTTCCTTTAAAAACCGCCCTCCACCCGCGAGCCTTTGATAAGGAAATGCAGATATTCGTAGAAAAGCTAAGTATCGAATAAGCATTCTGAAGTTGAGTGCCGCTATTTATGTAAGGATGTCTTAATACACGCGTGGGATGGCTTGGAATTCATGTGTGTATAATCTATGCCCGAATAAGGCTTTTTTGTACAAATAAATAACGTCTTATTAGAATTTAAACATCTTATTCCATAAGAAATATTATGTAAGAATTTATTTTTCATCTTCATTTAAAAAGGTCTATGTTAAAGCATTAAAGTGTATAATTGGTAATAAAACAATCGGACGTCGACAATAAAGGTTAGAACAAACGGCGTCAACCAAGCCGGAGCTCCCCCAATTTGAAAGTGGTTTGCATTCCCCAAAAGCCTCAAACTCGGCGAGATTCGCTAATAATCGACTTCCCCTACTAATTAAAAGCCGCTTTTAATTGCTCGAAAGGGCCACCTGTTGCTTGTCACCGATCTCGACAGCCGGTTATCCGTCTCACTCTCTCGCGGAGGCTGTACCGGCCCGTATCCGGATACCCGGGTATAATTGTCAGAAAATTCAATTTTGGATCCGCCTAATTGGGGCCAAATGAAATTTTCAGTATCGCTCCCCGCTCCTTTGTTCGCACGCCTCGGACCGTGCTTTAATTGCTTGACGATGAAATGAATTAATTTTATTTGGTTTTTTTTTCATCGTTTGCCGAACGACAGAGCGAATTTTGAACGTGATTCTTTTTCTTATGGCTTTTGTTCAGTGGCTTCAATAACTGATAGTAGATAGATACTTAGAACAATTATACCTTAAAACTGCAAGACATATGCCTTTCTCATAAAGAGGATTTGCTATAGTTACAACAATCGGCAAGTCGATTGGCGATCACTGTACCAGACACGTCCCATCCAGCAACCTTATACGTTGCTGCCCGATTCGATCTGCTTCTATTTGATCTTACATTTTTTGAGAGTTTTATCCTGCCATATACGGGCACCCGGTAATTTTCTAGGTTTTTCACTCAGTCGCCTCTTAGGTTTCCCGGGAAGAAGGGGGGTGATAGATTCTTACGCTGATACCTCACCGTGAGCTATTTTTCAGTTGTGTTATTCTTATTAGTAATGTTGTTTCGTTAAATTTATCTGTATGAAATAACTTATTGATAAATCGATGACCAAATACACGTCGTCCAGAATGTCAATATCGTTATTTCGATCGCGGTACTTGTCATGTTGAAGATATAAAATACGCGGAGAGTTGGCACAGTTAATTTCTCAACAAATTAAAGACATGTCCTGTTAAATATAGTTTGTTTAGTGTAGAGTAAAAAGCCTGTAAGTGGTCACTATTGGGCAAAGGCCTCCTTCTCAAATATTTGAGAGGATTTTGGAGTCGGAAAGGGCCCGCCACGCTGCTCCAGTGCGGGTCGGCGGGCTTCACATATCCTCAAAATATTTTTTTTTTATTCTTTTGCAGACATACTTATTTTATTTACGATGTTTACCTTCACCGCCGAGCACGTGGTAATTATAGCACTTAAAATCGCTGTTAACAGTTTTGGTGGTACTGGCACCGGGAATCATGCCTAAGTCACACGCGCTCTATGAAACTAAAGCGAGCGCTCTGAGCGGGCAATGACGCCTCATGTCTACAGTATACAATAATTAGAAGAAACTAAAATTGTATTCAAAGTATTTTGGGACGGCTTGACATGACCATGACACACTTTTTTGTTAATCATTTGCTTTCTCTTTCCTGTGGCCAAAAATAATCTTACCATTCGCTTCTTAAGAAAACATATACACGATTTTGTGCTCAAAAATATTAATGTTCATACGCATTTCAATTTCCACCATGTGACGGTGCAGTTTAATAACCACGGTAGCTCAGGGTTGGGCGCTTTCTTGTAGTTTCATAGAATATGCGAGTGATCTGGGTTCTATTCCCGCCGTGGCCACCGCTCAAATAGTTAGCTCAAATAGTAAATAAGTGATTTATCACTTTCTTGTTAGAGGAAGACATCGTGAGGTAACTTGTGTGTCATGTAAAGTCCACTAATCAGCACCAGAGCTGATTATCACAAATTTTGAGAAGTCATCGAATCATGTTCGGAGCAGCTAAAAGATACAGCAGTGAAAAAAATAAGTAAATATAATCCATATCCAAATAAAATCTTGAATCTTCCGCCAATTACAAAATTTTAATTATAGATAGCTGTATGTTTAAAAAAAACGTACCTCGAATAAAAGCACCAAAAGGTCTATTAGACGCCATTAAAAAGCAATACCGGGTGACACCAGAACGCTCTGTGGTTTTTACAGACGCTTATTAAAATTGTTGCAAACGGCGATCTATCACAACGCCACGGATCATCCGAACGCAATCAAACGCCACTCACGTTTATAATTCAACAAAATTGCCTCAAACGAACCGAGAAACGAAATTATTGGTCCATTATCAAATAGAACCCCTTTTCTTTAATTACCTGCACATAATTTTTGTTTGTTTGTACGCTCCACCCGAGTCGTTACCTTAATAACCGCGAGCGAGGCACAATTTGAGATACAGCTAGGAATGATTAACGTTGATTAGCGGTAATTTTGTATCATAAGGTACTTATTACATTATTACAACACTTTGTTGTTGTTGTTTGTAACCTACTAGACGTGTACTCCTTTGGTTTCTGTGTACGTGTCGACAATTAGTATATGAAGTACATGGAATTAAAGTAAAAGCAGTTGTAATTACATACCAATTTTATAATACATTTTCGTTTGTAGGTTTAATTTGTTAATATTTATTTAATTTGTTTCTAGACAAATTAACCTGACCTCGATAGCAGCAGCATAAACTGTTTACCCTGGAGGTTTCATTATATCGAACTGGAAATTACTGTTTGGTTGAATAGTATGTGATTCCTGTGTGAAAGCGGCGTAACAATATTTGCCACCTCCTTCCTTTCCGTAAGTGTCGTAAGAGACTGTGCGACTTAGAAAAAATCGTAAAAATGTCATGACGATCTACAGAAGCGAACCCGACGACGAGATACGCAAACCGTCGTCCCTCGGAAAGGGGAATGGAAATCCGTAATCTCTGCCTACTCCTAAATGAGTCACAGGCGTGAGTGCTCATATATATAATATAAATATATATATGAGTCGCTATCGTAGTCGTAGTTTGTTTCTAGTTTCTACTAACAATATTTTTGATTTCGTAATTCGTAAAATGATTTCGAAATTACATATTAAGTGAAATTTTCTTTAATTAATATTGGTGGCCTCGATAGCTGCGTCGTTAGGTTTGGAAGCTTTCAAACCGGGAGATTCGAGTTCGATCCATTATGTGAAGGGCTCGTACCACAGAGGTTTTCGAAATATGTTGGTACGTCTAAGGTGTCTAATTTTTTTCATTACATTTAGTCCCACTAAGACCATGTGGTCCAGGTGGTGCTGTGGTACAGTAAAAGCTTTCGAACCACCAAGTGTAAAAAAGTATAATTAAATGCTATAAAATCCGAAAACATAAGTTTAAATTTAATGTGTAGTATTCATGTAAACACTAGAAAACATTACCTGTTTTTCGACTCCTATGGCGAAAAACACGTTTTGAAGAGAACGACATGTTGAGAACAATATTATTTGAAAGTCCGTTGACTGTGTCCTTGATATGTGATATTATTGTTTTAGCCAATTTTAAACACGGCAACATCTTTTGGGTAACAAATTGTTACTCTTTTTTCCCTTCCTTCTTTCTTCCTTTTAACGAATCAAGTGCAGTCGACTGTGGAGAATATGTTAAAGGTTCGTAAGTATTGACTCAAACACAAAATTACTTACTTGATTTAACTTTATCATTTCATTCCGCGTACCTGATGTGACGCTTGTTGTAATACCGAAGATCAAAGTATGTCTACCTGTATGATCATCTAAATGTCAAGCACACCGGATATACACGCTGAACTTAAAACAAATGTAAGCTTCGACTGGAATTAGAACACGGCCCAAAACGCCAGAAAGGTATGCTGACCACTGGGTTGCGTGAAATAGTTGAAAGACAGTCAATGTGGTCTTCCATAAAATAACAGTTGTGTCTTGTTAATATCCCGCGCCGAGGGTTCTGTACCATATTTTTTTATATTTCTGCAGTCAATCATAAAATGGCAACAACGATATAACTCACGCTCGTAATACTTTACGTGGTAAGCAGTGACGTTAATACTTCTGTCAAAGTACAGAATTCGTTGACAGTTGGAGCACTGGAGCTCGGTGCCCTTTTACCAAACATATACATAACTTATGTATAACGCATCAATGTATGACAAACTGTCAGCCCACTATCACTCGCCTTGTACTGAATACAATATGAAAAGATGTTCGACTTATCTGCTATTGTAATATACACAACCACAACATAAAACAATCTCCCTTACATCTTTCATTATGTTAAGATTCCAAAAATTAATTAAAAACTATGATCTTTAATAAATTTATCTAGATCCTCTAAAGCCACGGAGCGTTTTTAAATTTTACGGTCACGCTTCTGAAGTCTATGAATTGACAAACCTATTTACTAAAAGACAATATAAATAAAACTACATCCTACTTATGGATCAAATCGCGGACAAAAGCTAGTCATTATAAGAATCGTTTTTCATTTCGAGGTCCGAAACCCTAAAAACATAAAAAATAATTAGCGCAGGTTTATTATAATCGTTGCTATTCTGTAAAGGCAAAAATCATCAAGAGCTGACATTGTTCTTGATTAATTGATTATCGATATGGCTATAAAAAATCGTGTTAGACCGGTCTCACACTGCGCCCATATCAGTTTTGTCAGTGTATTAACATAAAAATTTTAATTGCCTTCTCGCAAGCTTCATTAATACAATATTGATATTAAGGCATTATCATTTTGATTGCATTTCTATATTAACGTGACAGAGTTGGAAGTTCCACGACTACAATACAAAGAGAATGCAAATTATCTTAAGATAATATGTAAATTGTAGGTCATAGGTAAATTAAGAATTATTGACTTGTTTAATAAGAATTCAAAGCTGTTAATTATCTTCTTTTATAAATAGGTACAAATTATTCTGGTAATAATTTTATGATATCCTGAATGTGGAATGAATGTGTAATCTGGAGAGAAAGCCCGAAAGAAATAAAAAAAAAAATGCCCACGTTGTTAGAAGTCTAAACTGTTTAGTCATTACAGCTCACTTTTCACCAGAGCTTATTTGGAAAAACGTGACAGGTGGTAAGCCTGGGGCCGTCTTAGTGTTCAAGCCAACGATACAAATTGTACCTCCGTAAGATTCGAAATACTCATTGTTTCTCGAGTCTCCTGAGGTAGAGAACCACTCAGCTATCGTGGCTTGATAGAAATTAGATGTTTTTGAATTGGAGATACATATAACGTGGGGCACAAAACGTTAATGTTTATGACATTACAATATTCACGTTGATGTCGTCCTGGTAGATTTCGGTCTCGGAGACAATTTTCGAATACTATCGGCAGTTGTCAATAGCTCAATTATCCATCAATATATCCGATGCCACTCTGTGATAAGATGGCAGTAGGTGTCTGATGCGTTTTTTAAAGATGTTAGAAAAAAGTGCTACACGTAAACACGTGTCGAAATCGTCTCGCAACTGAGCATTACCAAGCGATTAGACTCTGCAACGTACAATCACCGAGTCAATCGGTACGTGTCGTGTGTTATACGTGTCCCGTGTCGCGTCTTAACTGTTCTTGGAGTATTTTTTTATGGATAAAGGGGGCAAACGAGCAAGCGGCTCTGATACCTGATGGTAAGTGATTACCGTTGCCCACGAACTTCTGGAACACCAGAGAAGTTGCGGGTGCGTTGCCGTCCTTGAAGGATATTTAGTAAATAGGAGGGAATATGAGGCGAAGGGTTGGGGAAAGGGAGTGGCCCTCTGGTTACCTCACTCACCGAACGAAACGCAGAAGCACAAGATGCCTCTACTTCACGCCGGTATTTTGCGAGGTCGTGGTACTACCCCGGTCGGACCGGCCCATTCGCA
Source organism: Bhutanitis thaidina (assembly GCA_029286595.1). Classification (NCBI taxonomy): domain Eukaryota; kingdom Metazoa; phylum Arthropoda; class Insecta; order Lepidoptera; family Papilionidae; genus Bhutanitis; species Bhutanitis thaidina. The sequence goes on from JAGSMS010000010.1 coordinate 6,876,537, forward strand.
GTGGTAGAATCAAACAGCGGCTTTAGCGTTGAAAACCTTCTGTCGAGTGTAGTGCTGGTGTGGGTGATTGCGAAGGTACATGCTGTCGAAGAAGTATCTTTTACACGCAATTGTGGGAGGGAGGGTGATGGAGTTTTTCTATACGGACTAGTTAATAGATATATCAGTTTATTATTTTGGCATGTCTGGGTGTTTGTTCATGTGCCTCCACAATTTAGAAGAAAATCCTACGAAGGTGGAAACGATTTAAAAAAAATGTAGGTGATTAATAGATAAAGTGGTAAGTCATCTCTGACTTGATTGAATCTCTCGATTGAAGCCGAGAAAGGTCAACCACGCAAGTCCTGTGTGAGTATTCGGACTTCACACGTCCTCGAAGTAATCTAAGTTTAAAATTGCTACTAACAATTTCTACTGGTGCCGGCACCGGGGATCAAACGCAAGTCACTCGTGCACTCTTACCACTGTGCCACCGCGGCTGACTTGCTCTCAAAAAATATTTGAGAAGAGGCCTTTTACCAACAGTGGGTATTTTTAACAACAGGCTGCTGTTAACTTTACTTTGTTCTTTTTAATATTTATATGCTACCTTGGATATGCTAACTTGGATTCACAGAAACTTTGGCACTAGATAGTCACATATTATACATTGATAAATATTAAATTTGCATCTATGACACACATGCAACATTTATATATAAATTCATCATTCAAATGTCTCTAGCGGGATTCGATCCCGTTACCTTCAGCTGTGAAGGCAGCATTACTACCAAATTTGCATCAGCCCGATTTCTTTAAAGCGTTACGAAGTAATAGTTAGGTATCTTTGGTATTATTAAGATGCTTATAGAATCACTCGTGTAATAATCGGAAACATCATGTTATACTCGAATAACCACACTAAGTGCGAATATAAGGAAAAATTACACGCTTGGGACGCCATTTTACTTGTTTTTTTATGCACCAGACTTAATAGCAATTTAACAGAAAAACTCGAGTAATTGTTATGTGCCAGTGACGCATACCTTTTGAAAGTTGATGACACGTTCTAACAATGTATGAATGGTTGCAGAAGTTTAATGACAGAATGCGCCGAAGTAAAGCGTAACCGTTTATTAGAACAACATTAATATTAGTGTTTAGATCCATAGCAATGTATTGATCTTTAAAAAACGTTGTAACAAATGGACGTTAAAGGTTGTAAAGTTTAGTAAATATACTTATAGACTGCAAAGGTCCCAGAGCGGGGCATAGGCCTCCTCTTAATATTTGAGAAGGCTGAGAAGCCGGAAAGGGTCCGCCACGTCATTTTTATCGGCATTAAATATGGAAGTGGCTAATGCGGCCTATAAACACCTCTGTATACATCCTGAGCTTAACTGTCCCATAATCCATAACAGTGGTTGCACTGCTGATTGACGGTAGAAATAGTTAAGAGAATGGTACCATATTCCAGACGGCTCCTGGGTAAAAAACTTCTTCCGGATGGTAGGTACTCTCTCTATCGCCTAGTGAAGCATGTCCCGAAAAATGTGTGAATTTATATTTTCTCAGACATGCATGATTAGTCACGATGTTTATCTTCAACGCCGAGCAAGCGGTAAATGCAGCAATTAAAATTGCTATTAATAATTTCAGTTGTGACGGCGCCATGATTCAAACCCAGGTCACTCGGTTACTATGAAATTAAAGCGAGCGCTACAACTCTAAATTTAATCGATGATTTCTTTAATTTACAGTCATCGCTTTGTTTTCGACGCTCGATAGATATTTGAAATATATTTCAAGAGCAGCAGCGCAGCCGATTATACCAAATCTAAATCGATTTCGATATATATATTATCGAGTCTCGTTATTCGGTTACAAATAAAATAAAGCGTTTATTAGGATTCGCGTTTTGGTTGGGTTGCGGGGACTGGCCATTGTTTCTTTACCGCCATCAATCACCCATAGTTCGGGCGGGGACGACACGGGAACGGTGCGGGACGGGGACGGGATCGAATAACGGTTATTGAAACGAGACGAGGCTCCCGCTTTTTTACCAAATTTAAATTTTGATAAGGCAAGGCCCCGTTTAGTGCTCAAAGTCAGTCTTCGTTTGGTGAGAGGGTGGCTGCTTTTTGTTTCGATTTTCTGTCTGTCGCTGGTGCTAACGTTAAATTTATGTTCTTTGATTGAATTTTAAAGATATTATATAATTTATTTAGAATTTCTAAAATAGTGTAGTTTTGTGACAAAAGTTTTTAAGAATTTATGTGGATTTAATTACATATTGAATTCAGAATGTCATTGTAGTGAAGTAATTTTTGCTCCTGTAGGTCTGAGTACCAAAACTAAAAGAAACATTTGGCGGGAAAAAGGCTGAGGCAGATTTTCTAATGCAATGATCAATGCTAATTCTACGCCAATAGATTCAGTACCTAATTCTTAAGTTCTAAACTTTTGATTTAACACGTCGGGAACAAAAAGTAAAAATAAAACACGATACGATGCGTAAATAATAATATAATTTCAAATATTGAGCTAAAACTAAATTCATCGAGACACATAATTTTTCATATCGAAACATTTAGAGTATAATAATAGTATTCATTTTAACTACAGTTAATTTTTATATTCATGCTATATGTCAATCATTATACGATCATAGTATCCGGATAACATAAAGAGCAAAACCAAGTGATGCCTATATTTGTACGCATCCTCGGTTAGTATTAATTCACTTTACACCAGTAGAAGTGGCTCGACACAATCCGAAATATTCGCTTATTCGGTTTTTGCTGAGCGCGCCTGCCACGCCGCTCGAATGTGAACGAGAATGAAGTCAAATTAACATACGTCCCAAATCCATCGATATTTTTTGTTATGTTAAATTTAAATTCCCCCTTCCTTAAATTGGTATTAAAAAAGTACGGCCCCAGCTCATTTACACCTACGCTTGTACATCTTAAAATTTAGCCCTCGAAGAGCCCTATTATTCGACACATCTCATCGATATTCATGGATCGAGAGTGTTGTAAAAAGTAATAAAACACCATTTTTATATCTCGTGTTTAGACAGTGCCAGGGAGATGATAAGAAAACCTGTAATCCAGTCGATACTGTATAGGACCGGATATCGCTGGCCATTCACAAAAAACCAACACATACACATACACGATAACGTGCGCACACGAGTTGTAAGGTAACACATCGATAGTATCGGTCACCTCGGTTCATTCATAAGGAATAGTGTCTTTTATAACATTACAAAAAGTTACCAGCCATGCTTTTAGTATAATTCCAACGTCAAATAGAGTTTGTGCTTAAAAATAGTTTAAAGTTAATAAAGTAGACGTAATCAATGACAAGAAAATGTTAGTTTAAGTAGTGCTGTGCAACATTGAACAGTGTCGATATTGCCGTTCGAAGAGTATTTAATCCGTGCACAAACACGAATTAATTAGTTCCTATATGTTTTTCTTTTATTCTCATGAACCTCCGGGTTAGAGTAAATATTTACTATTTGTTTGTCGGAGCTGAGGTAACTCCTGATCCGCGTGATGTTGTGCCAGCACAATCGAAATTGCTACTTGCAATATTAAGCGCCGATTTACCACGTGTTCGGTGATGAAAGAGAAAATCTGCATATATTTGAGACCAACTCGCACAAAGGCGATGTGATTTTTCCCGTTTCAAAAAAATCAAATAATATAGTTATATTTTTTAGTATCATATAATAACATGAGAATATTTCAAATTCAGTCACACCTAAGCTTACTTAGATGAAATGATTCATGGGACTATCCAACACCGTAAAAACATCGATAGTTTCATAACATTTCACCATAGCATCAAAATCGAATATCCAGAACTTGTTTCTGTATCGAGCATCGAGCACGTGTTAATTAATTCGTATGTGGGCGTCACGTCACCATTATCGATACAATAGTGTGGTAGCCCAGCACTTTATTGCACCTATTCGACATGCCAGAAAAATGATTAAGTTCCTTCCAGTACTTTATATATCACATCCTTCGTTTTTAATTAGCATAATCTGCTCGTTATAAAGTTGACCATTGTGTTTTTACATCCGTAATACAATATCAATAATGATTTTAAATGTCAATGTCGCGGATGACACAAACAACTTTATGTAGCAATTTCAACTATTCTAAATATATAACTTGTATACTATGTAGTATATGTAATGTATTACGCGTAGTGTATGTAGTTCATTAAAATATCTACAAAATTAATTTATATTCAATGACTTTTAATCATTTATATAATTAATCACTGTTTACTGCGCAAGATCTGGGTTTAAAGCGAGTAGAGCTGATGTCTTACCATACAAGACGAAGCGGTAAACTTATCATAAAAGGTAAGGTATTGCGTTTACACCGTGATATATGGAGACGATTTGTTTTTAGACGGTAAGGCCACTAGCCACCGCCTGTTTACTTTGTTGATTTGTAACTTCATTTGTAAAGTCATTCGGATTGAGTTGTTAGTTCGGAGATGCACAAAGAAAAAAACGTGAGTCGACCTTTCTAAGAAAGGAGACGTTTCTATTATTTCTCTGTCATATATTAAATATCGATTTATTTTTGTCGCTCTTAAATATGAATATTGAGGAATTAATGAATAAAGCGGAGCTCACTTCTGAATCACAGCTTTGGCTACAAACTGAGTTCATATTAACTTTTGTATGCGCAATAAATGTATGTTCAATTTAAGCCATGGATGTGCATGATTTGTGTGTTTCTGACGTCTAAATACTGGGATTATCTAATTTGGTCCAGGAATGTGTTTGTATTATAATTTGCTAGTTCAAATTATAGGAGTACAGTGTAAAATTGTATTTCGCAGTATTGGTACTTTTCTTTAGTTTGATATATTGTTATAATTTATGTTATATTAAACAGTTAGAAAATTGATAAAAGTTACAATGTGGCAGGACACAGGGTAACTAAACGAGCTCTCGCAACCCTCTTTTCTCCTTTCCGGGACATAGAACTTGTCGAGTAGGGAAATTCGTCGCTAGGTTGCTTTTGGAGATTGTCATGAGATATTTAAGGCTTTTCTATAGAACTGAAGGTCGCCTCTTACGATATACACTGAAACAAACTGGGACCGCGGATTCTTAAACCTCTACCAGAAGATAGCAATTAAGGTAAAAATTATTGTTAAAATAATAAACTGATATCAAATTTTAATTTAATATCAAAATCCTGTTTTTTTTGGTGCATTAAATGTAATTCATTGAGTTACATTTGGCTTCTTACGATCGTCTTAACAGATTCGTGTTAGTTATTAAAGATATCTTGTATTATTATCGCTTCACGTGTTCATTTCACTTTGAAAAAAAAATTAATTCTATTGTATTATATTATGAGTCATATGAGTACCAAGGAGACATTAGACGTAACATGAGACCGTATAGGACATTTTTCATCGTCATCTTCTTCTTTTATCATATTATAATATTTCAAACTTATACTGGTCTGCAAAACCTCCGAAAATTATTGACAAACATATATCCATCGTTCAAAAGTTGAGACCGGGGGAGACTTGTTGCAGTGTTAGTAACAGGGAAACAGTCATAATATGTTTAAACCGTCATAATTTATATATTTCAGTTGCAATGAGTCCAACCACAGGATATACAGGTACGAGTACATTGACCCACTCAGTCGTTATCAAATTGTAATACAGTAACAGTACTGATTCTGTTGGAGTATTTGTGCATCTTGTCCCTGTGTCACTTTGTCTATGTCTCTTCAATATACATTCTTCACTATTATTTGTAAAGACAAATATATTCCGGTAATTGTGTTAAAGTTTCAAGTATCAGTAAATAAATATTTGCAAGGGTTTCGCAAATAATTTCGTACCTGCGATTATGAAGACGGACGTTTACGTATGTCGTATAATGTTGAATTTATTATTAATTAATATGGTTTGCGTGTGGTAATTAAGGGGCGCAATAATTCGAGTCAGAGCGCGCATAAACCGGCCTGTGACGGGCTAATCCTGGCCGGGCAACATGCTCAGGGCACCTTATAAATTACGCGATCGCTCACCGCAGAGGAGACAAAGCCTTGGAGAGTTATTCTGTACGTTTTTTAATAATTTAATACTTTAAATTAAAAAAAAGTGTGATTAGATCACTAACATGCATAGGTGAATTGATTGAATGAGTTTTATTTTCGATTAAATTAATATTAACGAGTTTGAATACTGATTGAATATGTTGATTAAACAGATAACATCAGGTGTTCTTTGAATATGGCGTAAGTTTTAAATTTATATTTTATCTGTCGCCTTATTCATAATTTTTCATGTTAAGTAATCAGAGAATATGGAACAACATATTTTACTACTTAAGTAAGCTATAAAAAGTTTACTTCTGGACTAAACTATGTCCGATAACTATCCGCGAGTCTTGCATAATGCTGACAGAAAATCAGTGTAGCTTTGGTAACACTACTATGGCAACATGCTAAGTCGGATGCCGTTTCGTTGCTGCAACCCAATATTATATATTATAGTGTAATTTAGATTTTATTTTGTTTTATTGTAGTGATGAATAAGAAACCTTTTCTTTCTTTCTTTCTTCCTACCAATTGGAGGACTTTTCGCAATCGCCGAGCATCTTAGACGACTTAGAACAACTTAGACCAATCTGAATAATTTGTTTCACGTATGTTTGTTATGCTACCTATCCGATATCACGATATTTTTGGAATTTACTGTGGTAAGTCGACCAACTGGATGAGATAGTCCGGAAGATTTTTTTACGCCGTCATCACACCGGTTTAAAGGCTGCTGCCAAAGAGCGATTTATAAATATAACTCACCTACAGAACTGATCCGAATGGCCCTTATTGCCGTATCGCAGTCGTCATTGACCAAATTCAATGCAGTAAATAAGTTCTAATTTAAACGAAATAACGCAGCGGTAATACTCGTACAATGAACGGACAATCCTTAACAGGTAAATTAACAAAGATTATAGCTTTCATTTAAATATTTAATTAAAATAAGAAAAAAAAACGTTCTCATAAACTTCCAAGGTTTCTAAATTCGAAGTCAATATTAATTGACGCTATAACGATTAACATGAAATCATAATTAAAAACAGGATTTTGTAGAACACAGCTCGTGCCCTTTTGCCCTCAGCTGTTATCTCAAACAAAGCACTTATTACGGTACCGGTTCGTGCAGGCTATTCGAATATATTAAGTAGATGTTCCTCCATTAAGACAACAATCTCGATCCTAATTAATATTATAATCTAAAATATTCATAAGCACCATTCTACACATAATTTTATTGCGTTACAATTATCTAAGAAGAGATTTTAATTAGAAGAACATGCTAATTAATAACGTAACGTTCCTGTGGAAAAATACATCGGTGAACTTTGTTCAATTGAAGGGCGAATTAGGAAAAACATTTGAAGTGGTCTTCTTCTGAAGGTGCCTTACAAAAACGTAAGAGTATGCGAGATTTTTTTTATTAACTGCCTACAGTCAAGGAAAATGAGGAATAGCTTCTATGTGCTGGTAATAATAATGTTTGTGACAGATGGAAGCATTTGGTTATCAAAGTGATTTTTAAATTTTTGTGGATAGGTAAATTTTTTAATGTAATTTAAGTAATTCATCAATACATTTTCTCGTAAAGTAAAAAAATAGTTTTCAGTAGAAACTACTTAAAAATTAATACAATCTCCTTTTAAGATTTCGTCAGTTATATATATTATAGAATTCCTACACTCTGACAACAGAGCGATCACGTCTTCATTGCAGAATGTCCCAGTCATCCGAACATGCTCTCGCGCACTACAAATTACAATCAACACGACGGACATGTTTCGCACGTGGGGACGCGGCCGTATCCTATCAATTTACACCAACAAGTGCCTACACACCTTTGTGTTTATCTTTATATCCAAGTAATTTCTCTATTAGGACGCCCACTCCAATCTTGTTCGTACATTTAAGCGGTATCGGAGATACATGAAGTGTTCATTATTCATTGTTGATGTCAACCGTGCATGTCCTAAGTATTCTGGTATCTATATAAATTTTGGGAAACGCGTTTTTAATCTTAATTTACATCAGAGTTGTATAATAATATAAATTAAGAACAGCAACATCTAAAAATGTGAAAACTTTGATTCATAATATCCGGTGAAATAATATGAATGCATTTAATTTTTCTTGAAAAATCGAGATTCAGTTTCATGAATAATTATAATGTCACATTCGAATGCTTCATATTTACTAGCTTTATAGTAGCATAGTAGCAGTTTTATTTACGAATGGTTTTTTAACCAAAAATACTTACTCTGTGTTACTAGCTTTACTAGATTACTATCTATCATCATCAATAAGTCCCCTGTTGCATTGTTCACTGTTATGCCTTTCTAACATTTGCCCATACTCTCCAGGCTGGTTGATGAGCCTTTAGCCAGTACCCTTGCTTTAGAGACGCGTCTCCTCATCATTAGTATGTGGGATTAAAGTTCAGTTTTAAGATTTGTTTGACAGTCATCAGTATATCATCACAAATGTCATGTCATTAATAATTTTGGTAATTTCTTAGTCACTAAAATTTATAAAGCATATGAGATAAAAGATAAAGCCTATGTCTCTTATTAACGATTCTGTAGTTTTAAATAATAATGTATTTTATATGTTATACTTTTTATAGGGAACAGTTATGCTACAATATAAAAGTACTACATGTGACAATTTATAACATTTATATAAGTGATATTATAACCTATAACATTAGTCATTAGCTGGGACATTATAAAAGTTTCATCGCAAGAAACAGACGTGTTTATTCATAATTCTAATGGCGTCAATCAGCAAATGTGGTTTTCAAAGAGTTGTACAGAATTAAACACCTTTTATCTTTTCAAATATATTTCGTATCATATTTTCTATTTATAATTTTAAATATCGTTACATTAATACAATAATAAGAGCCTGCCCAGACGAGGAACTATTGTTCGCGGAGAAGAAAACTCCGCTATGCGTGGAATAAATGTCCGCTGGCTCTTGCCACGGACTCAACGCCTATGATGTACGATCATTTGTTCGCCGGAAATTTAACTAAGTGCACGATATGGAAGCGAATATTATGAGATAACGTTGTGTTAAAGTTTAAGAAAAGGAAAAGACGTTTCAAATTTTAGGATCAACCACAAAAGAGCAAAATCGTGCAGAGGTACGCCACTCACATGCGCTCAACGCAAACAAAAATCCACCGTTTGCGTTGACGATAGTGCGCCTTGGCACGTCAGTTCTTCATTTTCGGGGATTTCCGCTTGCTTTTATGCGGTCCGGTCTGACTGTGTCCGTAGTTTGGGGGCTTTGTGTTTTAATCCGTCGTAGGAATTGTGCGATGATTTCGACGGTCAAAAAAGTACTCCGAAGACTGTCCATCGTTTGCGCAGGCCTTAATCTTTCTATACCTAACATATTGGCGTAAATAAAAATGCAATTCCTTGCCATCGATTTTCTATACCAATACAAGGGAGGAAGGATCAAAGACAATATCAGTGTTTCGATCCGGAAGAAGAATAATTTGTGAGTTTTATCATTTTCAAATCAAGTCCAAGTCAATTTATCGAAATTTGACCTCTACTCGAAATTTTTTAAAATTACAGTTATCTACAGCAAAAGGCCTTTTGATTTCAAAAATCGCCTTAATTTCTATAGTCCACATCCTTGATAACTAATCAAAAAACATATTTACTGGCACGAAGTTTTTAAATAATCCGTGTAACTATAAGTAGGTAGTAAGTATAGGAAATGATTTCAAATGAAGTATCTGCTCTTCGGCTGAAGTTGTAATCTCGGTACTGATTTACAATCGGGATAGGTCTGTCGATCCGTGGCAGCGCCTACGCACTACCGCTATTATAGTTAGCGGACTACATGCATTATTTATGGTAAGAAGCTTTTCAGGGATTATGGAGATACAGTGTCAACAATGCTGATGTCATTTGGGTACATATAGACAACATTCCAACGTTAGTGCTATTGTCAAATGTATTAAAAAAATATTTAAAAAACGTTATCGCTAAAATTAGTGAGGGTTTCAATGCCAAGATGTCTGTAATCCTAATCTGAGTACAAATTTTGTGTATCAACAATTTTTTTTAATAAATGGAACCATCAATTCTCCATTTCTTTTTAGTTAATTTTCTGAGATATTAAGTTAAAAACATCAAAACTCAGCCAATACCACGTATAAATCATGCTTACGGAAATAAATTAGCTTCATGAGCAGGCTTGGTCGCGTATCCACCATAAACAGACAGTTAGCAATTTCTACGCGACTCGGCATTACGCATAAATGCAACGTATTTACAAACAGATGGCTGAAACTTTGATTACTTTAGAATTACGAGTGGCGTTCCGTGCTTGATTATAATTGCGCGGACAGCGCGCATCTGATTCGCGTGACCAATCGCTCGCGGGCAAACGCGCCTACCGACGCTGCATAAGTCGCGACCGCCGCGCGGCGAATGTGCCTGATTCACTTTCGCACTTAATCGAGAAATATGGCATGCGCGCTTAAGCCTTTATTTATTACAGTCCTGGATCGAGCATCAATTCGTATTGCACTCATTAAACAAAAATTAAGCACAAAGACCGTAAGATTGAAATATTTAGTTTATACGGAACTTTTCTTAAGGCACAAATTCGACGCTCTTCCGAAATACCTCGCGTGTCTTCGTTCGGACCCTCATTAAATTAATTACTCCATGTTAGTTTTAGATAACATAGTGACACCCTCTTACAACAATACAGGTATATTTAACAGATAAGAGTGTCGCGATTTATTGCGTGCATTTCTTTTGTCAGCTTTGAAATTGTACTCGCATAAGTTAACCGAGATTAAAGTAATCGAACTTATAAATTTTGTCGCCTCACCTTTATATGGCGAACGGCGGTGTGTCGACGCAAACTTTGTTCAAATTAATGGGCCACATTATCAGATCGAGCCTTGTACATGGCGTTTATACGGAGATAATTTTGTGTGCAGATTTTTTTAATTCTTTCACGCTTTTTTTTGCTCGTACTTTGCTTGAATAGTAGGTGGACGACGAGAAATATAATTTATTTGAGATATCGGTTTAAAAGTTGCAACTTTCTACAACTTTTATAGTGGAGGAAAGACATCGTAAAACAATGAAGCGTCGTAAACCGGAGCCTTAAAACGAAATTACTTTAATGGACACAAAAACCTTAATCTCGACAACGTTTTACCATTTTTAAACGTAACGCTGCTGGGATGCTAATTAAAAAACTAAACAAACTTCAATAGTTACAGAATCCCGTCCATGAGGTAGATAAACTAATTTTGTTTTTTTAAAATGAGATGCGAGCGGTAACCATAGTAATTTGATTGACAAATAAAGACTTCTTTGTGTTACTTCGTAAGGGTTGTGCATTGTTGACGTTCGCTGTTCGAAAACTTTTATTGATATGTAAAAACGTCCGGCGAATAATTGAAAGGGCAACAAGATGTATGGAGCTCCTTGAATCAAATAGAAAGCCGGGCGTCGGACGATGAAATCACAGTTTTGAAATAAATTATTACGAATTTGCAAAACAAGAGACTCTGTCTTAATTATTACACCATTATAAAGTGTCGGCACTCCCCTATCGTCGACCCTTAGAAACCCGTGTTGATATCGGCTAATGTCAGCTAAGAGGGGCAAAAAACTTGCAAGACAAGGCGAAGTATTAATTAATTCCGACGAACATCGGCCGGTTTATTAAACGCTAAATTTCCATTTAGTGGGCAGATTTTTTTCCATTGGAGAGAAGTCTTAAGCGAGAGGATTTTCTTTTATTTTTCCGAGACAAAAGGGAAGCGGGCGCGAATGCAAATGTTTTCCTGTGGTTCCATTTGAATTAATTAACGAATTTAATGACGTAAGAGTTTTTCATCGCTCCGGTCGTCTGCCGTTTTGTGTAACAATGTTTATGGTAAACAAAACTTGTCACGGAAGTGTTTTTTTCCGTCTGTTTAGGTGTTTTTATTTCAACCGCTTTGTTGGCCCCGAGTTTCCGGAGAATTGTTTGGATTTAGTCGAGTAATTAGTGAAGTTTGTTCGCTTTCGGAATTATTTGCCTAATTTTCTATTTGCAATGTCAATTGGGCGTATAGAGCGAAAAATTATATTATGACGTTGCTTCAAGACGATTTGTGATGGTCATTGATGATTCATTTAATTTTGATTTAGTATTTGTTGCCATATTTATTAAGGATGGGTACGTATAAGAGTAATTAAAGTATCGTTAATTTTGTAGGATCTTTCTGAATTACCTTAATTTTTGTTATACCTATAAGGGATATTTGTTTCTTTTACGAAACCATCTTTGCACGTGAGTTTTAATATAAAATCGCTATGTGCTTATACTATATTTGTATTCCAACATAATTTTCCAAGTTTTTCATGCCAGGTAGCTAGCCTACCTAACTTGGAAAATTTGGTTGGTGAGCACAGTGCCGACTCTCCCACTTGTGAAGCTGTTCTCTATCACTGGTCGCGGGATTTGGGTCCAGCATATTCGTTTGAATCTTTCTATTATCATTCGATCGTCAGAGCCTCCCCTGTTAGCATAGTGAGCCCTGCTGCTACTCGTATACAAATAAGATTGACATTTGCAGATAACATAGTGAAAACTATGCCATAATACTTACTTTACCTAACCCTATTAATGGAGGGCAGTCCTTAGATCCACACGGCCCATTCTCTGCCATCAGTTCCTTTCTTTTGCTCAGTTAATACCGCCGACTCCACAGCGTACCTACTATGCAAAAAAAAATATTTACATGGTTGTGAAAAATGCTCGTTGTTCACACAGAGCAAGTATTCCACATGGATGTCGAAAATGCTACTTGTCTGTGTTTTAGTTGTCTTTTTTTGTAGAAAGAAATACATAGAGTATTTCTATGCATACTTAAACAACGCCGCGCCGCAACTAAACGACGGCGCTAGTAATTGTGGTAAATTGGTGCACCGCGTGCTGTTACATGAGTGTGGGGCAGAAATTTTCCAACGTAAAATTTATTTTAATTGGAGCTGTTCTTCGTTATTTTTTTAATGATGTACGTCTTTTTTCAAGTATGCTATTCGAGGATTTGTCAAATATTATCTATTTTCAATATTTGCATTCTGGTGAGGGAAAATGTGCAGAATTGTGTTGATTCTTTTTACTAACTACTAAAGCCATAAAAAGTCTGTACTTAGGAAATATACTGGAACAGATTTATCTACGTCATGTAGTTATTTTTAATTGTGTTTAATCAGATAAATGTTTTTTTGAATAAACATAATTAAATATATTTCTAGGAATTACGCCAGTTATCCAGAGGGTAGCAGAGATGATGGATTTCCATTTGGCATGAAGCGTAGCCTAACTTGCTTTACAAAAGTCACTTTTTGCCAGTTCGGGAGACAGAACTTAACGAGTGGCAAGCCGCGTCACCGGGTTTGCTCACGGAGATTCTTCACAGCTCCTCTTTCAAGGTCATCGGGTACAGACCACTGTGTGTAGTGTCCGGTCCCTATTAGTTTTTACGTACTACGCTTTGCCGCGGCCTCAGAGGAAAATGGGTGTTTTGATCAGATATTTTGATACCCCGGATTTTCATATAATGTTTATATTTACTAATGGCTGATTGCACGATTTGACGGGCTCGCGGCTCGGGTTCGCCAAATCTTTGTGTTGTAAACAAATATATAATAAAAGTTCATTAATACACAATTAAAATTTTACTTTAATGTTTTACTTCTTAAAGATCGTCACATTAAAATACCCCGCAGACAATATAAAACATAGACGAAAAAATTCAAAAGAAGTCTTCCCGGCCACCAATAAATTACATCCGCGAAGGGTTAAAAAGTTAAAAATGAGATCCCGCTTGTTCTATAATAATTTAACCCGTTTAGCGCAGTCGTCGAGTAATAAAGATTAAAAAGTTTATTTTTTAACACTTTCGGTGCTAATGAGGGGGCGTAGGAAACAATTTGAAGGATTACCTTCTAAAAGCTTCCGTCAGGTTTTTAATTGAGACTTTTTTGTTGGCCGAAAGGCTTTTAGCCCCTTTGACGCGGCTCGCGCCTTGCTTTTTGTGGCCGCCGGTAATCTATTAATGAAGGAAAATATTGTTACCTTTGTTATTTACAAATTCACTACAGGCTATGCGAAACAATTCACAAATATTACTTAACAAATGTTTAGATACCACATGATGATTTGATTTCACACTTTGGCTGTCGGTGTATTTTTATAATGTGCCTTACACAGTCGAGACTTCTGAGTTGAAAATCCAATCGACGATTATATTTAAAAATTACAATGTTTTGTTTTCAGTCTCTTACATGAGGCCGCGATAGTCGAGTAGTTAGGGTGGCGGCCTTCGAAACAGGAGATTAAAACTGGATCTGCGTTCGGAATGAGATTTTTTTCCGAGAGTCCTGTCCGCTTTTTATGTACGATTTGTATCGTTGCCCAGGCCACTAAGACGGCGAAAGGCTCACCGTCGGTCGCGTTGTCCCAAATAAGCTCTATTATAAAATGGGTTGAAACTGCTAAAAAGTGTGACAACCCTATACTTGCCTGTACGGTTATGAGAAAGATGATTGAAACGAAGATTTTGTACGGTTCGAACCGTAAAAGCTATGTTGTTTGTTGGGTTTAAGATCTGTATAGCATGGAGCAACTTTAATGGGAAAGGGGGCAAAGAGATAGCGGCTCTCCTGATGGTAAGTGATTACCGTTGCCTATCAAAGAAACTGCAGGTGAGTTGCCGGCCATACAGGATATATGAGAGATGGGAGGGAAGAAAAGTAGAGGGGATGAGGAGGCGGAGTGGGCCTCCGGTTACCTCACTCACTGAACGAAAAGCAGAAGCACGACATGCCTCTATTTCACGCGCTATTCTTTGCGGTCGTGGACTACCCCGGTCAAGCCGGTCCATTCGAGCAGCTGCACAAGCCACTGTTTGACTCTACACAACACATATAAAACCTGAACAACCACGAACCGAAGAAAACCAGACGTGTGGTGACGATGAAATATTGATAGAAGGAGTTCTTATACATACATCTTATAATACATAGTATATAGAACCCGTATAATTACAGGCTGTGAGGCATTCCAGGGGTGTCAGCTCATCTGCAATCTTCTTCGATTAAAGTTGTTGTTGAAGTTCACGGCCAGCAGTAGTCACCATCACGTAGACTGTTAGCTTGTTTATCACCCTATTCCAATAAAAAAAACACTGGTATCGTCGTAGTTATTGAAGAAAAGCACTTGGCCGTTGAAATACCATAGCTCAAATGCATCACGTTAAAAAATATAAATGTTTTTCTAATTATGTCTTGGGTATTGAATTGTGATAATAATTCATTTATCTATTATGTAAATGACTTTTTAATCAAATATAACTCAAGTATATTCATCATACAAATATATTTGGGTGAGGCCTATGTACAGCAGTGGATTAGTGACAGATTGTAATGATGATCATGATACAAACGACAAAACCTTGCGGGATTCGAACCTGTAACCCTTAGCTTTGACGGTCAACCAAGAAACTAGGCTATCTAGCTGCTTTATTTCCTTTAGATAATTGTTGCTAAAGTTAACAGCATCTTTTTACTTTACAAGATTTTAGTGTAAATTGCATTGGTATAGTGAGTGTATGATATGGCAAGGCCATGTAGTTCGCAGTCGTAGACTATAAGACACACACTTCAATTCATTGTTTCATCATACATTTATGTCCTTAAATTACTTTCTATTTACCCCTCCTTAAAATGAACACCTTTACGTCTTTCGCCTGGGCCGTGGTGTTAACAAAGGTTCAAGATGCGACAACTGTCTGTATACTCTGTAGTCTGATGCGATAACTGTATAAAAAGGATAGTTTTTATGCAGTAAATTATAGATATAGTAAATAAAGTAGATAGTAAAGTAGCTATAACATTAAACATGTATACAGTACATTTATCAAACTTAAGGTCGCACAAAAACTTGTGCGTGAAATCAGATAGAAACTGAAAAAGGTGTAAACTTCGAGCAAACAGTAAAAACATAACTCTAATCTCAAGTAAGACATTACCCGAATACCAATGCATACGCGAAAAATCGATCGTCGTCTTAAATTCCTCACCCTTTTCGAGGGGGCTCCCCCAAAAAAAACGAAAGAATAGAAGAGGGAAAAAATCTAAATCGTCTCATATCTCCCCCCGGGCCCGCGCCACCCCCGGACACCTCCGACATCAAGCGCCCTCCTTATTTCGTATGCGAGCTCCTCCGGCAATCATTATAAGGATATCGATTAGGCCTACGTCTCCAACCTGCCCATATATTCGAGGAAAACTTATGTATGTGCACATTAACTTTTGTGATTATTTGGAATTTTCATAATTTTTAACTTTTTGAAATTTATTAATTTTGTCTTCGTGACGGTGTTACACATATTGTGTTCATGGGCGACAAAATTGCACATATTATCAGTAAGATAATCACCCAATATACGGATTATCTTTAATTTACATGATTTCTATAGATGATAAAAAATTGATTTGGTTAGTCTCAATTCTATGTTATATTATCAGGCCTACTAAAAAAGTAGACGCATTTATTTAAAAGTGCTAAGTACATTAACCTTATTAGGTAGGTACGTTTATAACTCTAACTTTTATGTTTCCTTTGTGGTTTTTCTGTTAAACTATTTAATTAGACACAATGCAAAGACTTTGAGATTTTGGCCTATTTTCTACATTTTTATACTCGCCCAAAATTTTGTCTAACAAATTCCTATTGCCTTTATCGAGTGAAACAGGAAAAAGGGCCCATAGTTAACAACCGAGGATGGACCGGGCATAAGCAGATGCAAATTGTTCCCGTTAAACTATTTCGGAAGGTAAACACAGAGGGACCTAAGGCGGGGTGGGAGGGAGACAGGCCCCACGTGTTCGCCAAGATACAGCCAACGAGATTAAAAATGCTGGATGGCAGACCGCCGTGAGTCGGGTCGAATATGAGCAAAGATATATAGGAGTTTACGAAGAAAACCGCTTTGGGAATATGTAAATAGGAAACTACACAAGTAATGTTTGAGTTGGGACGCTCCATCGTGTGAGAGAGTCGCCGCGATATTATTGCAGCACTCTCGGAACAAAAAAAGGATACCGACACAATTATAAGGCCGTTCTATCCTTCTTATTCTTAATTTATAGGATACAATGTGTGTTTTAAAAGTGTATTATTAAATCATTAATTAAAAGAAAACACTGAAATGACACAAAGTTGTATGGAGATCGTTATTTAAAATTGTAGAATCTTAGTATGGGAATCTCTTCAATGAAGGCTTTTCTAATAACTATGGAAATTATAAAACAAATTAAGGCAAAAATATACAGTCTAATAGCGCAAAATATTAAGAGTTACATTTCAGAACATTATAAAGGAAAAATTATCTAATGACAACTCGAGTTACTAGGAGAGTATAAAAGAGTGAACCTGAAATTGCTCTTGAAGAGACGTAAACAAGTCGCGCAAAGTCGAGTATGCGGAGGAACCCTAAGTTGAAGATGGCCCTTGATAGTATTCGTTCGCACGAGTGACCTCGGCTAAGAAAGGGGTGAGACTAAGGAAATACAGAAAGCAAACTGCTACAAATGTCTACAATATTGTTTTTGTCTCGTTTTAGATACTTTGTAAAAATTGCAAAAAAATACCGATGAAACAACATTCTCTTTTCTGCACTATGTCGGATTTTAAATTATTTTAACATATTAACGAATTTGAAACCTTGTAGATAGGAAAATACAGAATCAGGCCATGAGACGTATCGTCTTAAGATACGTATCTATGGTAAAATAATATATATATATATATGCTATATAATATTATGTCATTTTGTTTAATATTGTTCTTGAACATACCTACATATTATTATGCATAATGCTGTCAATGACTTTCACTAAGTATAAATAATAAGTAATCGCTGTTCCTGTGTACGGATATATATTTGGAAGGTGCCTAATTCCGTTTGATTGAATCTAATAAATCGGACTCGTCGAGCGACGTGCGCCGAGCGGGAATATCTCAAAGCTGTTTCATTATTCGGCATTAGCCGGCGCGGTCGGCCACGCAAATCTTGGCGTCCCTCCCATCTCGGCCAAGAACCCCCAATTTCCTTCATTACTTACCTCCAATCCGAGACAATGGCAAGACGACGACATGAAAAAAAATAATAATAATTTCAAGTGGAATAACGCTGAAAATCTTTTCACGGGAAGAAGAATTATTGTTGTTTTGCAAGCGAGCTCTCAGAGACAAAATGCACCATCCTTATTACGCCATTGTTCGGTGTTACGAGCTTTATTCATTTTTACTTGGCTCAACTTGAATGCTTATTAATTTAAGACCGTGATAAGCTTGAATTCTTTTGAATGAGGGAAGGAAATGTCTTACCATTGTGAATTATTATGCATTCTATTGAGTCAGGCCATATTATGCATTTTTACTTTAAAAATTTTTGAACAACCATGCTAGGGGACACGCGCAACCTCTGGCGAAAATTTTTAAATTTTCTTTTGGGAATTTCTTTAATTCTCTAGTTTTTCTATAAATTATACTATTTCCGATTTTTCGACATTCTATCACAATAACAACCTAAAAACATTACGCTATTTTCGATTTAAATCTGCGAGTATAAATATAGAGAACAGTTCAGTGTTCTACATATAAATACAGTATTGATATTGTTTTAAAATACGAATGTCGAACGATATTTTAATACTATCGTATAATAACCTGACTAAAGCGGTTAACATTATCTTCAAATAAAGTATTGCATCAGATACAGTAAAACAATGAAAGCACATACTATATATCACGCGGAGTGCTTTATGGTAATCGAAATATGCCCAAATATGTTGTTAAGAGGGCAGAAAACTACCGGCAAGCATGCGAGGGATGAGCCAAGCTTTCATATTTTGCGGGCAACCTGTAACGAAGCGGCTTCTAAACTTCGAAACTGCCGTGCATGCAGAATTTTTAAAGCGTCTATAAACATTCCAACATGCCTGCCGTGGAGCGAGTCGTTTCTCGTAATCAAGTCATTTTTGTAATATAAAAATAACACAATTTGCTTAAAAACTTATCCGAGAGCGTGGCAGTTCGCCCGTGGGTAAATCTTAGCGTTTTGCCACAAAGAAAGTCTCTAACGCAAGTCGCTGCAAATCCCCCCGGGGGTGAGTCAAGAGTGATTACGAATTTTAATTATTTTTTTAAGCCGGTGGCGAAGAGGTGATGTTTCCCCAGTGTTGAGGCTTATGCAAACAATCGACTCGCACTTGGAATTAATCCGACTCCCGGTTTTTTCCTTCGCGACAAGGAATTAACGAGCAAAGAAGTCATTAAGTCAGAAGATATTTGAGGATTCCTTTTAATTGCGGTTTCCTTGACGTTCGGTTTTCCTAATTGGTTCGTGTCGTCTGGTATCTAGTACAAATTTAATTTCTTGATTTTACTGCTGCTCCTGAAGTGTTTATTTTGTTTATAAAACAATTTCTACCGAGCATTTGGTAACTGTAATAAAATTTTGTTGTTGTGGAAATGAATACATAGCTATCGTCTGGTATCGGTATCGTATGTGATGATGACGTATGTTGCAAATGCGAAAGATATACTTAGTAGCTTAACTTAGTTAGAAGTTAGTTCCTTAACCTTATCACAGTTTGTAAATAGTCCACTGCAAGGCATATGCCTCTTCCACCAAAAGGATTTACCATAATCGCCACGCTGGGCAATCAGATTGGCGATAGCAGTACCAGACACGTTAGACGCTGCTGCTCATTTTTGTTCTGGCATGTTTCGAGATGTTTATCCCGCTATACATATTTATTTCTATTAAGTTAAGAGTACGTTAGTCGTTATTTATACAATAATATTATTTTTAATCGATTCAAATATGTCAATGCACCTTAAGGTTATAAAACTGTTAAATCCTATTTTTTATTATATTTTCTGTTTTACACTATTTCGAAAAAGGAAAAGTGAAAAACTCTCTCTTCTTTACCTTCCAATACCCTATTTAATAGAACGGAATATGCAGTGTCCGAGACAGATAATGGAATACAACTAGAACCAAAATCCAATTATTTGTATGTTGCAAATATTGTCTCCGGCTGAGATTCGAACCGAGAACCCATGATTTTATAGTCAGGTAGGCTAACCACTTAGGTCATGCGGTCACCAGAGAATCACATGACTCCTTCAAATTTTTAAGGCAGCATTAGATTCACATACACTACAATAGCTCGTGATATATGTTGATATGCGTTATTACTGTGCATAACAGGGTCCTATTATCCAATTATTTCTAACCTTTCAGCGTCGGCCGCTTCAGTGCAGTCGTAATTACTCCACTTGCTAAGTTTAAGCGTCGTGCATGACAGTGTAAGTGATCGTATGTGGTAGGCCGAGGGTATGTTAATGAATTATTTGCGGCTCGCGTGCACCAATAGTGGTTCGATCTAATTGTCCAAATGTATGACGAGACATCCCTAATAAAGTTGAAGTTTATGTTTAGTTAGCTATGTATCTTTTTAAGATACCCTCGTACAAAGATATCTTTCCGATTCATCGAGATAAACGATTGTTTATTTAGTAGATATACTAGAGATTCATTACTAAAAAATAAATGTAGTATAATTCTAGAAATTTACAAAACATAAGAAATGACGACCGGTGAAAAATTCTAGCTCAGCGATTTATTTGCATTAAGGACTAAACTTATCAATACTTGGTACTGATCGTTCTGTGAAGATTCGTCACTAATTGAAATCGAAATCTGATTTTCCTTCCCCTCCCCATTCAGCTGAGCCCAGTGATTAAAAGTATTCGAAAAAAATACAAATAATAAAATTACAATATCGCTAACGACGCTGCCGTCTCCCCAGAATCCTTTTAAATTTTTGGGGAATAAATTAAGGCATAGAAAGGAAAAAAGCTACTGGCCCGCAAACAACGACTAACGATTTCACGTTGTTAAGCCCGGCTTTTGCTATGGCCATGGCTATTATTACGAGTTGTTAAATTTTTTTCTTGTACTTTCTTCATCGTTATAACGTTGTGAATTAATTTATTATTAGAATTAGCGCTTCTAATTAAAATTTCTAAACTGTTTCTTAGACTACTTCAAATATCAATATTGCAATTTCTAACGAAAATCTATTTTAATTTAACGTAGTAACGTAGATTGAATATTTTAGATTGGTTACATGTTTGATGACTAATACTTTGAAGACCACTCTAAAAAAACTTCGAATTTTCTTAGTCCAATTTTTCTGGGAATAAAACAAACCCTGTGACCATCGCGAGTAGCGTAGCTTTCAAACAGATTAAGAAAATCAGTCCTTTTAAAATCAGTCCTGCGGTTCCGGAGATTGCCCCACACGTAAATATAAAGACAAACAAAATCGTAATATTTTTATGGATAATATAAATAGGATTGGATGCTTATTGCGTCATTGTTGAAATACAAAAAATAAATTACTTAATTGTGTGAGATGGTACTTTTTATCGCATACAAGGTTTGCGTACCCGAATGAAAAATTGCCCTATTTTGAGGATGGATGACGCGAATTAAGAAAGCAATTACTCATCGGAAGACGCACGGGGGCGGAATGTTAATAAGACGAGACTATGAGTGAAAGTTATTTTTCATTTGGTCTCTATAGGCACCGATGAATCTGTAATTAAGATGGAAATAACTGAATAATATTTATTCACTGGCGCCTCGAAGCCGTCGCTTGCAAATATTCATAATATTAATGTATTATACGGACTTATACAATACATATTAGTAAACGTCAATATCACAAATGTGAATATTATTATTTTAAATAAATTTGAAGAGCTTTTAGATTCACACACATGTGGCGTACCGCGATTGGGTACTTCGTGCAAGAAAAGGTGTCAAACCGCGTGCACCATTACGCACATATGCCGCCGCGCTATGTTTAGGCATATTAGGTACACTACAAGTGCATCAAGAGACTAAAAGTAATACAAAAATGACGCACTCGTTATTTACATGGGGAATTTATTGTTCATTATCTTAAAAATATTATGCGTATGAGTTAATTTCGAATAATTTTACACAGTGAATGCCTGAAGTGCATATGCTTATTATTGTATTAAAATACAAAGAACCCAAAAACTCATAAATAAATTCTATTAGAAGCATTTATTTTTACTTTTAGTGGAAAGTTATTTCGGCCACCAATAGCTGAGTAGATAATTTCTCAAGGCGTTAATTAGATAGAGCTTACAAGAAACAGCTTTTTATCTCCGTATCCCAA
The DNA here is from genome assembly GCA_029286595.1 of Bhutanitis thaidina. Taxonomy (NCBI): domain Eukaryota; kingdom Metazoa; phylum Arthropoda; class Insecta; order Lepidoptera; family Papilionidae; genus Bhutanitis; species Bhutanitis thaidina. The sequence goes on from JAGSMS010000010.1 coordinate 6,898,945, forward strand.
GGTCATCCGAACTTGTTGTCCGTACGGTTCCAGACAGAAAGCTCTCAGTGCGGCGGAACATCGTTCGAACATCGCACGTTTTCTTATCTATTAGGCTGCTTTCCTACTTAAGCGGTTCAGCAAACAGTTTTTGATTAAAAATATTGTGCATTCGGAAACTTTTTTAATTATGCATTATTAGCATTTGAAAAGGATTATTAGGGCTTTTATTTTAACTGCAGTCTCATTTTGTAAGGAAGAAAAATACATTATCAAGTTATTTAGAGTTACTCTCTATGGGTGTTTACTTTGGTGGACAGACGCCCTTAAGCTCTCGAATTTTCTCCCAACTTTTTCCGCTTCGGACCACTTATCACCCCCTCCTCAACCCCCGCAGTCCATCGAGCCCGACCGCTAATTGCGTCCGTTAATTAGGAAACGTCATGAGTGTTTACCGAGAGAGCTAAGTGTGAAGTTTGGCCTCACTAATGCCTGGCGTGAAATTACTTCCGGGCAAGTTGAAACTTTTTCAGAAAATAAACTTGTTGGGATTAATTAGGCGATGGGGGAGGATTAGACGCTGCGGCTGCGGACTAATAAGATTATGGCAGTTTTGTTGTGCTGAAGTTTTCAGTTCTTTTTTGTTTAATTTCGATCTCGATTAATTCTATTTACTTGTGTAATGCTGTAAGATTTTCAAAGTTTATTATTATACTTTTCAAATTAATGCGACGATGAAGTCCCCGTGGCTGATTTCTATCATGACCACAACTTTCGAATTCGACAATTGCCAACTGTGCAGGATATATTATAGTGCCGCAAGTGTATGCTACAGTGTGGTAGCGGTATAAGAGAATTGCCTTTCTGTCTTGCCTGCGGTATCCTAAAAGTCAATAGTGGGAACAAAATTTACCAGAAGAGATAGGCAGCATCATTTTCCTATATAACTACCTAAGATAAAAAAGAAGCGGTTGCCAACCCGCTTCCCCGGTGAGGCAATTATGATATTTATATATAATTGATATTATTATTGATATTATATATAAATCTCTATGTAAGAGGTGACGCCACGGTAATTGCGGGGCAGGAAATGCGAAGAAGGACCGTGCTTTGTGGCAATCTTCGGGGGAGGCTTATGTTCAGCAGTGAACTTGTGAAAGGCTTAAATTAAGCCCAAGCACAGTAGGACTCTCCTTATCTTACCGTATCAGATGTAATGCTGATGCGATAAGATTGTGAAAATGCAGAACAACACCACGAGACCCGAAAACCGATTCTTTGTGTTATATCTTGTGTTTTGGACTACACAAAACACAACACAGACGTAACAGGTATATGTCATCAGTCCCGCATAGGCAAAAGGTGCAATAAATACTTCCATTAGTCATCGGACTTCATTCCTTTACAGTTAGAATCTTGACAACAAATCTTGACAAAAAAGCTTAGAAAAGGTGACAGGTGTTCAGTATATCACCGTGCTTCCGATGCTACACAGTATACTAAAACAAATTTAACATGTTGCAGCAATAGAAGTTCTATTTGTATGATACTGTAAGGTTTAAGCAAATTTGTGATTAGTCTCCTTCAACGATCCCCGTGATCAGATATGAGTTATGTTTAATTCCGACAGCCATACAGAATAATCGGAGGATAATAACCTGATTAAAAAAAATACAAATTATGCTCTAGTGTTTACATATAAGCATCACGCCTGTCATCTATAGATAAAGTAGATAGTAGTGATCCATTAGATTTTAAGGCTTTACTCTCTTCAAGAAAGAAAAGGGATGACAGATATACCGCATACTATTATATTTGAAAAAAAAGTCAAATTATGTACGTGATAAATTGAGTTTTCCTCAATTTTGTTTCAATGACAGACAATGTTCAAAAAATAAACTTGTTAGGTTATCGATGTTGGGTTGGTATTGTGGGTTAACAGTGGGCGACGGTAATCACGTACCATCGCTTGAACCGCTTGCTCGTTTGCCTCCTTATCCATAAAAAAAATTTCGAACCTCACTTCTTTTTAAACGATTTCCCAACGTTAAATAGCAACATCACCGGGTGTTTAAGTAGACAAGAAAAACAAAGACAGCTGGTACGTCAAAGGAAATTAATCGGAGCTAGGTGTGGTGCCGGCCTCCGGTAATTAACACGTAGCTGGCTTAATTACAGGCCTCGTATTGAGGCTAAGTGAAATGTGTCATCGGTGGCGGGGTTTATTAGACTTTGCCGCCACGACGTCTTAAGATGTTCGTCGTACGTATTATTTTACTTACATTGTTACTCACAGGCAGAGTAAAATGTAGTAATGCCGTAAACTGTAACAGAGGTAAATTGTAAATATACTGATATTAAGAAACGAATTTAAGATTACATTACTTACTTACATTACATAATTAAGAAAATTCAATATTTAGTTTCGATAAAATTTCAGTAGTCTTTTGTCTATGAACTTAAAAAAAAATTTTGCATTGGGTATTGAAGATACGGCTAATGACAAGGTGTAATAGATTTACAAATACGTTGTTTATTGCTTTTTAATCTTAATTATTTCACGTAATACCAGCTTTTTCTCTAAAATCTTAACCTAAACGAAATTCGGGTAACCGGCTGATGACAGAAAATGTATTCGAATTAGTCAAACTCGCATCCCACAGACTAGTGATGGGCAGCAGCTTTACTGACGCGAAAGTATCAAAAAAAAAATCACGCCAAGCATCGTCGCATCACACAGCGTGGTGAAAATGAGCGAATTCTTTTCCACTTTCCCGATGGTTTTATAAGAGTCGACTCGGTCTCAAAACCCCAGGAAATGTCAGCGTCGGTCTGATGGCGGATTACAAATCTCAAAAAAAGCCCGACCCAAAACATATAGATCAGAAGCATTTAAGTTGCGAAATGTCAGGTACTGCCATCGCCAACCAGGATGCTAAGTGTGACGATTAGGGTGAATCCTCCCTCTTGGATAGTTTTTGGAGGACCTTTGCCCTATTACTTAAACTACTTTGGACTACTTAAATATTATTTTAATAAAAAGAAATTAGAATACACTTAGAACACTTTAGAATTTTACTGACTATTTTATCTGTATAAAAAGCGATGTTGCAAATAAAATGCAGGTTCCGAATGATTTTGTTTTGTTATGACAGTGCGAGTTGGCAACGCGGGTTCGGCGACCCCACTCCGAGTTTTAATGATAAAAAAATGCGTACGGAGGGGAGGCGAGTAAGTGCCATCGAAGGAGGGAAAAAACTACGGAGGAAAATATTTGGCGCGACAGGTTGCCCCTTCCTCCCCGCACCGCCTTGATAAAAATTAAATCTTAACGACGGAAATTTAAAGATGACGCTCGAACGATCAAGAAGAGTGTACATCTGAGCCCTGGGGTGCTTTAATTGGACCGAGTGTATACTAAGGATGTAGCTATGGAATATTTTAAGCAGTTGTCATTGATTGATGTTACCTACATAGGCTTCTTGTATTGGTAGATAATTTTAGTACTAAAATGGCCTAAGTACTCTGAAAAGAATTTTCTTTGCTCTTGATATGATGTAGACATTTTTTCTTCCTACACGAATAATTATGAGCGAATTAAATGCGTTTATCATGATATTAATAACACTTATTGAGCGCTGTAATATCTCAGGCCCTAGTTTTCGCTTTAAGTTTCGTAGTATGCGAGTAACCCTGGTTCGATTCACGAATTACTAAAATTGTTAATAGCAATTATCGGCGGTGCATAAAAACGTCGTGTGGTACCCTACATGTCATCAAGAGGACATGACAAGTCCATCTACCTATACGGATTTAACTATTCCCCGCTCCAACAACCTCCCAAGAAAGGGAGGAGGTCTGAACAGCTGTGGGACAGTCATGTTTCATTTTCTGTTCACACCAGACTAATGAAAGTTAGGAAACTATCGCATATTTAACATCCATGTTAACTAACTCTTGAATGTGAAATTGTTTATGGATGGATTTGGGTGTGTTGCGCAATCGGGCCTGAATAATTAATATTGAGCCATGTGTCTTGAGTTTAAATTCCAGCGAAGGCCAATATTTTTCCACACGTAAATTTTAGTTTTTCTGGATTTAGTTATAATGTGTTGCACCCCGTCTAGCCTCGAAGGTCAGAGAAAGTCGCGAGCCGACTACTGTAGAATTTATTTGAGGCTTACAAATCCAGTCCTATTCACATAATATGTTTATTTGAAGCAATATCAAATGACGAAAAACAAAACTTCTTTCGAATTTGCCACCGAATTGAAATTCAAATCGGGATGCAAAAGATTTGCATCGGGCGGCATCGACTATTGATTTTCTTACGTCTTGGGGGCTACCATTGCAATCCTACTTGTTTAAACTTTTTATTTCACTCTTCACAAGCGTTTTTTGTTTCAGCCACTCGCCCCAGGGCGCGCTCCCCTACGCACTCCCTCTTGCATAAAAAAGCTTCTAATCGATAATTTGTGTGGGGGTGCATTAAGCATAATATCGCCAGAAATGTGCGGGACCGTTTTCTCAATACGTCTTGGGTTTAACCTCAAGGCTACGTGTTTACCGGACAGCTAAAAAATCGAAGCGGAATTGTGTGTGTTTCTTAATCTGTTGATGGTGTTTATTTCTGCAACTATTGAATGTTGCCACCGAAGACGACAGCAAACATAAAAAAATATATTGATATGTTTTAGTAGCCACTACAACCGAGTGGATAGGGGATCTGCCTTCGAATCAGACACGAGTTCCATTGGCCATGCAAAGGGCTCGTACCAATGAGGATTTTGATACATATGTACGATTTTTATCGTTGGTCTGGACACTAAGACGGCGACAGGCTCACCCCCTGTCACGTTGTCCCAAAATAAATTCTGGTGAGAAGTTCTAGTTGAAACGCCAAAAATATATCAGACAGTATTGAGTACGCTGTCGTATGAGCTTATTTTTTATTGTTTTATTAGCATTAACATGCCGCGTGATAACAGGGTTATAATTTTTCCGTAAGATGCTCCTAAGAAGACCTTGACACTCGCATGGCAATCTCCGGGAAATAGGAATTTACAAGTAAGACACTCCTGGAGTGACAAAAAGTGTGTTGCATAAACTCGGTTGACTATGGCATGTCGATCGCTGTATGTGACAGACTGCTTTTACCAAGCGCCAAATAATTTTATCAACCGGTCAAACGTTTAACATCAAAATCAAAAATGTTGCTGGTATTATACATATATATACTGTATATATACATATATATACTGTATATATGTATAATATGTTGCTGCTATCGTGGTTACAGTTACATTTGGTGCGAGTGGTTAGAAGATCTGCCTCCGAATCAGGAAATCCAAGTTCAGTCCCCTATGTGGAGGGTTCGCACCAATGTACGTACGATTTGTATTCTTAATCTTAGCACTATAATGGTGACCGGCTCACCACCTGTCACGTTGTTCCGACTAATCGCTGATGAAAAGTGGGTTAAAATAACTAAAATGCCTGGAACAGTACATGGTAAACGGTTATGAGAGGCTATATTAATTATTTTCATTTTAAATGTCGTTTATAGATAAACAGGATGGACTATTTGTAAACAGTTGTTTAGGGTTAATACAATAAAAATATCTACGTATAACAAGTAACACAATATGATAATAAAACCATAGCGAAACATTTCCACGACGTTAAAAAACACAACGCTATAAAAGGAAACGAAGCTTAATAAAAAAAACATCTAACGGCTTTACAATTGAAATCACCCATAACAGCCGTGAGATGATCAGCGCCCGCCAACGGATCTAATCAGCTAAGACGCATTGCGTGGATGCTACTAACTGCCAATATCTGATGCATCGCCATAGGACTGTCCCATTGTATTTGTTCTTTATGTTTTTTATGCCGAGGGACGCGACGATAATGTTTTTATGGCCAGAGGGTCCTCGCCTTAATCAGGGAACGCGTTGTGATTAAACTTAGCAATGTTTTTGTTTACAATGCTTGCGAGGAACATACACTACATTCGCAATCCCATATGGATTCTTGTCTTTAATTTGTCGACACGAATATTTTCGTTGCCTGCCTAACAGAAGCTATCTGCTATTTAAATAACGGATTTTTATGTTCTAATCTGAAATTATTAAATATTTGTATTATATGATTTAAATATTTAAACCATGATAGCTCAGGGGTTGAGCTCTCGCCTAAAATTCCATAGTTCACGAGTGAGCTGAGTTCAATCCGGATAGTAACCTATATACCTCTAAAAATAATGGCGCTATGATCAGATATATGTTTATGCTTGTCAGAAAAGGAAACATAGTAAAAAGTTTGAGAAATAAAAATGATTACGATGACTTTAGAAGTTTGTCAACCCGTGCTGGTATGATGGACTTCTCTCAGCCCCTAAACTCTAAACTGAGAAGGTAGCTTTAGTCCAATGCATCATTTTAAGTGTAAAAAGTTCACTGCATTTTTTTTGAATCCGTATGATATTACGTTACAAAATAATTTAAACGAACTTTAAAACAACTTAAGTAGCATGTCAACAACCTACTCATATTCCATTTAAGACACGAATGTTCGTTCTTCACGCATACCAACACGAGATAATGACTCAGAACGGCAATTCAAGACAGCGTTTTTCATAAAACGAGGTATATGAGTCAAGAACATTGGGGCCATAAACATGAGAGCACCCTACGCGCTCACCCCTTGCACGAAAAAGTCACCCCCGCACGTACGTAGGAGCACAAAAAAGGGCACCAGAGGGACGTTACGCATCCCAAGTAAGCGGAGCTCATTGCTGGGGTCTGCAGATGTCTTTAATGGCTTTAAATTATATGTAGAGAGAGCTAACTGCCGCCTTCGTTCGCTAGGAGGTGATAGATCGTGTTCGGATATTGTCTGCGATTGCTTTCTCTATCAACATGTACGTGTAAGTTTTTCCGAACTCGTATTCGTTGTGTAAAGGAAATGTGAGAGATATAAAGTAATTATAATCACTTATAATTACAAATCTTATGTTTATCGCGAAGGGTTCATTAAGAAGCAATCGAATGATGTCGGTTTTATTTTTTTATTAAAGAACTTTTGTCTTTTACTTCATTGTCATCGTAAATTAATAAAAAAACTTCAAAATATCAACTAATAACACTGAAGTAAAGTTATCATGTAAATGTTAATCATTTTTAACTTATAATTAGAGTTTCTAAAACATCATTATTTTGTTATAAAAAGTGAAGAATTCATATTATTTCATTTAAGTTTCAGTATTTTTATTTTAGAAACTTGCCCCCTGTAGTAATGAAAACTTCGCACTACTCTTATTAATAAACAACTTAAATCGCGCTTATTCTTATGATGCTACTTAACGGCAGAGATAATTTTTTGAAAGGGTTAAAGTCCGCCACGCCAGTCTTTTTATTTCTCAGATATGTATTTATCCTGCTAATGTTTCCCGTTACCGCCGAGCGCATCGTGTACACGGGGAATCAGCCCAGGTCACTAGTGTACTAAGAGCTACCATTGTTGGTATTTGTGTAATACAAAATATACTGGTTTTGTTTCTGAACGCATTGTGATTGGATTAGGCGCACTTTCGGACGCACGTGAACTACGTGTTCCGCCTGAAAGTTATACCGACAGCATTCATATTTTCTTTAATAAAAGACAAATTTATAATAGTTGGCAAGCTTAGGATTTCAACGAAGAACAAGTAATTTGTTAGAAATTTTGTGGTTATTTGACTTGATCGTAATCTTTGCAAGAATAATAAGTTGGGCTCATTGTTGGCTTCGTACCTCACAGGCGACTGGGCACGATTTCGCGCGATTTCATTACGCTAGAAAAAATGGAGAAATTGTAAAATAATGTCAATTACCGTGTACAAGCACGGAGTAGTAGTAACTAACGATCGTCATTACCCATTGTCGTGATTGCGTAAATAGATACGATTTCGCGGGGAAGTGAGGCGGGGCGGGTCCGCTACTGTTTTCCGCTTCGCTCGACATCCGCGCTCGTTAATGTAATCATGCCTTAGTTTTGTGTTAAATAGGCGTTGTACTAATGATGTCTAATTTAGGCATTATTTTGTACATAAATCATTTCAGTTTATCACAAGTCCACAGCTGAACATAGGCCTCCCCCAAAAATTGCTACAAAGCAAGGTTCTGAACCATCTGCGTCTCTTGACTTCCCGCAACACTTTGCAAGTCTTCTTGTGGGTCGTCTCAGACTGCATTTGTGACTGCCACTCGAGAACCTTATTTCCCCAGCGGTGGTCAGTTCTACGAGCTTTGTGGCCGGCCCGTCGATTAACCTAGTTCTGCTGCGGATATCATAGTTGCAGGCTGTATTGCAGAGAAAACACCGAGCATAGCCCATTCCATGGCGCGCTGAGCAAGCTTGAGCTTCCAAATACGGCACACAAGTAATAAATGCGTTTCAATAAAGATTGATTATGTATTATAAAATGATTTGTTTTCTATTTAACCGCGCGCAATTTTACTTTTCTCTATATAGCCGCTGCGTGTTGTAAAAAGGTCAGCTGGACCGGTGAAGGACCATGCTCTCGTAGATTGCCAGAAAAAGTATCGAGTGCATTTCATGTACTTAAATAGATCGATACCCAATTACCGGTACCGTGGGCTTCCATTATAGCGTCCTGGTGTTATGAGCACCTATCGATTGTTCGAGTAGTTTTTTTTTAAATAAAATAGATTATATCATAAGTACCTTCGAGCGTAATAACAGAAAGTCTAAACGTGTTTTTTAATATGAAAGCTTTCCTAATTACACGAATGAAAATAGCTGATACCAAGAAACCATTTAGCCGTTAAACCATTTTTCCTTCCAACTTATTACTACATCATTTGCTCTCAATCAATCTGGTAAAAAAGTTCCGCTCTAAATACTTGATTAACTTTATTTAAATAATCTATAGACCGCACTGGTCGCTTTCTATTCGCTTATAAAAAAAAAACCTTTAACTGTCACGCGTCGTCCATTGAACCGTGTGACACAATAATGTGGGTAGACAGCGTATTGTTTTAGATGACAAACAAAGCTACGGATGCGTTGGACACAGTCCGTCGCGTCTACGAACACTTGCTTCCATATTTTTATATCACAAAGTAGACGTGGACAATGCAACAGTGTTGCCCACACCTTAATGGTTGTTTCATTACATACTACCCATGTGAGAAATATTTCCTCAGAAATAAAAGTTAATTTTAAATTCATGTTGAATTGTTATGAAAAAAATTAACTGTTGTCTTTACTTCTTGTTATAATATAATTATAAAAAAGAATTACAAACTTACATTGAAAAAGAAAGAAGTTTCGATTTCTTAATAAGAATTATTGTGCTTTTTGCGCTCACCTTCTGCAACAAAAGAACATATCTTATAAATTAAAATATTCTCATAGTCTAGGAAAATACGTAATTCCGTAAACTTAACAAAGAATATCGAAATATTAGCTTTTATTGTGTTCCGCAAAAATAATGCCGAGATCCCTATTTCACATAGATCGCTTCTTACAAAGAGCATGATATGAATGGAGAAGATCTGGGGGAGAAATTTTAAAATATGTGCGACAATTATCGATACACAACGTTAATAGTCTTCTTACATTGTGTAGAATACTGAAGATATCAAAAAACTTCCCCCCGATGTTGGAAGATTTATTCGCAAATTAGTAATAAATTTCGCCTCCGATCTTCTTCTAGTTAGTACATTGGGCTCGCTTATAAAATTGTATTTAAAACGTCGCCGACGAAAATGATTTATTATGTACAGAGTGTCGTAAATTTGTCCATTTAGACTATAGGGGGCCGTAAATTTTTAAAGGAAGCGTTGTGCAGTTTGTCTTTGTTTAAAAAAAGTCTTAAAGTTTTTAAAAAGACATATAGACCTATGAGCAGAAGTAATCCTCAATAGGCTTATTAGGCACTTAGCTATGTGGTGGCGGTGTAACGGAATCTGCCACCCTTAGGTTATAGATAAGCTAGCTAGTTTATGAAAACTCTAAGCTGCCACCGGCCACCCCATCGCTTCCCTTCGGTATCATGAAAGATGACAAAGGACTAATGACTACTATATGCTGAGTTTTTTTATTGGATTTGGGTGACAAACAAGCTAACACCGCCACATGATGGTAAGTGACTATTGCAGCCCATGGACACCAGCAAACAACTTATATAAAAAAAGGTCACGCCTGTGGTAAAGTAGCAGCCTATAAGTGCGCACTTCTGGGCCAAACCACCTCAAATATATGAGAGGGTTTTGGGCCCGCCACGTTGGTTCAGTGCGGGTTGGCGGGCTTCACATATCCTCGAAATAATGTTTTTTTTTTATTTCTTAGACATGCAGCTTTCTTCACGATGTTTCCTTCACCACTTGCTCGTGGTAAATACAGCACTTAAAATTGCTATTAGTAATTTTAGTGGTGCCAGCACCGGGAATCGAACCCAGGGTCACTCGCGCTTTGTGAAACGAAAGTGAGCACCCTGACCACTAGACTCCTTTTCTCTAGTACCTCTGTGGATTGAGATAGAATACCTCTTAGTCTCTTATAATACTAGCTTTCTTTACCTTTCTAACCGAAACACAAGAGTGGTTACACTGCTGATTGGCAGTAAAAATAGGTAAGAGAATGAGTACCTACCCCGCCGAATCCTAGGAAGAAACAGAGTCTACCTATTAAATATTTAGTCTGGCCTTAAAATAATGTTACAATTTAAAAAGTTCTTTTTATTCTATGTAAGAAACTTCGATGATATCAATATGAGAAATGGCGATATTATTTTTCACCGTGATTGTTAAATGGCATTATTGAGCGCGGCGTTAAAGAAAACATAATTTCAGTGATTGATTTGCACAAAGTGGGTATGAAGCCGTCAGTCATTTCGAAAACGCTTCAAGAGCTAGGCATCTACTGTATATTTGTGTATTGACCAATGAATCACGAATCTTAATTTTTGAGAAAAAGGAGTGAAGACTTCGGCCAAACTTTACCAATCGACTGTCATGGAGCGTGCAGAGAAAACTGTTACTAATACACTATTTAAATATGTGCCAAAAACTTTTCAGCAAGACTCTGGTCACAGGGCATCAATAACTCAAACCCGGCTCGAGAACAATGTCTAGGATTTTATAAAAGCTGAAGCCGGCTAGTCTAGATCTCAACCCGTTGGACAAAAAATCGAAGTCAGTACTAGGAGACATGGCCTGCTTAAAACGTTACTTCGACATTGAGTCTGGCAAGACATAGCTAGTAGTGGTTAATTTCTCCATGGAGACTGCGTAAATCCATAAAACTTTGAAAATAATATTATTTTTAGTTAATCATTAAGACTTAAATAAACATATACACATAAGTTTTATAATTATTACACGGTTTTCTAATAAAAATATATGCATTTTTATATATATAGGAACTTATGGGTAGTTTAAGTATATACCTCCTGGCCTCCGACAGATAGATATTTTAAAGCGTGATATACCTTGCACGCAAGGTACAAGAATAAAAGTAATAATAGATCTGGGAATATTCATGCGCTCCAGTACGCATGCGTTAATTTTATGCAAGATGATCTTACGGTTTTTTATTTATAAAAAAACGACAATAGCCTGCGTCAAAATTGCGATCGGCGGTGTCACCCAACACTTCCTTAGGGAGTCGCAAAGAAAAAAACCCATCAACCCTAACCTGACGTGTCATTCATTGTGAACTTCTTATTTTTGCCGCTTAAAAGTTTTTTTTATTTTTATTTCAATACGGAACAAAAACTGTCTAATTGTAACAGTTTTTTTCGCAATGAAATTTTAAGGTCGATTATTTTTTCCATTGTTATTTTTAAATAGAATGTTTTAAGCATAGCGCAGACAGTTGCATTGACTGACGTATGGGGATTTACAGGACCATTTCTTAAAATGATACGGGTATTATTTTTGACAATTAAAATCTTTTTAAAATAGCCAAATTTTATACCAAAATTTAAATAAAACAAATATTATTTAAGTCACTTAATTTAAAAATTGTACGTAAAAATACGTGGCTCATCACGTGTCATAACTAAAGAACTTCGATTGTTTCAAGACGACAAGAAAAAACAGAGAACTTGGTTTCATCTTTAGCTATTGATTCGGATGTCGGAAAGGGAGTATTAGTGCGTGCTTCTGTTCAGGCAATACTTTAAATCTTACATAAAATGTATAGGTTAAGTAAGTACTATTAATTTATAAAAAATAAATCTATGAAATAATACACACACCTGCTTGACAAGAGGTGAAAATTCCAATAAATGTTATTAAACCAATCTGATCGATTGGAAAGGGCTCCGTTGAATAAAGAGCATATAATAATTGCTAACAAAGGAGATCCGGTCCGATCCAGGAGTTCTATTATTTATAGTTTCCGATGAAAGTTTGAATACGCCTTAATTATCGGCTGCATAGTGTCACACCCTTAAACTTTCTTTAAAAAGTTGGATGTTTAAACTTTCACGCGGTTGAAATTTGTAACCGAATTTGTTTTTGTTGTATTGCTATTCAATCTTCGATACTCGTATTTCAAACAATAACTATATACTTTTTTGGCAATGGGAACAAAACAATGATAATATTCAGCAGTGAATGATAATTTCAATAACTGAAACCACTTTTAGCCAATTTTAATAATTATGTTCGGTCATTTTTCTATTGTCAAGTTATATAGGTATCATATTTCTTCTTAAAACAAACAAACTTTTCCTCTATGTATAATAGTATATTAAATAATGTACACTAAAAATATTAGTACCGTAGTAGTTTGTGAAATCATAAATAAGTAATATGGGTTGAAATAGCGAATTATTATATAAAGAATAGACTATGTTCAGTGATCTGCAATGGTAATTATAGCTCCTGGAACTGACAATCACTAGAGAGAAAAGGTTGTCAAGTGACAACTTCAGTTAGATATATTCAGTATTTGACGACCCCGTCACGATGGATGAATATTTTGGGGTTATGTTTATGTTCGTATAGACTGTAATAATGATAATGAATAGAGTAGAAATTTTGTATTGAAAAAAACTATATGGCTAGAAGTAGCGACACCTGTAAAAAGTATCACCTGTAAGGGGAATGAATAAATAAGAAAGACTAATATTTCAGTGCTCATGCAATCTAATTAAAGGATAGGTAGTGGTGTTATGCTTTATTATCCTATAAGTCTCATTTCGCGCTTGTTGCGTACGGTTCCATACAAGAACGCAGCAGCCGCCTACATTTATTTCACTCGGCTACCGAGGCCTCACTACTCCACTATTGTGTATACGGACGTGAGAGCTTATTTCTATTTTTTTTTATTCCTCCAGGAAGAACTCACTCACACTCAAAGGCGCGGTGCGCCGGCGTAGTATACCGCCTCGAGGGACACCTCAAGTGCGAAAGGAGTCTCAAGTATTATATTTTATATTGTTGAATGGCGAACAAACCTGATGGTTATTATCATCATGCCGCTTTCTGTGTTCCTTTAATTTTTTGTAATAAATGAATAAATTTAAGAAAACAATGTCACAGAGTATTTTAATATTAATGGCGCTATTTAATATGTAACATTAAATGCGTATGTGCCAGTCTCGCTTGTTTTCCAGAATTTTCTGTGCCATAATTGGTTGAGGTGTGAATAAGTAAATAATTTATACAGTGCTTTTGTACTCGAGCCGCAGTTGTCGTTTTTTACATTTTTAATTTAAAATTCTCGATAGTGTTTAAAATGAACTATAAGTCATATATTCCCTTTAAGGCTTAAAATAACGAATGTTAGCAACATACACAACTATTCGTGATATCGGATGAGAGTATTTATTATCATTATAAATATATATTTAGCCGCTCTTATAAAAGTATATCAGAGTTCCTAAAGAACAAACCGTTCAGTAATTTGTATAACTACATTATTTAAACATTATTATCGATTACGCACTAAAAGTCACGCCGATGGTCCTTAATGAGGTAGGCAGACGAATAAAGAAGTAATATACATTGACAGATGGAGAATACAAAACTTCTTATCTTCTCTCCTAATACTGCAACACTAAATACACAGGTGATAAGCATTTTTTTCATAAGTAGTCTTCTAGGACGCTCAAGAATATATGAGGCTGGTTCTATTATTTATTTCGTGTGGCTCAATGTCAAACGTCATAGCCTCTTTTGATAGCCAGCGTGGTGTACTAAGTATAGGTGAATTAGAATGGTTGGAATTTGAAGGCAGACGAGATTAATTTCTCTATACATTAAACGCATTGTCATGCTCATTCGTTGATAATTAGTCTGCTGCAGGACTCCTTTTACTTCATCAGTCTATTTAAATACACTGCTGAATATAGGCCTATCCAAGGAAGTACCGGCAAATCAGGCATATATAGTATCGTCGTACTAGTGGTGCTGCTCTCTATTACCAGTACCATAACATACCCAAAACTACGTCTCCCTATTCCCAGTACCGTACCGCACCCAGCATTTATTATTTAATGTACTGGTATGGTAAATTCGGATGAATTTTACGCCATCATTTTGTCCCCAGAGCTGTTCTCGTTCTCCTTCTCCGTACGAGTAATTCTCCCGTAATTTTATTATTTTTAGTTACGGTTTACTCTTATATTATAAACTGTAAAGCCACTTGGTATGATCCAGGAATAAATATGTGTAACCTGCCTTGTTCAACTCATGAATAATATTAATAAAAGTCTAATCGAAATTGTTAAGAGTTCAAATATTTTTCAAGGTTAACCTTAAGAGGTAATCCCTAATAAAATAAAGGGGGATAGAAATAAAATGGTTGTTGGTTTTAATAGACTAAAAATTGTTTTGAACAGTGTTCGGTAAGCGTGAAGACTTTGTGAGGATTAGTACGACCTTCATCAACGTACTATTTGGCACTGGTTCTCAAAGTTGCAGAGTACGTAAGTCAAGAGAGTTACATTTTCTTATAGAATATGTACAACCATAAAACAAGTGTTATTAAAATAATTATTAAGAGATTGTAGGAACTGGTTAAATTTTAATATAATCAGCATCAATCGTTCTCTCTTAGCAAGTATCTGATCTTATATATTTTTGTTTTTCGTACTTTACGTGTTTAAATTAACTTTTTATGATTTATATTTATAAGGTTAATACAAAAAAAAATCCTTTATCCACTATTATTATTATCAATCATTAAACGGTTCGCTGGACATAGCCTCTTCTAAGTTGAGAGAATTTCTTGTAAACGCACCGTTTGGTTGGCGGCATTGTAATCGCGTAACAGACTTCTTCCACTATTTCGTCTACTGTCAGAGGCTGCGAAATATCTCCCTTAGTCGGCTTTTATGACACTCAACTGGGGGGGTGGGTTGGTAGATACTTTATGCTACCACACGTATTGTAGTGTTTTCGTCCGATGTTAACGTGTGTGCCTGATGTCAACAGAAGAGTAAAAGCTTCTGTATTGAGCTAGTGCGCTTCCTGCTTAGATTTCATCATCACTTAACATCAGATGGGAATTTAGTACCAAGTACTTATGATGAGTAAAAAAAGTATAGAATATAAATAATAAAAAGTACATTACAAATAATATTATATTGTGGTAATGTATATTAATTAAATATTTTAATTACGTTTATTAATCATTAAATGATTTTTGTAAATAAATAGAGACTTATTTAGATTACTTAAAATTTGTGACCAAAAAAACAACATTGAAACTTTGAGCACCGGCGATCAATGAATACAATATTGTACCATTGATTGGTACCACAAAAGCTACAAACTTTCTTTTAAAATTGTAAAGTGATATATTTATATTATTTCTGTACCCCTTGCGAGGTATTTTCAATGAGAACTGTTTAATCCAAAAACTAACATAAGTACTCGCATTTCGGTATTATTACGATAGGGGTTACGTAGAACGAAATACTTATAAAATGTTTAATGTTTAAAGATTTTTTTTTTGGAGATAAAATCTGAGTCTTTAGTTTTATTTGTTGTTTTATTACACGTATCCAACTTATGTAATTTTTTTTAATTCTCATGAAATTTAGCACCATTTGTTTTATATACCTAAATATTATGTTTAGAACAATTTTTGAAATTTTTGTTAGTCTTTTTCAAGTTTCATTTTTTTAATTATTTGTATTCATACATTTAATCTGTATATAAAAAGTGAAATATGTGATAAATACATTAACTACCAAGCCACATAAAAACCGTATCAAAGTTTATAGTGTCACATTGATAAGACCTTATCATTTTACACGCGCGCCTAAGATGACTTATCGAGAATTCAAAATGTTATGACATTGGAATCTGAACGCACCCCAACCGACGCCAGCACCATAAAATAACCATTTCTGACATGTTCTGACATGTTATATAGCACCGTAAAAGGTACATCCGATGTACGGTACGGGTTAAATAGCCATCTAAACGTGTATTAAAATCACACCGATACAAACTAGTCGAGTGGAAACCGTAAAAAATCAGCCTGTATTGTAGAGCTAAGAAAGTACAGAAAGCAAAAAGTCGTAATTGATGGGCATATTTATTTATGTACTGTGATATAATTTTAAAGTGAAAAATCTAGTTTTATTCGCCATCAGAAATAGTAAAGAGTAAATGAAATTGTTTGGAAATCCGTAAGCAAATCATAAGATTACTTATCACATGTTGCGTCCCATAACATACAATAATTTCTATTGTTTCAACACATCAAGAGATAAATGATATGACAGTTGAATATGCCAAATTGTGTAGGAGGTTATGTCTTATCTATGTGTATTTTATTCGTGAATTTAAATTATACGGGTTGAAAGGATTAAAATGTCTATACCTGTAATGGAGTGGTCATTATGGGGTATAGGGCCGTAGGAATTTATATCTTATTTATTATTTTATTTATGTACATATACTTGTATCTTCTATCTACACAATATTTGGTCTTTATCGCGATAATATATTAAAAAAATTGTCAGTTCCTATCCTTCTGAACTCTACGTGTTCTACTAAGCACCGCAAATCTTGCACCCAGGTAGCACTGGGATAATCATGTGAAAATTGTGTGTTCAATATGAAAGAACCCATAAATAAGACATTAGCAGCTCGTATTGCTTACTCTATTTAATTGGTTGCACTCTATTGTCGGGTATTATTTACGATACAAGTAAAACTTATGACAGTATAACCCGCTTTAAATAACAATTTTTTTCAACATCTTTTAAGGTAGGCAGTAGTAATAACACCAAAGAGTGCAAAAGTTAGAATATCTAATAAGACGTGTCATTCGTTCTGTATTTAAACTGAATGAATACTTTGAAGTTGGTTTCTAAACACAAACATTGTTGACATTATAGCACTACATTAGATGTTTTATTTTATCAATATGTCCTTTAATACTTTAATATTTCATAATATTACATTAAATTATTCAAATACGACAATATTATCCACGAAAAGGTGATCTATCACAATATAAAAAACAAATAGCTTCAAAACGTCACAGATAAAACATGTAATTATGGCTAAAACACGTGTACATTTATTTGTATCGGTGAAAACATCACTGCAACGGAGGGTTCAAAGTGCCGGTCAAGTGTCAAAAAAGCGCGTGGAGTGGTCGAGATGGAGGCTGATAAGTACACCCCACCTGTGACGTAACGTAGTCCATTCTTAGAAACGTGGCAGTACATATTATGCTATACGATTAACTAGTAGCTTATTTAAATTTGAAAAGAAATTGTAGCTATTTGATAATAATCATTTCTGAAAATACTTTTATTCATGTTTTACATTATTCACAAACTAGCCATTGACTAAAGTTTTGGAAATCGCCAATATGTCAGCTGTATCTGAAATTTTATATAAGTGATCGTTATAGTTCATAAAAATGTTATTAAAACTATTATAAAAAAATTAAAACTTATTTAGTTTCAAAGATCTTGCGGCAGTTTTAGTAATTATTAAGTTACACCATTTGAGCCTCGGTATCCTAGTGGTCAGGGACTATTTAATTTCATAGTATATATTCGATTCATGATGTGAAAATAAAAAAAAAGGAAAACAACGTGAGGAAAGCAAAATTTCAAATAGTTAAAACCTGTGAAATCCGCCATTCCAAAATTCTCTCAAAATCAGTCGAGACGTCTGCCCAGCATTATCTACTTTTTACATTGCAAACTACGTTGCCCGTCTTGTATCTTGAGCAGATATTGTGAGAGGGAACGCATGATCTCAAAGTTTTGCACGGGTTTTCACTTGTTATTCAGTTGATATATCGAGTAGTTGTTGAAATCGATATATCGAGCGCTCGTGAACAGTGGGCCGCGGACTTCCGGCGAGTGGCGGCGGAGCGTCCCTTCGGGTACTGACCCGTGTCAATCTCCGTCACTTTCCCATACATATACTGGTCCAGGGACCAGTGCCTCCGCTGCGCGAAAATACGTCACATATCTCGATAGGAAAGAAAATATTATAAAGAAGACATTTAATATTACTAAGAGTAAAATTAAAAACAAACGTGTTTCGTTTGTTAATTAACACAATCTTCTAGGTTTTCGGTTAAGTCAAGTCATGAAGAATTAATGTGTGAATTTTTCAATTGTTCAAAAGTGGGTTAATCTAAATTTTAAGTGATCGTTGTTCGTATAAATCTACGCTCTGCTGTAGATCATACCATACCTACGAGTATATAAGGTACGTATGCATAAACATAACGTTAGAGTAGCAGTATGTAGATTTCCGTTACGGGGCATCAGCGTGCGTTTCTAATCGCATAAGGAATGTTTGTACTAGGCAATACAAGTGTTACGCGTTGAGCTAATTACAGTTCATTCAGATTATTTCCATCAATCGATATGAAACTTTTAAATCGAAGTAATTATTTGAAACACTACATTAAAAACAGTCACCTCCCTAACTTTGCAATAGAATTAATTGCAACACGTCTTAAGTTAACAAAAAGGCGTAGGACGTTTCATCCCAGTCAAGTTAATTTTACAGTTAGATAAAAAGCCAGTTAACTAATAGCATTACGAGTACATTAAAATTCTACGTAGTTTATAGCTAATTAACAGTTGTAAGAACACCTACGCTACCGATCTAGGTAATGAATGGCATCGGGTCCGGCGACGGTGTCCGACGCATCCGGCCGGACGACCCACGTCTGTCAAGGCTTTTACTGTATTTCAACAATATTAATATAATGCTTACGTTCAAAAGCGGACCAAGTTTCAGTAGGCGTTCACACAAGATACATCCGAAAGCATTGAAAATAAATTATAAGTCGACATTCAAAAATAACGAGTAATCGATTTTGTTGACGTCGTAAATTAAACATTGAACAATGTTGTAACGTGTACTGCGTGATATCATCTGCGAATATTAAGATTTTTGGTAATCTCGATAATGTAGATGAAAATCTTACTAAATTCTTATTTGTGTAAAAAAAAATTTGAAACTTAAAACAAGCTCATTTCACAATAGCGTTATTGTATACTTTTTTGAACTTTTAATTAACGGATTTTGAAATGGCCAGTATCGAGACAAAAAAAAGGCAGTTTAAAAGTAGCATTGTCATTAGAACTTAGATTATTTACATTTATGTCAGACACAAAAAAAATGTTATGCCCAATCAAGTAATTATGAATGCATAATTCCAAAGCAATTTAAAATTATAGCAACTGAAGACAACAGGCGGACATGTTATATTTGATGTATTCGTGCCAACTTACGCACGCTTAAACACTTACTCTTAAACATTGAACCTTGATAAAATACTGAAGAAATACATCCTAACTACACATTGATACTAAATATATTTGGAAACAAAAGAAATTTTATATTCATTATTTGATGAAGGACTACAAAAAATTTTTTCATTAAAACCTAAGCTATGCAGACTTTTACATATTTACGAGAACTCTTACTAAACAGATTTGATGGTTGACTGGGAAGCCTAAATAGATTATAAAGTATTCAGAAAATGATGGCGGATCTGACGGTTGATTGAATTAAGTAATTACATTGTATTTAATTACTGAGCTAGTTAATTTCCGAAGCCATAGAGTGCCCGCTGCAACAGTGGTAGGGTTTCCGTCGACCTCGCTCATTGACACTTGCAACTTGTCTGCAGTTTTATGATTATTATACAACTACAACACCTACATACGTCTGTTACTTTATATTTACCGCGTTGTCGCAGTTTACAGAATGAAATAATATGAGGTTTTCTTTGTACGTAACTAACAAATAATTCACAGAAATGAAAAGTTTAGTTACCAGAGTCGTTAGCGGTATATCTATATATTGTGAGTTCTATGTCTATCACATTGGACGCCCCAATAGCTTAGTAGTTAGCAGTGACCGTCTAATTGAAACTGAAGATCGCTGGTTCGAATAATACCGCAAGGCGTATATATGACAAATAGTTTCGGTTCGCTAACGCGTCATGGATGTATATAAGATGATCTATCTGTGTAGCTATATGTTATCCTTAGAAATCCTAGTTTCAGATGGAATGACTCACAGCCTAGAATTATACTGCTTGAGGACTCTCGAGAGTGAGAATACATCTGTAACCTCTTTCAATAGAAGTTGTTTGTATACCATAGATTTCAGTAGCCACTTAGCATCAAGTAGGCTGTTAGCTTGTTTATCATACCAATCAAATATAAAAAAGAACATAGTGGCCAACATTCCAGTGAAATGGAAACTTTATCTTTTGCTGTCGTAGTCCAAGGTATGTTTTTTGTTATATACAGCATTTTTTTTATTCCAGACCTCAAAGTATGGCCCAGAAAAGTGAATAACCCACAATTTTAAGATAGATCTTCGTTTAAGTTGCGATATTGGTTTAATGGTTTTATCTTAGTGCTAAGTTATGACATATACTCCATGCAATTTCTATGATTGATAGTCGTGAAGTCGGTAGTAGTCGGGAACATGGCAGTATAAAAGTTTTAAGTTCTTTGGTAATGTGAAAAAAAAACAATACCCTCCAACACGTTATTCGAAGAGAGTTCATACTTTTAATATTATAGTTTAATTAACTTTTGTGTAAACGCAGTGAAACGGCACGATTTTTACGTGTTGTGTCCACGTAAAATCTGCCACTCTCGGAATCCAGTTCGGCTATGTTTAGTTTTGCTTAATGAAAATCCTTAATTTCTGCCTACCCTTATGGGTAGATATGCATGGGTGATCAAATATATTATAGATGATATCGAGAAAAACTGACTACAATCTGCTCAACTGCTTGTAGGTGGACAAATTGACACATATTCGAGTAACAGTACTAAAATAATATATCGAGCATAATAATATGGTTACAATATGTTAGTAAAGTTAGGTGCTCAAACATCCCGCTCAAAGGACCATCTGAATTAAATATACATCTACAAGAAGCTTATTATGAAGATTAATATAACCGTTTGAAATTCAGTAGCAGGTACGTAACAAAGGAGCTGGAGGAGCTATTGATAAAATAGCAAAGGCGTTAAATGCAAATCGTGACATTGGTAATACTGCGTATCTAAGCATAGGTAAGCAGAGATATGTTTTGCATACATTACCAAGCACGAGCCAATATTACATCTGTCTCGTGACGTACACTACACTCGGTACATAATTTCTTCCTCTAAGGAAATATTTACATAACAGTCGTTTATTTTTTGGGTATGCAAATGTCTATCTACGCGTGACTAAAGGACGCAAGCGAGGCACGGACTCGTCGTATTCACTCTCCTGCAAAACAAATTTAATGAACCGTCCCTTAGGTTAACGTTTTGGTAATTTTTGTGAATGTTAGATTGATTGTTGCATTATATTTATACGAATAGTGTTGACTTCTTTACTTTATTTGACGTTTGATAAATAAGATTCTATTGTGTTTTAAAGTTCATAAAAATAGGTAACTTACAGAATTTATACTTATTTTTACTTGGCTATATACTGGGATTCGGAATTTTGATTGACGACGGTTGGGCCAGCTTTATATCGTATAAATTCTATTGAGAAAAATTACAACTTAGGTACTTATTATATCTCAGGAATTTGGTGTGTTTGCTATGCAAATTAAGAATATATTCAAACAGCACGCGTCTTTTTTGAATTATTTAAATAAATTCAAAAGTACTTAATCCCAGGAAGCGATGGTGCTGCAAATGAAAGGTTAGACTTTATAATTGTTACCACATTATATAAACTATGTATTTCTATATATGTATTATACTTTGAAATAGTTTATATAATGTGGTAAGTCGTGTCTTCAATCTACAGCTTGTGCTTGAAAAGTACAAGCCATTGATTACAAAACTTAAAAAATAATATATCTTAAATATCAAATATGTTCTATTAGTTAAACTGTGTCATTTCACACAATATCCTTGTTACACAGATAAGAACAATAGCTTTTCAGAAATGTTCTTCAGGTTGTGACGTGTTTTGAAGCAATGTTTTCACAGTAACATGCCGTCACAATTTAGTTCTCTTCTACACAGGAATAGTTTTAAAGCAGTCTACCATAACTACAATTGCTTATTGTTTATAAAACGTCTGTTAACTGTTAGACAATATAATGATATTCACAATTTATCAATTGTAAACTTTTAATCATTATAAATTACACAAAATATTTATTTAAAACACCACTAAATTTGCTATTGCAGTATTAAATTACAAGAGCCGTAACGGATCGATCGAACGTTTCAAAACAGCACTTATTTGAATATTTTTTCAATCAATAACTGATATATGCAAATACCTGATAAAAGATATTCGTACCGACTCCCTGCGACAATGCCGCGACCGTTATCGCAACAATTTGAAATTTCATCAAAGGTGCACCAGAAAATAATAATTGATCGAATGCTATTGTCACGCATGATACACTGTTGGACCCCTTCGAGTATCGAGAGGTTGAGAGAATCCGTAAATTAACCAACGATAGGTCTAAATTTAATTTTACGATTCGATACCTGCCCTTGTCAGTTCAAAAGTTTCGTAATCAAATTATGCAGCCGATGCCACTATTGTTACCTATATGCATAAATTGAAGGCATCACATTGTGGAGACTGAAGGGTTAGGAATATAAAAAAAGACGTATGGAGAAGGCTATTGATCGTACCGAGTTCGTATGGGAAGAAGGGTTAAAGATGATACTTATCTCATAATTGTTACAAATACAACTTTCTAAGATCAGTCGACCTAAATGAAATTCTAATTTAAGTAAATCTTCTAAACTATTTATGTAAATGATTTCAAACTGCCGGCATTTTATCATTTTAGTTTGCAAGGACCTGTTCCTCGTCGATCTCAAGAAACTGAATCCTCAAAGCGATTGAACCGCCAATCAGACGTCTGAAAATATCACCCTTAGTGAAAACAACGCAAATATTGCGTTACCAAAAGTTCGTTATGAAAAGAAACCGTTACTATTACCAAAAGGGTATGACACAGCGATATAGGGTGATCCAATTTTGGTGAAGTTCCTACTCTGATAATGTTATGGAGCACGGGCGTTGTACGCTAAGCGAGAGAAAAGAAATTTCATGTATATTCGAACATTGATATGTAGATGAGACGACACAGGTAGGGAAGGGTGATATTGAAATTAGAGATACACACATGAAATTCGAGAATATCGATGTGTTAGTGATCGGCTGTACTCAGGGAATGTCACTCGGCTTCAAGACAGGTGGGCTGAATCGAATGCAATAAATAAGTTGGCAATAGCTATACTAAAGAAGTAATTTATAGATAAATTAGTTAAATGTATTATTGCAGCATTATGTACCTCATTACAAGTAACTGTTAATAGTAGATTATACTTTATAAAAAAAATTCAATGATTTATATGTTTCAGTTATATTTTAGCCTTTATCTTAACTTTACTTTATGTTAACATTTTTACATATATTTTACCGTAGTATTTAAACGGCGTTGACTTTGTAGAAGCTTTTCTTGGCTTGAGGGTTAATAAAGGTACTGAATAAAATAGGCAAAAGACGACGCGTGTCAGAAGATACTTTGCATATGAAGAGTCCACGCGCGAATTTGCATACCCACCTCCCATTTAAAATGTACTAGCATCAATGGCGTTTTTATAACACCCTCCATTAGATTTCTTTAACTGGCACGAGGAGCAAATTTATATTTAAATGATAGGAACGTGTCATACGGGATATCTTACCAGTATTTGCATAAGTCCGGCACGAGCTAATATTTTTGCATATGAAGATAGCACTTCTCCGAATGTGTGGTATGCATTAGAGTATTGGATAGGTGTTAGGGTGAATAAAGTATCCACAAATCTTTAACGGTTCGATAGTTAATATATTCCTCTCTTTATGATATTATCTTAAAGAGAGGAATGACATTCTGTTATCCGTTTAATTATATTGCTATTTCATGGAATGCTGGGTGATTAACAAGATAAGAAGTATGTCGGCATTGAAAAAAAAGGAATAATTAAAACTTGTGCCTTTCATATCGAAAATATTAATAAGTGTATTTTTAATGGTAATAAGCATGACGATTTGACTCAAAGATAATTACATGTATTCTCAATGAAATTTTACGATTTTGGCGCGAACCCTGTGTCTTGCTCCAATAATTGAATGTTCTGTTCTTGGTTCGTACCACAAGAAACGCTACTATGCTGGTAAACTTAGTTAATCTTTGAGAGGATGGTTTTCCTCCACAAATATATTATAATAAATATAAAAAAAATGTTTCCGTTTCAAGTTGCCTGACCCGTCAACTCTTTTTAAGCTTTTTATTCATGATATTACAATTAAAAATAAGTTTTTATTGCTATGACATTGCACCAAATCCCGCTTTGCTCCGAGTTCAAAAACTAAAAGAGAGTAAGAAAATTTTCCTTAAGAACCGTAGCAATTTGTCAGTGTTCCATATCGGGTTGAGTTCAGTCAATAATAAAAATTTTCCTACTTTTTCTCTTTTTCGGCTAGTATTAAGCACGCAAAGCTTCGTGAGCTACATTTGTGGAAAGCGAAGATATTGCATATTAAATGTTTACGTATAAGTATTAAAAAATCAAATGATGGCTAAATGAAATTAAAAAAGTACTGGATTTAAAATGGTAAATTTTTATTGGAATGGCGGTGAAATATGAGTTAAAATTCTACCTGATGGTTGCTTTTTAATGTAGCTTTCTATCGATCACTGAAATTACAACAAATTACAATAAGAAAGATACAAAGTGGTGCACTATTTGCTAAATCTTCTTCACTCTTTTTTATAAGCGCTTGTACTTGTTTCGCAATAAATTTTTCTTTTTTCTAGTCACATAGAGTGATTACTTTCTAATTTACAATACATTTTTTATTTCTAATATCATTTCATACTTAAGGTTATTGAACTATACTATATATTTTATAATAACTTCCATTGTGATGAAGTTTCACTAAGTACAATCACTCATACAATCGAAAATTATATTGCAAGTATAAATTATATTTTAGAATTTACCTACCCAAGCGATTATTCTTCAACAAATTTATAGCTAGTAATTCTTTGGATTATGTGTTTAATTTAAGTTCAGAATTGTCTACATGAACAGTCTCAAAGCAGTTTACTGGTGGAAATATTATGTAAGTCTCATTAATTTTGAGGATTGAATATAACTTATTTATCGGATTGGTAGAGTACCACATGCCTAGTTGCCATCAAATTGAGTGACTACAGTATTCAAAAGGATTTGAGAGTTATTTGGACATTAGTCTTATAAGGGAATGTCTTAACTTTTGGCGGCGCGCAATCCATGATATAATGTTAAACTATTCCTACAAGAAATAAGCGCCTCTTTAAGTTGGTGCAACACAATTTTGAGTTTCAGAAACTCCAAATTTTTTAAGTGTCAATTAAACATATGTTTAGTGCAAACGGGCATTAGCAAATGTAAAAAATATAACTTTGCAATGACGTATTAAACGGAATTTTCCAATGTTTATAGCATATACAACAAGGCCGTTGTCTATTCTAGCAAGAATTAATCAAATCAACTAACCCCAACCCACTACTTTCCGATATAATTAACGCATACTAGTATGCGTGCTGGACAATACGTGAATGATCTTTGCATGTGTGCGATAATGAACGATTATAGGAGACCTAAGTTTGTTTGAGACTGGTATTATCTTTTTTTCTTGTGATGCCAATTAAGACCTTTTAGCGTTACGTTAAGGTCGATAATTTGAATGTTAAAGGGGTTCATAATACTTTACGACATAAATTGTGTAGACGTGAGTTGTTGTTTCTTGGTGTGGGTTGATGAGTCACATTTTTTTTTGTTTTGTGGGTAAGGCGTTAGGGTGTCTGTGTAGGGTGGTGGTACCCCTTGCTAGGCGCAACCCTATCTTAACATAAGTAAAGTACCGTCCGTCTCTTCACAAGTCTATTAAGTATAAGGTATGTATCTTATTAGAAATTTAGCGAGTTCGATTAATAATTAGACACATTAACTGGAGGGATCAATAATAGTTTATATTCAATTATCGTGGTTAATGAATGCCCAAGTGTAATGAAATAAATATCATATATACGAGTAGTACGTTTTGCTAGCTAACAAACAATGCTTTGAAAAACATTGACATATGACAGACTGATATTGCTAAAGTTTATTCGCCAGTGTTGCCAAAAATTCAAATCTAACACAAGGGACGTATCAATAGACTGAGAGTGCCCGCACTGCACTCAATATTCTGCCTTCCGATTGCAGTTAATACGACTAAACTTGCCATGAATTATTTGGCTGAATTTGGTAGAGCTTTCTAGATGAAGCAGCGATTGATTTGAAATATCTGGTGCTAGTGATAGTGAAGATAGATCTATTAAAGAAATGTATTAGAATATACAGGCATGAATCACAAAATACAAGAACGAATTAAATTTTAACGCGGCTCGTAACTGTCGAAACTTTGCCATGTTCAAATGAATAATTATGGAAAATTATAACCGTCCCTTTGTAGACGCCATTAGAGTGTCAAGCGAGGTGTTCGCGGTTGTTACCCAGTTAGCCCCTATAATTAAAGACCGACGACGGACGTATCGACTAAACAATCAATAGCCAACTGATCTATAGAAAAGAACACAAAAGCTCAAGTAGATAATAATCCAAGCCCCGTAACCCTCCGCACGTTGCCCTCATTAATAATACCCCCTCCCTTCCCCTCTTTTTCACTAATTATGTGTGTTGCAAATGCACGCCAACACTATCATACGTGTACGTGAATTCCGTTTTCACACACACATGCAACTGTTAATGGGTAGTGATGGCCCGCATTAAAAGTATTAAAGGAAAAAAAATAAAATCAATAATATCGAAGTTATAGGGAGCTAGATATAGTTATTTTCTTTGTTTCGTGAGGGAACCGATCGCGTGCCTTTCGGCTGTTGTGATTGTTGAAATGTTAATCGGTGTTGGAAGTTCGGGAGATTTTATTAAGGAAGACTTTAATTTCTACGAATTTAAGTCAAATATTCGAGTCGGAAATTTAGATTAGTGAGAAACGTTGTAGTGACAAGTGGGTTAAGGTGAGCAAAAGGTGTTTGCGCCTCGTTTGTATAATTTTAATTTAAAGACAAACAAAGAAATTCTGTACATACTTTTGACAATGCTTTAGTAATAGTGGAAATATACCTATTGCTATGTCGGAGATATCGCAGTATGACAAATTGAAATGTAATAAATAATATTAACTTCTGCCAAGTATGACGTTAAAGTTGTTGTTTTGTATTCCTATATTTAAGTGTTTTGGGTTTAAGATATCAACTAGAGGTTACAATTAGATGTATGCAGAACTATGCACGCTCATTCTAGTCGATAGAATTGGAACAGACATGTTTTGATGTAATGATCATAATTACCATCACAGAACATAAAAGTACCCAAAAACCAAACACGTATCTATATATTACATATGTAATATTCGTAGAAAATATTAGCCTTGGATGGTTTGAGTTTGTACTCAAAAATTTTAAGTACTCTATCTATTCATATAAGAATGATAACATAATCGTAATGCCAGACTAAAAACATAACAAACAGGCAATCTTAAGTATTGAACAATCAGAAAAATTGTTTTACCACGTAACACAGAGTACAAATAAGTATTATGAGAGCAATTTATTGAAGCGAGAGACTCCTAGTGTGCATCGACTCGCGTGCGTTATACGCATGTGTGGGTGCCCGCTTGGGCAAGGTCAGGGCAGCGTTCTATCTGATCAATGGTCAACCTGATTCTCGAGTCGGTCACCTTAATCTTTTCGTGTTTTCTAACGATAATATGTCTAACTGTCAAAAATTGAAGCATTTAGTTAATTTTTTTTGTCAAAACTTCGCAAGGAATTCCGCCTTTGAGGTTTTGTTAGAGAGGAGTTCTGCTTCAAATGTTTATATCTATAGTTTTGATTAGAATACTGATATTTGATTAAATTATGTTGATTAATACGTGCTATATTTTTCAAAAGTGAGACGCAAATCAAATTTAATTTGTTTTCGTTTTGGTTAGAATTATTCCATGATTATTATATATTCCTAAAAATAAAAACTTACAGCTTTCGTCGGGTTATAAAATTTCTACGAAATAATTTCACAACGTTTCTGCACCGCATTTCAATATTTGAAGCATTTTGCATTTAAATGCTTTATTGGAGTTTATTGCAGCCATGCGCTGTAACTCGCCGACTCACGGGACGTGAAAAAACGTCAAGCGGCCGCGTCCTAATAGGAACTGTGTAATTAATCACTTGATTAATCAGTGTGACGAATAAAAGCTCTGTAATGAACCGTTTCCTTCAATCGATCGCCGTGACGTCAACAACAATTACATGCACAGTCACTGTGCAGTAACAGTTTTTAATTTTATCAATTGCATGCGTTTGATTAAATCAACACAGATTTAAAATTATCGGTTAAATAATACTGTATTAAAATGAAAAAAGTACTTAATTTCTCTCATGCATACTTAATTATTCTTAGAGGTAAGAAATAAAGTATAATGGTGTAAAATACTTTCATACATATCAACGTATAAGCCGTAGACAGATTGTAAGCCCAGAAATACAAAAAATATTTTATAATGTATTGAAAATATAAACCTTTTCTGAGTAAGTATTATAGATTATTGTACTTATTTAATTCACAAACATTTTTGGACAGTCCAAGGCGATAAAAATGTCTTGTTTTGAAAGAAAATCGATAAAGTTTTTCTCTGTTAACATGGCGTGGGATAGGGTGATGCCTGTTTCTCGTAGGGTAGAAAAAAGTGAAAAGCAATCAGTGTGGCGTAATTAGTGCGTTGTAAGTATGGGGCGCGTTGTCATGGTAACGGCGTCGGTGTCGATACCCGCTGCTTACCCGGCGCGTTAATTTCCAACGGAATTAATCGAATCAAGCAAACGCTCGATATCGATTTGCTGGATTGAAATAAAGTTTGCCCGTCTCTATTCACACATGCGATGTTTGCAAGGCGTTGGAGCTTTAACGGACTTAGAATCTAGGTTAAAAATCAAGTCAAGTATTTATAGAGGTGAGCGAAGGTGAATGCAAGTAACTAAATACCATGTATAGTACGATAAGGGGAAATAATACTAACGTACTCCGAGATTACAATTAAGTATTTATTGAATATGAGTGAAATAGTAAATTTTCTTAGTGGAATGAAGTGATTTTTTTGAATTCTCTGATGAATTCAAACCGCGGTAGATGTGTCGTCTGTATGCACGATAGTATAGTAATAGTACGCAAGTAGCTTGACACTGCTGGAATTGTTAATTAAAAGTTTAAATGCTAATTTACCACATGCTCGACGGTGATGGAAAAAAATGTCCCGTATAAGTAATGGAAATTATTTGCAACGATATTTGGTGTTTTCGTCGTATATTCCGACTTATTTATTAGCTCTGGTAATTTTTTTTGTTGTGGCCAGCCAACGTGGGGCCATTAATTCATACATCTTTTGGAATTTTGTATCGTGTCTTTCAATTGAAACTCAGTATTTTTTAAATTTATTTAATGAAGTAAAATACACGAGTACTTTATTTTTATTTATTTGAATTGTGAAAATTCTCAATTAGATTTATTACCAA
The DNA here is from genome assembly GCA_029286595.1 of Bhutanitis thaidina. NCBI lineage: Eukaryota > Metazoa > Arthropoda > Insecta > Lepidoptera > Papilionidae > Bhutanitis > Bhutanitis thaidina. Next base: position 6,929,056 of record JAGSMS010000010.1, read on the forward strand.
ATTTTTGGCCACAAAATTAGATGGGATTCAACATTTTATTTATTTAATGGTTCTGTTAGTCATTTGTTGTGGCTAGCCAACGTAGGGCTATTAATTCATTCTACTTTTGAAATTATCTATCAGATATTTTGATGGCAACTTAGTTAGATTAATTTAATTTAATAAAATAAATTTAAAAAGTCCCTTAACTCTGATAATTAGATCTATTACCTATTATTTGGTATTAAAGTTCTTTAAGGTGTACCTAGTAGTTCTAGTAGTTTAGGAATTTATTGTAAAGTTATCTTTTACCAATACAATTAATAAGAACTTTATCTTAATACTATTGTAGATATTATGATGGTGCTGGCAACTTTTTATACTCGTATATTACAAAAATTTAACGAAATAGTCTTGATTTAAACTTTAGGAGGTATCATGTAATTATTTTTATATTCTTCAAGCTATTGTGTTATGCCTAACCAGAAATTATAGCGACCATCTTTTTAACCACCTACTGTATTCAAAATTCGATAATTTATCGCCGAAATAATATAATTACGGTCGACTGACGGGACGGATTGGCTGAGACCGGAAACTCCAAATTACCGGAGAAATTAAAGCGGAAACATTTGGCCACCGTCGCTAGCAAGATGGTGCGCCGACGGTTATTGTGACCGTTCGATTTTTAAATAATAATTGCTGTCGCCTTTAATTGTTTGTTTTATCTATTATTATCGATCATAGATGGAACTGCGTGTTAGTGCGGTAATGTTTTTACTTTAATTTTCACCAATATTGTTTTAATAAGCAAAAAATGTGACAAATAATAAAATATTTTGTAATTACTCTATTTATTAAATGCATTTGTTTCCCAATTAGACAGCAAATCTGATTTGTCTGTCTAGACAAATAAAGGCGAAGTTTAAAGCGACGGGCATCCCTTGAATAACATCTGCTAATCGGAAAGGACATACGGAACGAGCAATGGAATTAGGCATCGCGTGCATCCAATCCAATAGTCTGAGTGAATCCAAACTTTTTAATTTTCGCAAACTATTACCAAAAGCTGCTCTTGCACTGCTGTTTATTTTTTATTTCAGTCCACTTTTAAATTAAAATTGCTTGCTTTGTATAATAAATTATCGTTTTATTTTTCCGTTATTTTGGTTTAATACGTCTCCTTTTGTGTTTATTTAAGCACCAATTAAATTTATATATTTTTTCGTTTCAGTATTTGGGCTTAGAATAATAACGCCTAGAAGCGGTGCCCACGCACATCAGTTGTGGTAAGGCAAGCAAAACTAAGCCATATTGGCTTTGTTTACTGGACAACCAGTGTTCAAGTCGAATATTTATTGCCTCCCAGAATTTTGATTAAAAATAATGATTAGTGCTATAAATTGGTAACATTGTACGTCGAAAACCTTAAAAAATATTATAACACAATAACATGCAATTACTGCGTTTTAACTTATATTTCTATGTAAAACATTCACCACAACTCAAAATTTATTTCTTTACAATGACAGACGCCATAATCTGAAAATGTTGGCAGCTATGGAAAATACTTTTTGTTTAAATTTTGTTATTTTTTATCTTTCTTTATCATTTACAAAAAAAATAGTGGTCTGAACCTGCTATTGTTACACCTGCATTTTGTAATTAGATTTAATAAGGTAGATAATATTTAGGAAATAAAACGCATATTTTTAAGTATATATTTGTTAACTTTTTAAAAGCAAAAAAACCCTTGTTGATTTCCTTAGGAATCAATGGCAACCTAGTGGCTTAGTGGTTAGCGTATTTGACTGTTGATACGTGGGTTCTGGGTTAGAATCCCAGTCAAAATTAATATTTGTGCAAAAAACACAAATTATTAGTTTTCTGGTCTGGCCGGAATGTATTGTAATGTGGGTCGGGGACCTGCAGGTATCCTGTTCGATATTAATCGGAAATCGTCGCCGCGTTCAAAAATAGCAAGAAGTACATCATCGTCATCAACCATTTATAAATCAATAAGACTAAATAGTAAGGACTCCATTTAGCAGCTAACTTAAAGATACCAAAAAGGGTTCTTAATATTTTCATGTAAAAGAAAAGATCAAGTTCCATAATTTTGTTGATTTGATTTTTGCAAACTGTAAATAATATCAAAACAGTCTATTCATGTGTATCCAAGTTTTGAGGAATGCTTGTTAAACTGATCAATGTCAAACAAACTTCTACATACACTCATTACGTGCAAACATTACTAATAAATGGTAACTTCTTCATGAGATTAAAAAGGTTACACTTTCTCAATTTTAGGGAAAATACAATTCCACTAGCCACATTATTTGGCGTGTTGAAGAGCGTAGATACACGTTCCTAAAGCCTACATCAATTGTTTCATTGTCTCACTTTGGACAGAGCGGTTGATATGAAACTATCCTTCTAGGGTTTTCGATATGTACACACAAGCGTCTTCATTCATACAGCTTACTTAGTGTCTGCACACAAACACACGCACATAACTCAAATCTATAATCTCTGACGAGGAGGCAGAGGTGCCATCTCCCACCTATATTGATAGGTGGAAGTTGGATGCCATTGTTGCAATGGAGGGAGGGCATTGTTTATGTGTTGAGTTGATTGGAGATTCCGTGACCTCTCATCAGTGCTGATGGCGACCACCGTGGGGTTTCAGTCGGCTTGAATTGCCTATGGCTCTCTTATAAAATTTATTTGCTTTAATAACCACGCATGGTAAGCGAGATCTGATTTATTTTCTACTAAAATTCTAGCGTTTGCATTCATCGTATTTTTAGTAGTTACTTCTGCAACTTGTTAGAGAAACATGCTCCGTTTTCAATTTCAAGTAGCATGCATACTCTAAACTTCCAAGCTTTTAACATTCTGTTTTTAGGGTTCTGTACGGAGCTTTCTTGCTAAGCCTTCGCCGTCTGTCCGTCTGTCTGTCAGTCTCTTTTGAACCGTAATAAGCAGCTGGTTTATAATTTTCAGAGATCATGAGTTAATATGGCACATATCCATACAAATAAAAAACAAAACTTAAAATTTAGGGTCTCCAATACAAGAAACTTCGTTTTTAGTTTTTGATCTATAATAAAAGCGTTAAACATAGTGTGATTACAGTGCAAACTCTAAAGTAAAACTCGAACAGAATGAAAGAAAACACGTTATTTTTGGAAATACGTAGCATATATATGTATTTTTAAATATCAGACACACAAACGTCATTCAGTCCCAAACTAGAATTCCCAGTGCCTTGATAATTGAATGGTGATTAGACTGATATACATATACCTACGACTACATAGGTAAACAAAGAAATGAACATATTCATCATACAAATAACTGCACCTAGCAGGATTCGAAACTGAACTCCGCAGCTTCGAAGGCAGGGTCACTACCTACGAGGCTATTGGGCCGTCAATATAACAAACGCATTAATTATCCATCTATACATAAGAATCAAATAAATGTTATGGTATTTATAAATTCTTCTATGTTTCTACATGTTAAAATAACTAAATGCGTATTTAATTCAATTGCTTAAATTGTTTGTGTTTTTGTCGTGTTGTCTGTTTCTTCATCAGCTCGTTTAATCATTAATATAATACAGCGACATCTTTCGGCAATTATTTAAAGCTGTATTATCTGTGTGACGGAATAGACTCCTCTGGCTAGCGTGGATTATGTAAACAAAATTATGTACCCTTTACTTTTTAAACGGCCTAAGTTCACCGCTGGACATAGATATTTCCCAAAAACCATCAATACAATCGGTTTTTTGAAACCTTGAAAAACTTTCCATGAAACAGTAATAGTAATGTTTGTGCCAGTACTTGGTACTTTTACTTTATCACTAGTTGGTGGGATTTGGGTTCAGATTGATGTTTTGGTGTAATTTTTCTTCATCAATTAATCGCCAAGCTTCGTTTGTCTGTCAGCTAGGTATCAATTGCACGTGAGTTTCATATTTAGGGTAAAAGTTGGGGCCTATGTTGATAGACTTATTGATGAGTGATAAAATAAGGGCTAGGAGGGCGCATAAAAGGACGCTTACGCAGAGACACATGGTGAGCTGCAATGATTATGAAGTAATAAGTACTTGTATTGTTGAACACTCCAAGGATTCCATAAAATTGTATGATTCTTAAGGGTCTTAAAGGTCATAAACTAGTTTAGTCATCAATAAATATCAAGTATTCCACAATTTGTCATCAATTAAAATGAAGTTTATGAATTATTGTATGAAATATGTTAAAGTTTAAGTGATTGATAGTGACATTAATACTTACGAGTAAAACATAGCAGTTTTTAGAAAAAAAGATGAAGTAACGTGGATAAATTGAAAACATTGTATACCACAAGCCACGAACTTTTTTTAAAAACTAATATAAATCCCTAAAAATCGACTATGCCGTATTAAATTAACAACCTACGAATGTTCCACTGTTGGGAACATATTTATTTTTAGTTAACACATCACATTCTTTAGGTAATATCTGAAAATCAGAGTTTTGCTCCTAGGAAAAGGAACACGCCTTTTTGTGCCACTGCAGAACACATTATTTATTTTTATATTCTAAAGTGTATTTCAGGAGTAAATTTTAGTATTCAATAGTAACCAAATTAACAGTTTATTTTATATCCATCTTCTATGGAATTTTAAACGTCCTGCTCCTGAACTTGCATGGTGATTGTAATATTGACTCATCAGACAGTTAAAATGTAATTATGTTTAATTACATGGTAATGATGCGCATAAGACATATAAACATAGATATACTAGGTTGTAGGCTCCTTCTCTACTCGCCTGGGCAGGCACCACCCTAGTACCCATTTCTACCGCCAAACAGCAGTGTAACAACCGTTGGGTTCCGAAAGGTATAGAGAGCCAGTATAATTACAGGCTGAGAGGTATTCCATCTTAGTCCTCAGAGATGAAAACCCGTATGTAACCTACTTCGATCGAAGTTGTTTGCTGATGTCTATGGGCTGCAGTAGTCACTTACCGTCAGGTGAACTGTTAGTTCGTTTTTACCCCAATCCAATAAAAAAAAGTTTATGTAGTAAAATGTAACTTACCTTTACATAAGGAGCCCTGGGACATCTTATGTAAGCCATGCGATGTCTATACTTCCTCTTTCACTATCATATAAAATGTTCGTATAGAAGCACTATCTAACACAGTATTTCACCCCGCAAAAGTCATTAAAATAAAGATTAGGTGACAACTCCCGGAGCTATTAATTAAAATCAAACAAACACCAAGTCGATGTTACAACCTGGTGTAACAAATGAAAATAAATTATTAAAGTATTCGATAGTTATAGAAACGATCAGGATCGATGGTAAAGATCTCTTCAAATGAAATATAGAATCAAGGTAAACCGGCATTCCAATGCTGGCACGACATGGGCGCGCGGTGGTTGTGTTAATAAATCATATAAAAATAAATCACTCATGAGGTTATAATGTGAAATACTTTCTCTAAACAAAAGGGCATTGTGTATGCAAAAATGCATTCCGCCGTGAACACTTTTCGTCGCCTGCGTCCCTCCTTCAACTTTTATTATTTTATTCGAGAGAATATTTTTACGGGCATTCGATTTATCGATAACTCTTACGTATGAAAGCGTCGTGTTGGATGATCACGATTGTTGTTTTATGTCTGCTTTACAAAAATATGTAATGGTATTCCGCATTATTGACGTATTATTATTTTTTTTAGGCATGTGCTCCTCTGTAATTGTTTTAAATAAATAAGAATGTTTTTCTTAAACACTTCACAGTAGTGCCTTATTACTTTGTTAAATAGCATAAGCTATACAATATGGTAACATCTTACATGTTACGACAATTACATGATGAAAAGTATTATATTCTTGAAATTAAGTTTTTTAATTTTTCATTAATTACATAAACGTTATAGGATATTATAGCAAAAATCGTCGATGTAACGAATAGTATTATATATAGTATTGATAAATTGCATGTTACCATATAAACAACAAGTGGTATTACGTTATAATATAAGCAACTGTTTTTTTAGAACATAAAAAACCGTAAATACGTATTCGTCTTTAAGACATAAAGATAAGAAGCAAAAAGTAAATTTAGAGAAATAACATAAAGGTTAAAGGTATAAACGAAGTTGCCCGTTTGATTATTTTTAACTTTGAATTGTTCTGATCATTAAGATTTTGTATTTTTGCTTGATATATTGCATATCATTTGAGAGCTAATTAAAACGGACCCTTTAGATCTTTGAAGAGGTATCTTCGAAGTCGCTAACCTGTAAATTTAATTTACGACACATCGTCGGTCATTCGCACATAAACTTTCTAATTTGCAGTCCAAGGAGCCGACTGTAGTGAAGTATAAATTGGTGCAACAATAAAAACAACACATTGGGAAAAAGCATAAAAAGATATTGCCAATTGTCAATGTTCAATTTTGCTCTGACCACACCCGAAAATTTGGTTGATACCCGGTCTTTAATGTCTGTCAAAGGAGCAATTAAACGTGTTTGATGTTGCCATAAAGTAAACTTATTTTTTCATCGGTATTTGTAATTTAAGTTATTATACTTTAGTCTTCATATTGTATATGTATTATTTCACTAGTTTAATTTTTGTGGTACTTAATTTAACATTCGGTTTAAAACTTTTAATGCTTCTCAATTGTTTTTAGACTAAGACAGTGTAAGAGTCAGAATGAATTTTGCTAACAATCTTAAAGCAATTTTACAATAACCAAATTTAAAATCCCATGCATATTCATCAGAATATAAATTTTAAAATATGTGGAAATAAAAAACATTTTTATTTACCTTGAGATATGTACACAAATTTAACAAAGCCTGTCCGTGATCCAGTTAACGTGGAAACTAGAGAGTTTTATTACTTTTTTACAACGGTCGTTGGTGTTATTTACGGCTATGACTTTTGCGAAGGGGTGTGCTATAATTATTAGCAATTACCATTTTAGTAGACACATTTTTTTGCAACGAAACGTTCTAAATTCAAACAACCTTATTATTTTTTATTGTCTATCACTGGGATCTAATTTTCGCACATTTGATTAATAAGATCCCTGTTTGATATTACACAACAAAGCAATTCAAACGATATATTTACTTCGGTGTGCACTAATCGGAAATAAAATATTCACACGCGAAGTCTTGGAAATTGCGATTTAACCCGTCAGAGTCGAGTAATTTATTTTTAAAGCTCGTAAAATCTCACTCTTAAAGCAATAAAAGTAACATTTTAGCAAAGTTACCAACACGGCCCACGGTTACGGCGTTCGTTAAGTATGGTTCTTTCCATTCAGAAATCACTGCCTAACATTGTCGCACTGACATCTGACGTCAGATTTGAATGCGGCGCTGATTTTAACCGGCTACGTCATATTAAACTTATAAAAATATTACGTACAGTGCAGCTAATTTATTTCAAAACAAACACTCGGCAAGGAACAGATGCATCTGTGCGTGTCACACTCGAATGTATTTCACATAACAACCTCGCGCTAACGACATAGAGCAGAGCAAAAACTTAGGGAGGCGAGATGAGAAAAGTTACTTCAAGAATATACGGAAGTTAATTAGGAACGAAACGAAAAACAACCGTAACTGGTGGCGAAGTTTGCCGTTCTAGCGCGGCCAATGGTACAGGGTACACACACAATCGCACCCTCCACCGCTGTTAGGCATTTGCATACCGCCCGCCCAGGCGCGCGCCGCCGCCCAGCCTGAGCGACAGGGATGGAATTACATTGACGCCTTTGACCTCGAATTACATTTTAAAAATTGGAATATTTTGAAACTGTCCAACATTCAAAATCATTTCTAGATTCTGAATTTGAAATGTGCGCATAAGTTAGCCACTAGTTTGAATGTTATTGATGTACGCAAATTAGAGTGCGCGGCGCAACGACAAGGATGAAAGTAAATTTATCGCTGTCGTCGCGGAAGCGACACAGCCGCGATAAGTTTCAGAGACAATTCCCGCGGAGAGCGCATGAATGGGCTTAGATGTGACCGTAATGAGGATGTGCTTGTGATTGATTGCGACGCGCGTGATCCAAATAAAATTTTGGTTTCCAGCTTAATTCTGTTACTGTTATTGTTGAATGAAAAAAGGCTTGCCATGATCAGTGCTTGAATGTATAATTTTGTTGTTTGTACAAAGTAACTCTTTTTTTTTTGTGTATGGTAAATGTACGTTTTAGTTCCTTACTTGATAAATGATAAATAACATGAAACGTTTAAGATAAAAGATTAAGTAAAGAAATAACGTAAAGACCCCAAAGTGCAACACTTTGGGGTCTTTACCTTATTTCTTAACGCTTTACAAATTAACACATGAAATTTTTTTCCAAATTCATCCAAATCAAAATCTTAATCCATATTTATGACCAATTTTTTTTAAATAAATATAAAATGTTTGATGTAACAATTTTAACAATCGGTTTATTCACAGTCAAAACGATTAAGGTTGTGTTAAGATGAAATGTATTATAGAGAGCGGTGAGTATGTTCCGTCCTAATGAAAACACATAACAGACAAGAACATTGTAATTACGAGGAGTACAAGATTTATTACGCGACTATAGGAAACTAACCACACGTGACCGACGGCACTATACAAAAGAAATTACAAGAAAAAAAATCTAAAACTAAAACAATATCTTACTTATAAAGTAATTAACCCCAATTTCCCTAGAAGTGTCTTTCACTTGAGACCTTCTTATACTTAGCTGGGTTTGTGCATATGCATTCTAGGCATTCATGTGTGTGAGCGCCGCGAAACCGGAACATGTAGTAGTTAATTTTTGCGCAAAGCTGGTGCGAGTGAGATATCCGCTCATTTACAAATAGTTTGTTCAAGTGTAAAGGAGACGGCGACACTGGGGGTTAATTAATGAACGTAGAAGCTTGCGCTCTTTATTGCTTTCGTGGCTGGACGCTAAGACGTCGACAGTTAAGGAGTTTTCCTTCGAGAAAATTGTGGCGCCGAGAGACAATGTTTGCTTTTTACGAATTTATTATAACTAATTAATTGAATTGCCGAGATATAGCCAGTTACGGCCATTGAATGCGCTTATTATTAAAACCAATGTTTGATAACGTTCTGTTCCTATCGTCTTTTATTTCATATTCTCCTAAACCTCATCGAAAATATACATTAAAGAGCTTTTAAGTATTGAAAGTTTCATGAATTTTAGTCTAGTCTAGTCATTTAGGTATGTTATGGATTCCATTGCATTCCATCCCTTAACTAAAATATGAGATTCTGTATAGAATTATTGTATTAGTTCATAATGCCTAATGATTTGGGGATCTGCCTTCGAATCAGGAGACTCAAGTTCGATTCCCTATGTGGGGGCACGTAAGCTCATACCACTGAGGTTTTTTTTTTAATTTATGTACGGTTTTAATCGTTGTCTTGGACACTAAAACGGCGACAAGGTTATACCTTACACGTTGTTTCAAATTAGCGCTGATGAAAAGGGGGATAAAGGGCCAAAAATAAACCTCAAACCACCCCAGTGTTGGGTATACGGTCGCTTTAAAATAAAGTAAAAATACTTTAACTGTATTTGCTAAGTGAATGTGATTTCTAGACCTATTTGCTTCAACATGGAAAACATCTACAAATGTAGGTTCAAATAACCACAGAGTAAAATAAGAAGGAATATAACAATAAATAGCATACACTTAACGTGTTGAATGTTTTCCTAATTTCGCCCCGCTGTGTTCGAGCGTCGTGGTTAAGAAATTAAGAAAGTGCCGCGTCGTCTGCGAGCCACTTAAGGCCTCTGTAGACAGTATTGTCTCTGTTGATGGTTTTCGTCCCAATGAAACCTTGTGGTTTGTAATGAGAATAATAACATCCTCTACTGAAATGTTTTTGCGGAACGGTACTTTGTTTAAGCTGAATGTATCATTGTCTGTTGTAATTTTAATGTTTAACTACATTAATTTCGATATAGTCATACATTAAATTTGTCACAACTGTTGGGCAATAGAAAGTTATCAGGTTATACGTTTACTTTCCCATTATTCCGCAGGATAGTACTTTATACTCTTAGAGAGCAACGTAGCATTATCCTTTAAGCTGTTCCATTTTTGTTTGGCAGATTTCACAATTGAATTTTTTTTTAATTTTTCTTATACAATCTGAAGGTTGATTTCCACTCAATGCCGACCATGTGGCGAATTATACCTTTCTAGCACCGAGGATCCATCATCCATCATTATCTTAGGTATTCCGCGTACTATGAATACTGAGGCAAGCTCCTAGCTTACAAGTTGTTGTTGTAAAACTCAATCAAAAGCAGCTGTATCGTTTAGGAGCAGATTTCTGTTTTGTGTTATCACAATAACTTTCTGTCTTTTTTATCAGTCTCTGAAAATATACTGCTGGGCTTGACTGGAGAGAAAAACTTTAAAGTTACATAGCATAATAAAAAAGTTAGCTATTAAAGTTTAACGACGCGCGGCGACAAGGCTTGCCACCCCGTCAAGTTCATGTTCATGATCTATCTCGCGGGAAGGCAAAAAGTGTTGTGTGAAATATGTTTTATCATTTCTTAGACATGCTGATTTCTTCACGATGTTTTCTTACTCTACTGAGCTCATGGTAAATTTAGCACTTAAAATTTCAATAAACAATTTCATAGGTGCCGGCGCCGGATTTCAACCCTGGTCACTCTCATAATCCGGAATCGAAGCGAGTGCCCTGATCACTAAACTATCATGTAACTATCGTACTACAAATAATCAAGCTTCACACTTTTACTAAATTTCATAAAAATCTTTGTTTAGAAATTAAGTTTCTGACTTAAGTTGTGTATAGAATAATTTACCGCAATTCGCCTCTAATTCTACTAAGCTACGAACGTTCAAGATGAAATAGTCTATTCGAGAATGTATGAAACTTAACGTTTACTGTGACAATTCGTTTCACTCAAATCACTAGTGCACGGTTATGAATATGGTGTGGTATTTAAACAGTTATGCAATTCTCCTAAACTTGTATGAAAAAAAAGTTATTCCGATGTAATAATTACGTAAGTAAACGCATATACGATATGTTAGAAATAATTTATCTTCTCACATAACACAACTTTAAACTATGCTACTTATGTGTATCGAACATATAAGTAACATAGTTTATAGTTGTGCATTATTTCATTCTAAGATAAACTCCATGGTCATATTTTAGTGGAATGCAATTATAACCGGTCGGGGGTGTCGCTCGACATCTAATAGGGGAGAGCACACACTGTCACCGTACATGTCTACATTCAAATATTTGTATAGTATACGAACATGTGACGTATTAAGGGCTATCACTATACGAAACATATTTTTTTTGCAACGTAATTATGTATCGGTATTAAACATTCCATATTTAAAAATGATGCCTTTAATTTCATATCTAAATATACATTATTTTATAGTATTCTCGGTTTTGACAGGGAATTCGCCCGTGCTGTATATTTTCTCACGACTTCGATACAATACATATTTTCAGGGCTGAAGGTACCTCTATAGTAAATGTCATAAAAATTGAAACTGCGGTTTAGTGAAAACGTAACAGAGAGACAGATTTCGCTTTTGTAATATTTGGATGGAGTGTATATGTGTATAAATGGATAGTATGGATAGGCTTTAGCTACATACAATGAAAAATTCAAATATTTTTTGCAAGAATAAACATAAAATAAAATCCTAATTATCTATATTATTCGATAATCGTTTTAAAATTACCCAAAACAAATCAGCATACGCATTTATAAAAGTCACACTTTATTCCTTTGGCCAGACTTTGTTCTACTCGTATACTTAACTATTGTACTAAAAATTTAGGGCACATTTAACATTGAAATACTTTTTTAATTAAAAAAAAACGTACGTTTAGTGTAAGTTTGTTTAAAGAATCGTATAAATCAGTATACAATAAAACGTTCATGTACAAATTAGTACGGATTAGGAGAAATACGCCATTGCTAACAGTATAGTTTGTTTGAAGGTAAATTGGCAGCCCTATTGTGTACTCTGGCACATGTAACCGGACGTCACCCTAAGGATTAGCGGCGTGGCTATGGGATTACCACATTGGCCGCAAATGAAGAATTACTGATTACCTTTATTTACTTACAGCTATAAAAGGTTGGCTTGTATTCTATGCAAAGAAACGAAAAACATCTAGAGTTTCAATCAATAGAATATGTTAATTACTATTATGAAAAATAGAATGGGTAGCGCCGATCGGACAAAAGCAAAGTTAAGCTTTTGTAGAAAGTGCTTGTTGTAATTTTACATTAGAGGCAAACTAATAAAATAAATAAAATACTGTCAGTCATGTTTTTCTGACAAATATAACGTCACGTTCTATACGCTGTCAAGTTCTATAACAATATAAGTTGCAATACTTACTCATTCAGTAACAAATCCAAACAAAATCTTTCTTTGCGACACTTAGCGTAGCAAATTAATTTTACATATTCAAGTTCATAACACGCGTTACTCAGCCCGCACGTCGTAAATAACGTCCGAATAAATTCCGAACTGTAACTTGTGAACTTTTGTTTACGTTTCAGATGCGAAACGTCCTAAGTATCCGAGTTTTGACAGATGATCATAAAGAACGAACACAGGCGCAGTCACATTTACATACGCGTTCCAAACCCTTACACTGTAAGGACGGAACGTACATTCGCGGGAGAAGCGTTCCGATACTTTGAGTATTATTTTCTTATGATTTGGTTAGTTTTGCGTTCCGTTTTCAGCTCGTTTTTCGTGTGTCCGTCACACAGTTTGCGTTAGCACTGACCACAGCTTAGGGCGCCGGCCACGCGGCGGAGTGTGCGTGTGTGAAGCTTTCTGCACGCGATCTCTTCGAGCTTAAACGAGTGGGGAGTGCGTTGGTGTGCGTATGAACTTTACATGTGGAAGTAGAAGGCTAGACTCATTGACTGCGGCCCTTATTGTATGAATGTGGAAAAATTATAGCATCGTGCAATGTTTTGCCTGAAACGCCAATGCGCATTGTTTATGGTTGCGATGCTCTGGCCGAGCACTTAAGTTTCCAAATTGTCGCTAGACATTAAGGTCTACTCGCTTTGTCTCGCCAACCATTATATCTTACGAAGTACTATAATTAAAATCACAATCACTTCCTGAACGACGAAATATTCAGTGAAATATAATCTAGTTCTGTATAATTTTAGACATTTTTTGATAAAAAATTAAGACAATTTCAAAATTATTGAAATTGCTTTATAAATGTCGATTATATGATCGTATGTAAAAAAATAATGGAATAAACGAAATCACCATAGGATTTACGTTTGCTTTAAAAATGACGCATACTGCTAAATGTATACAATGAAGATAGCGATACAGAGAAGCAAAAAGTTACATTGTTAATCTAAACAATTACGTACCTTCTCCGCAAACAGAGCAGCATAAATACATATATCATGCGCAGTCAAAACTTGGTTCTTGCATTCTCAAAGTTAAAATTGCACATTTATCACCGACGGCCATGCGCGGGATGGTCCATTAAGAGATTTTTCTGAATCATAAATCTCACTTCGCTTCATCTCTCTTCGATACAGATATGAAGTAAATACGCGCATCCAAGAAATGTCATACGAACTTTTCTAGAGGAAATCGAAAAAAAATTCTTTCAAATTTAACGAACTCTTAGTTGATCTGATGGATTATTTTGCATCATCTATTTCATAAGTTAACATTTTCTAATAGGCTCTTAAAAACTCTAATGTCTATTGTTGATGTTATCGTTAACTAGATATGTAAATCTATATAAATAAGTTATTTAAAAGCTGTAATAATAGAATAAAATATAATAGTCAATATCATTAATAGGTTCTTATTAAATATTTCGGATATTATCTTTTAATTAAAACATTGTAACTGATTTATATAAATCTATGCAAAAAACATACAGCAGTGAAGCGTCATAGTATAATGCATCTTAAATAAAAAAGAAAACTGGATTATTTTTAACAAAATTTTGAAATTAGTTAATTATGATAAAATTTTGGCCATTGCGACAATTTCCGGATTATATCAGCGGCTATCAACTGCGTAGGATATATTATAGTGCCGCCAATGTATGCGAAAACGTAGATGTAAACACACGTCTTTACTATCCCCTGTCGTGTGAGTATAATGCATAAATGATTTGCGATAGGATCGTAGGAAGGGAATGATGCACTGTCAGAGCCACCGTACACAACATACTATACAATAATTTGTGTGTCGCACATTATTGACCTCGGCTGCTATTCCAACCCAGGACCCATGCTCATTCAGATACTACTAAGCCTCGCAGTCATCATATCGTTATTACGAAGCAAATAACTTGCATAAAAATCGTACGTAATTTATATGCGCGGTAATAGTGAGTGAGCAGCCTTTAAATATTTGTCTGTCACTTTAAGCTCCACGCTAATTATAAGCTGTATGTGCCCTATAATCCGTCCAGTTCTGTACGTTATTGCTCCGCCCAACATTCAGTTTTAAGTACTGCCAGCCATTTAGCCAGTCTTTCTTTAACTTTCATGAATAAAGAAGCCTTTTGTTTATGGCCCTATGAGAATATTTTAATGAATATGTTCTGATTGAGCCACTGGGCGGATAGAGGATGTAATTAAGTGATATTGAGAGCTTGACAGCTCTATTGTGTTTCACGGTTTTGCTCGTTAAATCAATTTCTTTAGGAATTTATCAAATCGTTTTTGATTTTATTTTAACATGTTTTTCTGATGTAGAGACTGTAATGATGAGATGTTATAGCTTTTTACTTACATTTTTACGAAGACAAAAGGCAATATATTATGTGTGATTACGACGCTGTTTTTAAGCAATGTACGTATGAATGATTAAGTAGTCGTTTTTTAAATATATTTTAGGTACACGTTTTTTCTTTTTATTTATTTATTTCTTATTTGGTTAGATTATCCAATATGTATATTCTCACTTACATCCCGCATAAGTTCTTTTATTAATTTTTCACGTATCACCTCGTTATGGATATTTAAGGAAAATACTAAGAGAAATTGACTAAAGCTGATTTACACTTATCTTTTAAACGCCTTGATTTACATAATCAGTTTGTAGTCAAACAAATAACGATACAATATCATGTTTAGATCCATCACCTATATCACTTTGAATTTTCATGTATTGGTTACAAGGTCGTTGGAATATTTAACCAAATTATTTGGCAATAATTCATTTAGTATTTTTTATCGTTAAGCGACTGATTATATGAAGACAACATATGACTCTTATATATAAGTATATTAAAGAAGGTACTAAAAAGTACAAAAATTAAAAAGCGTCATTGCGCCATCTGGCGTCCGACGGAAGTGCGTATCGCCTGTCAGACCTTTAATATTATAATGAAACGGTCTCATTTCTTTCAACTGACCACTTACAAAGAAGACAATGAGATACAAACGCCTGACGTTCGCTCATCCGGAGGGTTCGTTCATTCTCGCAGATTTCAAATTAATTTTGAGTGACCGTGTTACGCAGTTGTATTTTCTATGCTATACATGCGCAAGTTTATATTAAACTTTTAGAAATATCAAATAGTTTTTTGTTATTATAAAGGACACTTCGAAAGCCTACATACAAAAGCGACAATAGCGTGTCTTATTTAAAACATGCTTTGTAAATCTCTCGTTGGTGTATGGTCTGTTAAAACTGGTAAGCTATTTTCTGTTATAATGCGCAGTAAAAAAAATATCAACATCAATAAGTTACATCGATCTTTTATTATTAGTTTCATTACCAAGTTGAAAATAAAATTTGTTAGCTACTGGCTTAAAATAAAATATGATGATAGCATGCGGAAAAAAAACAAAGTAGTCAGTTTTCATAGTACTTATAGTGGCAGGTATGAAGTAGTATTTAGATTGTTTTATATATTAGCGTTGGGTTTAAGAATGGAACGTTTTACTGCGTAACACGGACAATCGCGACGCGAGAACTTTTACAGCGGGGGCGGTTAAAAAGCTTCGCGTTAAGGCGGCTCTCTATTACAACGTATTGCAAAGAATAGAATTATTTTAAATGTTTGTACTTAAATCATATCATGAAAATTATAATTTACACGTGAAACAACTTACAAGAAGCTTGAACTCTTAAAATGAAGCGACACACTCGGATAGTTATACCTTAATAAATCTGGATTACTTTAGTCATTTAAATTTCTTTTTGATATAAATTGTAATAATAAAAGATAATAATATAAGGTTCTCTAGCTTCATAAACCAGATAGTGTTTGTTGCATGTCGGTATAACAGGAGCCCACCTTTAAAATTGAAAGTGACGTAAGTGCTGTTTTAGTGCGCAATCGGCGGACGAAAGTCGTAAATCAAAGTTTTAGTGTCGAAATGTTGGGATGCGCTGGCCACTGGGGTGGCCAGTCTTAAACATTTTTTTTCAAATGCGTTTAAAGAAATAAGTTAAAGAAACAATATAACAATGTCGAGTTGTTGGAAGCGCTGGGCTTTGTTCGACTCCTGACGACGTATACACCGATAGATATATAAAAATATTGTACGTATATTAGAAGTAGTTCACACTTCTACTGTTACGTTTTGAACTGTTATGGAGTTAAACTTAAATATACTTGCTACAATATATAGGCAGATACTAAGAAAATATAAATTATTGAGGTGTGTCCTAAACAAGTGAAAATTAAATTTTTAAAAACACTTCTTAGTGCCCTTAAATATGAAAAATGTTAAATTAGGCAATTACTTATTAGAAATGCCGTAGTCAAACGTTAACAAAACTATATTGCAGTTTTTTTGATTACTGAATTGAATAAAAGTCCACTGCTGGGATTAGACTCTCCATGAAAACACCAACAAAATCCGACACACTATGTATTGAAGATTTGCTGGATCGCTGTGCCGCTACCTCCGCTCCAGTGATGTTGCTCCCTACCACTAGTTTGGTATTTGGTGTCCGGTACATTCATATGAATTTTCCGCCGTCAGTCGGTTGCCAGAATGTTCGTTCGTTAATCAGAAGGGTACACCAAGGGCAGATGAGTTTAGCAATTAAAAAAGATTGAAAGATTGACCCTTTACACACACTACTTAAAAGTATTTTTCAGCAATGGTATAAACATGGTGGCAAAGTTTAGGTAATAATGAAAGATGTATGGGGCATGTAACCTTTTTTTTATGATACATGGGGCAAACGACCAAGGGCTCGCCTAATGTTAAGTGATCGCCCGCGTACATCTGCAACAGCAGTGGAGCTGCAGATGCATTGCCGGTCTTTAAGAATATTTTGGAGTTGGGAGAGAGGATGAGGAGAACGAAACGCAGAAGCACAAGATCTACCTCTACTTCACGTCGGTATTCTGCGAGGCCGTTTAACCTTTTGTTTATATCTCAATTTTACCTACCGGTGAAGCACCCTGCTGAAATACAGATGTGGAACTGACGACCGATTGATAGCGGAAAATCCTCTTAAAACTGCCGAATCCAATTCCCACAAATTAGTGAAGAGGGAATTCGCCTACTCAAAGCGGTGAATATGGATTTCTTCACCGCGTGAAGGCAAACCATGTCATGTTTGTTAACAGAATATTTAACTTGTAAAACATACATTAACTAAGCAAATACGAATAAGTACTAACTGATGCAAATAGGCCCTCACTTGTATTTGCTGTTTTATATTTAAAAAATCTGACCTCATCAAACAGAACAGTGTTAAGAATGCAAGCAATGTAGAGTATCGTGCCGCAGCGTGTACTCGTCTCGGTGCTCGACAGTAATATCGAGCGGTTCTCGAACGGTAATGGACTACAAAACGGCGCGGGACAAGCGATCGTGTCGCGTTTAAACCTCATTTTATTTTAGATGCTACTTTTATATTCTTTATACTTTCTAGTTTAAAGTTTGTGAATTAATTTTATAGTGTTGCATTTTATAAATAGATTTGACAACCAAAGTGTTAGTAATCTTTAGAAAATACGTACGCGAAGTGACTGTATCCCTGGGGCACAGTCAAAGTTAAAGCGGATAAGGTTATGTCCAGCAGATAGCGGATTGACCATATTAGATTATGTTACACCTAAGATACTCAGACCGGTAACAAGAAGCCGCTTCTAAGATGTGAGGCATGATACTACAATTGTCAATTCATTTCTATGCATTATATACTTTTTCTCAAATAGTACTATTCAAACCTTTGATATATATGGCGTTCAGACGAAGCGTTTAGTGTATTCATCCCAAGTCGTCGTCTCTTTAAAATGAGAGGGAATGGGCTCTTAATAAGCTAGTTCGTTACCTTCTAGATCTTTATCATCAGGTGGAGTTGTAGGCAATAACTAAAGGTTAGACAAACATGTTTCCCTAATTGTAGTGTAGCCTTCATGCTCATTGCTACTTTAGCTGCATTATACAAATTATATAACTCACAATAAGGATTTGGGGATTTTTTTAATGATTGTAATTCGTATCGATTATTTTTAAGCGGAATAACTCGGAATATACGTTATGCGTTCTCATACGCATATTAGTAAAGAACCACATTTCAGTTCCGAAGATTATTAAGAAGGAGATCACGAGGGGAACATACACAGGTAATCTGCAAAATTTAATTTCCATAGTTTTGATACGACAATAATGAAATACATTCGTCTTCAGATTTGGGGAATTTTTGATAAGATATGACGCAATTGGTTTCACACATTGATCTTAACTAGACTATTTAAGTTCCTTAGTAAGGTGATATTAATATTGTCTATGTATATAATAAACCTACATAGGCTTATCGCTAAGCTCTTCCAGGGATTCTAAAATAATCATTAGGTATGTCGTTAGTGAATCAAAGATGAGTGAGTACTCTTTCAGTGTCAGGGATCGTCTGGTGTTAATAACGCATCCGCTTTAAAATACTGACAGAATATCCAAGTACTGTGTAATGTGATAACTGTAGGTATGTATAAAGGCAGAGTACGCATTTTCAGTGAATACCATGGCTTCCTCGTTCATATACAACAAAGCAGAATATATCCACATTCTTCTCACTACTATGATATTTATGTGGTCTTTGATACAAAAGTCTTTTCGTTAACTGTTCGAAGGCTTGAAGTAGACTTGTTAAAACTATCTTCTAGGTGCCCTGAAACTGTTTTTCTACCAAAGGACTGTATGGGTAGGTACCACCATTACAATCATAGCTGTGTTCTGGTTTAAAATGTAGAAAGAGCCGCTATAATTACAGGCTGAGTAGCATCTCCTCTTAGCATTACGTATACGCATCTGTAATTTTCTTCTATTAAAGTTATTAACAGATGTCCATGAACTGCAGGTTTGTTTTATAAAAAAATCCGTTTATTTGTGCTGAAATTAGACTATTCTGTTACAGTTACAAAATAAAAGGGACTAGACTACAAATTAACATCTGCTGAATGATCTTCCGTAATCGACTACAAAATAATTATAATAGTGATGTTATCTGAACATATCGAGTTCAAAGTCGTTAATTTAGAACTTTATTTCAAAAGGCAGTAAACTTCAACGAAGAAATAAATAATAATTGCGGCTACGTACTCGCTCTGTCTTAATCAGCACCATCCAGTAATAACAAAGTCTTCGTACAACAGAAGTGATTAAATTACAACCAGCCGTAAAACAATGGCCACAAACCGCGACCGTCCGCAATTCTCAGAGCTCGGACGAAATTAACCCTGTCGACTATTGCAGAGTATAACCAAGTACCACGTGTATAATGATAAAAGGTTATTAGACTTCATATGTAGGTATTTTTTTATTGTATACACTCAATATACGCCAATGTGTGTTTAAAACGCTTATGTTTTACTATATTTATAATTGTTTTCTTACAAAACTAAGATTGAGAATTATTCTGTAGCCTGCATGTAGCAACTAGAAGTAATTGAGATAGCTTTATTATTTCTTTTCATAACATTCAAAATAATTTGTTGGAATACAATGTCGGCGTTACAGTAGGATACAGGGTTTTTCTTAAAGACCGAGTAAACATTGTATAAAATGTTTTGGATGCGCGGATTTTAAGCTGTCGTAAAGTGATGAACAACCCAGGTGGCCCAGTTGAATAAGTGCACGCCTATGTAGTATGTTAACTTGGTTTTATAGTTGTGACACCCTTATAACCCTTTTTGTATTTCAGGAGTGTACGCTCTATAGTGGAGCGAAAGTATAATGTTTAACCGAACATTATGTTAGCCGAGCCTTATAAAAGTATTATCATAGTGATTTTGTGCTTAACTAATTTTATTACTGGAATACGGTCACTATGGTATTGGTAATGGTATTGGAAAGTCTCTTTTCATATTGTAATTGTTCAATTTCACGGCATGCATTCATAGATAAATATGAATAAACTTCTCAAAAATGTTAGAATCTTAGTAAGGTGAATTATGGCGGACTGAGGTCTGTGCTCAGTTGTTGATCTGGCTCTTACCGTCGAAGCTGTAAAGGTCACCGGGCCAATATGGTCAGCGTATACTGAAATCGTGAGGGTTTTAGACGGTCCGGTCAACATTTATCTTAAATGTTAATAGAATCAGACACTATCTACAGTGATTGGTAGGTGTTTGCACTTTTACCACGTGGAACCAGTCCCCTCGTCCCCAAACCCCCATCCCTATCCCTTCTAATCCCCCAAATATTTTCAAAGGCCGGTGTCCAAAGCTCCTCTGGTGTTGCAGATGTACGTGGACGTGACCATCAGGTCAGCTGCTAGCCCGTTTGCTCGCTTACTCCTAAAAAGATACTGCAGAGTATGTGTCATGATTTCAATGTCGCGTAAAGAAAAGCGATCAGGTTCATCTTTGAACAAGTAAATAAATCTTTTTATCCATTTATGTTAACAGTAATTGTTGTTTTATGTCTTTCTGTGAACCTGGTAACTGAAGGCGTGTGTATAAAATTACTTACTAAACCATTAATTTTGTTCCTGGAATCAGTTGCCACGGCTGAACTGCAAGAACAATTCTTAGTGAATGTAACCTATATTCGTTTAGGATTGTTTCCTATAACATAATATTTGATTTTAAAGAAAGGGAATTATTTAACTATAATCAATATTTTTGAACAATTATCATGTTCAAAAATGTGTTCTCGAAATATACCAGGCCAGAATTAAGCAGACTGATGAAGGACAGCAGCGTCTAAGGTGTGAGGTGTCTTGTACTGCGATCGTCAATCCGAATGCCGAGCATGGCGTAATGGAAAATCCTACTTAAGGAAGAGGCCTATGTCATTCAGTGACCTAATTATGAGGTCTAAAGGTAAGGTGATTTGTATGGTGGTGAATGAATATCAGAGCCACATTTGCATATTCATGGTTTATATTTCTCTTGGAAATTAGCAGGAATAATATAAAATGTTTAGTTCACTTCGATGATGCCTATAAAATGAGATATTTCATTCTGATTGCAGTCTCGGCAATGGTGATGAGATGAATACCGTGGCATTTTAATTAGTAAGAGTCGGACATAGCTCCCACGTCGCCCACGCCACATTCGTAGTGCACAGTCTCTATACGTACGAGCTATGCGCTGTTGGCGATTGGAGCAGCGAGATCCATGCATTAGTGATACTGCTTTCCAGCATAGAATAGCATTAGTGAAATAGTAAAATAGTAAAGGAATAGGTCCAGGATTTTAGAATATACTTTCCAGTAGCTATAATCTAGATTGTAGAGTAGGTTTTAAAAGACATTTAGCTATTACCTACATTTGGTAATAGAATTTACAAAGTATTGGTTTCGAAGAAAAAGTTGACCTATGTCATCAATTTACAATAAATCTTCTTTGTTCTTTGATATATTTTAAAGAATAATATATTATATTGAAGAAGTGTTTTAAAGTATGAACTCTTCAATAGTAAATACATTTAGCAATAGTATCAAAGTGTCCTGAACTTTTAAAGTTCATCAACAGGTCGTGCATAAAGCACGTAGGTCGCAATTTTAAAATCTTAATCACAAATCGAGCGAGGACGTGTCACGTCACCGCCGACACTTGCATTAATGAGGGCTCGCAACACAAAAGGCAATATCAGTGCGATTCATTTAGCCTGCGGTTAGTTAACGTTCGCCGCCGCCTGGTATTATGAAGTTGTACTCCATCTGCATTATTATATGGAAAGTCGGCTCGGTTTGTTAGTGGTTCTACGTTTGTGATTCTATTTGATTCTATTCTATTCAAACATGAACCAGCTTATTTTTAGGTTTCCATCTTAGTAATATTTAATGTTTGTAATTAATTTTCCTCGTGATAAAGTTTAGTAGACGTTTCAGTAACATTTAAATAACATAATCCTGGTATTGAAGATGCAAGCTATGTAAGCCATGACCTACTTGCCCGATTGTCTATAGCGATCGTTATTATTGCAAGTGATTTACCAGACCAGGTGAGGGCGAGAAACCACTATTAGCAATTTATATGGCTTTAACACCTTTCGTTGTATCGTTTTAAATGCACGAGTGTGCGTTGAAAACGATAAGTAATTATAGTAGTCACTGTGGGCAACGATTGATGGAATAATTATATGTAACTACATAGATATGGCTAAGTGTTGTTGCAAAGAAATTATTCCAATACTTTTCAGACTTTCCGCTTTCTTGACAATGTATGTGATATTGGTACGACTCATTTAGCCTGTGGTCAGCTTACTCGCGTCGCCTCGTGGTAATACGAACGCGTCTGCAGTTAATATGGCTTTAACACCTCGCATTGCGCGGTTTCCGATGCAAGTACCTAAACGGATGAACACGTCAAGAATAAACTAGGACGAGCAATATTAGCTGTAGGTTCATTGTTTCTTTACTCACAATCATTAATATAGCGAACCAAGTTTTGATCAAACTTTAAATTATGGATTTGTTAAACTGTATTGGTAAAAGAATTTGCCTTCTCATTTTCTCATGGCAATTTCCAGGAGCAAACGTGCATCTGCATCACGTTCTATCACTTGCAGCCCGTGTAAATCTGCAAATAACTTTAATCTAATAAGGTTACAGATGGTTTGTCGCTCTTGCGTTCTAAGGTCGAACACCTCACGGTCTATAATTACAACGGCGGCTTTTCCGCAATGCACACTTTTGACGTAAATTATTTTTTGAAATGGCCTTTCTGCGAGAGTTTTTGACTGAGGGATTTCAACCGAAAGGAAAATTTATTTGAATATTAATACAAATATAAGTACTACTAGTATTACTAAATACTACTATTTGTATTAATATTCACGTTCATATATACGTAAAATGTAGTATAAGTAATTCAGTCATATTTAAACTTTCTAACATCATTAAAATGGGTCAACACGAACACTGGAGGAGGACTAGGATCTCATAAAATTACAGTATAAAGTGAGCAGTGTAGTGGCTATTACTGGTAAGGCATTCGATAACAATTTCAAAAGACTTCCGCGGTAATGCCATAGATTGCTCACACAGAGACACAGTCACAGAGTAATTTCTAGATTTTTTATTAAAGTCGAATGATAATATTTAACAGGGCACTATGACTTGCTTAACATCGGGTGGTTCCCAATTGCATAAGCAGGCTCTTCTCAATTTGATTTGCCATGATTGTCAAACATGGTTGGAGGATTGGCAAATACAGCACCAGACACATCGGATTTCAGAGCCTGTAACCGGTCTATATTAGCTCTAGTACATTTCTGACGATTATTCTGCTATCTGTTGGAATCCATGAGATTTTTCGCCCATAAGTCTTGGGAAGCAGATTCTCTTGCGCATGTGACATATAATTCACTAACTGTTACAACCATATTTATGTAATATTTACTAACAATGTCTAGTAAGTTATCGCGCTTTTATTTGTTTCAGGAAAATATTCGAATGGTCTGGGTTGTATAAGTAACACATATGCTGCCCCGGTCTTTCCAACATTCCTTAACAATTAGATTATTATAGGTAATCATAGATATCTAATCTGATAATTATAACTTTAACCTAGGATATGTCCATCTGGAATAATTTGCATACATACATTTTCTTTAATATCGATAGGCTTTCATTTGACCGCTATCTCCGTTGATGTTAAGCGATGATCGAAGATGTAGCATGTTTGCTTATTGGGTACTTACATATATATACATAAGTATATATCTGATGAGTGACATATATACAGAAGTTTATATATTAATTTATTTCCTGAAATGAATGCTTGGAGCTAGTCAGCTTCGAAACAAAGTATGGTAAGTTAATGTAGCGAGATAGAATAGAATGCGTGGAAGGCAATTCTCGCCCGCGATAGCCATGTCTCACCTCCGCTAGTTGTCATCCGTGATGAACTTTATCGATCCCCGGCTCAGGAGTAACGACGCGTCTCATAGTGTGGAATCTTAAATCTGTAATCTCCACTTTTTGCATTCCCTCCCGCCTCGAGCGCCATAACGACACAATAAACGTATTTTATAAGCGCTCACACTTAACGTTTATATCGCCTTATAAGTAGATCGAGAAATAATAAAACTAAAGGAGAACGAACATCAAGAAAGCAATAACATCATTATCATAGCAAGTCCGCCATCTCTTTCCAATAGGTCTCACCCCTCCCTTAGCCCCGCCCACAGCGTATCGCCTCTGTCACCTGTATATCTCGAAACATTACACATATGCAAAACTTTCGCGCTCGCATCTCTCGGCACACATCCAGCCTCCACGCACACATTGACAGCGCAACGACTGTTGCAGTTGCAACGTGTGCGTGTGTGCACAGGTCGGTATAAATCTGCAAGATAAAAACTGTGCTATATTGCGTCGCAAGCGTGCTGCTCGGACGGGCTTTTCTTTTTTGCCGAGATAGGCGCCCGTAGGCGTGCCTAGTGAGTTGTTTGCACCTCGCACAGTGGTCGATATTTCACAATGCCGTGTCATCGACACGACATCTTCGCTGAAATATAGACACTGGGTACGTTATCGTTGAGAGTGGCAAACTTTTCTGGAACCATCTTTCCTGTTATTGTACTTATCAGGTTTAAACAATAGGACTAGAATTCCAACGTTTAATTGCCTTAGCAATTAATAACAATGTTTTATGAATTACATTTAAAGGTTGGGTTTATCAGACAATTCTCAAATCTTCCTCTCAAATACTATTGATCATTTAGTATAATTAAATAAAATGGATTTTCGTTTTTCCACCTTTATTTTTCCACTTTCGTAATTAATGTTGTCCTCTGACGAAAAAAAAACAAACAGTATCCCCCGCAGGTATACTCTTTTTCAATATGTTTTAAATTAAATTATAAATTAGGGAACAAAAGATTAATCCCATATGTAACCAATGCTGCGTGCTTTCGTTGCCTAAAGGACTATTTTCTTTCTATGAACAAATAAGTAGACATAGAGAATCTTTGAAATGTCATAAATATCAGCGACATATATAGCGAGACGGATAAGTCAACCAACACTGTAAACTTCTTTGCGTAAGCCATTACATTCGGACCCGAAAATCAATAATTTCTGAGTCGTCTCCAATGTCGTCTTCGCTTGTAATACGAACCCAAGACCCATTAGCGGGTACGTTAATTTTTAAACACTTTGGTGGTAGCATTATGTGAATGTGTTCTAAATAATGGTGAAAACCGCATTGAAACTCTCTAAAAAGTTTAGAAATTAGAAACGGAGATAAATATATGATAAAGGAATTATTTTCAATAATAAATATATTAATCTAATGATTAATTCGGAATTTAAGCTACTCGCGGAAAGTGATTATATATTAGATTTCATTTCCTATTTTATTTGATGTTTCAGATACACTCCTGAGAATTATTTTAAGATCATTTCATACTTCAGGCATCTTTCCGTAGAGCTGATGCATGCATTATTATTGTTTTTCTTCAAGTTGAATATTAATCTTGATTTGGAAATACTTTATTGTAGTTTGTATAAATTATTTTAATTACATATTCAGCCAAGTTTCAATATTCAGTCACTATAACAGCAATTACAGTTCAATCGACAATTTCGTTATCTCTCGATTCTGAATGAATCATAAACGATTTCAGTCACGGGACCAACTGCAATAATTATTCGCATTGTGTACATGAAACAGTTAGTGCTCAGTAATTACCACACCGCGATTCAGCGTATTGTTCAAATGTCAAAGCGATGATATTTCAATGCTGATGTATCATATTTTGGATAGAATGAAATGTGAGTTATTAGTAAGGGTATTTAATGTTGTCAATGGTAAATATAATTGTACGTCCGTAGCGGAAACCGCAGCGACTGACAATTCAGTATGTTCCTATTGTAACAGTATGTAATTATTCCACTGCTGGAATCATGTCTCATCTAAACTTTGAGAGGGTTATTGAGCCGCGCGCGTGCTACTTTCTTTACAACGTTTCACCAAGCGCTGTTAAATCAGCGCCTAACATATTATATCCACTGTAATATTTGAATTAATTTTATCTTGTAAGGTTTGGGTATGGCGGCGTCATAAAATAATCTGTCATTTCATTTAAATTAAGTGAAAGGCAGAAAATCTTAGTGGCCGCTGACGAATGGCAAAATAACAATCTCGAATAAGGCGGTCACAAAGTCTGGTATCGAAGATGCGAGGTGTCTGGTACTACAAATGTCCATCCGCTTGCCAAGAGGGATAACGGAAAAATCAACTAGTAGCAGAGCATGTCTTGCATGGATCATCTCTTCACCTCTCTCAATGGGCCGTTCAGAGAATATCGAATTGCTGGAATTTTTCTGGTTATGAAATATATATGAATAATAATGAGATCTTATGCCAGAAGTTGCCAGAATTATTAGGTCTCTTAGATTTTGTAACAAGCAGAATTTTACTACCTTATTCTTTTCAATGTTATTATTGCCTTCATTCGTCATTAGCCTCTCCGAGCTTACTGTTAAACATTTCATTTCTTTAAAGGTTTGCCCATAGTAATACCGTTGTGGAAGCAAGTTGATGAACACATAGCTGAATTCGCATAAGTGACGCTGATGCCCTTCACTAGTTTGTAAAATTTGGATTCTGCCAATTCGAATGTCTTCTCCGCCATCATTAATACAAGTTTACATTAATTACTACATTTATTATAATATTAATTATTACATTAATTGTTAATATATTAATTACAGTTAATACATTAATTTAAATAGAATTAAATTTAGTTGGCATAGCATAAAGTTTTAATGGTAATACTACCAAGCACTTTAAAGAACACCTACATATATCAAGAATCATGATGTAGATGCCTGACCAGGCAAGTAGATGGTAACCACCAGTTATTAGATATCCGGTTCCGGCCACATATCAGAAACGCTGCATGCATTATACTACCGTAACACACACATAACACAGCGGTAACGTGATCCTTCCTCGTTCCACCATTTTCTCGCTGTAGTCGCCTGTTAGCTTGGCACTACCACGCTCATAGTTTATTACAGATATTTAAAACATTTTGTAGTATAAAGTCACTCGTGCCAGGAGAAATAGAAACACTTTATAAACTATTACAAAAACTCCCTAACGTTCGTTGTTAGTTTTTGGTTGCTTAATTACAATTGTATTCACGTATACTTAGATATCATTTTATTCCATAATTACAATGTTTTTAACAAAACTGTAGCGCACATTGCCTCAGCGATTACGTTCGCTTACCGTTCCTGTAATTAAACATTTTAATAACAGTTACGTTTAAGCTTTGTTTCCAAATATTTTAGTTAAAATGACAAAAGGTACAATACAAATTTGAAGGTAATGTTGAAAATAATCAAAATTAAAATTTGTTTCCTACTTTACAGGCAAAAATATTACAAATCGTAATTTAAAAAATTCAATATCAATTATAATTTATAATAAATTCGAATACGTAGATTTTGTAGCCTACTTTGTAGGAAGCATTACTAAAATTCGTCTTATGGACTCGGCGAAAACATCGTGAGGAAACCTGAATAATAAAAAAATATTATTTCAAGGAGGTGTGAAGTCCACCAACTGGTACATCCTGGCGGACCATTCCCGGCTCCAAAAGTACATCAAATATTTGTGTGGAGGCCTTTTCCCAGCGATGGGTATTTACCGGTTACTACTATATTTTTGGTCGATGTTCGATAATTCGCACCTAAGCGTTTTAGTATTTAAATTTATGCTGTGATATGTGCGTACTGTAATGTATGTACTATGAAAAACAGAATAAATAAACCAACCCACCTACTCAACGTGGTGAGTATGTCCAAATCTTCCAGCATGCTAGCTTTAGTGCTTTTTATGAAAAAGGTTTATATCCAACAGTGGATTTGTCTTATTAGATGATTATTAAAAAAAATCCAACATTCTGGCTGGTAAAATTGTATTGTACTCGTATGAATGACATAGGTATTTCGAATAAACGTGCAATATCTATAAATACTCTGCAAACTGTTGTACTGTTCACCTTTTTTAAAGTTTTTTAAAGAATAAACATTTAAAGGAAGTGAAGGGACAAGGTGGTGATTATATTGGCTAGCTTTATACAGAAAATGTTCGAGATACCCCTAGGTTTACTCTGCTTCGATGACACCATAGTCCACCCAGGTTTTTATAGTGTGATTTGTTTAATGCCCTTGGGCAATTCTGCTGATCTCCTAAAATAGAAGATTTAGTACATGTATATTATCTAATCTTTGTCCTAATATCTACGCTTTAATGTGGCACCTGAACATGCATTATAGGAGCAAGTTATAATCGCATAACTTTAGAACGAATTTTTCACATTTTAAGAATTAAAGAATGTAACCCTGGCATTAAACTCTTATTATATGAGCTATGCAACTCAAGAAATGTGAAAAATGTTACGAAATATTCAAAATTTAAATGCTACGATGGAAGTATACTTTAATAAAAATTTAAATAGGCCTCGGGCACAGTGTCACGCTTAGTTTAAATAAGCACACGGTTGCACTAATTACTGCGCATTGCTTGACGACAATTTATTTCCCATTAGGCAAGGTACGCGCTGGCCTTCTGCGGATTTCGGTCGCCCACCTCGCCTCCGTAATGATGATTATTTTAATTTCGCTAATAACACTTTAATTATAAACGCAGACGAGGCCGTTCGGATTTTGCCGCACGATAATAAATATATTATTATGCTTCATTGATGCCTTTGCTTGATAATTACATTTTTTGTTGTGTCGCGTTTTTAATGATCGCCGTTTTTATTCACTACAATTAATAGTGGGAGTCAAATCGAGGCACGTTTTTATATTGTTTAGTAGTGTGTTTGATTAATAGTTGATGTAAAATAATTCTAGAAGCTTTAACCACAAACTCTGTGGTTAATATTAACGCTTACGTAAGAGTAAAGGCAAAACCCAATTAACTAAAATTGAGTTTTGTTGTACAACATCTGCTTGCTAGGCAAGTGTGCATGGTGAGTATAGGCAAAAATTACAAATGTTCAGCTGTGAACTAAAATAGGCTGATGTATAAGTAGTATTGAATTGTAATTCATAAATAAATGTTTGCGATATTATTTATTTTAAAGTAAAAGAAGAGTGCACAGGATTATATCACATAAATGAAATCTCGGGGTGTAGGAGGTAGAATAGGATATTTTTCCCCAATCGCCAACCTCTCCTGCAAGTGGCAACCGAATGATGAAAGTTCAGCAGTTGAATTAAATGGG
Source organism: Bhutanitis thaidina (assembly GCA_029286595.1). Classification (NCBI taxonomy): domain Eukaryota; kingdom Metazoa; phylum Arthropoda; class Insecta; order Lepidoptera; family Papilionidae; genus Bhutanitis; species Bhutanitis thaidina. The sequence continues at coordinate 6,958,780 of JAGSMS010000010.1, forward strand.
CTGACATAGTAAAGGAGAATAGAATGTCAAGGAAATAATTAAGATATTGTGTTTCAAACAGCTAAAAATTATACATTCAAAGGTGGATTGATTTTTCAAGATTGGATTTTAGACAGGAATTCTTTCTACTTTATATACTGTGGGAATTTAAAGCTTTTTCAATGAAATCAATTCACAATAATATGAGATAAACTTTAGATAGAGGACAATGTTCAGGATCTCGCCAGGCTAGTCTGATGTGCTCTCCTCTAAGTACCGATTTCTTTGCCCCAGTGATGCAACACTACATCACTAGTGTGTAAAGTTGGAGTACAGCATATTCGGAATGATTTTTTACCATCAAATAATTTATTAAAAATTTTGGCATGCTACATTTGCGTTTGTTTCAGTCCACTCGAATTATATGCATATATTCGTTTTATACATCTAAAAGAAAGAAGTAGAAAGAACGTAAGATGTGTCATTTATTTTGTTCTTAGATCAACGAAATTTAAACGAAAAAAAATTCAATTATACAAAGTACGAGTAAACGATACCATAAGCTTTTAGGGTTTTAATATGTGAACTAACTTACCAATTCGTTGTCGACAATGCCACCCTATCGTTAAGACCGATTTACACGAGCCTTTTGACCGCCCGATTCCCCACAAGATTGTCTTTGTCTAACCGGAGTTTCAATTCGTCGTCCATTGTGGCACTTCGAGATGAGTGGGTGTCGTTAGTGAGATTTCCCGCTAGTGAGATAAGGCCTTAGTACAAAAGAGATCGGTGTAATCGCCGTGTGCGCGCACATTTAGCGACGTTTGCCTTTGTGTCTAGTTTCGTGTAATTTTTTAAGTCCTCTCTAGATTCATCGTTTGGTTTGCCTAATTTTTTTCTTTCAATAATATCTTTCAGATTTTTTTCTTTTTGTTTTTATTGTCGAGTAAATAAATGTAAAAAAGATATTTTACAACTTAACTTTCAATTTGAAGTTAAATCTTTATGTTAAGAAATTCACCATTTTAAGATGATTCTGTCAATATCATCAGCTGTCTTTCGAACATCACTGCTAGATATATTTTTTCCAAGTATGCATCTATTAGACTTTGGCTACATTGGACAGACGGATTGGTGTGCGTGTAACATACATATTTATACCGTTACATTTTCTTCTTCAGTAATAGTAAGTGGTGATAAACTTTGTTTATTGAAAATAATTAATTGAAAATAAAATAACTTAAAATTGGCATCATGAATATTTTTTATCTCGCATTGCATTATTTGCTGATGTAAAAGAAACTATTCTACTCAAACTGCACAATGAAAAATTGTATTATGTTATAAAGTGCTGTAAACATGTTGAAAAATTTTACAAAAAATTCTACAATAATTTCATCTGAGGTAGCGTTATCGAGACTTGCAAGACGTAATCGAACACATTCGTTTGGTAATTGTATCTAAATCGACTGTATTAGTCCTCAGACAAGTTCCATCGTACGTAGGACGAGAGACATTCATCGATACTACGGAGACATATTCATTAGAGTCACACACACTTATGCAATGCCACTTCACACAAACGACACGTATTAGACGTATAAACGTTGCGAGTGCAGATACATAAAATAACGGAAAAGACATTGGCATACTATTTAAAAATAACTTTTTGGGCAAACGCGAACTTCCTCGCGCCATTTGTTAACTGATAAAATGTAAATGAAAACAGAAACTTCATTTATATGCCGATGTCATAATCCCACAGATATTGAAATATAAATATGGTCAAATCCAAGAAATGGTCTTTCTTATGAAGAATTATGTCCAGCAGAGGACGTATACCAGCAGATAAAGAAAATGGTAATGAAAGTTTTTCATTTGACATTGTATCAGAATTTATAACTTTTGACATTATACAAAGTATTTATAAATTTTATATTTTGCATATTTGAACGCATTGATGAAATATACGAGTATTTAATCGTTAACTGAAGCGGTTTATCGTAACAGATAGCAGATTAACAGATGCCGGTGCCACATCTAGCTTTAACCACGGCCCGTCTAGTGAAACATCTTGGAATGTCATACTTCAAGCGAGTAATCAAGCAATATTCTTCTTAATCAACCCCACCCACTACGACGGGGGTCGATTCAACCAACAAAGGAATTGATTAACTAACTATGCCACGATATTACCCCGTCGTATTATTCCACTATAATAAAGAGGGCTCGGTAACCGTGGTACTTAATGAGAGAAAATTCGATTAGAATTCGTATTAATCTTGTAATATCTTGATAGAAGGAAATTTGGTTGAGTAGGATATCGTGCCATCGAAATTTCATATTTCCGAAATCTTAATTAACAGATATAGATAATCTTAAAAAATATTATGTAATCTTCGTAGTTTCGTAATTAATCATTAATTAGAAGCAGTATATATCTCACGTGGTGTGCAGAGTTTACGAAGTGTCTCGCATTCAATCAATCAAAATAATGGTCTGAAACCCTGTTTAATCCAATGGAGATGATTGCTACAACACTGCATTCTGCCAAAATATCTACTAAATATGTCACGATTTAGTCGAAAAGTTAGTTTCAGTGTGAGTGTTTTCAAAGATAAGTATTAGTAATTTTAAGTAGTGGTGCTCTGTAGAGAATAGTTAATTTTAAGGCAAAGTGACAACAATATATTTTAAAATATTTAGCCGGTATTTTTTGCAAGAAATATTTTTCAACATGGGACCCACAGACACTTCACTGAGCTTTGAAAGAATAGAGCAACGTGTAAGACAACTTTGCCTTTATAATAAACAAGAAGACTAGGATAAATAGCAACTTTATACAGTGGTACATTGTAAGATGTTATATATACTGTGTTATTAAAGTCAATTACTTACAATACCGATACGTAATATAATCATAAATAAGAAATAAGTGGATATATTAAATAATTAAAAAAAAAATAATTAAATAGGCTCATCGTCATAAATCGTTAAAGCCTGATAGGATTCTACTGTTGGGATTTCAGGTTGGGTTGGCAATCGCAGTATCAGAAGCCTCGCCACATAAACATCCGGTTTGAGTCGACCCTAAATCGACCCTTACGACACTATTAATAATTATCTGTTAATTAATTAAGATTAATCTATAAGGTTATATCCAGGCCTTGAAACTTGGAACACAATTATAAGTTGTGTGTCGCGCAACAATAAGCAGCTGGTACGGCGCGTCATAAAGCCAACCAAGTTCGCTAATTAAGTTCGGGAACGATACGAGGCAAGTTTAGACGCGCGTTAAGAGCGAACGCGCTAAGTAGTCTAACTTGGGCTTGTGTTAGACTGAAAGTTACGGTGTTATCTAAATGAGACCATCTTTCGTTATATAAGCTAACTTAATTAAGAACTAGCAGATGAGAGTGGGCGCCGACGGGCGGTAGGAAAGCGGTGTGGTATGTTACTGGCTAAAAATTTAAAGAGATGCTTTAGATTAAAATATTCTTTATATTTTTTTGGACTTTAACTAAATAATTGCCAGTGTTACTTTTAATATGCTTTCTTAATTTCGCACGTCTTTAGTTGTTTTTTTCACTGTAGCATTATTATGTAATAGTAATAGCACCCAATAGCGTACAGTTTTCTAATTACAATTACTAACCAGACATGTTGTATTTTAGCTGAGTAAAAGGATTCAGTCAACTACATACCAAAATGTTACTTTGGAGCCTGCTAAACTAAGTGCCGTCACTTATGTGTGAGTATTGAGCATGTGGTAGTGTACGGAAAACATACATTGCTGTGTGTGTAAGATGTGTGCAATGGATTAGTTTTATAATAAAAGTTTTTGTAACAGATGTCAGATATTAAACACTGCTCCATATTAATAGCCGCGAGACGCGACCGGGGAAAATATATAAAAACTTCGCAGATTAGCCTCTTTCACCATAATTTCTTATTGTTCTTTGTGTCTCATTTACGGAGGTTATTTGTTTTGTGGATTTATGTGATTAGGGTTGGTAAGAAGTACGGTTACAATTTATTGCAGTTTATATCAAAAACATCTCACATAGTTTGTATGTGTATTTCGCATAGAATATTTTAGCATAGTTTATATTCCATTATTAAACATCAATACCAAAATATGTCCGATTATAGCTGCGGTAAAAAAAATAAGAAAATAAGTACGATTGACGAACAAATTAAATTTTGTATTGTTTTATTTCTGTGACCAAAAGAATTTCATTATTTAGCAAAGCTTTAAGATTATAAATGTTTTGCGGTCAAAATATCTTACAAATTGCGTGCTACGACGTAGCTTCGTAGCACGTAAGTAAATAAAGCTAACCACAATACTCACTAATCCATCGAGCGATCTATCCCTTAACTCCCTTCTCGTGTTATAACATCGGTTAATTACTTATGTAAACGGTTTGCAATTTTGTCGTTCGTGTGTGAGCTATATCTAATTTAGATGACAAATATTAAGTTGTATGTTTGGATTTTTATACTGATATCATTTTCAAGTATCGTTGTGTAACAAAAGTACAACATTTTCCAAATTACTTTGATAGTAGGTATTGTAGTTTATAAGCTAGTAATTTTATGGCAAGATAATTAAATATTTGTATCTGATATGGCAAGATATAAAACCATCTGATACTTGTTAGTATTTATTCTAATTTATTATACATGTATTGCATTAGCATATGGCCTGACACAACTGGTAACCTCGCCGACGCGGATCCCAGACGTGGAAGGTCATACACCTTCCCTGTTGGACCTTTTGCTGACCTCACACCCGGACGGATATTTGGTCTCAGTCGATGCCCCTCTTGACTCGTCGGACCACTGTCTGATCCGGAGTGTAGTGCCTATCGCGCGTCGATCCCGAACGCGATCTGCGGGCTTCCGCCGTGTGTGGCACTATAGGTCGGCAGATTGGGATGGAATGCGGTCTGTCTTTGCTTCCTACCCAGCGAGAAGCAAACCTGCCCGGTTTGCTTCTCGCTGGATGATCCCAACGTCGTTGCAGATTCTGTCACCGATGTGGTACTTCAGGAATGGAACTTTTATTCCGTTCTCTGCAGTGCCTGTCGGAGGTAAATCCCAGCCTTGGTTTGGTCGCACCTGCAAAATAGCGTCACGCCGAAAGCGGAAGTGCTATCAGGCATGGACCGATGCATCGGCGTCTCGGGATGCAAAACCAGTGCTCTTAAAACGAGTACAACTCTGCCTCCAGGTCCTTCAAAAGAGTTATCGCTGCGGCAAAGTTAAAGCACATTGGCAGAATTGGCGAGAGACTAGTTCGCCTCCCATCGGGATCCCGCGCATTCTGGTCTCTCGCCAAGGCTGTCCAGGGAATTTCTGTCAGCCATCTCTCCCATCTCTACACAAGGAGGATGATTCGCTGGCCCATACTGCAAAAGAGAAAGCCGATCTCTTGGGCTCTCTTTTGCATCCAACTCGACTCTTGATGACCGGGGAAACTCTCCACCTACCATCCCGTGGTGTAAGTGCTCCATGCCGGAAATTCAGTTTCTGCAGAGCTCAGTGCGAAAGGCACTCCGCTCCTGGACATTCATAAGTCGAGTGGGCCGGACGGAATCCCTCAATTGTGCTGAGGATGTGTGCCCTGAGTTGGCACCGGTTCTCACGCGTCTTTTCCGGCACTCCTACTCTTCAGGCGTCGTCCCGGAATCTTGGAAGACAGCATTTGTGCATCCAATACCGAAAAAGGCGACCGCTCTGATCCGTCCAACTACAGGCCTATTGCCATCACCCCCTTGTTATCTAAAATAATGGAGTCACTCATCAACACCCAGCTCCTGAGGTACCTGGAGGAACACCAGCTGATCAGTGACCGACAATACGGTTTCCGTCGCGGACGATCAGCTGGTGATCTTCTAGTTTACCTGACTCACCGATGGGCAGAAGCAGTTGAGTCTAAGGGGGAGGCTTTGGCGGTTAGTCTGGACGTAGCGAAAGCATTTGATAGGGTTTGGCATAAAGCGCTTCTTTCAAAGCTTTCATCTTACGGGGTTCCTGAGAGATTGTGCAACTGGGTCACCAGCTTCCTCACGGATCGGAGCATCAAGGTTGTTGTCGACGGTGCATGCTCGGACCCCAAACCCGTGAATGCTGGTGTTCCACAAGGCTGTGTGCTATCTCCCACTCTGTTCCTTCTGCATATCAACGACATGCTACAAATCAGTAGCATTCATTGCTATGCAGACGACAGCACGGGTGATGCCCTATATACAGGCCGTGCGAATATTTCTCGGGAACACGTCGACGAGTGCCGGAACAAACTTGTGTCTGAAGTCGAGACCTTGTTATTCAAAGTCTCGGATTGGGGTCGACGTAATTTGGTCCTATTCAACCCCAAAAGACACAGGTTTGCGCGTTCACCGCTAAAAGAATCCCTTTGTCGTTTCTCCTCTTTTGAGAACATTCCCCTTATTGCCTCAGCCAGTATCAGAATCCTTGGCGTTGACATATCGAGCGACGTTCAGTTCCGTGGTCACTTGGAGGAAAGGCCAAATTGGCCTCCAAAAGCTTGGTGTGCTCTGTAGAGCGGGACAGTATTTCATGCCGGTCCACCGTTTGCAACTTTATAAGGCGCAAGTTCGGCCCCACATGGAATACTGTTCTCATCTCTGGGCAGGGGCACCCCAGTACCAACTCCTTCCATTTGACCGCATCCAACGTCGAGCGGCTCGAATTGTCGGCGACCAAGCTCTCTCTGATCGGCTTGATCCTTTGGCCTTGCGAAGAGATGTTGCTTCTCTTTGCATTTTTACAAAATTTTCCACGGGGAATGTTCTGAGGAACTGTTCGGATTGATCCCAGCTGCTGAGTTTCACCATCGTACATCGCGACTGAATTCGAAGTTCCATCGATACCACCTAGATGGTTGGCATTCCACCACAGTGCGTTTTAATCGAAGTTTTCTGCCACGCACTTCGACTTTGTGGAATCAGCTGTCGCCAGCAGTATTTCCGAATAGTTACGACTTAGGGACCTTCAAGAAAAGAGCTTATTCCTTCCTTAAAGGCCGGCAGCGCATCTGTAGCTCCTCTGGTGTTGTGGATGTTCGTGGGCGTCGGTGATCACTTACCATCAGGTGAGCCGCACGCTCGTTTGCCCCTTCTTCTATAAAAAAAAAAAAATTAATTTGTTTGTATGTATGTATGTATGTATGTATGTATGTATGTATATATTATAGTATGTATTTGTATATGTATGTGTTTCAGTACTTATGTATGCTTATACATTTAAATGTGTTTTAATTATGTGTTATATTTTTCAATTAACATTTTGATATTTATATTATTTTACTTCACGCCCTGGGTTAACTGTTAGAGAATACCAAAAGGCATTAAGTCCGCCTTTTGTAATCATTTTGGTGTACACATTAAAGTATAAAAAAATAAATAATTAGTATGTATAATTCCCTATTTTGTGTTAGTGATATTTTCTCTCACTTATACTGCAATAATAAAAGTGAAACTGAATAAGAAAAGAGCAGAGAAATGGCCTTAAAATTTTGTACTGTGAGATACTCATACTACTATGTAAGATTAAAATTTAGTGAGAAACGTAATAATAGGGATTAAAGTATGAAGTTGCCGTTTTAATGGCCACTTTGTATTAAAATTAACTAAAACTTATTTTAGTTTTAATTGACTTTACATTCAGTACTTTAATTTAACATGGATAATTACTTGAATAAAACATGGGAATTAGCGTCATGGTTTGACGTTAGTTTACCCACAATATTGACTCATTTGCACCAAATTAGCTAAATTAAAAAAAATATGGAGAAATGGGTGCCTCATGAACTGGGTGATGTACATAGAGTGCATCTCTATGTACATCACCTAGTTCATGCGTTGCAGCCGCGTTGAATCTTGGTTTATTTTGATGAGTTTGTAAAGAAATGAAGGGATTTTGGACAGAATTGTAAGGTGTGATGTAATCAATGCGAAAAACGCGATGGCTGAACCCGGGTCAAATACCGGAACAATACCCAAAAGCGAAGGTGACCCATAGTAAATAAAAGTAATAGTAACTGTTTGGTGGTCACTTAATTATGTCATTCACCGTTACTGGCAATCAATAACAGCAGATGTCTTTTGTGAGTAACTTCAAATAATAATGGCGAAACTCAAAGAAAAAAGAAAAAATCTCAACCATTCGCCATTATTGCTCCATGATAACGTAAGACTTTACATTGCTCGGCAAACCATTTTAACAAGACCTGTAGTTAGAAACCATATGACTACGGAGGAAAAAAATTTGTTATCAGGAAGCGTTACAAAACCCCAGAGTTCTATAGCAAAGGCTTAAATGATCTTCCTTCGATATGTTTAGTTAATGTGGCCAAAAGTGTTCGAATATATCAATATAAAACATGAAGATTAGCGTCATGGTTTGACGTTAGTTTACCCACAATATTGACTCATTTGCACCAAATTAGCTAAATTAAAAAAAATATGGAGAAATGGGTGCCTCATGAACTGGGTGATGTACATAGAGTGCATCTCTATGTACATCACCTAGTTCATGCGTTGCAGCCGCGTTGAATCTTGGTTTATTTTGATGAGTTTGTAAAGAAATGAAGGGATTTTGGACAGAATTGTAAGGTGTGATGTAATCAATGCGAAAAACGCGATGGCTGAACCCGGGTCAAATACCGGAACAATACCCAAAAGCGAAGGTGACCCATAGTAAATAAAAGTAATAGTAACTGTTTGGTGGTCACTTAATTATGTCATTCACCGTTACTGGCAATCAATAACAGCAGATGTCTTTTGTGAGTAACTTCAAATAATAATGGCGAAACTCAAAGAAAAAAGAAAAAATCTCAACCATTCGCCATTATTGCTCCATGATAACGTAAGACTTTACATTGCTCGGCAAACCATTTTAACAAGACCTGTAGTTAGAAACCATATGACTACGGAGGAAAAAAATTTGTTATCAGGAAGCGTTACAAAACCCCAGAGTTCTATAGCAAAGGCTTAAATGATCTTCCTTCGATATGTTTAGTTAATGTGGCCAAAAGTGTCGAATATATCAATATAAAATGGCAATTTCATGCTTTAACCACAATACAGTAAGACGTAATATAGTAAGACGAGTTTTTGAAATACAATAGAGCTTAGTCTTAGATAAATCGAGTTAGATGAAACACAGTAGAGTTTTAGTTAAATATTCAAATTTGTAACCAGAAAACCAGTCACTGAAAACTAAATTTTATTTGCATAATTGGCATAACCAGACTTATAGTTTCTATCATATACTTTTTTATGAAATCCAACCGTTTTTTCACCCTATTTTGCACATGCCTATTACGACTACCAGATGAGTCCCTTTTCTGCCGTTACTTGTTTGATAATAGACTTGTCTAGTTAATATACGTTCAATTGCATTATGAATCTTTAAAATAAAGAAACCGAAATAAACCAAATCTAATACTTGTGATTGTCAGTTGCTGAATAGTGGGCACGCAAATTAAATAAGGAAAATAAGTGTCGGAGCTGCACCGAGTCGTAATTCCTCTGTTTTACCGTCGTTAGGCTGAGAAACAGATGTCGTTAAAGGGTGTCACTTGTTCGACAATTACACCCGAAACGTATAATTTACCCGGAATTACAACGACACCGAACAATTTCAGATGCACCGTTAGGTAAGTTTAAAATAATTGATATACTGTTTTTTAATCATGATGTTGAGAGGTAGAAGGTAAGTTAAGTTTATCCTACAATAATGTGACCATATGTACATACAGTACATAGGTATTAGACCTATAATTATTTAATCGAGACCTCTATCGAACAGTATTGCTGAAGCTCAGAATTAGTGAATATATACCATCGAATGAAAATAGAATGATTCAATATGGGTTTCATCATCATCATCATCATCATCATCATCATCATCATCATCATCATCATCATCATCATCATCATCATCATTTCAGCCTATCAGAAGTCCACTGCTGAACATATGCCTCCCCAAAGATTGAATATGGGTTTATGTGAATCTAAAGATTTTTTCATTTTAAAAGATGTTTCTTTCACTCTCTCTTTCTCGCATATAAGGAAATTTCAACAAAGTTGATTTGTTATGGGATTTGCCTCCAAATCAGGAGACACGTTCTATCCTATGTGTATATTTTTCAATTAACATTTTGATATTTATATTATTTTAAATTTGATGCGCCTATCACCACTTCACGCCCTGGGTTAACTGTTAGAGAATACCAAAAGGCATTAAGTCCGCCTTTTGTAATCATTTTGGTGTACACATTAAAGTATAAAAAAATAAATAATTAGTATGTATAATTCCCTATTTTGTGTTAGTGATATTTTCTCTCACTTATACTGCAATAATAAAAGTGAAACTGAATAAGAAAAGAGCAGAGAAATGGCCTTAAAATTTTGTACTGTGAGATACTCATACTACTATGTAAGATTAAAATTTAGTGAGAAACGTAATAATAGGGATTAAAGTATGAAGTTGCCGTTTTAATGGCCACTTTGTATTAAAATTAACTAAAACTTATTTTAGTTTTAATTGACTTTACCAGACTTATAGTTTCTATCATATACTTTTTATGAAATCCAACCGTTTTTTCACCCTATTTTGCACATGCCTATTACGACTACCAGATGAGTCCCTTTTCTGCCGTTACTTGTTTGATAATAGACTTGTCTAGTTAATATACGTTCAATTGCATTATGAATCTTTAAAATAAAGAAACCGAAATAAACCAAATCTAATACTTGTGATTGTCAGTTGCTGAATAGTGGGCACGCAAATTAAATAAGGAAAATAAGTGTCGGAGCTGCACCGAGTCGTAATTCCTCTGTTTTACCGTCGTTAGGCTGAGAAACAGATGTCGTTAAAGGGTGTCACTTGTTCGACAATTACACCCGAAACGTATAATTTACCCGGAATTACAACGACACCGAACAATTTCAGATGCACCGTTAGGTAAGTTTAAAATAATTGATATACTGTTTTTTAATCATGATGTTGAGAGGTAGAAGGTAAGTTAAGTTTATCCTACAATAATGTGACCATATGTACATACAGTACATAGGTATTAGACCTGTAATTATTTAATCGAGACCTCTATCGAACAGTATTGCTGAAGCTCAGAATTAGTGAATATATACCATCGAATGAAAATAGAATGATTCAATATGGGTTTCATCATCATCATCATCATTTCAGCCTATCAGAAGTCCACTGCTGAACCTATACCCCCCAAAAGATTGAATATGGGTTTATGTGAATCTAAAGATTTTTTTCATTTTAAAAGATGTTTCTTCACTCTCTCTTTCTCGCATATAAGGAAATTTCAACAAAGTTGATTTGTTATGGGATTCGCCTCCAAATCAGGAGACACGTTCTATCCCCTATGTGTATGATTTATAGCGTTGCCCTGAACACTAAAATGTCGACGGGCTCACCACCGGTCACGTCATCCTAAATAAGCTTGGTGAAAAGTGAGTTGAAATGACTAAAATGTGAATAAAATGAATACGGTCGTGGGAGCTTACCTTACCGGCCTACAAATTGTCTAGTGTAGGAGACACGCATCCCCCATAAGAAGGATTTGCCATAGTCGCCACGATCGGCAACCGCATTGACTATTGCAGTACCAGACACCTCGAGGTCTGCTTAATTTTGGTCTCGTAATTTTCGGGTTGGTTATATCCAGACATCTGTCGGTATATTTTCAAGGATTTTTTTCCTGAGTCTCTTCTTACGACACACAAGAGGAAAGGGGGTGGCATTTATTTGTTAGGGTGGTTATTTACTTTGGTTACTTGCATAGGACAAGCTTAATAATTATAAATAAATGACATGTGTGAGAAACAAATATATCTTTATCATGATAATAATAATTAAATCGTATAACGTTGAGTACGATAAAGCCTAAAAGTTTACCATCACTTCGATTACGTCTTAAAAGGTTTATCTTTGTATTTAATCGAATACAGGTATATATACTTGAAGTTTTTCTGATTAACGTAAAAAAACCGGAAATTTACTAAATACTTCATAAAAACGAATCAACCAAGTATTTTCCTCGCCGTTTTTGGGTGTCACTTTTTCAATACCTCCTGTAGCCGCATCACATCCAACGCGACTTTTTACTCAGTTTTTATCCCGAACATAATTAAAGGAGCGTTGGTTAGGTGTAAAAAACCGGCGAGGTAATGACATTTTAATTGTCTGAGTGATTACTGGGCGTTCACGACGTGGCTCTGTCGCGTACTCTCATCCTGTTATTACGAATAATTGCATTACGCTTCGTTACGGAAGAAAAAAAGCGAATACGAGTACATTTAATTGACACGTAACTTTCTTTGTTCACGCCTAACACGTGATGGGTTCACACATGTATGGGCATCGAAGGCATAGATTAAAATTAACAGCTACGCACAGCAGCGACGAATATATGATTAAACGGAATACTGTAATAGATGAAAAACAAAAAAAATATGAAATGCAACGCAATAAAATCCGTAAATAATAGTTTAATTTCAGATATTTAGTGTTCGCGTAAATACAAAAAATCTTTAAGTAAAAAAAATATTTAACACCAGATAAAAGTTTTTCCAGCTACAAATGATTGCCTAGTTAACAATCGTCTTTTGCAATCTATACATGTTCTGTGTTATCAGTATATTGGACACATACCTTAAATTTTGTAAAAATATTTAAATATATTTCTAACAGCTCTCTATAATTGTTTACTAGAAGATGGTTAAAGGTACTTCCTATTAGATTATCAAAATATAAAAAATAAACTGCGATTGCCAAACCGCTCAACTATCTACACCAGTATGATTTAGCAATTATTGTTCCTTACTAAGTTGGATGGATTTACATAATAAGTTGAATAAATGAGTAGAGCTTTCTAATTTTACGTCAAATAAAATGGATATAATTACTTTTACAACCATCGCGTCTAAATCCGAAACATGAAATAGTTGACTAAATCGTAAAATAAATATAATATCTCACGTTTTGAATAAACGGTACACCTCATGACTCCATTGTGAGCAAAAAAGAAATTTAATCATGAGAAACAATAATAATGACTGCTAAGAAATTAGACTGAGTGTAAGTACGGGAGCCACGCAACTTAAACTTGATTGTTACTTTTGAATAAACCGGGTCCGTCCATCAAGTGTAAATAAACCTTAAAATTAATAAAATACGGCGCATTTTGATTTGATTCACGTTGATGATTTCACTATTGTTAAGTCTGTATGACTATCAATTATGTCCATAGTATATGAGAGTGTGCATTGTGATCGAACAGTAGCTTTCATTCGGTCACTCCGGCGATTGAAAATTAAAGAACCGATATAATTTGATGCGCGGCTAGTGATGTGATTAAGCCATTACTGACTTACCGACTAAATATCTATTGAGTCACTTACTATAGAACAAAGTTTTCGTGCTTATTTTTTTACAATGAGAGTAAAAAAATAAGCACGAAAATATTTTTAGCAGATAATATAAGCATATATTATAAAAAAATATACGAATCAGTTTTAGAAGGTGACAGGCTCCTTCTCTGCTGAGTTGTCTGGGTAGGTACCACCATTTTACGTATTTCTATGATGAATTTACAGTGCAAACAACGGTGGTCTTCTTGTTTCAATGTTGAAGAGAGCCGGTATAATTCCAGGCCCTCTGGGTTCAGATCAGAGTCAGATTACAGATGCGTTATTCTAAGGGTCACAACCCAGGTCCTTCGATTGTTGTTTGCAGGTATCCATGAGATGCAGTGGTCATTTACCATCAGATGGAATGTTAGTTAGTTGTTAGTTGATAGAAAAAAAGCAGAATTTCGCTAATCCGTTTGTGTACAAAAATAATACTACAATCCAAGATGAAAATTAATATAAAAATAAGTCGTATTCGCTTCATTCGAAACATTCGCATCACTATTCGAACGGCATTAACACGTCACTCGTAGAGATGATAATAGCCCAGGAGCTGTGCCCCAGTTAATTGCTTTAATAACTTCCTGTGTCAAAATAACAAAAGAGCTATGCGGTATTAACAAAACGAATAGTGACGGCGGCTCGGTATCTCGCTGCTGGATTATGTTTGAAACGTTGTAACGTACATGTTGAGAAACGAAATGAGATGTTTTGTAGGCATTAAGGCACTGTGTATACGAAAACACATCAATGATCTACTATAGAATGGTATGTTTTTTCGTTTTTCCTCAAAGGTCTATCTAACTTCATCCGTGCACCTAGCTGAATAATGAAACAGCGACACGTGGAACACATAACGCAACCAGACCATACCATACCATGTACGTCGTGCTGATTTTGTCACTTCATTGAAAAATGCGGTCGTGTGAGCGTATTTTTTTTTCTGAAAGGCGACAAAATAATCATGTCAATTATGCCAAACCACAAACACTCGAATCTCTGACGGGACATTCCAAAGAGTTTGCTACTACTATGACCTGCGATTCGTTTTGATTACGACTTATCTTTTTGGTTTGTAAATCATTTTGATGAAGATGATAATACAATGTTATTTTTGACACAGAAGGATGCATTTGCGTTTAAAATTTTTGTAAATGAATTCCTTATCAATATCTCATCTTCGATAATAGTTCTAGGTTTTTGTGCAGCAGTAGGTAATTAGTCGCCTTACGACACCCATGGAGAAGAAACATGGTGGAGGGTGACAGATTCTTTCGCCGATACATTCACTTTCATCTTATGGATGTCGCAAGAAGCAACTAAGGGAAAAGGCTTGAAAATCGCTATGGCGGGATATCCATCTCGTAAAATACCACTAAGCAGACCGGTGACGAGGAGCAGCGTCTAAGATGCAAGGTTTTGCGATCGCCATTCCGCTTGCCGAACTTGGCGATTATGGCGAATCCTTCTAATGAGAGAGTCAGAAATCTAGACAATTTGAACATATGAGATAAAGTGATTTATGTTATGAAATTTATTTAGTATTGCAATAGAACATTCACTCCTTGTAATTACACTTTCGATTATTCTTTACATTTCTGCGTAAACTTCTTCTTATTTCAATAAAATAAAAGAGTGACTCAATATTTATCGTTATTTATAAAGATACGGGTTTTCATAACTGAATTTTCATGTTGTTAAATTACCTTTAATACAATCCCTTCCAATCATAAATATACGTAACGATGGTGACGTATTCGTATTATAAGCATTTTCTTAGAGGAAAGCTACACCGGCTTTTGGCAGTGGGATGTAATTGGGAAAATACCACGCTGTTAATACCAGGGAAAAGAACATTATTACCTTATCTTTTTTTAGCGGAAGGGTCCAAAGGAAAAGACAGCATCTACATTTCGACTATGTGTGTTATAATGAGCCGCAGAGAAAACGATTCGTGATTTTGGGCCTGGTTGTTCTTATTTACGTTTACGTAAGATTTTAATCGAATACGAGAATGCGAAAACGAGTGCATTTGTATTTTAATATTGTTTTCCGCGCAGCTGACATATTAACGAGAGCTAAATTTGATTTGATGGCTTACTACGTATGATATCGCCTGATGACACCATTCAACGGCTCAAGGAATAAAACATGCTTACAAATTGGCGTCTGGTGCAAACGTAATAATATTTTTTCGTGAAACTTACTTTCTTGTTCCATAGACAATATGTTAATCATAGTGTTTTATGTTAAATACATAAGTAATCTTGATACGATTTTATTTACATTGGCTATACGTAATATGTACCGGCTCTAATTTTTAGGTAAATAATATGACTCCAATGTCATTTATAGGTTGGATATATATATTTTAAAGGTTGTTGATAACTATTTTCTCCAGAAGAACATAGTTATCAACAACCTTTAAAATAACCTTTGGTTTATTACTGGAAAATGTGATCTCCTTATTATGAAAATATTAGCAAAAATACATCACAGGACGAAAAATTCAGCAGATTACTTGTGATGCGATAAGATGTGTGTAATGAATGTGATGTTATTTGAAATAATTATTACATCATCTGTTGGATGGCACTTTTCCTGGGAGAGCTTAGTCGTATTTTGAAACACTATAAGGACGAATTAAGTGATTATATCGCAGTAACACAGCACATACAGTTTACAAAGCCATAAGTAAAAGTAAAGTTTCAACCAATAAATGCCCACTGCTGGGCCTTTTGAAACTTTAAGAGAGTTTTCGATACGTGAAATATTCGCCACGCTGCTCTAGTGCGGGTTAACGGATTTCACATGTCTTCGAAATACTTTTTTTTATTATTTCTTAGACATGCAGCTTCTGCACTCGATCTTCGACCGCCGATCACTTGGTCAGATCAGCACTTAAAATTACAATTACCAATTTTAGTGGTTCTTGCACTGGGACTCGAACCCCGGTCACTATACCATGAAATTAAAGCGAGCACCCTGACCATTAGGTTACCGGGTATTATAAAGCCATAATAAAAAATATTAGTTATAAATGTCATTTTGTATTTTGTCTGTTTGAAATAAACGCTTCATTTCATGACTTGGAGTATAAATAGACCTCGAGCAAGGAAGAGTGTGCAGTACAACCAACAATTCCGAAGGGTCGGGCGTCACGGGACGATGCATTGTGTGCCACAATTATAAATACTACATCCTCTCGGCACACTACTACTTGCTAGATCAACTTGTCCAATTGTATATAAAGTTTTCGTACTCTTATCATTTAACTGTGGGGTGAAAGGGAGAATACACCAACAATGTCAACAACACCTGCGGTCGGTACACTATGCTAATAGAAGAGGATCTATGACTGTCTAATGGCGGAAACTAAGCAAAACCCACAGACTAGAGATGCGGAGCAGCGACCCTGATGCATGAAAATCGGCACTGCGCTTGCCAACCCGCTTGCTTAACGTATGTATTCCAATATGTGAAACAATTTACGGCTGAAAACGCAGGTTAGACAAAATTGTTGTATAGATTTCATATATTAACGCAAATACCTAACATTAAAATGTAACAAATTTTAGGTTTAAAGTAAAAATAGGTTTCATTACAATAAATTGTATTTTTCATTTAATATGGCATAATGATATTAGTAATGTAACATATAATCTAAATTTAACATAAACTGTTACAATTCTGCCTATTTATAATACATGTAACAAACATGCTTACTTTATCATCATGAAGTTGTTTTTATTGGGTTGTAAACGAGTTAACAGTCCACCGGATGGATGGTTAGTTGCAACTATAGACCATAGACACCGTCGGACAACTTCGATCGAAAAAGGTTACTGATACATTGTCATTCCTGACAAAAAAATGGAATGACACAGCCTGTAACTATATTGGCTTTCTATACTCTTTTTTAATCGTAACTTAACAGTGGTTGCAACGCTGGCTACAAGATGGCGGTACCCAAAGGATGCATATGCAGAGAACGAGTGCATAGCCTAGTAAAGTAAAACGGTTTGATACCTACCCCACGAACGATAGGTGTATTTTCTGGCTGAACCTATGTTATTTTCGTTCTGGCATTTTTGAGATTGTTAATTCACTGTTTTTCAGATACCGAGATTTTTTTTTGATTTTTTTTCCGATTTCATTGGAAAAAAGGACGAGGAGATAATATTTTATTACATGTAAAGTTGAAAAAAAAATACTGCAGCAGGCGTTGAATATATGATATAGAAGATGACTGATAATAACAAGGATTCACGACCCATACTGCTGTGGTCAGAGGTCTAGATATTTTAATTCTTACAATCCACTTTGAACCGGAGTGATAGGTGGTGAGCATGTCGCCGTTATATTGCCCAGGCCAACGGAAATATTATGAATAGCAAGCCAGAAAACTATCGATACTGTACTAAAATTTTATATAAAAAAAATATCTATTATGACATTTTTTTACATAAAATAGGCTTACGTTTGACCTCAATATCGCTTGATGGAAGGCGAAGATAAGGCCTAGGATGGCACACTTTGCTTAGGTGTCTGTTCACGTTGGCCTTAAAAGATGTCCAGATTGCACCTCACAGGAGCGGACATCTGCGTAGGCTTTATAAGTAGGTCTAGTCACTCAGGCAATATTCTCGTATTTGCTCTCATCTTTCCGTATACAATTAATAAAATAAGATAGATGTCTGAAGAAATGTTAACCTATGAGTATATAACCTATTTTTAACGCAATGATGTTTAATCTGGACTAGATTTCTATAAAATGTTATTAAAAAATAACAGTCAAAGGCACAACAATTTACACATTTCATTAGATTTTCAGATTCACTGTTCTATTATTTGTTTAATTAGATTTATTCAATTTAAATTTTGTTTTACCGTTCTATTTATTTTTCTTTGATAATAACTCGTCCGAATTCAAATCAAATGAGTCGTGGATCATATTATACGCAATAGCCATCTACAAAGAGATTGAAAAACACGTGTGTGCCGACCTTGTTCTACAAAGTTCATAAAAGCCCTTAATTACCTTTGTACAGCTCTGCATGTGCGAACACGTGGTGGCAATTACGTATTGCTATAGAAAAATAAATGAATCAAACACAACCATTGAAACGGGTTTTATACGAGCGGTGTAGTTCAGAGCATAAAAACATATGTAATTTTATTGTTTAAGTAAAATTGCTATAATTTTCTGTAATACATTAATTACATCAAATAACAAAAGAAACATTATTCAATGTTTTCTGAAATAAGATTTTCCAATCATGATCTTGACATTAGTATAATAACGTAAGAGAGTACAGTAACTTTAAATACAAATGTGCATTAAGTAAATAATGTAGTTACTGATTAAGCCGGCGTAGTGGAAGTCAGCACGCTTTCTTAAATCTCATAATATGCATGTGATCTGTGATATGATATGATAAAAATATAAATTTTCCAGTGAATGTATGTATGTATGTATGTATGCATGTCTGTACGCACGTATGTATGTATGTATGTCTATTTTCGTGGCACGCTCTGTAACCTAAACAGATTGATGGATAACAACATATGAGGTGTCAATGAAGACGAATTCTTCATTGTGGGAGCAACTTTTGGTATAATATTTAAGTGTCGTTAGCGAATAAAAAAAAAAGAAATATTTTTTTTCTTTTTATATTCATTAAATGGTTACTTGTTACATAATGCACTTAGTTTTACATTTCAGTGAGATGTTTTCTTTCTGTTTGTTGTAATGGCATCTGATTATTTTAATTAAAGGTAAGCCTTGTTTGCGTTTGTGTGTTAGTTTATTCAGTACGATTATTTCATATCCATCGCAGCGATTAAATGTAATTATAAGAATTCCCTCATTAAAATAATTGTGTACATTTGTTACGATGCGATGAAACCTGGACTGTGAAATTACAAACGATGTTACATACAATAAGTGCTAATTGCATACATATTACAACAAAAACATCCACGGATGCTATCTACTTAAGTTCCATTGTAACTTAACAGACACTTAACGGCAATTATAGTACGCAAATCATATTTTACTGACAAAATATCGAACTTGTATGCAATTATAGCTTTTATTCCAATACAATAAAGTGTTTATTATACCTAGTAAGAAAGCATTAGCAGTAATTATTCTTCTGTTAAATATTCTAGAGAAAGGGGAAGTCTGATTCCTTAATAAATTACAATAGAATTTTAATGTTCGGTACGATTAGGTAATGTATTTATAATTTGTTTGTTTTATTGTGAGATTAGCATTTTACTGTCTTTAATTGCTAGTATTTATTTCCTTGAGTGACTTTAGGGTTCAGTTAATATTAAGAGAATCCCTACAATGAGAGTGATTATTTTGCCTTTACATTTACAAAATTATATTTTTTTGTCACTTTTGATAATTAATATAACTTTATTAAGTATCTGAATATCAAATAGTGGAGGTGTAAGAAATTCTGCCAACCTTTTCTTCCTGTGGATAACATGAAAGTTGAATAAGAAAAAAGCCTTAAATCTACATCAAATGGCAGATTAACCATATCACAAAATATCAAACCGTTAATACAAAGATCTATGATGGGCTGGAGCGATTGCTATCCTGTCAGCCAATCATGACAATAAAGGCAGATTCTCTATATGGGAAAGGCCTATTGGATTATTAACAAACTGATAAAGAAAGAAGAATTGTCGTAAAATATGTAATTAAAATTACATCGTATTTAATTTATTATCTGCTTGTAAAGAACCCTTCCTTAAGATTTCTTTTTATCCCGTCTTCCCTAGACACGTGCTCCGTTCTCGTACATTTGTAAAGTAGTTTTAAATTTTATAAGTCTCGTATGAGACCATTATAAATATTAAGTGTTCAATTTCATGCCATTAAAAATAGTGCCATTAAAATGCACCTGCTATAGAAATTATCGTACGATTTATATCTCAGAAGCAATGACAAACATATACAAAAAAATATGAATTAAATTGCTTAAACTTGATGAATGCTTAACATATGCTGAAACAATATGAATGAATGAACAATATGAATGAATAACAGATGCTTTTAGTAGTTGGTTTTCTTTTGTCAAGCGGAGTCTTACTTTTAGTGTGTATTTTACACTAAAAGTAAGACATCTATAGTATTTTGTGTTAAAATTTAATTAGTAGGTCTTATTACGATTTTTCGCCCGCGCAAATATTAGGTTTAACTTTTATCATATTTAATTATCATTTTATTATGCAGTGTTAATCCAAAAATATATAACTTATAATACGCAGACATCACATATAGGTATATCGCCAAATCCTTGAGTAGTTTGATACATTCAAAATTGTCAAACCTACTGAAACGCTCAACATTACCATCATCATTAAAATTTATCACAAGTCCACTGTTGAATGCAGGACTCCCCAAAGGATTAACACAAACCAGGGTCCTGTGCCACTCGCATCTATCGACATCCCGCAACGCTATGCAGGTCGTCACACCTTTACGTTTTATCGCTTCTTCAATACGTGCCTCATAGATTTGGAGATCTGTCTATTTAGTTACTATATCAAAATCTAATGATATTATTTCATTCAACAATGTAATTAATTATTTAAAATATAAAAAATAATTATTCGACTGTAAGAAAAATTTATAAAAAATTTACATATTATAGACAATAGATAATTGTATCTACTGAAATCTTGGATATTCAGTGTTACCAATTTTGCTCTTATGAAAACAACAAACTATGTTATCACTTCTAAAAAATATAAAATATAAAGAAACACATATAACAAGAATACAGAATAAATTGATCTAATCTGAGGCTGATAAAAAAGGGAGGTTGATATGTTAAGTTTTTAGAACGTATAGAGAATAGCAATTTTATTTTATTTTCTGAATTTGTTTAAGTTAATCGAAGTGAAATGCCTCTTTCAATAATGGAGAAATACATCAGTTTAAATTGGAGAGTGCTTTAAGTTGGGTAAAACGCGTTATCTATACACCAGTCAAGTGCGGTCGCTAGGTATCTTTTAATTTGATATCTAGAAGTGTTCGTTCGTTAATTTCTAAGATTGGTTAGTCATTGCAAATTATCCATACGTATACTCGCAAGTAATCCTTCTTGCAGACATCGCTGTGGCACAATAGTCGAAGTAAAAATTATAGTAAAAATAATTTGCTTCATCATAAATACATTACGTATGTAGTTACGAAATAAGAAAAATATTGTAGTTGTATTGTGTAATTTTAAAAATGGTATACGTTATATACCATTTTAAAATATATGTTATATAATGGCATATTAATTATTTCAAAGATCGGTTTTTTTTTTTTTATAGAAGAAGGGGGCAAACGAGCGTGCGGCTCACCTGATGGTAAGTGATCACCGACGCCCACGAACATCCACAATACCAGAGGAGCTACAGATGCGCTGCCGGCCTTTAAGGAAGGAATAAGCTCTTTTCTTGAAGGTCCCTAAGTCGTAACTATTCGGAAATACTGCTGGCGACAGCTGATTCCACAAAGTCGAAGAGCGTGGCAGAAAACTTCGATTAAAACGCACTGTGGTGGAATGCCAACCATCTAGGTGGTATCGATGGAACTTCGAATTCAGTCGCGATGTACGATGGTGAAACTCAGCAGCTGGGATCAATCCGAACAGTTCCTCAGAACATTCCCCGTGGAAAATTTTGTAAAAAATGCAAAGAGAAGCAACATCTCTTCGCAAGGCCAAAGGATCAAGCCGATCAGAGAGAGCTTGGTCGCCGATAATTCGAGCCGCTCGACGTTGGATGCGGTCAAATGGAAGGAGTTGGTACTGGGGTGCCCCTGCCCAGAGATGAGAACAGTATTCCATGTGGGGCCGAACTTGCGCCTTATAAAGTTGCAAACGGTGGACCGGCATGAAATACTGTCCCGCTCTACAGAGCACACCAAGCTTTTTGAGGCCAATTTGGCCTTTCCTCCAAGTGACCACGGAACTGAACGTCGCTCGATATGTCAACGCCAAGGATTCTGATACTGGCTGAGGCAATAAGGGAATGTTCACAAAAGAGGAGAAACGACAAAGGGATTCTTTTTAGCGGT
The DNA here is from genome assembly GCA_029286595.1 of Bhutanitis thaidina. Classification (NCBI taxonomy): domain Eukaryota; kingdom Metazoa; phylum Arthropoda; class Insecta; order Lepidoptera; family Papilionidae; genus Bhutanitis; species Bhutanitis thaidina. Next base: position 6,981,325 of record JAGSMS010000010.1, read on the forward strand.
GAACGCGCAAACCTGTGTCTTTTGGGGTTGAATAGGACCAAATTACGTCGACCCCAATCCGAGACTTTGAATAACAAGGTCTCGACTTCAGACACAAGTTTGTTCCGGCACTCGTCGACGTGTTTCCGAGTAATATTCGCACGGCCTGTATATAGGGCATCACCCGTGCTGTCGTCTGCATAGCAATGAATGCTACTGATTTGTAGCATGTCGTTGATATGCAGAAGGAACAGAGTGGGAGATAGCACACAGCCTTGTGGAACACCAGCATTCACGGGTTTGGGGTCCGAGCATGCACCGTCGACAACAACCTTGATGCTCCAATCCGTGAGGAAGCTGGTGACCCAGTTGCACAATCTCTCAGGAACCCCGTAAGATGAAAGCTTTGAAAGAAGCGCTATATGCCAGACCCTATCAAATGCTTTCGCTACGTCCAGACTAACCGCCAAAGCCTCCCCCTTAGACTCAACTGCTTCTGCCCATCGGTGAGTCAGGTAAACTAGAAGATCACCAGCTGATCGTCCGCGACGGAAACCGTACTGTCGGTCACTGATGAGCTGGTGATCCTCCAGGCACCTCAGGAGCAGGGTGTTGATGAGTGACTCCATTATTTTAGATAACAAGGGGGTGATGGCAATAGGCCTGTAGTTGGACGGATCAGAGCGGTCGCCTTTTTTCGGTATTGGATGCACAAATGCTGTCTTCCAAGATTCCGGGACGACGCCTGAAGAGTAGGAGTGCCGGAAAAGACGCGTGAGAACCGGTGCCAACTCAGGGGCACACATCCTCAGCACAATTGGAGGGATTCCGTCCGGCCCACTCGACTTATGAATGTCCAGGGAGCGGAGTGCCTTTCGCACTGAGCTCTGCAGAAACTGAATTTCCGGCATGGAGCACTTACACCACGGGAGAAAAATTATGTATTTAATAAAAATTTTTTTAATCGGTTACAGCGGATGTTTAGGTCTTGTTAGACCAAGTATACAGTAGTGGTAGGATTTAATATAAATAATAAAATGTGTTTTAAATTGTTTTAACTTTTTTTATTTAAATGAAAAATAAGTATCGAGCAAAAAAAAAAACAGTCAAATACTAATTATTTTTTAAGTTACATGTGAGAAAAAAAACATTAATAAACTTCTACATTACAATTACCTTCGAATAACCAAGGAAGCGAATAAATACAGTCGCAGACCTCAAGACAAATTTAGCAAATTACTCATTATTAACGACTACTAACGAAGCAAAGGTAAGGAAAATAAGGCGTTTATTAAAACTCACGCACACTGAAGAGCAGTTCCACCTCCAAGAAGGTTTAATTGAGGCTTTACATCGACTACAAAACGGTTAATTGTAGCTCCAAGTGCGTATTGTGTACCTGTACTGACACGGATGTGAAGTTGTATGGAATGGACGTTTCTTTAGGTTTGGGAATATAAACCCTCCAACATTTTAGAGGTAATATTATTTATTACCTCTAAAATTATATGTATTGGAAGGAGTTTCTCAAATTTTAGTTTTGTGTAATAAATGCTTTAGCGCATAATATATAACATAGAACTTAAGTAATGTTTATTACATATTTACATTTATACATTTGCACTGTCTAAATCGTGCTTTCAAACTGCGAGTCATAGACTCAAAATGCTAATATAGTCACCGAATTAATATATAAAGTTAAAAAAAAAATATTAATCATATAGGATTTGAAACTGAACGTTAGTTAAGTTATATTTATGTTCTTATACATAAAAAAATATGTTTTTGTGTTCCTCTCCATGCGTTCGCGCATTATCCTTCCGATTGAGTAGAAACTTTTTACAGTTGTTGTTGGCACTTACGTGAAAGATTCTGACGTAGAATCATCGACGTACAATAGAAGGGACGCAAATTGTTTCAACGTATAAGAGTATTTCATATAGCTTAACAACAGTTCGTGGGTTTTCAGGGTACGAGTGTTATATTATCGTACTAAATTATGACCATGTAGACAAAGTCGCGAGCAATAGGTAGGGTATAAATAAAATTACAATTATTTATTCTGTTACGTAAGAAACAAATGTAACTATTCCTTTTCCAGAGGAAATAAACTCAGCTGGTTTCTCATTTTTGCATATTATTTCTGATTACACGAGTATATCGTATTATACAAGATAGGTAAACCGTAAATTACAAAATTTTTAAATGGATTGGCGGTGTTCACCTTTTCAAGTGTTTATTATTTTCAATGTATTCGTGGGTATTATAGTATCCCCTGTGGAATACAGGGGTCCGTAGTAGTATCCTTGTGATCTGTAGTATCCCCTGGAAGTTGTCATGATTTCAGAGAAAAGTTAATTATTAAGAAATTTGCTTGGATCTTCCAGTATTTATTATTCCCTGTGTTTATCGTTCTTCTTGATTTCTGCGAGTTCTTGCCCTCGAGCGAATTGTGTGAGACCGCAACAAGATATTATGGTTTAAATGTAACCTGGTTTTACTTATTGTAATAAGGATGGTAACAAATTCATAAGTTACTGGCTGTTTGCACTATTTTAATTTACAATAATTATATTAAAATATCATTACAAGTATTCATAATTTTTTAAAATAGATAATGTTTTTTATTATCAGGAATTTCATTTAATAAATGGTGAAAATTATTTGCAAAAATTTATTCGATGTCGTTCGGTAAATAAGTCTTTTTATTAATTTTATATTTAATAAGTGGTACATTGTAAACTGAACGCCAGTAATTCTGTTTATCTATATTTTAAGAACGTGAAAGCTGCTTAAGTCTATTGTGGCTTAAAATATATTGTATTTTTTTTTAATTAGGGTTATTCTTGATGTGGTTTTATAAACGACACGAGTGGCTGTTTCCTTTGTTCAATTACAATACGATCGTTTTTCATAAAACGAAAACATTTGGCGGGAAAAGAATATCCACTTAGTGTCTAATTAGATATACTTAACAACAAGACTTTTGTTAGCATCTGAGCCATCTGGTTAAAGTTTATTGTCATTCATTCTTTTCGAAAACAAAAATATTTTAACAGTGATGATAATGACTAAAACACATAAAAATAAACGGCATTAAATACTCTTTATTTATCATTGTATTGTAGAACATTGACGTACCTAATTCTTAATAAACAAACATTTCTTAAGAACAAACAAAATTCTCATGTTATGTATGCGGAATAATTATTCTCACATGTATGAGGATATTTTGATCTGGAAAATATACTTGAACTTTTTTCAAATCATTAAATTTATCTATTTTATAACATTTACTAACAAGTTTTGGTCAATAAAACACTAAATAAACAGATGCACATAATGGTCATCCGGTTCGCCCGGGGTTTCATCGTTCGATCGATCTCCATCAAGACTTCGTTTGTAGGACAATTTATAGTATTTTAAAACTTTTTTGAATTATAAGATAACGTTTAGAGATTATTTCTATATTTTTATTACTACAGTGACAATTATAAAGTTTCCTGACATTATTCGAGGGCAAACCCGGAGATGAGGCACTCTACCGGTCACATTCTGTCTCCCAGAAAGTCGAAAATTTGGCGGCAAAAGCTCTCTTGGCTACGCTGGGTGGCACTAAATTAGGATCTATGAACCCTACTTACCCCTGTAGGCCACTGTAACTGCGTATATTAAATTTGCAACTCGAGTATCGCACTTGGATATTTTGTGTTGTAAGAGGCTTTATTTACCAATAGGTATTATTCACGACCTTTCGCTAAATAATAGAATGAGTAGTTGAAAGATCAGATAAAGGTTTTGCAATTGAATCAAAATCTATGAGATTACACTTACTGGAAACGAATTTAAATTTTATCAGATTTTTTGACCTCGGCCCCGTAAATTAATCCTATGTATATATAAAAATGTGCCGTACTTTTAAACAGGTAGTGTGTTTGGGCAGTGCTTGAGTTTGCAGTGCACCTGTGCTCTAATTTTGAGGATTATTATATTCTTGTAGCATATTTTCATTTGCTTATTTTACATAAAAAATCTCTAAAAAGAGGATTCGAACAAAGTTTTTTCACTTGTTTCTTCTCCGACAGAGGAACCTTATTAACCTTATAATTTTCAAAAATAAAGTAAGAAGTAACATTTGACTAACGTAATTTAATTTTCGTACGTCGAAGAATAAATATTTTTTATTTACTTCATTAATTACCCGTGTTTTATTAGTAAAATAAAGTTTAATAAAATCCTCGTTTCAATTGAACGGTAATACCTGCCCACTAAGAAATACTGCCGTTCCTTTGCGCTGCAATAAATAGACAACTCCAATTTCCACCACCCCGTTATTAAACAAAATAAACATCACCCACATATCCCTATCTAACCCTAAATCGCGGAGGCGGTGCCTTAATGACTGCTAATGAGTGTTTTTATTATTTAACAGTTGTAAAATAATTTCTTATACTGCGCCTCTTTATACCTAGATAAACATCGAAACGCGCTTCGCACCTCAATCTGATAATCGAATTAATGCTCTCATACCATTTCACGCTGTTTTATTGCTTTCTGTGTGCTTAATACACGGTTTTGACTCGTAATTTTTGGGTTATCAGTGCATTCGATTGAATTGATCTGGATTTTTTGAGCAATTGTTGTGGCCGCGGTCAAACCGTACTGATGTTATTTACGCGAAATTGGACGTGAATTACTCGCTGCTGTGTATGGTTTGAGAAAAAAATATATATTTAAGATTATAAAACCATATTACTATCACTCTAAAATACAAACCTGACATGTTTAAAAGTATTTTTTTACGTTAATTTAGATAATGGTGCGGTTAGATTGAGACGTTAAGACTCAATGACGACATTGTAGATCACAAGTTTATTTCACCCTTAATCGAAAAATCAATAACTTTTAGTGACAACGGTCGAATTTGCTATCTAACACTTTACATTATTATACATAATTAAAATATTTACCACTACTTAGGCTACACGCAATATCTTTTTTTTTGTGTTATCATATGTTCCCGGAAAACATTATAGATATGTGCCGGCGGTACATCATAAAACATCCTATAGGTACCGAAATGAAACAATCAGAATCAGCGATCGACTGATCCTCCAACGAGATAACACGCCCTGCTCCCAAATAACGCAAGTATTAACCAAAACGTATCATATTAATTCATACTGTTTATCTTTTTCGCTGTAACGACCCTCAAGTGTTGATGTTTCTTAATAACATGTAATTTTCATTTCTCGATTTCCGACTCGTATTTGCCTCACCTAATTTCAAGCTCACTTCAAACTTCTTTGAATTTTTATGAGGTCAAGGTGTAAAACTGTTTTCGATAAACATCTTAGCTCTTTTTTATGACAAAAAGAGTCGGCAATTAATTCCAAATCATGTGAAATTGGAAGAAAAATTATTCTACATAATCTTATCTTATTTACATTTGTACCCACATATAACACAATAAAAGTTCTACGTATGCACATTTATACAGTTTTTGCTGTCGACGAAACTAATTTGTAACCAGTACGCACATGAAAAAACATACATTCGGTGTCGGTGGTGATTATTACAGTATTAACAAAACATTTAAACTTCAACTGATAGATTCCAAATAAAAATGACAGATATAAGGCGTCGAAAGCGCACGCGCACGTTCGACCACTTGCCGAATCTATATTTAAATAGTATTTACACTGGATTATCGGGAGCGCGTAATTAATACAATCTTTGTTAGAGGGTAATTTGCCAGAGCTAATGCCGGTCTGTGTAATCTTCAAAGGGGATTTAGAAACACGCGTTCTATTCTATTTTGGTCGTGTTCTGAAACAGAGAAATATTTACAATCTCTCTGGAACACTTCGGCGCATCCGACGGTCGTTATGCGCGAACGCATCGATTCTGAGTCAGTTGCGGCGTCCGATTGGGATCGTAGCGGGATGAACATGCTTTCATTAACGTTGATGGCTGTTTGTATGCTTGATTTCTTTTATACTGTATTTTAAATATCATGTTGCATTTTATTAATGTTATGTAAGGTTTTTTTTTAATATTTCGCTGGAACGAACGTTGTGTAAAATTTAGTTTTTACTGTATGTTAATCTAATCAAGCAGGGTACTATAATTCTGTAAAGTTTGATATGATGTATTACGGTATTTTGTACGTTCTGTCTGAGTTTTCCTTAATCCAAGCGACATGCTTGCTTGCAGCTACGAGTATGGACTTCCAAGTCCATAATTGCGGCTTCATGATTCGAAGCCATAATCCATTATTGCTTCGAATCCCAGTCAGAGGCAATAATCGTGTAGATTTCTGTTTTAGGTATACCAAATGTCAATGGAGACTAACACATCCGGGGTAGGAATAATTGTTTCCAAAGGGTTCCTTAGAGAATGTAACGTCTCTTTCTCCATATGTCAACCTCTTATGCTCATGGCGCACACTGCTTGCCAAAAAAAGAGGCTCTGGCGATCGAATGATGGTGAATATCTACTTAAATTTGCCGAACCCAAATTCTACGGCCTAGTGTGGGGAGCAGCCCCACTGCGCTCACCAGTCCGCTTGCCTAGTGTGGTGAGTATGGGCAAACCTTCCAAGAAATGTGTGCAGGCTTTTGCTGGCGTTTTCTAGGTCAGGTTTATGTTCAGCGGGACTAAAATAGGCTAACTGAATTGTATGCGGGAAGTGTACAGTGTTGAAATGATATATGATACATAAGTTTTAGCAAAAGAAAAAAAATATTAGCGAATAGAGAAAGAGCAATTAGAAAGAATCGGGAAGGTTGCTTGATAGCGCGTTTCAAACCACACAAAACTTTAGGTTATGCGATAGATGCGTAATATATACGGTATATAAACCGGTGAAATAATAGCATTTATGTCACACCTGCATGTTCATTTTGTCATTTAGATTTAGGCGAATCAAAACAAAAATTAAATGTTTGCCATACATCAGAACTTGCAAAAGCCATTTTGTTACGAAGAGTAGAACGAAAAATAGTAATTCATAATCACTACCTACCCCTTTGGATAACAGGCTTGGATACTTGTTTACGTATGTATAAACATTATGAATAGATAATAAATAATATTATCATTAATAAATAATTAAAGTATTTTTATCGTTTAACAGTTCCAATTTATGATGAACGACGCCTATGTTATCTAACTAAGACATTACGCTATATGTATGGATCATGTAGGTAACTATTATTTCCGTGACAACATAAGGGTGCGAGCGATACTTGACTATTATAGGAGAGTCGCCTACGACGAATTGTTCACGTCTTGCGTCGAAACGAGAGTTTAGGCTGGCTACCTGGCGCAATGACATGATGGTGGTACTAGGGCAAACGGATAAATAGATGTTGCTCAGGATCGGCCACAATGAAGAAGGCTAGTTAGGCAGTGGCTAAAGCATTTAGCTGATCGAATTGAACCCGCGGTCCGCAGCGTCGGAATTTCGCACGGAACAAGTATTTGTATAGCCTAAAAAAAATATTCTGGGCCTGGATTTGTGTCTGACAGCGAGGACAAGGTTTTAATAAATATAAAATAACAAAAACTACCTTGGCTGAAGTTTATACACTAGACCTAATAACAAGAATCTCATATGTAGCAATAGTTACGAAGTAAAGCATATTTTAATCAGATTTGTTAGAATAATTTGAACGCGTCATTTTGGGTGCTTTACAATACCCGTGGTCAGGTGTTTGACGTTCTGATGTCATAGTTAACCCGGTTACGGGCAGCTTTGTATTTATATAATTTTTTTAAATAACTTTATAGTTATTATAGTTTCATTTCAAACGTGTAGTATTTGCGTAATACAACTAGTATAACTAGAACTCATCATACAGATTTGTTAAATTAAATCAATTCACACGTAACACTGACGCAAACGGCAGCAGAGACAAATTAGATACAACCACGTGAGTATCGTTTATAAAAATCCTAACGATGTTCTAGTTGGAATTCTTCATGTCATTTCCATTGCTACCCACGCAAGAAGTAATTAAAAACGAAAATAAACAGAGCGCCTCCAATCGTAAAAGAATATCTACGTCAGCTATAAATGAGTGCAGATGAACGTAGAAGCAATAAAACTGATTCAAGTCACAGAAATAAATCTTATGAGTATTCGAAAGCACCTTAGGTGAGAAGATTCGGGCGTTTATTGTAATACTTTTGTTAGCAGTCGTGCTGACGCGCTCCGGTCATCTCATCTCATTTCGGAATGCCATTAAAATGAAACATTCTACTGCTAACGCCACGTGTTATTGAATTATTGCGAAACTATTATCAAAAACATAATAACGGTAAGAATATTATGATGGGACAGTAAAACTTTTAGGCACCAGTGATAAATAATGTTTCATCGATGAAAAAATCGACGTATTTATAGTTAATGATTTAGTGAATCACCTCTTTAGTTTTATTACAGGAATGGCCAAACTAGTAGATTTTTAATAGATGCCTTTTTTACCGATTCTACGTTTTTGAAGGTGTCACAATAGATAACATATGTGTATTTGTATACACATAGTAAATATCTAAGCAAGTGTTAAGTCATCAAGAGGGACTTCACTATTTCCAAAGCATTGCAATAAAAATTGGTCCAGATTCCACATCGAAAATAAGACGTTTTTTGGTCGTCTGCCAAGTTCATTATGAGCGTTCATGAAATTTCACATTTGAATTATTTTACTGTCTGACTTATGGCCGTTACTTAAATATTTGGTAAACAGGAAAAATATAGCTCTGATCGATCAAATTTAATGCGTTGCCCTGAAATAGCATCTATAAGTGGATCGCGGCATTATCTTAATAAAAAAGTTTTTAAGAGCTTTGTATTGAAATTTTGAAAGTGGAATAGTAAAAATATGTAATATAAAATATGGTACAATTAATAAAATCTATGAGTTATCATTTTTACTGAGATTATTAAGTACTGTATATTATATACTTAAGGACATGAATGTAATGCCGTTAGAATTGCTATGATATTCTGCTGATTCTTGACTGCTGATTTGTGACACGTCTTAAATTCTGCGAAAAAAGTTGAAGTGCTGATGCTAACCTGTGGATAGCGAAAAGTTTTGGTGTACTATTAGGCATATAGAATCAAAAATGTAAAAATCATACATAGCGAAAATATTGTTAGTTTTAGGATTTAAATCTCAGTAGACAAGTTAAGTCACCCACGAGATGGTCAGACATAATTATTATTGCCTAAGAAAGCAAATGGACTTTGCATAATTTTAGTATGCAAGATGCCATCCAACAATAGAACGGAACATTATGAATCATCTCCGACTGATCCATGCGCCAGTCGAAGATTATCGAACTAGAACACTAACACTTGCGGGATGCATTAAAACACACGTGAACCTAATTTACGCCGTCCAATAATCCCTCAACCTAACTCATCTTAACTAAGTAATAGTTGATGCATCAAACGATGCGACATTTGTTGCTAATAAGTTCTTAGACATTAAAATATTTCATCAACGGTTTTCCACGTCCACGACGAAACGTAAGGTGTGCATTTTAAACAGAGCTCCCTTATTTATAGTGTGCCATCTGTCAGATCGTAACCGTTCCAATTTCAAATTCAAACAGTGTTCTAATTGGATTGTATTTTTGTTTAAAGTGCTTCTAATAAGCTGGCTGGAATCACGCACATTGTTACAGTCGTAACAAACACATTGACGTGTGTTTATGCGTTCGCAATTAGACTGCCCATTGATGTATTGGTGTAGGTTGGCGTCGATGTGTGAGTCCGATTGAGAAGTAACACGAGGTCTGGATCTGGAACTGATTAGCGCCTGTGCATGTGTTAGTTGCTCCGTAGTTATGAATAGAATCGTATGTGTTGTTGCGCATTAAGTATGCTTTGGATTTTATTATTTAATGATTCATCTTAGGGATATAGAAATAGTCAGGAATGCTTGCTCCGTTCGCGTTGAAAAGCTAGTAATAATAGAATATTGGCGCATCTGCCCCACTGTATAAGTTTTAATGTTATTACTCCCCGACTGTATGATATTTTGTTCCAGGTTTATTTTAAGAGTGTTTTATGTTTTTAATTGCGACCCGTGGATTATTTTTCCGTCGCGATCTAAAATTTTTACAGCTGTTTTTATAACGTCCACCTGACCGACGACAGAATTAAGATAATTTATTAAATTTACTGAAGTGAATTATAAAATGTATGTAATAAATAAATTTTTTGTCTTAATACTTTTTCATTGTCGTCATTCATGTCATGAGTGAAGTACCACAATAATAAGTAACACAATATTTTGATGTCCACTTAGTAGTAATTTTCTCTTCCTACTTTTAATTACTTAAATTATAAGAGTGATTTTATATTATTTTAAGTAAGAATTTTTATAATTGATATGCGAATGGATACTTGAAGGCGAACATGCAGTCTCTGTGCTTATACTCTACTGTTCGGGTAAAAAAACATAAGTACTCACACAAGCGATCACGGATCTTTATTTTTTATTTGATGTTGCTGATGCCAGAGTTTGCTTTGTGAAATAATTGTTTTTGCCTCATACGACACTTGCTAGAGGAAAGGGCGCGACAAGTTTTTTTTTTTGGATTTGGTTGACTAACGACCTTACAGTCCACCCAATGGTAAGTTGTTACTGCAGTCCATGGACACCTGCAAATAACTTAACAATTGAAGAAGGTTACAGATACGTTATCACCTCTTAGGACTGAGGTGTCTTAGCCTGTAATTATATAGGTACTCTATACCTTTCAAGCTGGAATACAACAGTGATTACATTGCTAATTGCGGGTAGAAATGGATAAAGAGTGGTTGCTGCTCTGACGATGACGACCCTTAGATAGTGAAGTATCTAACACATATTAAAAAACCTCTACCACGCGGTCATAATTCTTAACAAAATATTAAATTATACCCTTAAATAAAAGGTAGTTTCGAAAACGGCACCATTATAACTTGGTAGAGCCAAGCGGCGGCTATTGCTACTGCTCGTATGGGCCAGCTCAACCGGGTTGGGACCACGGCCTCGCAGAATACCGACGTTACGTAGAGGCATATTGTGCTTCTGCGTTTCGTTCGGTGAGCGAGGCAACCGGAGGCCCACTCCCCCTCCTTTTCCTCCCTCCCATCTCCCAATTATCCTTATAGGTCGGCAACGCACCTGCAGAACCTATGGTGTTGCAGATGTATGTGGGCGACGGTAATCACTTACCATCAGGTGAACCGCTTGCTCGTTTGCCGCCTTTCCCTTAAAAAAAATAACTGATAACAAAATAAGATGTTAACGTAAATTTAATGAATATATTAACTTAGATCAAGTTACAGAACGTTTTATTTCCATATGACGGTGGTATACTCGTACAGCTCGACAGTACGACCCATAATCCTCTTTATAGAAGTACTAGGATGTAAACAATATTTCATCGTAACACGCCAGTCAACGCTCATTTACACAATCACGGCGCACTTTACAGCGCTTACGATACAATAGAACAAACGTGTCGTAACACCATCACGAAAGCCGCCTAAATTTGAAATTAACGTGTACAAAGAACCAGTTTTTGTAAACCCCACCGCCGATTACAATGCTCACTTAATTGGGAAATTGATAGAAAAATTAGAGCTCTTAATAAAATGGTTGTTACATCTGCGCGGCCCGAAGCAGTGCCATTAATGTCGATCATTAAATATGAATTATAAATATAAAAGAAAGCATAAGAAAAGCAATCAGGGCCGTCCATTATTAGATTAAATATCTCGCGGTTCCGTGAACGCGGCCGTTGTTCGTGTGGGTTAATGTTGGGATTTGAATGAAATTGTGCGAACGTGTGCATGTTTGATTTATTAATTCCATTGCGGTGCTTTATGCTTACAATTATTAAGAAATTCATAGAAAACTTACGTACATTAGCGTAATCTTTGCAAGTCATACCTTCATCGTCGTATACGATATTTTGTTACTTTGTAAACCACTTATAAACATAGACTTAGCGACTTGGCGATTAACGAACCTTACTGTAGAGACGAGAGCCCACGTATTTAAGAAAATAGACTTTACGAAATCTTTACAGTTTTATCTTGATGTAAGTAGAACGAAAGAAGAGAAAGAAAGAAAAACATTTATTGGTACAGCAAAAAGAGACAACACACACAGAACATGTAAATAAAAATAATAAAAAAAGCTAAAGGCACAATTGATTTGTGTAAGGTCAGACTTCACAATTAAAGAAAAATAATACATGGTGCGTGTCTCATGGCTGAACCAATAGGTCTCCAGATCAGTTTATTTTCAAGTTTTAGAGTCTGACGCTGGTTTTCATCTGGAACCTATGTTCATTATGGATGTCAAATTTAAAGCATAGTAAAAACATAACGTAACCCAAAAAATAAGCATAACATAAAATAAAAAATACATTTTAGTGATTCTTCTATCTAATACATATTTACATTATTCATATAAATGACGAATTCATATTTACTATATCTTGCTTCCGTTGTGCATCGATCAGATATTGCCGAAGGCTTAGTTTAAGGGAATGTATAGTTTTGTGTGATCTTATAGGCGATGGCAAGTTATTCCGTAGATACTGCATAACGGAAGCTACCTCAGAATGCAACTGATTTGTGTGGTGGAATGGAAATCTGTGGCGAGCACTGCCTACTCCGGAATTCACGTTCACTAGATACCCAGCTAAGCTTTTGATAAAGATACATTGGTTCCTTAAACTTAACAACACCAAACATAACACATGCCAAGTTCAGCTTACGCCTTGAGTTAATTTTTAATAATATTTTAGTTGTATGTGTATTGTGTATATAAGTTGAGGAACGGGGTAACGTGGCATCTAGGTGGAATCACGTAACTAAAACGAGGACAATCATTTGAACCCTCTGTACCAGTCTATCTGTATTAAGTAGCATTATGTATAGATGTCATTTTCCTCCAAAAAGTAGGAGAGTTGCTTACACACTGCTCTTTTAAGATTTTCGATAGGCATGGTAAAATACTGATAGTAGTCAGTTAGTTTGTCAAACGCGGTGGTTCCAACAAATTCCATTAAATTTTAAAAGGCATATGTCCATCAATTTACTTTTTAGAAGCTAATAGTGATGAAAACAAAGATGATTTAATTTCATTGACATAGTAGTTGACATGCGGTAGAGCATATGCAAATCTGTCTTCCGGTGGTGTTCTCTTTTCTTTCCGTAGATGTGGTAAGAGACGACATAAAGAAAGTCTTTAATAGTCGATTATAATTATAATTACACTGACCGATAACTGAACGGCGTCTAATATGCGGGGCTTTTCTTACTGCAACTGTCCACCTGTGAAGCATGGTAATTATGGAAAAGCCTCCTTATAAATAGAGATAGAAGCTTACCCAAGCAATGGGCTACTTGCAGGCTGTTTAAGAAGAAAGAGATGCCACGACAGCCGAGAGATTCGCCTCCGAATCAAGAAACTCGAGTACGATCCCTATGTAGAGGCTCGTACCTATAAGTTTTTTTAAACTCGTACGATTTTTATAGTTGGCTTGGACACTAAGACGGCGACAGTCTAACCACCTGCTTCTATCTATAGCTACTTTATAACTGTAGAATCCTGATTATCGGGATCAATTAAAACCAGGCACAGAACAGACTTTTATTATTGGAATACGCACATGTCATTATCTACATCTAGTAACTATGTAACACTACACTTTTCGGCTTGGAAGTTGGAGTGCATGGCCAAGGTGGGAATAGACTTGATGCAACTTGTCTTTGCGCGGTTAAAACGGATAATCGGGTATCCGGATAACAAGTGTCCGGATAATCGGGATTCTACTGTATACTCTAATTAATTTACCACTACGCACCATTCTGACCTTACGCTTCCATATACACAGCTTTTAAAAGATTACTTTCATAATCATGGTAGTAAAACAAGAAACCATTGTCCGTGTCATTTGCTACGCTTTAATCGGGCCTCTTAGACCCAGAAAATTATCAGATTCCGTCACACTTTAGGCAATTTCGTTGTGACTCCCTAATGAGTTACAATAACGCAATGAAGCCAGCACTTACGATTATGAGTACACGGGTCATTATGGCCCTTGGCGTTTATAAAAGTAATTACGAGACGAAGTGGATTCGTTTTTGTGACAAAACTATTACAAATTGCTTTATAGTTATTACTAACACGGATACGGAATAGATTCATTGCTTTTCATAACGAACATTAAAGGAGTGATTACAGTAATTATGTAGTCAGATTATAACTGCCTTTACGTACATTTATGTGTAATTATTATGTCTGTATAATAAAAATTCGTATGTAAAAACTCTCTTATTAAACATGTATTTCCTGGTAGTGCAAAATAATAATTAATTGAGATAAATTTATCGGAAATTGTATTATTTGTTATTATTATATTCAATCCTATTTTTCATTAGAAAAATTTCTATTTAATTTATTAAACGGAATAATAACATAGCGGGCAATCATAGTTTTGTTATGATTGTGATTCCTTAAATATCAAACTGATAATAAACTAAATAATAGGGCTCTCTGATAATAGTATAAAATTACATATATATAATGAATACCCAATATTTTCTTAAACTATTTAATAAATGAATAACATTGCATCCAACCTGAATATTTTTTTTATTTATTGTATAAAAGTATGATTTGAGAAAAGAAAAATACTTTCAAATAGACTTCAATATCCGATTTGCTTGTACAACAAATTAAACGAGCAGCAACTTAATTATTAGCTTGCCTTGACAAATTTTACAGCTTTAAGGTAACTAAAATATTCGAATGCGTTAACTCCGTGATTAATAAAGTTCTGAACAAAGAGAACGAAACCAGAAGGTTATTTAACAAAAGAGAATAAATGGCGATCACTTTATCATTCATATTTCCTACAAGATAGACATTTACTACAATTCATTAGTCAAGTCGAAGTATGCACTGGCGCACAGTCTCCCGCACGTCTTCCCGATAACTCTCCATCAGTGATAATTTATTAATTTCGCCATCTTTGTTTGTTCCCTTGTGATCAATGTAACTCTCTCCCCCAAACGTTTACCACGATAAGGCCTTTGTTTTCGTGATTGGTCTTTGTTAATCATACTTTTCTAATTAAGGAAAACGTCACGGGTAGATTTGGTGCTATCAGGCGATAAGAAACATTTGGATTTTGGTTGCAGTATCCTTGTCCTGTTTATATATTGTTAAATTAGAAAAGTTACACAATGTGGCCACGATATCCGAGTGGTTAGGGGATCTGCCTCCGAATCAGGAAACTCGAGTTCGATTCCCATATACGGAAGACTAATCTGACTAATGAGTTCATCGAAACTTATGTACGATTATATCGTTGCCCTGGACAATAAACATAGCGATAGACCCATCACCTGTCACGTTGTTCCAAATTAGCTTTGGTAAAAATTGGGATGTAAGGTACATATGCATATAAGTCAGACCATCCCTGCATTGGTTACAAGGTCGTGAGAGTTTGTTTATATACAAATAAACTCTAGTTTATAAAGTATTGAGATTGCTAAGAAGTACAAGAATAATGTAATTTGGTTTAGGACAAAATAGTCGTATATTTGAAAAGCGGAGCATCCAAGAATTTGAATAAAATATTTTTTGTCAGTAACATTTGTTATAATTGATATCCTTAATTTACAATTCTATTGGAAGGTAGCACTCCCATAAAACTAAAAAATAAGTAAGCAGTAAAAACCTCAGCTGGACAAAGATTTCCTCCCAAATATTTTTATTTTTGAGAAAGATTGGAGCTGGGAAGGGTCCGGCAAGCTACTCCGGTGTGGGTTAGCGGACTTCACACGTCCTCGAAATAATATTTTTTAATTCTTTCATAGATATGCAGTTTTTTTCCTGATTGTAAATAGTCCATTGCAGGACTTGTGCCGCTTATACAGAGAGTATTTTCCATAATCGCCACGCTCGGCATGTTTTTTTTTTTATGGAAAAGACGGCAAACGAGCAAGCGGTTCACCTGATAGTAAGTGATTACCGTCGCCCACATACATCTGCATCACCATAGATGCAGCAGATGCGTTGCCGGTCTTTAAGGATATTTGGGAGATGGGAAGGAAGAGGAGAGGAATAGGGAGAGGGTGTGGGCCTCCGGTTACCTCACTCACCTAACGAAACGCAGAAGCACAAGATGCCTCTACTTCACGCCGGTATTCTGCGGGGTGGATCGGCGATCGCAGTCACCTCGCACCTTAGACGCTGGGGGCCGTCATCAGTATGCATAATTTTGGTCTGGTATTTGTCGAGATGGTTATCCCGCCATCTTTCGATCATTGCGATTTTTAAGGCATTTCCCTTAGTCACCTCGTTCGACATACTGCTATGCTGTATTACAATATATACTCTTGAATGGATTGTACTTATTTTACACTAAAGCTAGTAAATAAACTATCACTTGGAGAATCTTTATCATTATTAAATATAGAAATAATGCATGTACTTGCACGACACGCACCGTGGCTTCGTCAGCGTCAAGCATTTTTAACGGCTTTCCCATTCACACGATATTTTAAGGTACGCAAACGAAGTTTTATCAAAATCAGCCCAGAGATAAAGCATCGACTTCGTTACTTTAGCATATTAAGTATGGAAGGATGGATTAACTTGGAACATACAAATTGTAAAAGGTTGATAGAATAGAAGTCCGAGCGATATGAAACGAAGAATGGATTGTAAAAACTAGTTTAGAAAGTACATTAAAAAGTGTCAATAAAAATTCACTTTAGATAACCGAGTGGTAAGGCGATCGGCTTCATAATCAGGAAACTCAGTACAATCCCTTACGTAGAGGTCTCGTATCGTGCTCGAGACTAAAATAAATATCTAAACCTCTGCCCAACTCTGTATTGGTACGGTCGTCACAGTTTAGTTTTTTGAACCAAACCAAATGTAATTACATAAGTTTGATTTAGAGTGACGAGTAACCCTAAAGTATGTAAGTTAAGTAGAACAACTTTGTATTATTTGAGGAATACGAGCTATAAAACTGTAGCACGTTTTCTTCACTATGTTTAAAAAGTTTATAAAATACATTTGATGTATAATTAATGAAATAACGTAATAAATGTTTAACTTTAATTAATATAATGAATAGTCGCAGAATTGAGTTACAAATTAAAATAAAAAAAAATGTCATTAATTAATGTCTGACACAAATTATCGATATCTAGAACACTTTAGTATAATCGACTAATAAAGTTTTGAAATTAAAGAAAATAATAATCGTGTATATTACGAAAATCTTTAATTTTCGCTCGATCCGCATAAGGACCTTAGCAAAATGCGGTATCCGAAACCCTTCTAGCCGTCGGGGCTATTCTCCTATCAATCTCGCAGATGATAGCCCGCTATCTCGAACCCAGGTACACGAGATGCATAATGCTCGCTTCAGATAGCTGTCTCGGGCACGAAGCCTCCAAGCTTTGCAATTTATTGTTTCACGATCTCAAGCTAGCTCATTATTAAAACGGTTTGATATGTTCAGAGGTGTTGCTGATGCCCGCGGCGGGCCGGGGCCAATTACTCCGATGTAGCCGTGCCCTGTTGTACTTGTTTGTCTTTAACGATGCCCCGCTTGACTTTTAGTGGCGCTTTGTCTTCTACGTCTACTAGTTTTTAGTTTTTAAATAGTAGTGTTACAAATTATTGTTAGTATTCTGTCTTTTTTATTGTTTTATTGAAGTAAGGTTGTCATCACTTGCACATCCACATATTTCCAAACTAGCTTTTGTCCGCAATACACCACCGTATCATCTATGAGTACAGTATTAGTTTTATTTATAATGTTGTTCTAAATGAACAGACACTTTAGTTATTCACAGGCTTCCGAACAGTGAATGTAACATTTAAATCGTTATTTGATTTTTGTATACGGACCCCGTTCAGGCCATTACTTATTTCCAGAATATCTCGAGTCATTCACTTTCGAACAGTGAACGCATTTTTCCAATTGGTTTAGTATTATTTGCATAAATATTCCGTATTGATCAATCCTAGAATTTTCCGGGATAACGTGACGTACTTACTAATTAAATATTTAGAAATATGTCAAATGAAACACAAATTTCTACTCGTAATAGAAAATCTAATCACTACATTGTCACAATGCCAAGACAAATTACTGTTTCCTAATAAACAATAACCGAGTACACAGGTCAATTTTAATGACGGAGGATCCATTAGCGGCACAAATCGACGCCGATTAAACGTCCAACTAAAACAATTTTCTTCAACTTCAACAAACAAAATCGATTGGGCTTAATTGTAGTCTGATCAATAACTAATTGTGTTCGCCACACGTACACACGACGATTAAGAATAATTACTGGCTGCCGGCCAAATAAATCGATCCACATCAAAACGCGAGGTTAATCCATCATTCAGATATTACACCGCGATTGAAGCTTACCGTTTTTAATTTCCAAAATTACGCCCGCAACTCGGTCGAAGGCGTCTAAACACGTATTCATAATTACTGTGTCGTAAATTGTCGAACGTGAGTAGTAGGGGTCGTGGCGAAGCCTACCTTACAACACGAGCTGTCGTGTTATTTTTGTAATCATTTTCATTCCGTAAAACGCGACATTAATTAAAATTTAGTTTCAGACCATTAGTCGCCATCGCGTTTCTTCGAGTTTCATTTTTTCCGACTTATAATTATAGAGCGCGGGTGCGCGGCTAAATGGGTATTGTAATGACAAATAACATTGTATAGGAGCAAGCCATGAATTTTGTATTCAAATTAGTGAGACTAATACGAGCTAGGTGTGTGTTTAAATGCGAGTTGCGTTTGTACATTCATTAATCGTTTTTCTTTTTAGGGGCGATTTAAAGTAAACTGATGGAACGCAGGCGCATAGCGCAGCTCATTAGCGACAGCTCTACAAATCCATTACCGTGTGATTAGAAATCGAGAGCCAAAACTGAAAACTGGTTTAGGTCAGTTTAGACTCGTGACTTGTGAGATTTTACCGGTAATAAGGCTGTGTATACACCGCTCGCCGGGTTATTAATTAACAGGTCGACAGCAAACAGAGAGTGGCTACCGGACTGCGCTCGGTACACAAACGTATTTGCTCAACGAGACTTCGTCGGAGCACCGCGGCGTGTAGAATCTCATTACCGTGCTTCTGAGAAAATTGGAAGTGAGAAATGAACTTAAAAAGATAATACTAGTATGCCTATGTTGTGGGTTTTTTGTTCAGTTATTATCACTTGACTCAAAGCGCGATATAAGGCATTCTTGGAACGGCGTTAAGAAAGGAAACGGTAATTCAACTACCTATTGATCGTGTGAAAATGCAAGGATAATGAAATTAGAACTATAATTTAGCTAGAAATAAAAATGCATGATAAAGTTCGTTATTTTAGTTACATATCCTAAACTGTAAATGTGTAATATTTTTTTTTCACTTCACTAATTGCTCGAAAGTAAAAATAAAATTTTACTGAGTATTTTATCATTTTCACTAATCTATTGCAACAACACATAAGCACTTACTTCTATCACCCAAAGGAGTAGGCAGAGATTGCAGACATGGATCAACGTAACCAGAAGACCCTTCACAAGCCAATTTACACCTCTCCGAAAGATAGCTCCCCGAGATATATCTCAAAGATAGCAGTGAGATTTTAATTAAAGCTTTTTCATTTACTCGCCTCTGACAACACCCACTGGATCGTACGGTGTGGTAGATTCTTATGCCGTTAGCTTTTATATTACTGTTAAGTATATGACGCAAGTATCCTTATTACTAGAGTGTACTTAAGAACCAAAAAATATAACTTAGATGAAAACATAGGTAGCGTTAAATAGTTTAGTGAATTTGTAGTTGTTGTTAATAAAAAACCTTACTTGCTCATAATTTGTACCCATCTCGTTTTGTTATTGCAGTTTTGAAGGTTTTAATAACTATTCATTAACAAAAAAAATACTAATCACACGCTTACGAATGAAAAAACTATCATCCAAATAGGTAATTAGCTCAGAAACACCCCAGTAATTGGCATATACATTGTAAAACAACAATATACATTCGAACTTATAAAGTCCACCTTTTTCAAGTATGTTAACAAAATTACTACTAACTTCTATATCTAAATAAACAAATCGTAAACCATAACTATAAAGTACAGGCGTTACATTATCTCAGGGATAGTAAAATAACTGTCTGCGGCATTGTGCGAAGTAGATTATTTTTCTATCCCTGACATTTAGCATTATTTATACTTTATTATATGTATATACATACTCGGCTACACGTAGACACACCAAGACGAGATTTCGTATTCGGTAAAATAAAATCGTCGCTCACTTATTGACAACTCAAACATTTGCTCGCAACCGACCGTCGCGAGTTTGCTTGTCACTCGTCATGCGTTTTGTTTACACACTTTACAAACAAAGGCATATCACAGCACCTATACGTAGATTAATGCGCAGCACTTAGTTCCAAAGTTTGGTCCGAAAGTTCGTAAGTTCGTTCGATGTGGTCTGGGCGGGCGGCGTCGAGGCGTGCGCGAGCGCCGAATACTGATCGGTATTGGCGTCAGACGCCATCCCGATAGTCCGCGTGAACTTAGTGTTTGGGTATTGCAGGCGTCTTGCATGCAAACGGATGGCAAAGTTTACTTAGGACCTACAGAGCTTCTGCAACAAAGTCAGGTAAAGTAATGTGTGTGAAGTAAACTTGGTTAAGAACAACATTGTGTTTTTGTTGCGTTCTAGCGATTTGTTTGTTTAAAAGAAGCACAAGTTTTAAACTAAATTAGTTTAGTTTTTATTTTTTTTAAGGAAATGTAAGATATTGGTTATTGAAATTTTTAAGGCATGGTATTGGTCAAATCTGTCGCTATTTTTCACAGCACTCGAGTAACCTGAGTTCTAATCCCGGTGTCGGCATTACTAAAATTGCTAATATCAATTTTGTGCTAAACTTTTTAAACGTATGAAATTTCTCTGTCTTGTAATGAATGTCATAAAATTATTGCAAAAAAAGTCGTTTAAACAATCGTACATGGTTGTAACGGATGACTCGATTCTTATTTTTTATCGAGACGTGGAAAGTTATAATGAGATAGATTCTATTTCGGACAACACTTAGGATAAGAATACGCTGCACGAGAATATTGGCCTGCTTATTCCAGTCCGACCTTGTACGTTTAATTGAAAGTGTTGACACAAAACATTGATTTATAACATTTCGTAAAGCTCGATTCGGAAGCCGTAAAATTAAACACTGTTGTGCCATCTAATCGGGAATGCGGGCCTCTTCGTTTCATTTAGTAAAGAATAACTTTGATAAGTACATATTTATGTGGAACAAATTAGCTTCGTATTCTAATATTCCAGTTTCATTCAATTTCACGTGTATATGCATTTTATAATTTTAAACAAAATGTTGTATAAACTACTATCAACATAAATGTTTTATTGGAAAATAACTTGAACTTGAAATAAACATAACATATATCCGATTGTACACGTACATTTAATAAATATGTATATTTTTTTACATAATGTCACTTTTATAATAAATGTGGTCTAATATTATAATCAATAATGTGTTACAGAGCAAAATATTCAACATCATGTGAGATACCTTAGATTTTTTGATTGACATTTTAACTTCGGCAACTTGATAAGAAAATAATTATAATATTATTCAGTAGACGTTTTGGGTACTATGTATATGATGAATGTGTAAATTTATGTTAACATGTAAAGATACCAACAGTCTCAAGTTAAACATAAAACCTAATAAGTAAATTAACACTGTAGAAATCCTGTGTTTTTACCATTACTGTTCTACTTACATTATATTTGTCCTATAAATAAAAATAAGTTCGAAAATTAAGGGTGAGCATAGATTGTTGTAAATATAACACAATACTCCAACTCATCTAATCCGAAATCAGCTCTGGTATTCACCTTCAACAAATAATAATTAGTCCATGCGCTAATAAAACTCTTGCTTGTAATTAACCTAATTACACGAGTGACACCGGGTCGCGAACGTTAATTGCGTCAATTCTTGCTTCGCTAAATCTGACTCGGTTATCAATTTGTTTAAGTGACTAACGGGATCTTTTCTGACTAATCTTTTTATTTAATAATAATTGAAGTGTTTTCATTGCGTTATGACAGTTAGACAGACGTAGTTAAAAAAGTCAGTCGAAAAAGTGTATTTAATGCACTCTTTTACTTACTTCGCAATCTTGCTCTTATAGATAAATATGATTATGATTATTACATAATAAATTCAACCCACACAGTTCATCCAGTCGCAAACTAGGAATCTCATTTTCTTGGCTACTATTCGATAATACTTTAAACATAAACATACTACTTATACAGAGACAGATATTAGACACAAATTGTACATGTACCTATATAACATCCATAATCCAAGTATAAAAACCATACTAATCATTTTCCCTTAGAGGGAATGAACGCAATACGCTCTAAAGGCTGAAATATACTATTGTTTTACTTGAGGTTTACTTTTGTTTGCGAGTCTCCTTCGCCGAAGCTGCAAAGGGCGCCGGGCCTACAACATATTTCTAATCCGCCCATAAGTAATACCCCCATTAGTTAGTCCGTCACTTAATATCCGGTCATAACCGGACACTGCTTTCTGTTCACATAGTCGTAGAAACCTCACAGTAGTGTGAATAGCGACCCAAGTGCCAAACTTACCCGACACTATCCCGATGATATCCTGGACGTCAGTCTCAGCGAGATTCAGAAGTTGTTCAATTCCGACATTCATGGTAGTGTTATGCTGAAAGCGTGCCGTAGCAGCGTGGTTGTAATGTTTTTCAAGGAAGGATAACTGTCTATTGAAGAACTATTGAGCGATTTCGCTACTAAACCGTGTCTATCTTAAGTCAAAAACTTTTTAATTCAGTCAACATTTGGACGGTGCTACAGTTTCTTCAGCGGTGCCAGATAGACTCTCGGTATATACAAGCGTTGAGGTGTTTATACATTGAGGTTAAGATGTTTATCCGAGTACAAATACGATCAGTGAACCCATCCAGTTGCAGATAGATGTAAGTGAGGATTATGTGAATCTGAAAATCTTTATCGCTGCATTGGAAGATGTTTTCAAGCTGCTGAATGTATCAACATCAATCGCGAATACATCACTAACCTTCGATTTGTCGTCGACATAGTCTTTCTGGCAGAATGGCTGGGGAGCTTAGTCCCTCCCTAACCTGTCTCCCAAGAGATTAGTCTTAAAATAATCACGGACAAAATTAAAATCATGTCTAACGCCTACGTCACACCAACACTGGTTGTTGTTGGGAACTCCACGCTCGAAGTAGTTGTGTAGTACGCTTACCATGAACAAATTGTCTGAATAGATAAGTCGACTTCGACCCAGAAGTCAAACGACGAATTCTTCTCGGCTGGATAGCGTTCGGAAAACTACGTCGAGTATACCTCAAAACCTCAAAACCAAAGTATACAGCCAGTGCGTATTGCTAGTGATGATTTACAAATTCGAGACTTAGTCTTTCACTGCAGGGCGTATGAGGAAGCTCAAAGTTGCACAGTGAGCTAAGTATCGAGTTTTGTGGCAATCTTTGGAGGAGGCCTATGATCGGTAGTGGACTTGTGACCGGCTGTAATGACGATGATGATGAATATTTTGGCATATAAACATATAACATTCATCATAGTTAAATAATCAAGAGATTATGTTTAATCAGTAATGATAAATGTTATGGAATGCCTTTTATTAGTAATTGAGATGTGTCTTAGTGAAGTAAGAAAATTGTTATAAAATGGAATTGTGGATGTGATGCAAGAAACTTGTAGGAAAGTACAACATTTATGGGAAAGCTTCAAAAACTGCCAATCGACAAATAGACGATTGACTATCTAAATGCCAGACTGATAGGTAATTGATGTCAAAAATGTGAGTCGTCTGGCAATGTATTCGCTAATACGCCAAATATTTTTAATGGGAGAGATCTATATCATAGTCAACATAGGTTTAAACCAGACATAGGTTTTTATATACATAAATTACAAACGTACAAAGTTAATAAATATTATTCATTAACAGATAGGAATCTCCGAGTCCCGTTATTTTAAGCCCTGTCTTTAAAAGACAGTAACATTCACTTTATGCCCTTTTCCCTCTACAAATAAGCGTAATTGCGTGACAAAGAGGGTAAATTGTGATTTAGTGTAGGTCAATTAGACTTTTAATCACGACAATAGTGTGCGATATTATGTGTTGAGTATAGACGCTAGCGTACCGATCGAGCAAAGACTTATAAAAGTGGTAGAGAAGCCTTAAATACATTTTTAAATAAAATATAGGATTCTAAATTTATAGTTACATACGTCATTGTAAAACCATTAAATCAGACCCAGTTTTATTAGACCCTTACACCAACGCTGCGCAGGTTCGAATCTCGCTAGACCATTTGTACGATGACTGTGCCTCAGTAATGGACGTTGCCTCCCTAGGTCATGACTTTTCCATCCATGTTTTAGATGACCGCGTGGCATAGTAATTAGCGTACATGTGGTGAATCATGGGTCCTGGGTTTGATTACAAACTGAAGTCAGTATTTAGAAATACAAATTATTGGTTATCGTGTGTGGTTGAGATGCGTTCGTCTCGTGTCTCTGACACTGCATCTATCCGTTCCTCCGATCTTATCGCATAGGCGTTACATCGGATATAGGAAGGTAACCAGTGAGAGTCTCAGTGCTTCCGCATACATTTACGGCACTATAGTACCTGCGTAGTTGACAGCTGCAGATAATAATCGGAAGTTGTCGTTGTGGTCGAAATCGACAAGGATTACATCACGTAATATAATTATCTATGTGTCGTGGGGTAAGAATATGCCACCTCGTTTCTTCCCATGGTTTTCATTAGTCACAAATACCTATAGAAATTTTCGGAGGCAAATCAGGACTAAAGGGCGTCACGTTCTTTCAAAATGGTGGAAAGAATTTCACGGAAGCCCGTTGGGCTACACGAAGAATAATACAAAATTAAATCAATAATCACGTTTAGGAGTAGATTGTGAGTCTATATGTATGTGAAAAATATTGAAACAAATAATACATGCTATCATCGCCAAATAATCATCATTTTATCTCGGATTTTCAGCCTTTGTTAAACTATTTATAACTTTTATATATATATAACAAGGAGACAAATTCTATATAAATACACGAATTGGTAGGCGACATAGAATAAATTAAATTAGCATAGCATTATAAATGCATTGGAGTAATAAAACCAAGCGGCAGCTTTTGCAGCTGCTCGAATGTGCCGGTTCGACTAGGGTACCACGGCCTCGCAGAATACCGGCGTGATGTATAGGCATCTTAATCTTCTGCGTTTCCTTCGGTGAGTGTGGTAACAGGAGGCCCACTCCCCATCCCCCTCCTCATCCTCCCTTCGATCTCCCAAATATCCTTAAAGGCCGGCAACGCACCTGCAGCACCTCTGGTATTGCAGATATACGTGGGCGACGGTAATCACTTACAACTTACATGGACATGTATTGACAATACTACTCCTCGACCTTCTTTTTTCATCCCTACTCCTCCGTCCCCAAATATCCTTTCAGGACGACAATGCACCTACAGCTTCTCTGGTGTCGCAGAGGTACGTGGGGGTCGGTTATCACATGCCAACAGGTGAGCCGTTGTTTCATTCTCATTTATAAAAAAAATTGCTCTGTGTGATACATTTAAAATACTTCATTAACATTTTACTGTCTGTGGAGCTTTCGAAATGCGGGCATCGGCCATCTAATTGTTGTGAATTAATTGTTACATCCATTTAAAAACCACGAGTGACATCCATTGTGTTCCTTACACAATTGTCGCCTGTACTTACCGAAACTGATTGGAACCATAATTCCTCTCATTGGATTCACCATCCTATTTAATTGTGATTGAGTATCATTTCAGCGCTATTAAAATAATTCGAGGTATTTTGTTTCTCTATTCAGAAAAAAATATACTTTTTCACGATAACATGAGAGAAAGAGACAAAAAAGGAAATTGTGTTTCTGAAACTTAATTCGCGTCACTAACTTCAACAACAACATAATAATTAATAACGCAATCGTGTATAAATTGTGACCTAGCTTAATAAGTTGTAAAGGCAACTTAGTTTCACATGATATTGTAATCGAATTAAAATATAGACGATAAGTTGGTTACGGACACCCATTTGGCTATGCTAAGTCGTGCCTAATGGAAATCCGTAATATGAGAGTTGTACTTATGTTTGGTACCGGGCTATTATAATGAGTGTTTCGATTTAGGCCAGTAAAGTAGCCACCTGTAAATACCCACAGCAGAACAAAGGCCTGCTTCTCAAATATCTGCAAGAGTTTTGGACACATGACGGACTTCACATGTCCTGGAAATATATTTTCTTGTTATTTCTCACGTAACCTGCCCTTCCCTGCCCTTCCCTGCTCCAACCCCCTATCACATATTACCAGCAGTAGGCTGCAACCTTTTTTACCTGTATATAATATTTTATGCGCATCGTGTGGTAGGTATAATGCTGAACTACTTTAAATGGTAAATGTATACTATAGGTATCTATTATGTCATTTTATTTAAAAACAAATTCGTTATATATTTATGTAATCACATTTAGATCAACAATTTTAACAAATTAAAATCGTGAAGATTATTTGAGTAGAAACATTATTTCTGCTCAAACGAAATATTTCCGCGTCATTATTTCACAGGCACCTTATTAAAATAACGTGTTGTTTAGCATTATTCTCGTTCATAAATAGAAAATACAAATGAATGTGCGTAATCGACATCAAAAGAGCTTACTTTTTCTCTAACTATTAACGTGTGTTAAGGCGAATAACTCATAAATAAGATTAGAGAGGTCGTACGTCCTCATTTCGTGTCGCATTTAGCAATCGTTACATTTTTCAAGGCGCATTTATCATTAAAACGTTAACAACGGCCTCGGTTAGCTCCCACCTCACGGGAAATAACTATTTTTCATTAAAAAAATTAATAACGTAAAACTCATTCTCAATGACGTCTTAATGTGACACGAAGGCGTGGAAGACAAAATTATATAGAAACCAACTAATAAAACGGTTTTTTTTTCACGTCTTATGATTTCGAAGAGACGCCAATAATACGTTTTTGATTGTATAATTTTTTTGATTGTATCTTTACATATTTTTTTATCCTTACTATTACAATAATAATAACAGAGTGTACTGAAACTGAGCTTTAAAAAGGTAGTTTCTTTTCAAAAGCTCTCTCGACCGCTGGTGTGGTCAGAGGTCTAGTGCTGGGGCCTAGATGGGGTTTACATCTACATTTATTTTTCTTGTCTTTTTTAACCCACTTTTCATCAGAGCTTCTTTAGGACGCGTTGTGAGCAACGGGACATGTAGTGAGCCAGTAGGTGCCTTAGTTTGCTACCCAGATAAAAACATGTTGTACATAAATGTTGAAAAACACATTGTTACGATCACTCCACAAGGTAATCAAACTTTAGTCTCCTGATTCGGCTGCCGTGGCGGATGGTGGAAAATCTTTTCGACTATGCCGAATCTAAATCACACAGACTAGTGTTGGGGATCCAGGTAACTAGTGCGAGAGTACCGGAACTGCACCCACCAACGCCCGCGTCGCACGCGGTGAGTATAGGCCAACCCTTGAAGAAATATATGGCGGTTTCAGCTGGCGTTTTCTTGGACCAGTGGTCTTGAATACTAATGAATAGTGGTAATGACGACGAATATATGAGACACCCAAACACATCATCCAGTCCCAAACCAGAGTCCCTGTATCACGTTAACTGATGATGATAACATAAATACACGTAGTACATCGCCATAGACAAATTATTGGACTATAATTATGCATTGTTTTATCAGAGAAGTATCTAGGTTTTTTGAGAAGTTTCTTTATTTCTGAACGCGACAAATCAAGATAGATTTTTGATTTCATACACAGGAGCGCCTGCGTCACGTCTCAAGACCAACGCGAGAAGTGTGGAAACGCGAAATAAAAGCAATTCTTTCTAATTAACTCCGTCTGAGATTGAGTCGAGTGGCTTGAAATAGAAGCACCGACGAACACGGGCTGATTTACGCGCAGCGACTGTTTCTGAACGCATCTGAATAATTAACGTTTCGGTATTTATTTGATTGTTTTGATTCGTATAGCTTAGCGTGACGCGGTGTACTTGTGGAATGTCGGACCAATTTGGAATTCGAAACTTTTCGATTTTGAATACGTGCTTTCGTTTGAATTTCGTTTCCGCTTAATTTTGAACTATTAATATATACGTACATATTCAAAGCCATTCTATTGAAAGGCGTTCTGTAAACATTATCATTCGTCGCTTAATTGCTTAACGTAATATCATATTTTAATTATACCGTACCGTATAATTACCGTGATATATATATTCCAATCACGAAAATGCACTAGATAAAATAAATTTTATCGTTTCTGCAAATTGCAAAGACATTTTGGTGTTGTGCGGCGCTGGCAACCAACCACTCCAACAAGTCACTCTAGTATTTCATTCTTAACTCCCACAGCTATTAAATATATATAAATACTGGTTTATTATATATCCGCAAAAAATGTTCAATAGGAAAAATAATTTTTTAAAAATTCTCTAGTAATTAATTCGTTTTTTTATTTTAAACAGTAACAAGAAGTTACGTTTTTCTCTTAAATCTAATTTTATGTTCGTCCAAGTTACATGCTAGAAAAGCACTGCGGCAGCCGCGTCACGTCTCGCTAGCCACTAAAGGCATGTGTCAAAAAAGAAAAAGACGCGTAACAAATGACAGATCACGAGTTGATTAAACTTACACTGTCATCGACACACCAGTCGTGCACTTGGTGCAATAACCCTGCCAACGTTGTTAATTGGCCATTTGATCACGGCTGTGTCTAATTAATGTACGATACATTCCAAATATAAAACTAAGTACGAAATGTTGAAAAGATATGGACGAATATTCTGCAAAGTTCTAAATTACATTTATATTCTATTAAAGATTTCGTGCATCCTATGACGATTTTTATACGATTAAGCGACTAAGCCGTGGTAGCATAGTGGTCAGGATGCTCGCTTAAATTTCATACATTGTGAGTGGCCTGGGTTCCTATCCACTAACTGCTCGGTGGTGAAGGAAAACAAACACCTTAAGGAAACCTGCATGTCCGAGAAATAATAAAAACATTATTTGGAAGGCGAATGAAGTCCGCCAACGCGCAATGAAGCAGCGTGGCGGGACCCATTAAAATTTCGATATATTTCAAAAATTACGCCTCTGCGCCTACTCCTCGCACCTGCAGCTGCTCTGGTGTTATAGATGTAACACCAGAAGCTCCAAAACTCTCAAATCATTGAGTCTCCTCTCAATGATTGCCTAGCAGTGGGAATTTACACGCAGCTACTTTACTTTACCTTATGAAAATTACAATTCATTTGAGTAATCATCAAATCTAAAATTTCATTTCAGATAACATTACATATTAGACAGGTGCTAAGCAGTTTTCTAATAGTTTGTTTTTTAGCGTTATGTTAAATGTTGTTTACTATAATTTAACTTCTTTTCTTCAGCTACATGTAACTAAATGTTTATATACATGAATATTGTCCCCTTACTGTAATGCCAAGTAACTCTTCAAAATTCAATTCGGAGAAATCGCAATTATAATTTTAAATGATGAATTATAAGAAACATTTGAAAATACTTTAATAAACTGGGAAAAAGGAGAAAGTCTGATCTTGGGTACGTCATTGGTTTTTTACTAGAAGAGTAGAAAATTGCGATATTTTGAATTCTTACGTTCTAATGTGATATTCAAATTAAGTATAATGTCGTGATAGATTTCAAGGTGTTTGTGCTAATATTTGGAATCTTGGAAAACTCAGGTTAAGTGGTGTATCATCAAAATAGTTTTATGAACGAAAAAAAGTGAATATTATGTTGTATAAACACCAATATATTTAGTGAATTTCATTGATTATAGTTAAACATTACTTTGTTTTAATCATATATATTACCACTAAATTCTAGTAAATAAAAGAAGCAAATTGCCAACCTTACCTTCATGCAGTGCAGCCACATATCGGACGAGGCTCTGGCAATCGACTTAGGCAGAAAATCCATCCGATATGTGGAAACCTGTACCCACATACTATTGATCGTGAGCAGTATCTCTTCTACCTGCCTGTCCAGACTAGTAAGTATGGGCAAATCTCCCGGGCTAGTTTTGGTTGCCGCTTTCTTGGAAAGGCCTATGTCCAGCAGTGCATTTATATGGGAGAAATAAAAAAACCCTAAAAAATGGTATACTTAACGAAATTTCCTAATAATCGGCATTTAGTCGGTGCTTGTTTTAAGGGGACGATATATCAAGCTGTGTTATCAAGCGTTTATTCACACCGTCGAATCCAGGCGTCATGGAAAATTTCTGATTATTTTAAAATAGATTATACAAATCGACTGTGGCGAGATCCCTATATTATCACAAATTTACATATGCGCTGTCAGAAACCGCTCAAGTTTTCCTTTAAGTAAGATTGTTAGATTTACAAACTTTCTATCTCACGTGCACTTAATGTTAAAACGCAGTGACTCTTTTATCACGAATTACGAGTATGTGTAAGTCAGGTTGACACAACATATTGTTTCCTTATTAAAATTCTGAATAGCGGGAAAGTCACATTACACCGCTTTGGTAGCGTTATATTTATTTGACACCTTGGCAGCGTTTCGTACAGCAATTTAGAAACTGATCAGGATTGTCGTAATATGCAAATATTGCAAGCGTTAATAAGAAATTATACCGCTAACTAAATAGAAACCAAATGTTTCCTTTATGTAACGCTTGTCTAGTTATTAATTTAGAATTGTTGGTTACATTTTCTGGAAAAACTAGATCTGCTTTTGTTACTATAGATTACTGTATAATTGACACTTAACATTTTTTCAGGTCGTGCTGTAGCTATCATATTTATTTTTCATAATCATAAATTATTTCCGAAATGCGAATTTAAATTTTAAAAAATTTTTAGATACGAAATTAATTGAAAAATGAAGAGGGAACTAAAGATTTATTAGAAGAAAGACGAAAATAATTTTTAGCGTATTGCTTAAATTAATTTAAAAAAACTTAACCAATACACTCAACACGTGTTAATAAAAATATTTTCTATTATTATATTCAGTACTATATGACAGTATTCGTAGCGGATATATAAATAAAGAAACCAGAACCTAGTTAAAAATTCACGTAACAAGGTTGTTAATTATGTACATAAGGTTAATAATATAGTTATAGTTATTAAGATTTTATAGTACGAGTATAAAATGTTCCTTTAGTACAAGACGGAATTAAATGCGTGCTATTGTCGCTAATTTAACATCATAATGCAGAACCGTTATCAGCGCCTCGAGAAATTCCGTCTAAAACTTGTGTCCATAAAATTATCATGATAATGGTAAAATGTCACTCTACATTCGGAACGTGCTGTGAACCATAAATTATTTGATTTGTTTCCTTAAAATTTTAACATGCCACTTATAGATAGCGGCCCTAATTCGTTTCAAGGATGATAATATATTTCTGAATCTAGTTCCTTTCGCGAATGATCCAATAACAGTCCTTAATGTGTTTTTTAACAGCGACAACGGTCTCTTTTAAGAAATGATAAATACGTATAAATATTTAACTTGTTTTTCGAACATCTTTATTGGTTCATTTATTACTGTTGGTCACGATATGCTAGTGGATTAGACAATTTATTCATACAAAACGTAGTTAACGGTGTTTCATTAATTCATGAAGTTTGTATCGAAACCAATTTTTATTACCAGACTCGTTATAGTAGAAATTTACACCACTTTTTGACTGACCGGTCCTCAAAATAACCTGATTTTGATCCTAACTAAAATTAATCTTAGCAGATTTAGAATGTGAAAAAAAAAATTGTCATGTTACTAACTTAGTTACATTGAAGTTCTTACTACCGTATATCCAATATTGAGGTGTAAGAGTCAGAGATACAGGTACTATATGTACCCAAGATTAACATTCATTTTAGCAGATTCAACACACTTTTCACCAGTTTACTATAAAAAAAAACAGGTTTTAAGTTCAGGCCAACGATACAAATTGTGAATAAGTTTCGAACACCTCATTGGTACCAGCCATTCACATAGGGTATGGAATTAGGGTCTCCTGATTCGGAGACAAATTTCTCAACCAATCGATAATCATAGCTTATTAAAAGTTACATCTGAGATAGAAGAACAGTGTCAGTGTTTGATTTTTAAATTATATGTGTATGCATTTCTATTGCATTATATTTCATTCATTTAATATAATCGTTCATTTTATCAATTGTGAAAGTATTTTCGTTGATTATGTGAGGAGGCGATTACAGCCGTGGTATCCAGCGATATTAAATTAAAACCAATCGCAATATCAGGTTAACATTATCATATTATCGGCTTCAGATTTACATACAGGCAAATGGAAATCCATAATCTCTGCCTATCCCTATAACATGGCATGATTGGCGAGCGTACTTATATATTCTTAGCACGTTAGACAGACAGCGTTGGCAAGCGGGTGATAATATTAACGAATTGGTAATGCTTACTGTCCGTCTTTAACGTATGTGATTTGTGACGTGTGTCGACGTTGTCGTATGATGGCGGGCGTAACAAAATCTGCCACTCTATCTCGTCTGATTAAACTGTTTTTCATCTTTTAGTACATTTTTTGAGTTTTGTAGTCAGTTATTTCAAAAATTGGGAGAAAGATATCAAACGCTTGCTAAGAATTCATTATTTAATTTATTTATTGTACGGTCATTAAATCGTTGATTAAATTATTTATATCGCCACCTTAACACCTGCTGTTGATAATATCTTCTCGAAGACCTACTCGTAAACTCAAGTTACCTCCGCTAGTTAAGGCGACACGTAATTTCGGTTGAAATATTAAACATCGAAACGACAGGTAGAATTTACTCCCGCGTCGAAAGAGGACATGTCCGGAGTTTGAAACCAAAAGTTTGGATTTGACTCAAATTACTAATCGAATACTTAATAGCAACATCGGATTGTGTTACTTTTGAATAATTTGTGACGTGTGTGGTAGATCACAAAAAAAAAATCTTTGCATTTAACCATCGTCTAATTAGGAATCATAAGTTCTCTTTTTTTTCAGAATTTCTTCCGTTTTGTCTTAGATTTCCATTTTCTATATATTTTTTTAAACATCAAAATATGTATAATCTCATTACCAAACAAATCTCATGCTTTTCTGAAGCTTGCTCCCAGAGATTAGGAGGAGACCATTAGGATTACATGACTTTACCTTTAGTCACTTCATACGACAAACACTAGAGGAAAGGGGTGGCAACTCTTTACGCCGTTACCACACGGTAAATCGAGATATTTAATCGGCGAAAAATACTCTTGAAGTAGAAGCCGTAATAAGAAGAAGGAGCCGTAATAGTTTCTCGTCATAGTATTGTTAAAGGTCACTCAATATAAGGTAAAGCAACGTGATTTTCTCGTGACAACACAATAAACCGACGTATGCATGAAATTATAACATAGGTAGTTGACTTTTATTATTTGTCATAATATTTATTTTCTGAAATATTAAAGCATAATTTTATTTTAAAATTTTGTTGTAATCGGAGAGTCGACGCTGTGGTCGATAATTTACATCGATTTCTAATTAAAAATACTCAGTTCCATATAGGGTTTGAATATCAAATCGATTCAACAGTTCCATAGATTATTGATGAGCGCTTCGATTATTTACTGTGGTTGAGGATGTATAATGGAGATTCTTTATCTTTTTTATTGTTCCGGGGTGACGCAAACAAGAATGAATCTATGCTAATAAAATTCAAAAGCGACACGCGAATACGCCTAAAACATTATCAAGCAATTAATTAGCGGAATTTCCAGAGGTAATAAATATTCAATTCTCTTAGACGTCTCAATAATGATGCTTGACATCCATTCGTTAACAGCGATTATACTCTGTTTGAGTTTAGAAGAGATAATTTAAAGGCGGGTGTCAATAGCCATGATCCGTATTCGTATGTTATAAACTATCTCGGATTAATTTATTCAGGAAACGACCACACCCACTTAGATATCATAAATCGCATTTTTTTGAGTTTCGTAATCTTTTTGTCATTAGTATTTTTTAAAGCATCTGTTTATAATCCTTAATTCTTCGGCTAGTATCAATTTACCAAATACCATTTACAATTAATATCTACTGTTCGGTAAATTATTATAGGAAATGTTTTATTTTGTTTTTAAGGTACATAGACAGAGATTATGGGTTTCCTTTGGCACGACTCACCGCAACACACTTTTCGCTTCTTTGTGGTGGTGAGTCGTCGCCGGGTATGCTCCTGGAGATTGCTATGATATTTAATGGTATTTTACCTTTGTCGCCACTGACGAAACTCATGAGAATAAAATGAGTAGCCATTTTTTACGCCGCCACCACACCGTATGTAACAAATATGCAATGTATGAAAGTAATATAAAAATTTAATTACAGAATCTAATCTAATCAGAGCATAAACGGAAAATGTATTGATTCCGTTTAAGCTCTGGAAATTTGACATAACACACACAAATAATTCTAGCAAAATCGACACGTGCCATTGGGATCTTGGTAACAAGTTAAAACTAAACACGTTAAAGTTACTGCAAATAAGCAGGCCGTTAATACTAAACGAAAGTGCCAAATTAAAAGTACCCATAACCGTCGAGTGCATGTATGCGTAGAGGTATGGATGTGAAAGAGCCGGAAGAGGTATATTATTATATTATCGTATATATATCGTATCTAATAAAGCTTAAATAAATCAAGAGATCGTGTATTACACCTGATAAAAAAAAGTCTACTACTTAAGTGATAACCGACGCCCAAGAAAATCCACGATACGACTGAAGGTGCAGGTGCTTATGAATATTCTCTTTTCTTGAAGGTTCCTAAGTAGTAACTATTCAGAATTACCGCTGGCCATAGCTGATGCCATTTTTTAATTGCTTCTGCAACTGCAATTCAGGCAATAATTCCAATTTAAATCTATTCAAGTGCCGATTTTAGTTCGTAACTTAGCATAAAAATAGTGACAGATCTGTTTTTTCAAAAGTAATATTCAAACAATAATATATTAAATGTTCGATCTTATAGGATGTTATTATTATTATACATCCAAAATTGTACAGGACTATTAAATTCGCATAAATTTAGTCAGAAATAGCATTTGATACAGTAAGCGGTCTTATCGCGCTGAAAGGAATTCCTTCCAGATAACCCCTACGTTAGGAGGGAGGGTGGCGTGCGTAATTCAAAGTACAAATAAATACAGAACACAAACATGATTATGGTAGCTGAAAATACAAAGGATGGATGGAAGAGGTGGAGAGGATAAACTTGATCATTATATGGGAAAGCAATAGTTATCTAAGTTTTTCGAAGATAAACAGAGACTCCGCAAGTCGAATATGAAGACGTAAGGAATTCCACGAACGCAATGCTTAAAAAAGTAATAATAATTTACAGGAGTTAGGGGAGAAAAATTGACAGCAGAACGAAGAAACCGATCATAGGAAAAAAGGGAATATATAGGGATCTATTGAAGTGCTGTTAAAGCTGCCGGGCCAACGGCGTATCTCTAATCAGTGAGGTTTTAGTCGGTCCGGCACTTAATCCTGATCCCTACATAACCGGTCACTGCCTTATGATGTGATGTAATGTCGTTGATGTGAAATACGGCCCTAAACAAATGAGCGTACTAAAAAGGGCTTATAGTTACATCAAAAAGATGAAGAAGTGTTAAAAGCAAGTGAAGTGGAAAAAAATACACTAACAATAGGGGTCTCAAGTTTTAAGTCCAAGTCCAAGTCGAAGTGCTACAATTACAGCGGATTGGCAGACTTCTTTGATCTCCAGCGTATAGTATACAATAGTTTTTTTTTATTTTTAAGTACCTATATACAATAGATATATTAAAATAATATCGGCACAGGATATTAACCAGTGGCATTTGAGATCATATTCTTTAAATTTTAAAAGGTATCACATTCGTAACAGATGTGCAAAAACAATGTTTACGCTTTAGCTTTTTTTAAAAAGGCAAAATGCTATGAGTAAACTCTGTACTAACTAGATTCTGGTGCATTAATTGACTCAATTATTTTTGGTAATATGATATGGATAAAGCCTTAATACGTTAAATTTAAATATTGACAGTATGTATATCTTAATGTTTAACTAAAATATTTAATTACTTTGTCTAAAAATTACTTTTTTTTGCTGAACTTGAGAAAAGTGTCACGTTATCTTACATGGTCCCGATTAAATATCCAATAAAATAACAATTAAGACTGAATTAATATACTGATTCAACGTATGTTCTAACGATCGCGCATGCGTTTCTCTGATAAATGACCAAGCCTCGGGACTCGTACGGTATATATTTGATTTATAACATCATTTGTATATGAAAAAAAAAAAAAAAAATGTTTATTTAATCGTAATCGATACGTAACATTGTTTGGAATTCTGGTTAGTTAGGTAGAAAATCTTATTGTTTTTTTTCCTTTGTTGTATTTATTGAAAAAGAAGCTCTCTCGTTTAAAAATAAATTTAGGCGAATAACAGTTTTTAAGTGGTACAGAGGTTATAGCAGGAAGGATGACGAGGGGGTGGGGGAATGGACCTCTGGTTACCGTGAGGTCGTGGTACTACCCCGGTCGAGTCGGCTCATTCAATCGTTAACATTCAGCAGCAAAACCCACTGCTTGACTCTACCACGTACAAATATAATATATTTACATAGATCATAATTACGTACATAATACGATTATTCCACCCCCGTCCTGTTCTAGTTCAGGGCGATGCGACAAGCGGATTGCGAGAGTTCGGCTACGGTTATTCTACCAAATGGAATTCTGTAATTTCTACCGACTCTTCCAGGCGTAAATGTTTATGTATGTTAATGATTACAGTTCAACAAATACGTTATGGTAATTATCGTGTGGCATATGTTAGTGGTGGTGGCAGTGGTTAGCGTACCTGATTGCTGAGCCATGGATCCTGGGTTTAAATCCCAGCCAAAACCATTTGTGCAAAAACCAACATTTGAGCAAGTCAAGGCAAGTCAAAGTCAATTCAAAAGTAAGTCAAATTCAAGTCAAATTCAAGTTAAAGTCTAGTCACAGTCAAGTCAAAGTCAAGTCAAAGTCAAGTCAAGTCAAGTCAAGTCAAGTCAAGTCAAGTCAAGTCAAGTCAAGTCAAGTCAAGTCAAGTCAAGTCAAGTCAAAGTCAAGTCAAAGTCGTCAAATTCAAGTCAAGTCAAGTCAAAGTCAAGTCAAAGCCGTCAAAGTCAAGTCAAAGCCGTCAAAGTCAAGTCAAGTCAAAGTCAAGTCAAAGTCAAGTCAAATTCAAGTCAAAGTCAAGTCAAAGTCAAGTCAAAGTCAAGTCAAAGTCAAGTCAAAGTCAAGTCAAGTATGACATTATATATTCAATGACTACCTTAACTGCCCCAAAACTTACTCTCTGTTTTACAAGGTTAACAGGTAGAGAATATTATATACTATTAAGCTCGCACGATGTAACTTTTTAGTGCAATAAAGAATAAATAAATATATGTAATAAATACAGGCGCGGATTTCATTCGATTCTAACTCATACCAAAATGAAAAGGTAAAAAAATCCAGCAATGGATTGTTCGTAGGTTATTAAAGAATGATGGAAGCTGACAGATTTCGAAGTACAGCGCCAGCTTGAAAATGAAAAGGGGAAATAAAGAACGCAAATATGATCACATAATTCAAAAAAGTTATTAGTGAGCTAATTTTTATCTGTTACGTGTACTCAAACGAAAATAATTATGAAAGCCTAAATAACGAGAAGGTTATGACCTGGCCCGGTTGAAGATAAAACTTGAATGCATCTTAATCCAGGCAATAATTTCACCGAAGCGGCCATTTTGTCAGTAATTATGAACTTTTTTGGCATTTATCTCGTGAAGATTTTTATTATTTAACCATCATGATTACCGTACTATAACGGATTAAGACAAACAACGAGAAAAATTAGAATAAGACATTCGTAGAGAAATTTAACGCAAAATGTGGCCTTTCTGTTTTAAAAAAAATGTAACATAAATGTTCTATAAAATTAACATAAACGCTATTTTTTATTTGTCATCAATTACATAAAGTATTTTTTTAACATAAATTAGTTTACGCTCATCTCGATTTTAACGGTCGAATACCATTCGTTATCTCTTAAGTTGTATACGTCGCTCCTCATCTTTCACGATTATCAAAAATTAAAAAAAAAACCTATGTCACCTCACAAATACCATACCATCCAAAGAAATTCTATAAAATAAATTATTATTTAATCCGTATGAAACACATTAAAGTTAAACCAACAAATATAACCGGTCGTTATTTATGAGTGGCAGTTATACAGCAAAAAACATAAAATTTCTTATAATGACAAAGAATTAGTGTAAAGTATTTAATATATATTACGTCTCGTATGAGTTAAAATTAACGCCGTCTCATTTGAGAGCGCGAGAAATTAAAACTCCTTATCCTTTTTTATGTGGCATTTATGTTGGTCGTAAAATTGAGCTTGTACCCTTTTTTAACTTGATACAGGATCACCTGCAGTGGGATTTAAATATTTGATCTAGATGTATAATTTACGTATTAATTGCCTTTTTAAGTGTGTCTACGCACGCACATTTGTTATCATAGTTCTCCGATTTTAGTGGTGGCTTTAGATATTTAATCGTTCTGATTTACACACACTTTATATCTCACTAGCATACCAGTCTGACTCCGCCCGGCACCCGTAGTAAATTATATACCCGTATGTTTTCAGAAGTACACATATAAAATGTGGAAAGTTTTCATTTTATCATCATCGTCTTCTTTAATACCCTAGGAACTATCCATTGCTGGATTTTACGTTTTAATTTTGCTGTTGGTTAGTAACAGATAAAATGTGTTGATGCTTCATTTCCCCTGGTCACCGTTGCAATTGACTGTGATTACACTGTTGTTCAAGTAACGTGTGCTTCATTAGAAAGAAAACATATAATACTCAAAAGCGCATCTGCAAAAGAATATACGTGATATAAAATTATTATAACTATAAAACACACTTTTACAGATGCTGCAGAACAGGATTCTGCATGAGTTTTCATTATTCCTATATTTTTTATTATTCGATTTTATCTTAGAATGTGCTTTAATTATATCTTCTTAATAAATCTTTTATATCTTCAAGGCCAAAGTGAACAGACATCTAGGCAAGCGTGTACCATCCTAGGCCTCATCTTCGCTTTCCATCGGGCAAGATTGAGGTTAAACGCAGGCCTATTTTTTCATAAAAAAAAAAAAAAAAAAAAAAATTACCGATGAGGCTATTCGTTTCTTTTAATTTGTATAATAAAGTTCGTAAAAAATGTGTAAAGAAAATAACAAAAAAGAGGAT
This sequence comes from Bhutanitis thaidina, assembly GCA_029286595.1. NCBI lineage: Eukaryota > Metazoa > Arthropoda > Insecta > Lepidoptera > Papilionidae > Bhutanitis > Bhutanitis thaidina. Next base: position 7,020,967 of record JAGSMS010000010.1, read on the forward strand.
GCCTTCTGAGTTTCGTCCACTAATTTCTTCTCCATCAGAGGAACCTTGTTACAAGACTGTGGTAGATCATAACAATAAAAACCGGTCAAATGTGAATCGGACCCATGCGTAGAGAGTTCCGTAAAACCACACAACGTTAAGTCTGTGTTATGTATTTTTAAAAAATTATTTAATTTAGATTGGAGTCCTTAGCGCGGGCCTGACACTCGATTGGCCAATTTTCATTATGTGTAGTTTTACTTTAGAATTTGCACTATATTCAAACCATATTTGACGCTAGTACGATATTACCGTTTTTACAAAAGAGCAAAAACAAACATTTTTGAAAATAAAAACACGTTTCTGGTATGAAAGACCCCTCAATGTTTACTTTTATTTGAATAATTTGTAAAGATAGCCATGCTAACATATATTCTGTAAAAATCGGATACTTATTACGGTTCAAAAGGCCATTTAAATGGGGTTCAGACGGACGGACAAACAGACGGTGTAGGTTAAACTGGTGGTAGACTCCTTCTCTGCCTAGAAGTCGTCTGGGTGGGTACTACACTGCTACCAGTTTCTGCCCGCAGTAAACAGCAGTGCAACAACTGTTGCGTTCCCGTGGTTTGAAAGTTATAGAAGGCCAGTTTAAATACAGACTGTGGGCATTCCACGTCAACAACAACGCATCTGTTACCTTCTTCAATTAATGTTGTCCATGGGCTGCAGATGCCACTTACCTACGGGTGGTGTCAGTTAGTTTTACACCACAAACGAATAAAAAAAGGTTCAGTAACAAAACTTCGTACGGAATCCTACAAATGAAAATTGACTTAAAAACTTTGAAATTTTTGCGTCAAAATAAAGAATTTTAACTCATTAATTTCATGAACTTAGATATTCCTATGAGATAAGGAAAAGTAGAAGCATAAGAGGCCTCTACTTCACGCCGGTATTCTGCGAGGTAGTGGTACCAACCCAGTCGAGCCGGCCCATTCGAGTAGCTGCAAAAGCCGCTGCTTGGCTCTACCACGTTTAAAAATAGTTATTATGAACTACTAACACAGCAGTTAGATAATAATAACTATTATTGTAACTGGGTAGATATTCATTGTAATTTAATTTATTGGTGTTCGATAATGGTCGTATGTTAATGGATGAATAATATACGTAAAAGAATATTATTAAAAACAATAGCAAAAGATTGATTTTTTTGTAGGAAATTTCCACGTTAACTGGATTCCCACTGACTTTTTATTGCAATACGTAAGTGTCTGTTGGTGTACACGGACTTCCTTTTTCATTCATACTTTAGCGTTGAATGAAGATTACTAAACTCGTTTCAGTTTTATAACATCGTCACAGATTTGTAAAAATTATACGCTGGGTATCAGGTTTAATCAATAAAAATCCAATTACTTGTACAGGATCTTTAACCGCACTGTAAATTAAAACTTAATCTTTGGCCTGGTTGTTAAATACATGACATTTCATGATATTTCGTATATATGTAGAAAAGTATTTAAACAATAATACTGTATACAACACGTGGAGAATTACGGACAATGTACTTTCTAATAAGAAAACAAGTATTGAATCGTCTTGGGACCGTTAATCACCGCTCATCCTCGTTCATTGGTACAATCACAGTCCTTATTTTGTGGTTACGCTGGTAATGGCGGATGACTATACGATACCTAATAAGAAATGAGTTTCTATTGCACATTGCAGTATTTGAAATTAGCAAATGTATGGTACCTTTTATTTTGCCTGCAACTGAGCACACAGATAAACGGGTCCTGTATATAAATCCCAAAGTATAATTATATATATATTTAAAAAAAAGTAGAAAGTAGTAATATAATAACTAAGTAGTAAGCCTTAATATGTTACATGAAATAGGATATTAATTAACAATTTCTAATTGTTTTTGAAAGCAACCGCTTAGCAATCAAAATAACGACACGTAATACATTCTTGACCCAAACAAGCCGTACCCATATATTTACTTTATCTTGTTCAATACACTTAAATACAAATTAATACAACCGAAGGACCGGGTCTTAATGGCGGCTCGGACTGTTTATTTTACACCTCAGATGGGACACGCTGGTTTTATTTTTAATTTTTTTATTGGGCACACTCGGCAACAGTTCATGCTTCATAGTTTTTAGCGCCTTCTAGAATGAAGGAACTGTCTACTATATATTTTGAGAGTCAACATAACTTATTTCCTACTTATTTCTATGAGGCATTATCCATATTTATTGTTTTTATTACTATAATATCTTTTTATTAATTTCGACATGAAATATTTCTACATTGTAGCCGCGCGCTAAGAATCTGCCTGCCCCTTTCTTCCCGTGGAAGAAGAAGGAGGCGACTAACGTCTTGAAAATCTTATGACAACCTACGAAAGCAAACACGATAAGTTATATCTCCCGAAAAGGCGAAAACTGAGTGAGAGCTTATATATAAATATATCTTTCATCATTGTTTAAAGAAACATGACCCAGGTTCTATTCAACGTGACGTGTATTTACACCTGCTCATATTGCCATAATAACTGTCGCTTTAGTGTCCAATTAAGGATTCAAAAAAACGAAATATCAAAAAAAGAGTGAGGCTAGGAAGAAATACATCTTTCCAATCTTTTTACCAAATGTCACTTTGTGAATTCGCTGGTGGACAAATGAGGGTTAGCGACTCAGCTTGTTTTTTCTACTCCTATCTTAATATGGATGCCGTAAAAGGTGGCAAATTAAAGGAACCAGACCCGAAAACCAGTATTTGTAATAAGCTTTTATTACTGTTTACCTAACAAAAGGGTGGTCATACGTCTAGGCATTGTTTTAGTCACTTTTAACCAGACCTTATTTCGAACAATGTGACAGGTGGGGAGCTTGTCGCTGTTTTATTGTATAGGCCAACGACAATAATTGTAAATAATTTTCGAAAAAGTCTTTGGTACAAGCTCTCCAAACAAGGGGATCAAACTCGAGTTTCCTAATTTAGATTTCCAGCAGCGTCCTTCTGCTCCCGAGTCTCTTCCGCGAAAGCTGTCAAGCCCGCTGGGCCAACAGCATATCTCACACCCCACTGGGGCTGGGTTTTAGTCGGTCCGGCGCCTATTGCTGATGCCATCATGATCGGTTGTCACTGCCCTCAGTGGCTGGTAGGTGTACGCACCTTTCCCCACCTAAAACAAAAAAATTAAATGAGAGTTTCTCTGTATTCGTACTTACGGCACTATAATTAATTAATTTATAATTAATATTATAGTTAATCCATAATAAAACTTGGCAAGAAAGAAACCAATGAGTTTGTACAATACCTTACAAGAAATTAAAAAATGTCTAATCCAATATTTGAATAATATGCGTCATATCTTAATAACTTTTAAATTATTTCGCGGCCTACGAGCTCCACGGGATTATCAATATTACTTTAATATTCAAATATATTGTCAATGCGCCTCGATGCTCGATAAGAATGTCCGGCCACACGCAGTAGGTCATTAGACACCTCGCCGAAGGAAATAAATTAAAGTAAACGAGATATCTCCTCCAACAATCTCATTCCGAAGGCGTTACCTTCATTCATAACAAGAAACAACTGAATTCACATTCGTTGCTACTCCCATACCGGATGATTACAAATTTGTCAGTGCGATGAATTGGAGTCGATGTTTGGACAAGTTTTATCTTAATTATGTTTATTACTGAATGCTTTAAATTAAATCACTTTTTAGTCTTCTAATATTGAAATATAAATTTTAACAGTACCGGCACTGGGCACATAAACCTGCTTACCCAGCGGGCTGATTATGGGCAAACCTTTCTAGAAATACATGTCAAATGCAAATATTTCTGCTGCTGGCACTTTCTTGGTTAGGCATATGTTCAGCCGTTGACTTAATAGGCTGATCAAGAAAATGAAGAAACTGTATTAATAACTTCTTTTTCTTTCTCGAAACTTCATCGGTCTAGATTTTGATGCCCATAAAAACAACTTTGTGGTGTTTATTTCTATCACGTGCGTAGTGGTGAACTAAGCGCGTAAAACTTTATTAGTGCCGTCAAACGCAGTCGTACTAAAAAGGAATTTATATCAAAGCTTGAAAACACTTAAAAGCTCGGCTCTCGGATTCCTAGAATATCAATGATCCTTGATTATTCAAACGGACACTTGGGACAATTAAAAATCTATTCTGTATGCATACGGAGACGTAGGTAAGGTTAACTATGCGCACACTTGACGCTTTTGTTACCAATAAAAAGTATTTGTTATAGCTATTGCTATAAAACAACAATTACGATGCTGGTCACCAATGAACAAAAAAATAAAAACGGTCCTGTAGGTAATCGGTGTCGGGCACTAAATTGAACTTTTTTACTGTTTACATGTCACTTAATTAGAGCTCTTAGGACGTGCACGGAAAAGCGTACGTCGATCATAAAAGCAACGTTCGGGGGCAACGACCTCGTAAATTTTTGATCAATCTTATTACATGTGATTGCGCCTAAACAAACGCCTACAATTCATTCGGCTTTGAATTTTCTAGTGCTCAAAATTTCATTGTAAGCTTTATTATTGTGTGTCTAAATTATTAACAATTCGAACAAGATCTCACGTTCGTATACCCAATAATGGGGAGGTCAGAAGTTTACGTTTTAGTCCTTTCAACCACTTATCACCAGAGCTTATTTATGGATATTTATATGGATTTACTGGATATTCGGATTTCATTCCAGAACTGTTTAATTTTGAAATTTAGTTTTAAGTCAACCAGACCAGTGACACACCAACTTGCTAATTTTACTAAAAATAACGAAGAAAAAGTATGAATAAAATACTAAAAAGGTAACGCTGTGTATTGTCTGAGATTCTTGCCGTCGACATTATACAGTGTATGTCGCGACATGTACTTTCTTTTTCTTTATCTTTTTATAATAAAACCTTAAAAATATTTTGGAGTCCTGCCATATAGTCAACATACTTGCACTCATATAGTATGCTTTCCTAGAGATATATCGAGAGTAATTTTTCTCCTCCTTCGTGTTTTAATTTATGAATAATTATTAAATATTACAAAAGAATTAACGAATATTTCATTCTCCAATAGAAAAATTCAAAGTCTATTCCTTCTTAACTATTTAAATGACAACAATTGCGTGCACTACTCGCTGCTCTAAATCAAGATGAATAACAAATACCGTTGGAATCAGACTATCGTTGTTTAATACCACATTCATTACCGTGTACAAAGTCGAGCTCTCGCCGTTTTCTTTCCTCGAGATTTGGGTCGATTGCGGATACCGTTTCATCATTACATCTGGACTCGGGTCGAAATTTATGGTATTTTCAATATCCGAACAATTAAGAATATACATTATTTTTGTCGCAAAGTAAGAAAATTTTTATTCTTTCTCTTAAAACCCAAGTAAGTAGGTGCAAGGTGCATACCAATCCAACTGCCATTTTTGCTAGACTTTGCGGCAAATATTAGTTCCATTCTTAAGAGATGGTGTCTATGCATATACCTTGCAGTTTCATTTTCATTATTTAAAACCGTTATTGAGCATAAGCCTCACCTAAAGATCCGCACAAAGCTCGGCTCTTAAGCACCAGCATCCATCATTACAAAAAGTAATACACTAAAAGTCGTTGTTCCATCAAATTTGGGGTCGTTATACACTGCAGTTGCTATTAGACATCTCCATCAATGGCTGGTTCTACTAGGTATACAGCTGACCTATTACCACTGACGATTGCTGGTTCTTAAGGCGAAAATTACCCGAAATATAACACGCTGCATTTCTTTGAGTTTCCTCTTGTGACTTGCAATACCTTTATCACTCCACCGCCTGAGAAACATGGAATCTATGGGAAATACGATCGTTAATTGCCAACAGGCAGCTCATGATTAACTTTGAATTTTTAAACTTAAAAAAATTAACTTTCTCTGCAACGTGCTTTTTTATTATGGTTCATCGTCTTAACCGATGAGCATCGAAACTGCATTCATAATGCGATAATTAATTATTGAAATTTAATACTGAATCATTTTACCAACGAACGCAGCGAAGAAACATTAACTTCATATCGTGGTGAGCTTATAGTCCAAACAAAAGCGATTATCATTTGAATTTATCTGTTCAAGTCTACTTTAGATCTTATTGAGAAGATTAGAAAGTGCTACTCAATACGCCCAGTTCGCAGCACCAGCGAAATGACGGGTCATTAATTATTCCGGAGTGTCATTAGCCAACTGATTTTAATAAGCTATTGGTATCAACGGGCTTAATTTTCTCAGAACAATACAATTGGGAACTACTAATGAGTCACTATGTGACACAAGGCGTGCTCGGGTTACCTGCGATTGATCTAAATTCGTTTAGAATGGCAATAATGCTACAACACACCACACATATTTTCTCAGATATTAAATACAGTTATATGCGCTTGTCACGTAAATAGAGAGATAAAGCGATTTTAATTCAGTATTTTACTCGTAGTAATCGGAACTTGTATGTATTAAGAATTTTATATTTAGACCGTAATTTCATTTATATAACTCCTATGCATTAATTAAATAAAAAAAACATTAATTAAAGTATTAAGTTATAATTTCCACGCTAAATGTTAATACATACTAATTAACCCCACTGTGAAAAAAGTATAGTAGTCATCAGCGACTATGACCAGTTGCTAATATAGTTCCTTTAGATATTGCACTTCGCTGGAAGCACTCCAGCACCCTAGAGTCCTTAAGGGCTCATATTTGCGCCACATGCTTAATTCGACTGCGTCTGATGTCACCCCTGCTCTAGTTGATGTACTTCTGGTATAAGAAGTCGCCTATATCTACTTATGTAGGGATCCATCCCATACAGGGGATTTGCCTCTCATTTTCATTTTATGGTTGTGTTTTTAATAATTAATTATTGTTTTCTTAAAAACTACGACATTCACCTTATTTGTATTCATACATAGTTCTAAGCAGTTCTCAACATCACCCTCTCCTGAAACATTGGTACGGTCATCAATCCGTCAGACATTACATGGTATCTAGATATTTAGACTTGGCATGTATTGGACTCTTGTCATCATCTTTTGGAAACCTAGAGATTTTTCTGGCATCTCCCTGAGCTTTAGTCATTTAGACAAGATTGAACGATGAATCTGTTAAGCCATCACCACAAGACAAATTATTTCCATTGTCTACTTTATTTAATAGATATTACTGGTGAAACGTATTATGAACGAATGCGTACATACAATCTTAATAGAGACTGTCAATATTTTGAATCTGTGCAGATCATATCAGAAGAGGTTGACAAAACATACTTGTAGATAACGTTAAATGAGTATTTTTTTATAATTAGGATAGGTTAGGTTTACTAATAAAAATATAATTGATTATGTTCTTAAATATCTGTGTCCTTAAAAATCCTAATGTCCTACTTATTCAAAGACCAAGATATTTGTATACAAATAACAACTATGGACTAACCTTCTTCCGCGTTGGATACTTTGCTGCACTTTAGCAATACTGAGGTCGACGCGCAATGAAAGCGCGATCTGGCTATACACATAAGTCGACTCGCAAATATTTCTGGGATTACGTCATTTCAATATACCTACATGTTTTACCGCTAACAAACAAACATTAATATGGAAAGCTCGCCTCTGCCAATGTGCCAGCCAACGCTGCCCCCACGAAGATGGCTATTGTCTTTCCAAAACGTGACTCCAAATGTTAATTGGACGATTAAAAGCCGAATGCGGGTCATTTCGAACATTACTAGCGGAGCCCTTTTGAATATGTATATTAAAATTATTAGATAAAGTGGGCACTCAATTTGTGCTAGGTTTCTAATGAGGTTATGTGCTTTCTTGTCACAGATTGCGTTTGTGTTTTGAATGCGCAAGCGCCGAGCCGGATGCGCGAAATGGTATTTGTTATATGCGTAACTGTGCGAATCGGATGCTGAATTTATATTAGAGCCCTTAGTGCGAGACCAAAGGTGAGTATAAATTGCACTGTCAAAATTATGATTTGTTGGATATCTGGTACTAATGGTGTTAGCAGTATTGGATAATAAATTATTTAAAAAAAAAACGGACTAACATTCACGGATTTTATAGCGTATAAATGAATCAAAAAGAAAATTAATTCCGGCCAAGGGTGATTCTCCTGAGCCACGCTGTGGAATCTGTCTGTTGCCCGAGTTTCGTTTTTCAGCTAAAATCCTTATCGAGTATTCATGTCATCATGACGGGCAATCACGAGACTTCTGTATCATCTGTTCACTACACATTTGGTCTGCGCACATATTCTTAATTGCTTCTACATCCCTCGCGATAGGCTTATATCCGGTATTAATATTTAGGCACAAAACGAATTATTGGTTTTCGGGTCTAGTTTTTTCATATATCTCTGACAGTGCATTGGATTTTGCCTCCGATCAAGAGGTAAGGTGACAAGTGAGTGTCTCTCTGAGTGAACCTGTAGCAAACGCCATTTGCTACAGATTGGACTCTTTAAATGCAGTCGCGAGATGAGAGGATGTGATGGAGTCGCTTACGCCATGGTAGTCCATACAAATACTTATCCCTTGAAGAAATCGATACCGCGACCCGCTGCGCCGCAGCCAAACGCTTGGCCACTACACCATGGAGCGGTAAATTCACATCAGCGGGAAGAAAGAGAGTGGCAGATTTTTTATGCGCAGGACCTCTCGGCATTAATGTAAATTACATTTTGATTTTCAATAATAATGCATTGCATCCGACATTAGATTACTACTCCACAAGAGTAAAAAGCCTGAAAACATATTTCAAACAAAATAGGGAGCAGTCTTGAACTAACTCAATCACATATGCTCTGGCATAAATGTCCTGTTCATTTGTGTACAAATAAAAAAACATTATGCAGACAGATAGTGATTTTTTAAGTCAAAGATCTTATGAAAACTTAAAAGAGAAATAATAAAGCCATTTATGCACACGGATAAGAATTGTAAAATATTATCAAATAATAAAACACACAATTCACACTAGGATTGAAAATAGTTCGTATGAAGTCATCAACGTCTTCATGTCGGGTCTAAAACGATGAATGTAATCCTTGCTCAGACAAACTAAAACATTTGCATATCTTTCGCGTCATTATCTTTGCAGGGTTTTTTTTCTATTTTGCAGAAACTTCTTTGGTTTACTGCCAACAAAATAAAATATATGCTGAATAAATTTACGTTAAAACCAATACATTACTAAAGCACGCAACCTTTTATGTTAATTTCATAAGTACTATGAACCTTAAATCATTAAAAAATTACTTAGTTGTTAGTGAATCTGACTGTGAATTTGTATCCCAGTCAAATTCAATAATTGTGCATCACACAAATTGCTGGTTTTTTCGGTCTGGTTGTATTGTGTTACGTTCCGTGTCTCTCACACTGCATCTGACCATGCCACCGATGTTTTTGCATAAGCGTTACATCGGATATGGGAAGGAAAAGACTACAAATAATTGTTCCGGATGCAATTTATGTACTCATGTGCATACATGTTAACTGCCTCTTTGATCATATAGAAATTCCTAAAAAAGGAAAGAATAGAGTGCTAACCTGTTGTTTACCATACTTAGGCCTCGCCCAGATTAGTGGTGTAGTCTGCTGAATTAGTAGATCTGCCATACTTGAGATGTTTAATACGCTATCACACGACTACCTTGAAATTTTGAAGGTGTTTGATAGTCGACTTCAGTCCCCATCGGTATGATTTGGCGATTTTGTAACAAGTTTTCAAAATAGCACACGGCTGCAATACCAGTGGCGTTTGTTTTAGATATCAGACGCCCTGGTGTCACGGTCGGCAGTTGCAGTATCGCCCTCACATATCTTTTAGGTCGTGGTATGATCGGTTTTGGATTTAATTTTATTTATTTCTAATATCCCAAGACGGTGGTAGAACCCAGTTATTGTCCTTATTGCATAAATTAGGATTTATTTTTATTTCAATAGTATCGCGATTCATCCTGTGTAGGAATCGAAGTATTTTTGTGAGGATTTGTGGTCTTTTAAATCTGATGTAATGATCGGGGCTATCTAGAATATGTACACAGACTGCAGACTTCCTAAAGTATCGATGTTTCACATCAGCTAAGTATCCTTTTACGGGGATTTTTATTTATCTTTGAGTTTGACTTATGTAACAGAGACCACATTCACAGTCAAGCTTGGACACTCCTGCATCTTGTATAGGGATATTGCACTTTACTTTAATAACTGAACTGTATATTTGCAATGTGCACCTACAATTGAATACTCATAGGCACGATATGGGAAATATTATAGAGAGGAAAAAACTTTTAGAACAAAAAAAAAAGAACTATGCTCTATTATAGTAGAGATTCTGCTACCTATTAAAAATATTATCATATCATATTCTGAAACAGCCATGTAGTAGTGATGTAGGAATCTGAGGTCTCCTTTCTTCGCCCGAGTGGGAAAAACCTTAATTGCCTCTTTCTCCCAGTGACGTGGATCCCCACCCGTCATGGTCTGCCTCTCGGAGAGGCTTAAAGCAGGTTGCAGAGTCTCTGCAATTTCTTTGCTCATGAGTGCTTATACTATGAAAAGATAACAAAATATTTAGTTTTAATACCTTAAGTTATCTTGACATATGCAATATTACGAGTATTTGTATGATTTTAGCAAATTACACCTTTATTTTATTGTTTCATTACTCCTAATTGTTATTCACAAAAGGTACATAGAAAATTTATTACAGATATAAAACAAAGATGAATTTTAAATTTTTTAGTTATATAAATACTTTAAAAATAAGTTTATTCGGATGCGTTCAGAATATGCGTCGACAGCTTTTAAAAAGTTTGTCGACCTTAACGCGAAAGGTAAATTTTAACAGATTATACCACTTTTTACAAACAAATGAAGAATGACTAATGCGCGAAATATCCTTTCCGAGTATCCTGCGTGACATTGCAAACAAAAGTAATAAAAAGCGCGTTCGGAATCAACAATTAGACGGTCATCGGTTGAGTAGAATTTCGTAAACGCAGAGAAAAACAATGCGTTAGGTGTGGTATAAATTGTGTCCCGTATATAATGAGTACAGCGGGCCATCTGTCAGCGTTGGCGTATTGTACGCGGCATATTTTATAATTATACAGGTTTATACGTGGATGGCGATCGCTCATTGGTTCAATCGCGTGAATGTCCAGCGAACAATGCAAGACGCATTTCGAATGCGTGGACGTTGTAACGCCGCGATCGGGATTTCTTGACCGCGATCTACAAACAGGTGCTAACACCTCGCGGTACTTTTACGTGATAAATCGGTGCATTGATTGCGCTTTAATTTTAATAAGGAAATAATAAATGACATTTATTTAATCGTTACGAACACATATAACCAATATTTACATAGTTACTAACAGGTTGCAAGCACGCATCAGCCTTCTTTAATCCTTCTAGTGACACTAGTCCTGACTTTTAACTATATAATTTAAATTGACTTAAAGTTATGACAAGTTAAGTAGTAACAACCTCTTGACAGTTCTCTGTTGGACAGAGTACTATCTTAAAGAGACGAGTAGCCGACAAAAGATAGACCTTTATTAGCCAATTAAAGAAATAATAATCGAAATAAACTAGACATTGAATTCTATTGTAATTCTATTCGTGGTTGCATAGGAGCGCTAATACATGTGCTTAGCGGTACACTTAAAGAACGGCTCGGTGCCAAATATGCACGCGGTAACAATTTTGAAGCCGTATACGGAGTATAAAGCAGTACCGAGTAGTCGTAGCAAAATGATAGCTCTTCTAACAGTTGTAACGTTTTTTTTATATTTAATCCTGTAGAAGGTAAACCTCTTCTTTCTATGTTCTTAATGTTGTATTCTTGTAATTATGAAGTTACTTTTTATGGTTAAGAAGGCAAACGAGCAAACGGCTCGCCTGATGTTTAATACCGTCGCCCACGTACACCTGCAACACTAGGGTAGGTAGGTGCGTTGCCGACCTTCAAGGATATTTCGGGAAGGGGAAGGGATTCAGGAGGCAAGGGAAAGGGAGAGGGGAGTTGGCCTCCGCTTACCTCACTCACCGTACGAAACGCTGAAGCACAAAATGGCTCTACTTCACGCCGGTATTCTGCAAGGCCCGGACGTGCCAGCCCATTCAAGCAGCAGCAAATCCGCCGCTTGGTTCTACCACGTACATAATTTCGTATATTTGTAAAAATAATCGGCTATAGATGTCCTTCAGTGGGGGTGCGGGCACTTTGACAACCAGGAGCCTTCGCTGCTTTTGGTTGACGAATTCGACATTTACTTTTTTACTTATCATCCGATATGCCAGATAATTTATGATGCGAGTAGTTTTAATAACTGTAATTGCAATTAATAACTGATGTGCTGGATCTCTAGGTGAGAAAGGCTGCTCGAGTATTGTCAACTATAAGCCAAGGGCGTTCTCTGATCAACCAATACACAAATTATTAGTTTTCGATTACCTTATTAGCGTAGAAACAGTCCACTGCAGGACATGGGCCTCTCCCATAAGGAATTGCCATAATCGCCACGCTACGAGTGTGCAAGCGGATTGAAGATCGCAGTACCAGACACCTCGCATCTTAGACGCTGCTGCCCGTCATCGGTTTGCTTAATTTTAGTCTGGTATTTCGATTGGATTAGATTTTTTTTTGAGAAAATGGGCAAACAAACTTACGGCTTTCCTGGTAAGCGATTACTGCCGCCTACAAGCTTCTAAGCAGCCTGATGCTGTACGTCCACCTTTCCAATAATTTTCTCGCTTGGCTGGCGGATTGTAACTTACATCCAGCGGCCCGTCAGCAGCCTGGATAATTTAGGTCTTTTATATATGATATGTTTATTACGTCCTCTGTCAGAGGTCAGAAGATTTTCTGTCAATTCCCATATACCTTTTATTTCACCCTTATTATCTTTTATTTCGGATGAAATGGGATGGCAAATACTACTGCACTAAAATTTATCTTATTATTCTTTAAGGTTCTATACATTTTTTATTCGGGTCAGAACACACTGTATGTAACAATTTTGACCCACGTTTTAATACACCTTGGCCAATTGGTAGAAAAGGTGGTATCAGTTTATCATTTGATGCGTCGCGTGTCTTCTTGCTTGACTTGAAAAAGACCGTTTTAAGTGTTTAGCGGTTTATGAAAGAAGCGACCAGTTTTGGAGATTCGCTGGTTAATAACAAGCAAGCCCCTCCCGCGGCATCTCACAACGGAGCAGTCGGTACTTTTATTCTGTCTAAGATATCCATCGCAAACGTGAGTGTTGTTCATAACTACACGGGATACATCTATGAATGTCTTTATTACTGTGGTTTTAGTCATTTGTAAGATTTTCTCATAATGATTGCCTCCAAAACGAGTGCTTATGCCGTCAAAAGCCTTTGTCTAATCGCTGTAACAGCCCGAATCTCCACATGCACGCATATTACCGTAAATCGCATCCTGGTTTTTAAAGACCAGTATTTTTAATTTGCTTACATTTTTCGTTTCTTTAAAATCTACATCACAAAGAGAACTTTCAGGTTTTGGTGACAAATTCAGAGAATGCAAAGGTTTCATTATCAGATGTAAATCAGATTTTTTTGGATTACTAAAATAATGAGCGGATCAATATTAACTTTGTCTTTCATCTTAAATAGAATATTTATCCGCCTATTACATGTATGTTATATAAACATAAATGTACACTTAATTCGTATAACTATATTATAATTTGACTGAATAAAATATACGTAGAATATCCTAATTTTGTAAAGCCAAAGTAAGAAGAATTTCTTAACATTACTTAAAATACTGTGTTTTTGCCTATGGGTACATAATGTAATCATCTCAAAATATTTAAAGAATTTCGTAAAAGCTAAGTCCCGGATATTATCAAAGGGCTGGAAAACATTATTAAATCAGCGTTGGGCTTTTTAAGGCAGTTTATATGCAGTGATGGAATTCCTACAATGATATTAAATTAGAGAAAGCGGTACCAGCTCATGGAAAATTGCCAAAACCGTGAATGTAAACGGCGATGGATTTTGTACAAGCTTTTACGAAAAGAGACAAGTGTTTTATCACATTAGTTAGTCGAGTATCAATAATTCATAGCGCAGCGATATTATGCGCATCAACAACCGTTACTTGGAAGCCTTACACCGTTCATTAGTAGTTTCACCGCGGTTTGCTTTGGCAAAACCGCTGGGCCACATAATACTTCTCTTTGATATAGAATCAATCTAAATGTGACAAGTAACGTTCAGTGGTCTCTTACAACAATTAAAATCGATTCTAAAGTATCAACGAATTCAAACTTCTTTTATTTTACTATTTATACAAAAAATACTTTTTGGTAAGAAATAAAAGTTCCCTGCTGGGCTACGTTACTAAATCAATTCCAGTCAGATCTTACGATATTTGTGTAAAAGGAATATTATCGGTTTTTGACTTTGGCTATAGACTTACGGATATTGTACAAATGAAAGATATGTTTTTCGAATCCCAACGAATCTTAAATTGTAACAGTCAATTCTTTCATGTAATAGAAACATGCGAATAATAGTTAATTTACTTTTATACTTTTAAAATTACATTAACAGTGAGTAAGTACGCTCAAAAACTTTATAAGTCTTCGTTTAAAGCACTCTGTATTATTTTATATCTTTGGTGGCATTGGTAGGCCGTTCATATACCGTTCGTGTATTGACGATTTAATTACCTTTTGATCCGGCTACCTGGCGATATTGCGATGTGGGTGTTCGATATAGGTATGCTAATATAATACGAGTTTGGACACAGGACGAGGTGTAACATTAGCGGGCCTTTGGGTTACCATAACCGAAGTTTCTTTTAATAGAAACGGACGTCTGTTAATTAGTATCCTCATAAGTCTCAAAACCAGTTGTTTATGATATGGCGCGTATAAAGATTACTTATCTTTAACAGTCTTTATAATTAAAATCCTTTATGGTTTTTATCTCCCTTATATTGACAATCATAATGTATACTTCTGAACCCAAACGGTTGATGACAAAAATCAATTTATTAACCTTGGTATATTTAATAAAAAAACTTTAAATAAAGAAATTTAATTTAATTACTTTTAACTCTATAACCATCGCTCTATAACAAAAATAATAGTATTTTCCAAACCAAACGTCATAAATAGCTCCAGTTCCATATATCAATATATATGTGCATATATATACTTATACGTTTCTGAACCTATTCAGTTGATGACAAAAATGAGAAAAAAATATTTGCATAAAATAAAAAAAAAAATTAATAATTGGAGCAGTAATTCTAATTATTTAACCTCGCTATGTATGTACACAAAAACCCGAATAAAATGTTTAATAAGAAAATTTATGTACATGATGTCAATTCAAAGAGCGAACACAAGCTTATAACGCCAGTTACTTACTGGACTCAATAGAGTTAGTTACTCATTCATGGGGCGATATACACCGTTCTGCAACAAAATCCCAATAAGTGTGCAAAGTCAACATGTCTAAACAGTTTTTTGTAAATAAAGATTGATTAAAAAGGTTATTATAATGTTAAGGTATACATGGATGATAAGGAAATCCGATGATCGCGCTACTAATCCGTTTTTAAAAACTTGACTGTATGCTTTTATATATGTGTCTTTATTATATGTGACTTTTACATATATTATTTTCATTCTCAACAGATATTAATATGTATATAACCTGCGGAGTTTCTTTCGTCTGTTTCTTCTCTGTTAGAGGCTCTCATCTCATTACGTAACACTTGTCGTTTGTTTTACATGACATTGGTCATGTGAAGTTAAATTTCCGAATCCATTAGTTCGAATAAACGACTGGCAAACCAACAGACTGTTAGGCTAAAAAATGGGTTTCAGAGTTTTGGTTTCGTGCTTTAAGCTCAGGAAAACGCAGTTCCAAATCGGAGACAGATATTTTAATTTTATTTAAGTTTATAGATATGTATGTATGCTATATATGTATATTTTCAACTTATAAGTACATTTCATAACAAATAAACGTACGGCTTTTAAATTCTAAATGAATCAACGACTGATTTGACTTTCGACTGTTTCCTTCCACTAATGATGTGCACAAACTAGTGACGAGGTGTCTACTACTAGTGACGACTAGTTTGTGAGATTTGTGTGAATTCATGAGTAAATTCGGTTCGCGGCCATCAGAAGGCCGTTGGTTCCCCGATTGTAAGCTACCAGGGTACATTATGCGCAGGATAGGTTGCACTTAGAGTAAAAGATGCTATTTTCCCCCATGCACACACTCACATTTTTACAGTTATTTACATAGAAATAGAAAATTTAAGTTTTATGGATATATGTGGCAAACGAGCAAGCGGTTCATCCTGAATAAGTGATTACCGACACCCATGTATATCTGCAATAAAGGCAAATTTTCCTTAAAGGCCGGCAGCGCATCTGTAGCCCCTCTGGTGTTGTGGATGTTCGTGGGCGTCGGTGATCACTTACCATCAGGTGAGCCGCACGCTCGTTTGCCCCCTTCTTCTATAAAAAAAAGGTGCAGCAGATGCTTTGCTGGGTTTTAAGGATATTTGGGGAAAGGAAGAGGAGGGGGAGAGAGCCTCCGGTTGCCTCACTCATGATACGCCGAAGTACAAGATTTCTCTACTTCGCACCGGTAATCTGCGAGGTCGTGGTTCTACCCCGGAACCGGCCCATTCGAGCAACAACACCATAAGCCGCCGCTTGGCTGTATCATGTGCCAATATTATATTTTTGCTTTTTATCAAATAGTAGACTTTTTAGTAGAATACACTAATAGTGTGCAATTTCAAATGCACGTCGACTTCGAACATCTGTCTCAAACATCAATTAAGTTTAATAAACCAAAACCCTGTAATTCGCTGGGTGTTCTTTAAGCGTTCGACATTGGAATTTTCGCCGTCTAAAATGCATTTTCCGCACACATTATTGTTCATATAACCCGCCGTCTGCCAAGCTACATTTAAGTTAATTATAGGATTACAGCGGGTTGCATTTAAAGTGGTATTTTGGTAATATAATAGTCAGATGGCACGCCCGATAAGAGTCAACCCGATACTTGGAAAGCCTCGCTCATTACGCATTCGGGTCGCAAACAAAACGTACTCAGCCGCGAGGAACAAACGAATATAATAATTATGAGTCGAATGGATTAGGTCGAATTAACGGTTGCGTTGTTACCAGATTATTTTTTCGACACGTACTACGCTGGAGGTTTTTTTAAGTGGAAAATTTTCAACATTACTACCACTCTTTTATGTTCGTAATTGTAGCCTATTATGAATTTAAAAATAATTTACGAAGCTAATAACATAATTTTCGATTGCAGAGAATGTTGTTTTTATTGTTAATTTTCTTATTAACTTGAACTTTCGTCTACGGACATTCGCCTGTCGTTCAATAGGGATAGGTAAATATTATAGATTTCCAAAATGCACGACTCAGAGAAGCTAAATGGGCTATCGCAATTCACTTTTCGCCTCTCCGGGAGGGATAACGTGACGGATAGTGAGCCTCGTTGCTTGTTTTCCAGCAGTGATGGCCTTGAGATTTTTCAGACTGGTGAACCTTAATCGACCCTTACGTCACCGACTAATGGGATGACGGTGACAGATTATCTTATACCGCCACCACACAGTAATATTTTTTAATTTCCTTTAATGCAAGGCAATCAACATATCGTATGATCAGCATATCATGTTGAGTTTTACCAATTCAAAAAAATAACACTATTTAACACTATTTCCATAGCAAACATTAGCGACGCACCCGCAAGGATCAGCAAACACAAGTGGCAATATTTCTCGAGTCTTCAGTCTTATAGTTGTAGTGTAGGAGAGTACGTATGTTACACCTGAAAAGTGCGGAAAGTCAAATATAATCAAATCAACGAAAAAGTTCTCTCCGATGTTATATTTTATATGTAAATACACAGCTTCATGAATGATTTTATCATGATTTCTAGACGATTTCGATCGTTTTGACAGTTTGAGGATAACAATCAGATGACGAAGAAGCGGAGATTTTCTTAAAACGTAAGTATAAGCGAATACACAAGAGGTATTTGCGTACTCATAATTTCTTTTCGTGTACCTGACGTTTGTGAAAAAATCGAAAGCCAGGTATGATTCGGTGTTAGAAACACAGACCGTCAATAAAGTTTCAGATTCGTTGTGTAACATTTATGGATTCTAAGCCCAGTCTCGTTGACCCATGCAGTTGACAAATCAAGGTTCTCATAAACTTATCCAACATAACAAAGACCTTCTTAAACTTAATAATACACAAGCACACGCACTTTTGAAATCAATCAGCAGCCAAAGCAGTACAAAAGATATATAACAATATTATGAGAACATCATTCTTATATATACTTTAACCAAAGAATATACAAAGACGTAAGGAAATCATTATAAATATGCAAACCGATAATTATGGCTTTTATTAATGATACGTTGTTCGCTATAATTAAATTCAACCGCAACGCAATTTTAACATACATTATAACAACAAATTAAACATGCCAATATTATTAATTTATGAATCGTACTGTTGTTACCTGTCCTTTAATAATCGTGATTGTTTAAATGCTACAGGTAAATGTTTAACTAAAGGTTAAACTTGGTAATTAAATCTGCGTGATACAGACTCAGTTAGCGTTCCCACACCCTTTAAAGTGAACGATTGGAAAATACATGTTAGCGCTTAAAGCTTTTGAATCGACATGTTTCAATTGAATCTTATAAAATAGTCACATTTATTTTATGGGTACGGAGGGCAAATGAGTAAACGGTTCACCTGATGATACGTTAATTACTTATATCAGCCCTTCGCCCACGTATACCTGCAACACCAAAAGAGCTGCAGGTGCGTTGCCGCCTTTAGGGATATTTGAGGGACGGTAGTTAGGAGAGGGTTACCTCACTCACCGAAAAAAATGCAGAAGCACAAGATACCTCGCAGAATACTTCAAGCCGATATTCTGCGAGATTGTGGTACTACCCTGGTCAAGCAGGCCCATTCCAGTCGCAGCAAAACCGCCGCTTGACTCTACTACGTAAAAAATATTAAGTAAAAACAGGGGGAACACTATTAAGAAAATTTAATTTAAAAAAAAAATTAACAATGTCATGTCTAACATCATGATTGAACCGTATTTATATTTGTTTTACATTTGTAACATAACGTTAAAAATGTAAATATAAACTTACAGCGCTTTAAGCTGGATGTTTCATTCTTAGCGATTACATATAATTGCAACACAATTAGGACAAACCGTGCCAGCACAGCGCTGCAGCGTAATATCTGCATGCGCTAATTACGAACTCAAGCGATAATTACCGCTTTGGGTCGGCTTCGTGGCTTGTACGAATACAAACCTTTAGTTGTCGGTAACAAATGATGACTCGTCATTTCTTTAACAAATTACAATAAGATGAATCATTTGATTTGCAAGGGTACAGTTAACTAGAAAATGTTAATCACCTATTACGATACGGGTATTAAAACATATATTTACGGCTAAATTTTCGCGGTCATATTTGCGATATCTCGAGAGCTTACGAGTTTGATCCGTACGTAGTTCAGGCAAGAGTTAAGGTACAAGGGCCTTAAGACCATTTCGAGGTTTCATATATAATATTAATTTTGTTCGGGTATATTCGAGGTGGCTGGCCACCTGTCGGTAGCCGTTACGATTTCGAGGCGTTTGTCTTAGTCGCCATTTACGACACGCACGGTGAGAAACAGGGTGGTTAGTTCTTACTATGTTTATACTGCACAGCCTCTACTACTTAATATAGTATATATTAAGTACATTATAAATACCACCAAGTACAAGCGTGCATTATTGACTTTCCCGAAACTTGCCGATCCTCACATCAGTAGATGGTAGTCGACCTTTATTCAGAACTGATTTCGAATGATGAAATCGAAAAATTACATTGTCACTATTGAGGACTATGTTGGAATGCCGTAGTAATATAAGCTTTTTATAATTTTTAAACCGGAACATAATACGTTCACTGCTGCTGCTTTGCGGCAGAAATGGGAAAGAGAAGAGAGCAGAGAAGGAGTTTACCATCTAGTGGACTCCTTCTCCGCCTAACTTAATTTAATTGTCATCACATATGTCACACTGCTAAAATGTAGGTACATTGGAGTTTGACGTTCCTGCGTGTGGTAGTGGCGTAAGAATCTGCCTCCTCCTTTCTTACTGTGGGGGTCGTAAAAGCCGACTTACGGAAAAACAATGAAAATCCCATCACTTCACGTGTCTCCCGAAAAGGTGAAAAGTGGATTGTGGAATATACTACAGATTCCCATTTCATTTTAGATTTTAACCGCGTAGGCTGTCGTGTATCAGTTCCATGTCTGTTTATCCCTATTGTGAAAGTACACATAGAATTAATTTTTAGTTAGTTTAATAGCTGCCGCGATAAATATTGGTTATGGTGCTATTTATAAATTCGTATGTATGTAAATTATTCGCAGAAGCTTAGTTATTAATATTATTTGACTGTGCTAATTAAAATAATAATTGAGTAATTTTCATACTTAAACCTTCTTACTTCCGCTTCAAAATGCTACAATACAATGTTAAATGTCAAGAAAACGTTACACAACGTCCAACCAATGCCTTGATTACGTAAAGCTACACATTTAATAAAATTATATTGCACCTGAGACTTCAATTAGAGCACGTACATCGAACACTTTAAGGCTATATCGGGTTCCAAAATAATTTAATCTTGTATATTCATAAACTTATTTCTGAGGTATACAGTTTGTATTCAATTTTTATTAATGTTTATATTAAATTATGTAGTATTTATTCAAATAACAAGAAAACCGTTTAAGGCCTTGCATGCTAATTCTTCAACATTAACTCATCACTCATCACCAGTCTCTGCCTGTTTATAACATAATTCTCGCAGCAATTTAGTGCTAACCAGAATAAGTACCCGTTATTATACTTTACAGTATCTACTTTAGATTCTTGCTTTCCTTTCTTCTAATTCCTTTAACACAACATTTAACACGACGTGGAGGAAGCTGCGATCAGCCGCTGGTCTAAAATAATTACAAATACATTTGATTGTAGCATATTCCACATTGTTTCAAGGATCTTCAAACATTTCACTTACGTGACTTTAAAGTTAGAGGTCGCGAAAGTACCAAAACAGTAAGTTTAACGAAACTTAATGCCATTCAAATGTAATTGCAAACATGTAAGCATTTGCTTAATTTGATGAGATGAACGATAACAGTAATTGGCAAGGAATTCCTAATGTCATGATTTAGTTTTCGCATCGACATTGATTATTAACGATTTGTAACATTTACTATATAATGACTTTTGAGTAAGGGTAATGTAAGGGTTTCACCCTTACGTTCGTCTTTTTCTCTCAGTGCCTAATTAACAGTAGAGGCTCTGGCAGAAAATTCAGCTAACACGCGTTGGTGCAGCGTGGCAGACCCTTCTTGCTCCATAACATAACCCTCTCTGTAGTTAAGACCTCCTGTCTTTGCCCAACCGTTGGATATTAATAAGCAGCT
The DNA here is from genome assembly GCA_029286595.1 of Bhutanitis thaidina. Classification (NCBI taxonomy): domain Eukaryota; kingdom Metazoa; phylum Arthropoda; class Insecta; order Lepidoptera; family Papilionidae; genus Bhutanitis; species Bhutanitis thaidina. The sequence continues at coordinate 7,042,616 of JAGSMS010000010.1, forward strand.
ACTGTTTTTACTTCCTTAAAGGGAATCTCAACTACACATTCGCAACCCCGGCTATCCTCATTGGTACTTGTGCTTACACGTCAGGGGTTGTAGATGAGAATGTGTTATTATTGTTGTTGAACACGCGTGACGCACAGCAGCTGAGAGAAATACACTTGTTTCATCCTTTATGTCCGGAAGTGGATAGTTGACTACGACTATGATAGTGGATCAGACAAAAAACGAGTCCGACCCATTTCTATCTGTCCAGTTAAATTTCTATTCCTCAGTAAATTTTCTCGTAATTCTAACCCTTAAAATCTTAGTACAGAGACTCGGGACAATGTGAAAACGGTTGAGTGTCTCTGTGCTTGTAATAATGCTAACGGCAGTGAAATGTAAAATGAAATGTAATTGCAAACATGTAAGCATTTGCTTAATTTGATGAGATGAACGATAACAGTAATTGGCAAGGAATTCCTAATGTCATGATTTAGTTTTCGCATCGACATTGATTATTAACGATTTGTAACATTTACTATATAATGACTTTTGAGTAAGGGTAATGTAAGGGTTTCACCCTTACGTTCGTCTTTTTCTCTCAGTGCCTAATTAACAGTAGAGGCTCTGGCAGAAAATTCAGCTAACACGCGTTGGTGCAGCGTGGCAGACCCTTCTTGCTCCATAACATAACCCTCTCTGTAGTTAAGACCTCCTGTCTTTGCCCAACCGTTGGATATTAATAAGCAGCTACTGTTTTTACTTCCTTAAAGGGAATCTCAACTACACATTCGCAACCCCGGCTATCCTCATTGGTACTTGTGCTTACACGTCAGGGGTTGTAGATGAGAATGTGTTATTATTGTTGTTGAACACGCGTGACGCACAGCAGCTGAGAGAAATACACTTGTTTCATCCTTTATGTCCGGAAGTGGATAGTTGACTACGACTATGATAGTGGATCAGACAAAAAACGAGTCCGACCCATTTCTATCTGTCCAGTTAAATTTCTATTCCTCAGTAAATTTTCTCGTAATTCTAACCCTTAAAATCTTAGTACAGAGACTCGGGACAATGTGAAAACGGTTGAGTGTCTCTGTGCTTGTAATAATGCTAACGGCAGTGAAATGTAAAATGAAATGTAAATTGCAAATATAATTTAATACTTCAAAACCATACAGATATTACTGTTGTTAAATGTACTACTGTCGCTCTTTCTCTGAATATCTTAAACACACACTTAACACTTTTAAGCTAAATGAGTTACGTCGCTACTTCACCATGCATGGCTTGTTAAGACAATACTTAGGTTAGCTTTTCCAGAAATACAAAATTTAATTCAATAACACTTCAATCCAAGGACAATGAAACAGTCAGTTACGATAAAAAATAAAAATGGTTCATCAAAACGGAAATATAAGTGAGCTCTAAAATGCATTACTTCGTACTAACGAACTACTCTAACACACAACAAATTAACTTTTCCTCCTACATTTGGTATGTAGCAGTTTAAATCACGACATTTTTTCCCCATGATTATAATGGTGAGTCACTAAAACAGCCGTTATTTAGCTATAAAACGTTAGTGCTGCCTACTCCTTGAACTCATTCCGCTAAAAATTCATGATTATGTAATAAGTAAATGGTACGTGATTTTGAAACTAAGTATTTTGATATCGACAGCACAATCATTAGTCACCGCTTTTACTAAGTAATACATGGTAAGCTCAAGAGCAGCCCCTGAACTCAATATAATTAGTACATTTTTCCTTTTGGAATCGTAAAGGAAATATCTTGTTGGAGTAAAATTTTCATCACTATGATAGTCAAGGACTGTTAAGTCTACAGCACGGGCCTTATCCACTTTGCCGTAAAGCATTTCACAAAAAAACCGTGTGTATTCATTTCTAGTTAAACGCATACTGCAGGGCCCCTGGACATATGCCTTTCCTTTCCCAATCACCACACTTGGTGTGTTAGTTGCCCATCACATTACGTACCAGTTACCTCGCACTATAGACGCTACTGATATATCAAGAAATCGACGTGATTATTTGTAGTTAATTTTTTCTTTTGGTATAGTATGGTAATTTCACTCTGTTAGTCAAGGACTACTAGGTCCACAGCTGGACATATGTCTTTCCCAATCACCATGCTTCACGAGTGGGTTGGCGTTACCAGACATCTCGCACTTTGCACGCTACTGTTACATGGTAAGCACAACAACATCGCCTGAACTCGATACATCATGGAATTGACGTGGTAATTTGAATGACGTGGAATTTGGTTAAAATCACTCTCTTGGTGGTCACAGCTGGATACATGTCTTTTCCAATCAGTCAATGAATAGTATGTCTGTCATATGAGGACCAGTGACACTTAATTAAATGAAAAAAAAAACGTAGGCATTTGGCATTTTAAAACAAACATTTATTTTTTACAATTCCGTTATACTTTACTTCCTCACTACTGCTGCGCGCGTTTCTGTAAATAGGTGCACGTTCATTTATCGTGCTCGCCAATCTGTATACTTAATCGTATTTGTATGCAAGTCAATACATTCAAAAAGTTAAGCAAAACATATTAAGACTGAACAAGGACAGTCAAATGCATGAATAACGGAATTCGACGAACCATCACTTGGAAACTTGGCAACGGACCAGGTAGTGGACACAAAGTTTAAGAAAGTACGAACGGCTTAAATTATGTATAATTCTGTACTGTATAGTGGAGGCGTTTTACAAAGATAAATGGCATATGGACAAACAATCAGACGCAGATAAATTATTTGTAGGTCATAAAAATATTTGCCCCGTACGGGAATCGAAATCGTGACCCTTGGCGCTGTAGCGCGATTAACCGCTGCGCCAAACGAGCCGTCAATTTGAAATTATATCATACACTATTTAAAAAAGAAAATCTTACAGCCCTATTGATCGAGAAAATAAATCACTTGTGACGTGTTATTTAATTGAAAGAATTTATCTTTACACCGACGTAGTATTTTCTAGTATTTTCGTAATTAAAAAATTGTATAAATGATTTATTTTATACACACTGTAGAAAACTGACTTTTCTACAGTTACTGCTGGTGAGTTACATTAATGATTCACTGAATTGATGATTGAAAAGGAAACAATACGTTACATTTTTAAATAGACACGTCTATTACAAAACTGTAATTACCACAAAACGTAATGAGAGGCTTGTGGGTGGGACCTTTTAAAAGGCAGTAAACAAAATTATTTCGACCCACGCCACCAATTAGTTCGACTAGAATTAAATCGGACGTTCCCTCGAAATTGAATTAAAACCTTGCACGCCAAGAAAATGTAAATAATTACGTATTTAATAACGCTTTTGTTCTCGAAGAGTCGACGAGAAAATTCAAGTAATTCAATTGTGTTTAAGACTATTTAATTCGAGTCGAGCAACATGCCGTTTGCTTTCTAAAACGGCTTTTTGTTCGTTTGTTTGGAGACCGGCAAAGGTACAAATTAAACCCTACCTTGAACTTTGAACTCTAGAATGCACTTCGATTTTTAGCTTTAAGATTTAATAGTCTATTTTGGAGTATAGAATGTGTCTCTCAATATTAATAATTAATCAAAATAGATGATGAACATCTAAGAAAATTATAAGTAAGTAGTGTAGTCAATGATAAGTAAGTCTATGTAAATGAAAATAATATGTAAGTCGTCATAATATTTGAAGTTCTTTTTTATTGAATTTAAGCGAAAAACTAGCTTACAATCCATTTGCAGCTTCTGCAGTCCATAGAAACCTGCAAACAATTTATATCGGAGAAGATTACAGATGCGTTGACACCCATGACTATTAAGATGGAAAGCCTCACAGTCCGTAATTATACTGGATCTCTATTATACCTTTCAAACCAGAACCAGTGATTGCACTACTGCCGCATAAATGGGTAAGAGTGTGGTACTTACCCCGACGAATCCTAGGCAGAGAAGGAGTCTTCCATCAGTGTTAACGTCGAAACTCCGTTTTTCGACGTTTTCACGTCTATAAATTTTATTTCAAACTTACATTCTTCTGAAACTTCTTCGTGTACCACTCTTTGTATGTCCAGAGCTTAGCATAGGTCTTACCAAGAAATCTTTATGAAAAACTGGTAGCATTTCTTGGAACAATTACACTATTCTGGGCTACTCTGCGCAGGCGGATGGATAAGCGCTGCGATTATGAATCTATACGATTAGGATTCGGTATTATCGCGGAAACCGTCAGCCTTCTACCCGGTAGTTGTCTTCATCATATTCTCCTTACACCCTTAATTTTTACATTATCCTTTCACGTAACATAACTAGAGAATTTCTATTGTTGCAACAGTTCAATAATTATTATTAATTCTTGCATCCCAAATTATGAAATTTAAATAATCTCATTCATTGTAATAACTAAACATATTTATTAAATAATAGAATACAGAACCCTTTTGAAGAACAATAATCGTAAAAAACGATAACGTTTTTGTAATCTTATTACACTTAAGTTATAAAGTGCTATCGGAGCGCGAATTCCGCTCTAGTTAACTCATGGCGCGTAATGTCAAGTGTTTATCGTTAATTGTGAAATAACTTAAAAATAATGAAAAGTTATTTAATTTTCGTAACACTTACAGCGGAAAATATTTGAACTTTCAAGTTTCACAATATGTTATTTATTCGAAGATTGTTTGTTTTTATTCTTCTTTCTCGTCTTATCTCTTGTCTTCGTTATCTCAAATATAAAACTGATCCAGCAATATATTGAAAATAGAAAGTAATTAGCTATCGGTAAAAGTAGACGAATGGGCCTATTTAATATCTACGGATATTTGACGAATTGAATAATATCTCAACGTTTTTGAAACGCAAATTACGCAATCTTCATAGAAAAATCTATTTCTAGCTATACACCTTCCGAGAGATGCAAGTAAAGTTAGAAATTGACAGTTCTCTATGCTTTATTGGAATGCAAATATAACTTCAGTAAGGTAAATCAATTATTAGATAGGTAATTGAAGACGACCGTTAGTAGCGTTTTGTATTCATTCACAGCAAGTATTTAAAAAAAAAATGTATTAATAAACTAGGCATAAGTAACGAACTAACCTTCTGGGTTAATGAGCCGCTGTAGTTCAGGTGTCAGGGCGCTTGCTTTATTACATATCCACCAGTGACCTTGGTACAAATCCTAGTAACAGCACTACCAAAATATTAACTTTATTTTATGGGACGTTAATATTTAGACTGCTACCTTAATTTACTGTTATCGTTCAGGGCTTTTCTAAGGAATTTTGAGCAAAAACGTGTACCTATTTCAAAAGTTTACATTATCAATTTATTATTTTCTAAATAAAAGTTTCAAATTTATTAACGTGCAAAAGAACATTCGTGAAAAAATCTTCGATGGTGGCGATTTAAAACTTCATCCAATAAATCAAATTTATAAACATGGAGGGGTTAATCTGGCCCAGGAAATTAAACGCGGAATTACCATAATTGATACGGTTCGAGAGAACCGAAGCAGAAAACTGATCTACTTTATAAAGCATTTCGAAGGACTTTGGTGAAACTGTCCAAAGTACTATAATATTCTAAATTTTAACTTAACAACTAGTTAAGAATTTTGATGGTTTTTCAGAGGGAACGGAATATTTGTACTAGAGATAATAAATTATTCAATGAAGAACAAAGAGATGTGAAAATAAATATGTATATAACGCTGGTTATAACTTTAGTACAAAACATGTTTTTTGGAATATCACTAATAAAAATTTTTTTCTTTTCGATACCAGGTGCCGCATTACTAAAATTGTTAATTTCAATCATAAGTACTGAATTACTGCATATCAGAGGAACATTCAAACAACAATTTTGAACAGAAACTTCAGTATTCCTAAACATCATAAGAAATGTTGTGGCTTTTGTCAACCTTCAGTTTTATTGCTAATTAATTTATTCGTGGTTGTGCCGAGTGGCGACTTTCCTGCTGATCAAATATACCGGTCGAGTACCACAGCCTTGCAGAATACCGGCTTGAAGTAGAGTGAAGTAACCGGCCATCTCCCCTCTCGCCAAATATCTTTAAAGGCTGGCAACATACCTGCAGCTCCTCTGGTGTAACCCTTTCACACTAAAGAAAATAAACGTTTTTCTGACAATTGTGTATCAGAAACGTTTTTGAAAGGGATACAAAAAGTTTGCTATGGAAACGCTTTCAGGGCGCTTTTGGTTTAAGATGAGCATATCCTCATTTCTTGAAAATACAATGTAATGACTAAAAATAATCATAATAAAACCATTAAAATGATTAATAACTAAAGGCAACAAGCACAGATTAATATCGACACGCGTCAGCAATAAAAATACTTAACCCTTCCTATTCTTTGTATTAAAGCCCTGTTTGAATTAATCAAATCATTCTACAGATGCTTATCTATGGGAGAGTGTATCTTAAAAATTAGAGCAGGAGAGAACATCCGACATTGTTTTCTCTCGCCCACTAGTAAATATCTGTGTTGTAGTTATTTTTATGTTATATAGATAGATAGAAAGGATTGTAATCATTTCATTGTGTGAGCTAAAATATATCTGTATTGTGTATGAGGTAGGCATGAACTCCCGGACTGACATAAACATTACATAAAAACAAAAAAATGGAGAAAATGCTTACCACATATTGTTTTATTTTTGTCTTTTTCTTTGTGGTACATGGAAGGAGCCTCGCCAAGAAACTGGAAATCAGTCAGTCTTTGTCTCACAAATAGGCTCGCGTTAAGATGGTATATCTTTTTTAATTTTTCATTGTCGTGCAAAGAAACAGAAGATAAAAGTTTTAAATAAAATTTTAAAAATTCATACAAATTTACTAAACACAATTCATAATTATTCTTATTTGTTTCAATATTTTAAGTTTTTTATAATCGAATGGCATGATGAATAAGTATGCATTAATTATTATTTACAGCCCTCGAAAAAAAGTTCGTTATGACACAACTTTACACAACAATGTGAAATCAATGCTCATAAATTGACAACTGCGGTGCACTTTCCATCGTCCGTACCAACAGCCGATACGATAAAACAACATGTGTTTCTTCACCTAACGAATCTTCCGCAGCATAATGAGTACGACAATGTAAAGTGGGGACGTATTTACATAATGTCAACTAAGTAGGTGTAGGAGTGTCACTAGAGGCACACACTCGAATGTCATTAATCGAACGCCTAAGGAATGCTATTGTTGTTGCTCGAATGTGTATTTTTTAACTGATGCTGGCCTGTGATTGTGCCTGTGATTATGACAGGTCGCCGAGAAAGTCCATGTTCATCCAACTGTTTGTGTGTATTATCGTCTTATCTTCTTGCTCTAAGCCAATGTTGATGCATCTTTATCTATGTTCAGTACTGGGAATGATTATATGTATTATAGAAATATTCTATCATCGATATAAGTGGCCGAAAGTGGCCAAATTCCTGTCGTTTTCGGAAAATCGTCACAGGGTGCACTATTTCATGACTGCGATTTCAGAATAGCAAATCTCATTCGAATGGCAAGTATAATAAAAATGCGACAAAACTATTAGTTAAAACTATACATTTTAGATAGGAAGCCTAATTTACAATTTTCTTTATAAATACTTTAATACCCTTGCTTTCTTGCTTGCTTAAGACTCTGAAGAGGAATTCTCCTGTGGGTTTTAAATATTAAATATTAGAAGCTCACCACTTATCATCTATCGGAGTGGCTAAAAGTTAAAAGGCAGATTAGCTTCGCTGTGTCGTGCCAAAAGCAAATCCGTAACCTCTCCCTTTCTTTAAGAGTGACCAACGTGTGTCTAGATATAAGTAAATAAAACACTTTATAATTAAGCTTGAAGAGGGCATGGAGAGATAAAAAATTTAAGAATTCCCAAAAGAAGCCTATGATCATGACACCAGTCTTTATTTCATATTCATTATTTCTCATATATGGAGGTTTCTGTAGCTTTCAAATAGTAAAATCAGTTAATGGAATAGGAGTTAACAATTCCTGTTGCCAAGACCAGGGACAGAGACAGGTTGCTAGACTAAAGAGACTACAGAGAATTAGTGCGGCCTTAAAATATTATTCGTTAACTTATAATTTTTAGAATGCACTGTCAAAGAGTAAAATGATCGTATACGGACACAATGGTTGTGGATCGCCGGTATCGACACCCCGCGGTGCGCCTGCGCATGCACCACACAAAATGAGATAAAAGCATGAATAAAATCCTTATGTAAATTAAATTTGTCGATCTACGTCCGTTCAGATATAAATAACTTTAAAACATATCATGAAGTTTATTAGTACTTCTTGTGGTTTTTTGATATCAAAATGAGATTTGGTTACAATCATTGTATGTGTATTTACTAGTGCTACTGCGTATTCCGACAAAGACTTTACACCTTTCAATTTAAAAAGTAAATAATATATATATACATAATTTATTACACCTAAGGTCTATCTAAAATATGAATAATTTTTTATGGTTGTGTAATGTGGAATATACAATTGGAATATCCCAACTTTTGCTATTTTATTTTACTGCTCGCGGTTGGACCTGCGGAATGTGAGAATGAGGCTCAAACGATCAATGATGGCATAAAATCCATCCAAATATTCCGTACTAAAAACCCACAGAATAGAATACATGATAGGGAGCAGAATCATTAGATTAGTGCGACGGACGTTACCGTCTACTGGACGTAGTCAGCATGGGCAAATCTTCCTCATGTCTGGTATTTTCTTGAAAAGGATTATACTGAGAAAGGCTGATGAAGAAAATTAATAAGATTTACCTTGAATTTGAAATACATTTATATTAACGTAATATAACAATAAGGTCTAATTACCATAAATACAATCCAAAAATTTAAATTATCGTTAAGGCCAAAATTCATCTTGGCATGATATTAAGAACGCTGGCTTCATTTCATGGTTAGACTTAACCTTTGAGCGAGAATAGATCCAGCCAGACAAGTCGCAGTTTTAATTGTATTCAATTTCTTCACTTATCATTAAACGCGTAACCTAGTTTGTGGAAAGTCGTTGGGTGTAGGTGTCTCAGAGCCAAAGTTCCTTACAACCTTGGTTTGTCAATTTTTTTGATAATGAACTTCACGGAGGGTTGTAATGACGATGATAATGCACAAAATTAAATAATAGCTTAAAATCGATGCGATGGTCACTAAGATTATTCATTACATTGTCACAATAAAAATGATCAAGCGCCGTGAGTTTTCCGTACCTATTATACATACTATATAACTATTTAAGATTTTCCTTGGATTATACAGGGAAAATAAAGAATAGCTACTGATACTTGCTGATACGTACTGCATGGCAAAAGCTAAATTTTTCCGACGATTTTGATCAAGAAGGTTTCCTCAAAACGTTTTTCTTCTCCGCCGAAAAAGTGGTAAAATTTTTATGGACTATAAATAAGTGTGCCGTGTCTAGGTGTCTGTAAACTGCCTTCATGGAATAAAATAAAGCAAAACAAATGCATGCAGGCTTTTGAGGGTGCTTTTTGGAGAGGTTAATATTTTCTTTCAATAGTTATCCTAAGTGGTTTGCCGTGGCCGAATGACATCATCCGGTCAGGAAGACATAATATAATTTTATGAACTCCCAACTTCCCACAGATCACACTAATAATAAAAACGACCTCAATCAATGATAAGATTGGACAAAGCAATTGATGGCTCGTGCGTATGCTTATAATTACTATATACCGATGCAAGTAAAACATAACGCCTGCTTTAAATACCAAGGTTGTATTATAATTTATATCTACTAACTGAAGCACGAAACATAAGCAATAATTGTCAATGGCGTTAGAATCAAATCAACATAGTCGCGGCGCTTAAATCAAAATAGGGTGTAATAAATCTTTACAAAGCGTACCAACTGTAATTTAACACTGGCACGTATAGACAACAGACGAAAGTGATTTACCGACTAATAAACAGGTTATAATTTATTACTAAATACAAAACCCGATCAAGATCTAATCATAAAAATAATGGCCACAATTCTAAATGTCATGTTTGATAAGCGCTAGGCATCTTGATTGTTTTGAAACATCAATGTTGCAAGAACAAATTTGTCAGATATTGATTTACAAATTTTATGTTACATATTTTTAGCGATAAAGCAGAAAATCGTGTGGAAATCCGCACGTCTAAAAGTATCGAGGTCACATGACAACCAAAAGTGCGCAGCAAATCAATATGGCTATTAAAGAAACTTTCAAAGAGAAGAACCCTCAGGGAGACCCGTGATCAACAGCAGAATGTTTATAGTATCTTTACTAATTATATTAATAGTACATTGCTTTCCTATTGTCAAGCGAGTTGGTGAAGGTCGGTGATGGGATTTAGAGTTAATGAAATTAATTAAAATCAAAGCAGATCAAGTATTATAATTAAACAACTAAATTGATTATAATATCAATTAAATAGGTTTTAAGTTAATTTGTGTCTGTTCAAAAATACAGTATTATTTTATTAAATTAAATTAAAACTGGCTTTAAAAAAATACGAAACTAATATGGATCAAAATAAATATAGTAGCCAAAAGCAAAATTTTTAATTGTGATGTACATATGTAAATATATATATATTACTATGCAGACTAGTTGACTATTTTTCTTATTTTCTAGAGAGAGAGAGAGAGAGAGAGTGCCAGAATAATTACAGGCTGTGTGATATTCTATATTTATCCTCAGTGATGACAATGCATCTGTAGTGTTCCTTGTTAGAAGTTGCTTGCAAGTATCCATGATCTGGAGTATCTATACAGATTGACTGTTTGCTCGTTTATTATTCTAATATTAGGTAGACAAGTAGAAAAATTTAGACCTGTCTCATTTCAGAATGTATCAAAATCCGTAAAACTTTACAAAAGTAGAGTAAAAAGTAACAAAAACAGACGAACAGATTTATGATGATAAATCTATAAGGTAAAATGCGTCTTGAAGTCATTTGTAGTCACAGATTTACTGTTTTTAATAAATTCAAATATCAAAAAAACAACGAAGAAACTTGTTTTTAAACGATGCTACCACAAATGCTGTTGTAAGTCTAACCATGATTTATGCAATTAATAATTACACTTTTATAAGAATTTAAATTATGGTTATGGTTTTAATTTTATGGCAATTGATACTTTAGACGTGACATTTTAATCTTTACTAAATTACATCAACGATATCTTGTTTTTATTTACAGAAAGTGTTGTATATTAATATTATTGAAAAAGATTAAGACTATTAAATAAGTGTAACTAATTCTAAGGATAAAATGTTAGTTATAAGATAATATCGTAAAGTGAATCTCTACTTAAAAAAATTAAGAAATAAGGTTTGGATAATCCATAAGTGCACATCTCAAACACACGTATAAATTAATAATTAAATAAAAGACAGACCAAATTGATGACGGCCTACATTTTTTCATTCGAATTATTTTTCATAATAATCTAAGTTAAATGTTTTGAAAAAAAAACATCAGGTGTATTAATTACAGTGTTCTCTTAATAATGGTATTTTTTTATTACACTTAAATGCAGTATAAACGTCGTAGAAGCGATTTAGTTGGGTAAATCTTGCGAAAGTCGATAATAATAAACTCCTAATTTAATCAAAGTAGCTAGCTAGCATAATAGGCAGTTTTTTATCTCTTTCTTACTTCTTCCGATACCGTGCATGTGTATTCTTAAATACTAGCTGTGCCAGCAACTCCGTCGCGTGAATGAACAGGAAAATAACAAAGTATCGCTTAAGGGTAAGTGCGCCACTGCCCCAATCCCAAAACCCAAAAAATGGAAGGATTATCCAACTTGTCTCATGCCTAACGGACCGCTGTGATAATTTGGGATACATTTTGAATAGTAGATTGTTATAAAGCTATTCTGTATACAAAACCTATGGTAGTTCTAGGAATATGTTTACCCGCACATTACCTCCTACGCAACACATTCCAGGAGACTCCTTTATCCATTTTAGAGTTTGACAATAGGCACAAATTTCGGTCGTTTCATCGATATGTGCTTAATAAATTCTAGTGCTGCAGCTTATTCTATTGGTGTAACAGAATTTTATCTTTTTCAGTCAAGTATTATCACGCACAATGTCGAATTCTTGCGACTGTACAGAGTTCTGAATACTGCCGTATGCCGTACTGCCGTATATGAGGGTTTACCCTCATTTCGTTTGTAATGAACAAAACGTTACTACAGACGCTACCAACAGGTTAACTTCTGGCTCCTAATCCTACTTTACCTACACTGCTATGCACTTCGTACTATGCACTTGCTCATAATTCCTATACCATGTACCTCCTTCGACGAGTCTTTGCCAGAATAGTATACAATTTTTCCGTATTAGTTTTTAAGCTTAAATTTTCCGATAGCTTCGTGTCGCTTAACCAGACACGTCTAAATTCTCTGCAAAGCCCTTACATTCCAGGTTTCTGCTCTTACTGTTTCTTTTTTGTGATTCCTTCTTCTTAGCATCCCTTTTCCATAAAATTTAACGCAAGGAACGCATGGTTTTTGCTCGTTTCGCTCCGAGATGTCAAGCTTTCCACTGTCAACACTTTCAGAGTTGATTTATTCCTCAAGGTCGTCTTAGCCTCTTCCATTTGGTGGGCTAAATGGGTGTATAGATATACAACCAATGTTCGGTCGCTATAGCCTCATTCGTTACCTAGTTAGGAGCAACACGACGAGACTGCCGCCGCTAGTTATTAATTCTTAAACAAACCACTCGAGCGTGTAAGTGTGGATGACAATTGAGATTCTTTTTCTGAACGCCAGCTTACTGGCGCATTCTTGAAAAGCTATGTCAGCTGTGGACTTAATATGTGGGTAGATAGACAGGAATATGCTAGCATTCCAACTCTAACTGCCTAGACATCGTTCGAGAAACTACGTCATATCTTTTCGCCGAGGATACCTCAAAACCTAAAGTCGAAATTTATAACCTTGTGATGACTTACTGAACGAATAACTGGTCCCTCACTGCAGTCCGCACAAGGAAGCTCGGAGTCGCTCAGAGGGCTATGGAGAGTGCTATGGCCAGTGTTCCTCTGCGAAATAGCCTTACGTAATAATGACAAAGCCCTGAAGATCAGCAATCTAAAGAAGCAATGGGCTGACCACGTACATCACGCATTTAAAGTGTGAGGTGTCTGGTACTGCGGTCGCCAACTTTCCTGCCAAGCGTTGTGATTACGGCAAATTCTCTTAACGTAAGAAACCTATGTCAAGCATGTGAAAAATTACAAGCTGTTAAATTAAATGTTACACCTACCTACAATTAGTATAGTGATATGGAGAACTTTAATTTTTAAAGTCCTGTGTAAATCTGCACTGCACCTCACACTGCAATATGCACTGCAGTCCTATTTGCAACGTTGAAAGTTTGCGCACTAAATTTAGCAGTTTCGGTATCCTTCGAACTAAACCAATAATGTTTGCTAACTACTGCTTGACGAAATAGTTGCTAACGCTGCTGTCGTACCTATCTAGTTCTTTTTTCTATCAGGCAGATATCCGCGACATTGTCATCATGCAGTTATTGTTAGGGGAATATCATCTGCGCAATATGTTTAAATTATAACGGCAATATGGTTGCAGGTGCGCAGGACCATGCTTAGTGATTTTTGGAGAAGGCCTATGTTCAGCAGTGACAGGTTGCAATAATGATGCTACCGTTATTCAAGTTGAATTTCAAGTAAATATGAAAACTTACTATATATATTGTATACTATCAGACGTTGAGCGAGGAGGGACTGCGTGCAGTGAAATAATGGAGACTGCCGCGATATATTCAAATTTGAAAGACTGGTTTTGCATGACAGTGGATCAAGTCTTTATTATTTCCGAACTATCTGCAATTTTGTGATTACACATAGTAATATTAAAAGTATGAAACTCAAATAAACTAACCTACAGTAAACCGTTGATAACAAGAGGTTTGGATTATTATAATAAAAATCATTACACGTAAGGCACGGGCCGCATCTGCCGGTTAAATTTGCATAGCCGCTGATTGTGATGCAAGATTAATTCTCATAATATTTTTTGTTTCGATCACCATTTAGGAGCAATCAGGCGGGTGAAGAAAAAAACGATCATTATCATACTTCAGCCCTTAAGCTATTTTTTCAGACGCCAAACAAAGGGGTGCTTGTTTGTTATTAGGTTGGGGGCGATAATAGAATACAATTACCTTTTTCGTAAAAAATCTAAAAAATCATCATTCAAATCCTCCAGCTGATCAAACGGTGAACAGTGATTAGAGCTTATAAATTTTTTTGCTACACGATTCGATTTTGGAATCTCATATTCAAAACAAAAAGTAATAACTAATACGTCACCCTAAAGAGTAAACGAGAGAAATTTATAGAGTCAGTTATCACTTCATCTCGCAACAGTAACAACCCTCGTTGCAAAGGCATCATTAGGCGAAATAAGACCATTAGCAGTCCTTTCTCTTAGCAGCCATGAAAGGGTTAAATCGGCCCTTCTGGCACAATGGCTTTATTCTATTACAGCCGCTTACACGCGCGATGTAATAAATATGAATGTTGAACAACGTGGATTATGCTCCTTCGCCGGGGGTCAAAATATTTGAATATGCTTCGTAACAATTTGTGAAGGGTTAATTGGCAGTTGGGTGTTGCCTTTATAAAGTTCTCTGCGGTATTGTAGACGGTTAACGATGTTGCTTAAAGGATTATTGCAGCTTTGAAAAATAGCACAGTTTCTCAATCACTGTGTCGAATAAGTGATGACGATGACGGAACTTTTAGTTCTGTATATCATAAATTGATATAAGTGTGACTAAATCTAGGATTTTAAAATTTCCCACAAAAATATATAAACGGAATTAACGAAAAATACGTAAATAGTCAGATTAGTAATTTGGAGATGAGGTTACTTCTAAATTAATAATTCTAGAATAGTCACCATACGTTGCCATATTTGTCATGGTGCTATGCGTGCAGGAGACGTGCACATTTAACGAAAAATATTCTGACTATGCTTGCACTATGACTATGATTTCTTGTATTTAGGCGATAACTACACATTTCAAATGAAAACTAAACTACGTATTTTATCGCAATTCGGAAAGAAATCGTAAATTATAGTATCTAATGTTCTTGTTTAAGAAAGAAGCATCAATGATGTCCCGATACTACTAATTACTGCTCATCAAGAATGAAGTACTCGGTTGTTCAGGCAGTGGTACAAGACCTGTGTGTACGTCGAATTGCATGTTAGTTGTGATTTGATCCGAGATCGAGTATTAACGCAGATGTTACAATTTATACACACGCACGCTGCCTGCTACTTCTGTCTATCTCCGAGCACACAATATCAAAATCTTGAGGCACAATCGGAGTTCGACCTTACCAAAACATTCAGATTAATAAATGCCAGATGCCATTGGCCTTTTCGTGACATCTTAAGTTATAACTTAACGTGGATTCTTAATTTCTATGGCTTTTCTTAAGTTAAATCATAATAATTAATCATAATCATAATATTAAACAATATTTCTAAAGTGTATATATTCTGAGATTTTATTTTAAATTTAACTCTTTAACTCTTCCTGAATTTAACTAATCAAAGAATAATCTAAAACTAACATCACCTTTTAAAATAACAGAAACATTCTGAGTGCTCTTCAAAATCCATCGAGTTTGCCATCGCCGTCCAACTGGTTCGGTACAATAATTATTCAGAGAGAATCAACGTTAGCGTCGATGGCTAATTACAAAGCGCTGAATGGGGCTTTGCCTAGTGAAAAGAGTAAAAAAAAAACAATTATTAACGATACAGTGGCCGCCGGAGTGGCCCGGTGCGCTATGTCACATCTGTTCCACTGCTAACCCTCGCAGATTAAAGTGATAATTATTCTGCAGCCATAATTATTGGATTTAAGCTTATATTCCTTTGTATCGTGTTAGTCTGATGTAGATTTTTAGGCTGTGGTGAACAATAGCTTAATTCTTATGTGTGTATTTTTATTAGAGTCTGTGTTGAGATTTTTTGAACATTGTAAATATTCTGATGACAGTTTGGAATATTTTTTTTTAAATATTAATTGTCATTCATCATTAAGGTTCGCGTGGGCCTGCTGAAGGTGAAACACGTCGTGATTTAGTCGGTACAAGCCTAACATAACGCTGACGGGTAAACGTTAGATATTTCCCCACGGTTAAAAAAATACAATAAACATTGGATCTCTTAGTTTGTAATCAATTTTAGACTTCATTATCACGTTGCATTATTTGAACCACAAGTTAAAGTTAATATAATCATGAAGACTAACCGTTGTTGATAGCAACACGACTTTGATATTCGTAAAAGTTTTTAGTATTTCCTACTTTGTACGCACCCTAACCTATAAAGCATATGGCGAGCCACGTGCCGAAAGGGTTAAATCTTTTGTTTCTTTGCTTTGATGAAAAAAAAGAATAAATATGTGAATGATGGTATCGTTTTCAATGCGTACTGTAATTACTATGATTCGACTAATTGTTACGTTGAGGGTCTCGCTGCTTTTGTTTTCGAGCGCGATTTCTCTTTGACCGTGTTTCCGTATGCCATATTGAGATTAAAGTGCTCTCTTTATTGTGTATATTAACAGTGTTTATAGTACTATAAGATTTGAGGAATGAGATGGATGACACGTCTAAGGGGACTTTTTCAGTACTGCTAATTATCTAAAAAAAAATATTATTTGCATTTGACTAAGAAAGAAGATTAAAAAAACTTACATAGAAATAAAAAAATATGTATTTTGTATTTCGGAATTATTGTCTGTATATATTTTGTTTCTTTTCTTGGGTTCGGAGCCTTATATAGCATAAATGTGATATTAAAACAATTTTCGGGTACAAATACAACCGAGCTTAAAAACTTGTTCAACTAAATCGACGGTAAAACGATGATGACGCAAACTTTAGACGAATCCGTGTCTTCAATTGAATTTTCCAATTACTGCACACATTCACAAGCACTTGCATATACCTACACTATCAATATTATACATCAGAAGTCGAAACACAGACAGAATATACAAAATTCGATTATAGATACAACCGTTACTATTCGAGTTCACACCAAAAGTCATTTGTGTATATTTTATGCACATGTCATATTATTCTTTTTTAGAAATTTTTGATTTTGTTTATCTTTGGGTTGACGGGTAAAGAATATCACATTTTAAGACATTTCATTACCATCATCATTTAAGGTGTGTTTTAATAAAGAATAAAATTAATATTATTTATTAATAACATTGTTATATTTTTTAAATAACTTGTTAAACATGTTATTATAATGCACTTATTTATAGCAAATCCAGGTTCAATATTATTTTTTATTTTTAAAAGTCACCAAACTACAGTTACTCCAATTATATAGTGTTATTAATTAAACCAGTTTTACGACAATATGCAGTTTGGAGTCTTTGTAACGTAAAGCCATTACCCAATCCATATATGTACGTGTTTGTTTTTAATAAATATGTACAGTACGTATTCAGATCTGCAATGAAATCGCAGTAAAAATAAGCTCAAATAATTTTCTATCTTCAAGCTATGGTGAAACGGTTGCATTTAAAAAAAAGCACGAGAAAGTGTTTTGCATTCACATCGTAGTTTAATTACACATTCATATGCAAATGTGTAGGCGAATGCCGCAAAGATTCGTACGTACATTTTACCAGTAATATGCATTCATGCGTGCTCCGGTACATGTCGGCACCATAATTAGCACTGATATGAATGGAAGGTTTTTGTCAGAAATTGCCAGAGTTTAAATGTCGGTAAATGTAAAGTGGCCTTTTTAATTCCCCGACGAGTTTCAGTTATACTTTTTAATATTATAGAGTACCTGATCAATAGATCCAGTTGACCCATACAGATTTATTGAGTACATAGTTTGTTCAGGTTCTGTACCGGAAAGCCTATTTGAGATATGTTTGTATGCAAATCTTCTTCTTCATATGCCTGTTAATATTGCAGTGTTGTACCTATTAATTATCTCTTCTTCAGGTATTTAATAATTGCCACGATCGGCAAGCAGGTCGCCGAAGGCATTACCAGATTTATCGTATCTTAGATGCTGCCTGTCATCGGTGTTTGTACAATTTCAGATGCTTAATCCGTCATTCAGCGGACACCAGGACATTTTCCATATCGATTTACCTTTCGTCTCTTGCGACACTTTCGGAAAGAAATATGGAGGATTGTATTCATATAGTAGGATTGTATTTCTTCATCATTAGGCCATAAGCAGTCCTCAGCTGTACTCTAAAATTTAACGTTCAAAAAGTTTTTATTTAAGGCTTATTTAATTTCTAATATAAAAACATTACGTGTCATTAACGCCATAAAACGTTATTTTTCGCCCCCATTCACCCGACTAAGGGAAAAGACTCAAACGTTATGCTTTAAGTTATAAAATAAATCTTGTGTTAAGAGGTATACCTGATCGCGCGTCCTAAACAAGCCCCGAGTCTTCGTTACGGGCTTAATTAAAAAACAAAATCAATTTTATTAATTGGAAGTGTTAAAAACGGGCGGAAGAGGCGTTCGGGGCTCGTATCTCGCTCGTATCTCTTCTTTAATCCGACAGAGAATGTGTTATTTTTACTTTTCTCAGTGGATTTCGAATAAATTTTATCGCCCGGGACTAATTTGGTTACAAATTTATTTGGCTGTGGCATCGTTAACAAGGGAGTACGTCCTCGTGGCTATCAGGACTGCACTCTTTAGTACTCTGACATGGCCATTATAACAATATATCGATACTTGAAGCTTGATAAAATGAAGACGACACTTTACTTAGGATTAAATAATAATCTTTTTTTCTTAAATAATAATAATATGCATGGGTTTTGGAGAGCATGAGTTCCGAAGTATAAAATTTTTATTGTTACGAGTGTCTTGCGAGCGCTTTTACATTTTTAAAATATACGAAGCGAAGACATTGATATCCGATTGTTTATATTATTTTTGTTTTTAATAACTGTGTCACGGTCCTCATATTCTGTTTCAATAATAAAATGAGCCGTTTGCACGTAGCCGTAAAAATAATCTGAATAAAAAAAAATTATAGCAAGTTTTTGTTTTTCGAAAGCGAAAATATTGAGTTAAAATCAATATTTTGAAATGCTCACCTTAGTAAGACGGTGACTTCGATACTTTTAATTTGACCAGCTGCAAGAACTGTATGTCTCGTAAATTCTCATTGATAACCCCTCGCGCCTTGTCGTGGCAAGAAATGCACCAATAAATAATGTGTACGTTTTTCTGTTTTGCAATAATTTAGTGCGCGTAGGGTCGACAGCAATAATAATATAGATATTAATTTATAATATCTGCTTAATTTACAATATATTCCTAAAAAGCTGATGTCAGGTTTACTTTTATAAATAAAGCGGGTCACAGAAAATGTATTATCAATAAAACTTAATGTTAACTCAGAGAAAGTTTGATGCTCAAGTTAATTTAATGGATTTCAGGTTGTTAATTCAATTACTTCCCAATTGCACAGAATTGATTGTTACATTATGCACAAAAGGAGAGATTTTGTACTTTTTACATGTCTGAATCCACCTAACTATAGTTTACTTATGCAAGTGCTACGACACAGGTATAGACATTAAAACACGTCATAAAAATCTCAAAATTTCGCACCGAAGCTGTCTGTAATTATCAGGATAAAAAAATCATGGCCAAATTGAAATCACTACCATGACTCCCCTTTTCCCAAATGCTGATACTCGTGAACGCCCCCATTAACACTTATTTTCATATGAAATTCAGCTGTTATAGCGTGATATCTTAAGGGGTCTTAATTTTATAATACGAGAGTGATCTGGGTTCGGGTGGTTCAATGGGACATATACAGGCTGCTAACTTACTTTGTACTTTTTTTAACTGATCCTTAATTTGTATGGACTCCAAGACGTCGAACTGTGTTTGGATTGTTGTTGTCATATTTATATTGGGCCTTATAAGAATCATCCCCAATAAGAAAGTTCAGAAACATTCGTTTGACTTCATTCCCCGATAAAATCATAACGTGTAACATGTTATAACATGTTTTTGTGTATCCGAAACATGGTTGCTAATAAACGAAACCATGTCTTGGGTATGAAAAATACGGTATGATTTTATCGAAAAATTACTTCACAAGAAATTTTCGTGAAAATTGTTTTGAGGCATAGAGGATGTGGCTCCTGGTGTTGCTGAATAACATTTACCACGTAGGCGACGCCTTATTATCTTGGTATATTAGTCTGTTGGCATTCTAAAGATTATATTTGCGAACGAATTTCACTCAACACATAAACATAATACGAAATGTTCTATGTTTGTGTATTTATTTGAGGGACTCCGTTAAATCATACGCATCAGCTAACAACTTCCGATAGCAATCATAATTTGTCCCTGTGTTTGAAATCGGTCAGGAGGACATCAGAGACAAGCATAGTCAAGACTTAACACTTCTAGTTAATCGGGCCATTAGATCAGAGTTGTTCGAAATAAACAGATCAGAGCATATCATTGTGTGGGACGTGGCTGAACATGGCACTGCTGCGCGTTGTAACTCTTACCGTTCAATACTGCATTTGCACAGAGATGGATTCGCAATTCCTAGAAATTAATACGGGATATACTGCATATCTTTAATAAGCTAGCTCCAAACGATATACATATAATCAATTTTGGGTAAGTAAAATAGCTAGCCGTGGACCTATTAATAAACACGGCTGGGTTAACCCTTTAGGCCTTCTCTCAAATATTTGCGAGAGTTGGCGAACTTCACGCGAAAAATATATCTTTTTTGTTATTACTCAGACCAGCCGGTTTCTTCACGATGTTTTCAGCACTAAAAATTATAACTACAAAATATAAAGCTATTAACAATTTTAGTTGTGCCTCCACTAGGGAACGAAATTCGGCCCTTTCGCGTACTATAAAATTAATGCGAACGCCCTGACCACCAGGCTACCACGGTTCTGTTGGGTATTTGTAATATTTACAATGATGAAATACTCTTAAAATGAGTTGGCTCATTAACTACGTATTACATCACTTTAAAGTTTTTACCTTTGTTAATATAGAAGTAAGCGACCCAGCTCAGTAATCAGCGGTACCTGATTCGATTTGAAAATGTATTAGGTGGTTAATCCATCATTTATTCTATACCACGAGACTTTAAAGGCTTTTCCCTAAATCGACTTAAACACTCATGAAAGATATAAATTTCGCTATCACCATAATGCAAATTACTCTTGTCGATGATATTTTGATACTACACCTTTAGTTTATTAACCGGAATCACATACTTTGAGAGATTTTAATGTACTTTCATACATCGTTAATAAAGACAGGTAATGCTACAGAAAAAAAAAGCAAACATAGGTACTCGATTTTAGAACAAGGAAAACTGCCGGTTATTGATTTACGTAAAAAAAAAGTATTTTGAAGTAAACAACTGTTATTAAAATGTTTAATTAGAAAGAGAGAAAGCTATTTTTTTATTATTGTGAGTAATTCGTTTCATTATCTACTCAATCAAGATACAGGGTCACTACCAGACACGTTATCCCAAATAAGCTTCGGTGAAAAGTGGGATGAAAGTATTGATATATCTACACCACTGACCTCCCTAAATATTAGGTATACGGTCGTGAGATTTATTAATTTTAAGCATTAAATAATTGAGAATCAAAATAATTATATATCTGCACGATATGTAAATTCGTCCCCTGCAACTGTGAAGTGCAAAACTCTGTCGTCGCTAGAAAAGGGTTTGGTATCATTGATATATTCAGCGCGGGGCCAAACCTTTAGTGTGATACGTGGTTCCTGGTATTAGTGACAGTTCCGGTATTTTCATATACTTATAAAAAAAAGATGTACAAGCATTTGAAGCCTTAATATTTTTTTTATTATAATTTTGCATTGTTCTAGTAAAAGTAAAATAGCAGCCTGTAAATTTCCCACTGTTGGGTAAAATGTACAACGCAGATGTTGTATCTGAAATATTAATAACAATTATTTTTTGGCCACAACTACGTACATATAGATCTCATAAGACAGTATACTGTCATATGTTTACACAAATCTTGTTTAAGACGCTAAGGAAACTGTGCTATAGAATTTATATCGAGAAAACAATATTTTAAAAAGAATCCAGAAAGCATTAACCATTGCGGAATTTATAAATAAACCATAAATCGAATTATCACAGGTGTTATTTAAATAAAAGGACATGTTAAATCAATTTCGATCAGTACGTAAGCAGCACTTCCCCGAGTCGTCGCGCGGCGTCAGCGACGTCACTCAATCGAGTTTTTTTTTATCTATGAATTCGTTTGACCTGTGGTCCCCACCCACGAAGTCAAGGCTCATAACCGTTTGATACGGTTGTAATTGAGAATTATCTCTAACTCTTAGGCTTATGTGTTTTAATAATGAAATAAATGGGAAGTGATTAAAATACACATGCGTACCTCGCCGGTTTCGCACTGACAGATGTGTGATAGTATACACACATGATGATAGCGATAAGCGAATACACAGACAAATGCGGATTATTTTATACTATTAAAAGATATTAAGATAAATCTAGGCAGGCAAAGAGCATGGCACTGATTTCTGTATGCTCTGGCCGCGTGATGTCGGCGTATGAAAATACGTCATCATATCTTGTCTCTAGGGTATCGCGAGAGTAAGAGAAATGCTTCATAAATCTCGTTGACACAGTTTAATCGTGGACACACAGTCAGACCATCGGAAATATGCCTGAAAAATGCCAAGGGTATGTGTAGACGAGTCTTTGGTATAAGGTTATTGTGCACTATTAACTCCTAAAAAATAATGTTAACCACATGAGAAATATAAAATTACAGGTTACGTAAAGTAGTTACGGCGTTTATTTATATTACGATTCTGATCTAATTCGTAATAAATGTGCTGGGAAATGTAACTGAACTTTATCGTTGTATATTTGTTTACCCGAACGTCTAAACAAACATTAAGAATTATCGAGAAACTTAAAATGCGAGATGAGAATCCGTGTATATTTTTGAAGCCACGTATGCCACATTCGGCCGAACTGGGTTGACCCCTGGGTCGGGCTCTCGCCGGCCGTATCATAATTACCAGTGAAATAACCTGATTGTGATCACCTCACGCACACACTCGCCCTTTTGTATTTGCTGTGCCAGTGATGCTCAAAATGCAAATGTAATTTTTTATTGCTTGTCAGCACAGAAACTTGTTCAAAAATTTTGATTATGAAACGTTATAAAATTTCTTAATTTAATTTAACATTTATTATTGCAAAACCGACAGATATAAAATAGTATGTTGCCTGTTTTATTAGGCATCATTTTAGCACAGATTGTAGCGAAAAAAACACAAAATGTAATAAATTCAACCCTTTGTCTTTCAGGGAGGCTTGGTTATTTACAGTAAACCTAAGAGAAATCTGATGGCTACCTACAGCTAAACTGTGGTCTGCTGCGAAACCTTAGATGTATCCGTCGCTGGGGGCAGCGAAGGCCGGTTCCTTCAAGTGTCCATCTTTCTATCCTCTATCGACATCTGGTGGCCGACTGAAGGGCGTCTTTCCGGTAGAGAGAGGAGTCCTCTTTCGACAAGGGCCCGCCTGTTGGCGACTGGCACTGGTGCCGTCACAGATATTTGCATGAAGGTTCTCTCCACCCTGCCGATGTGCGGTAAAGGTGTGACACCGCGGACAGTCATTGTTTTGATTTCCCCGAGCACAAAAAAATAACGAAGAAATAACTTCGCAACATAACATAATATTAAAAAGGAAACAAAAGTTTCGAAAGGAGCACGCAACATGAGAGTAGAAGTTTCTCAAACTATATTTTAATTTATTTAAGTAAATAAATTAAAATATAGTTTGAGAAACTTAAGAACTAACAATGTATGCCAATGTATCCGTACAAGCCAATCGTTGTACTAGTATGGCACCCCGACGTCTTTCACATACCGACACAACTTTACCATTTTGTCTAACTGCCTGTTAAATAGCCAAGTCGAGCCGTCGATACATCAATCATACAAACAAACACGTATCATTTGAGAATCATTCGTTTTTTTCGCTTCAATTAGATCTTTTGTAATGGCTGTATAAAAATGGACACAGTCCGAAATAAAATTAAACGCGTCGTTTAACACTGACTTTCGTGAGGCTCAAGTCTATTGTTGTATACGTATTGATTTTTATTATTTATTGAGTATCCCTTTGTAAATTTTAATATTTTGGTTATTATGCACACAATGACAAATAGCATCGTCACAAATTTAACCCAATATTTAATGCAAAACTGATACATGTTTATGCAAGGTAGTTAAACTTCAAAACAAAGAAAGCGTTCGATCTTCCCAGGCACAATATAAGAAGTGAAATATGAAGGATAGTTATCAATATCAAACAGCTCCATGATATTCCAAGCCTACCTCAATACTTCTTAGGATCTTATGTCGCATTGTTTGTCGAGGTTATAGACAAATCGAAAACAATTATGTAATAATGAACACATTACATTCGAACAATAAAAAAAATAGATCGTGAAAAATAGGTATCTACGACGTTTTGACATTTTTGTACAAATGTGCGTAGATGAATATTTAATTGATAATCTAAAAGATCACTGAATGGAATATATTTGTATTTGAAGAACCTAATCAATTTGCACTGATCACAACCGAAGTACTCAATCTTACACATATTTTACACATAGAGCACGCTAATAACAGAACTGAAAATGTTCTAGAGATCTCGCTATTTTTTTTAAATGAAAACGAAAATCTATTAAACAAAAATGTGAACCGATGCCATAGACTCAAAAGTCGGTACTTTCTTTCGTCCTTAAGTAAGTCCAGTACTGAACAAAGGCTTTTCTGTGAAAGTGCCAATAAAATTTGGAGCATGGAAGATTTGCCCAAACTCACATCTTTTAGAGAGTGCCTGCAAGTCGGCATAAATTTTTAGAGGGGTTGCCCATACTAACTATGCTGAACAGGCGGGTTGGTCCAGTCCAGTTGGAACAGTCCATGGGGACTGTTTCCCATTATTAATCTGTGGGATCTGGAGTCGGATGGATTTTCGGCTCTCAGCAGCTCTCGCAGGTCTGTTCTGTCAGTCAGCGCGATGCACCACGTGCAGGAGAAGTTGACAATTAGAGATATAAGTATACAATTAGACAATTAAAGTTTGAATATTTCTCCTTACACCTTACATGCTATTTTATATTTTTAATTACCTACTGTACTATACTATACTTTGATTGCCATAAGTTGCCAAGTTTCGTATCTGCTTTAGCCAATCATTATTCAGACGTCTGACAATTCGTCAGCATTGTCTGAGAATTCTGTAAAGGGCAATCTTTAGCCGATTGGGTGCGACCTTATCTCACTTTATGGTTCGATCTTAAAAAAGATTTATGATAACGCACGGCCAAGTCGAAGCCCACAAACACTTTAAAATAAATGACAAGGAGTCACTTCCAATTGTGATGGAAATGCTTTCTGCAGTAAAATTAAACGATAACCCTGTCGTTTAGAGAGATTTAAATGGCTTAGGCGCTTTTATTGGACCAGCCTACGTTTAGTTTTGTTGGATTGTGATCGGTTCCAATTTTATGTGTCCCACCTGAGACGCTCTCAGTTTTATATTTACGTGTATCTCACTTATAAGTTCTGAAATGTTTCGGATTGAATTATAATTCACACATGATACTTATATTTCACTTCTCCTGTAACGTTGATTTTTATTTGTTAGAGAGTTTTGTGTTCCTAATTAAGTTATGCACAATAACATCAGTGCGCACTACTCGTCACTATTCAGAAATTATGACGAGTAGTATGCACTGATGTTATTCTGTCAGACCAGATATTATGTACCGACTTTGTCATAATTTTAACAAATGGTATAGGAACATAAATTTATTTTTAACCGAGGCCGTAGAAATATTACGTTAAGTGATAAATTATTTAAAGCAAACAGCGGATGTTATAAAAAATAATTGAAAGGCCACGAAAATTATTGAATTACTATATCATTGAAATTATGTCCGTATATTTCAAGAAAGCTTAACGCAGATTTATTTTAAACCCAAATTGATTATGCATAAGTTATATAAGCACCTTATACTTGCTTCTTTCTTGTTTACGTATAAGTTATAGCATTTACAGAAAGTACTTCAAATCGCAGCTAGATACTGGAAAATGTAATCATGTAATATATGCTACTATGTTAATTGTATTCATAAAACACTTATTTAATTTGTAATTAAACAGCGACTATATCAAACGTCCTTTACTAGTTATTATCTAAATAAATTTCCTACTTGATTTTGTATAATAGTTTTATGTCCAGTCTTAAATTTTAAGATTAAGTTTAAATGTTACCTTTTAAGATACGCTCGAACATATCTGATAATGACACATCTGATGAGGATGCAATGGTCTAGTGATTAGGGGATCTGCCTTGGAATCAGGATATTTGAGTTAGATCCTCTATGAGGAGGGCCCCTGTGTAAAATTTTTGAAACATATGTACGACAAGAAGTACAAGTACGAAGATAATGTCTTAGGCCTTGAAAAAAGACGGCGACCACCTCACCACCTGTTTCGTTTCAAGCTTAGATGAAAAGAGTGTGGAAAAAAGCCTGAATTCAATGTCTAGCCTCCTCTAACCACCTCAGTATTGGTTATATGGTCGTGCTAGCTTTTATTTCTGATAAGACCAAAACCGCGGCCATGCCTGACTACGCCTCGCACCTTACTCATACATCTCAACGCGGCTTGTGATATATTCTCATATTTTTAAGATATGTACTATTGAGTTTTCCGCGCATTACCCTTAGTCAACTTTTTTCAGATCCAAGAGTCAACCAGTTCTTCATCACAGGTTCTTAGTTTATTTCCTGATTCAGCGTCTTCATATTAATAAATATTGCACACAGGTTAACCAATAAACATAGTAGGTATTTTACTAGTAATAATGGTCGGAGGTTGATACTGGTGGACGAGATTATCCTAAACCCAGTGAGCCATTGACATTGAAATTATTTAATCCAGCATTGAAAGGAAGAACGTTGGGTTATCTTATGAAATAATAATAACATTACAATATTTTGTACATTAAGTGCATGCGGGGTGTGGTGACTCCGATAAGTGACAGGACGGCTTATTCGTTCCTTCGAGATATAGGGATAAGGTCTTAATAACCAATAGAAGTGCCACTTTCAATAATTACATAACAGAAAAAAAATATCAACAGTTCACCACAACCTGGAAAGTACCCGTCTATAGTCTTTCTTGTATTTTTATCAGATTTGTAGACAACCACATTAATAATCGTGTCTTATCGATTTATAAGGTTCCTTTAAAGATATTTTGGGTGACGTATTTTTTTTTTGGTTCAAATGAAAGGAAAGGTACCACCTCCTAGTCGCCACCTAGCTGTCACTCAACTAAAAGCAGTGACCGGTTGTATGTCGTACAAAAACGTGTGGTACTATAAGTTACATAGCTGTCACTTCCGAAGGTATAGCGTTATAGGTATAGGTAAATATAACGTGCTTATAATAACACGTAAGTAGTTTAAATATACACAATAACAAGCATAATCTTTAATGCCTAATATGTGCGTAATTGTAACAATACTGAAAATCTTTAGACCACCTCGTCCTTTCTACTTATTCAAGACCCATCACAGAATCGAACCGTAGGCGTTGCTAACGATTTCCAAACCTAAGCGAGCGGCTGAGTATCCCAACACTGCGACAACCGTGTTATTCTTATTTTATTGCCCGCCTGTAGGTGCGACGACAATTTGTTTTATTAACGACACTTAAACAGTACTTATTAAAAATGTAGGTGGGAATTATATTTTCATTTCGATACTTTTTTTTCTGTTGCGCAGTGAAATTGAAATCATAAGTTCGTTGCGATGAGTGCCGGTGTTAAATATTTATTTTAATGCTTCGGGTTGTTTATGTGGACTCCTTTCAAGGTAAAAGGTGAAGCAATTAAAGTCCTTTATAATGTAAGCAAGTGATTTTATTGCTCGGACATAACAGGTAACGGTGTCGTGGTGCCAAGAAAGTGATGTGTTTAGCTGTGAAGTGAAACTCAACATATGAATTAGTTGCTTAAAACTAAATGTTTTAATTATATTTCTAGTATATTCTAAAGTTGTTTTATTTATTAATATTTTAAAGTACCATTTCAACATTTTATACAAGAATTAAACATATTGCCATAAAAGAACTCAAGTTCTTCAAAGACCATTCCATTCTCTAAACGGAATACTTGATTAATCTTGGCGACATCGTGTTAGGCCTTCATAGCATTATTAATCTATTTTTAAACTAGCCATTGGTGTACATACACCAAAGCTCATAAGCTTATGTTAATCCAGTGCTAAACATAGGCTTCTCTAAGACAGGTCCAGCAAAAGCATTAAATGAAAAGTTTGCCTATACTCGTCACGCTGCTGGGCAAGCGGATTAGTGCGCCCAACGCCGGTACCCTTGCACTAGTGGTACTCCCCATCACTAGTCAATGGGATTTAGGTTCGGTAAATTTGAATGGATTTTTTGCCTTCATTTCGTTTAGCAGAACATCGTTTGTTAGGTAGCGGAGTACAGGTGAGATTAGCATTTGGATAAATACATAGTATATTCCGTCTTATATCAATAACTATATATGTACAATCTGTCGTAATTACTCCGTGGAGTTTATGCATCACAAATTGTCGCAAAGCAATCCCGGCTCATATTTACTGATTGTTTCGTCAACTTATTATAAACCAAAACATTAAAGTTAATAATGAAATTAAGCTATTTAATCACTTTGTCGCTAAAATGCTAGTTGCTTCTCTTTATTAGGGGCAGAATTTTCTGGTGCGCAAGAGGTTTTCTTTAGTAGCCAAAACATTGGATTCACCGTGTCGCTCGGGTTATATTTAAATTATGCATCTTCGATTTCAATTTCCCATTCCCCGTTGAATTTATTCCCTTCGTCACTTTCTTGCAATACTTATATTATGAACCACAACAAACTTACATATAAATAAAAAGAACGGTACAGATGCAATTTTTATAAGTAATGTTTTTTTTTATGACAAGACACACATCGGTAATAGATTCTGATTTCCCTTGCCTCAAATTAACCTTCGTTGACGACTCATTGACACTAAATACTGTAGCCCCATTTCAAACCAATTAAAACAATTATTCGAGTAGTTCGATCGCATCAACAATCTTTGTTTGAATCGTTAATCATCTCAAATTAAATGTGCATACTTACGTGTACGTATATATTATATGGTGCTGATAGCTCTGCGACAATTGCCTGCCTGCTAAGTCGTAAGTGCTGGATTCGAAAACATACGGGAGCTTATGCTTGTGCAATAAAGGCTGAGACTTTTTTCATCATCTTTTGCTCTGCTGCAATAATCTTGAATGCACTCCATTTTTGGGAAATACATATATCATATATTAAACACAGGGAAAATATTCATGTTATCTCTTTGTCTACTTCACCTACGAACGGTGCTCTTTGTTG
Organism: Bhutanitis thaidina; assembly: GCA_029286595.1. Lineage (NCBI taxonomy): Eukaryota > Metazoa > Arthropoda > Insecta > Lepidoptera > Papilionidae > Bhutanitis > Bhutanitis thaidina. The sequence continues at coordinate 7,072,276 of JAGSMS010000010.1, forward strand.
TTATCAACATCGGTTTATACCGACGAGGCCTTGGCCACCGACTTATGGCAGAAAATCCAACTCACCATGAAAAGAAAAACACTAATTGATTCAAATAACTCTTCCCAATTGAAAATTTAGAAACAATTCAAATTATAATCTTATAAGTCATTTAAATACTATTGTCACTAGTAGGGATTATTAAAAAAAAACCCGAGGGCTAAAACAAATAATTAAGCAGAATTGGTGTTTTCAACTAACCATATTAATTTTGTTAAATGACAATATTAAATGTATTAAATACAAAAATAAATCTATAAAAAGAGAGGAAATTTGACAACCTTTTTAAATGTCGAATACCGTTACAGGCAGCGAAACAATCTGTTGAAGATCGTAAAAAGTCCGAAACACAACGCGCCAACAATGAGGAGCCCACGAATATTTATTGGTCGATTTTATTGGTCGCTTGAAGAAATTAAACGTGAACATATATCACAATGACTGATGGGCAACGTGCGTATGTAGCTAAGTAGCGCGTTTTATGAGATAAATTTATTTACAAGTCTTTAAGTACCCCCTACTGAACATTCTTTCTGAGAGCTCTTGAAAACCTTCCCATTGTGGATTATATCTTTTACATTTCTATCATTACTTAAATAAATTTATATTATCAATGCCAACATTATAATATGAGAAATTATAATAAGTATGTGAGTTTGTTTGTGTGCTAATTTGAAAAACTTTATGTTTTCTAGTATTTATGCAAATACACATTTGAAATAAAACTATCTTTTACGGATTTTATCGCTTTTATATTAAATTTTTTAATCCTAACGTTTCGGGTGCTTTACAATACCCGTGGTCAAGGAAAATTGAGGTGTTTGACGTTCTGAAGTCATAGCTAACCCGGCGACCGTCAGCATTCTAATTATTCGATCAAATATTAAGAAAAGATTAATTTGAAAAACTTTAACAATAATAGACAGAGGTGAACGCAGACAGCGGTTTAAAGTCTTAAGGGAGGAATATACCATATTTTTCTCCCAATGCCAAGATCACTTTCAAGTGGTGCAGCTAACAAACGAGGCTTTTGCGACCGAATAGTGACGGAAAATTAATCCAAATTTGCTACACCCAAATCCCACAGGCCATTGATGGCAAGCAGTAAACAGTTTTACATTTAAAAGTAAAAGCAGAGGTAATTATTTAAATAAAACTTAATAGACGTTGTAATAAATTTGTCATCCATCTTATCCCTAGAGTATTGTATATACCGCATGTAAATGTCTTGACATTCTGTTTCAGAACTATGACATATGAGGACGTCTAAAGCCGTACAATGAGCTGCCGAAATCAGAACTAAACTCAAGTGAAACGAAAGTAAACTAAAGACAAGTAAACATAAGTGGGCTAACCACATAACTCGCAGAAACGTCAGAAGCTGGGAAAAAACTTTAAAGCCAATGGAAAACTTGAAATAGAAAGATGATCGACTAGTCTTATCGCAACATAAGAACTCCACATATACTGGTGATTCAGGACCATGGCAATAAAAGTGTCAGATGTGTCATGTTTGGAGTTTCCTTATTTTTTTTTTATTTGATTACTGCTTATAATTGACGACTCGGTGGCACAGTAGCTGAGCGTTTGTCTGCGGCGCTAAGGGTCAAGGGGCAGATTATTACAAATAAGTGTTACTGGACTGGGTATTTTTTCATGTGTAATTTATTCCTGTCAATCGCCTGCACGACTCCTATGGCGAGGTAACTCCTTTTGGTCCCGCAAAATTAAATGAAGAATGAACTTTTTACATAAACCTATCGTGCTTTTGAATGTGAAAGGAATTTACACATTTTTTTTACATTACAACCTATTAAGTAGAAAATATGTTAGACATAAACCATAACTTCTTTTCATATATAAAAAAAACCAATGGAAATTTACATATCTTAACAATGTAGGTACAAAAACCAATAACCAATAACGTAAAAAAGCTGACACTAATACATATTAATACATTCCGAACTAATTTCAATGAGGTGGAGCGTATCTATAATTTTAAAACAATCTTAAAAAATACCAGCAACATCAACCATTACGATTTTAACTTGTTGTCACAGAGTACATACTTGAGTAACAAATATTTGTTGAAAAGCATTATAAATCTTAGTAAGAATGTAACCAGCTGGAGACGTGTTGAGATTTAAGTCTGGGGTGTCAAGTCATCGCTAGTTAATTTATATTAAAATAAACTTCATTGTTTCTCTTCATTATTTAAACTTAATTAAAGGCTAAACATGATTGAATTTCTAGCATCAGTGAGAAACAACAGTTCGTTCGTATAAATGTGTATGTTAATACATTGCTCAAATTAGTCTTCATTTGCAATTATTTTGTGTGATGCACATATGTATATTGCATTATTTCTATTAAAATAATAATCATCATCATTTCAGCCTATCACAAGTCCCCTGCTGAACATAGGCCTCTCAAAGGCCAAGGATTGCCACGAAGCTCGGTCCTGAGCTACCTGCATCCATCGACTTCCCGCAACACTGCGCAGGTCGTCCCTCCATCTTGTGGGGGGTCGTCCTACCCTGCGTTTTCCTGTACGTGGCTGCCACTCGAGAACCTTTTTTCCCCAACGTTTGTCAGTTCTGCGATTTATGAGGCCGGCCCATTGCCACTTCAGCTTGCTGATCTTTACACTGTGCAATATATGTATAATGTAACCAACCAATAAATAATTTGACGACTCGATAGCCAGTCGATAGTGACCCTACTTTCGAAGCAGAAGATCGCGGAGTTGAATTCCGCTAGGCTCAAATAATTTTATAATCAATATAAACGTGTGTAAATAATGAACAATCATCATCATCATCATTTCAGCCTTCCCCAATCAATACATATTTGTTATTAATGTTTTATATGGCAAGGGACAAACAAGCAAGCGACGATAAACATGCTGAAAAATAAGTGATTATTGACGCCTACGTACATCTGCACTGCACACCAGAGGAGGAGCTGGTGCGCTGCCGAACGAAGTCCTCACTCACTGGACGAATCGCAGAAACACAAGATGCTTATACTTCACGCCGATATTCTATAAGGCCGTCGGTCGAACCCGGCCATTCGAGCAGCAGCAAAAGTTGCCGCTTGGCTCTACCGCGTACTCTTATTTAATAATCTAAATCTATGTGGGTTTATGTTTTACACAGAAATTCAAGTTTATATAACAATGACCAGTGTGAGTGTTCGACATATTATATATCAAACGTAATATAAATTATTGATTTCACTGATTTACGACTATCTCGGCGAAAGATGTGAGGAAACCTAAATATTATGTATGTCTGAAAAATAAAAGAATAATTCTCAAACACGTGAAGGCGTCTAATCCAGACGTTACTCTAAACGTGATAGATTTTCCAGGCTTTGAAACTCTTTTAACACTAAGAGAGGCCTGTGGTGCGCACAGGCTTGTTTCATTTATAGACTGCAATTTTACTTTTATAGTTTACTGTTAAATGAAGCCTCCTCTATAAATAAAGTCGTGGTAGGTTAATACCATATAAACTATGCTGGTCAGGCGCCTTAACTGCTACTGGATCATAGTTTGCACAAAAGAAAGCTCTAGTCGGCCGTTTTCAATGACCTGTCTATCTATCTACGACTTGCTGTACTAGAGATAGAAATTTAACATTGCTTCTGTCAAGTTTCAATCTCCAGTAAAGCATCGTGGATAGATAGGTTATTGAAAACTGCCGTTTGTCACTTCTTAGCGACTCAAAATTAATAGAACATAATTTGAGATGGATATAACTTGGTCCTTAAAACTTACTTTTAACTATTAATACATTCGTAAATTCAGATACTATAGCCTTTCAAGAATAGGCGATATCAAGTTGCAGAATCTTTGGGTTCATCGATCCTCTAATTTACGATCTGTTGCTGGCTATTTGTTTGTGGTGAAACAACATAATTTTTATTAATATGACACGTCAAGAGTTATTAAAAATATATATTTGACATTGATTTGAATGGAGTTTCTGTCAAATATCTGTCTTGAGTTATTTAGTCCGGCGAAAAACAGCAACATTATTTTACTATGACCCACCTTTTACTGACAAATATTATTATTATACCTTTACCACATACAATCTAATAATCTCATTAGTCAATTTAATATCGGTAATAAATTTGAAGCGCATGTAACAAAAGGAAAATCATGTAGCTATTTAAAGAAAAATATACAAGGAATATTTAATGCAATGATGAATTTAAACTAATGATGATGAAATACATACGAGGGAAAAAAATATTGCATTCTTAGTAAAGAATGACAATATTGATGACTGTACGCATTTCAAATACTTTGAATTTCTCGAAAAAGTACTGTATATCTGTACTTTGACTATTAAGTATGTAAAACTAAAGCAATACTTTAAGGCGGGTAACCCCAAACGGACGGTAAATTAAAAAACAAGGATAAATTTAACACGTACGCCGACGGAATCTAAATTTTGAAATTCAATAGTCGTCGTTCGAAACAATAATCACAGCAGTAAAGCTCCGAGCTAATCAGGACGCTAAAGATTGTGTCGGGAGACAAGAAATAAAATATAAAAAAATACAATCATAACTACAATAGAGCAAGTCATAGAGTTCCCGACGTTGGCTCTCAATAGATTGTAGTGATAGTCTTGGCTGGGTGTTTGCCAGTACAATTATCATTACCGACTCGAGATTCAGCCGAGTCACCATGTTGTGGGTGACCCGCATTAAATCGGTTAATTCAAACTATTTATCAACTCTATTCGTTATGCATAGAATCAGATTTTGAAATTGTTTGATGATGTTATGGCATTCGATTCCTATTGTGCGGTGCAGGCTCAGTTTGATGTGTACTTGTTAGCGAAGGTGTGATTGAATGTTTTGATCTTTTGGGAGTTAAAAGGGTAATCAAATAATGAGGTATTTACAGACTAGTGTCACGTGACTCGGTGGATGTCCAAAAGCGATACACGAATAGAGTAAGTACAATGAGGCGATTGTTAGAGTCCAATGAATAGATTTACAATGCACGCTTGACACAAATGAGCACCTAATTGGAACGTTACGGCATCACATACTCAAACCGTGCACAGATCGTGCGATAGCCTTAATTCCCACGTGCCAAAGGACTTGATCTCACCTTGCGTAAACGAGATGAACGTACTTGTCTTTATATTTAAACTATTAATTATAATTATCTTATCAATTGGTAGTGATGCAGAATTTGTCACAAAATTCTATATATTTGTGCAACAAAAAGGTAAAAAGGAATTAAATATTAATAAATAATCTTACAAAGTAATTTAGAAATAAATTAACTACATGCTCGATGATTAAAGTAAACTGCCGAATAAACCTGTCTATCCAAGAAATTAAGTATAATAAAAAACACTGACTATTTATTTTGTTGTTCAGTTAGTGAAGCACCGACGGGGACTTATCTTGTCTTCCCAAAATTAGATGTCTGAGTCGTTAAGAGATTATTATTTTAAACAATATTTTTTAAAGACTGCTAATGATTCCAAAAGATATAGACTACCTGCCACAAAAACTAAAATATTTTTTGAGTTAGATAACTTATTCTATGTTGTAATTTTTGTTTATTTCAAATATATTACTATTTTCCTTTTTGAATGTCTGGTCACATATTATGAATATTACAAATTATGTTATCAGTTATCATTATTTATCATTATCAGGTAACTTTGTAAAGTTTTCGAGAGATAGAACGAGACGTTTTGCAAGCTTCATTGCAGGGCTTGCTTTTCCCCGGAGATTTTCATGGTTTTTCCCTTAGTTGCCGTTTACGAAACATACGGAAGGAAAGACAGTAGTAGATTCATAAGGCTCTAATAATTATTAAAATATATAATTACAACTTTACAGTTCCTTTAAGTTTTTGGTTGCGCAATTGTAAAATAACTCTTACAATGACAATATACATTCAATTCGTTTTAAATCTAATAAAGGTCGAAGTTACGACTTAATGAAACGATATCATATCTTTCGAATTGGATAGAATGTGCATATACGTGTTAACATTCCACGGCAAGTATACTCAAGTTAATGTGTTCTAGTGAAACAAACCAATCAGTCTCTTAGTTAAGCGGACAATGGCTTTCGAGGGTATAGGAGGACCAAGGTATAAGCCATTGGCGATCGACGATAACCTGGAAGTCTATTTGGAGACTTTTTGAAGTGTGTCACTCAGGCTTCGTGTAGCGTTGTATCGTGACGCCCCTAGTGGCGACTTCGTGATCCAAATTAATTAAAACGGAGACACAAAACTAAACTTATCACGATTGACTCTATAGTATGGACTAATGTGGACATTGCTTAGTTATGACAAAACACATTTCACTTTGAATTTACATAAAATACCTGGTTCTACAGAATTTTCCTTATATCTTGGAATGTTGAAACATATGCTATTATTATGACACGTGAAGTGATAATTATTACACAAGGCTCCGGTAAATTTAAGTATGAAATTTACAAATGAAAAGTGCTTAAATATTATTAAACAGTTATGTGCTTAAAAATCATGTTTGTGCAATGCGTTGACAAGTCTTTACATGAAAGTTTACATAATTAATAATTAGATCTTAATTGTAGTAACTTTATTGTCATTAACATTAATTATTAACATGTTGTCATATCCACACTTCGACATTATAACGTATCTTGACATCAGCCCACCGCTGAGCGGTATGAAGCTCCACACGCCAACCGTCACATTTCAAAAGCACAATATGCTAATTAACATCGCTCTTTTTTTGATTTGCACTACGAGCTCTCAGAAACGAATGCAAATTCGCGACGTGCCTTTAATTACGCTCCAAACACGACTGGCGACGGCGTTAAAGATGCAGTTTTGAGAATTGTCAGTGTTTGCCCAGCTCGTATGTACGCAGCGAGATTTAAATAGTAAGCGGATTTAGCGCGGCCGCATACGGAGTGACTATGAAAATGTTTATTAACTGCGCCATTATCAGGGTTGGCTCAAGATGCTTATTGACTCTCTGCGGAATGATAAAACCTTTTTGTTGACTTAGAGGATTATGTAAAATTAAACTTAAAGCGGAATAAAACAGTATTATAATGATATCTCTTCACACTTTTACAAAATATGAGTGAAACAAAAAAAAGGTTGTAAATGTTACATCGTCAAAAGTTATAAAAAATAATTACACATATTTTAATCGTACTCTGTACATAAATTTCACAATAATTTTACTTTAACTGTCAATCTTATTCAGCATCAATCAAACCCTACCATAATAAACATTCGGGAGTGTCACCAATCAACAATAGAAGGTGACATTAAATCTATTCATCATCGAACCCAAAAAAGGGTAGAAGTTCATTAAAGGATGCATTCCTCGAGTATTATTCTTTGAAAACTGGTAATAAAAATAATAACAAGAGGGCCACCCTGCCAAGTGCTATCAGCTCCATCTGTTGTCGCTGCGGACAAACTCGCCTAATGAACGATGATAAATCATATTCGAGAGGCGGCTTGCCGACTCTACCACGTTATTTGTAACGTTTGCAGTTTAGCGTCATTCATATCTTGTATATTTACCATCGCTTTATAGTTTCTCGCTTGCATTTAAAATGATCACGGCAAAGAAGCAATGGAAGAGTTGTAGGTTTAATGTGTCCGTTCAGGTAGAATAAATTGAAGTGAAATTGTAAGGTGTCTCTCGCCCCGTGTCCCTGCCCGCAGAGCATTGTGCTTACTAATGATTTTATGCAAATGCAGCCTCTTTAGATCGAAGTCTTAGCGCGATCTCAAACCGTCAGGTACGAAGCTCATTATTAACAATTTGAAATATGACTTGGGAATTTTTAACAATGTGTAGAGAGATAAATTGGTTTTTTATCAAATATCAAGTTGGTGATTTTAATGTTTTATTTGTGTTTTGTAAGCAAATATTTAATGTGAATTAAATTTTTTATACACATGACAAAAAAATTTAAGTCCAAAATAAATTACAGAATATGTTATATATGAGATTAATTTATAAAAATATTATATATTTAGGGGACTAATATAAATATTTACTCGTTTCATTGGAGTAAACCGCGTGCGTACTTGACATTGTTTACTCAAATGGTTACCCCACTAACAGTACTGAAACTTCACCAAGAGCAATAACAATATATTAGAGCGCGTTGGCGTTCCTTATTTACCTTAATCGCGATACCTACCGCATAGTGAGAGGTGCTTTTGTATCGGACATAACAATCTTCATATCGCTGCACATACAGATTTCTGTAACATCATATTTTAAAGTATTTAATTCAATGCGCCACGCCAAATAAAAATATGTATGGAGGCCACAAAAATTTCAAAGTAACATAAATACAAAGTATGTCCCTCTACAGGACAAAGACTTATTTTTGATTTTTGAACTCTCTTATTTTTGAAAGACAAAACACATTCATTTTACAAAATAAAAATAACATAGATTACAAGAGCAGGATCAAAATTATTACTACAAAGGTAGATAATTGCATTTTTTATTAAAGCACACTGTGGTATAAAGCATACTATTCTTACAAGAATGTCTAAATTGAAGATTTTGATGATATCTGTGGCCTATAGTCCACGCAAATAATATTGTATAAACCCATCAGTATAGTACTATCTTAATAGTGTAAAGTCTAAAATCGGTCTAAATTCGACATTACGTAAGAAGCATTGGAGCATGTTAGCGGGCAGTTCAGTGGCGAGCACCGAAGTAAGTGAAAGAGGAAGGACCAGGTAGAAACGGAATAGAAAATGTAATGTATGTAATATGTGAAAAGAAGGAAGAAGATAAGCAGTGAAGGCGAGGTGCAGTGCAGAAAGAGACAGAGGATTGGTTGCCGGCAGGAAGACCAGTGGAAGATCACGTGCGTCTTTAACTCCAATTCCACAACACATAGCTGGTAACCATTGGTATCAGAAGTGAATGAAGAATGATGGTCATGTCTAGAGAAAATAAAGCAGGTGTTTGCACAGAAGCAATAAGAAGAATTTGCAGCTAGGGTTTCAGTTCAGTACAGACCGCTCAGGGTGCAGCTCCGTTCGCAACCGGAGGACTTGACGTACTTCTGACACTATTTCTTACGAGCTATGGGTAGCGGGATTGGAATGAAAGACCGGTATCTTAAGCTTTTACTTATTTGACCACTAACAAAGAGTGCAGAATTTCTTCATCGATGATTTTCTACGGATCTTCCTGTCCGCAACCGATTCTCTGTTTCTTTCTGAACTGGTTACCTTACCTTCACTTCTTGTCTTCTTCCTCATTTGCCTCTGAGTTACTTTCTTCTTCTCTTTCTTTTCTTCCTGATCTGCCTGTTCTACTTAATTCTGAGCTCACCCCTGAACTGTCTACTAGCGCACACCGGTATCCTTTTATAGTACCAAATTTTGATGGGCTTTTATATTTTATATTCCAGAATATGCCTAAAACAAAATTTTATTTTTTTAAATAATTTGCATATATTTCAAATAATTTCGATAACATCTACTAGCAATTTATAAAACATTATTTCTCTTGACTTGTCATTTGAAGATGTAAGCGTTGACAAGACGGTATAGAGCATTTGTGACACCATTAAGTTCACAAGGGTTCTCCTACTTCAATGGCACATCAGTCAAAAAATACAAATGTGTGTTTGATTAAACAGTCCTGCAGAAACACCTTATTATTTAACCGTAATTTTTTAGTAGTTTTTTCTTTAGTCGTTTCGTTCTTAATATAAATGGATCCTTCTTTGTTAACTTTGTCTTAAGTAGAACTGTAATAAAACAAACAGGGAGATGAACTCTATTTTAATATAAAAAAATTATGAATGCCCCGCTCGTATGAAGCAGTATAAACGGGTTTATATTTAAGATTCGGTTACCTTGGACCGTCTGCCATATCTAAGACATTAACATGATTAAACGTTAGAAAATAGGACCGTTACTTAAAAACATCCTTGACCAGTACAAGGTCGGTACGTTCCAAGAGAACTTCTCAACAAGGATGAATAATTACCAACGTCGACTGTGCGGCGACGGCAATCCCACGTTCTTCCGTCAACGCGTAGAACAAAGGAAGAGCTTAATCGTTACTTAACCTTAATTTCTGTAATTACGAACCACTCGACAGTCGTTGACGTGTTGTTGTGATTTATTAACCGACACAAACGGTGGCAGAACAACTGAGAAAACCTCGAATATTTCGCTAATGTTCTCCTTTCTACTCGCGACCCGGGCGTGGGAAAACTTAAAGTTTGTAGCCTCAAATTAATGAAACGGGTAATTTGAAAAGTTCGTACCGGTGAGTAATGTTTGCCTAATGCTGTGAAGTACTGGAGCGAATTGCCTGTCATTCTATTTTTTATATTTTTCAGATAAAAAATTACAAAGTAAAACTACCAGACTATAAATGACCCGATGTCGGGAAATTACGTACTCTGATTTTTGAGAGCGTATTGGAGCAGCTCTGTTTCACTTGGGCGAATAAAGTTCACAAGTCCTTAACAGTGTTTATAATAGTAATGTTGAACCCAGGTTACCGGCGTGCTATGAACCTTAAAGCGAGCGCCTGCCACCTTCCTTCCACGGCTCTTAGACAATTATTAATAACTATCATATCAGTATCTGTCTTCGTAGTACATTTAGATTACAAAAATAAATAATTGTTTTAAAAAGTTTTATTCTTCAACTGCATGGATTCAGATATATAATAAATCCCAAGTATTTATCACCTTAAGTTTTTAGCGTGTTAATTTTTTTTTTTTTTTAGTTTCAAAAACGTAACCATCCGCTGTGGGAATTTCTCCTATGTCGCGGAGGCAGTTTACATACATGAATTGCACACGGACATACACCCAGAACGGTAACTATTATTTGTAGTCCATATAAATACTAGTCCCGTGCGGGAATCGAACGACCCAAAGCGCCGCAGCTAAACGCCACTACCCCACCGAGCCGTTAATGACTATAATAATGATGATATGATGCAAACTTTCAGCCTATCTTATGATAGGGGTATAAAGATTACAACCCATAGATATTCAACATAAGGTACAACAATATTAACAGTTAAAATCACAACATAAGTGAAAAAATTGAGAACGGTTAGTAAGATTTTAACAAAAATATTATGAGCTGTACAGCATAAAGCTTTATCATTTATCTGGCAGTAATAAGCTTAACGTGTTCTTTTTTCATTATCAGCCTATTTTATTCCGCTATAAAAATGGCTGGTATGCCATAAAAAGAATTTGTCCATGCCGACTCCGCAAAGCTGGGTTTGAAAGCCCGGTGCCAGTACCCTCGCTAGCCGGTTCGCTTCTATGTGTGTTGTGGGTTCTGCATATTTGGAAAGTAGGCATGAATTTTCCACCAGAGCCTCGTCGATCAGATCAGAATTCTTTGCGTGTGAGGTTTATTTATTGAAACAACTTTGGTATTCCACATAACTCCATGAAGTGATGTAAAAAAAAATATATTTTCTTAAGACACATTATGGGATAATACGTAATATTTACTTGTAAGAACAAAATAGCAAAATAGCTAACTTTTAAGAACCACTTATGCTATCACGTCGTGTTCACGATATTGTATTTCATGTCCATTGTATTCACTTATATTAATTAGTGCTGTGTCCACGAAAGCGTAGATGAACACTCCTGTCTTTCTGACATACTACTTCGTGATCTTTTACGACTTTAAACGACTGCGAATGGTCTTTAATGTGGCGATAATAATCCACTGACGTCGATTTGTGCGTTAGGATTTCAAAAAAGCACTTTAATAAATAATTACATTTTCGTGTTTGTAACACAAGTTATTTTATTTAAAAATAATTATTTATTTCTAATTTAATAAATATAAAATTGAATATTAATTTACCGAACAGAAGATTACTGTAAGCACTTTTGATAATAAGTTGGTTATAAGTCCGATTCAAAATTTTGAATTTTTCCAGAATCGAATAATTCAAAATGAATATTACAAAATCAATTATCAAAACAAACTGATGGTGCTAGTTGTTGTAATTATGAATCCAATAAAATTTATTAGGATTAGCTAGATATAAAATAAGGAGCAAATCTTCATTCTAAAAAAACTAATTAGACATTGTGAATTTACAAAACAGAGGTGTTGATAACCAAAGACGAATAAAGAAAAAAATCAAAGAAATTATCTAATCAATTTGTCATACCATAAAACAATTGACTAAGTATGTTAATGGAAAGTATACATTCAACAGAACACAGCTAAGGCTTGTCATAGCGGTTCGCATTAGTCAGCCACAAACAAAGATTCACAATTCTAAATCTTTTAATTGGCATTAAGAATGACGACAGACAATGACTTGCCTAATCTGACTCGTAATGTTATATCTCTTGAGCTGTAAATATACTAAAATAACAGTTCCTTTCAACTTTTTATCAGATGATATCAATTCCAGGATAAAATAATAATGAATGATGAAATAAATATGATAAATATTGATTGCGTTAAAATTATTTTGATCAAATCAAAATTAAAAACAATTAAAAAATTATATGTGAATGTAGCTGTAATAAATATAAAAATTCAAATAGAAACAAAGTAGAAATGCAATAAGATCATTACGTAATATCCTATGTACTAAAGATACTAAAATTAACATTAAAACACTTTTTAAGTAAAGTCTTTGGTACAGTCTACGACAATTTTATGTTAAGAGATTTTTAAGCTTTTATCCACTCTATGTAGGTCATTACATGGATTCCATTCTGATCTGTCACGTCTAGGAGGTCGGTCGGTGTAAAGTTCATCAATGCTGAATTCAATTATCGATTACACCATTGTGTTCTGCTCTTTCGATTTATATTTAAATACCAGTCGTTTACGAGAAATGTATTGTGAAATTAAATAATTGTTTTTTTATTGTGTTTGCTAGAAAGGACCGCCCGCTTTGCCTTATCGAAGCCACTGCTTGTTATCTGTCAAAAATAATTAGGCAAACTATTGTAGACTTTGTGGGTAATGTACCAAGGAAGAATAATCTAACTATAAGATTCAATTATGATGTAGGGTATAATAGTTGTTCGTGTAAGAAGTTCAATATACAAAACCTTAAATAGTATAATAAACAAGATTTACGGCTAACCATGTATAAAAATAGTTTTGCTAGGCGAGTAATAGGCGATTTGTAAATTGAATACTAAATTAAAATTCCTTAACACTTAATATAATATATATATAATTATAAACATGTTTTCGAATTCCGATGCGTTTAACTAGGATAATTACTTTGTTATTTTGTTACTAGTTTAAATTACTTTGTTACTAGTTAATAGCTGTAGTATTAAAGATGTTATAAAATATTTGTCAATAAATCGCTGCCGCAGCAAACAAATTGAAGTAAAAAAGCAAAAGCATTTAAAAAAAAAAATTTTTTTCATACACATCATCTCTCTTCAAATAAAGAACATGTACAAACTCATATCATATCATATCATTATTATAATCAAAACAGTAGTTTTCTAGTAAATAAAGATCTCGACGTATTAAACAGATATGCATAATACGCAAACAATGCAAACTCTAGAGTAGTCGGGACATCTTTGAGAATCAAGCTGCATCAGACATTATGATATTTTTGTTTTGACAGTGCATATGTTTTATATAGATTGCGTAGGCGACTGTCTAACCGACTTAAAGTACAGAAGCCCTCCAATTAAGCGATAACGTTGTCTCATAAACAAAAATGTATCGGTGGACGGTCGAAGCGACAATTTCTTTGGTGGTCTCTGTGGCCTGTTGTAATCTGTCATCCCAACTGTCAAATTACTAACGGGCGAAGGAGCGATCGGCTACCGAACTTGTTGTAGATAACACGGCTGCAACGGACATAGAATATTATGGTAACAGACATGCCAGATCGAAGATGCTTTATTCTTAATCCTTTTTTATTTTCGAAATCCCAGTTGAAATATTAAAGTATAAAAATTGTATTCGAAATAAAAGTTTATAATTGGAATTCAAATTATTTTATATTGATTTAAAAATAAATAATTTTGATACGCATCATGACAATAGAGCGCCGTGAAAACTTAGAAGCTGGGCGCTTGTTTCATTTAATGGAACGCGTGTGGTCATGGCTCGATTCTCGGAGTCAATATATCAATTGCAGTTTTAAGCCCTTTAAGAAATATATCAACAAACCTGAACTGGTGTAGCATGTCGGACCTTCTCAAATTACGGAGTTTAAACTGCAGTAGTTCTCTTCGGAATCCCAACCATATAATAATAATATAACTTATGAGTACATATTAAAGAAGACTAAGCGATTAATTAAAACAATTTTATTCAAAGCGCCTCGCCTTTGACTATGATATAGAGCCTTAATTTTTCTAACCACGGACATATGTTTTTAGGCTGTCTCCATAAGGATTTTGCCACTGCTATCACTAAAAAGATTAAATTTCGGAGTAACTTTTTTTTTTTAGTTTATCGTGGGGGAAAGGTGCTCGCACCTACCCGTTACCGTCTCTGGTGACTGGTTATGTCGGGATCGGCATTGAAGATGCCGGACAGACTAAAACCCCCACGGTAGATATGCTGTTGGCCTAGTGGATCTGGACGAGGGCTACTCGTCAGCTCCGATGAAGTCTGTGACATTGTTCTCGAGCACGGTTTGAGTTTTATGTGCCTTGTGACTAGGTGCATTGCTGGAAATACCGCGGTATATTTTTGACATCAAATTGTGATTTATTTATAAAGAGCACATTTATGCTTCTTCCACCAGCAAAGCAGAACGGCAAGCGTTGTAATCACCCAATCACTTTCTTAAGCTGCAGGCACTGACTTAGGACATGTTTTGTCGACAGTAAGTACCAATATTTAGGTTTTATTTCATGCTATATCATTTTTGTTTCTTCATAGGCTTTCGTCAAATTTCGGATTTGACAGCGTTCACAGCTCGTCTGGTCTCAATAGCACGGGGTCGCCCTGATCTTTATAGGTTTATAGAATAATTGTTGTAGTACGTTTTTATATATAGCCAGACTATTTATATAAAAATAGACATGTGTTTCGGTATGTTTCACCATGCAGCTGCAACCACCCACTGCAGCCGACTGGTGTTCGTGTTTGGTGGTTGTAGATACGAGAATTCAATCGTGCACAATAGTGGTTGCGTGACGTTAGCTGTGATGGTGGTTAAAAGTGGTCGACTTCAAAGTTTTCTACAAAATTTTCGCATCTCCTATAATGGATAAATTATTTCTCCAGGTGTGTGTTTATCTGAGTCTGCAAGTTGTAAAACTGTTCAGATGTACCAAATAGAAGGCCAGCGACGTAGGTGGTCCTCAGTTACTTCATCACATACATCACTCACGTACATCATTCTATTACTTCATAAAACATGAAAGGACAGTATAATTTAAAAAAGGTTAGTCCAGTTCCATCCACTTTTAAGTAATTAAGATTATAACACAGATAGAGAACATCTTCTTCTACCTAATTAAATTAACTACAAGATGGTAGGACTGCCACACCAGTGCAGTCACTATTGTGTTCTGGTTTGAAGGGTATAGAGAGCCGGTATTATTAGATACTGTGAGGCATTCCATCTTAGTCCTTCTTCGATTGACGTTGCTTGCAGGTGTCCATGGACTGCTGTAGCTACTTAAAATCCGGTGAAATATTAGCCCGTTTGTCACCCTTGTGTTATAAAATACTGAACCCAGCTAGAAGTTTACAACGTGGCTTTTCTTTAAACATTTGCTCACCCCGCTTTGATGCTTCTCCCCATCTTACTCCCACACCAGCCCACAGCGTGAAATTTAGGTTGGCGGTTGAAAACAAAAACCTTGTTTTATTCTTGTATTAAATAGATATAACATTTACTAACAGACAAACAGTCAACTAAATAAAAAAAAAACCTTGTATTTATTTATTTCTATTTATTTTTAAAAAGACACGCATAAATATTTCTTATTGCGTCATATTTATATTGATTCTTAAAATTATCTTTGGAATACTTATTCTTTGCTCAAGTACAAAATAAAATGAATGAATGTAGGCGTATCCACAAAAAGACACTTTACACTCTTCTTCCATTTTTTAGGAATGTTAATTAATTTTTGCTGTCGACCAAAGTCAAACAAAATGTAAGAAATGATTAAGTATATTTTTAAACCGTGCACATAATTAATGTAAATCATACTGTATGAATGAATTAATTTATTATACTACTACTAATTTCTTGATTCTATTGGTAGAAT
Organism: Bhutanitis thaidina; assembly: GCA_029286595.1. Classification (NCBI taxonomy): domain Eukaryota; kingdom Metazoa; phylum Arthropoda; class Insecta; order Lepidoptera; family Papilionidae; genus Bhutanitis; species Bhutanitis thaidina. The sequence goes on from JAGSMS010000010.1 coordinate 7,088,581, forward strand.
TTCGTTGCTGAATACTTATCCTTCCTCGCTTGATTTGAAAGGCGATTAAGGTAAAATCGCCTCTTACGGCACCAATGGAAGGGAAGAGCAGACTCTTACGCCGCTATAGCACGGCTAACATTTAATATACAACCAAGGGAGATCCCAACTCTCCGATCATAAGGATTTCTGACCAATATAATATCCTTAATTGTAACACTTGCAAAGTGGATATTCTACGATTCCCTTACACTTTACAAGATCCACTTACGGAATTTTTTCATAACGTAAAATATATATTTATGTAGCAAATAGTTTGTTTTTATTCTTACTATTATTTTTTATTGATACTTTCCAATACCAGTATCATTCTAATTAACTTTTAAATAATTGTCACAGACTGCTGATGGCTGTATTGACCTGTTATAGGTGTTCACGTCGGAATTATTTTAGTTAATATTCTTAAATGTATTGTTATGTTCACTGTTGGTCTGTCTTGACAAATAATAAACAAAATTTAAATAAAAGAGATCTTTTTCTTTTTATTTTTATGCAACCTCTGCATACCATATGGTCAGCATGGACTATGAGAGGCAGTTGCAGTCACTTACTTGACAGACAGATTGGCGAACGTATATTACACACTTCTGCCTATCACCACTAATTTGAAATATTTGAGAGGGTTATTCCAGTATCTGTCCAAAGCCATTAAATTATTCACGTGTTTTCTTCAGTGGGGTGTGATGATACGAGGAGGCTAATCATCTTACGCAGCTATCACACATTCTAAATATCGATCAATAAATTAATACAATTCGTATCGAGACAGATTTTAATATATTTTTTCACTGAACCTATCTAAATTTGCTAATGTCATTAAAATTAAGCAATTAATTAAGTTATTATTAAATGAAAATCATTAACTTTTTATATTTTAAATACATAATGAATATTAGGAGATAATTTAGGTTTAGATTCACACTTGATTAAATTTATTAATTTTCGTTAAATTAAATAAAAACTTTTAATTAAGCTTCAATATAATAATTATCCATTTAAAAGTTATTTTTTATTAAGCGCCTCAGTGTTAAAAAAACTGTAAAACATAATAAACTTCATTGATATAGACGTTTCTCAAGTTACCTCTCTAGGTGGTCGCAACAATTTTTAAAATGCTTTTGGGACACCGTACAACTTAATAGAAATAACAATTATCGTAAGTTAATCTTATCTATTTTTGTTAGAAGCTATAACATAATTTTTTAATACTGTCTCTGAGACAGACAAACAAATTAGCTTATTTGAAATTTAAAAAAAAACCCTTCCTGAATATCGCAATCGTATACTTCTCGATCTACATACGTCTTACTACTAGGGATAGACCGCTTCCCGTTTCTAAGAAAGTAATTGAGCCAAGTAAAGTCTGCCACTTTACCACTGGGGATGGTAGACATGCAGGTTTCCTCACGATGTATGTATTTGAAGATTAGAACTCGAATTACTGAAGCGAACTTTTGGGGCGCTGGAAGAGCGCGACTTCCTGATCATAACCAGATAATATAATAAATAAATTTAAAATTCATTTTCAAATAATATTTTAACATACCGGGACCATTTAAAGGTAAAAGAAATAAGGAAAAATAATTAACAGTTTTTTTAAATAGTAAGCTTTAAAAAAGTTATTGAACACATTTTATATCTTTAGCCCAGGCCTAAAAATTTGCATGTATTTTAAAGAATTAGTATTCACATAGATGTTACATAAGTTAAGACACATAAAACATTTAAGAGAAAATGAGAAATATAATTCTTATTATCTAGACTAATGAAATACAAATAATTGTAAAACACGACAACCAACGGTCGCAATCCTATAAATATTCATTGTTAATATGCATGTGAGTTCAACGTAGCCACGACTGTGAATTATAAATATAAACAAATACAATCACGTATGGTATTATCGCTGTTGAATGAAGAGTAATTCTCGATATATGTCAAGCAATCAACGGTTTAATGGTGTGAGTAACACGTGGACATATTGAAATGAATGACCACACTTTAAGAAAATAACTATAACGTTGGAAGTTTCGTTATTTTTATAAGCTAGTCGATGTATCTTAATGTGGTTATAAAGATGTATTATCGATGACCGTGTTGCTCAATAATTAGTGGACTTCACCATCGAACTTTGGGTCCTGCTTTCGAATATTTGTGAGACAACATTTGTGTAACTCATAAATATACTACAATATTGTCTTGGTTTCTGTGTGTGGTTCTATTGTGTTACGTCCCGTGTCTACATAAACTATAACAGAAATTGCATCTAACCCTTCCTCTGATCTTTTCGCATAAGCGCCACATCGGATACGTGAAGGAAAAGACGATTAAATGCCTGTTTTTGCACTTACATTTACAGCACTGTTGTGCAGCAATACCAATAATATTCATAAGGTTGTAGGTTGTACTCGAAATCGGATTACATCATGTTACATTATATTGAGAAAGAGATTTTTATGATGATCTGTTTGTAATAAATTGTATTTCTCTCTTGTAAAGAAAATCAACACAAATACACACACGAATCAAATTAATGGAGAATTATTAGAAACCTATAAAAGAAGAAATAAAGATAATATTAAAAACGTATATACATAACAATGTTACAATAAACATTGCAACTCAAATGATTCAATTTCTCAAGCACTACGGAGTGCCCGTAACAGAAACATTGCGTTCATAAAGTCCATCAATCGCAAAGTAAAAAGATCATCCAGATCTATAAGGTCAAAGGAATCTGCGCACTCATAATTCCAATGATTATGTGTCATTACTCATCTTCAAATAATAGTTTGCACCCCATAGTTTACAGAGATTTTAACTCTTATGAAGAACATTGGATGAACTACAGCGTGTTCTAATATACTTAAATTACAGTCCATAATTTGACGATAATCAATAACCTTAATAATAGGATATTTTTTTCGAAAGTAATGAGATGGTCTCTTATCGAAATTTGATGCGACATCCTTCGCTGAAAACCTTAATTAATATGTTGATTGATGAAACGCACTGGCCGATTTCGATTACGGCGAGATTTTCCGAACACTATCGACAGTTACTCAACTTCGCTGGATTATAGTACCGTAAATATACGCGCAAACACAGAGACACTTACTGGCACCTTCCCGTATCCGACGTAACGTATAAATGAACGCTTACGCGATAAGATCGGAGGAAGGGCCAGGTGTAGTGTCAGGGACACGGGACGTACACAACAAAACCAGACTCGAAAACACATAATATATGTTGATGCCTGTTGACTTCGGCTGGGATTCGATTACAGGACACATGGCTCAGTCAGGTCCGCTAACGCGTTCATCAAAACAATTAATTTAGAATTTTCTTTTAACTTCCTATGAACATTTTTGGTTATTGACAATATCACATAAGACAATCTGTTATGGATTTTTTAAATTGTCATTGACAGTTAAGACTTCTTAAAAAGAATTTCTTAAATATATTGAATATTTCTATTCAAGCTTACACAATTTATCAAGAACATCAAAATAAATTTCGTTAAACATAGAATTTGGAACAGGCTGTACATCACAGCAAGACGCAATTCCATCCACACTTTCATTAATTATTCCAGGTTAGATAAGACACTGCATTCTTAATGACTCTCGGACCGGGGCCATTGCTCATCGACGTGTGACTGTGCGCCCTCTTGCTTTTATTCTGTCGAGTGGAATCATTAAGCATTGGAATTATTTTTAAGATACTCCATTATGATCATATTGTCAATCGGTATTTCGATTGGTTACTTCGTTGTCGTAAATATTGCATTCGTTTAAATAGGTAAATATGAGAGCGAAAAGCAAAAATTAACTGCAGACACTAAAGGATTGGAACAAAATATTATCACTGCACAAAAACCGTTTGAACCACTTCAAATAAATTCTGCAATGTTGAGTGAACTAGCAGTAAAAAATAATATTCCTCAATTTGCAACATTTTGCATTTTGTAACTTCATACGTGCAAGAATTTTGCAAATTATAGTATAAGTATTTTTCAAGTAAATGTTTAAAAGTTTTAATAATGGCAGGCACAGAATTATTCGGAGTGTTTTAACGATTATCGAAGCAAAGCATCGTTTCACGATATCAAATCAACATGCCTATAAACGTCTAAAACGGTCACTCCGTTTTAAAAGCCTAATCACATTTGTTTATTGGAAGGCACTAAGTTAAGACGTTTAAGACTCAGGTAAGACTAATGGTGATGATGTCTTCCAGGACGCTTTCGGCCACAGCGACACAATTCGAATACCGTCGACAGTTATCAACTCCACTAGGTTCGTGCAAAGACAAGAGCAATCAAACGTCTTCTCCATCTCGTGTCCGATATAAGCTTATGCAATGATATTGAAGGTAAAGGCAGATGCAGTATCAGATACATTGGATGTATTATATATCCAGAGGTGTATCCTCTCGCACAAATAATTACTACGGGGTTTCTTAAAATTCTTTTGACAATAATAAATAGTACCTACATTAAAATGAAATTAAATATATTGTTTAACACTAAATATGTTTATTTGTAAATTATAAGGATTCACAACAAATTAGGATTAAGGGCATACTACAATTATTTAGTTAAGCGGGTTATATGTCATGCCGTAACTACTGTCATTTTGTGAAAACGTATCATAAACCCTAATAAAGATGACGGCTTCTTAAAACCATTCCGAGCTGATGGTGAAGAAAAAAATAATATTAAAAGTGAAATCCTCCGGAGCTTTGATTGACCACAAATCAATATTAATGATCTAAGCCAGCGGGTGTTCTGGCCTGCGGTGGTGTCCTTTTCATTGCCTTTGAATAAAATGAGACGGCGAATGTTTGGACACCTCGCCCTTAAAGCGTTTTAAGTGCTAAACGAATAAAACCATTAATTACACGCAATTCAATGTACATATTGAATTTATTCAAATGGTGATAAATGGCGGCAGTGGGAGAAGCAAGAAGCGCGAAGGAGATGTGTTGCTGGCTCTTTTATAATACTTGTTTAATATCTCGTTGGAATGCTGTGTCGGATGAATCACTATCCGTATTTAAGTTGTTCAACAAACTTAATTGATTAAGGTTAAAATATAGCTATGCGCAAACAATTCGATGTTTATGATGTAAATTATGCAAAAAAAATGCATAACTTTATATTTGACAATTAAGTGTATCTATTTATTCTATTCCATCTACGTTTATGTAAATCAAGAATTAATACTTAACCTTCTGTTAATGAAATTTAGCGGTTGTAAAATAAATTTTCATTAATTTACTTAACAGACGATGGCTTAGCGGTTAGCACACACTGCTGACGTATGGGTTCTGGGTTCCGATCCCAATCGGAGTCAATATAATATGTGAAACAACATTTTCAGGTCCGGTTGGATCGTGTATCGTCTTGTTTTTCTGACGCTGCATCTGTTCGTTCTTTCGAACCTTTCCTCGTACTCGAACGTCTTCTACTTTCCGTAGAAAATTTAAAAAGCCGTGTAAAATTTAAGGGGCCATAACGCATGTTGCATGTGATCACGGGTAGGTATATCATATTCTGTGATAATCATTTATGAAATTAAGAGGTGATTCTACACTGCACGTTATATGAGGAAGGTTAAAGATATATTTAGTGTTAGATAGAAAAACGAAACTCCTTTTTTTTTGTCTTTTTTTTTATGAAAAAATAGGCTTGCGTTTGACCTCAATCTTCCCCGATGGAAAGCGAAGATGAGGCCTAGGATGGTACACGCTTGCCTAGATGTCTGTTCACTCTGGCCTTGAAGATATCCAGGTTAGTCTCTCCTTCTGAATTCGTTCTAGAATTCAAATTGAACTTCTTTTATGCGGTCGGGATCAAAATATTTTTATATTAACAATTTACACTTCATGACAGTCTATATAAAAAAAAAACCTAAATAGATTTTACAATAAGCAAGTTGAACTGGCGACCTCTGTCGCGTCCACATAGCTCTTAAAACTATAATCGTTAGCGAAAAAGGAGTTTCGGGTGGAAAACTCATACAGGCAAGCTCAGAGTTGGACCAACCCTAAATAAATGGAAGGAGTATGTCCTGATGCATTTGGATTCGGACCGCTCTAGTGCTTGACATCTGTCCCACCTGGTGCTAAGTGACGATAAAGTTCCATGTGGTAGCTTAGTAACCGCCTATTCACTAATTCAAATTATTCCATGCTGTCTTTGAGAGAATATATCACCTGTGTACTTATAATGGACAGCAATGATGAAATCGAAGAAATCCAAATTAAAATTTCTTGTACAAAAGTCAACGCGATTTCAACGAACTAAATGAATTGAACAATGCTTTTTCACTAAAGAAGCCACATTATTCCCAAATCTTCTAAATGAAAACAATCCCCAATCTCTGTCCCCGGCCCTTATTAAGCTGAGAGCCTCGTTAGAGAGGCCTACAAATCTTCGCTAAGCTCGCAGTGTGACAAACACAAAAACCATAAAATTAAATTAATGCCTTTTCACCACTTCCTACGCGGAGAATAGTTGAGGTCGTTAAGGAAAACTTGAGGTTTGAAGAAACTGTATTGTTTTTCCTTTTCTTAATGCTATCCCTAAGATAATAGTAGTTATAGAAAGATTGTAATAAAAGTATAAAATAATTCAATACTTTCTCCATTAATGCAGTATTGTTTTTTCCATGGGTTATCTTAAAGATTTTCATTTTAGTATGTTTGTAATGTGTACTCAGCGATGGTTCGATTAACCATCACTCATCTTTTCCTGTGATCGATTGCTGGAACCTTGAACATAAAATTGAATATATCACGAAAATACAGATTTAAAAAGACGTACACAGAACTAAAACACATAAAAAGTAGCACCCTGTAAATGCCCACAGTTGGGCCAAGGCCTCCTTCTCAAATATCTGACAGGGTTAATTAGTTATAATCCTCTCAAAAAACTTGTAAAACATTCTATTATTAATTAGATTTTCCAGGTGAAAATGAATAAATCGAAGAAATTGTGTCTAAATAGAGTCTATTTAGATATTAGATTTACCTATTTCAGTAACATGTGAAAATGAAAAGGCCTTTCCTTCCAATTTGTACGTTGAAATCGATCCTACGATTTAAAACTTTTCTAATTGTACCTGCAGTTTCAGCAAAGGGAGTTTAGCTCCTTACTAAAATTCTGCCTTCTTCTTCTTCATCAGCCTTTTCAGGTTCTCTGTTTAACATATGCCTCTTCGACCTTCTTTTTATCAGATTTATGTAGGTATTATTTTTCATTTGATTTAAATATATTAACATATGTCTATTTTCATATAATTTTATCAGCTAATTAAGCAATGTTTTATACTAAAATCTACCACTCCGTCTTAAAAGTCCACTTTGGGAAACGCCAACAAATGGGGAAATGACCACATAAAATATGAAAAAATCTATAATTGACGGCCTGCACCGCGTAAAGTGAGACGATTAGTAATGAATACCGTTAATCTGCCTGCAATTCGTGACGCTTACGGTAAATACTTCTCACTTGGGAGAGGTATTTGTTTAGTTATGTACTACTAAAAGGCTTAGAATAAAGTTAAAGGTGACCATGTACTTACTCAGCAAGTAAATTTACATATATATTCTTTCATTCTATATACTTCACTAACACAATTATTTGTAAACAAAAATATTTAATTATAATAATTAAAAACGGACGGATATGGATAATAGATTTTTTTTTTAAGAAGTCAGAAAATATTTCACAAATCTAAAAAATATACATTGTCATAAATTTAAACTATGAAGTCGCGAGCGCCATCTAGCGGTGGATAGCTTATACTTTATAAATAAGGATAATAAAAAAAATGGTAAACCGAGTTGCAATAGATCAAAATAATCGTTAAACTTAACTAGTAGTAGTAAAGTAAAACATATGTTTTCTAGTGTCTAAGTAATTAATAGGAATTTACCAGTTAAAGTTATTCCAATGTAATATTTTTTATTGGCAAGATTTCTAAAGTGTAAGTAGCAAATATTATAAAGCTTAAAAATTAATAAAAATAAGGATGTTAGGTAGATTTTATTTAATTTGTGTGTTTTTATTTAGTAAATGTTGCTATTTCTAAAACATTTTAAATTTGCCTGCTTAAAAACAGCTACCTTGGGAAGAACCGGAGGACGAAGTTTTAAAAAAATAACTATCTATCTTCTAATCTACATTATGCATAAAGAATATAAATTAAAGAAAAGCCTACGCACCTATCACTTTTCTATCTTTATTTATACATACCAAAAATATAATTATACATGTATATAATTATTTTTTTTTATGGGAAAGGGCATATGGCTAATGAGCAAGCGGCTCTCCTGAAAGTAAATGCTTAAACATCTGCTATACCACAGTAGCTGCGTGTTGCGGCCTTCAGGGTTATTTGGGGAGAGAGGAGCCTCCGGTTACCTCACGCATAAGATACCTCTACTACTTAACGTTCGAGTAGCAGCATAAGCCGCTGCTTGGCACCACCACCACGTATAATATCTATTATTATTATAATCCATTTTTGATTGTGTGTGTCTCTTGTGTATATTAACCCTTTTTAAGAAATCTATTTTTCAATAATTATTTCTTGAATTTACGCGAATGATAATTTAAAAAAATTCAAAATCATTTATTGTAAACTAATATCTTAGTATACTTATTGTATTTTTTTGTAAGACTAATGGAATTGTGTAAATTTAAAAAAGTACTTGCGTTTGTCCCTTGTATTTAAATTTTCATTTACGTGTTAGTGGGAACGTACCATATTTTCCTCAAAATGCCAACATCACCAGCACATGGTGGTAGTAAGCAAACGAGGCTCTGGCAAATCCATCCGAATTTGCCGACCCCAAGTATCAGAGGCTAATGATGAGGAGCAGCACTACTGCAAGTCACCAACCAGCTTGCCCAACGTAGTTATTATGGACAAACCTTCCTATAAATGCATTCTGGCTTTCTTCTTCTTGGAGATGCGTATGTTTAGCAGATGATTTAAATACACTGATACTCTCAGTATATTGGTACATCATATCTCCAGATTTTAGGTTGTAGGAAAGCTCTTAATTTTCATATGACATTACTAAATTTGTCTTGTTAATTTTTTTATGGGACATTATCAAATAATTCGGTTTCTAACGAATTCTAGAACCATACGCAATCCCTTGAAATTGAACTGGCTTCTTTTAATTTTTCCTTCACTACTTTTTCTGAAATGTGCGAGTGTATAACTTGGTACTCAAAACGGTAGATGACTACTCACTTTCACTAATTGTCTCGAAGTAGCCGAACCCATTCGTAAGTATCTGTATTAGCGTCTTATCAATCGGGGTTGGAGTCGATAAGCATCCTATCTTTAATTAATCAACGAACCCAACCCGTACATTAAACCTTTTTACGATTGTTCGCTTCACTTGGCATGTTAGCAGGTTCTTAGTTTGTTCTAGATTTTACTACTTTATAAAGTCTCAAAAGATCATGCAAAGTTTTAAGGTCCAAAAATACTGGAAACGAATCCATTATGTTAAAATAAATAAAATGAATTTTCATTTTGTGCATGATTTTAAGAAACTTTTTATGATGTGAATAAGAATAATAATAATTGATCAACGGATATTCGTCCATTAAGTTCAATAATAATAATAAAAAAACCAAAAATGAAGGAAATCTAATTTGTGTAAGTAAAGATGTTGCAATAATTCTTAATTATTCATTAAGAAAAGAATTTTTAGAAAACTTTCCTTGTTAAGTAAGTCTCGCTCCTTTGTTGAAGTCTCGAAAAAGATTTCCTGCACCCTATGAAGACATATTGCTTTTCGCGTTTTTGAACTCGCGATCTCGACGCGTATTTACGTATTCACACTCGCATTACTGTTAGTAGTATATTCGAGATGAGATGTGAGCCTGTGTGAGATTTGTGTGTGTTGTAAGCGTTAGCTTAACGATACCAACGTAACACGATCTTCTTTACCCCCGCCTGTGTATGCAAAGTAAGGCGGAAATCGGTTGACGAATGCAAGTGTAGAGGTCTAAATACAGTGGTAATATACGACGTAGGCTTTCATGAATATGTGTGCGTGTGTGTTGGTATGCTAGTCGCCTCTAGGCGCGCAATAGATGGGGGTGGGCAGCCCAAGAGGATGGGGTATAAAGGAAAACCATTTACATTTGAGCGATTCGTCCAATTTAAAATTCCTACAAGATAGCTTAGACACGGGTGCTATTCTTTTGAAGAGGCGAGCATCATGCAAGGGACATTCGTACGCTATTCTTTGAGCAGTTGGGCATGAAGTTTTAGTTTTAACGAGATTCTGAAGCAATAAATTTATTTATAAGAAAGAAGTGTGCAATACTAAATCACATTTAAAAATATTTTTTTTAAAATCATAAAAAAATATTTGACAACATTTCAAGGGTTGGTTATGAATATGAATCTAGGGCGTGAGAATTGGTCGCAATACATTCCATCAAAACGTCATAGGCCGCTCTCAGGACAAATTTGCTCGCTTGCCCACGTCCCGCGTTTTACGAGCCACGCCAACGAAGATTCAGCACCCAGGGGAGACATTCCGCCTCCAAAAACTTTACCCGTTACAAATTTGTTTTTTTTTCTGCCTTATCTGCTCCCCGCGCTTTTGGCAAACCTAATTCCGTATTCAAAAATATTTCTGCAAGTATTGTGCTCGTACGAGAACGAACGTTTTATTGCTGCCCATATAACGTTTTAAAAGTTAGCCAGTTTTGCCGCGCCGCTGCGTTTTTATATTGTAGGTTCTGTAGCTCTTGTCTGCTTCTTTTGTTTCAACGATAATTATTATGATAGTTTCGTAACGGTTTTATAAAGTTTTTATGTTGTTTTTATGAGTTTTATTAGAGTTCTTACAGTTATCATTGTAGTGGTTTTATCTGACCTCGTCACAGTACTTCAGTGTCTTAATGTCTTTATAAAAGCTTTTCTGAGTGTTCTTACTCATTTTATGTTGATAATATAAAGTTAAAAAAAACTACATTAAGAATAAAAATGTGTAACAGTTTAGAGTAAAGTGTAAAGAAATAGGTTATTTTGCGCTTTCATCCGCAGCGTAACTTTGGCGAAATATGTCGACATAAACTAACATACGAAAGTGGCCTGTACAATCTACAGTAAGTTCTAATCAGGCAAAACACGAACAAAGACAATACGTTGTCGTTGTTAGTGGCTTATTTTGCATTCATGGAATTTTCTTAAGCGTTGTTCAGTAGGACAGGGCGGCATAAAGTCGGCATGCGGGGGCCCCGGTGCCATCCAATTTACCATTCATATTTCGAACCCAATCGCCGAGGTAATTTCAGAGGTCGACACGTTGACGTTCATATCTACGAGTATGTACATGTTATAGAATTTTGTATTGTACAAGACCAAGCTACTCCGGGCTCGGATCATTACGGACCGTATGTATGGGTTCATAAGAATATTAAGAAACTTTGAATTTGTAAGTAGAACAGTAGTTGAATAGAACCACAAATAGAATACAAGAGGCATTAAGTCCGCCCTTTGTAATACTTTTATTTAAATAAAGTTGAAATAAATAAATAAATAGCTACGAGTACATGTTTTGAAAATGTACTGAACTGTGTGTTTACTTTTCTTTGTTTATTTTATAATGGAAGGTTTTGAAAATTTATGTAACGTTAAAAATATATTATTGTTTATAAATCCTGTTTGTTCCGCTTAATAAGCAACGTTTTCTCATTCGATATAAATGCAAACACATGAGACTTGTAATATCTTCCGCAAATCGAATATGAAACGATTAAAAAAAATACGTATATACGGAAATTTAATCTGAGAGTAAAGTATTATTATATTCAAGTAAATAAATTAGGTGTTTCTTTTCGATTTTCTTATCTGACAATTGATTCATCAGATTATCGGACATAGGGTTTTTTACGTTTTTATACCTTAACTAGTTTATTTTTAAATCCTTCAGGCTTCAGACATATGTGACACGACTCTATTTTATAACAGATGATCGTAAACTTGTTGATTTAATCAATAAACATTGTCGATTTTCCTTACAATTTGGGGAGGACAAATGTGCGACAACCCTAGCGCCTAATCTTCCGACAGTAGCGACGAGGCAACATTGTTACGTTTTGTCGGATGGCAGGGACCGCCTTTTGTTAAGACCTATTGACTGCAGTGCTCTGCGAAACACTCGTCGAACAGTCGCAGATTTATTTTTGTAGACACAAAGGGATTGTAAAACTCATACTTAAATTTATTGAAAGAGGTGTTTTTGAAAGTCAATATCGAATGTGTTTTCTTCTGGCATATGAAAAAGAGTCCTAAATGCTACACCGTACGGTGTTTAACTAACTTTTTCACTTTACCACCAATGAGTTGGTGATGAAAAATGCAGTACTTCGGGTGAAGCCAGAACTATCTATGGACAGATAGACGATTGAACAGACTCTTCAATAGTAATCCATACTAAATAATATATATGCGAAATTAACTCTCTCTATCACGTTTTCACAGCTAAACCGCTTAACAGATTTTTAAAAATCGGTACCAGGTACCTACCCTGAAGAAAGATACGGTTCTCCAGAAAATCTACAAAAAAAGTTTTGTATGACGTTTTGCAGTCACGGGCGTCGGCAACTAACCTCTGTAGAGTGTTACCTTCGCATTATTAATATAAGTTTGTCTCCTGAGCCTTGGGATCTGAGTTCGAATCCCAGCCGAAGTCAATAATTGTGCAAAAACACAAATGATTGGTTTTCGGGTCTAGTTGTGTTGTTTTTAACCCTTGTCTCTGACACTGCACCTATCCCGTCCTCCGATCTTGTCGCATAAGCGTTACCTCGGATATGGGAAGGCAAAGATGAGTGACCTGCATTGTAGTAGCGCTTTTATTAACAACACTTTAATATCTCCTGTGCAATTGACAACTGCCGATTGTATTCGAGCTGTCTCCGTGCTCAACATCGGGCTGGAGTACATAACCATAATCCTACTCATAGAGTACGGATGTATGCACAGTCCTGCGCCCACCAACCCGCTTGCTCTGCGTGGTGAGAGACCTTTCAAGCTTAATGCTTTACTCTCTTTGCTTGTGCTTTTGTGGAAAGGCCTTTGTTCAGCAGTGGACTTAAATATGCTGATCTGTAGTATACACATCCCAATAAAACTATAATATCCTACTATACCCTAAAGGGTTAAAGAAAATTTTAAGTATAGAATTATGTAAATATCCTCCAGCTACCATGACGTCTCTGGTAACGACATTTCAGCACCGCCATATACAGTTTCAATTTGATTTCCTACGAACGCCGACATTTCATTTTTAAGTAGCAATCACGACATGTGATTTCCTTTCCGTACCTATGTAAAAATATGTGTTCATTTTAATACATATTGCTAAACGATTTTAAGGGTATGGAAATTGAAGTCTAGTTAATCTTGTTGATTCAAAATCTCGCATTTTATTAAATTTATTAATCTGCTTGCTTATTTTCATAATTTACCACATTTTGATCTACAACAACTGGAATAAATCAATATTTACACTAAGAAAATGCTGTTATTTTAATATGGGGAGAATCGAAAATCTATTTTTATATTTAAAATAGTCCAGATATGTATATATGAGTGTGTATTTTATATAACATATATATACGGGATAATTTATAATAATACATTAATAATTTTTGTATTTGTATTTATATAACCGATGACGTGCCTCTTTGATATAAATGTGTATTGGCTTTATTTTAATATTTTATCATTTAAGGTTTTAAGTGATTGAATTTATAAATATAAATCCGTATCTAATTGTTTTCTTACTCATTTTATTCTTACTTAACGATTCAAGTTAATAACATGCGAAGCGGCTATAAACCAGCCAAAATAAACATTCATAACAAATCAACACCTAATCCTTTTAAAATGTTAATCAATTGCCAATCAACTTTCACCCAACATAACAAATCTCATGTATACATAATCTTTAGTCCAAAGTATTTTCATATCAAAATCTATTAGCGGCTATAAATACCATTTTTCCATTAAGTGAACCGTTAGTCTGTTCAATCGTATATTTATTAAAAGTTTTGATTAAAATTATTATGTCCACAAATAATACATTATTATTTAGAAGTAACACCCTAAACAAATTGTTTGTTTAAATATATTTGAATTATTTATAGATGTCATAAAATTTGTGGATATTTTGTAACACATTGACGGGATCAATGATAACCTATTATGTAGATTATCGAATAATATGTTTATGTAAATTTTAAGAAGACCTATGCCTATTAAAATCATATCATTTCTTTGAAAATTCATGGACCCTAAATTTAACTCCGATTTTTTTCCAAATATCAAACTTTCTTTTATTTGATACTTATAAGAGGCTCCTTAGAGGTTATGCTCAACGACTAGCGGCGGATAATCTATTAAGATCTGCCAAAACATCCCGAATGCCACACAATAGTCTTGTGAAACAGTAGTACAGACCGAATTCAAACTAGTGGTTGATTAGTAACAGAGAGCTTCTCCAGTGCACGGTACCGGCACTACACATAAGGCGTTATAGATATGATAAATTATCCATGGATGCCAGCTTTCTTTGGCTCTATCATAGAAATATCTATGTCTATCAGTTAACTTATACAGGTAGTTAAAATAGAAGGAAGAAATGGTTATTCTTATCTATCACTTTCTGTTGAACGTTATGATATTTTTCTGGCATTTCCCTACTTCATTTTCACGACACTTACGATATTAGATGGGGCCACAGATTATTTACGCACTAACACACGGGACACTCTTTCAGTATATTAAACTATGTTTAAATAATAATCTCCAATAATAACTTCATGTGTGAAATATAGACTAAACTGAGGACAAGTGTTTGTCTTAATTTATTAAATTAACACGGAGCTCTAGCAAGTTCAGTTCCTATGTTAAATTATTTGAAATAAAATACAACGAGCACACCGATAGACCTGTCCGTGGCCAATTCGTCAGACCATGCACAACAATTAACAAAATAGTATCGTTAACTTACAAAATTTTTAATCAAACCAGCCGCATTATTTCTTTTTTTTCTAATCGCATTCATAACATGTTTTTCGTAAAAGAACTTTTGCTAGCAATATGTTGGATTATCATTTGAATGCGAAATCAATTTTGCGTTTGCTTAACTGCTTTGTCGGTGGCTACGAAGGGAATTGCCTTCTGTTTTATTATCCATACTTTAGTCACCGTCTTCTATAAATTCGAATAGTCGTATTTGTTATTTGAAAATAAATGTTACAAATATTTTTCTTGTAAAACATAAAGATACCAAAATAGATTTAAATGTTTGCAGTATAATTGTCCTCAGTAACTATTGTGGTTGATAGACTAAAACAAAGCAGCAGTCTTTTTGCTTCTTCTGCTTTATTTATATTTAAATGAAGTATTGAACATATGCCTCTCCAAGATACGTAGCTCCAGCTAATCGGCATACATTCCTTGGACTGTTTGCCCGTAGTCCCGACGCTGGACAGACGGGTTGGTGAACAGGTTTTAGTGAATTTGAATAGATTGCCCCACCATCAGTCTGTTGCCAGAGTCTTATTTGTAAGACGACAAGGGAACACGACGTGCATGTTAGTTTAGCAATTGGGGGAAAAGATGATAAATTCACCCTAATCTTTTTTTAGTAAGTACAATTTAAATTTTAAATTCAGTGTTTACATTATGCCTTGGTATTCAACACGGTGATAGCAATAGATAAAATAATGTACCAATCGTTCAGACTAAAAGAACACACACTGGTAGGAGACATGTGAACAAGGATCTTTGATCTTAAAATCACGATTCCCACATACACCCGCCACTACTATCAAATATCATCAAAGTTAAATGATCTAACAATTAGTAAACAAAAAAGTATTTCACACAAACGCATATGCTACTAATTCCAACAGTAAGCTGACCGAAGTTCGTTGACAGTTTCAGTAGAAAATTTAATACAGCATTAGAACGTGACAGAGCTGCGGACAGCGCAAATATTTATAAAGCATACTTGCCACCTTCTACGATACTCACAATCAGACAAGGGCGATGCAATTATTTAATTCCGAATTCTTTGTGGTCGTAAAGTCAAAGCCCATTGCAGGCAAAGTTTGCATTTGGATAAAACAATACATTATTCCTAACAGTTCAACAAAAATTACAATACGCTTTCATGAATATGAGCAATATGATTGTATAATATGAAACAAAATGGTTGTAAGTGGTACTTGATTTTAAATTTTCTTTATGAAATTTTAGAAAATTTTCTATTTCTACTATTATGTACACATAACTCTACTATGACCAATCCCTTATATCAACGGAACTTTAAATAATAACGCTTTGCGGGTAGTCTTTTCCAAGACTATTTAACCTGTTTGCGAAGACAATAATCTCGGTGAGCAAGAACGCTCCGTCAATGGAGAATGGCGACGATATATGAAAGCTTGAAAGGCTATTATGCAAAATTGTCTGCAATTTCCTTAGTATCCGTTAAACGATTTACAAATGCCGATTTCACATACATCATAATTCTTCAGCACACAATGAAATTGCAACTCACTTTTTAACGTTTCCGCGTATTTGAGAAGCGAATATTATGCTGATGAATATAATTTACGATTATTACCATCGCTTTTTAGGAGCACGAAACAGAAAATAAACGATTACTTAAATCGTATCATATTATTAATTACTATTTATTTATGCTATAGCATATGAATATTAAATTCTGTAGTACGTATTTATTTATTATTCACTATGCAGAAATATTTGCGTCCCTAAATATAGAGAAGAGGAAAGATCTAAATCATAATAGGTACAAAGTATGGAATAAGTGAGTGCTGATGGCGTAATAATACCCTTTTCCCTCACTACTCCCTTTCCACCTGTAGATGTTGTAAGAGGCGACACAGAACAAAGTCTTAAAATCTCTTGGTGTCCGACAAATGGCGAATAAAACATTTAAAAAAAATGTCAGATCGAAAATACACAGACCGGATAACGAACAGCATCTAAGGCTCACCTTCACGTGTCTGGTATTGCAATCACCAATCCGCCAGCCAAGCGTAACAATTATAGCCAATCCTCTCATTAGGCCTATACCCAACAGTAGACTATGAAGTGAAGTGGAGGTGCACATTGTCATTAAAATGTTTAATTTTTTTATGGAACATTTAATGGAAAACGAAAATTTAAATATATAGATAGATAAACCGATACTCTTAAAAAAAAAATAAAGAATGAAATCTTTGTCTTTATGTTGACAGGTGTTCTTCGATTATCATGCAGAACGCAAATTTTAGAGGTAGTAAGGCGGGATGCTTCTACCTTTTCTCCAAATGCCTACCTCACCAGCACGTGATGCATCCTGCTAGCTAACAAACGAGGCTCTGACGACCCAATGGTGGGAGAAGATCGACCCTACGGACTAGTCTTGAGGAGTAGCGTCACTAGGAGTAGGGCACTGCGCTCTCAAACCCACATGCCAAGCGTGGAGTGTACGGGATCTTTCAAAAAATGCTTGCAGCCAGCAAGCATTTTTTGCTGGTGCTTTAATGGAGAGGCCTATATTCTGCATTGGATTTATATAGGCTGATGTTGGAACTCAAATTTAGATTATTAATTGTGTATTATTTAACTATCTGCCTAACTAAAAGCTTTCATGACAGTTGAGACCAATAGTTAACTATGCCTTTTGAGATGCTTTAGATAAATGGTACAGAGCAGCGATCATCAATTCAGAGACTAACCGCATGCGGTCGACGGACGATTTAAGCGCCGAAGCGATATTCCTCTGTACCAGTTTTCGTCCAATATTAGGAGTAAAAGTATGAAATTGCCGTTTTATATAGAAACATTCAAACACCTTTATTCTAAGAAAAAGGTATTTATTTAATTGAAATTTTTACCCTCATTATGCATTTGCGATAGAACTCTGGAGATCTGGACTCTACAAAGTCTATGAAGGCATTTTGTACCACTTCCTGAGAATAAAACGTTTTTCCTACCAGGAGAATGTCCAAATTATAGAAAAAATGGTAATCGGTTGAGACTAGGTCTAGCGAGAATACATATGGTTTTTAACTGCAGGTCTTGTAATGTTAATACGGTCTGCCGATTAGTGTCAGGTCTTGCGTTACCGTTGACCAATAATATCGAAGATTGATCGACTAGGTGGGGATTTGCCACTATTGTTCGAAGTCTTATTCCTGTTATTGATACACACTACAGTAAATTGCAAATTACATGAAGTGGCCACCAAATAGTTCTCATTCTTTTTCTATGGGTGAGCTTCGCTTTAGGGCATTGTTCCGATATTACATTACAATTATCAAAGAAAATCCACATTATAACACGTGATGTGTGCTCTGTTTCTGTTTAAAGTCACTTAATTTCTGTACCTACTCATCGAAGCTAGATATTCCACTGCGAAAGCCTTTATACATTGACTTAATGATATGTTAGTAGTTTTTTTTTATGGGAAAGGCGGCAAACAAGCAAGCGGGTCACCTGATAGTAAGTGATCACCGTCGCCTACGTACATCTGCAACATCAAGGGAGATGAGGATGGGGAGTGGGCTTCCGGTTACCTCACTCACCGAACGAAACGCAGAAGCACAAGATTCCGGTAGAGACGCCGGGTATTCTGCAAGGCCATGTTTCCAACCCAGCCGAGCCGACTCATTCGAGCGGCAGCAAAAGCCCCCGCTTGGCTTTACCACGTGTAGTTTTATCTAAGTATTAGTTCATAAGAAGCATTTTTAATTCGTTTATCATTTTTTACTCTTTACGCTGTATTATATATTTATATATATATACGTATATTATTTAAAATCAATTATTTAGAAAAAAATATGTGTGTTCTGTGTGACCATGTCTCTAATATTTACGTTATAAATTTATCTCTACGCCATTGACACTTTTATGCGTATACCCCACTCCGTCTTTATTCAATTCCTAACATCCCCACAATACAAAATTAAAAAATAAATAACAAATTAATCTGCGTTTAACCATGCGTAATTTTATTTCATGATGTATTTAATTCAATCAAACCTAACCTTACTAATTTAAAGGTAAACAAGAAAATAACTTTACCTTATTTCGAAACTAAACGTAACCCATTCAGTAAATTACTTCCACCGCAAAATTAATGACAAACTTAGATTATAATATGTCACACATTACGACCCTAGCATACCTAATAGGAAGCATTAAGTAGGAGACACGAAGCTAAACCCCTCTAAATACGACCAAAAAAAAAAGAAAAAAATAACGACTACGAATCACGCACCTAAAACTTAGCCAAATTAAAAGTTGACTGCAATAAACAATAAAATGCTGAATAGGCTCTTCTTCCATTTGGTACGAGTTTTGTTACATCAGAAACGTCACAAGTTTCTTGTAGGTCGTATTAGGTAGATAGTTGTTTTACTGTTTTTATTACTGCATACATTTTTAAAGGTCGTAGACTCCTTCTCTGCATGTTTCAAAGGTATAGACAGCCAGCTTAATTACGGACTGTGAGGCATATAATCTTAATCCTCAAGGGTGACAACGCATCTATAACTTCGATTGAAGTTGTTTGCTCTGCACTGCAGCCCATAGATACCTGGGTCGTAGTAGTCACCTACCATCAGGTGGACTGTTAGCTCATTTTCTCTATAAATGCACTGCACAAATACAGCACACAATAAAGAAAAAAATAATGCACAAAATACAAAAAACACACCATTTGTGTGTTTTTCTATTGTGTGCATTATTTTTTTTCAATGTATTTGCAATGAAAAAAACAAAAATATAATAAACTTTTCGTCAATTTACTTATTATATCGTCACCGTGACACGTAGCACTTAGATATAGATCGCGCTTCTAAACGATAATAGTAATTCAGAGACATATTTTCGCCAAGTCAGTTGTGAGTAGTTTTACCTAGTAGCGCCGGACTCTAACCCACTCCCCCTTCTCTTCTTACATCAAACTATCTAACTCCATATGCCTTCCTGAAGGAGGAATCATAAAATCTACCACACCACCCATGCTGGGTAGGCGTGTTGGTTAGCGCAGTGGTGATACCCTCGCACCAGCGATTCTAATCAGTCAGCCAGTTGCCAGGGTATTGTCTGCCGATCGAGAAGTTTAACGTGTTTATTTCGAACTCATATCCCTATATTGTGTAAATACCAAATTGTGGTTTATTCCTTACTTGAGTTCATAGCATTCATAGCAAATTTATTTTTATCCATGTTAATAAGATCAACAAACCACCTGTCAATCATGGCACCTACATAATTATTAAGTTATTTGTTCTTCCTGCTATGGAGATAATTTACAGGCGGAGATATTTAAACCAGTACATAATATGTAAACAACACATAATATGTAAACCAGGCGGGTAAGTAATGTTTAAAAATATCATAACTTTAATATTAACCTTAACATAAAATCTTTCAATGATTGTTTTAAATTGTTGGTCTGTCCAAAATTTTCTATGTCCATTGATGCCTGTTCATTAACGCTGAAGTGATTTTTACTGATAGTTTATGCCAATGGATTTTCTGTTAGAATTATAACGTAAAGTGGCTTAAAAACATAAGAATTATTATAATACAAATAAATATTATAATTTAGTACTAATATAGTAATTGATATTAAAGTAAAACTTGTGAACTTAAGATGTAATCAATTATTTCAGACTTTATTGAAGTCTTTTCTACATAACATATGATAAAAATACACATGAAATAATAAACCTTGCAAACGTATATCTTGTCTACAAATTACTCTAACAAGCAACCGTTTAAGCGGTAAGTAAAGAAAAAAAATTGCTATAAGAAGGTAGTAATTACAAAATAGCCATAACGACCCCGGTTATGTATTCACAAACGACTTTGGAAATTCTTAATACGACATTGATTAGGTTGTAGTCATGAATACGGAGCTACACGTACATAATGACAATTTAAAGACTTAAAGGTCGATTTTATTATCATATTGTATGATTCTTGTAGAACTATTAGCCCTTATGACAACAACCTAATGGTCTCAGCACACGCGAGCCATTTTTCTTTTTGCTTCCTCCTTGTGAGAAAAAGTTTGTTTTTTTAATAGAAAACCTACACGGTTTCTCTTTTATCTTTAATTATTTCTATAACAATGTTATGAAACCTTTCTCTGTACTAGTAAACTGTTATGGATCTTGAAACGCTGTCAACTACTAATGATGTGCTTAAAAATTTGAACTCTTATAGACAATGCTTTGTTTAACTAACTTGGGCATACCTGATGAGCCTATAAATTCCCAAAGCTAGGCAAAGGCCTCTTCCCAAATATTTATTGAGAGAGATTGAATCTGGGACCACGCTAGACCACGCTGGACCACGCTGGTTGGCGGACTTCACACATCCTCGTAATAATATTTTTTATTATTTCGCAGGTTTCATCACAATGTCTTCCTTCGCCGTCGAGCACATGGAAAATGGCTTTTAACAATTTCGGTAGTGCCGGCACCGGGTATCGAACCCTTGCCACTCGCGTACTATGATATTAAAGCGAACGCTCTGACCACTAGGCTACCACAGCTGTGTTCTATTATATTCTTATATATTTATATTCCGTATAACTATTGAAATTAAAGAACTGTATCACTCCCATTGGGTGTCGTAAAATACGCTTGCTAAATACGCTTTACATCACTCCATCTTGTATACAGTATGATAGAGCATCGATAGGCTAAATGAAATAGGCCGAAAAATAAATGTCCTGAATTTCATAGAACGCAAGTAAGTAGGGTTCAAACCATGCAGGTACCAAACTCTTTGGTCAAATGATGATAATAGTTATTTTGACGATTTACTGTGTGCTTGCTGAAAAAACTTCATATCTGAAAAAACATATTCACGATGAGATGTGACTTGTGCATGCATAAACCAGTATACCGGCTACTAAACTAGCTTCCAAACTGTTTATGAAGTCAGAGAATCAAAGGGGTAATTTGTGTAGATTACGAATATAACTAGAACCAACTGCCGTAAATGTTAGAGCACCAGTAATTAGAAATATCATCTACAATTGAACTATCAAATTACAAAGTTTTCAGAAAGTCAATGAATATAGACAGTTAATGATCGAAATTCAGCTTGTGATGAGGTAATAAACTGATTTAAGTAAAAATCTCTAAATAGGCTTCTCCCAAAAGGAGGATTTGCCATAATCGCCACGCTTGGTAAGCAGATTGATCTCAGTACCAGAGAGGCAGGCAGACAGACTACTGCCTGTCATTTTGGACTGGCGAGATGGTTATCCCGCCATCTATCAGTAGCCATTGTGATTTTCTAGGCTTGCTTTTTCTTTAGTCGTCTCTTAAGACACCCACGGAAAGAAAGGGGGTGGTAAATTTTTACCCGAATACCACACGGCCATCGGATTCATATGATGACTAATAAACAGTGTACGTGCTAAGGTCGCGCACATCTGAACGATAAAATGAACAATAAAATGCACAACTCTAGATCTTCTTCGAATGATTTGTTACATATGTTAAGTTTCACGTCAGCTATTTGTTAGTTTTAGTTTTTACGCGGTTTAATTGATCTTTTTGTTTTCAATATGTCAAATAGACCATGAAGAGGCTGAATGTATAAAAATATATAATAACCAGTTATTCCATTAGTGTAAAATGTTTAATTTTAGGTACTGATTCATTGTAGTTTTACGATTGGTATACTCTATGTTTATAGACTACGAGTAGAACACAAGAAGTAATGAGAAAGTTAATGTGACTTAAGTAACGAGAGGGAGGGTCGCGGAACCTCACTAATTTATTAACTACAGCTATCGATGGGCCACCCATACAGAAATTAACTTCTCTATATTGCCTTCGTAGTTGTATTTAGTGCAACTAATCTTGATGTATTTGTGAACGGATTCATTTTGTAATCGGCGTTAGTGAATTGTATTAGAGAACATACGGATATATATAACATACATATAAATATATAAAACATATAAGAGATATGCATAATATAAAAATAAAGAATCCACAAATATATCATTACATCAGTGCCCATTATTGGATAAACAAACACATGATTTTAAAGAATAAATTACTTCGGACAATTTCGCAATCGTCTAATCGCTTGACAATCCCTTGTTGCAAGGCGAAACACTTGTCGTGTATTAAATGATGGTGATAGTGTGGGTGATGACGAGGGAGGTGGTGCTCTTATTCTCTTTGGACTGGCAAAACAGTAAACTAAGGTTTACTAAACGCGTAGTCCATAAACGCCATGATTAATACATTTCAAGAAATCAAATTCACTTAACAGTCACAGAGACAGCACGCGCAAGACTAAAATTAAATGTGTCATCTTGTCGCAAGACAAAATTGAAATATTTAGAGTATTTTTTTTAAATAGGCACAAAAAATTTTAAGCATTATTCTTGTTACACTTGAAGGGTTCAGGAGCAATTGTGGTAGGTTTTATAAACAATGTTCAAAGTATCAAGAATGTTATTTCCTTTATAATAGTTCGTCAAGGCAACTCCTAATAGGCTTGATATTTTGTTATAGCTTAAGTTTTACATAGATTTTCTAATACCACGAAGGGGCTGTTATTTTAACCTCCACTACTGGTATGTCTATTAAGTCTATTACTATACTAATCTAAATTGATGGGGCGTCCAAAGTAAGGTATTATTTCATAACATTAGTTTTTTCCGCGTAAAAATAATGTAATAAGCAAAAGCCCAAAGTTCATTACTTAAGGGACGCCATATTTGAAATGTTATTTTATTTACACATTTGCTTTACTTAATCAACACAATGTTATTGTTTTCTTAATTTTTTTGTAGGCATGGCTCATAGCATTGGTGGATGTATATTAACTTGTTAAATGTAATTCACGTTAATTACTGAGGAAGCATTAACTAAAAATTATATCGTAAATATTGACCGAAAATACACAGACGGGGGAGAGACAGTTGTGTCTCTTTAGACACTTGTTTGAAGGTGTCTTAGACACCAGGTAACTGGTATTTATTATGATTTTGATTCTACGGCATATAAGAGAGGCGAGGCATGTGACTTTTTACAGCCTAACAAAGAAGAAAAACCTTAATTATGTACTGTCGAAAAATTGTATATAAGAGAGAACGAAATCAACCAACAATATGAACGTCATTGTAGTATTTGCAATGTCATTCGTATATATTAATTACAATGGACCAAATTTACGTAAAGCTAAGCATTCCACGAATGAATATTCGTAAACGATAAATGGGCACAAAATTCGGTCGTACGTCCAGGTCACGCGCACAGACTCATTGCCGATCAATTATCCGCAATTTGAAGCACTCGTAGATAGCATGACAACCGTACGGACAATTTGTACGCGGGCACTAATTGCATAGTGTAGTGATACTTTCACAGAGCGCCGCCGTCCAGGTATTTAGCGTGACTAAGATAATTAATTTAGAAATGTTGACGTTTTAAAATGCCCCAAATATTACGTCCGGTTACCATGGTTCGTGAGTAAGTGAATGTACTGGTTTTACTTACGACACATCCCGCTAAAACCTGTGTTAAGGTTGCTAAGGATGCCAATTAAAGAAATAGAAACAATAATAGAAAAAATATATACAAAGAAGTAAAAAAGAAATAAATCTAAGATGAAAGAACAACTTATAAGCTAATTTTAATACTAATCTATGTGCGGTGCATCTTGTTGGCTGTCTGATGATGCTATAGTAACTGGATGATGGCAGAATATGCAGAACGGAAATCCTAGAGACTACTGATGTGAAATAGCATTATCAGAACGTGGTGAGTATAGGCAAATCTTTCATAGAAGACATGTCAGCTTTGATGTCAAATTCTACTAAAAACTTTGATAATTTTACGTTCCGCATTATTTAAACATTTTTTAAATCTGTATGAGGAAGCTGACAGTTGTTCAACGGGCTATGGAAAGGGCTATGCTTGGTGTGATAGGATCTGCACGCAGTAGTACTAGGGTAACCGACACAGCCAAAAGGCTCACAGCTCGCAGAACTGACAACCAAAGAAAGGTTCTCGAGTGGCAACCAAAAAATCGGTTACATTTAAATATCAAAGTATGAAATCACTATCATTTAAAATATACAAACATTCTTAATGTTGTAAACAAATTATTTTATTGCTTGGCACTGCATTTGATTACTCTGTACAATTAGTCTAGATTGCCCATTAAAACTGTCAGAGATTCATGCAAATGTCCTGGTGCTGTGCTACATATATTGTGAGCGAACAATCAGCACCAATCAATAATCTATTGGCAGGCTTAATGACAAGCCAAGGATGTCCGTCGTTTGCCACCGCTGGTAATTGGAAGCCACCAATTGGAATAATTGAACAATCTCAATAATCATTGAGATAATGAAAAATTATCTACAGGCACTACCGTAAATTAAATTATATTATATTAAAAAAATATTATACTCTTGTCATAGTTTGTGACATGTTTATATCGTATAAAAACATTATCAGGTTTATAATGATTTTAATGATAATTGTTTTCTTTTATTATTATTGAAAATTTTTACATTACACCAAATCTACACTACAGTGCAAAGGCCTCTTCTCAATATTAAGAGATGGTTGTGGAGATAGAAAAGTTTTGCCATTCTGTTCCAGTGCGGTTTGGTGGACTTTACATTGCCGAAAAATATTGTTTTTTATTATTTCTCTGAGACAGTTTTCCTCACGAAGTTTTCCTTCATCGCTTCAGTGGTGTCGGGATGCGAGTCGATACGAGTGATCTCACTCGTATACTGTGATCTAGAAGAGCGCCCTGAGCTAACACGGTGATAAAAAGTAAAAATAAAAATAAAAAGAGAACTTACACTTAATATTATACGCACTGAAATAAGTTTATAAAACTTCAAAGCAAATTACTAAGTCAAAACGAGAAACTATAATGCATAAAAATAATTATGCTTAAACATTAGACCACCATGCGCCATCGTCAAGCCCACGCACTGTCCAACGTCCCATAAACTACAGAAGTAAGGAATCCCACACTTTGCCGAGCAATTGTTGTCCGGTGTTAATAAAACGCCGTATATTTTAGCTATTTTGACAGTTCTAAGCTATTTCTCGTATAATACACACGAACTTCTTGTTTGGCAAGAAACAAATATCAAAAAATAGATATGAATATTATTATGAAGAATAATTCCATTTAATAATTTTTTCTTATAACACGCATTCCAAAGGTAAAATACTGCAAAAAAATTTATGAGGAAGTTGCTCCTGAAACTTCTTTAAGGAAATTTATTTAAGATCAGTAAAGTATAATCTATAGGGATCTCATAAGATAAATAAATACCTAAATATTACATATTTTTGTCAAATCAAATCTGCACTGGACGTGTATGACCGTGAAACTTCCGGGATTCAAACCTCTTTGAAAAATAAACCCAGCCGATGGACATAATTTAAGGGCCACTAATTAACTTTTTAAGAATTTAATTCTTTATTTGCCAATAATAGGTTAGTTAATCCTCCTCGTGTTATAACAGTACAACAATTTCCATGTGAATCAGCATGACTCGTACATGGATACCGGTAACGCGCTCAACAAGCCACCAAAGCTTTTGCCAGCGCTTTCTGGTCCTCTCGACTTTGCTCAACAGTGAACTTCATAAACAATTTACGAATTGTAAAAATATTTTTACCGCTGCCTCTGTTAATTTCTTGGTCACATATCCATCTATAGATCTGCGTAGGTTTTCGATTTGACGATAGGTTCTTAAGTTTACAATTATGGCACATTTTCATCATCCACTTGCCATCCGCTACATCAGTAAATCACTACGAAATGGCTGGAAGCGACTAGAGAGCCGCCTACAGTGCTCGTGAAAGCGTTCAGCTTACAAGTTGATTTGTGATTTCAAAGATTATTGCTTGTAAACTCTATTATTGAGTTTATGTAATTTAGTTTTGAGCTTCGCTTGCTCTGTAGTATCAATCTATAAAATCCCCTCCATATTATCTAAAAATGGTTTCGTTTTGTGGATGCACATGCTCTCGAAACCTTTGTCTAAAAATAATGTTACTTTATTGATGTTACAAATCATATGATCATAATTACAATCATAAGCCAATCAAACTTCGCTTTCACACGACTAATATATACCGGATAGAATATTGTTAATTTTCAGCACTTTGTAAGTATATAAAGAAGGAGTAAGTATAAACGAGGCAGAGGTACGGGTAAGGGTAACCTAGTGTTAAGGGCACTCTTTTTAATTTCATAGTACGTGGGTGACCTGGGTTTTATCACCGGTACCGCCAATAAATTGTTAACTAGATATTTTGAGCATTGAATTTATCAAGTGCAGCACGGCGGTGAAGGAAAACATCGTGAGAAAAGCTATATTTCAGAGAAATAAAAAAAAATCCGTGCATGTGTGAAATCCGCTAATCAGAACGGGAGTAGTTTGGTGGACCCTATATATTCCTATATAAATAGTTGCTGTGCGTCCGTTATTAACATATTCATTAGTTTATTATAATAAGCTTAAGCGTGGTAGAGCCAAGGGCCGGCTCGACCGGATTGGTACCAGGGCCTCGCAGAATACCGGCGCGAAGTAGAGGCATCTTGTGCTTCTGCGTTTCGTTCGGTGAATGTGGTAACTGGAAGCCCACACCCCCTCCCTATTCCCCTCCTCTTCCCTCCCATCTCCCAAATATCCTTAAAGACCGACAACGCACCTACAGCATCTATAGTGTTGCAGATGTATGTGGGCGACGGTCATCACTTACCACCAGGTGAACCGCTTGCTCGTTTCCCGTTTCTTCCATAAAAAAAATATACTTAGTGTTTTTTAAGAAAAATATCTTTCTACTGTCACTTTTCTGTCAAACCACCTTATTTAGAAACTTATGTACATAACTAAACGCGTTTTGCTACTGCTTAAACATATAATGCCGTATATTTTACTCCAGAATTTCTCGATTTATATTTACTAACGGTGTAAAAACAAACACCGCCTTTCTTCCCGCGGGTGTTGAAAGAGACGACTAAGGGTTTCGCTTATATAAAAGTCCTATAATAAATATCGAGTAATTTTCTCACCTTTCTTTTCCACGGACATCTACGCAGCAAAATTACCAAAAGTGAGTGGCAAGTGAGCACCGTGGAGGCCATATATTGGCAACACTAAACCAAAGGTGGTTTTTTTACAGAATCTAAATGCAACTTTTTTCACAGCTTCCAAACATGGACCAATTATATAATTATATATGCGATATTCCATGGCTTAATTTGTAATGACGAAAATTGAAACGAACATTGCACGCCTACAATATGAACTATGTAGCTATAATTATTAAACAACATAATTTTTTTTTTGAACGAAAATCGTTAAAATAATAGAACTTGATGATTAATATATGAATTAAAATAATTTGTCACATCTATTCGACTTCTTTCAAAAAAGCACATTGACTTATCCTTTTTTTCATATCTGTAAGCCTCTGTCATTTTTTATATTTTTCTTTTCAAATTTATATCACCTTTATGACAATTTTATTAAGGCAGGGGCGGTGCCTACGCGTTGCCTCACTCATTCATTAAAACGATATGTGCCGTGAAGCTGGCGGGACTAAAGAACTTTTGACTATCTAGTTGGTAGTGAAATCGCCTTTGAACCTGAGAGTTGCGGATTCGTATACCGCCGGATTCATACTGATACAGGAGTAGGAGTGTCCTAGAAATTAGAAAATTTAGTTGCGGTCTAGACTAAATTACATGTTTTCGAACCCGATACATTATATTTCTAATTGTTAAGAGTAAATTTTCTCTGGTTACTTCAAAACCAAGATCAAAGCAGTATTGCTACATCCACGTACATTACACTGATTCACCTTGTCTTAAAAAGCATGAATCTCTATGAATTATTTCATTACCGGTGACTCGGGTAAACAAACTGACAGCTACATACCTACACGCTACCAGGCTGCGCAGGCGCTGCTTTATTATGCGTCGCCAGATTTAACAGTTTTTTTGTTCGTGTCACTTGATAGCTGCGCCCTCTTTTAGCTTCAACTTTTAATAATAAACTTAAAAAAATAACACATTAAAAAAATCACAAAGAACCTACTGACTTTATTTAAAATTTACGGACTAGGTTGTGTTTGGAATATTAGAAATTGTTAATCAATTGTACGTGCTGAAATAACTACGTCCTGCCCGGAGTAAATACAGCGGTATTGGAAACCATCGTGAGGAAGTCTGCATATTTAAGTAATAATAAAAATAATCTTTTTGAGAATTTGAGAGAAGTTAAGCACTGAGCTCAACTTCTCTCAAAATGTGAAAAAAGGTTGGAAATGAATAACCCGCTGTTTGGGTTTTTTAATCTTTACTAGCTTCTTACTAACTTAAATTCTGACCGCGCGGTCGTGGAAAATGTTCCAGTGATTAAAATTTACCTTATGTTGTTCCCCAGAGTTCAAGGTACCTCCGCACCATATCTTATCAAAACTGGTCCAGTGGTTTAGCCGTTTAACGTAAAATACAGACTGTCAATGTTACTTTAGCATTTATAATTTTAGTATTGAAGTGTGGATAAATAAAGGGCAATCCTATTCATTTTCACTTACTTTTATGTTGAGTGTAATTACACGCAATCGCTCCATTTTTATTATAAAACACACCTTCATGTATACCTACGGACAACAGTACATTTAAATATATGGAGGTAAACTCCTTCTCTACCTAGGAGTCTTCTGGTTAGGTATCACAGCCTTACCCATTGCTGCCGCCTAAAAGCACAACTAATTGTTATAGCACAAACAAGTAAAATAAATATGACCTCTGATCCCCCCCATTATTAGGTATACGGTTGAGAGAGCTTATGTATTTATTTAAATCCCGAAACTGGATTAATTTAACAGAGTACTGAGCAAAAATCATTCTATATAACTTTGAGAACATGTATTATAAGAAAACTTTAATTAATGTCTTCTTCGTGTAAAATAAACGTAAAAAAATATACAGGCTATTTTGAGCTGCCTATTTTTAGTAGAGAGAGAGCAAAATACCTTACCACTCCTGCCATAGCGAATAATTCATTTCTACGGTTGAAGGAGTTGGAGTCTTGGCCCTAACTCTTCGTTTAAGGCCGTATCAATTTATCAGAGCTTCACGCTGGGTCGTCCGAACTTCCGCCAAAGAGAGAATATCGCAAACCATCACAGTATCTGGCCTTGCGTTATTGTCCATTAGAACGATATGCTCACCACAAAACCTACTGGACCATGGCGGCACGACAGCAGGACCTCTTCGACGTATCGTTGAGCAGTGAAACCATGACTTATGGTTCTGTTGGTTCTGAACAACAAGTCGGATTTCACTTTAGCCGAAATGCCTGCCCAGGCCATTGCAGAACCTCTCCTAAGACCTCTAGTTTAGCAATGCTGCACTGGCTATAACCATCTTCAGGTTGCCTATGTACCCGACTTCTTCGTCGATACCATGCAACTTTATCCGGGCCTCATTGGAGTACAAAACAGAGCATTGCTCCAAGCTCAAAACAACGTTGACGTGCGAATATGAGTCGCGCTTTTCTTTGAGCTGCTGTCCTCTTTGATGGTGTTGTTGGATAAAACACAAGTTTGGAAAGTTATTGTCAAGCAAAATTAAAGTATACTGCGTGGGAATTTTTATGGGCAAGTCTGATGACTTTTCCACATCTCTCAACTCCTCTCAACGTTTTTCTCAACTTTGCCATTTGCCCATGACTGAAACAGATGGTTCGCAAGAAAGTAATATGTAGTCGAAGAAAAATAGATTCTGTCCTATTGTAAAATAGGATGTAATACGATGAAAAGTAAAGTGGAAATTTTATTTAAATTGCGAATGTGTTAGGATCACAAAACGAAGCATTATAAATAACGTTTCTAACATATTAGGCTACTGTGTAAACAATGATATATCATGAGCTTCAAGATAATATTTCTTGAATTTCAATAGCATCAGATTAAGGTAGGTATGTATCACATGCCTAATTGTGATTCGACCCACGCCGCCTCGCCTCTGTCTCCAAGAATGCATTAAAAATATTGCTGCAAGCCTTTTTCGCACGGGAATTATTATTATGTCTTTAAGTAATTGTGGTAGGCAACACGCATTGTTAAGATTATGATGTCATGTTTGCTGGCAGACGATTTTGCTCTTTCTTTTTATTGGTAGCGACATCTGTTGTGGAGTAGCTGAAACTAAGAGAATAATTTATTCGGCAGATCATACATCAATCTATTCTGATTTGTCACTTAAAAGTTCACATATCTGTATGTTAAAAAACCAATAATTACGCGAAATGTGAGTTTCACGAATAAATTAAATAGTCGCTTTTTATATAACAAGTGTAATAAACAAAGCACAGCAAACGTGATACTTTACGCGACGTAGTGTGTAAAATAGTGGTAAGTTTATTAATGTTTTAATAGAATCGCATTAAGAAAGTTCATCCGTTTGGTCAGTTTTAATTCAACCGTATCCTGAACAAAGCAACCCTCGTTTCGATTAAGGCAAAGGTCCGCGGTTCTATAAAATTCCATACAAAACTTTGAAACGTGTGTTGGCTCCGAGGTATTGAGTGTGAATAAACGGCCTTTTGAAGTGGTCCTTTATTAGAAATTCGTTAAAATGGAAATACTTTCTTCTACTATCTATGGGCCAATTATTAATTATGTCTGTTGCCATTGTGTACTACATAAAAAATATAAATAATATACAGAATACAAGGTCATGTCACTTACAGAACGTCATAAAGATTTCGTGATAAAACAAAAAAATAACTTTCGTTTCAAAACGTCAAACGGGCATATATAAGGCGATAAAGAACAGTAGCGTTACAAGTACTTTAATACAAATGTAATTTTTGTAATTATATCAACAAAATTACTGAATTGCAATAGTTAAATCGACATAATACGAAAATATACAATAACAAAGAACTGAATATCGTTCTTTAAAATTTTCCTGAAATTAAATGAGCACAATTTATTGAATACAAAAATTGTATTCCACATCTTCGTGGCAGTAATATTAACTGTAATATTAAATACAATTATTCATCATTAATTCAGACTACTATCGTAAACTGTGGTAGGCGTTGAACATCTGACTTAATCTATACTGAAGATCTCACCATACCTTAACAACGTTCCTGAAGTAACATCCATATACTTTTAGCAAAACATTTCAGGTCGTCCGTTCAATCTTATACTCTATTTTCCCTGATGGCTACTGGTAATGGTAATGGTTCTGACGGTTGTACCTAACCCATAGAGGTAAGCAGAGACGACCGAATACTATTTGACACAACTCTGCATATCCAAACGGGATACCGCAACTCGCTTTTCATCTTTCCGGAAGATGAAACAAGACAGGTGGTGAGCTTCATCGTCGGGTTTATTACCGGAGATTGAGCATGAAATTAATTTTATATGAATTTACAAGGCTTGCCCTTAGATTGTTACGCCTCTAATACACTGCTCTACTATTGGCTTAATATTATTTATCTTTTTACTATGAACAAAGGTAATATTATTTAAAAAAATCATAAATTTAAGTAGTTTTACCGATGTTTTGCTAGCGTTGAGAGCTTTTAGAGACATTACTATATCGCAAAAAGTTTTAGTTTCAAGGTTACTATCTATAATCGGGATAAATTTCCTACCAGTAGCTAAAGTACCTATAATGTATCTGCATTAGTAAAGGTAGGTAGTACACAAAGAATACGGAATATACATATCTGTATTTATGTAGTTGAAACCTCGTTCAAAGCGTTAACAAATTTCAAGTTACAAATTTCTGGTTTGTTAAAGCATATGCTACATTAACTTTCGTAGGTGGGACTATCAAGATGATCGCTCAGAGGCGAGTCGTCAACAACGCCATGATGGCACGTATTAATGCAAGCATTTTCCCAGTAACGCGGGCACAGCATTACACTTATCTTACCTAAACATTTAAGTGGGGCGTTTATTACGTCACGTATAAAGAATGACGTGCTGATGTCGCCGAAGCACAGCTCGTGTATTGTCTTATTTATAATTGTGTCGTTTGCTGTGGTGATTATACTGTCACATAGTTTGCTTTTTAAGAGCTTTCTAGAAGAAGACAACTAACGTATTGATATCCTGATTGCACTAAAGAACACAAGTCCAGGAACTTTTAGTTATTACCAGTTTAACTTAACTTAATCTTGGACGAACGTTGTTCTGTTAACAATAAAATATACATGATACTTTCATTTGACATTATGATGTAGGTATTGAGTTATTACTCATACCTACATAAAAAAGTTAGTGCTTGATAGAAACAGAACGTTTAATTGATTGCCTGCAACGCTACTAATAATAACCAAATCGTCATCCACACAAAATATTTAAGATGTAAGGCTATATCATCTTTTTCTGCAAATCGCAACCATATCTGCACGTAGTGCACCCTGATAGCTAAGAAATGCAGCACTGGCGAGCGATTGATGATGGAAATGCATTCAAATTTGCCGAACCCAAATACCACAGACTAGTGCTGGGGAGCGACATCACTAGTGCTAGGGTACCGGCAGTACACTAACCGCTTGGCCAGCGTGGTCAGAAATGCATCCTGGCTGTTTTTGGTGGCAAAAAGAAAATAAAATTACCCCTTTCACCATAAAAAAAAGGTTCCTGATGAAAAACGTTATATTCTGATGATTACCTATAATACTTAATCTAGAGATTAGCTAGATTACTACTATATGTAAAGGAAACGTAAATATGTAACCTAAAAAAATTTTGTTGTACCCACATTCATTACTCCACTTTTGAATAGAAAATGGCCGACACATGTATCTTTAAAGGTACTCACGTACCGTGTTAGTAAATTTCGTGCATCAGCGCACCAATAAATAAGAGAATTAATGAGTCATGCCGCCGAAACACTGATTTTAATGCTTCGTGACGTGCTTTGACAACCCGTATATTTAATTGTGAGTAGACAGTTGGTAAATACGCCACATGGACTGACTATATAGACATTTAGTTGGCAAAGGAAATATGAACTAACAGCTGAATGTTTTCAAACAACTTTGTTGCCAATTATGCATTTTTAGACTTCATAAATTATTTTTAAATAGTCTTAAATTAAGTAAGTAACTTACTTTAGTCTTTTAGTCTTAAATTAAGTAAGTAACTTACTTAATTTAAGACTATTACGTACGTTACTCGTAAGTGTTAACTTAAGAAGAAGAGAATAATATCGACCCTTTCAAAATTGCTATTAAATTATCGTAACTCATAGACCTGCTTTCTTATGATTTAAACAAAAGCACATAAATTGGACTGAAAAACAATGGGCTTCTATTGTTTTCAGATTATTGGAGGATATTTTTGTATGGTGCAGTCAACCTGGGCAACAATATATTACATAACATTAAGTAGCATTAAGGAGAGTTATTATTACTTTCAGAAATGGCTCAAGAATTAATAGATGGACAGACACTTTTCTTCGACATATTCCAAAATGAAAGCTCATAACACATTAGAGTAACATTATGTTACTAACCTACTGCGCTGTACAGTATTTGGCTGAGGTTTAAATAACCATGAGATATATATAATTAATTAACATGTTGACTCCTAACTTCAAATTCGTTAAATTTATCTCTTATATGCTTCATTAAAAAAAATATGGAATATAGTTTATGTCTATGATACAAAAGCTGTACTTTTCGTATTGCCTAATATCGAATACGGGAGGTGAAGGAACAGAAACACTAACACCTATTTTATTACGTGGAAAGTAATCGGACGATTTTGTCGGTTACAATTTGCAGGGATGACAAAATCACTATTTATTTATTAAGTGGTACAAACAAGGTTGACGCATAACATAAAAAAGTACACTATTATTAATTTTTTTAATACTATTATTAACATCATCGTCTATTTCAAGCTCTTATATGGACACAGTCAATACGGATCTACTTCGAACTCAAATTCTTCAAACCAACGACGTGAAACATATTTAATGAGCAGAGAACAGTTGGTGAGTATGGGTAAAACTTTCATGCTTGGTATGCTGGCTTTCCTTGGCATTTTCAAGGACCCTATGTCCTGCAGTGGAATTACATTTATACTGGCTGATAAAATGAAATACGAACTTAGATTTCGTGCATTGATTTTTTTCATTCAGTAATACGTGGCTATTCTGTCATACTAATTGAAATTGATACATCTACGAAATAAATTCTCACGATTATCTTTAGAAAATAAAGTGTGAACGGCGGGGCAGTAACTTTTTGGAATCGTAGACAGTCCACTTGAATCCAATTTAATACAACGGCCACGTTCGGTTTTTCTCACGACGGTAGCTTAATAACGTTGCATCTATACGAATACTAAGTGATTGTTTCATTTTTTACTATGAAAAAGGGTGCGTCTGACTGAATTATAACAACCCCTTGAGGCTTTTGGAAGGCACGAAATCGGTATGAATATTTTAAAAGTAAAAATAGTGAGAGCAAGATAGTGCCTTCGATCGAAATTTGCACTGCAAATGATATCTAACTTATTTTAAAAGGTTAGCAAAAAGAAGTATCAAGTTTGTAGTATCATATTTTCGGTACTCCCCACCACACTAAGTGTTGCATTGATGTGCTACTTAACGCCTTTCTGTCTGAGTCTGTGATTTCGGAGGCGATTTACATAAATGTGTTTACTAGGATATGTTACAAAGAGCTGTTTGGGTAGGTACCGCTCTCTTACCTATTTCGATTGCCAATGAGCAGTGGAGCCACTTTTTTTTCTGGTTTGAAGAGTTTTTCACCCTTCATTACATCTTTACATCCAGTACGTTCCATCTTCGTCCGCAGGGGTGATAATTGCAAACTTCTTTGATTGAAGTTGTTTGCAGGTGTCTATAGGCTACAGTGGTTACTTACCATCAGGTAGTCTGTCAGCTCCTTAGTCGCCCTTTTGTCACCTCTGTGTGACGGCTTGTCAGCTCTGATAGGACCACCGTGGAGATTTAGTCTGTGGGAGTCCGCCATAACCCGCCTGTCTCCTATGGGGTTGGATATCCATAAGGATAAAAAACCTGTTAGCACGTTAGTCATACGAGTAATAAAAAAAATCCCTTACTAAAGTTCGCCTTATCCATTTTAAGATTTTTCAATCTTAATGCACAGGTTATGGATACAACTAACATGCAGTTTTACTTGATATACTTAAACTTAACTTTTCTAGCCTTGACGACTTCATAGCGACGTCTCATAAGCTAAGGGTCTTGGCTAAAAATTCCAGGAGTCTACCTACGAATTACAGACGAATATGACATCAATATCACGATTCAACTGGTATTTAAATTAAATCCATTAATACTTTTACCTATCTTTTGATTACAATTAACAACTATGTTCTCTCAAAACGAATAAACACACCACAAACAAATATCGAAACGGTTAGTTAATATTCGCGCCAGCAGGGCGCGCTTCCGTGCGCCACGGGCTCTAATATTATTCATGCGTCTAGCTATTTGTATTAGTTACAAATGAACGGTTACCGAAATCATTTAAATGCTAATTCAATAATTAAGCCGATCCGCCCGTGGCCGCGTGCCCGACGTCTATTGATTCGACAGCAGTTATCGTAGTAACTACCATTGCGTTACATTTACATGCTGGCTGGTATGTGCTTGTGGGTTCGATTGGAGTTTCAGTAACTAAAATTAAATTGTTGTTTTAATTAATGCGGCGATATCTCTTGCATGGAAATGATATACATATAAATACACTAATCAGAATAGATACTCGGAGTGTTATATATTTGAGTTATATTTTAATAAGCGCTCAAGCTGATCTGAAAATCATATGAATATATGAAATATGTCTTCTGATTCGGAGGTAGTTCCCCTGACAATTTGGGTACCGTAGATCAGAAAATTAACGTCAAATTGTATAATTTCATTTCAAACTTAGTTTTAGTGAACTATGAATAACAGACAATTAGATAATTTTAATTACTTTAGTAGGTATAAGACTTTCTTTAAAGCAAAAACATTTTATTTTTTTGGATTCAACAAACATGTTTAATAACAGATCATTTTAAGAATTTTTTTTTTTTAATATCTTTCACCATAACCAACCTCTTGATTTTAAATAAAATTACCATCAAGAGATAATTTTCGTATATCATACAGATAGAAACGACATAGGTAAAAAATCACCTTGTTTGTCACAAAATGTCAAAACGTCAAAAAATCATAATTCCACTTGTTAATCGAAAGTTGAGCGTGAGGTTGATACACTTTGCTGATTGACAAAGGAGGCGTTGAGTTAATTTTGCTATAATCATCACGTTACATCACTTTTTTCTGTAGATGTCGCAAAAGTCGACTGAGGTAAAATCCTTTAAAATCTGTCAGCGTCCGACAGATGGCACTATCTCACAAATGCCAGAAAATACCAGACCGATGACGGGATTCAAGAAGCGCCTAAGGTGAGACATCCGGTACTATGATCGCCAATTAGCTTGCCAAGCGTAGTGATTATGCCAACTCGTCTTTATGTGAAAGGTTAAGGGCATGTATAGGACTATTTACAGGCAGTTAAGGAAAGGTAAAGTAATAATGCAATTTTAAAAGTTTAAAAAATTATAACTTCATAAAGGCGAACTTTGAAACGAAATGTAAGATGAATATACCTTGTCCACCCAAACATATCCACAATGACACCGAGTGAGCTTCAGAAGTGAGTACTTGTTAACGCTTAAATAAATTAAACTCATCATTCGGACGGAGTCACGGGAGCGAATTAGTCGGCTCTTTGTGCAATCAAGCGGGCCCTTCGCGCCCTAATGAATATGAATACGGCTGAATTCGCCCGGAATACTGGTATCCTCCCGCGGCCGCCGACGCAACTCATTACATCGGCCAATGCTTACACCGAGTTGAAAGACTGCACTTTATTTATATTTTAAAATTATCTATTTGCAGAGTATCCATTCTTTTTATGAGAAAGGCGGCATACAAGAAATAGGTTCACCTGATGGTAAGAGATTATCGTCGCCCACATACATCTGCAGCACCAGAGGAGCTACAGGTGCGTGGCCGGCCTTTAAGGGTATTTGGGAGATGGGAGTTAGGATAAGGAGTGGAATGGGCCCCCCGGTTGCCCCACTCACCGAACGAAATGCAGAAGCACAAGATGCCTCTACCTCACGCCGGTATTCTGCGAGGTCATGGTATTAATCCGGTCAAGCCGCCCCATTCGAGCAGCAGCTAAAGCCGCCGCTTGGCTCTACCACGTTGAAAATCCATGGCATTGTTATGTTCTACAGCGATCGTAAAGTCGTTTCAATTGAACATCGGTGACAGTAGCATGTTTGGTGATTCGTGCTGGCATAGTTCCGATTATTATTTCGGTAGCAATTTATAAACCTGATAAATACCTCCACCCGTCACCCCCTCAACACACACTATACAATAGAACAGACAGTATAAAAACAAAAGTATTTTTTTAATTCCAAGCATTAATTTTTTCTTACAAGATTGTTTCAATTTTACCAAATTTATACTAGTTAGAAATAATCAGCAAGCGATTCACTTATTTAACATTATACTGTTAAAAATATGTAAATAAGAACCCTTCACGTATCGCAACAATATTATTTCTATTGTTTTAACACGTCAAGAAGAATTTTGTTACATGACAGTGTAAAACGCAGTTGTCTTATCGTTATGAATACGCAAATACAACATCTGTTTCATTCCACTCTCTGCTCATTTTAGTTTGGGTTCGTAGCGAATTTGTTGTTTTAACGAACTTCACTCATTTTACCATCATGTTAGCTATGTTAACGAATAACACTCCTAAGTAGATTATATCATAGTAATAAAAGCCAATAAACTTCTTATCTTGATAGTCTATGGGAAAAATCCAGAAATCCTCATAGCACCCGATTCCGACGAAGGTTAAAATTAAACAAGGTGAATTCCATAATATCCGTCTCGGTAAAATTAGTTTAATTTCAATCCCACAGATTAGTTATGAATAACAGCATCTTTTGTGCAAAGGTATCGAGCAAAGGTAATCTTTAGTGCAAGGGCAAGAGTATCGGCACAGTGCTCTTAATTCTCCTGCTTATCGTGGTATGAGCAAATTTTATTTTTAGCATTTTATATTTAGCCATGGTAGCCGAGTGGATAGAGCGCTCGCTTTAGTTTCATAGAGTGCAAGTGACCTGAGTTCCGTCCCCGTTGCTGGGACCTCTAAAATTGTTAATAGCAATTTTAAGTGCTTTATTTTACCACGTGCTCGGCGATGAAACCAAACATCTTGAGGAAACCTACATTTCGGAGAAGTAATTTATGTTTTTATTTCGAGGACATGTGAAGTCCGTATAGGCTTACAACTTAATAATTGGTACCTAAAGTTACGTCATAAATGATATTTAACAAAAATGTAATAAAATCTCTTGTTTTTTTATGTAAGAAAGAGTATCGAACTTGTAGACAGTCCACCTGATTTATAATCAAATCAGGTGGACTGTGACTGAGATTTTCTGGGGCTTATATTTGTGGATGTTATGTTTATAACTTCATCATTCTGCATTTAGGCAAGGCCTATGGTATCTCTAGGCCAGATGTAAGTGCGCCGTCACCATGATATTATACTGTAGCTAATATATACCAATGAGATAGGCGTGGTGAGCCTGTCACCGTCTTAGTGACCAAACCACGATAAAATTGTACACAAATTTTGAAAAACTAATTGGTACGAAACCTACACTAAAATCTTACGCAGGTTTCCTCATACTGTGGGGGAGATCCCCACTCGTATATCGTGGTTCAGACTCAGCAAGTAAACAGCAAATCTAGTTGCAATGAAAAATTGCTTTTAGTATCTCTTTATGATTGATTTTAATATACTATGAAAGAAACTGTCGTGTTATTTAGCGGACTGGTATATGTTCAGTTGAAAGTCTAGACAAAGCTACTATATACTTATAATATACTCACGGAATATTGATTTTCGACTGTATCCGTATCACTACAACGCATTTTACATACCGTGGTAGAGCCAAACGGCGGCTTTTGCTGCGGCTCGAACGGGCCGGCTCGACCGGGTTGGTACCACGACCTCGCAGAATACCGGCGTGAAGCATCTTGTGCTTCTGCGTTTTGTTCGGTGAGTGAGGTAATCGGAGTCCCACTCCCCCTCCCATCTCCCAAATACCCTTAAAGCAACGCCGGCAACGCACCTCTGCAGCACCTCTGGTTGCAGATGTACGTGGGCGACGGTATTCACTTACCATCAGGCTTACTTATTTGCCACATTACTTAAAAAAAAATTTCCATAATGTCGCCTTATTAGGTAGTTAGTATTTAGTACGTGCGTTAGTTTTATAGTACCTTATTTATCATGGTCATAAAATAATAGGTTTGTTGTTACCTTAACTTAAAATTGTAATAAAACCCATCAACAAAACCATTATCGCGCTACCAACATAACAAAACGCTAGTTGTATATTAAATGTAATAGAACAAAGGCACTAAAGAAAACTTAATGACTTAAAAAATAAGTAGAAAACAGTACAAGTCACACAATCGCCGCGACTGCATTATCTCCTTTCATTACCGAGAAAACACGAACTACTCACTTTCCGGCCAAATTGTACCGACAAAAGTCCGAAATGGCGGAACCGAGTCGAGTTCCCATGAAGACATAGATTATATCCACGATAGCGGAGGCATAATAATTAAACGTAGGTTGGTTTAAAACAAAAAATGTCGGCAGAACCGGTAGCGAGCGTGCCGCCAATATTAAAGAGGTTTCAACACGACGCTCCCGGGTCGACTTAACAAAGGTTTACGCGTTCCTTGTAAAATTAAACAGATGTTTATCTGTATGCAGTAATATTCGTGCTTGTCATCGCACGTGCACTAGTTATAACAAACTAACGAACGTTTCTGTAGCTTTTTGTTTGATGAGGACGAATAAGGGAGTGAGCTCACTGTGAAAATTATCGCAGTAAAGCCTTTTAAAATAACGTTCTAGCAATAAGGTTTTTTAAAGATGTGTAAGATGATTTGTATAAAAATATATCTAAGAAAAAGTGTTTAATGGTTTGATTCTACGCTTTTTATAGTAGAATATTTGCCAGTTATCGTAGGATCTAGACGAGAAATATAAAGCTTTAAATAAAAAATTACAAAGAAAGAAACTACTATGGTTATTGTCTATTAAGTAGAGCTGATTTAGTTTTTCGAACCGGTGGTAGAGATTAGAGCTTAAAAAAACATGCTTATTGTCATTTTTTTCAATTTCTTTTAATGTGTTTTAAATTTGATTATTATAATTTATGTTTTCAATTTTATAACTTAAAAATTTAGATAAATTATTAAATTATAAATTTATGAGGTATGTTTCATGATTTGTGTATATGCTACTTAATTGCCCTAGCGCGCAAAGTTTTAGGCAATAATGTTAATCTTAGAACATAGATCAACCGTGTCAACAGTTACGTGTTCGCCCTTCACAATAATACACTATACAAGACCTTTTTTGGTTCCGAATCAACAAGGTCAAATTAACTCTTAATGACACTTCAGTTTCCGTCTGTATGTCAGCACTGTAGTAACTAACTGTAACTACTATTGTTGTCATCTTGAAATTTGGCACAATAATAGAAGTGGTTTTGTTAGAATACTTCATTAATTGGTGAAATATTTTCATATATTGTTTTAATTAAAATGAGAGGAATTTGAGAACCCAATGTTCTGAATTTCCTCTCATTTCTCATCGCTTTCGTATTTCATTGAAAAATACTTAAACCTAAAAATAGGCAGTGAACATCCTTTCCAGCTATATTTTATTACCGGGTAGCAGCTGATGTGATATAAATAATCTTTGGCAGAGCCTGTCCTTAGCGGTGTTTAGGGATTATTCATCATTATCATCGACAATGGGCAGTAAATAGTTCATTGATAAACATTGACGCCATTTAGAGAATTTGTCGAAATAGTCACACTTGTTGGGCAAATTGGCACTACGGGACTGTTCGTATCCTAGAATCTATAAGTGATATACGGTCCGTGTAATTTTTTTTTTTGGTTTGTGTATATGCTACTTTTAGATTTGGTATAGAATTTTTTGAGATCGCCTGTACCTATTTACTTTTTTCGAAGTTTCGGGTGTTTAGAGCACTCGTGGTCATGAGGGGACCGAGGTGTTTGACGTACATATATCATACGAGTAGTTAACCCGAATACTGTAAGCTTTCTACTCTTTCTTTCGTCGACGACGACGTTTTGAGTATATAATAAAAAAGTAATCCGTAAATAATAATTTAATTTCAATGTATGTGTCTATATTCATGTAAATACAAGAGATCATTATGAGCTATTTATTTGTAATAATTTTATAATTATAGCGATAATGTCGCTATCTTCTTCCTTATTCATGCATCTTAGTTAACGTGCAGCTATGCTTCTTTGATTGTATCTATTACAAATTTCAGATTTAAATTCTTTCGACAAAGCCATTTTTAGAATAGGAACGCATAAAAGAAAGAAAGGAGTGAGTAAATGGCGAGGAGAGCTGCTCTATCTACTATCAACAGAATTATCGAGTGACGCGCCCTCACTCCAATATAATGTACGCGAACTATCGGCCGCGCCTCCGTTTTACATACAACGCGGCAGAGAATTTAGGATTAGCGCTGTGTGAACTTTGGAGGTGGCTTTTTGTTGCAACACAAAGTTCTGTTTTATAAGTAATTTAATAAACTACATAGGCTTAATATCTAAAGTTAATTTGAGTACTGCAATTTTGACAATTGATCGAATGAAATGAAATTATCAAAGATTGTCTATAAAAACGAAAAATCCTGCTACTTAAAATAGTACTAAGCGTGATAGAGCCAAGCGGCGGCTTTAGCTTTACCGGCGAACGAAACGCAGAAGCACAAGGTGCCTCTACTTCACGCCGGTATTCTGCGTGGTAGCAAACCGGTCGAGCCGGCCCATTCGACCAGCAGCGAAAGCCGCTGCTTGGCTCTACTACGTTTAAAAACCGGAGGTAATCGGAGGACCCTATTCCTCCTCTTCCCTCCCATCTCCCAAATATCCTTAAAGACCGGCAACGCACCTGTAGCATCTATGCTGTTGCAGATGTATGTGGGCGACGGTAATCACTTACCATCAGGTGAACCGCTTGCTCGTTTGCCGTCTCTTCGATAAAAAAAGTTATTATATACATATAATAACGAACGTAATAAATTGTGTTAATATTTGATTTAAATCTGTTTTAGTGTAAACTATGAGCCGTGGTAGCCTAGTGGTCAAAGCGCTCGCTTTAGTGCCATAGAGCGCAAGCATCCTGGGTCTGATCTGGTTCGATCCCCGGTGCCGGCACCACTAAAATTATTAATAGAAATTTTAAGTGCTTTATTTACCACGTGCTCGGCGGTGAAGGAAAACATCGCGAGAAAACCTGCATATCTGAGAAATAATGAAACAAATATCATTTCGAGGATATATGAAGCCCGCCAACCCGCAATGGAGGATCGTGGCGAGCCATTCCTGGCTCCTACACCCTCTCAGCTATTTGAGAAGGAGGCCTTTGCCCAGCAGTGGGCACTTACAGGCTGATACTTTACTTTTTTAAACTTATAATCACTCTGTCCATGTTTTTTCATTTTTTTAAGCATTGTTAGAGATATTTCTTCTTTAATGTAATTTGCTATTAAGAAATTAATCAATTTTCTAAATTAATAATCAATT
This sequence comes from Bhutanitis thaidina, assembly GCA_029286595.1. Taxonomy (NCBI): domain Eukaryota; kingdom Metazoa; phylum Arthropoda; class Insecta; order Lepidoptera; family Papilionidae; genus Bhutanitis; species Bhutanitis thaidina. Next base: position 7,132,506 of record JAGSMS010000010.1, read on the forward strand.
CTGCGTAAACCTATTGTTATATTAAAATCACTTAGTATACTTTTCAAGTTTAAATTGAAATTTATAATACTGCTTTACTATACTTTATTATTCTTCTATACATGCTCTCCATTTTAAAAAAAAAATTCTTAAAATATCAACTCAACCTCCTCTACAACACGTGTTGCTCCCGGTTGACTAACAGACGAGGCTGAAAAATTCATCCGATTCATCCTGGATCCAAATTCCACTGACCAGTAATGGAGAGCAGCATCCCTAGTGTGGGAGCGCCGGCACCGTGCTCACTAACCTCCCTGTCTAGCATAGTGAGTATGGGCAATTTTCCATGTTAGGCATCCCAGACTTACCGCCTGCCTGAAAAGGTCTGTTTTCAGCTGTGAACTCAGACAGACAGCCAAAGACTTTAACTGTAAAGACAGATACTCAAATCTACTAAGACTAGCCATGACGGTTATGTGCCGTATTATAGGAAGATCAATATAGTGGTTAGTATAGAGAGTGAACTCAGCTAACAATGGATTTTATACTCAATAATAATAAAACCGATATGTAAAATTTCAACATTTTAGGTCATCATGAACTAATCTTGTTGGTTTTTGTAGGGAAAGAAAATATTGGATTGCCGTGACATACGAGCCAACAGTCCACCTGGTGGTAAGTTGCTACTGAAGCCCGAGGACACTTCCAAACAACCTCAATCGACGTAGGCCACAGATATCACGACTAAGATGAAATTATACTGGCTCTTATTACATACCTTTCAAATCGTAAGACAACAATAGATGCACTGCTGATAAGCGATAGAAATTGTTAAGACCTACCCAGACGACTCCTAGGCAGAGGAGGAATCAAAAGAGGTGAAAAAAAAGCAAACTTTTTATTAAGGAAACAATTATAATAGATCTTAATTATCATTTATCTACATATTTAGCCTCAAAGATTAGGTGCACACAGTTTTTGAGATATGCGTCATTGAGTATTTAAAATATTTAAAACTGTTTTAAAAAAAAATCTAAGGTGTAATGATGTTAATTAAAACGCGATTGGTGCCTTAATTTCTTCAAATAAACTTTTTTAAAAATAAAAGAACAGTTTCCGTTTAGTCTTAAAATCCAAATACTTACATTTTTGAATAATACTGGAAAACTTTCGTGGCTCTTGAAGCGGGTGAAGAGTGAAACTTATTATTGGAATTGCAAATTCTTTTCCTATACATTTACGTACATATACTCGTATAGCAACGAGCTAGCGAGTGAGAGTCGGTCACCCGTCTCGTCCCGACCCGAATGTTTTTAAGATTATTGCAAACGTCTCGCGATCCGCTGACAATGGCCGATTGATGTTAAAAAACATTGTTTACTATTTATTTCGTGGTTGAAGTGAAACTGGGATAATTTAATAAATCAAATTTTGCGAGAATATTTACAGAAATGAATAAACTATAGCATTTCGGAAGTAAGTACATAGCCAAAAGTTATTTTATAGATTAAAATGGATATCTTTTTTGAACAAGTAACAAAAAAATATATGTGTACAATATTTATCAAAGTCTAAGCGTTTAATTAAAAAGAATTTTATTTAAAGTAGGGAATTTGGTCTCTGCTAGCTGTAAAAACTAAAGTCGGAGTAATGTAGTAAACCTCTAGTACTGACCACAATTTGTAATCCATCGAGTCCAGATCTGAACTGGACGACTTCAGGTCTTATGAAGTCCGTTGTGGATTGTCCCGTCCTACATTTCAGTTATTCGTGCTTTGTGAGTAAGAGTAGTCTTGCTAGAAAGACGGTACGGTTAGTATCGAATCAAATCACAGTCTTTGTTCTTCGACATGGGAACATAAACGCCACTTTCCAAATGTTATTAATATTTTTAATCAACCACCGTTTTGTGACGAGGAAATTAAGACGGAGAAGAAACAGGCGAAAGAAACTCTGTAGTTAACCTCTCATTGTAACTTTAAAAACAATCAATAATAAAATATTATAATTTAATTTTTATAAACAGTTTGCGTGCGATGAACTCATTCCCAGGCGTTATTATTACCCAGGCATTCCTATACCTTATAGTAACCCTTCATATAAAGTATATATTTAATTTTTTTTTTTTAATTTATTGATAGAAAGATTTTCGCACTTATTGGGAGTTACTGACTCTATTCTAGTAATTGATATAACAAACTTGTGCCTGTTCCTAGTATTTACATTATGCTCATCACTATTCTTATTACATGTATTTATATTTTTAAGTACTGTACTTGCATTTCATGTATATATTGAGCGATCAAGGTTAAATATGTATCTTGTTTTGCAAGGCGAATATTGCTTCTCTTTCATTTGCTTGTCTCCACATCAAAAATTCCATTTAACATTAAGCTATGAAACTTTTTTTTCAAGAGTAGAAAAAAAGAAAAAATGTGGTAACAAGGCCTAAACTTTCCTCTATTATACGTACACTGGTACCATGTTTGACATTATAAAAAACAAGTAAAGTAGCAGCCTGTAAGTGCCCACTGCTGAGCAAAGGCCTCCTTCCCAAATATCTGAGAGGGTTTTTTGAGCCGGGAAGGACCCGTCACGCTACTCCAGTGCGGGTTGTTTGACATGACATGACGTTGATAATTTATAAGTTTAGTTTTATTGCCCTTTAAAACCAAATTATTAGCGATAAATCCATGAACTACTTTTGACAAAGCTTTATTCACCTCGTCGAGTGTAACAAGTTGTCGCTTGATTTTAAAAGTTAATGAAGTATCATAAGTAAATATTACTATATCATGTTTCTCCCCTACTAAGTAAAGTAAGGCATTAATGTAAGTAAGAAAAAGAAATAGGCTGAGAGTCGAGGCCTCCGGAACACCCATTGTTACCGTCGACCCGAAAGAACTCGCACCATTGATTACAACTTTTTGAATTCTGTTACTCAATTACGTGCTAATAAGTTGAATCGCTGTACTTCTTATATCATAATGATGTAGATTTCTGATAAGTGTTTCACGGTGCACACAATCGAAGGCCTCAAACATATCACAAAAGACACTCAAGGTATCCTGTGATTTCTCCCAGGCCTCAAATATGTGCTAAAATAGCTCCCGACCATCATAAGTAGTAGTTTAGAGCGACCCCATGTACAACCAAACTGATTATGGTCTAGCAGATTATTTAAATTAAAATATCTTAACAATTGATATAGCAGATTTTTTTACAAAATTTTAGTATGTTTTGGTAGTACAGAAATAGGTCTATAATTATATAGTGGGGTTCATAGTACTACTCATCATCAATCAGAAAATAAACCTGATTCTAAACTATTATTAAAGGTGATGGCCAAATTAAATTTAGATATGTACTCGTCTGGTTGGGAGATATATTAATAAATATGTATAAGTACATAAAATACAATAAAATATTATTATTATATTTTAGTTATAATATATTATAACTAAAATACTTAAAGTAAAATAAAATAAATAAATAAATTATAACCCAACCAGACGGAAGGCCTCAGCAGGGAAGACCAGACGTCCGAGGGTTAGGGGGAAAGGGAAAGAAACCGGCGGACGATGTGAGCGGTATCAAGAAGCACCGCCTTCTGCATTTGAGCACGAAGCGGTCCGTCACTGAGTCCCAGCCGCCTCAGATGATCCGAGAGGCTGACTGGGATTAACCCATTTGCGACGACTATACGAATAATTTCGGTCGGCATACCACCCCCAATTAAATTTATTATTGATTCAGTTATTTCAACGGATATACCCCATTGATCCGCTGTTTTCTTAACTTCGATAGTGTTGTACATATTTATAATATCTTTTTAGTCAATTGGGCAAAATTTTATTTATTTTTGTACAAGCACTTACATTTTCCTTTAGTAACTTCTCAGCCACAGTAGAATAAGAAAAAAGTGTCATTGTAGCCAAAATTGAAAACTCACACTCCTGATCACAGGTTGTAATTTTATTTTTAATATTCGGTCAGTATTCAGAGCTGCGCGACAACCTTCCCCGTTTCTCTATTAACAAATCCAAGTCATTTTGTTTTTTTAGTCGGGTTGTTAATTCTATTACTTAAATGTTATGGACTTGGCTGTACAACATACTTTGTAACACATTTTAACAGAGACATTTAAAGACATTTTATGTTTAAAGGTATTAGTTTTCTCTTTCCTCAAGGGTTTTCTGGAAGAGAAATCTGCTTTAAAAAACTTTACCCTTCTATAGGAATTTCCTCTGCGTTGTGGCAGTTTACATTGATAAACCCATTTGCAGAGACGACTATACGAATAATTTCGGTCGGCATACCACCCCAAATTAAATTTATTATTGATTCAGTTATTTCAACGGATATACCCCATAGATTGATGAACAACTATTTGTAGTCCATATAATATTTGTCTTGTGCAGAAATCGAACTCCCAACCCTCAGCTTTGAGAGCAGGGTCACTACCAACTAGGCTATCGGGTAGTCTATCTAACTCTATGGTTGTATGAGCTTTCGCTGTAACGGTGATATAACCTTTGCCTGCTTCGGTGAATTCCTTTTGTTGTCCATTTATTAAAAGTCTTGCCACTGTTCTAGTACAATGTTTGCGCAGTAAAAACGATTTAAATTTTATTTTTTTTGATATTAATTTTTTGTTTTAATAATGTAAAAATTTGTTTGGTCATAGTATGGAAGCACAGATTTTTTTTTTTTTAACCTTCTATATGCGATAAGTATTTATTGGAACAAATACAGATTTCCGATTGCCTTGTTTTTTACTATAATAAGGAAAAGAGACAAACATTGTCAGAACTTAATTTATTATCAGTGATTATTCTGTGCAATGACTTGACATCTGTGAATATATTATCTATGCATTTTAAATTATTATATTATTTAAGGCCAGACTAGTTAATAATTAATAAATATAAAATTATCTCTTCGGATTTATAATAATAATATCACAAGAAATAAGTATTACCTACCACAGTTATAGGCAAATAAGTAAAGTCAGAAATGCTCTGGTCAAAATGTTTACAGGAATAAAATAAAACGCAATTTTGCATTTCTCAATCTTGGAACAGAATAATACTCGTATGTGTTAGTATTCAAACAGAATAGGTAATAATAAGAAATAAATCGCTGTCCAGTTTTGTAGTAATGAAAAATGTATAAGAGGTAGAGGAAAAAAATATGTTGTAGATTTAAAAACATGTTAAAATTAATTATTATAATACAAATTTTACCGCGTTTTAATCTCGTTTTATTTAATTTTTCTTTACTTTCTTACTGTTTCACAGTACGAAACGTTCTTTACGTGCAACAGTGGTTTACAGCAGCAGTTCATCGTGCAGTACTCGTGGCATTGGATAAAATTTTATTTATTGCAGGATTCCATCTCAAGCCAGTGGTCTCTCTTACATAGGGTTCGAATCAAACTAATAATGAAACTAAAAGTTAAAATAGTATAAATACCACACATACCGGATATACTCGGCGCTTTATCCAGGCGCCTTTATTTTGATAAAAAAAAATTATCACATTGGAGGAGTGACAAACGAGCTAATAATTCACCCGTTGAAGGAGCTTCGGCCACCCATGGGCCCCAGCAGAAAACTCCAATCAAAGAAGGTTACAAAAGCATAATCGGCCCTATGAATTGATAATGTCTGAAGGATCGCAATAAAGTTTTTAGATTTCATTTAAATGTAAAATAAAAATAAATAAAAGCGCTGTAAACGGAAAGAGAGAAAACTTTCATGGAAACATGGGCGTTGCCGCGAGCCATCGATTCCTGGAATAGATATAAAATTGAGTTAGCTAGAAAAACATTTCAATTTACAGTGCTTACCCAGACTGTTTTGATTTCATGATGTGCAAGTTTAAATGCAAATATTATCAGATTAACTTAATATGTATTCTTTTGAATTATTTCGGATAGAAATATTAATATCTATATCTTAATTTCTTTAAATTGAAACGCAAGCTTTTAAGCTTAAAGCTCAAACGTGGTTACGTATTGGTATGCAAAATATGTATACGCTTTTCTTTTGATGTCAACAAGAAAAGTCTTGATAGAATCAGATGCAGCGCAGCGCATGACTGATATTGCATCACGAAATTACATCTTACATTTTTTCTGTTTTGAAAGGAATGAAATTAAATGAAAATATACTCTATTGTACACTATTACACACAAATACAAAGAATATAATTGTAAACAAAAACAGTAACTAAGCTTCAGGGGGCTGTATACTATATTCCACTGCCATGATATGTTACAACTTCGTGTTAAATGTTATTATGTAACTAAACATATGTTAAATTTACAGTAATATACTTGTTTTCTTGTGAAAGTTTTCCCGGGTTATTTGGTAGTTGAGCTTTTCATTATTTTTACTAAAATATAATTAATAAATAAAAAACAAAAATAACAGTACAGCGGCCAAATTAAAGTAACTGAAGTTCAAAAGCGTCATTGTTCCCAAAACTCTTTCGATTTGTAATTAATACGAGTCGCAACCCGGAAATATCTTTGCACTCGAGCAAACTCCGAGACGGATACTACAAAGGCAATCGAAATGGCGGCGGGGAAATTAAACTGTGCAAATTCTAACTGGTGGGCGCGAATTCCCCAAATTTCTCGCACAAGTTGGAGAATTACGAGCAACCCTTGCCTTTTAACCCTTCTTGTCATTTGTGAAGAACAAATTAATCATCATCATTTACATGCAGCGCTAGTAGCCAGATTTGTTTCTACGATTATGTCCCCTCGCTTGTTAGCGCGAGGGGCGGTGCGGAACAGATTTCGAGGACCTGCTCTAATATTTTTGAATGTTAATTAAACAAGCAAATCTTGTAACACCGTGCTTTTATTTAATATTATAAAGATACTAATAATAATAATGATGTAACATACTTTTGACAGTAGCGGTTCAGGATAAATGATTTTTTTTGTAACTAATGTAACTTTTAATTATAACCGTAGATTATATTTATTAGTGAATTAAACTTACACGGATATCGCGAATGATTTACTTTTGTTCTCATTTAGCGATTTATTTTTGGTTCACAAAATCCTAAAATCCTCTCCTAATAATTATTTTTTAGAGTAACATTGAAGAGAATTCGAGAGAATTTGGTTTAGTCGTCTCCATGTTATCCCAAATTTCATGTCAAACACGATAATAGTCAGAAGTCGTTCTGTGAATGAGTAACGACAATTATTGCGTTCATTTGGATTTAGCACAGCGAGCCCTTAGGACCGACGGTCAGCGAAGGGTTGACAGAGGGCGCGTGACGAATTGTCCTTCTCTACGTAAAATGGGGTAGTAATAATAATCTCTTTGTGTTGTGTGTAGAAAAGATTGATTTATAATTTATATTTCACCTATATGGGATTGTTTATTTAAATGAATACGATAATCTTATATTTGATTAAAATTCAAGTGTTAGTCTGTGATTTCGTAACATTTTTTTTTCTATTTTCGGGTTAATATTGGAAACAGGTGCACCGATTTCGATCCGACTTTCACTGGAACGTAAAGGAATTTGTTGGAAGTGATTTAGACTACATTTTATCTCAACAGTTAAACTGGTCTAAATCAACAAAATGTTTATTGTTTAACGTCCACAACACTAATCTATTTGGTTCTAAGGATATGTTAATAAAATCTCAATCAATCAATTATGCTATTTCATTTATGTGTAACTTACAACGGATAGAAATAAGAAGTAAAGACGTTAATAACAACAAAATATGAAGTAAAAATAATATTGAAAATTGAAAAACCTTTGATTTTGTTTTTGATTTTTAAATTCTACGTTGATAAAATCACGCATTAAAGCCTAAATCTTATAGAGGTGCACCTAGCAATAACAATCGTATCGATACCGTAATAATCGTATCGTATGAACTAGAAGCTATATACGTCAAACTCAAAGTATAACTATGAAAGGAGATTTCTTGAGAAACGCGACAATTTTCTATCGGTTCATTAGTTCGTTCCCCTCGTTACTTCGAAGAGATTGGAAAGGAAACGATCGCGAAGATGTTTGCAATGCTTCTAATATCCCAGGATTAACGACACCCTTTTAAACTAAAACCGAAATGAGTTTTGACGACAAAGTCCCGTCCGAAGCTTTGAACACTTTCGATCCAAACAGCATCGAGGCTTGTTAATATAAAATTTATTACCCGAAGCTAAAATTATTCGTTCCTATTGTTCCGTTCAAGAAATGTGACCTGAACAATGCCTCCATAATTTATATTTCGATGCATCCCTCTTCTATAGCAGATAAAGTCGTGATAACAAATGGTAACTAAAATAATAAAATAAACTGCGGCTCTGTAGCGACATATTTCACTAATAAAGATAAAACAACCAACGTGGTATCATACGGACTCACTTCGCATGTCCATACGTTACCGAGATAAAACAAAAGATTTGGACCCGTTGAATTTATGCGTTATCGAACTTAGACTGATGTTAAGAACGGAACAATGGGTGATCGTGGCGCCCCATGCGGCGAGCTGCGACAACAGTGACAGTCTTTAGCGACACCTATTATGGAGTAGAGGAACATATTTGTGATCTTTTAGTAGCATATTAAATAAACAATATGAAAACAATATCGCACTATAAATTTAGCAGAGTTCTAGATAAACAAATTACACAGTTTGTGAAAGTACCTACCTATTCACTTAGAAAGATAAAATTTTTGTTACTCTATAATCTAATACAAACCCCTGTGTTAAACAAGAAACATCGCTCTATTGGTAATGCAGCAAATTTTGCCAAAAATATTCATAAGCTGTCATCAGGCGACTGGACCTACGCCAGATGCGGCAAACCGACGACAAAATATTTCGCCGCAAAATACTTACTCGAGGAAATCACCCCACCGCTCTTTAAAATCACTTTTGAGAAATCGAGCGGCAAATATTTAAAAGTTTAAGAAAAATTATGTGTCAAAACTTTTTGGCTTTTCTTATATTTTGTTTAACTTCAAACAGAGTGTTTCTATAACTTTGTGTTATATTTATTTTTAACAATGAAGAGTTTTGAGCGTACGTCGATTTTAAGAAATACTTAAGGAAGATTAATTCACAGCTGTTTCGTGATTAAAAGTTTAAGAATTTTATTAATAATGTATATAATGGCGAAATACTGGAACTATTAAAAAATGTTAATATTAGAAATATATAGTATAAGACAATTTTCATTCCCAATATTATTATATCAATTTAATGTATTTAGGAAGGAAATGAATGGACTTAAGATTTTATGATACATCTTGACAGTATCGATATTGAGTAAGAAACACTTTGACACTCATGTAACTTTAAGTGATCACTAAAACACCTACTTGAATTTCGATGAAGAATTGATTTCTCCAGCCAGACAGAACGAGGTTCTTGATTGCGGAAAAAATTTTGTTTCTTTGTCGGGAGCATTTACCATAATCGCCACACTTGGCGAAAGGGTGGGCGAATGCGGTTCTAGAATCCTCGCGTTACTTAGGCGTTATTGCCTGTCATCCTCCTGTGTATTTTCGGTTTGGCATTTTTTTGAGATGCCTATTTTGCCATTTGTGAGATGACACATGAGACATCGTGAGATTGTCAAGACGTTTCCCTTAGTCGTCTTGGATTTTGGAATGTTTCAGATCTTTATAAGAAGGCTTCAGAAGAGTTATATCGAACTTTTACACACTATTTTCCTAAAGGCACGATTACCGCCACTCGCCGATTGCGCCGTTATTTATGTCTCGCATTAAAAACAAAATGATATGCTTTCGCCGCTGAAAATCTAAAAAGAATAAGCAATAAAACGATAAAACCCAAATCTGATACATACTAGGGCCGCAGTACCCCGCAGCGAGTGGAAACAGGACAGAGCTATACATTGGCGGAATGAATGCGAAGCTACTGTTTCATCTCTCACCTCTATCGGTTTGCGATCTTCGAACCGTCCTAACTCGTTCTGTAATATAAGAAAAATCAACTTTAGTGCGACGGTTTGGGCGTCTAATATCGATCGCAGATTATAACAAATGGATTCGAGATTAATATACTACGAAAGCAACCCCCGCCTCACACCACCCCATTTGGCGTTCAGCATTCAAATAGGAATCGAACGGATGACCAAAACATAATATCGTTGGAAGATTCAACCGCCATAAATCAAATGAGAAATAATCTGTTTCGGAACGAGATAGTCGCCGATGCCGCGCCACCATAAAAACGCAAAACGTTTTGTCTGATTGAAATCGTTGCGTTACGGGCGGCTTTTTCTTCGTGCTATTTCTCTTTTTTATTTTTTCCTTGATGTATAATCAATGCGTTAACGGATGGCCGCCAACCGAGGGCTCTGAGTAGATTTGCTACACAAAAGATCCTGATATTGAGTTTCGAAGTAGTTTCTTTATACTTCCTTTCATATTAATAGTGCTTTCAGTAACTCTATAATGACAAAGCATTACGGTTGACATAATGTATATTACGACCCGCCATTAATAAACAGCAAAAATAACACCACTTACGCCGGTAATCCCTGACAGGGTAAGCAGTGGTGTTAAACTCCTGGTCCAACTGTCACTCCTTTGCGGCTCGTCTGATATTGCCCTTCATATAGCAAAATGGTTAGCATATTTACACATTTGCGTAGTAAAAATTTTGATTTTTTTAATAATACATATAATTTAACTGAGCCATACTTAATACTTTTATAGATTTTACACTAAAAACAAATTTAGTTTAATCCAAACACGCCGATTAACCCGTCAAAATATAGCCCGTAAAAAAGGACTATAAAATACGAGGCAAATTGTACCACATGTGGTCAACCTGTCTCATAACCATGGCACATGCCATGCCTACCTTCGACAATTACCAAGTAAAAAAAACGCTAAAGAATTTCGAATACAGAGCAGAGCATAAAGAACCTTAATAGCTAAAACGTAGAGTCAATAGTTGCTTATACTATGAATTCCACGACGTTGACCATCTGTTCCGGATGATAGTTATCAAAAAATTAACAATTTGTTTAATGTAAATGAAGCGAGGTCAAGCCGTCAGTAAATTATTGGAACGTTTAGCGATGCTTTTCGACTTTTATGCTCACCGAATGTCACCTTTCCTGTACCGAGTATTTGCTTATCAGTTTAAATCGGGGATCGAAAATTTTAATGCGTTTTTTATTGTCCGCCCCATGCATCTTTCAACAGCTGCTTTGGATGTCGTGTCTTGACTTCAAGTTAACCATTTAGCATTTCTAGTCATGTTCGAAATCGATGACTAAATGAAATAGACTGAAACGCATTGTTTTCTTTAATCTGTTAGCTTTATGTTATTTATTGCAAAAATATATTCTCAGATAAAGAATAATTTGTTGAAAAAATTAACATTCAGTATATTAAAAAAATATTGTGAAATAATTTACTTTTTAGTATGTGTTTGATTACGTTTTTTTTTTAAAAAAAGTTAAACAAAGTCAAGGCATAGATCTTCTCTCATTTTTAAGGGGTATGAAGCTTTACTTGCAATCGAACCTAGGTCACTGGCGTACTATGAAATTTAACCCGGTCTCTGAAATACCACGACCCTAACGCAAACTGTTTCAAGTTTTTATTATTCTCGACTTAAAATGTTATTGCATTTAATGCCTTAAAGGAAAATGTTCGTGATAGCTCTTCATTTTGGCGTCAATAACAAAATGATATATAACGGCAAATAAAAAGTCGAATTAACCTCCCGCGAGTCCCAAATAGACAATCGCATGATGACAAGTAATTATCAAAACGTTTGCTTTCAAAGTTTTTTACTATCGTGACTCTTTGAACAATAAATCTTAGTCTAATGAGGTATTTATTCGAGCCCAGTCATCCTGTCAACGATTAATCCTTTTTTTTATACTAACTGCCGACCGCGACTTGCGCGTTTCGATAACATTACTATTTATATGCGCATGTAACTTGAGGAGTTTTAAAAATCGCTACTTCAGACACATATCTAGATCACGCGCTCTGGTTTAAACTAAAGTGAAAATGAGCTCACCATAGTGGTGATTATAAGCAATGGTGTTTATGTATTTGGACGCGGCGGCTTTTGGTGCTCGAATGGGGCGGCTCGACCGGGATAGCACCACGGCCTCGCAGAATACCGGCGTGAAATAAAGCCGTCTTGTGCTCCTGTACTTCGTTTTGTGCGCAATCAAATGAACATTTGCGCATTTGTTTTGTAGTAACTACAAGTATAGCAAACCGGTTAGATATACAGAGGTTTGTTCACACTAAATGATTTTTTGGATTTTTTTTTTCATTGCTTTTATTTCATAAAATTTTTATACGATGTTATTTTTTTTGCTCTATGACAAATAGTGACAAAATCGATATAATTTTTATTATGTTTTCAAACAATACTTTATGAGTCACAAATCATTTATCTACTTACAGTGAAATAATCTCTTTAATGATTTAAAACAACAGCTCTAAATCATGTAGCGTGATTGTAAGCGTTCCTAAAAACAGAATTACAATGTAACTAATTAACATAAGGGTGCATTTAATTAAAGTCTACGCGATTGTGTTTAATTGCCGTGTAATTGACGTTTAGTAGACTATATCTCTCATAGATAATATCGGTTTGCAGCCGTCACAGACGCTTAGTCTAGCATTAAAAACTATTTGAAACATGTTGACATAAACAATTTATTACGTTCTAATTGAATTAATTTGCATCTATTGTTCAATGTATTTCTTTTATCAAGTAACTGTTATTGTGTTGTTTAATGAGTTAAAATAATGAATAATGGTGAAAGTAATTTATACGCATACAGTAGTCGTCATAAAAATGGATACTTAGTGCTCCCTGTATGATTTAAATACTACAGTTAGTAGCATTTTTTATTCAAGTAGCTGTTATTGAGTATGTTGTTTAGTTACTTATAATAATAATAAAAGTATTGATACTTTTCAATAATTCTACATAGAAATGGATTTTCGCTTGTTAATTGTATCATTAAATTTATATATTATTAGATTATACTAAAGACCCGCCCTCGACTCGCATAGGTTATATAATAGGTAATATGATATATCGGACATTCACATAATAATTCATGTCCCTAACTAGGATCCCCTGTCTTTGAACTAATTTTTTTTATGAGAAAGGAGGCAAACGCGTCAGCGGCTGACCTGATGGTAAGTGATTACCGACGCCCACATCTGCAACATTAGAGGAGTTTCAGGTGCGTTGCCGGCCTTTAAGGATATTGGATATTGACGAGGAAACAGAAGAGGGAGGGAGGGGTGAAGGGGGCCTTCGGCTACCTAACACACCGAACGAAACGCAGAAACACAAGAAGCCTTTACTTCACGCCGGTATTCTGCTAGGCCGTCGTACTACTCCGGTCGAGCCGACCCATTCGAGCAGCAGCTAAAACCGCCCCTTGGCTCTATCGTATGAGCATTAAATCGGATACCTTTTGGTTAAAGACAACTTTTGGTTGTTAACAATTAAATACAGTCACAGACGATCACAGCTTTGGAACTCTTACATTTGAGCGCAATCGATCGAGATCGACACAAACTTACATTATAAATTTATAGGTTCTGCTAAGATTGGAGTGACCAACGAGCTAACGATCCACTTGATGGAAAGTCTACTGCAGTCCATGGACAATGAAAGTCAATGCAATTGACTTTGACTGAGATTCGAACCGATAAACTACGAATTGTTAGGCAGGTACGCTTACCACAGGGAATCACGGTTGTCATAACAATAAATTACATACACTAATACAAACCAAGCAACATGATTTCTCCATTTAATGATAATTGTTACAATTACTTGACTCCATTCCAAGTTCATTTGCATATTAGACATGTTACTTCAGTGAACCGATACACTTCCAGGCATAATAAACTACTCGATCTGAATATGCGGCATTAAAGTCGACAAATTGGTAACCAGTACGTATACGGCATTAGAACAGTTAATAGAATCGAATTCCTAAACGTCTTTTCGTCGAAGAATATCCTAAATCAAGCATCGCTACCCCATCTGCATTCCGTAGTCATTGGGGCAAACTTCCTTCAATTAACATAAACGCCTCTTAACATAAAACAAATTGATGCGACGATAAACTCGATCGTCACGTAATGTTATCCATTCATTACTGTAATTAACACTTTAAGCCATAAATTGGACGGTCAGTCTGCCGTGACGGGCGCGTCTTGTAATACCGAACGGTTATCTCTCCAATCGCTTAGGAAATATTGATGGACTTTTTTGGCGATTAAGTGCTGACAGTAAAATATAAAATTAAATTTAACCTGCCTGCTTAAATATGTCTGCAAACACCTGGCGTTCATCAGATCTTTACCGGTGACTGTACAACTTTTAAAAAGGTTAGGAAAAACTTTGTCTCTTTCTTTGACTGAAAGTCGAACTGTCATTCATAATCGGTGTTTACATACACCTTTGTTTTTTTTTGTCGCGAATGCAGTATAGATACATAAATTGCTCACCCACATATACCCAAACCTCTTATTTTGGGACTTAATTGCATTTATATTTAATTAGATAGCACATATAATTAGAACATAAATTCACAGTTAAATAAGATGTAACGGTGACAATAAAAACTAAAGAAAACAACTTCTGAACTTTACTTCAAAATAAAACGGAAGTAATAAACTGATGTCGCCATGCCAAATGTCGTTTCACAAAATGGAGAAAACGTTTGTTAGACATTTGTTTAATGCATTATTATACAAATTTTATCGACGCATGTTACCCATGATATATGTTCCCATTTACTGAATAAAAAATAGTAACAACCAAAGATACACGAATACAGATCCGTAAAAACATACAGTTCTGCTGTATTAGGTAATTCAACCTTATAAAGATCACTTACTGGTTATTTGATATTGTACGTAGATATTTAAATTTCATTCCTGATCAATTATACAAATGACGACTTAATTCATTACAGGGTATTTACACATCAAAATGGCACTTGCACACATTGTTGTTGATACGATATAGAGAATTAAAACAGTTAAGCATCTGTTCAGGTAAATTAATATATTTTTTGAGAACAAATTTTTACATGCCCTCTAATTAAGTATATAAATAAAATTAGCACATTTTCATTGTTCGAGAGAATCATATAAATTTTTAATGTTCAAATTTAAAGGAAGAAATGTAGAATATTTTGCTACTATATATATCTAATTCGTTAACACTCTACAATACACAAATGTTGATACTCGCGATTTTTCTCTCTTGATGTAAATTCATTATCCCATATAATGCCGCTTAACCGGTCACTATCTTCAATTAAATAAAAAAGAAAATAATGGAACAAGCACAAGTGTGTCTTTTTAACAAAACTTTTATAGTGTATGACTTTGCAATATGTCTTTTCTTTCTTGAAAATTTAAAACTCAATTTACACAAGTTACAGAGTTGATCATTACATTTCTCATCAAGATACAAGTTAAATTACAAAATTACCGTTATAAATCCAAAAACAAAATCCTCTTACGGCCAACTCGGGTAATTTATGGTGGAGCGGCGAATAATCACGGAGGTGTCGTATAAATCGTGGACCATTTGTAAAATAGGAATTACGACTCGCCATCCGGGGCATTGTCACCCTCCCCGGAGGTGGCTTAGCTCTCACCCGGGTGAATATCGGTGTAGACTTCGATGTAGTTTTGTTTTTCTACGTTTCGAAATTTCCATTTCATTTTCGATTGATTGGCAATGAATAATCAATGTTATTTATTTGCGGTTATGTATTAAATTAGTTTGTACATCACACATAGTTGGGCATAACAAGTAAAATATCGTCGAAGACTAGTGCTTTAAGTGTATGCACAAACACCGAGGCATTCACACGTTTTAATCTTCCGGTATCCGATATAGCGACGAGTGTGCGAATACGAATGTGCCAGGTGCATTCTAAAGAAATCTGATTGTTTTACAATGTCCGGTTGGGGTCCGAACCGGGGATTCTTGGCTTAACAGTCAGATTCGACTTTACTCGATGTAAACAATATTGCGATAGAATTAGAAGAATAGTCAGAGGCAATATCAAAGATACGGGACAATCACAATAACTCTCAGGCGTGGAGGTCTCGTAACACGTTTTTCAAAACTTATGTACCTTTAGTATCGTTGGCATGGACACGGCAACTGGCTCACCTCCCGCCAGGTTGTCCCAAATAAGCTCTGGTGAAATAAAAATGTGTAAAAACGACAAAAATAAATGTCTAGACGTCTGCCCACCCCAATTTTTTTTATGAGTAAGGCGGCAAACGAGCAAGCGGTTCACCTGATAGTAAGTGATTACCGTCGCCTACATACATCTGCAACACCAGAGGTGCTGCAGGTGCGTTGCCGACCTCTAAGGGTATTTGGGAGATGGAAGGGAGAATGAGGAGGGGGATGGGGAGGGGGAGTGGGCCTCCGGACACCTCACTTACCGAACGAAACGCAAGAAGCATAAGATGCCTTTACTTCACGCCGGTAGTCGTTTGCCGCCTTTCCCTTCTCCTTAAAAAAAAATCCTAATAAACCTCACATACCCACTAACCAAAACCCCGTATCTGCAAAAAATACACTAAGTTACATTGCTCTTCTGGAATTTTTAATAGTCTCACCCCTTCAACGCTGGGACGCGTCTAATGTATTTGGAATCTGTCCCGCGCTTTATCTATCGAAAATTACTGTTTCGAACTGTTAGCCCTCCGAACTACTTTTGACTAGAAATAATAAATTCAATGTAAGACCGGATAGAGTCTGCAAGACCGCATTGTGGGGAAGGTGAAGCGACACAGATATCTCTGTGGTAAGCAGATAACTATATAATCTGTTTTTATTATTAAACAATCTTTATCCACAAAGCATTCTTTAAGTTCACATGTTATGATGAAGCTGCAAATATGTAATGAGAAATAATGAAAAGCGTAAATATGAAAAATTAGGCAACAGTTTTAAACACATCAGGTTTGATTTGAACGTTAGTTGAAAAAAAACTTAAAATTCTTAAGTCCGTACCAAGCAAAGCCAAGAGCACCTATGTAGGTTAATAAGGATATTTTGATTTATTTTACAACTAATTTTACACAAAATATCAAGTGTAATGAGATTTAATGGTGCCAGTGATTACTTTCGGAACCGAGACTTGATATTTTACTGCATGTGGTCGGTATGAAAAGGCTCAAAAGATGCTCAGCTGGCTATGGAAAGTAATGCTCATCTCAGTTTCTATGCGTGATAAAATCTGCAACGAAGATCTCTGCGTGATAGAAGCAGTACTAGGGTAACCGACGTAACTATAAGAATCAGCCAGCTGAACTGCCAATGGGTGACTTATGACCCTGCTCAGTGACAATCATTGAGCGAGGCCTTTGTTCAGGTTACTTGTGATGTTAGTGATGATAATATTTTAGCGACATTATTGTGGTAATTGGTTATGCAAACAATAGAGATTTATACTAATGTCGGTTCTTTATTGTCTTAAAAAAAAGGAATTATTCTGTACATCTTGCTTACTTGTAAAGTCTCCATAGCAAGAACTTTAGTTATATAAGCAAAAAATATCATCATTCTCTAACTCCCATTAACTTGACATTTCTGCTTAGATACAAAATACTTTCATACCGTATAAAATATTTCAAAAATCCTCAGCGGAATATTAAAACTAGCGGCCTCCGCGACTGGAACCGGGACAATTAAAATTTAAGCCGTTGTCCGTTCCAGCCCGACTTCCCCGTAACGGTGTATCGCAGACTGGGGCTTTATACGAATCTCTCCTCTCCACGAAAATGCACATTAATATTAAATGGCTTGGAAATGCTGCGTTGGGGGAGGGGATGTGGGGGTTACTGGGTGAAAAAAAAGGAAAAAGCGCGTTGATAATACATAGGTATATTTTTCTTTTGATTTATGCAGTAGGTATAATCAATTAACTATTGCACAACAATTAACGCACATTGCACTTGTCGCACGATTGTAACCCTTAACGACTAAAAATCAAGTTATTAAGCATAATTATGAAATCTCAATTTAGACTGCGCGTTTTATCTCATGACGTATTGCTCAATAGAAATTCTATTGCAATGATACGTTAACAAAACAATCTACTTACAACATCAACCTACGTTCACAGCTGAACGCAGGCCTTTCTAAGAAATCGTAAATTTAAGCTGGAGCCTTAGGCCTTATTTACTCTTATACGCCTCGCAGGTTTAGTGATGGCAATGCCTAAGCTCTTCACGCTAATTATGTGTCAGCTTTAGATTGTGAGTTTTGGATTCGGCGTACCTAAAAAAAAACAGATATAAATGGTAAGCGGAGGTGGAAATACATTTAAATAAAAGATTAAAACACAATACATGTAAAACGTTTTCGCATTCCGGCAAGCGGGTTAGTTTACGAGCGCAGAACTATCAACCGAACGTCAACCGACCCATTTCTCTTACAAAGCGCGCTACGTGTTTTCCTTGTATTAACTACGTAACACTATTCCCCCTTCACCCCATTTATAGTTCCAACATCCAATAAGAGATGGCGTTGCAAACTAGCTCCGGTGCTCTCTCTCACGAGCAATTTACTCCTTACACTAATTAAAAGAGCGAGCGAGAAAAGCCACGCCTACTGTCGAGAACAAACAGATGGGGGGATTGCATCCCACCAATCGGAGAGCTTGATTATTTGTAATTAGAACTGGGTCTCTTCCTCTCAACAAGATGACCAATGGGATCTGGTGTTCAGAAACATTAATTCCACAGATAAAAATGATTTAATTAAAGAAACTGTTACACGGTCTTATTTGTACAAGAAATTTTACTAGACATTATTATTATGTAGATATCTTGGGAATGAAAATATTACTTTAATATAAAGAAGCTATGAAATATTTTCGACTTTTGATTAATTTCCCAATACCGAAGAAACTTGTTTAGTATAATGCCTTCTTTATGTACTTACAGGGTTAAGGGTTAGATGAGTTTTAGCGAGGAGAATCAAATTCTAATAAAGAGAAATTTGCAAACATTTTTAGTAATAAAACTTTCATATTAATATGTACATTGGAATATATTGTTATTTTGAGCATGAGTTCATATTAAGTTACTGGATAAGATGGTTTTTATCATGTTTGAATAGATATCAACTTATTATTGTTACAAATCTAAGCGAATTTAATAATCTAGTGGATTGTGTAGGTACCATATTATGAGAGCAAGGACCGAACTCATGCCATATTTCACAATACGCGCATGGCTTACCTGACTGTTGAGCCATGGCTTCTGGGTTCGTATATCATCAGAATCCAATATTTGTGCAACACACAAATTATTGGTTTGCAGGTCTGCTTTTGTTGTGTTGTGTCACTATGTCTCTGACGCTGCATCGGAATCTTCCTCGATGTTATCGCATAAGCGTAGTTACATCGGATAAGGGGAAGGTAAATATGAATGAGGGCATTGGTGTTTGCGCATACTTACACTTATTACAATACGAGGTTTAAAGTTGGTTTCGATTTAAATATCAAAATAGTCCTAAGTTAGTCCGTGACTAGACTTAAAACTCGTTTTGTAGTAAGGGTATTATTTTTTGCGCGTACACTTATTATAATAGTTGATAGCGGATAATATTCTGAATGTGTCGCCGTCGTTGAAATCGGCCAGGACGTCCGCATTTTCATTAAATGTTTTCTGAAGTTCGCAAGCTATACCATCAATAATATTGTACACTACAAAGATAAATCAAAATGAGACTCAGGGACGTACTGCTATATTACGGGATTATAATGTTGGTATTTGTTGTAACAGCATTCTGGCATTTCCTGAGATCCGTGTATGCTAGAATATTAATTCAAATTGTTAAATTGGGATTAAATGATAAGTAGATTAAGCTAGTTAATTTAATTATGTATTTATAGACTTTAATATTTTAGTTTGACTTATCTCTTCAGTGCTTGCAACTATGAGGGTGTCATGTTCAGTAAATACGAACAAATCCTTCATCAAATAAAGATTAAAAAAAAAGATAAATCATTTACGTGTTTTCAAATGTTTGAACACGTCAAGACATAATACGTAACAAGCACTGACCGATTTCGGGCACTATGATATTTTCCGATTAAGAAACTAAAGTTATCATTTATACAGTATACACTAACGTACTAGCTTGTCTTCATCTTCCAATACCTGATAGCGCCTAATGTGATAATATCGAAAGTTGTACCAAATGCGAACACAGACACGGGATACTAAGAATACATCTCTAAAAACTCACAATTATTGTCTGTTACAAATACATGCTTCGGCTAGGATTCATACACAGGACCTACGAATCGGCGATTAGATACGTCTACCACCGAGCCAAGTTACATTCCGATTTACTAGATAACATTATTTCTTATCGTAGTCTTTTGTGTTTAGCTTTCTTTAATAAGATCTATTTAATTAAAATTATTGTTTTATTACAATTTGAATATTATTCAGCCATCTTTTAAAGATGCTTAATCGAAGTTTTTAGGACTCTTTTTTCCTCGTTCGAGGACTTATGTTCCTATCTAGTTTTTATAAACTAAATAGGCTTCATACTATTACCTCATCATCGTCTAGGATGCCATTTCCATACACGTAACAAAGATTGTATTTTTATAATAAAATGTATGACAACGACAGTCAATAAAATTCATCGCCCTTTGATCGTAGAATTAACTTTAAACGAACAAAAATTAAATTTATTTCTGATTACGTTTTTCACCAAGCGACTTCTCGACTCAACAAAAACTTTCTCATTCCGCCACCATTGAAACAGCGCAATCATTCACGAAGGAAACTTTTGAAGGAAGAATCGGACCGGCCACAATGAGAGGACCAACTTCTAGCTGCCAGTTTGCATATAGAGATAAAAGTGGGGAATATTAATGTGAATCGCCTTTCCCGAGTGCCCCCTTCCTCCCCTGTCTCCCTTCTGTGGAGAAGGTGCGGGTAGGGTGGGGAGAGGGCACTTTCTTCCACAGCGAGAGGACCACGGGACAGTTGTGATTTTAATTATTTTGCGACGTGAGACCGTCGCAAGTTATAGCTCTTTAGAAGTTTCTGAACTTATCTATGTAATATATACTTTTACACTATTTCCAATTAATGAAATTACTTTTATCCAGTTAACCATAATATAGAAAGGAACATTAAAATTATATGGAAATATAGAATGTTACAAAAAATCTAGCAGTTATAATTTGAATATCATTATAAAATAAGTTAAAGCTTAACTATAAACATATAAAATAAAAAAGTAACATAAATACGTTAAAACGTTACAATGTTCATAAAAATCGAAAAAGAAGGTTATAGACAGATTACACTTAGCCTTTTTATAGTATACATAGCACTAAGATAACTTGCCAATTTCTTGCCAAAAATCGCTGTGATAAGCATTCCAAAACTATTACAATGGCAGTGTATAAACTTAACCCCTTATTCAACTGTACATCCAACTCGCATAAATTTCTTTCGACAAACTAATGTCAATGTAAGAACGCCATTAAACAAATTCCGAGTCCTCACTACACCTAAATATAAAAGTGTGCCGATATAATAGCTACATAAGATGAGCGAATGTGTGGGTATTGTTTTACAGAGTACGTACTCCACAGAGTGAAATATTATTTTCATCAAAAAATAAGTCTACCATAAAGATTGAATTAGCAAATTATTTAATAAGCCTTGAAAAGTATGTATTTACACAAATAAATACAAAATATACAAACACAATATCTAACCTGTACAGGTTTAGGTTAAAATATTGACTCATAAAAATTTGGCAGAGATACCAGACGAATCCAAAATATTACTATATAAAAAATACTCTAATAGATCACTAGGGTAGGTATGAATTTTCACAGTAACAACTAGTACCTGTTACCCTTGTTAATTAATAACAATGTAATATTTGGTTTTACAATGGCTACAAACGATTTTATTTATTGTGAAATATCAGTACAACAGTGCTAATGTAACTTTAGACTAATGATGAAATAATCAGTACCTTTGTTACCGTTGACATTGTCGAAGAAAACCTTAAAAATCTCGTGTAAATCTCCGAGAGCAAACCTGTCGACGAGACTCGACTCCCATCACTTTTTTTCTCCTGCAAAAAATTAAAAAGTTGGCTACGGTGAGTCATGCCAAAAGGAAATACATAATCTTTGCCTTCCGTGGTGAGTGAACCACGTGATGTATAAAATAATACATATGTCTTAAACTTTGAAAGATACATTTTATATGTTGGCCATAACCCATCTGATAATTTCAGGAATATCCATTTGCACTATTTGAACCTTTCGTTTTCCGTGCTCATAAAAACAACATTCTAAAGTTATACCAAGCTTATGATAAAATGACCGTCTGCTGATACAAAAAAGAAGATGTATTTGAATTTAAGCATCACTCGTAGGATGTCTGCTCTGCGGTAAAGTGATCTGTGCGTTACACATACGTCACAGTTAAAGGGCGCATATGCATATGTGGGGGCGTATGTAAATACGTAACGTTAAACTGTGAGGATGTGTGATGTTGAGGCTCCAGAGCGAGAGGTCTCTCTCATTATCGACCTCAGGTCACGGCGCATGCTCCAACTCCGGTCTGTAGCCTAACGAACGCCTTATTGCGACAGCGGTTCATCGGAGTAATTGAGTTACGACTTTTACGTAGCAATTTCGTTTTTCTCTTAGAACCGGGTCGCTTGCTAATTGGGACGATTTTTTTACATCGTTTTTTTTTTCTTTACTCCACGCTAATATTGGATTAGGCTTGTTTTAGGTCAGGTCAGTCATGCTTCCAATGTATTCGTTGTTACGTTATATTTTATGCGATTACATTTTGTTATGTTATGTACTGAAATTATTTATTTTTTTGCAAATACAATTAATACCAGTTAGCACCAAAACATATTGTTACAAACACGTGAAACGTATTTATTAAATAATTGCAAGTTGTGGGTGATTTACAGGCTACATGTAATAGAACATAAACATCTTCATAAATTATACTCTATGTTCAAAGTAGTATTAAGTAGTAGTGAACCCTTTCTTCAAAGTCTTGCATGTTTCGAGTAAAAATTTCTAAATAAGTCATTATTCCGACAAGAAAATATAATAAGATATAGAACTGTTATAAAATTCTTGTTGCCTTTGATTTATTTAATTCTTATAATGACGAACCGCGCCGGATTCGCACGGACAGATATGTAAAAACGTGAATGTATTTTACATATAAACCTTCCTCATGAAATCTTCTGAATAATGGTGAAAATCGTAATGAAATTGACTTAGAAGTTTAGAAACTATAAACGAATATACAGACAAATACGGATTGCTGCTTTGTTTTATAGTATTTAAATATTAAATTTCTATTTATGATTATTTGAAGTAGTTCTATATATGTATATTAATAATCCTTTAAATCCTCTAATCGTGACGTGTTTACATACAATTGCAATCATAAAAATGATACCCAAACCCCTTCTAGTTTTTTAAAGGATTCTAGAGCCAGGTACGCATTCGCTGCTCTAGTGCGAGTTAGCGAACTGTACGTCTACGAATTATGTTTAGGTGTAGGTTTCCTCAATTGAAGTCTTTCGCCGCCGAGCCACCATATGTTGTTATTAGTGACATAAAAACATTTTAATGATACCGACACCGAAAATCGAACATCATATTTATCGATATTTACATTTTCAGATAATATTTTTTTTATTTTTTGATTTCTTGACATTTACAACACAGATCGTTTCATTGTAATATAAATGAATTTCAAATCTATAATTTTTTCAAATCTCTTTGACTCCAGCTTTTAAATTTCGTAACTGAGTGGAAGCTCCCTGTGCAGTCATTGGAACAAAGTTACAATTGATTCGGATGTGCCGTTCGCATAGGACCAGTTGCGAGGGGATCAAATATTCATTAAATGGCCGCTGTCGGCGGATCCGGCTTCATATTCAGCAGACGCCGTTGTTAATAGTTCGCTCGGTCGACCTTATCTTCGACACTCAGACTGTTAGTGCGAGCTAATCAACTTGATACTTGAAACATTTTAATTTACATTACATAAATATTGGCCTTCCTTGTGTAATTATTGTTGTGTAAATATTCTTTGTGCCGTTTTGTGGTGCAATGAAAATAAAGTTAGTATACGTACTTAAAAGCTGAAATCACCTCACCTTATTTTTAAGTGTTGCTAAAAGGGTTCCGTATTGTATAACAAATTGATTCATCGCTGCGACAAGCTTTTAATGCAATCTGTATGTGAAATAAAGAGACACGATCATGGTGAGTTCATTCGGAGTGATCGGATTAATTTTGATGCCATGGTAGCTGAGGGTAGGCGGCACACTTTTTGAATTTATTTTCGATTCTCTTTGGTAGCAACTACCACGTACTAGGTGAAGTAGACATGGCAAGAAAACCTTATTTATGGTATTAAAGAAGTTTACAGATGCGTCGTCACCCCGGAGGACTAAGCTAGCATGCCTCTCGACGTTTTTTTGCGATTTTCACGAAAAATTCTCTAATATATCATGTTAATTTATCTAAACTCTTCACTGTTTCACGAAGTCCTAAAATAAATGAATCACTAATAATAATAAGTAGGTATATTGCACCTTTTGCACCAGCAAAATTTTGCTGACTAATATATTTTATTTCAAATAAAAAATATCAAACTGTATTGGACGTGTTAAATTACTTAGTATCTTACCTTATATACTAAGCCTACTACAAGGCATGGCTAGCGAGCGACGGGATTATACGTTTGTTAACCGCCACAGTAAAACGACTTTTGATTTATTTATTGAATATTAGAGTGAATCATTATGATTATGAATATAAAATTTAGTCACATTTATTTGGTACCATTCTAACTGCTAATTGTCTGATTAACACGTGAACTTTTACAATTATATAATACATTAAGATAATTTAGCAACTGCTTCGAAAGATCGGGAGCTAATATTTAATATTATTATGTAAAACAGATGTAAAAAATATATAATAATTTTTTAAAACTCAGATAAGAACCTGCCTTGCGATTCTCTAGGCTACACAAACTCGCACTCGACGCTACCGCACCACAAGAATTTACGGTTTTTGGTGGAACTACTCAACTTTTGACTATACTTGTCAAAATCGAGCAGCGTTGATTTTGACAAGTAAAGTCGAGACTGTAGGCGAGGCGTACGTCGAAGGACAGGCTATTTGTGTTTAGCGAATACCGTTTTTCATATAAGAATTGTCAACCTGTCTTTCATAAAAGAAAGAGTAGTTCTATCAAAAGCCGGTAATTCTCGTGGCGCTATTGGTGCGTGAGCCAAGTAAGTGAATATGAAAATGGAACTCCCGCTGCTACAGCGTCGAGTTGGAGGTTGTGCAGTTTAGAGAATCGCAAAGCTGATCATTAATAATAAATGTAGTGCGGTGTAGTAATGTTTAGTAAATAAGTAACCTTACTTACTTCTTGGATCCCAGCGGATTTCCATTTTAGTATTAAGAATAAATAATAATAAAAACATTGTCTAATTAGATAACAGAGAGAATAAAATAAAAGACTTATGTATTCTATGCGTCATTATACAGCGGCACATTGTGGGCGTATGTATGGTTACTTCTTCTTCTTCGTCAGCCTTTTGACAGATCACTGCAGGATATAAGCCTCTACCAATGACAGGATTTAACATAATCGTGACGCTTCACAAGCGGGTTCCCGGTCGCAGTACTAGACGCCTCGTTCGCTGCTGTCCGTCATCGACCTGTCATTTTTTTATTAGGTCATTTTTGAGATGGTTAATGCTTCATTTATCGCTTTTCAAGACTAACGGACATTTTAAGGCTTTTTCTAAGACTCTTACGACAATCACTGGAAAATAGGTTAAATAGGGAATAGGGATTTCGAAAATTGCCCAGCAGGATTTCAAAGAACAGGACACTCATAGTGTTTAGTTTTTTTATTACTTTATCAATTCATTATAATGTTTTTTTTAAAAACGCGACTAACATCACTTTGTAATTTTACAATGAAAAAAATTGTCATTAATTTTTTTATAACACTTGAAATTTTCCGCTTCGGTGAAGCTCGTGCCTCTGCAAAATGCAATTTCAAAGCAACTACAACCCTTCTTGTTCTGATGAAAATTTACTCTCAAGCACCATTTATTTGAACAATATCCACGACAATAATGTATGGAGATTAGGTAGCGGACAGACGCGCGCCCGCCGGTTGATCCGACAAGATACATCAACGTCGAGGTGGACAGTGGACATCCCCCTTTATGTTTGCCAAAGAACGCTGTTGACAAATGTGGAAAAGCCTTTATTATTATGTTATTTAATATACTAAATTAAATAGTTTTACACAACATGATTTGAAATTTATTGAAAATCATTAATTTATTTATTGATTATCTCCTTTTTCTTGAGAACCATCGTAAGAAGAACTTGCTTTCAATGTGAGCTTCTGTTATATACAGAAGATCTACCTAAATACATAAGACTATATATTTACTTGCGCTCGCGACTTTCAGCCATAGGGGTAGGGAGAAATTACGAATTTCCATTTATGGTAAATGGAGGGTAGCCTAACGGGCCTCTGGAAACTACTTTTCACGACGCTTAGAAACAGAATATACGAATCGTTCGATGAGGTTCGCCACTCCTGTTCTGACATGAGAAGTGGCGAGCTACTTCGCTGAAATTCTCCCTGAGATTGCCATGATGTTCCCTTAGTTAGTTTAGAAACGGAATAGAAGACCAAAACATCCATTATTTACAAAGTATTGAAATAATTGTGATTTGGTACGCCGGTCTAAAGATATCTGAAATTCTACCTAATACCGTGCCGTGTCATTACAATATAGACCATTTAGTAGTAGCGTGCCGTGTACCAAAATTGTCATATCAATATAGACCATTTAGTAGTAGCGTAAGTTGTAATGTACATACGTTGAATTAGCGATCGTTAATTCAACCAATGTACAATAAAAGTTTTGAAAGACAAAAACTAGTTCGCCTACGCACGCAAGAACATATATTTACTAGAATTAGGTATTAGTATATGGAGTAGTTAAGGAGAGGAGATAAATATGTCAGTGTGTCTGTGCTTAAAAACATAATAAACTATTAAACAAATCCATCTCCTTACTTTCGTATCCAAAGCCAAAAGAGTAATAGCTTTGCAGACATTCGGACACAGCTTTGCATACCCAAACATGCTTGTTAACGTTAGACATTAACGCTGACCACGGCTTTAGACAACTTTTCGTTGTTTGCACAGTCATTTAATTACTGGATATTAATATAAATTTAATTAATAAAACAATAAATACGTTGAAGATTGCTGATCAATTCAACATTTTATGTCAAAAGTTATTGTTGTTGCACTCGTACGAAATTTAAAAAGTAAGAAAATTTATCGTAAAGAAGAAGAAATTCATGTGGCCAACGACGTATGGTGGGACAACTATAATATCAAGAATGAAATCCAGAACAAAATGGCCTGTTATATAGTTTACTTCTTTCCGATTATACAATTAATTCCACCTTCGTAATTTATGAAAAAAATCTTAAAACATTATTAAACAACTGTAGCTTAGTTTTAGTACAAACGTTTGATTTAAAGAGCGCACAAAAGATTTCCTTGAGCTACTTGACGTTCAGCGTGAGGACTTTACTAATAAAAATACACCTCGAGTCTTCATGACGTAAAATGGTGCTGAACACGAATAAAAACCCCCTGGAAAAACCACTACAGTATTTTGGTTGAAATCACCCAAGAGAAAATTTTCTCAAGTTTTGTAAAGATGTAACTTCTTTTTTCAATTCTTTTCTATTACCGTACCTTAACAGCCTGTAAATAGTCCACTGCAAGACGTAGGCCTCTCCCATTTTTTTATTATTATTAGTATTATCGATTTTAATCAATTGCTGACCATAAACCTCTCCAAAAAAGTGTAAGAAAAAGCCAGTATGCATTTCTTAGAACACTCTTATTCAGCACTATAGGTTGACAAACTGCGCTCATCTGTAAAATTTGAGTTGGCCAAAGATTTTCTGCCATCATTCGGTCGCCAGAGCCACGTTTGTTTGCTGCGTTGGCAAGTGCAGTTAACGTTGGCTTTTGAAGAAAAAGATGGTATATTACACCTTACGAGATTTTCCTTATTTTTCTTATATAATATTTGGACCTCACAAATGCAAAGTTTATGCTTAACCTGATTTCTTTACTACGAAATTCAGTTAAGGAAATTAAAGTAGGTAATTAAAAATTATGTTAATTGAGTCGTGTAGCAGAAGTAACGGGGAAAAAATCTGCCATAGACGTGTGCATAGTAAGGGCGACTAAGTGAAACTTAAAATAAATACACTTTGTAGGCCTTCAGACGCTTCCAGTAGTACTCTATTTGTATGACCGACTCGGAACAATGTTTTCGTTCGATCAGTGGCTCGTGCCTTTGAAATGAAATTGAGTATTAGAAACGCAGTCAGCGCAAGTACCTAATATTTTCAATTTGTTTGCTTTCTGCTTAGTTGTAACTTCACATAATTAATAGTTATCTGTTGAGTATGGACTCTGAAAGAGATATTCCTACTTTTCTAGGAGCTGATATAGGAACCAAAACTATATATCAAATATATTTTTGGTTAACACAAGAAGTTACTTACTTAATTTAAGTATAAATAAAATTAAAGTATAATTCCTGCAATTTAAACATAAGTTAATTTTCTAAGTTCAAAAACTGATTTTTTAAATTTTGTTCTGTCTATCAGTTGATCCAGAGTAATATTGGCATCTGCTTTGCTGCTTTTTAACAGAATTTTCACCGAATGGAATAGTACTTTACATAGAGGATTATTTAGTCTGGATATGTTAAATTAATATCTTTTAAAATTGGCGTAGGAGAAGTCGCACATGATACAGCTATTTTTTTAATTAAAAAAAACGGTAGTTAACACAAAAACTACGAATTTCACTTTAAAAATGTTAAATGTAAAGTTTTTTCAATATGTGAGTATGACATGCTCTCAATCATGTGAGTTTTGAATATATCTCTCACGTTTTAATCGAGGTGAAACCATATAATATACTAGCCAAGTAAAAATAATGGAAATTAGAATTTATTAGAACGAGCGCAAGGGTAGTCCAATTTCGGTTCCGTGTGTAGCAATAATGCGTAAAAAACTCATCTCCGCCACCCGCCATCCCTCCGAACCCCCAACACCCTGGCTACAGTGAAATATGATGTTTTCCCATTCCGTGCGGACGCGATTAGAAAATTTGTTAGAACGTTCGTCTGTTGTTTTGTTATGGTAGAGTTCCACTTCCATTATAGTTTGTTTATTGTATTAACTCTAAGTTCTTTTATAAGTAATGAAGTACAATTACACGTGCACAAGCTAAATTTTACTTACAAATTGATGACGAAATCTGCATACAATCCAAAATACTAAGAACAAGTTATTCACGCTCTCCACCCATAAGGGTAAGCAGAAATTTATAATTATCAATAAACACGACTCAGTGTAGCCATTCGGACTACCATAGCCCTCTTCTCGCCTCTCCGGAAGATGGAACGTGACGAGTGGCAAACGTCATCGTTCTCTCCGATTTCAGTCTGCTTCTGCATATTAGCTTGAGGTTTGGAGATATGGATATTAGGTTATTCCCTTAATCGCATCAAATGACACCCTCGGGGAAAAAGGAGGTGACAGATTATTACGCCGTTAAAAGGTTTTTTTTTTGAAATTCAGTCCTTGATTGATGTACTGACGTGAACGTACAATTGTATAGCGAAAAAGGGTACATCACGTCCTGTAATAAAATTATAAAGATTAATTAAATTTATAAATGTATAACTTGGAATAAAACACCAGTAAGTTCAAAAACGAATTTCATCATACGTTGGGAGTCGTCCGATTTCTTTCCGCTTTGATAATATTAGCATAAATCACAACTGCTGGCCGGTCCGCGCCGAAGGATCAGGGCCTATATATCAAGCTAATGCTGATATGATATGTTAAATAAATAGCGACGCCTACAGGATATTGGCTATGGTAGGGTGGAATCGATAACGAATGTGACAGGGAAACAAAGAGAATTACAAATATATGGATGGATTGAAAGAATATGGAATATCTAATCCAAAATTTTTGTAATCTGCAAAACACTTTGTTGTGAATAATTGTACATACTGGTGGCTATCGGTGGCGAGCACCTGGCTAGTATGCACTTATGTGTGATGTGATGACATACGATACGGTCATCTTCTTCTGCTTCTGACTTGACTTCTATTTCAGCGCGGCGGGCGGCAGCCTGCTCGGCCTTGGCTTTCGCTTCGCGGTAAAGATTTCTTCTCTCTTTTGGGGAGAATACGACGTGCTTCTAGGAGGCTGAGAAAGTTCTTGCTGCGTGACGGGGTCAGTGTCTTGGGTCTTGGAGTGGGTGACGTTTGGCGCTTCTGAAGCCGTCGTGGGTTTGGGAGTCCGTGTTGGTGCGTGGTGTTTTTTTATTTAAGGAAAGGTAACAACAAGCATTGGGTTCACTCGATGATAAGTCATTGCCATGGCCCATAAGCAGCTCTATCCTTGTGTAAGACTCAAAATGCAAATGCGTTTTCACCCCTGAGGAGTAAGATTGAACGCCTCATTACTAGTAAATTGGTCTCCGGATGGCCTGGTATTGTGATCGCCAATCTGCATGCCATGCGTGACGGTTGTGGCAAATCCTCCTCTTTACGAAGGAGAATTCTATGTCCACCATGGGATTATTTATAGGCTGGTAGGTATTTTTTTTTGGGGGTTTGGGGGAAATATAGCATCTCTTTCGCCAATAAATACTGAATTTATATTTAATATGCTTGCATTTAGTTACTTTTTATCCACATATAAATAAGGGTATGTGTACGTATGTGTATATACCTATGCATGTTATTATTATTTTATAGTCTAATTTTTACTTTTATTGCGTTAGTAAACATCTACCGAAAATTTTGTCCATTAGGTTGTGTGGCATGTTGAAAGGTAAAGAATGCCACGAGGCAATTCAATCCGTCTATTTCAACCCTTTAGTACTAAAGCATAATAAAAAAATAAGGAAGTGTCAGATTGTTTCGTCATTATTTATCTCATATGTACGAGCATTATAAACATAGTTAAATTAAATTAAATTCATATGTTGTCAAAAATTTCAGTATCGATATATCGCTGTAAACTAAATAAGGTGTTGCTTTACACTATCTACGAAGAAATTACACGTTCCTCTCTATCGGATAGGGGGAGGAAGGAGGGCGGTGACGTCACCTTCATGGCTGCTTTGTATAAATGTGATGGAAATTGGAGGATTTGTTTACCCATATTCTTCTCACACTTTTGACACTAAAAGGTAGAGCGGGTGACGCTTTGTCACTGTGGGTGTGCCTTTTGTCTCCTCGTATGTATGTGTTATACTTGTAAGGAGGTGCATGAATTGTTTAAAATAGTAGCATAAATTGTTTACAAAATCCTAAATAAACGTGAAGTTTTGATGAATCATATTCATAAAAACTTTCGAATCTACTAATATGTAAAGTATCTAAAGGAGAATTGTCATTAGAGGATTTCATTGTCACTCTCAAGCTTAGTTGTTCTAGGACGATAATATTGTCACCTAGCATAATCCATTCACGGCAACAACTTACAATTATTATCTGCAATAGCCGATCTGTATAGCAGATCATATTAAAAAGTGATAATATTAAAAAATATTAAAGAGTGTAGTAGATTAACGAGATACGCCAAAAATATTATTCTCTACTTCAGATTTATAAATAAGTATGTCCAGAAGAAGAGCATGTCCGTAGTTTCTGGAACTGTGATCGTCAATAAACCTGCAAAGAGTGGTGGTGACCCGGCAGTTTTACAGAGGTTACATCCTACAGAGGATTAATGAGATCTTCGTGCTGACAATAAGGAGAGATTTTTTTAAAGATATTTCTTAGTTGAGGGCTTTCAAAACGTTAAAATAATACACTTTGTGTGACGTTTTTGTAAAGAATAGCTGTTTTGAAAAAAGATCGTCATAGAATTTTTAGTTTATAGATATCTATACTATAGTAACTGAATCCTGCATCAACTTATTTTCACTACTGAAAATAGGCTTCTCCAAAAAAGCCCCTGCAAAAATTTAGGAAGGTCTACTCACCAACCTGGGCAAGTGTGGTAAGTGATAGTGAGTAGAGAGTGGTTGGTGAGCGCAGTGCCAGTACCGTCGTACTAGTGAAGCTGCTCACCATTAGTAGCTTATGGGATTTGGGTTCGGAAAATGGAAGTGGATATTTTTCCATCATTAGGTCGTCAGAGCCTCTTTTGTCCGTGTTGGAACTTGGAGAAAAATATGGAATTACCCCTTTTAAAGAAATAATAAGTAAATTCAAGACTTAACTATCTTGTTTTGACAACGGACTTGCCTTACTAATATATTAGTGTACGTTATGATTCGATCTTTTAATATCAATAATCACAGGTCACCAAGTGACGACCAAGAAAAAAATAAATAATTTTTATGCTATTAATATATTATTCAGTGCTCTGACTAGATAAAGTCGTGAAAGTACAATAGACAAACTAGGTTGTAGAGAACGAATACACATTCTATATAAATATTATTATTCTACTGATAAGCCAATTGAAGCCTGCGACGTGACATGGACACCGCGAACGGTGCCCAATTCAATTTATTTAGCAATTTTCAGAACAAAATATTAGGGAGGTGTATTTATCAGTGTTCGACGGTGGAGGGCGTCGCAAAACCAACACATTTATCCCCCAACACACCTCACATACAAACTAGAGTGCGATTACCTAATATATTCCGGTGTCGTGTGCCTGGCTCCATTTTTCTATTAGTCTCAACCAGGGTTGCCAATAACTTCATATTAAAATAGAAAATTTTATGAAGTTTATTCTTAATATTGTTGAAAGCACAAGAGCTATCTTGAATTTTTGGATGGACTGTACTAAAAAAAGATTAAGTTTTTACGGTACCAGCTACGATGTGTGTCAATTCTGAACAATTTTTTTCTTTTAATTAACTTGTACTTAGTTTTGTAATTACTTAACTTTTGACCTTAGGGTCACAACTCATATTTTTGAAAGACTGAAAGACATAATTTGTAATTTTTCACCTTTAACCTTTCTATTTCATCGCGCAGTAGCGGCATAAGGTTTTATCCTCCCCATCTCCCTCTCCTCCTTTTCTTCAGTGTTGTAAGAGTTGACATAGAGAAATACCTTTAAAATCTCATGGTATTCACTGGGTGTAAACTCTGTGACAATCCTAACCGAATCTATTCCGGTGAGGCTAAAATAGGTTTCAAATATATTCTTAAGTATACCGAGACAGACGAATACGTGGGACAGTTGGATATGACATAAAAGTACCTCATACATACGATTTACATGCCGAAACTTAAGATTTATTACATC
Source organism: Bhutanitis thaidina (assembly GCA_029286595.1). NCBI lineage: Eukaryota > Metazoa > Arthropoda > Insecta > Lepidoptera > Papilionidae > Bhutanitis > Bhutanitis thaidina. The sequence goes on from JAGSMS010000010.1 coordinate 7,166,030, forward strand.
TAATAAAGGTGTTGTCATCCCTGAGAAACTGTGACGGAATGCTTCATTCCAAGTAATTTGGTTACCGTTTTCCTTTCCGTCACTCACCATAACAACGCAGCAGCACTATGCTGCCATCTTATGCTGGTATTATATAAGAGTTAGATCTAGCCCATTTCTGTGCCACTGTCATGGTATAGCAATATCCATTACGGTATTATTCTTCTGGTCGTTGACTATTGCAAGTTCCTCTAAAAGGGGTTTCAGGCGAGTATTTGTGTTAATGTCGTGGTAAGTAAGTTTTAGTTCGTGTTAGTTAAGTATCTAGTGATCAAAGACCAAGCAGAAGAGAATAGATCACGATAGAGCAGTTTATGATCTTATGTTGTAAATTAATGTAATGAAATAAATGTATTCTTCGATCGACGTTGGATGGACTTGTCTTTGCTGTAGAAGTTCGCTGCCTGTGTTCCATTGTGCAATATTCCCGCAACAACAACAATACCCGATAGAGCCAAATCGCTAAAGCTAGCTTACATAAGGGTATTAAGAACATCACACCGTTACCACTATCATGAGAACCTTAGCCTCTTTGTCAAGAGAGCTCGATTGTTCAGTCTCTTCAGAGAGATAGAAATAATCTCAACATTATTAACAATGATAGCATAGCTCAGCAATTAGCATGCTAGCTTGCTGCCGAGGGTCATGGGTCTTAAAGTTTTTAGAAATAAAACCTTACAAGCACACATAAACCATTTCAGGTCACTACGTTTTGTGATATTATTGGTGTCTCTGACTCTTCTTTCGAATCTTCCTTCGTCCTGTACCATAAAGGTTGTGTCGTATAGGGAAAGGTCGGGGACGAGTGAGTGATTCAGTGTAGGCGCGAATGTTTACAGCGTACAGGGCAAGAAAATTATAACAGAATCCATTTTCTTTTTTTCTCTTTATCTATCTATTTACATAGGTATTCCTACGTAGGCGCTAACAATAGCTTGCAAACGGCGTATTAAGGATTTGGCCATTGTCACCACTTTGGGCAGATGGATTATTGAGTGCACTGCTGTTAACCTCGCATTAGATATGCTGCATCACTAGTCTCCAAAGATGATCCTTAGTCAGCACAGGGTCAGGACATTCAGTCAGATTGCAGGTTGATATACTCCGTTGAATGTATTTAACAAAATGATGTGCATTAGCAAAATTCAATTTTATCTGTACTTTTGCCCTTAGAGGAATAAAGAAGATCCTTTATTTCCTTCATAATAGCAAGAATTCCTAATAACGAACTAAAATAACGTAGCGTATATATTGGCGAGAGAGTAAAACTTAATGGAAAGGTCGGGAAATAGACCATGCTTATCTAAGAGTGCGTAAAATTTATGTTAATGATGCCTACACGACGGGGAATAACATATAGTTAAACCAAAGGAGAAGAAAACATCCCTCGATAACGCGTCCCCGTTAAATGAGCATAAAGGGTGCTATTATGCAAGTCGCTTCTAGAGAGAGTAGCCAACGACTTGTCTTTTTTTATTTTTAGCAATCACTGACTTCTGTGTATAACTATCGCATATTGGATGGCATTTATTATGTTCGAAGAATTAAAATGAATGTTAATACAATGGCATAAAGAAATACTACGTAATCGCATTAATAAATGAATAAAGAACAATTGGAACTATAAGTATTTGTATTCAAAAAGAAAAATAGTGTAGGTGCTAGACTCCTTTTCTGCCGCCAAACAAGAGTGATACTGTTGTATTTGGAGGTATAGAGAGCCAGAATAATTACTGGTTGTGAGGCAATCCGTCTTAGTTCTTGGGGGTGACAACGCTTGTATGACCTTCTTCCATGGAAGTTGTTTGCAGCTGTCCATTGGCTGCAGTAACCACTAACCATCAGATGGACTAACTTTTTTTAATATTTATATAAAAATGGATAACTATTTTTTGTATAATATAATTATATCAAATGTATTGCTTCCAGTTACGCGTCGCTGTTTCTATATATCTACGAATGTAAAACGTATGTGCTAAGAAAATGTCGATCAACTTAAGAATTAACACCGAAAAAACTACAAAAGCCCGCAAAAAACGTCGCTCGGAGCAACCAATTCATTTCTCTCCATATCCGGTTATCGCCGGTTTATCATACGCCTCGGGCCCGCTGTAACTGTACCCAAGATTATTTTAAGCTTCATCCCTTGATATTTGATTAAATTTTCAGTTTTGAACGATTCGCAGCGTTAGGTTAGTTTAGGTATACAAATGGACTGCTTTTGGTAGGTATTATTACGTATTAATTATCATCATCAATTAATGGTTTTTTGTACGTTTACGTTGGAGAGGAGTATGACATAATCTCCTTCACTAACACCACGCAACCTGAACAACTGCTTAAAATTAAACTTATACATAATTATTAAGCATAATAAAGGAGCACATTGTGTACCTATTGTTTAATTCTGGGATTACTGTGACCACATAGCAAGGTCACAGTAATCACAGAATTAAGACACAGGCGTGTTCACACCTGACTACTATAATGGAAAGCCTGGATACACGAGAGAAGAGATGGCGAATATATATATTAATGTATGTTGAAGGCGATCATAGCACTTACGCATAATATAATTTTACATATGTAACACTCATTATCATGGACAGACATACAGGATGTATGTAATCCAAAAAGTGGCTACCTTTCACCTGTTCACATGATACAGTGCGTGGCGAGTTAAGTCAATCCGGCACTTTTTGCTGATCCCGACATAACCGGTTACTGCCTTCTGAGAAAGGCAGGTTTTTTCTTTCTTCTTCCTTTCTTTCACGAGACAATTGTGAAAAAAATAAAAAATAATTTTTTTTCTTCTAATTATTTTCTAACTATATTCTTCGATATACCTTAACGAGTCATAACATTAGAATTTCTATTGTTGCATCCCATTATAAGTTATTTAAAACTCACAATTCAGAACCACAGGGGTAAGGAGAGACAATATTTGGTGTAGCCAAACTTATCACTGGTAGATAGACATTGACGGGTGTCGAGTCTCGTCACTAAATTAGTTACAAAGATTTTCTTGTATTTAAGTAAAGCAGACGCGTACGTTGCTACCATATGGCAAATAAGAAAAATTAAAACATTATATTCACAATATGTATGTAAATTGTACAGTCGGATACATTAATAACATCGTCAGAGGCCCCTCGCAAAAGTTTATCCAAGCGAACGTAGAAAACATTGGCCCTTGTCCTCTGGTTTCTCCATTTCCTAGGTGCTCGTTCCTTTTAATTTTGTCGTTTTGAGCTGTAGAAAATTTAAACGTCAAGAAGGAAAGACGATAAATAAATTAATTCTTCAAATAATAGGATTACTACTTTTAACCTTTCATCGAAGTAGGAGTTTATCAACTGAGATATGTTTTTAAAGCAGTCTTTCAAAAACATATGTATATACTATTTCAAAATTGGGCGATCTGATCGGCCGAAGCTGTCAAGGCCGCCGGGCCAACAATAGATCTCCAATCCCCACGGTTTTGGTCGGTTCAACACTTAATTCTGATCCTTCACTTACATTTTCCCCCTATCTGAAACTAAACAAAAATGGATAAAATTGTCTACAGGTTCAAAATATGTAATATGTAACTATGTTGTCATATACAAGGACCATCATCATTACTACAAACAGAAAGAGGAGTCATTAACACAACGTTACCAATTATGTAAAAAGTATATGCGTCTTGTAAGAGGGAACAGTTACATTTCTCTACAAATTTTCACACCAATATCACTAGTGCTGGTTATCAGTACGTCGACCAGCGCGGCGGGAAGTTACGAACGTGGCATATAATTAATGTCTCTGGCATGCAATTTTTAGGCGCTTTCTATAAGAGGCCTAGAGACAAAAGTAGGCTTAGCTGTATATTATACTATTCTACTACATCGGCCTATTTTAGTCCACGGCTGAACATATGCATCTCCAAAGAAGCGCCAGCAAATGCCGTTATGTATCTCTTCCAAGGTTAGCCCATGCTCACCACGCTGGCCAAGCGGGTTGTTGAGCGCAGTGCCCGTACCCTCGCACTATTGGTGCTGCTCACCATCACTAGCCTGTGCGATGGCTCGGCAGGCCATGATTTTGGCTCTAAACTAACATTATGGTTATGAGTAATTTTGATCAATTAATATGAAACACAATGCATTCAATTTCTCGTTTCCTCGAACACTACACGTTTGAAATGAAACTATTTACGCGAATTTTTTTCCGTAAATTATAGTTTCATTTCAAAATATAAATAAAGCCTGAATACAAAAAAGGGCCTAGCATATATCGGTAGCCAGGATCCATCGTCTTGACAGTACCAATATAATGTATGAATCTTACACGATTAGTAACATCCGCAGGCTGAATTCAGGTAATCTGGATCAGATAGGTGGCGCTGTGATGATTTGTTAAGTTACTAAGAAATCAAACTCATCCCGCCACCAACCGGGAAGAGCAGAATAACGTCTGCTAGGCCCCGGTTAGTGTAAAGATAAAGACGATATACTCGTAACTACACGTACATGACATCCTAGAATTAGTCGAAAAAATGTAAATTTATGTATGATTTGCCTTATGAAACTATTTGATTTTCTAAAATTCATAATTAAACATTCGTTACTATATTCATTAAAACCATTTCACCCAAAAGTTACCATAAATATACCTATTTTTAATCTAATTCGACATCCTAAATGATTCAAAGCGCTAAAATATCTAAATCATAGATCTAAATCCATTTGCAATTCGGTCCCTCAACTATTTCAAATAAAAGGCATTCCTCTTACTGAAAAGAAACCTGGGGAAAAGAAAAAATATAATAATTCAAAATGGCGTCTGGCCACTTAATAACCGGCTGACACCATTGGGAAATATAATTTAATTTTTCTCTGCGTCTATCTCCCTTACTCGTTAAGGAGGTCGATAAGACTATCTTTTTCTAGTATTTCCTTACTCCAGCTCCCTGCCTCCTTTCTTCAGAAGCATTCGTTTGTTCGGTAGGTCCCGTGTCACAGTGTTCTGGACAAGAAATATTTGCGATATTGTATTAGGTGATTTGTGTATACGGAATGTAGGCAAAACAAATTTATTGCGCTACTAGATTCCCATTAGACGGATAGTGGAATGGCGGAAAAGAAAATAAAGAACAAATCTATGTTTGTTCTGCTGCTATTTGTATTACTATGATATTAAGTAATTCATGTTTAGGATTTTTACAATGCGTGGATAACTAACATTACTACATAATATTTTGATAACTAGAATATCTAATAAGCTAGGAAGACCCTGACCATGTGAATATCTAAAAAAGTTATAAGATTTTTCTCTATAGATCTAGATATATTTATGATCTATAGGCCAAAGAAGTACTTTTTCCGCGCGAGGATCAAACCCGTAAAACTCGGCTTTGTAGCCAATGATTTATTCACTGCGCCTGCAGAGCCAATAAACTATTGCAACTAATGTTGGCACCCAGCCTCCTCCGTAATGGATTACGGGAAAGTTAGTGCAATATATTTTAGAAATCGTAATTGCGATGATGTTTTAAAATTGTTTTTTTTTTTGTAACATAGATAACGTGTTGTACGTACCGCCTTTATCTCCAAATGCCAACATAACTCCGACTAACAGCTGACTGATGAAAATCATTCTAAATTCGAATCTAAATACTACTGGCCAAGGGATGGCAAGGCGCACCGCTTACGGCTTAACTGTCCAGCCAGGTGGGTATGAGCTAAACTTCCATAGACTGCATGCTTTTCAAGCTTTCTTGGAAAAGTCTATTCTATAGGCTGTATAGGCTATTCAACACATGCTGGCTTAATGAGATGGGACTGTACAAAATTGGATTGGTGGACTATAAACAAAACTGTCACCCACTCACGTCCCGTGGGTACCGTAAGAGAAACTTAAGTCAGGCATTTTTTTTCGTGGCTCACAACTTATGGAAAAAATATACAAACGCATCACGAGCATTTGGAGTGCGAAGTTTCACTCAATGTGGCGCTTATGGCAAAAGGTCTCTGCGAAAGTAACCCATGCCCAACAGTACACTTTATAGGCCATTAAAGGCGAATTGATGCGAAATTTGCCACTAGTGTACATTGTTTCACAACTAACAAAGCCCATAAAACCTCATAGAAAGTTCGCTTAACATAAGTCAAGGCAAAAACTGTATTTACGGAGGTCGCCATGGGGCCAGGTGTGAGCGTAATATTCTAATGTCGGTAAGAGCGACCCGCCGTCCATAATAATATAACACCCGCCACCCTCACCTACATACATGGCAGAAAGCTCGTATGTGCATATCCACATTAAACTTCTACGTTGTACGTACACGTATATTTGTTATCTATACTAGGTAATAATATAATGAGGAAAGTAACTCTGTCTGTTAGGTTTTCACGGCTAAATCGCTGAAGCGATTTTAATGAATTTAGGTCCGGACATACCTTGAACTCAGACCAAGGACGTTGGCGTCTTTATATCTCGAAAAGCTGCGAAAAATTTCATGCAGACGAAGACGCGGGCGGTAGCATAATACTAAATATTTTAAATCATTTCTTTTTTCATTTTATTTCGTGCACATATTTATAATATGGAATGGTATGACGTTCGAAAGTGACGTGGTGTCCCAGTGGTTAATTTCGACACAACACAACTTCCGACTTATATCGGATATTGTCAATTGAGCTGGATTTACGGAGCTGCAAGTGTACCCGAAAATTTTGACTCGAACCCAGGCTGTCTACTAACCACTAAGCCACGCGGTATTTTAAAAAGAAGGACTGTCTGCACGTTTGGTCGAGGATCCCGACAAATTAATGAGCCTGAAGGTTTCTAGCCAGACATCACAATGCTGAAAGGAAAACATTGTTAGAATAAGACATCATCTAGCTTCATGAAAGAATATGAAAGATATGGACTTATTAATGGTTTATGCGATAGTAATATCAGTTAATTTTAGTACATTACAAAAGATTATAAAATTTTGCATGTACGGCAAGTTTAAAACTTATGTTCTGCAACGAAAGAGTTAAATATTATTTAATAAGACTTTTTAGTCTCATTCATCGTTTGACTCAGCGCGTTGGTACAAATATGTACCTATCTACTACAGACTCGACAAGCCCTTTCGGAGCGGCTACCACAGCCCGCCACGCCAAGTCGGGCCAGCCATGTAGGTTCCTCTTAGCTTCACCAAAGGTAAGGGTGATTAATTAGCAGATTTTTTTCCGCTTCACCAGAGTAATGATTCAGCCACGGCTAGTAAGTCCTCCACCACGACAAGGCGGAAACCATTTCGAGGTGACGCCTCCGTCGTTATCGTAACTTTTCATAGGATCAGTGTTACATACACTATCCCTGTACTTTTGCGTATACCTACTTCGCAGTAACTGTTGACAACTGCCGAAAATATCCAGTAGTTGCTGTGGTCGAAATCGGCCGGGAGAACATAAATAATCAATCATCATAAATAACACCGACGTTACCGAGATAGGAATCATAACATCGTTACAATGCTGCGTTGTAGTCAAACATTTGCAAAATATTTTGTCAAAAATCTAGTTTTAATTATTATTTCAATAGATAATACTATTCATAGTTGAACGCTTTTTTTTTTTAATTTATACTTATTAAAATGAACTCATGAATAGCGCCATCTATGGACTAATATCCAAATTTCTGAGAAACAATTGTACCTTGTGTGTTGACACATTCAAATTACGAAGTTGATTTAGATATACTACTACAGATGGCGTTATAGAAAATTGTAATTTCAAAAATTCTTAAGTTAGTCAAAGCGATTAAGAGGAATATTAAACCAATCTCTTGTCTGAATTGCCCGAATTCCGACGTCTATGAGTCTCGTAAATGTCGACTAAGATATACGGAAGTTATAAGGTCGTGATCTCCGATAGATGGCGGAATAAACACAAACAGAGTAAGGATAGTAGTGGTAACATAAATTATCTAAATCAATGACGGACATGATGTTTTAGTTCCATAAATAACTTCAAACCTTAAACATATATAACTTTATACACATACCATTTTAAGCTTTTAGTTGCAATATAAATCGTTCGACTACCGAGTGTGATTGAACTTAAAACAGTATTTTCATTCGAAGAAGGTTTCATAATTATCTTTACAATATAGAATTAAAGCGTATAAGTAAATAAAAGAAAAATTTTACTAACGAGTCAGTCGTCAAACATACCTCATTTATGAATGTCATTAATGTCGTCTACTCGTCTGTAATCACCTAATCAGAAATAAGCAACATTGTGTGTAGGTGTCAGATCTATTTGCTTGATACCTATTGCAGTATTTATATAATGATTACTTACGTTAATGTAGAGTTCCTGCTATAGTATTGTTTTATCTATAATTACTAGGTATATTATTGAAAGCTAATTTCCTATATTTTTTTATTTAATTTTCGCATGTGCGTAGTTCTTTTTTAAAATTTCCTTTCAGATTAATTAATTAATAAATTTATAATAAGTATGCGAGATTAGAATTAGCTCTTATGAGTATATACGAGGTTTAATTTTTTCTTTTAACTAGTGTCGCAGCATCAGTTAAATTATTTAAACTATAAAATTGAAATTATTTAATTATTTCAACTCTACGGGGGATACGTTTCTCCAATCGCTAACCTCACATGTACACGGTGTGGTTGTGCTGGCAAACGGACCAGTCTTTAGTGACCAACTGATGGCGGGAAATTCCTTGTACTATATCGCACCTAAATCCCATAGTATTGTCAATAAATCCTGTTTGTACTCAAGAGTTGCTAATCATAATGAACACTGTATTGTGTGTAACAAATAAAAGCATGCCATTGCAGGCACCCCAAAAAATATTTTCAAATACGGGTGAAAGGGGAAATGTATCATCACTTTCTCCAAATGCCAACTTCACCTGTACGTGGTGCAACCAGCAAACTAACGAGGCTCGAGAAGGCGCGACCGAACGATGGCGGAATATTCATCCGAATTTGCAGCATCTAAGTCCCGCCCTTCTGCTACACAAGTGATCAGGATCAATATCACTAGTGCGAGCGTATCTACACCACGCATCAACCCGCCTCGGTCAGTAGGGCAAATCTATCCAGTCTACCAAGCTTTACTGGCATGCCAAAAAATTAAATTATAAAGGTTGATAAAAAAGATGATTTAAATTAAATTGTTATGACACGCTAGGAGATAGTAATCAAAAAGGGATGGGTTTTTCTTGGGAGCTTTGACCATATCCATCCATCCATAATATAGTAATGTATAGACAAAACTTTTTAGAAATTCATTTAGACTTATTACGACTGATTATTACGGTGCTTTGTTGGAAAAGACATGATGATGAGACATCCTGAAATTTTTCACCTTTGTAATGAAAGCCGCTGAGCTGTAAAGGATACAGTATCAACATCAATGACGAATATATCACACACCTTCGATTTTCCGACGACATAGTCCTTATCGCTGGTGGATCTTAGCTATGATCTATGACTCCCAACATGTTAGTCATAAGATGAACACGAACAAGGCGAATATTATGTATTACGTTCATATCACACCTATACGTTGTTGTTGGTGAAATTACCCTCGAAAATATAGGCGAGAACCTACAATTAGGTAGGAAAAGTCCGACTAGGTAAGCCCAACTTTGCCACAGAGGTCAATCAACGAATCCTACTCTCCTGAGTAGCGTTTGAGAAAATACGTCACACTTCTCGTCTCCCAAGACCAAAGTGTACAACGAGTTACGGAACAGAGTCGCGGTCTTTCACTGCAGCCCGTATGTTACTCATACATACACAAAGTTGCTCAGCGGACTATGAAAAGGTCTACGAGAAACTCTATTCTCTACGTGATAGTCTCTACAAGTGGAGTAAGGCTCCGGTTACCTCACTCACCGAACGAAACGCAGAAGCACAACATGCCTCTATTTTGCCCCGGTATTCCGCGAGGGCATGGCACTACCCCGGTAGAACCGGCCCTATCGAGCAGCAGCCGAAACCGCGGCTTGACTTTTACACATGGAAAATTTGTGTAGGTTAAAAAAACCGTTAGTTTTAGAAAGTTTAAGTTAGGTTTAAGAAAGAAGATTTAAATCTAAGACGATGCCGATATATTTTAGAAGTAATCGCTGAAATTCAAAAAAACAATTTTCATAAATTATTTTACAAATAACTGAAAGGGATCTCTCATTTTATTTTCATATATTTTTCCAAAACTCCCTAATCTAAGTTTAAGTTTGTAGTCAATTTATTTTATTGCAATAATTTATTTTATTTGTTTCACAGTTAGTATCGTTTCCCCTAAGCGCGACATGAACTTGCATTTGATCTTTCAAAATTGTTAAATGTTGTTAGCACCAAATTCGTTACCAAATATACATAAAATATCATATCTCTGCGTAAAAGATATCAAAAAGTTATACCTAACCAAGAATACTACAGTTTAAATTTTGCTTAAATACACAGCGTATACCAAAATCCTTTTCGCGTTTGTTTGAAGAAAGATTGACGAGAAATCCACTTTTATCTCTAATATCTCTCTTATTGTTGTTGGAATAGAATCATTGATAGCAAGTCTACTATTGCGAAGAGACATCGCCCGACACTCGAGACACGTTTTGCATCGATTTCATCGAATATTGAATTTAGTTCTAATAAAATACAAGAAAATGAGAAATTCTTCAGTTGTGTCACCAATTTATTTCAATGTCGCAGAATATTGCTTGTTCGGTATTAATCTCGGTGTTATAATCGGTATAATTTTGTATTTTATTGTGGTAAATAAAAAATATAATACCGTGGCCGGTTTCCTTTTTGGCGGCAAAAATATGTCAGTTATCTCCATTTCCCTTGCTCTCATAGCTAGGTGAGTACTTTAAAGTAAGCTAATATTTTTGTTTGTATATAATAATATTAATTAGTAATAATAAATAATGGGTTGTAAACAATATAAGAGATCATCAACCTCACTTGCACGTGGTGCATTCAGCCGATTCAGAGGGAGGCTGAAAAATTTCGATACCAAATGTTCCTAGCTGGTGATAAAAAGCAGGAGGTTTACCCGTAGTATGTTGATGCTAAGGAAATAAAAAAATACATTTATAGTGGGTTGGTCATTTTTCTGTTATGTCAATATATTGAACATGGTTCATTTCATCGAATAAAATGATTCCACAAAAGCTAGTGATAGAATAAGAATTTTAGGTTTTTTTTTCATGAAATTCGAGTGTGGCTGATAACAATAAAAAACAAGAATAAATTCTAAGATAATCTTTAAGTAATTGTTGTCTTTTACTTATTTTCAGTCATGTAACAAGTATAACACTACTGGGAGTGCCAGTCGAAATCTACCTCAGAGGAACACAATACTGGGCGTCTGCTCTTTCGCTTATCGTAGTCACTTTTCTTACAGCTATAATTTATTTGCCTGGTAAATATTGATAAACATACATATTAAGCGTAAAAAATGACTCACCTTCTACAACTCATATCGTTTTAATCACTTTTGTACACCTTTATTTTACCAGTGAATGATAGTTAAAAACCAGTGTATTATGTCAGTTTTATAACCGTATCCATCAACTAGTTGCATCACAAATGATTATGGAGAAAAAAAAAACTTGCAGTTTGACTGAATACTATGCTTTATTTATTAGTGATCGAATTGTAAGTGTAATAAATCATGTATTTGGCAATATTAGGGAATGAAATCATATATTTCAACCAATACCTAAATAAATGAATTTACTGTAATTGCTTTTAAAATTGAAATGTATACGTAGGGATAAAATTCCTTAATATTTATCCAAAGTAAAATAAAATCTCAGATAATTTGAAAGCGTCATTACAGCTGTCATATTTTACATAGAAAATTGAATGAGGTTTTCTACTGCTCGACTAGCATGTGTACATATCATTAAGTAACTTAAAAATATTTGGCGTAAATTATGAAATGGGTAATTTATTACCAGTATGTAAAATATATAGCTATTATACTGACATTTTTTTGAGGTAAGACGTCAAAGTAAAAGTAAAGTAAAGTAACAGCCTGTAACTACCCACTGCTGTGTAAGGGCCTGCCCACAAATTTGAGATAGTTTTGGAGCCGGGAGGGGTTTGCAAAGCTGCTCCAATGCGGGTTCACGAACTTCTCATGTCTTCGAAATTATGTTTTTATTATTTCACAGAAATGCAGGTTTCTTCTTTGTTTCCTTCGCCCCCGAGCGCGTAGAAAATTACATTAACTTGCTATTAACAATTTTAATACGGAACCCATGTCACTCGGTTACTATGAAATTAATTGAGTGCGCTTTAAAGCGCCCTGTCCACTAGCTACTTTTTAAGTGCTTGTTTGTTATTAGATTACTTATATATACTTTTCAAATTATTTTCAGTAAGCTTCTAAAATATTTTTTTTGATTTCAGTGTTCCATAAATTGCAACTTTCATCGAGTTTCGAATATCTAGAAATTAGATTTTCTACTCACACTCGAACCATAGCTGCAGTTTTGTTTGTGGTCAGTAAATTGATGTTGTTGCCGATCGTACCATATGTACCACTTTTGGCTTTTAGATTGGGTAATTTATTATTTATAAATCTTTCTTTTTCTTTAACAGCTTGTAATCAGTTTTCTGCTGGATAAAAACCACCCTTATAGGGATAATGAGATTTTGCATGGAGGTTTCTATAGTCTACTTTTACGATACTCTCTGAATGCGATGTGTGGACAGATTTCTCTTTCTCAGCCACCACATGGCAATACCATTTTCTTTTGTATTGATACTTTATTTACACCTTTTACCGTTGTTTCCATTATCTCAATTCCAGTTACTAATCCTTTGGCTGGTCGAATAACAGCTGTGATTTGCGTATCCTGCGCAACATTAATCGCAATTGGCGGACTGCGCGCTATAGTCAGCATTGGTATAGTGACTGCCTTTCTCGCTGTTGCTGGAACGGCGCTACCAAGTGGACTTGCCCTATTGCCAATGGGATTCAAGAGGATGTGGGAAATTGCTAATCATGGAGGGCGTTTGGTGTTTTACGAGTAAGTAAACAGGCTGTGTGTCTTGATTATGTTACGTAATTACATCGCCATATTTCCTAAGTTTAGAAGATCTTCTTTAATTGCCTAGCAGGTAGCATGTCGCAAACTAACAACCACATTGTTTGATACCTTACACTATAAACAACTCTGTTATAATATACGTATATTATAATGTCGATGCCAAAAAATCATACAAACCAGAGACTGGATGATTTAGACATGGCCAGTGCTCAATCAAAGTAAAACTTCTAAGAAATGCATGATAGCTTATGCTGGTTCTTTCTTACCTTCAAAATATTTAAGTACAGCAGTGGACTTGCCGATAATTCAGAAATGCAGAAAAAAGGTAAAGGATTATGTGGAACAGCCTTTTCATAGTTTAATGCTTGGCATATGCCTTACCCAATGGCAAGATTTCCTTTGATTGTTACGCATGAGGGGTGTGTTGGTAATCGCAGAAACAGACGCTTCGCACCGTAGATGAATTCACCGGTAATTGACTCTTACGACACCCGTGGAAAGAAAGGGGGGGTGGCAGATTCTTTTACGCCGCCACCACACGACTAATATTGATAATGTTTTAGTCCAGATCCGGAATTAGCGCATCACACGTCATTCTTTGCTGTTACTTTGGCACTTAGCACCAATTGGCTCTGGAAGATAGCTTTAAGTCAATCAACAATACAGAAACTCCTGGCCGTGCCTACCATTGGAAAAGCGAGGTTATGCTTGGCAATTTCCTGTATAGGAGTGATACTAATGAAGCTGCTATCATGCTTTCTTGGTCTAGCATTATACGCTTGGTATGCTGGCTGTGATCCTCTCCTAACCGGACAAATTAAAAAGCATGAACAGGTACTTGTATGTTCTAATAGTAGTAAATGTAAAAAATAAGCTGTAATGTTTTTTTTTTAATCATACTTTTTTTTAAATTTAAGTGAATCCAAGATATTAAAACGATGAATTCTGTATTCAAAGTTATTTTTTATCACAACTCTCACTTTGTTTTTTCTTTGCCAACATAATTTTATTCATAGACGAATAAAGTAGGGCTAAGTAAAATTTTAAACGCTCAAATGCGAAGGTTCAGTTTAAAAAATCTTCGTATTGACCTTTACATTCAATTTTAGTATTCTAGATCTCTTTGATCTGCATACTACGTGGTCAGGAAGAGAGCGGAGTATGGCTTTCATACATACAAATTGCACATATTTCAAATAATGATAGAATTAACTGAAAATATTATCCATGCGTTATTGAAACACTATAATTATTTATCATAATATTATTTTATCGGAGTTTATTCTGCCCTTATAAAATTATGAAGTATAAGTTACTTATTTGAAATATTTTTTTAAAAAAAAAATAGTACTTCTTGCAAAAACTTTCTGATTACAATCAGGAAGTTTTGATGAATATATGGCACGTTTAAAATGGCAGCTTAGTTTTAATTATCATTATATTTTTTCCTTGTTTTAGTTGGTTCCTCATTTTCTGAACAACTTAGCTGCAATGTTTCCAGGAATTTGTGGAATTTTTATCATCTCAATATTTAGTGCAACGGCGGGGTAATGTCATTACAAAATAGTTCTTAAACCTTTTCTTAATCATGCAATCTTTTCTTTTTTAATAAAATATTCTCTTTAATATTTTACAGATGTATTGCGTCGATCATAAACTCAATATCAGGAGTTCTTTTTGAAGAATTTATTAGACCTTGGATGCCTCAAAACACAAATGAACTATCGTGCTGCAAAATAATGAAGGCAAGTTATTTAAATTTTATGCAGAGTTTTTAAGAAATACATGAATGTAAATAAACCACTAACAATTAATTTATGTTGTTTCAGGTTTTATGTGTCTTAGTCGGCTTATATTGTGCGGGGGTAGTGTGGACTGCTAAAGAATTGGATCGCTTACAACATGTAGCGTCAGGAGTTACGGGTGTTACAGCTGGCACTTTGTTAGGACTATTCACGCTTGGGATCGTATTTTCACGAGCTAATTGTTCAGTAAGAGTAATGTTTATTTATATATTAATATAACCCTGTTAAGCACGTTTTGTAGCCGGACTAGTGTTTGATAAACTTAAATCTAGTCCCATCTACTTAGGTCCAGACAAATCTAGACTTTGTTGTGTCAGGAAGACTAAGACACTAATTCCGCCACCTATTAGAAGCCACATGATTTTTTGATAATCTATGTATATAAAACACTTTGGGTGCACGATCCTACTTAGCGCCATCTGATCTTACTACAATGCGTAAAGACTGGTCTTTTTTACCCTTTAAATATGTTGTAAGTTGTAACGTAACAATCTTGCTTTTCTGTAATGTTGATATAACGCCATCTTCGAGTACAAGATTGTATTAGTTCGACAAACGGAACTTTAACATTTTAAACAAAAAGTATAATGGTTTAAACCTTTAAAAAATATAGATGGCGCTGGTAAAATATTTTATAGGTTTTATGAAACTTGTACAAAATTTTTTTATTTTTTTATTTCTTAATATTGCTACTTAAGGTGGCTACTTTAGTGTTTTAAACAAAAAGTATAATGGTTAATACCTTTAAAAAATATAGATGGCGCTGGTAAAATATTTTATAGGTTTTATGGAACTTGTACAAAATATTTTTTATATTTTTAATTCTTAATATTACTACTTAAGGTGGCTACTTTAGTGGCGGCGTATGAAATTCAGCAAACCCTTTGTACGTCAAGATGTTGTAAGAGTCGATTACTTAAAATCTCAAAAGTCTATCAGCGACCGGCAGATGACGGATTTTCTATTTGATAAAAATTGATACCGAAAATACAAAGCCATTATCTGCGGGCGGCGTCGAACGTGCGTTGTGCCTGATATTAGGATTGTCAACCTGCCTGTCAATAATGCTGATTACAGCAAATCCTCCATTATGAGAGATGACGCAGATCCAGCAGTAATGATGATGACGATTGTAATTATTTAGACTTCTCAAATAGTTGATTGCCCAGCTTGGTAAGCATAGAAACAACTTCCAAGAACTGTACAAGTTTTCAGCATTTCATGCCACTTTCCTGGAAAGGCAGAATCATCAGACTGATCATTGTTGGGCATAGCCAGCAGATTGGGCCCAACAGTTATCAGGGTAATGATTCTTCCAAATGAAGCGGAAATGTTAGAATATTGTTATGTGCTATTGGTATAGGTAAGCTTGCGGGTTTGGAGTGAAAGGCCGGTATCTTTAGCGTCTATTTATTAAACGATTTACACCTTTGCGGTGGACTTCCACGGGTCTTCAAACCATTCCTGCCAGCTACCGATCCTCTTTCTCTTCCTCTTTCCTTTCTTTTTACAAAAAATAAAGTAATGTTTTAGTACTTATTAAAATTGGTTTTGTTAGCGAATATTCGACATCACTGTGAACATAGAAATGAAGCAAACTACAGAATTTATCGCGTTTAATTTAAACTTTATTACTTCCCCATGATTTGGATGTATTACCCGTGGATGACAGTATTACTCTATTATCTAAGGCCACGGTGGTGAATGATGTGTTGGACATCCCGATGCCATAGTTAACTCGCGCTAAATTCCGTAATAGTCGTTTCAGTATTTCTAAATACAAGAAATAGTAACTGTGAACATCATAGTAGATAATTAGTAGATTAATACATCAGCTGGCGTTTGCAAATGAATGGATATACACAAACAAAACACTTTGATCACAAGAAAGCCCGGTAGAAGGATTTGCCATCACCAGTCTAGACAATTTCGGGCTAGAATATTAGGAGATTGTTTTTGGCATTTTCTTTTATCGACTTTTAAAACATCCACGAATTGAGATGCGGTAGCCGATTCTCTTTCATCGCCACACTGCATGAGCGAATGCATCTGGGTATCTAACACTTACTAAAATATAGAACATCTTATTCAAATACCATGTGTGTCGGTTGTTTAAATTCTGATTAGAGATGATTTAAATATATGTTTCAATTTTATAAGGAATATATATTTATACATACACATATTTCTCAATTAATTGAATTATATATGCAATCAATCCAATAAGTGTCATTAAGCATTCTGTGTAACGTTCACGCAACAGGGTGCTCTAAGCGGTTGTCTCTTGAGCTTGCTACTCTGTGGCTGGCTTTTGATAGGCACTGAAAACGCGCTCGCTACGGGGGCATTGACCTTTCAGGGCAAGCCTTTAGTCACCTCTGGCTGCGGTAAAGCGAATTTTACGCACATTTTCGCCAACATGACAACAATTATTCCCAACGCTGCGTGAGTATCTAATTAAATGTTATTTATAGGCAGTTAACTGTGAGTTATCCCTGTTATAACGCACATTGTTGTATCGTGAAATTAAAATGCTTAAATTAAACGGGCTTTTGTCAGTAACTTTTGCCTATAACATATTATGGTTAATTGTTAAGTTTTATCTATTATTATTTTTTGTGTGAAAAATAATAATACATAAAACACTTTGGTACTGTCTGTATTCACATAAATATTGTGAACACAGACAGTAACAAATATGTAGATAAGTTAATAAATAAGATAATAAGATATAATATTATTAGCCTAATAATGTACACCTCTTACAATTAATCAATTTGATGACTATCTCAAATGCAACAATAATTTGATTTTAAATTCTTGACATATTTTTCGTTATTCTACGGCAATGATGTACTATAGTAATAACAGATTGATCGACTAAACGCAAAAGCTTTTTACGTTGAGTTTGTTATTAGGTAGAATGACAGAGATGGATTGCCGAAACACGGCTAAAACTATTTTTCGCTTCGCTTAGAATGTAAAGCATTTTTCAATTGAAAAAATAATATTTATCTCTGTTTTAGAACACAGTTTCCGGTGAAACCACTACAATCTCTGTTTCGTATATCATTCACATACTGTCCATTTGCCGGTGCAATAGCAGTCCTTATTATTGGAGTCCCCATGAGTTATCTCACCGGGAAATCAAGAACTGACTCAATGAACCCCGACGTCTTCTGTCCACTTACACAGAGCTTCTTGCATAAATCAATACCAAGAAGCACTTCGGTTTCAATGGAACTCAGGGCACCAAACACCCAAGAGGTTTACATGGCGTTGGATGAAGCTCTGAAACATTTGAAAGATGTCATAGAAAGATAATTAGAAAAATAAATTATCTTCTTTTTAACTTACTTTTAAATAAATAAACCACCTACTTTTAAATAAACCAATTATTTCAATCTTTTAAATTAATTGTAAAGTTTCATTTTATACACCAGCGATTTGATAGGAGAAAAAGTTGACAAAGACTTGATAACTGAAAATAAATTATATCTAATATTCTACATTTTAGAAACATATTAGATATTTTTAATAGTGTTGCAGCAGAGTCGCGTAATATTATGCTTGTCACCGTACGTTGCACCAGCTTTCTGCTAAATTATAATATTTATGTGCCCGCTGGAGCTGTGGTAACCCAGGACCGGGCGCTCGTTTTAAGATTTTTTTTAATGGGGAAGTGGACAAACTAGCCAGCGTCTCTCCTTATGTTATGTGATTACCGACCCTCACGTACATCTGCAACACGAGAAGAGCTTTAGGTGCGTTTCCGGCCTTTAAAGATATTTGGGGAGGGTAGGTGGGAGTGGGGCGCCTCCGGTTACCTCACATACCGGACAAAACCCTGAAGCACAACTGCATATACTTCACTAATGGCACGACCTCTGTCGAACCGGATCATTCGAGCAGCACCAAAAGCCGCCGCTTGGTTCTACCACCTACAAGTTACAAGACTGATCGAGGTTCTGTTCGCTGTGCCGGCGTCCCTAAAGTTCGTAATTGCCATTTACGGTGTTAAACTTACCAGGTGCTTATCGATGAAAGACAACATCGCGAATAAACCTAAATATATGAGAAATAATAAAGGCTTTTCCCAACCTTCCCTGCCCGTGACATTTCATGTGCACATATATGCATAAATAGAAGTACTAAAGAACTTACAACTTTATTTTGATCAGGTTCAACAAATTAAACTTTTTTATAACGAAATAAAGAAGTAGTTATTGGTTTCTCAACTAGTCAGCTTTGAAGAGTAAATGCTCGTTTGCGATGCAAATTCTAATTGCGGAGTCTAGTTATGAGCCGCAGACGGTATTACGGCCAAGAGTACAAAATCGATGCGACGAAACTTAAGATATGTATGTTAATTCACGGCTCACTGTTCACTGGAGATTTCGATATCTCCTAATGCAGCTTGAATGTAATTGAATCCTGGAACTCTCCTAAGAATGTTCTTAGATTTCTAATCTATGTTCGACATAAACTTTTTTATGTTGGCTATCGAATGAGAATTCTAAGGTTTTTTTTTTATTATTTTTTTTTATGGAAGAGACGGCAAACGAGCAAGCGGTTCACCTGATGGTAAGTGATTACCGTCGCCCACATACATCTGTAACACCATAGATGCTGCAGGTGCTTTACCGGTCTTTAAGGATATTTGGGAGAAGGGAGGGAAGAGGAGGGGAATAGGGAGGGGTTGTGGGCCTCCGGTTACCTCACTCGCCGAACGAAACGCAGAAGCACAAGATGCCTCTTCTTCACGCCGGTATTCTGCAAGGCCGTGGTACCAATCCGGTCGAGCCGGCCCATTCGAGCAGCAGCTAAAGCCGCCGCTTGGCTCTACCACGCTTTAATAGAGGCACTTTGTAAAGGAAAATGTCCTAGTTGACTTAGCATAATTTCAAACATGATTGACGTTCATTTATATTTTTGCTGCAAAGTGCAGAATTACGTTCTATCGAAGAGACATCCGGGACTCTTTTTTTGGAATGGGGTATAATATAATATTTTTTTACTTCTATGAAATTATTAGCGTCTATTATTAAGTCATATTTGTTCAGTAAGGCTGCAGAAAATATGTGAGCCAAAACGGAAGCAGAGCGGTTAATACTACAAAGACATACATTGAACTCCCCCTTTCTGGTTGCGACATATCTAATATCATTGGGGTGATTCGCGATTAGGAGAAAGCAAAACAAAGTCTAGATTAGCTTTTATTATTTTTATCAAAGGCCACACTATCAAGCAGATTTGTTAACTCCTTAACATCAAATGCCTCTTACTATTGTTAATTTTTTTTTAGTAACTACTTGCCTTTGCGACACAATCTATCATATTTGAACTAAACATAAAAAATATTCTTATCTGAACATTTTTTTCTTTTGGCGCTCACTCTGGTATCATAGAGCGCAAGTGACCTGGGTTCGATTCCCGGTGCCAGCACCACTAAAATTGTTAATAGGAATTTTAAGTGCTCTATTTACCACGTGCTCGGTGGTGAAGGAAAACACTGTGCATAAAACTGAGAAACAATAAAAAAAAAATATTTCGAGGATATCCTTCACATATGTGAAGCCCACCAATGCCCGCAAAGCCACAATGGAGCAGGGTGGCGGGCTCCTACACCCTCTTAGACATTTGAGAAGGAGGCCTTGAATCAGCAGAGAGAGGATCATAAAAGTCAAAAATTTTCAAATGTTCGTAAATCCATACAAAATCATTTCTCGAACAAATCTTTCGGCTCTCATCTTTTGATTTATTTTGTAAATTTTTCAAATTCATTAACTAATTTTAATCACAGAAGTTAATCCTCTATATACCATTTACGATTATGCGTTTAAGTTGTGACGTAGGATTTTACCAGTAATTTAGAATTTTATAGTAAAAAGGGTCTAGTAAAAACAAATACAGAGATACAGAATATCATTCAATACAACTATTATCACAAGATGATGACATCTAACATTTTTTTTCATTTCATGTCAGCCTGTGATAACTGCCACGGCTAGGTTGTGGTTTAGGGTCCACGTTCTCACTCTTAGTGCAGGCAATACACATATACTCGGGGACTAGAGGAGAAAGGTACCGTCATTGGGGCAGATGGTAGGTGTGAGTGGCTGGCAGCTGGTCAACTCTGGCGTCTAAGATGGTCAGGCAGCTTGGCGGAGGAGGACCTGTAATGAGTTCCTGGAGGCTTCACCGAGTGTTGCTATAGTGTTAATGAAGCGTACACCTAATCTTGAATGCAGGAGGTCGATCGCAAAACCCCATGATGGAGTTTAAAGCCACGTTGTGATATAATATTATTTTCTCGCCAGGCGAGTATTGAGTGATTTTTTGTGGTGTTTCGTGGGGGAAAGATGCCACTGAAGGTAGTGACCAGTTATATCGGCATCAGCAATAAGTGCGGACTAAAACCCAAGGAAAAAATATACTGTTGGTCCGGCGGCCCTAACAGCTTCGGCGGAAAATACTCGCCAGCAGGAGGGTCGCAAGTAAAAAGTTATAAAGAGCAACGATGTTGCAGTGTTGACTTTGAGTCGCGTCGCTGGCTGCTGCTGTGCTGTGTTCTAAAGAGACATTCGACAATTGGAGATGCAACCCATTGGCCCTTAAGGAGGTAGGAGGCTTGGGATACCATCGATAAGGGTAGAAAAGATCAATGACTGCTTGCCAGCTGCTTTTATAGCAACTGACACAACGCAATGCAGTTTAGTTAAGTGACACATTCAAGAGATGTTCCTCATTATGTTTTTAGTCATAATACATAATAAAATAAAATAATGAATTTAATTTGTTCTTACAGAAAAGTTCTAAACTTCAGTACCACACCTACATTATTCCGAAGAAAAAATCGCTATATCCTTACTTCCTACTTACTGACTATGTGCAATTTACTACACTCAATAGGTTAAAAGGTTCCTTATATACTTCAAGACCCGTTCAAGCTCATAGCGTCTATTATATCATCAATCAAATTGTTCTATTTTTTAATCCAGTCTGGTTTGACTTAAGTCTAATCACACAATACAAGAGTAAACATATTTACGTATGTAATAAAAATAAGTAACTATTATAGATGTAAGATGGTAATATAATATAAATAAAAGTAAAATGATTAGTTACCAGGCCATGGAGTAGCCTCTCGACAGGTTCATCTTATAAAGTAGGGAAACATTTGAAGTTAGCAAGTTGGTTTAAAATAATATTTATCATCATTATCATAATAAATCAATTTTAGGTAGTCTCAAGACAAGGCTATTTAATGTACTTAGAATTGCGTACATATTATACACCACGATGTTGAGCTATAAATAGAGTGAAAATATGAGCACTTACCGCAGAGCCAAGATGTTAGTGCGCATAAAAGTACTGAGTGAGAACGTGGGCGCCACTTTGACGAGAACTAAGCAGAGTGTAGTAAAAGTTAGATTCTCGGTTATTAAAATAATAGATAATATTTATTATAACATGTACAAAATTATATATACATTAATTAAACCTAAATTGTAGTAGTTAAATAAAGGAAATAACTTAATTAAGTAATAAAATGTAATTAATACTTATAGAAAAACTACTACGCTACCAGGTACTATTTCAGTAATCATTATCTACATTTAAAGTTTGGTTATATATGAGCAGATACCGAACACATCATGTTCATTTAAAATTAAAAGTGATTCTAAGCCGAGTTGTATATTCTATTAGGGGCCGGTTTTACTTGTTAAAAAATAGATAATTAGTATTACACTTCCGTCAAATATATATATTTAGTAAGCAAAAGCCATCGACAAAGCAATAGGAATCAGCCATAAGTAAATATAAAAATTAGGACATTAAGAACAGAATACGACATGGTAGAGCCATATTATAGATATACTGTCTATTGATCATATAAATATATTGGCCCAGCTTCGATGTACCACATCCTCATAGAGTACCTGCGTAATGTAGGTACAAGCCAGCGGTTGCATATGGAGAGAATTCGGATACCCAATAACAGTAATCGAGAAATTCGATGTCGGTCTTTAGAGGCAAATCCAATAGATGTTTGTGTTTGTAGGCAATAGTGACCTTAGTGGTCATCATCACCATCAGTACCCTGAGTATGAGTTGCTACGTGGTCGCTGCAGTGAACCAATATAAAAAGCCACTAATGATAGTATCTTTTTACAAACAAAATAATCCTTTAACGTAAGAGTAACGTAACCTTTAAAGTAGAACTTTGTAATTTGTTATACAGCTGTCTTTCCTACATTCTTTTTTTTTTAATTATAACTTTCTTAAAGTAGGTTTATGTCACCATTTTGTTGCACCATCGAGTTAAATGAGACGACAGAAGTGCCTATTATCTAACAGCAGCAGCGGTTTTTCGTTTTCTTTAAAATAGTAAATAAATGCAAATTCGATCTGGGTGCAGTTGTACAGTGTGCTCGTATGACGCCCATAGTTACATTAAAAAATTAAAAAATATATGATAGAAAGTAATATTTATAGCAATATACTATATCGCTATAACTTTATCGCTACAAATAGGTCGGCGAAGAACTCTTTCGGTATTTTGTACATATTTATACTATTTTCCATCTTATTTCTGTTATATTTTAGCCTATGTAACTGTGTTAATCTTACGAGGAAACTTGATAAATTATGAAAGTTTGTAACAAAAAAGGTAAAAGATGCAAAGAAAATTGTGCTGTTAATGAAGTGTCAGTTAATGGAGCACAATGTTGGTTCAAGCCTTTTCATTCTGGAAAAATGAACGCTTAAGATGCCAGCCAAACCCGTAATAGTAATTTAGAGACATGCAAATACTACCTTCTCCCATGCAAAAATTAAACTCGCAATCTGCAGCGCCGCAGCCGATCGCTTAGCCACTGCGCCGATCGAGCCGATCATCAATGCCCCAACATTTTCCAAATAGTTTCCAGTCTGAAATTCGCCACAAAGGAATACAATAAGGCTTTTCTTGCTTGTCCCTGTTTATATATATGTATATCTTAAACGACACATCTTGCTACAACGCTACTTCTGTTGCGGTTTTGTAACACATAGCTCTGCTCCTGCACTGAAAGACAAAGTACATACATGCTACGGTTTTGAAATTAATGTCGCATGCCTCTTAAACCTTGGCACGCACCATACGAGCTCTACATTCCTCCTTTGTCTTAGAAAAATATGTAAGGGTAAAGGCTATTCATGATTATAAATAATATAAAATATTATATTTAATAACGACCAGTTGACATAACGTCATTTGATACTGTAATTCATCATTCATTATGAAACTACATAAATATAATTTAAAATTTTCCAATTACATTTACATTTTTGTTTAATATTGTATTTACTAGTATATATATTGTATGACCAAAATGGTAATATACATTTCTGGGTAATTTAAACTTTTTTTTTCCTTCAAATACGATAATAATACCATATAAAATACCATACTTCCCTAGTAATTAAATCAGCCCGTGCCGTGTGATGGCGACGTAATTAAATATCCACCCTATTTCTTCTTGTGAGAGAGAGTTTACTATGACGTGATTCTGGATATTTAGAGACTTAGCCCAAGTGTGTGTACAAATATTGGCTTCGTGATTTGAACCACATCAGCCTATTTAAGCCAAGAACAAAGATCTCTCCAAGTAAACGCCAGCAAAATCCGATTTACATTTAGTTGAAAGATTTCACCATACTCAACACGCCTAGCAAGGGGTTGATGAGCACAATGCCAATACCCTCGCATTAATATTCTACTCCCCATCACTAATCTATAAGTTTTGGTTCCGCAGATTCTGATGGATATTTTTCCGTCATTCGGCCACCAGACTTGTTTGTTTGCCAGCAGGGTACACCACGTGTAGGTGAGGTTGGCATTTCAAGAAAGATATTGTATATACTTCCTTACAACCCCACTATCCCTCACCTCCACCCCTTACACCACTATCAGGTACTTCATCTTTCGCATGTATAACCGTAAGTCCTTAAGTATACACTGACGCAGGAATTCTTATTTAAATATTCCATGTGACGCAAATATTGATTTGGGCGAAATTTGTTTGATTCTCTAGGTTCTTATTTGAATTTCCTGAGGGCCATCTCATTTTAATGTTGCGCTGTAAAGAACAGTATCAAGAATACAGAAGACAGAAATCAGTTTTACGAGATTCAAATGTAACAAAATACTTTATCGGCAGTGTAATTAATTGAATGAATATTTTTTAGTACTTTTTATTTCCGTAATATTAATTATTCTCTTTGGTTTTAATAATTTCATTTTATTAAACATAATAAATGCCGATAATCAATACATTCTTGTAAATGAAATTAATTTAAAGCTTTTCCGTATGAATATGAAAAATTCTTTGTCCGTCATCATACTATATAGGAGTATATTGTCGTTCTACCGATAGCAGCCATTCTGGGACTATTAGGGCAAATAGCAAATGACTGAGGCGGAATGATCGTTCCGATAAAGGGATAACGCGATTAATACAATAATTGTTATACATTTTTTCTATTAAAGTCAGTATTAAAATATATTATTGAGAGGTGTCTGTGTTTCTCCAGTTTTAACAGATACTAGTGTGTTGTATGTTATGTAATGTTGTAAAATTAATCAATTTTACAACATTACATAACATACATATGTTGTGTTTGTAATGTTGTAAAATTAATCAATTTCAAACGAACTAAATACCAAGTGAAATACATACGTATAAAACTGCCTTGTAAAGTAAGTAAACTACGGCGTTAAGTTTACTCATAACGTACCTAGTAAAAGCGGCAACGGAACGCGGTTGCTTTGAGTGGGGGTATCCTGGCGACGGCGAGGGTCGAGGGCCACGTAAGTAAATTTTGTAGGTTTTCAATACGCACCCCCACGATGCACATACAAATTTAACTGACGGTAAATGTACAGTAGTTTTTGTGCTTATCTCTAATGCACATAAACTAGATGTTAGGCTCCTTCTCCGCCAAGGAGTCATCTGGATGGGTAGGCAACGCCCTCATACCCACTTCCGTCGTGTAACAACTGTTGTGTTCCGCTTTGAAATATATAGACAGCCAATATAATTACGAGCTTAGAGGCATTCCATCTTAGTCTTCAGAGCTGATAACGCATCTGTAACCTTATCCGATTGAAGTTGTATGCAGGTGTCCATTGGTTTCAGTAGTCACTTACCATCAAGTAGATGCTATTTTTACACCCCATTCCAATAAAAAATTAGTTTTTTTTTTACAAACAATAGATGCACTTGTTTAGTCGTATATGGGATTCTAATCCTTGATTAATATTAGAGGTTGTTTTAAATGAGCATAATTTAAAATGAGTGTAGATAAAATGCCATACGAAATGTCGGTGCCTTGGTATACAAACCACCTGACGGGTGTCTTTCTACACAGTGGTTAAATCTTCGATACATGGCATACGAGTACCTGACTTTGTGAGCACTTTCCCAAAAGAGCTATGTATTATAGCTTTGGACTTAGACTTTAGCTTATACAGACTGGTGAAAAAGATAAATAATAAATTTTGACGATACACCAGTCAAATAAAAGTATTTATTAACATTAATAACATTTTGTCATTAGTAAGAACTATGAAATTTGTATTTTCTTTTAGTATTTGTTGCACAGGAACTTCATTGGAAAGTATTGAAGTAATTTAACTTCAGTACAATATTTCATATCTGTCTTTAAGCAAACGGAAATCTAAATTCCTATCGGTTTGCCGCGACATAAAGCTTTATGATAGTGCTTGCTAGTGTGTTCTGTAAACAATACACACTGCGGTTCTTAAATTTATGTTGCGTGTCTAAAACCTTGGCACGGACCAACTGTAAGCACAGCGCTCTTCCTTTGTCTTACAAGTCTGTTTTGAATTTTGTGTGATTTCTTTTTGTAAGTGAAATTTGAGAAATGAAAACTTTGAGTATTTAAGTTTCTGACACAGAGTATTGTTTGTTGAGGGTTGTATCTTTTAGTAGAATGAGTATGATTTTTTTGAATACCAATCTAAATTGGAGTTGAGAATTCAGGTACTACTCTGGCTGAGAAACGAGGCATTGGCGATACCATGTGATGAAAAGAAATGTTTCACCCCTACCATTCGTTTTATAAATTCCGCCTTCTTCTTTATCAGTCCATTTGTGTCCATTACTGAATATCGTCATGTCAAAGAGAATGCAAATAAGCCGGTATGCATATTTTGAACACACCCAAACGCAAGATGCGAGCATCTTCATCAGTGATACTGCTGCCCAACACTAATCATTTAAAAAAATTGCTACAGAACAAAATAAAAGTTACATATATATGTGTGTGAATGTATTCCGTATTATAATACTAGATCTCTCAAGGGATACTTAAATCGAAAATGTAAGCAGCAAGCAGTATAGAAACAGAGTTGTAAGTTCTACTATTTAGATACTGAAAAGGTGCAAAAGTTTTTTTTTTAAATACGACTTCAATTTATGCATTTGTACGGTTTAATCTAGAAAATAGAAGCTTCAAGGAAAACGGAATCGGAAATATGTGTAGTGGTTTGTGATTGTATTGGAGGTTTTACATTTTAAATATATTTATTCCAAACTATGTAGGTTATGAGAATCTACAGCACTATTTATAGTGTAACTGAGCGTTATAAAAATACAAATAAAAGTATGTTAAGATTATGATTTTCTCCTGGCGTATTGTTATACTGAACATATGACAGTAACGCATGTATATGCGAAGACTCAGAAGCATTCACTCGTCTCTCCCTTTCCGGTTTCTACGTAATAGTTATGCTAGGTTGGGCCTCATAAGATCGTGTCGTGATCGTGCAGGGATACAGCGTGGAGTGCCCTAGCCCCTTTCTGTGAGACCGTGATGATTCAGAAGGAGGCTGCTGAGTGGGATCGAGAAAGGACAGATTCTGCTTGAATGCGGGCTACAGAGACGTGCGTACATAATTGGAGTTACCCGATCACAAACGAGGCGTCAGGTGTCGCGGAAAACAGATGTCCAGTAAGACTATGCCGAGGAGGACGGTGACTCAAAGTGGTCTCGTGCTAATGTGTTAGCAGCGCGGGTTGCTGGGGACAGTATATTTATATCCCTGAGACGAGGCTATATTAGACAAGCTAAAGATGCGTTGCCACTGTGCGTTCAAAACGGAGATACCGGTACCCCTCGCCACAGCTGATGGCAACCGCCGTAGGGGCTTAGGCAGTGAATATAACTGGCTCTTGCACCCAATGGAGCGGCAAACAAATAGTGGGAGGATGCTTTTTCTAGCTGAGAGCCGCCTAGGTGAGTGACCACCCTGTTACCTATTTTTGCTGCTAACAAGCATTTAAATCACTGTTGCGTTCTGGTTTGTGGGTAACCAGTGTAATTACAGGTTGTGAGTGAAATTCCGTATTAGTCCTAAGAGGTGACAATAGAACATACAACGAAAACAAAAAGGCCGCTTAGGTGAAGTGGATTGTTATCATTTTGGCATCAACATAACAATTTAAGTCCTACTTTTAGCAGTTGAATATAAATTTCTCTAAAATGAAATCGGGTATAACTTTTTGAGTTAATTATTTAGATAACATAAGATTGAAATTGCTCTAGCTCTGCTGTAAGGCATCTTCTGCGCCCTTGCGTAAGAAAGCGCAGGCAATCATGGTCGCCTACGAACATTCTGCTTTTTGGTCAGCCTCAGGCTCTGTGGCTCGCGTGGTACCTGCGTTATGTTATAGCTGGCTGGGGTTGTTCTCACTCTGCGCTTCTTGGTTACAAAATATTCTAAAGGTACAGCAGACAAGTTAATGTAGACAATGAGTCGAGGTTGATCAATTTAGCTTAATAAAAGTTTTTGAACCTAAGCTATATACTTGTCAAGAGTTGGTCAATTGATAAAAAGTTAAAACACTACACCAAAAGTATTTAAAAGAAGAAGGGAAAGCCTTGAAAATCGGCAGATTGCAGACGTGCAACAGTATCTAATGTGCGAGGGGTCTGGTACTGCAATCGCTAATCTGCTAGCCGAGCGTGGCGATCATGGCAAGTCTTCTTTATGTAATCGCCCTATGTCTTACAACGAACTATTTACATGCTGTTAAGGTTAAGGTTAAGGATCCGTCCGACTATCGGGCAAATAAAAATAAATTAATCGTCCGATCTCTACCAAATATATGTCGCTACCTCATTTGTGTAGAGCCAAGTGTCGGCCTTTGGCTGCCACTCGGATGGGCCGGCTCGATCACCTCGTAGCCTCGTAGAATACCGGCGTGAATTAGAGGCATCTTATGCTCCTACGTTTCATTCGGTGAATGAGATAACCGGAGACTCTCTTCCCCCTCCTTCTCCTCCCCTCATCCCCCTTCTCCCCTCCCTCCTCCACGCCCTCTTTTTCTCCCCGCCTCCTTCCCCTCTTCTTACCCAAATATGTTTAAAGGTCGACAACGCACCAGTAGCTGCTCTGTTTTGCAGATTTACGTGGGCGTCGGTAATCACTTACCATCAGGTGAGACGCATGCCAGTTTGGCCCTTTTCGTTTAAAAATATATTACTAATTCTTTTACGACCTATTTCACCTATTATCAGATATGTGGAACGAAATAGAGTTTCCGATCGATACATGGAGATGGAGGTTTCCTAAAAGTGATAAGGAAATGGAAAAACGAAACTACTTAGCAGAGAAATTGTGCTTAGTGGAATACGAAAGACGAATAAAGGTTTCTCTATTAGCTTAGTAGGTAGTTGATTTGTAAACCTATAGTAAAAAATACTCCAATCTTATTTTCGCAGTAGATACAAGAACCAGATGGTAGATAACCTAACAATTTATTTCAGAAATAAATATAATAATATAAGCGACGTTAACATTAACAGTTCTACAGATGTTTACGGCTGATATGCACAGTTACCTCGTGTACATTACCGTGACGATAAAAGACTTTGTTAAAAGCCAATTTTGTAAATTGCGTTCTATGAGCATTACCGTTAACAAAACAACAGGAACGTGCGCATGTTTAACAGCCAACCTCTGTAAAGGTGAAAGACCATTTCTATTTTTCACTTTTATTTTTTAACATTTCTTGGACTCAGTGTACAATGATTACATAAGTCAGACCCAGAGCTAACTCTTTTATTGATTAGCACCTGAAGTCAATAGTGTAATAATTTAGATTCCTTTATGTAGAACTGCCCTTTGAATTGTTGTAAAACCGAACCATAGTAGTACCGTGGTGCTACCTCGGTCGAAACGGCCGATTCGAGCAGCAGCAAAACTCGCCGCTTGGCTTATCCACGTGCATGGCTCTACCATGTGCAAAAACGTTAATAGTTATGGAGGTTGTTCATTGTTTTCTCATATTTGTCACTAAATGTATTTCGCATTTATTAATTATGATACAAAATAATTTCAAATATCACTGCTCTTATTGAAAAATAGATCCACCTCACTGTCACCAATGATCATCATTTAGTAAAGTACTATTACGGAGTAGAAACGAGTTTTGCCTGTACCTTGTGTGTGATGATGGTACAGTACTGTGTGTTGTTTTGGGTCTAAAAGTAAAGTGGTTATACCACTTCGCAGACGAAGGAACTGTAGTCCTAGTTAGTTAATTTTAATATTTGAATCTACTATAAAGAATAAAATACAGATACAAATTACTATTTCAGTATCAGTATCGATTCTTAAGCGGAGCGTTTTTTTTCAATGTACATGTTTGCATGTTAACAAGTTTAATGTAAAGTTGGTAAGTACTAGTGGTTTTACTAGTGGTTGTTGAGTAGAGAGAGCTCATAATTATTAGGAATGAGTGAAAAAAAATCATACTTAGGAATACATAAAACTCATACAAATTAAATTGTCCATTAATCCAAATGAAACCCTAGCGTGAATCTTCATGAATAATAGTTTACTGACCTCTGCAAGAGCTGCGACATCACAGAATTTCTTTTTCGGTGATGTTTTGACAGCGCGGACGGTTGATAAGGTCTTTGATCTGGGTTTCGTATGCCTAAACGTATTGAGTCTCAAAAGTAACAAAAACTAAAAGAGCATCCTGTGACTGATATCCAGTAATTATTATAATTCATATATGGTGCATGACCTGTAGAAAATGAGGTAAATTTAACGTTGTAACGTCCCATCCATCCTGTAATTATATATATATATATAGGTTGTCGTAGATTGGAAACTTGATGGTTACATAAATTTTCACTCAAATATTTTTGTGTAAAATTGTCCTTTTTTAGTAGCGGTCCTAAAATATAACATTTTTACGGCAATTTAGGAAAACCTTCTTCATACAATTTGTAAAATAGCCAGTTACTAACTATAAAGACAATCTGATTATTTGCTACTATTCCCCAAATTTTAAATTATCAATAAACGCCGTATTTCGTGAGTCTAATATATAAGTTAATTTTTGAAGATTATTTTGGCTAGCTAGTACTTATACAGAGTTTTTGTTGGACTGTATGGTATTCTCATTTCATAAAATTTCACCTGATCGTTAGTGGTTACCGTCGCACACGTACATCTGCATTACCAGAGGAGCTGCAGGATTTTTGGCGGATGGGAGAGAGGATGGGAACGGGGGTTAGGGATTTAGGAAGAGAGGGCCTCCGGATTCCTCTCTCTCTCTCTCTCGCCGAATACCTGCGAGGTCGTGGTACTACTCGGGTCGAACCGGCCCCTTCGAGCAGCAGCAAAAGCCGATAAGTACTCACGCCTTTCACCCTGTCTGAAATTAAAGATCTTTTTTTTTAATTATAGAACGTAACGGGTACCTCATGGCTGGGTTTACTCCCGAAGGTTGCCATGATCTTATTAATGCTTTTCCAATAGTCGCTTCTTATGGCACCCACGGGAAGATAGGGGCGGTAGATTCTTAAGGAGCTACCAAACGACTAACTAAACTTAATATCTGCAATACTTAGGCTACTTATTACGAATACAATTAATACTATGTGTACTTATTAACATAAATTTGTTACGACCTAAAAATGTTTTATTTTTATATTTTGATAAGTAAATTCTATTTATTTAAAGAGCGTGTATGATTTAATATAAACAGCTCCGAGCACTTTGTTTGATCAAAGCAAAAAATCTCGTTTGAATTAATTTTATGCGAAGCAATCCGTTTTATACAAAGCTGGTTAAATATATCATAAGATTTTATTACTATATATCATAAGTTTTTTGATTTTATAAAGTAAAATATTGTCAAAATTTTCATTCCTTCATGATTATTTGAATCTCAATCACAGGTTCTCTCGGGATAAATCTTAAGGTCATTCGGACAGAGCTGTGCGCTGGCGCTATACTATGCTACTACTTATTACATATTTAAATTGACTGATGATGATTCCTTTCACTTCAAAATACGTATCCAAATTAAAGTAAAGAATTGTTTATTTAATTCGTGATGTGATGTGACAACGCCACAAGAAGACTCACGGGACATTCTCCTCCTTCCCTCCTGGCATCAGTATGGTAATACTACGATAACAAATCTTTATTTTGATAATTTTAATATTTATCATGCAAAGTATATATACTTCACTTTACCGATAAAATAATATGTAGTCGTATTCAACAACATGAAGTTAGATTATATTATTAACTTTTAATGTCCCTGCAGGCTGCGACGGGATCATATTACAAGGTATAGGTTTACAGTTTGTCGTTAATCGAAATACCTAGTTTGGTGAAACAGTCTTCACAAATTTATGCTTTCTGCGTTAGTATTCGACACCAGCCATATCTGTGATATAAGTTGGTGATCCCTGTGCTAAATCACGACAGTCTTTCACTATAAGTCCTTCCCTTAAATTAAAACAGTATATAGAGATATATTTTGAACGGAAAACATGTTTTTGGACTACATATTAAAGTGAAATATTCAGTTTGTTGTGTCGTGGTAGCCTAGTGCGAGCACCCTGCGCTTTAGTTTCATAGAACGCGCGTAACCTGGATTCGATCCCTGGCACCCCTTAAGTTGGTAATAGCAATTTTCAGTGTTGAATTTACCACGTGCTCTTCGGTGAAGGAAAACATTGAAAGGAAACCTGCATGTCTGAAAAGAAATTAATATTATTATTTCGAAGACATGAAGTCTTCCAACTCGCAATGGAGCACAGAGTGGCAGACCCTTGCCGGCTCAGGGCCGGGTAAACTACATGCCGATTACATCAAATCCTTTCTAATAGATAGAGGCTTTAGTTAACAGGAGAGTGTTGACCTTATATAAAAAATAAATATAAAACGTTGTTTACAGCGACAACGTTTACATTTAGATTTAGCATAATCTCAGAGTAAACGAAATTCGAATTATAACCTTTTATTTGCTTACTTACTTAACGGCCTGTAAATAGACCACTGGCGGATCATTGACCTCTCCCATAAGAAGGTCTTGCTATGATCGCCACGCTCGGCAAGCGGATGTGCGATTGGTAGTATTAGACACCTCGCACCTTAGCCGCTGCTGCTCGTCATCAGTCCGATTAATTTTGCTTTGGACTTTTCGAGATGGTTATCCCGCCATCGAACGGTAGCCATCAGTAGGCAGTTGCGATTTTCAAGGCTTCTTAAGAGAACGGCGACTAAGTTCGCTATTTCGACACTCACTGGCGGACACTTAAGAAATATTGTATGACAAACATAAGTGTTCTGGGTCTAAGTACCTTTGAATGTGCGATTTGTATTTATAATATCCACTCACGATATAGGAGAAATCCTAGAGTGGATCGCCATTTATTTTAATTTAAAAAAAAATACCAAACTGCTATACTGTTTATAAGTGCGGATTCTCTTCACAGAATAAAATGATCTAGATTGGAAACCTGAAAAATGTATGATAGTAAATTACAGATGAGATACGTGTACGTGCACAAACACGTTTTAAAAAAATGCGGATTTTAGGAAACAGGCGATGCAAAGCTACAGTACATCCGCTGTTGTTAAATATTTTAACATACTGTAAAAAAAGTTTAGTACTGAATGGTGCAGTTTATCAAATGTATATAATTTTCTTATACTTTAGGCTTGATACTTTGCTTTGACGAATCTTTGCGAGAATAATATGATACGACTTTAGATATTTCAAAGAAGAAAATGTCTCAATTTAGACATGCCGTCAGACTTTGCATTGTTTTCTTTACATCTTTTGGATTTACGTCTTCGTGGTCGCAAATAATTCTCTACTTTATAAACCATTAAGCAATACTGAAAGTGTTGAGGAACATTGTCTTACATACGCGAAATTCATTATCGGGACTCGGCAAATATAATTCAACTGAACTTCGACATCTTGAAGGTCTTTCATTTTTTTTCTTTGTTCTACATATTATTGAAGAGGATTTGACAAATATTTATTAAAACTCCAACTCAATCTTTCTGCATCCGATATTTGAGAACATTGTAGTGAAGTGTTTCCTTTCAGACTTAATTTACATTCACATTTTTAATCCAATTGCCTGCTTGGTTAAGGTTCGATACACTGCCAATTTTCATCAATCCTTTTCTTTCCTTAGCATTCTTTTCCTTCTTCTTTGTTTTTATTAAAAGGTTACTTATCTGGATGGTCTTTGTTAGCGATTTATCATATTTTATTTTTTACTCAATAATTCAAACCTAATTATTATTGACATTGTTTTTGAAAACTATGTAACTCCTTTCAAATAAATAGCAAACGTCTTAGAGTCAAGTAACCGCTTCACTACTTTGTTCATATAACTTTATTTTAAATATTTAATATTATTATTACCATTTAAATAAATGTAGCAACACTAACTTACCTTCAAACGAAATTAAATATAATATGCATAAATACACAAAATCGTAAATTTTGAAGTAACGAATTTTTAAGGCATAAAAAGAATTGAATGAAATAAGTTAAAAAAAAAGAAAATTTAATTTTCGGTGCAAACAGGTTCTCTTTAGATTTTTTAACAAAAATGGTTTTAACTCGGAAATTATTCTAGATCTAGGTCAACACGATAACGTGATATTTAATTGAATTTGATAACTCTAGAAGTATGCTTCTATAGAATGTTCAACAAAGAAAGACCGTTTAATATTAGCTAGATACAAATTCACAGTTCGCTGAGCAGTACACGAACACGAGTCCTGGCTGGTAGCTCATAACAATAGAATTTAAATTTTTTCAATGTTATGACACGCGAAAGGTTAAAGAACGCTTTAGTCCAAGCCGCGATTTTAAAAATGAAATGACTATACAAACATAATGAATAATGTTCATGTAATCAATTTATATAAAAATTATATGATTACTGTGCTTTGTGATGTTGGCGGACTTCACATGTTCACGAAATATATTTTTATTTTTTAAATAATTCAAAGTATTCCTTCACCGACAAGCATGTGGTAAATTCAGAACTTTGAAATGCTAGTACCAATATCAGCACCGAGAATCGAACCCAGATCACATGCGTACTATCAAATTAAAGCGAGCGTCCTGACCACTAAATACCACGGCTCTTGTCAGTATACCAGGATTAATTGTCAATATCACTTTGAAAGTCCATTTAATTAAAGTTAATATGTCTTAAAGTATATTTTCTAATAAGTCACATGTACATAATCTAATCCCGGATTAGCGAGAACATCCGATCTGAAGCCTCGCGATTGTAAAGCGCCTGGTGAATTGGCGTTTATAAAGTGTTAGAAACCTTATCCGCAAATGTAGTTCCCTTCCAATTTACCCATTTGGATGGATCGTCCCGAAGTACATAATTTAGCCCTGTCCTTTAATACTATAGAATTTTCCATATCTCTTGTTATGATAGGGGAGTCATACTAATAAGACTCTATGATTCTTAGAAAATTCTTGAAACAATATAAATCTTTTGTAATGTTATATACATATATGTATAAGTTATAGATATAACAGTTCACGTATTGCTAAGCTACCACAGCGCATGGATCATCATTATCATCATCATCATTTCAGCCTAGTAGAAGTCCACTGCTGAACATAGGCCTCCCCCAAAGCGCATGGATACCTGCAAACAATTTCAATCAAAGTAGTTTACTGATGTGTTGTCGCTCCTGAGGGCTAAAAAGGATGTACTTAATTATAAGACCTGTAATTATACTGGTACTCTTTACTTTTCAAACTGGAATAACAGTGGTTGCCCTGCTGCTTGGTGGCGGTAATGGATATGATGCGACAGGTGCCGAGATGACTCCTAGGCAGAGAAGGAATCTGCCATCATCTAGTGCAGTCTTTATAGTCGTAACAAAATTAGACATAGTGATAGACACCTTCGATTAAATACACTTTGTTAAATTGTAAAATAGTAAAGCAAATTGTCAATAACTAAATAAATAAAAGTGATTTTTTTCATTTACTAGTTTTGTTTTTTTTCAAACAGTTTCCTAAAATAAATTATGCAAATATATTAAATAGGAAATAAAAATAAAATGACTATGATTCTAAACAGATGAAACGAAAGTACATTTTGCCGTAAATAGAAATATGAACGTGCAACGAATTTTTAATCGTTACGTGAAAAAATTCAATTAAAAGTATGACGGAGCTGAAAATCTGCAAGCCACGTGACTTCCATTTCAAGTTATACAGAACATCACTGAAATTCAGAAATAATATTATTTATTCCATTTCCAGATAACGGTTAAATATAACTTTTATTTCGTTAAAATCTGTAGAGTTAGAAAATTAAGCAACACAATGTTTTAACTGTCAAAATAAAGTTTTCAGTTGTCAAACGAACAAACAGTATTCCAGGGTATTGGTACACAGAGTAAAGATAGTATGTACTACGTAGTGACCATGTTACTATTATTAAAAATTATAATTTTTATTAAACGTTATATTGATATAAATCAGTGATTAGTCAATTTTAAACTATAATATATGAAAAATATAAAAATAATAAAACGCGTATTGCCAGTGAGTATACTCGAAGGGAAGGAGTGACGCGGTTCTTAAATGCCAGACCATAAAATATATCTTAACAGATGATGAACAGAAGAATCTAAGATGCGATTAAGGAGAGGATACTGCGCAATTGGCATAGTGATCGCCAAACCAAGGTGGGTTCGACGTTCTTTGGATCTTTTAACTGCTTTTAAAAAGCAAAATATTGTGTGACGTTTATTAGAACGCTATGTCGAAGAGTAAAATAAAAAACGCTTTTTTTTTAAATAATTTAGTATACAAACGCAAAAAAAGAATATTCATGTAATAACAAATTTATTAAAACTTACACTAAACTAAAGGTAAAAATAACAAAATATTGATTACAAAATACTGACATGCTGGTTTCCTTACGAGGTTTTATTTCACCGCCGAGCACTTAAAATTTCTAATAACGATTTTAGGGGTCTCGCCACATGAGATCGAACCCTGATCTCTCGATTACTGTGAGAATAAAACGAGCACCTTAACCACTATGCTGCTACGGCTCATGATCTATATCCACTGTCCATTATTAGAATAAATGTTCTTAATAAACGTTCCAGAAAGTCGTTAATCAGCTTACTGAATACTTGAGAGATGATAAATTTTCTAATTGATCAGTGTTCTAGAAACCGGCAAATATACTCGCTGATTTGCTATTCAAATTAATGTTAATGAAACCGGAAAACCTCGAATTTTAACAGATATAGCAATGTCAAGGAACCATCAAAAAAAGGGGTGAGTGTATAACAAAAAAGAATTTGTAAGCTTCTCGTTTAATTCCCGAGAAGTGGCTGCAAAGACGCCATCATACGGTCACCAGAGCCGCGTTAGTTTGCTAGAAAGAGATGGTATATTTATCCCTTACTCTTAAGGAAAACTGTAACTCAACGTAATACTTCAAATAGTTTTCATAATCACGTAAATACAAATTGTGAAAATCCTGGAATAAAATTATAATAAATATTTCAAATATCCATAATGTATGTGAATATTAAAGTTGAACTTAGAGACCCCTACTAAAATTTATGTGTCTGCACAGAAACCATTTAAGCTATTTAAATGCAAATACCGTAAAATTCTATTAGGGATTAAACTAAAGCGTTAGCTTTATCTCTATCTCTAATAGAAGATTATTATACTGAAGAGTATTGAAGTATAAGCACTCTCGCCTCACGTTTAGAGGAGTGGGCAGAGATTACGCATTTAAATTGGGCGTAAACAGAACTCTCTTGCCTTTTTTCATGTACATATATCTGCGTATATATAAGGTCGATGGTTGTTTTGAGTACTCTTGACTGGGCTTTTTTAGTATATCCTCAATTTGGTCGATATGTGTCCAGTTAGGATGTCCCTTACCGACTCTGTCAATAATTTCGGCAGCATAAATTTGCTTCGTAACTTTTTCATTATTCTATCTTTCATTATATCCAAAATCATCACTGCGTTCCTTCCTTAATTCTAATTAAAACATTTTTTATGTGTAGTTTAAAAACTACACTTCTATTAAATAAAAAGAAAATAATACACAATAAACTGGATTAACTACTTATTTTGTTGTGTCTTTATAACACGTTTTGTAGATAAGGCTTAAAATATTTTAACATAATAACATTCCATTAGAATCGATTTATGTGTATAATATGATGTATCAAGTTGAAATTCGTAGCAATACTCTTGTTGGTCTAATCGACCTAATTACTTGCAATCGGGCATTCCATGATAGCTCCAAGACATGACAACGCCCTATATATATTGATTCATCATGTAGAATGGAGGTTTACGGGTCACAGTGATCGTACACCATGAGGTGGATTATGGTCACATTTATCACTCATGATGATAATGATCTCTTAGCCAATTCGACTACGTCGACTGCTCAGCAATATTATCGACAATTATCAATTGGGTAGGATGGTACGTAATACCGCGAATGTGCGCGTAAACACAGAGGCACTCAATCGTCTACATTCGCATATTTGATGTAACGCGTTTGCGATGAGGCCGGAGGAAGGCTCAGATGCAGTTTCATAGGAACGCAACACGTATTGTGTTTGTGCGTTGCATAAATACTGGTTTCGGCTGGGATTCGAATCCAGGACTCGTGGCTCTACAGTAATCGTTCGGAACGCACTCTTACCGTTAATTCACGTGGTTGTCACTCTCATTTAGGCACGGCATGAAATTTTAGGAACTATAGATTATTGATGATACGTAAACCCGGACAAATTAAGAAAAGCCAAATAACTCCAATTTATTTGATATTATTATTATGTTTTATGACAAAAACATAATAATAATATCAAATAAAAAAATCATACATATTAGGATGAACAGTCAGATATGAAAAGTATTAACTCCTAAACTGAATTTATTAATAAAAATGTATATTACCGTAGACACCACCCAGATTATTCAAATTAAAATTGAAGCGGATAAATTTATTTTCTTGCTTTCATCGGACTGAACGCTTTGAGTGCGTTTTAATAAATCTGAAAGAAGAGAATTTATAGAATTATTGTGGAAGTTAATTCATTTTCCTTTTATTCTTTGAGGTTTTTGTTCTGAAAATTTTACAAAAGTCGTATTAAGACTTGTCTGTTCTTTGATTTTCGGATATTCAATTTTCCCTTACTTTTTGGCCTCAATAAATATGAAATTTTGTGAGTTATATCTGTTTTGTTACTTTCAAAAAATCAATCACACAAAAAATCGTGCACTAGAAATTATTTATAATAATTATATTCAAATACAAATATAATAAGACGGGGAAAAAGTTTTTTCGTATTTTTTATAAAAATTCAAGATTTTTGTATCATAGTTTATTTACATTGATTATAAAACAAATGAACAATTTTGTTCGATAACTTGTTGCCATTTTGTAGGTAGAAATAATCCCGTTGCTGTAGAAATTTTTAAAACTTCTGATTCAAAACTGACTGAATTGACTGCGACAAGTAGTTTTGACAGTCTCTTGATGTTAACCTAACATTACCTAAGGAATTCTGATGAAACCGAAACAGGAGAAATTCTGAGGGTGCATGGTTAGGGCTATATGGTGGATGCAACACTTCCCAACTAAGTTCTTTCAATATACGCTGAGTGGCTAAAGATGTGTGTGGTCTGATACACAGCATCACCTTATTGAGAGTTAATCCGGGTTTCGTTTTAGTCTGCGGAGCTTGACTGACCTTTCATCATAATCTTTTTTGCACGTTGTTGTCCAAGGTAATAAACTTTTCATCACCTGTAATCAATCTTTTCAAAACGGTTTGGTTTCATTACGTTTCAATAGAGAATCGCAAATAAGGACATTTAAGATTCATTGGGTTTCTTTCTAGCTTTTTTGTATATCCAGAATTTTTCAAATGGGACGAAACTGTTTTGTGGTCAACCTCTAGCTCTTCAGCTATATGTCAACTAACATGTCGATCTTGCTCCACTTTTTCAAAAATGTCTTCAACTTTATGCGTAACAGGTCGAGCAGAGAGAGCGTCATCTTTGACATCAAAATTCCCAGACTGAAAATCATTAAACCAAAGAGATTTTACTGCAACTTTTTACATATAAAATTGGAAAAAATTTTTTGCCCGACCTAATGTTTATTGCAAATATATGATGGTGATAAAGGGTGGTGATACAAGATTTAGGAGTATTAACGTGTACTGCCTTGTACTGTGCGTAATAGCGATATACTTACTTAATATTTATATAAAATTCAATAATAAAATTCAAATAATTATAATAGTTAATCAAACCTATATATATCCCTGGGTTGACTAACCGAGAATACCACAAGGCATTAAGACCGCCCATTATAGCCTTTAGATTAAGGTGAATAAAATGACCTGTAAATAAATTATTAAAAAAACCCATTAAATTAGTAGGCAGTATGCCTTCAAATTCAAGTTTAATTCAATAATATTTAAAGCACCTACTGTTGACAACATTTTGTATGCGACCGAATTGTGACAGGTTGGCAGACCATTGCCTACCTGCCTGATACAATTCAAAGATTTTAGAGATTTATTAGCAAAGAGAAATATTTGTTATCAAACCTGCTGCGGTAGCGAACTAGGTCTTTAACAGTTAAGTAAGGCTTAATTCCTCTCATTTTAGCATAAAATTGCTCCTGAATGTTTAATATTATGTTAGTAAAAATAAAAATATAATAAACTCATTAGTTACCTTTTTGTCCGATGCTATCTGTCCTAGGACTGGACTTAATTAAAAACTTATTACGTGATGAATTTATTTTAACGGCGTGTTTGTAATATATTGAATAAATTTTATATTGTAATTTTGGATATTTTTTATCGCTCAATTTGTAAGTTTGTGTTTGCTTTCACAAATAATTAAATGACTGGATCATTATTATTACTATTACTACTTACTGTTAAATTGTTTATTCTACATTTTAAAAGTTTCTTCATTAGATTTTGATGACTTTGGAAAAAAATATGACGATTTGATACTCCACTCCTTTATGATACTTTTGATGTCGGTTGACAATGAACATGGAAAACAAATCTAAATTTCTAAAAGAAATCTGAAATCTAATATAATAAAATAATACTCCCACCCACTGAAGTACCCACGTAAATATAAAGCATGCCGCTGCAGAATATAGACCTAGTTTCCCATTAATTGCAAGAGTATTAGTACAAAAGAAAATGTGACTTGTGGAAAAGAAGGCAAATGCTAGCGGTTCACCTGACTTCTGGTTCTCGGCACTTTTCACTTCTCTGGGAGATAGAACGTAACTGGTAAAGTCAGTCGCCAGGTTTGCTCCCCGAGATTCTAATATAAATTCAAATAATAGTTAATTGGTTAACTTATGAAGTAATCAGAAGTACTAAATGCTTTTTCCGTCTACGTTTTTATTAATTCACTCTACGCACAGATCCGACAAAGAAAATAGCGCTTGCGCGGGCACCTAGAATTCGAAAAGATAGTTTTACGATTTTATTCGAAACTTAGATTTTTATATGTGAAGGTGCTACGCTGCAAGCTGCAGCACGAATGAGCCAGTTTAACCTAAAAAGCGTGGAAACGTCCGACTGCTCATGCGACATGCTACTCCAATGAGGGTTAGAAGTCACCTAATAATCGAAATAATTTTTATTGTTTTTCAGATATGCAGGTTTCTTTACAATATTTTCCTTCACCAATAAAAGCGAGCGCCTCTGTCCTATTCCTGTACTACCATGACTCTACCAAAATAATAAAATCTAATGAATAATGCTGCTGTTTCATTTGGTTAGTGACAGAATCAGATATCCATTTACCTGTAACGTGCCATTCCATCGCAGTCCTCAGGGGTGACAACGTATCTGTATTTCGATTCATAATCCAGGAGAGATGCTGATGTCTATGAGTTGGAGTGACCACTTTCTATCTCAATGTGCTAATTTATATCACTATTCAATCCTACCCTATTATTGATATAAAATATCCAAAACCGACGAACATTTTGTGTACTCAAATAATAATGAACAAAAACACATATACGTCGTGTTTATGTTTTGATGAAATGGATTATTTCCTGCGTATTCACTTTGCGATTCATTACGTGTGTATTATAGTGCCGTAAATGTACGCTCAAACATAGAGTCACTTACTCGTCCATACCTTCCCATATCAGATCTGATCGGAGCAAGGTCAGCTGCAATGTCAAAAACACGGGATGTACACAACACAAAACTAAAGGAGTTTTTTTTTTTTTTTGTTTTTATTAAATATTGACTTCAGCCGGAATTGGAATCTAGGTCCCATGGTTTAGCAGTCAGGTTCGCTTCCCACGAAATCAAGGAGTTGTCTGTTTTAATACTGTATATTGACGCAAAATATTTCAATGTAAAGGAAAATTATTTAGGTATGAAAATATGTTGAGGAGGTTGGAAATACATGACGGGTATCAGCGTCTAAAGTGCGTGATGTCTGGCCCTGCAATCATTAATCCCATGAGGAGGTGTCTATGTGTCAACTGTTCACGCGTGAACCGTTGAACATTCCCCCCGAATGGGTGGCGGGGGTGCTTAGTAACCGTGGCTTGATCTCCCACGGTGAACGAACCAAGAGGAACCTAGATAGCCGCTCCGAGTAGGATGGTGAGCCCACTTCGGATGCGTGTTGGCGGACTGTGGGGGGTGTTACCTTAGCACCCTCTACAGCCGAGGTGGAAGAGGAGTTTTGGTATTACGTTTCGCCATTCGGCCGTGGTGGGGTTGCGGGGGGAGAGGCGGGTCGGTATTACGTTGAGCCGTTCTCCCTACCCTCCGCCGGGTGCCGGGAAGGCTGGTGCTTAAGATGATGGTGGTGTTAGAACACCATCTTCAAAACCAGAGGAGGTCTTTGCCCAGCTGTGGGACATTTACCGATTATTAATTTTCTATTTTATTTTCAATGAAAATAAACTAAAACCTGAAATTAAAACTTCATAATGTTTTGTAAACTATTTTACTTAGTACTTCTTCTAAGAAAGACATCACGCGATATTAACACGCAAAACCAATCACAGAAAGTCAACATTGACATCATAACATTTCGATTGTGAACATTTTGCTTTATTATAACTAACCAAACATTTGGAATGTTAGAGCTAATTATGTAAATAAGAGTAAAATATGATGTGTTGGTTACACATCATATTTTACTCTTATTTATTATATATTATATATAGTTATAAACAAGTTAATGAAATAGTGAAACTTATATGTAATATATTTAATTAAGAAAGTTATTACAGTTTTGAATACCTAACTTTGACGTTCATAAAAAAATGTTAAAGTTAAACTACTTACTCTTTAAAATATGCTTCATAATATCAATTTTGCTGACCCAACATTAAATTTTAACATTTTCATTCTTGCATGACTCTACACTTAGGTATATTCTAGCGCTAACTATTCCTTACACTGCTACACGGTGTGGACTAAAAATTAATGTGGCGTGTCTTAAGCCTTGGCACATGCATACATACTGTAAGCACGACGTTTCTCCTTTGTTTAAGAATGGCACAACATATTATTGTCACAGCACTTTAGTTTAATTCAGCAAAATATTTACCAGATTAAATTTGTCTTTAAATTAAGCGCCTTGCAATTTGTCATCGCGTAAAAGTATTATATGAAATAGTTTTAAATTCATATAAGAAAATGTAATTGTAAAAACCCCTTGAAACTACGTTTCAAGTGCAATAAAGTGCAAATAATACCTATATATTGTCTGAGAATTCACATCATATCAAACCAACGTCAAGTAATTATTAAAAAATAAAATAATTATTAAATCAATGTCATAAAGGATTTTAAAATTCCATATTTTTCACCGATATTTTACGTAAATAGTATTTCGAAATATGTCGAAGTTTTTGATACTTAGGTTCAAAGATTTATCGACACGTTAACTATTTTCTAACTAATTTAAACTACTACCCCACTTGAGACTGAACACGCCGGTTACTAGGAGTTAGTACACCATGTCTAAAAGCCGCACTCAGAGGGGTTTAACGGTCACTTGACAAAGTTCTTAGTATTGATTTATAAAGTAAACTGTCATTAAATCAATACTGTGGATTTCATGACAATTAGCTCTTGCATGTAGAGGAATATTTTTTTAGGAAGGTTAACTTAATCAGCCTGCGAATACGTAATTCTGATGACGGACTGTTATGCCGCAAACAA
Source organism: Bhutanitis thaidina (assembly GCA_029286595.1). NCBI lineage: Eukaryota > Metazoa > Arthropoda > Insecta > Lepidoptera > Papilionidae > Bhutanitis > Bhutanitis thaidina. The sequence goes on from JAGSMS010000010.1 coordinate 7,210,583, forward strand.
ATCCCATGAACTATTAATTGTTAGTGATCAGGAGGTGCATCTCTGGTGGTAAGATGTCGGCACTGAACTTAAATATCTGTCTGTCCAACGTGGTGAGTATGGGCAATTCGTTCATACAGGGCATGCCAGCTTTTGTTGGCACTTTAAAAAAAAGGCTTATCTTTAGGCTCACCTTAAGTAAACGTTAAAGAGAGCCCCTAATGGCCAGGGTGCTTCCTTTAACTTCACAGTACGCGAGAGACTAGGGTCCGATCCCCGAAACCGGTACCACTGAAATTGTTACTAGCAATTTTAAGTGCTGAATTTACTATATGCTCGGCAGTGAAGGAAAACATCGTGAGGAAGCCTACAGATTTAGGAAACAATAAAAAATATATATTTTTCAAAGACATGTGAATTTCGTTAAACCGCACTGGAGAAGCGTGACAGACTTTCCGGCTCCAAAACTCTCTCAAATATTTGACAGTATCCTTTGCCCTTTAGTTAGCTCTATAGAGTACATTCATTATACACTAAGCTTGAACAGAAAAATATCTAAATTTGACGCAGATTCGTCTTAATCTACGATTTTGGTTTGGTTTGCAAATCTGAAAGTGCCCGTATATACCGCTCATGTTAATTAGTAGTCATATGCTTCTGAAACTATTGCACAAAAAAAGGTACGATACGTTAAGATTTTCGGTCGTACAGACACCAATTGACGGCACTCAAAAAGTTTTTCTCCATCGGATCGCTTTTATATTAATCTAAATTTAATATTTTGAAATAGATCGGATATGTTAATTATAGTGTTCCTTTAAAAACAATATATTTTTATTATTAAATAATGCACTATACAATTCGTAGAAGCCATTCAGTTGAGTAAATCGCGTGACGATAAAAATTCACTCCCTCAAACGCTTTCGCGGTATGAGGCGCGCAATTACATAGCTCTGTCCTCTTAATTTTTATAACTGCAATATCGACTACCGGTGGCGCAGTGGTGCATGTTTTATGCGCTACGGGTAGGTTCCCGCTTGGGATATGTATTTATATGGCCTACAAATAATTGTTCAAGGACTTTCTGTCCCGGACCGCGTAGAATTTGTTTATTTTGGAGTATTTATATATATATATATATACACATACAATATTCTCATTTGGTTGAGTTGTATATATAGATACATATAATACGATTAAATGAAATATATAATTAATTAAAATCCTATAAAATAAAGTAAAATAAAGAATTAAAACCAAACGGAAGCCCTCGGCAGGGCAACCAGACGGACGATGCGAGCGGTATCGAGGAGCACCGCCTTCTGTATTTGGCAGGGTGCTGACTGTTTGCACCGACCGGGGGGGTTACTTTTCAGCAGTAGGCGGAGGAAATTTGTTTAATATTATTCGTTTATTTTATTACAGTTCGTGTGCAATTTAATCTGTAGTGCCCCTTCACAACATAGGAGAACTCCCTTTAGTTTTTGGGTAACTATTAGTTAAAAACAAAAATGAGTAAGAGTTGTAAATTAAGTAAGTAAGGCAAGTTTCTTACTTATTCGCCTTACAATTACATTTTTCGTCTAGCAATGCCTACTATCAGTCGATCATAACAAGACTGCAACAAATATTTGCCTTACAAAGGAGTACTTATACTCCGAGAAAGCCTTGTTGAGTAGTTAATCATTAGCCTTAATACAGTTTATTTTACAGACTTCTAAGGATTCAATTGTATTTTAATATAATTAATTTAATTTTTTTATAATTTAAGCCTAACATAAGTCGATTACGCGAGATTTTATGAATAGTTTTGGATTATTATTTATTCTTTCGAAACTCTTTCATACTTCTCGTAAGGTTCTATCAATATTTGGTGACTTTGGTGATACAGCGAGGAAGAAAAGAAGGAAGTTTTAATAAGTGATAATTTAAGTAACTTTAATTTTGTAGTACTTATTAAATAAACAAAAAGGGAGTTGTATAAGCACGGAAGGTTTTATTCATATTTGAACTTCTGAGGGTCGTCACCGCCTCCCATGCCGTCCTCGCCGCTGCTGCTGTCATCACGACTACTGCCGTCGCCGATGTAGTCACCACCATCTACACCTTTCACTATTATACATTCCCCAGTTGCACCAGAGACGTCTGTAATGCAGTGTGACGTCCCGTTTCCGTATATCATGACCCGACGTTTGGCTAAGTTCGGTTGCAGAGCAGAGTTTTACAAATCAAATGATTCTCTATCGCAGTGCGAGAGTGAGAGCGTTAGATTGTAAAGATGCAGATGATGAAATCTGAAATTATTGCACTAGGGCGAGGATTTTTTGCAACCTGTTCATGGCTCTATTGTACCCATAACCTCTATTGTACGATAAACAGTGTTAAGCTGACCAGCGATCCGCTTCCGTTTACTTGTCCGCCTCTGTCTTTATATTTAATATTTCTAATTTCCTTCGAGTTTCATTGGATCTCCAAGGTTCAAAAGTTTGGTCGTATAGCTTAAAATCCGTAGCTCTAACAATAGAATGAAATAAAACTTTCATCCGAGCTTATTAGTCAGTACTTGTAGACGGGAGCATAGCTTCAAGTTTGCATAAAATACATTCAAGTGTATTTTAATTTATAATAGCGTTTTAAAGCTAAATCATTTATTTAAAAAAGTGGAAACTACTTTTGACAAATGGGTGATGTAGGAGAGAGAGAAAGTCGTAAAATGTTTATTTCTATCTATTTTATAATAATACCTTGGTATTTGATTGATAACTTTTTGGTCATATTTTTTTTGCGTTTATTTGGTTACTGTCATTCAAATATTAAAAATCACGTGGAATAAAAAGCTTTTTGCGGTTGCTATTAATCATTGACAAGTGTGATAAAAAGCTTTAAAATATTAAGAATTTTTTTTTATTCAATATCTGTGTAGTTTGTTCGATACTTATTCTTCATCGGTCCTATTATATTATATTATATTTTAAGTACACTACTGAACATAGGCCTCTCCAAAAAGCACCAAGTAGCTGGCAAATATTTCTTGAATGGTTTTCCCTTTTTTTTTACATTACGTGAACGCAGTACCAGTGCCTTGGTTTTTTTTATGGGAATGGGGGCAACCGAGCATACGGCTCACCTGATGGTAAATGATTACCAACGCCCACCACGTAAATCTACAATACCAGAGGAGCTGCAGGGTCCTTGCCGGCTATTAGAGATATTTGGGAGATGGGATGGAGAATGATTAGGGGGGGGAGGACAGAGCCTCAAACGATTACTATTATATTTTTTTTGGAATGTTTTTCTGCGTGTGTTTGAATTTTTCAATATAATTTCTAACTTTAACCCTCAATATTAAGGAATGAATAATAATAATTTTTAAAGCTAATAATAAATGTAATAATATCTTTGCCAGTTAAAAGGAACAGGGAATATCTAATAACAAATTATGTAGAATACGCAATAGAAGATATGACGTTAAAGTATTTGTTAAAAGCGAAATTCTCCGCAACTACTGATCTGTAATTTAACATACATTTCTTAAGTTCCGTCTCATTCGTTCGTATCGATTCGGTCCTCTTGGAATACTGTCTTCGAGGCATAACTGAACTGCAATTTCAATTTGAATAACCAAGTAATAATAGTTCAATGTAAATTCTTAGAGAAAGCTTTTTTTTTGTTTCTACAAAATAGCACCCCAAAATTGGCGGCTGATTAATTTATTAAAATTGCAAATGTAGCGATGAGCGCAGTAGATCATGTAAAACTCACCAAAATAGTTAATCCACCACAAACAGGCAATATGTTTACTATCAACTATGTTTTCAGCACATAGCTTTTATTATTTTCAAAAAGTTATAAACTCAAGTAATTACCATCCTCCCAAATATCCTTAATGGTTGGCAACGCACATGTACCCCCTTTGGTGTTGCAGATGTACGTGGGCGACGGTAATCACATACCATCAGGCGAACTGATTGCTCGCTTGCCCTCTTTCCCATAAAAAAGAAATACTTATATTGGCTAGATAAGAAGAAATGATTAGACTCGTTAAATACACATATTAAAAGATATGGAATAGTATTCGGATGTATTTACCGAAGCAGGGTGCTCCGTTTTTTATATAGGGCATGGTCCAGCGTTACCTAAAATATTTCTCGGATTTGCGTAATTTCTCGATAAATTTGTGATTTATCTAATAGATAAGATTGTGGTAACTATCAGACAATTTTGAATCCTGCATCTCTCTTTCTTATTGTACAACTTTTTGAGTGTAAAATAAAGACAATGTAGACAGGAGTATCGCTCTGATCGAAAGCAAGTGTCTGGGCGTTTTTTTATTAGAAAATACATTTCCCTAATATAACTTCTTGGCTAAGTAAAATATAGGCTTAGTAAAGTTCTTATTTAGTATTTTATGCAATAAATTAAACTTGCCATTGGTGTTATTTGGTGAAACTCCATCATTGTGAAAACAATGGTGGAACACGTGAGAATTGCACTATTTTTTTACGTTATATATATTAACTATATTTGGGATACCTATACTTTTGTTTTGTCAGTACAAGTGTATATGAATTTGAAATCTTTCTGCTTGAATCCACATATTCACTTAAAGTGTACATTACGTTATGGTAAATACTTTAATAATAATTGAGGTGTAATTAACGAGAGCTAACAGAAAGCGTAAATAAAAAAATGTGCTTTAATATGACAGTGACCGACTGGATACGGGCAACAGTATCTGAAGTACAGGCGTCTGGTATTATGATAGCCAACCGAAAGCCGAGCGATTACACCAAATTCTCATTTTAGGAAAAGCCTCTGTTTGGAAGTGGACTTTTAAGAGATTGCTAAAGAAGAAGCAAGAAAATTATTACAACAGCATTACTGTAAATGCTTAATTAATGATTTTTTCTACAAGCTACGCACTCTACGTATCAGTACAAAATAAATGCAATATAGCCAAAAATATCCGTAAAAACACAATGGCAGTGCCATTTGACCTTCAAGCGAATAAAAGATACGATCGGAAAAAGGTTCGCACTCAATGTCATTGATACTAAAAAGCGTAATATATAAAAACCGAATCTTTTATGCTACTATAGGTGGATTTCATTTTCTAGATAACCGTCTGTACGAAAAGCAAACACGTTCTCGAAATATTCCGTCACGTTCTTTCGCTTGATGATTGCGAATCAATCTCGATGTTTAGTACTAGTTAGTGAAAGTATATTTCTGTTGTCGATTTGAACAATGCAGTTAAGGTAGCCAATAATATAATATCATAACAAATATCAATAAAAAACAAGAAACATTATTATTTCTTTTTTTGGCGCCTGTGCGAAAAATTATGAGAGTGAATTTTTACGATGACCGACACCTAAAAGCGACACTATGAAGTTGGTTAGTAATTATCTCTTAAGTTTTTGTGAGAACTGATATTCAAGTTATATTCAAGGTAGTTGTTTAAATATATATGAATATACAAAGCGTGTTTTATATCAGTGGAGATAAAAAAATATATTCATACATAAATATACATGTGTTAAATACACATGTATATTTATGTATACGCGGTACATACACGCGTTTTTTTAAAATTTAAACGTTCGTTCCCAACCACACGCAAATGCGTACGTGTGGCCGGGAGGTGGCACCTGACGCTCTCATGATTCGCCACATGAAACAGAGACACATTTAATGCCCGCGATGATGTTGAATTATTTGACATATTAAACAGACAGCATTTTGGCGTGTCCAGCCAGTCCATTCAGTTGCGTCTTGTCTTAAGAAGCTTACTTTATCCTTATTCAATTATGATAGAAGTGTTATTAAACTTTTTTATTCGGCAAATATTTCACAATATGTTCAGACGCTAACTTATAGTGAATATTTGGCTTTTAGTTAGTCTATGGCTCTGGCACACAATGATAACACTTGGACTATATGAATAAAACTGTGTAATAATAATAAATGTGTAAATATTTACCGAAGTCTAAGTGATTACAATCAATTTTATTCAAAGTGACCGCCTACGGCTTTGACACAGACCTTTAATGTCTCTGGCCAAGAATCTATGGATTTACACAATGCACTGTCCATTTCATTGCTGAATTTATCTATCTAGCTCGAAGGATTTCATATGAGTCAAAGTCAGAGTAACGTTTTGAGCTGGCTGTGTTATCTAGCACTGACAACAATTTGTAATCCAACTGGTTCAGATCTGGACTAGATGGGGGTCAGTTTATTTCTTTTTGTTTCTAAACTCGCGGGTCCTAGCGAAAATCTTCTGTCGAGGGAATCAATACATTTTTCTTTAAACAGCAGCCTCTCCTCCACGTGGTGCACTCTGCTAGCCAACAGATGAGTCTTCCCTACAGGATTGTTTGATCAACCGAATAACTATTTAGTCGTTTTGACAAGAACAGTGTAATTATATTAAATACCATTAACGCCTTAGATATTAATGTCTGGAGCGTATATCTCTAATTTTGATAGCTTTGGCCATCATTTTTCTAGTTTATCTTAATGATTTATAAAATATATTTATTATTGTTGGTAGTATTTGTCCTAAGCAAATTTAACACGTCCTTACCTATATTAACATATTTAATGGCACTTACTATACTGATGTTGTACTATTTTGAATTATAAAGTGTGGAGTCGTTAACGGGCAGGGGAGGCGTTTTTTTATTTGGCTCTTTCTAAAAAGTTACGCCTCGCTAATCAATATGAAATAGGTCCATATAAATAAGGTTCTCGAGTGGCAGCCACGTATAGCCAAACGCAGTATAGGACGACCCCCCACAAGATGGAGTGACGACCTCCGCAGTGTTGCGGGAAGTCGATGGATGCAGGTGGCTCAGGACCGAGCTTCGTGGCAATCTTTGGGGGAGGCCTATGTTCAGCAGTGGACTTCTGATAGGCTGAAATGATGATGATGATGATGATGAAATAAGACCTAATGTACTTCACTGACCAAAATATCGCTAAGGAAATCGAGAATAGAAGGATAATTTATCAACGACTTATTTAATTGTTTATTTGCCCAGCTTCAGTGTTTGGCGAATCTGAAGCTTCGGTCTGTAATGTAAAAGTTTACCTTTAGTGACTATCTGGTTATTGAAAAATGGTTGGACGTATGAGTCCTTGTTTTACGCCTTGCATTATTTGGAGCTGTTCTTGGCATATTGGCCGAGTCGCCGTGTATGCCATGCCATGATTCGCGTAAACGTCTCAGATGTCCGGTACTTCTGAGTGGCACTCGTGATTAGCATTTAATCGCAATTGAGTCTGAGTAAAAAGCTCAGCAACCGGAAACGCTGAGTGGTGCCCGCGATCAGCTAACAGCAGTAAATAGTCCACTGCAAGACATAGGCCACTTCCTTAAAAAGGATTTTCCATAATGGCCACGCTTGGAAAATGGATTGGCAATCGCAGTAACAGACACAAAACACTTTAGACGCCGCTGCCCATCACTTATTGGTCTTTTTTGATCTGGTTTTTTTGAGATAGTTCTCCCGCCATTTATCGGTAGAGATTTCTTAGATTTGCCCCCTAGTCGCCTCTTATGACACTCACGGAAAGAAAGAGGGCGACATATGCTTACGCCGATCAGCAATCAATCGCAACTGAGTTTGAAAAGAGAACTCAGAAGCCCGAGATCTAGTAACCATTATATCAAATTACACTATCTTCTTATTCAAAAAGTTGAAAATGGATGGATCAATCCTAGCAAAGTACTGAGACTTTAATGGCAGCTGGGCTTGGTGTTTTACGCCTTTTAAAGCAGAGAGGTAATGTAAAATTAATTTATGATTTCGCTTGAAAATTAAAATTATGACTACGGTATTCTGATATAAATATATACAAAATTCGATATTAATTAAATAAGATTACATGTTTCCGTCATAGAATTTTTATATCATATACCAACAACATTTGTTTTCTTAATATTAACACTCTTACGGTGCTCCTTCATCGCATGCCATGGTAACGCTGTCGCATCCACATATTTAAAGCCCCACCAGCGCCAGCCGCCAACTCGCCATCTCTCCTCAGAGGAAGTTACTTCTTCGTGCACCGAAACACAGATTACATCTTTCTACGCGACCTAGCATCCTACATAGGCAACGGACGTTCCTTTCCTGAGTTCACCACCAGAGGGTCAAGGGCGCCAAGAAAACGAACGCTTGGAAGCACCAGCTTTCCTGACTCCCATAGTTGCTGTGAATCAAACCTGACGCTGACGCCACTTTGCTCTCGGAGAGTAGAGAGAACGGCACATCGCAGTACCGGCATTCCTCTCTCCTCTCGCGGTGACAACACCATCGCATCAACGATGCGGTCCCACCATAGTCACGGAAGTTAGGGAGAGTGGTACATAGCAATACCAAAACTTTTCTTCCTGCTACTTCACCTCGGCTGCAGAGGCCATGGCAAGCGGTGCCTCGCATCACCACCACTCTACTTGCATTACTTCAAACATCTTATAAAGAGTTTAAAATTTTGTACTGTAGTTTTTTTTATTACTTAGTTACAGTCTTTATTTCCTTTACTATACTCTGACACTAATGCTAATTTTAATATTTGATTAAAATAATACTAGTTATGTAGTTTAAATAATTTATATTTATTTAGTACAGCGCTTTTCCAACTACTTCACAATATGCGGATTCGTCTCCTATGCGCTCTGTATACGGCTTACCTTCGTAAGTAAACTCATTAAGTGGCACAGTTAAGTGTACTTTAAAATTAAGGGCTTTACCAATCTTTTGTGATCCTACTGATGTCCAAATAGCTTGACAAATTTTTGGGTACGTTTTGATTGGTTCTCTTGATTTTATCATGGAGTATTTCGGACCAAGATTTTCTACAGATATTTTAGAAATAGGACCATTTTTTAACTTAACAGCAAGTTCTACTGAATATTTACATAAAAGCATTCCTAATTTTTGTTTTCTATGCTCACGGAGTGTTGCCAAAAACATTATTTCAAGACTGCAGTCGACGCCATATCTGAAAAATACAAATTTATATTCAAGTTACAAAGTTTTCAGAGCTAGGGTAGATTAGGGGCAAGATGATCACCTATCAACTTCATAGACGTTACTAAAACTGATTGAACTTTTCAGTACTGATTTAATTCCTACTCGGCACTAAAATAAACTTCCATATCTAAGAAATGAAATAAATTTCTGAGTAATCGATGTATACATGTAAAATTAAAACACTTCTATGTGTAATATAGCAAGTGAAGTAAACATATACAAAATTATTATTATTAACTATACAAATTATGCTTACTTTTTAAATATATCACACCGTCCGTCTACATCTGCCATAAATTTGACCAGAGATTGAGATGATTCTTGCGTGCAACGTTCTTCCGCAAATATTTCGAAAAACGGTTTCTCGGATTGACTCGGCGACTGAACCTTTATGAGAGCTTTGATTAGATTTTAATGAGGCTGGAGTACACGAAGTTTATAATAAAAAATTAACCCTCGTGAATCTATGAGTCTTTGTGTGTGTTCAGAACGTCTCCAAAAACTCCTTAGTACGATCCACGTAGGGGATCAAAGAAGAGTCTTTTGATTCAGACACAAATCGCCTAAACACTTTGCTATAGAGGCATGAAACAACATAAAAAGTTATTTAAATAATAATTAAGTTCTTTACTACAACTATATCTGCTCATATGAATAGATTGTTTCATAAATATGACAAAATCAGTTTTTGTCATATATAATCTTATAGCTTGACTTGATATACGGTATCCGCGTAAGAATCTTCCACCCCCATTCTTCTCATGAGTCTCGTAAGAGGCGACTAAGGTAAAATTTCTGCAAAAATTTCGCAATGGCTACCGATAGATGGCGGGATAATCATTTTGAAAAATACCAAACCAAATATAAGCATGACTAACAGCAGCTTCCTTGAATCGATCGCTAATTCGCGCGATTATGGCAAATACGCCTCATAGAAGAGGCCTATGTCCTGCAATGGATTATTTACAGTCTGTTAAGGCATGGTAAGAAAGCTTCACTTAACAATACTAATATTCCTTTTAACCACACCGACTAAGTGTAAGAGTTTGTATTTGGAGTGTTTTACGACAATAGTCAAATGGCGGGCTTGAACCTACGATGTTATATTTAACATCCGCTTTCTAAACTATTAGGCGCTGACCCTTTAAATGCATTCAACGTCACGTGTTCTTTCTTTTTATCAGCCTGTAAAAGTCTCCTACTGAACATAAGAGTCCGGCATGTTATGCATGGAAGATTTGCCCATACTCATCACGTGGAGCAAGCGGGCTGTTTAGCGCATTGACAGTACCCTCTCATTAGTAATGCTGCTCCCCATCAATTGACTGTGTATTAGGGTTCGGTAGATTCAGAGGATTTTCCAGCTATCAGTCGCCGAAGGCGGTGATTGGTTATTTCGGCATCAGCATTGACAATGCCGGACCGATTAAAACCCCCACTGTTTAGATAAATACGCTGTTGGCTCGGTGGCCTTTTTTTACATCTTTGGCGGTAAGACTCGCAAGCAGGAGGCTCGTGAGTGAAAAAAATTCGAAGAGTAGAGCGCGACATTGTTCGACAAAGTGCTGGATTGTTGGCGCGACGCTAGCTGCTGCTGTGCTGGGCTATAACCCCAGTTAACGAAAAGATTTCCGACAACCAGAGAGGAGCTCACGGTAACCCAAGGGCCCCACACTCGCAGGAGGTGCGTGACCTCGGCTTAGGTTACCATCGATAAGGGTGGAGTGGGTCGATTTTTAGAAATGGCCTTGTGCAAGAATAAATCTCTAGTAGGTCTTGAATCGGAGACCACGAGTTCGCCGGCGTAAGGGAGGGTTGTACGTGACGCTCAATTTGCGTGTGTGTTGTGTAATGTATACGGCGGAAGAGACCCCTTATGCATTAGTAACACGGGTTAGGATGCCTGAACCACGGTCGTTAATTAGTGGTTAATTAGGATAGTGCATTGCGTACAGGTACAGGTGAGGTTGACATGTCATATATTCGTATTTTTCCCTCCCCCCTCTCCCACCTCTCAATTCACGTATTAAATGGAAATTGAGACTAGAACCTTTAGCTGTAGTAGTAAGGAATGTATTCCATGTTGATGCCTCGTCTTCATTATTTTACAATTCATACACATAACATGACTCGGCAAAATATTGAACTAACAAAAACTTAAAATACTATATTTTCTTACATATATATTTTTTGATTGGGGTAAACTATTATACTAATCAGAATCAAGAACTTTATAAAATACTAATAATGTTTATAGCAGATATACCTGTATTTTATTAAAAGCAACGGCAACAACATCTTCTGTACTCAATGCTATCGCAACCAATGACACACCATCAAGAGCTGCATCTGCACAAAGTTCTAATAATTCTTCAGCGGCAGCAGGGTTCTTGTTCACCTCGGTGCCTATGCTTACGTATTCATCGAGACAAAAAGATTTGTTAATAACCTATTAACAAAAAGAGTTTGTGATAAACAAAAATAATTTGAAAGGAAGTAAGTTGAATATTGTAAACTGGTTTATTATTATAAATCTATATACCTTTTTGAATATATATATATATATATATATATGGCTTCAAATTCATAAGTTTGTGCATAAATAATCTATGCAAGTCGGAACATATTTAAAATTCAGTTATCAAATTTTATTATTTATATGAATTTTTTTAGAAAACTTGTATGTGTATTTACGTTTAACATAGAATTTTGATAATATTTGAAAGAAAGCCTTTTCCCAGCCGTGGAAATTTACAGGCTGCTGTTTTACTTTACTTTAATAAATGATACATATTTTAAATCTTTTGAACTGATTAATTGAACTAATAGGAAAAAAAATGTCATTGGTATAAAACATACAATGGTTTAATTAGTTTTATTTTTTTAAATAGTAGAACTTACATTTAATGCGCCCGGGAACGTTGCCGGTGATAAGCATTCTATTCGATATTTGTCAGAAATTATCACTGCAACAAGATCATTCCATTAAAATGTAATAAATCAATTTATCATCACTTCAGTACTTTGAACGCAGTTAAGATTGCGAGGCGCAGTGGTCAGTGAACCTGGTGAGGCAGAGCCAAGCGTAACAATAAAAAAAAGTTTTCACCGAACGTTATGATTGACTTGAATTTCCAAAATATCACAAAGTTTTACTTTAAAATGGTAAAATTATTATAGTTGACATAGTCTTGAGTATTTAGTCTCGAGCAAAGAGCCATATTACCCGTGTTCTATTGTTCACTTTTCTCTAAATGAAATAAGGTAAGGTAAGATCTTACAATCCTTAACACTAAGTACATGTTTTTTTAAAGGAGATATTGAATAAAAATTATTAACACATAAGGAGATTGACATACCAGGTTTTATATCAAGCCATTCCATTTTGTACTATACTTATAATTATATAAGACAGCTAAATGTTACACGCGAACACCAGTTCACTTGCGCTCGCGTCGGCGTTGCAAGCGCATCTGACTGACATGTATACGAGTATATACGATTATCAAAGAATAGTGTCATCGCGTTTCTTTATCAATAGCTTGGCTTTTAACCATTAGTTTGTCAATTATCGCATTACCACTATATGACGCTGTATATCTAGTATTATTACACTATTTAGTACTATCACAACCATCAACTGGAGTCTGAGTTCAAGTTTAGCCTCGTTGGCTTGAGTTCTTGCGAAAAACGAATCTGGTCCGGGGAATTGAAGACAAAAGTGCCTCTTGGTTTGTGCAACTTTCGATGTATTCCCCGCGAATAACAACTACTCGTTATTTAATTTTAGGTACTGTGTACTGTTTAGTAACGTAATTTCGATATTTTTAACGTTTTTTTAGGTCGTTTATAACGTAAAATATCTTTCGTTATCAGATCAAAGTTTTTTTATAAACATAACTTTCTGTTGTGTATTTTGCGGCAGTTCCTCTAAAAAAAAGATGGTCCTTACAGAGTTTAAATAAAATAAAAAACAATGAGGTGTACGAGAAGAAGATTCCAAGGAGAGTCAAGGTAGGCCAAACGGCAAATGGCTTGCCACCCGTAAGGATAGGCAAAGATGTCCGTGACATTCATTTGAAGTGAGAAGTGTTTGGTACTACGATTGCATATCCCCCTGCAAAGTGTGGTGATTATGTCATATTCTCCAATCTAGAGAATATTTCATAATCACATAATCAGAGGCCTAGTTTCAACAGTGGACTCTTAACATCCTGCTACTGAAGAATAACAAGAAACTTAAACCTAAACCAGTTAAGAGACTTATTAACTGGCTTTAGGTCGAAGAGCGTAATGCAGTGGCACGCAAAACAAATAATAGACTTCTGTCAGCAACTGCAACCGGTTTGGGTAGACTTCTCATCGGTTACTTGTTCGACTTTAACATTTAGTAAAGTAAAACTAAAGTCTGTAAGTATAGCTAGGAAAAGACATGGTCTCAAGAAATGTGAGCAATTTTGGAGGAAATGTCCGCCACGCTGCTGGAATGTGGTTGGAGGATTTCATATATCCACGAAATATAATTTTTTACTATTTCTCTGACTACTTAGAAAAGGAATGTCAAAAATATATTATTTCAGCCCTTAAATGGTATTTTTCGTATAATTATATATAACATAGCATTCATATAATTTATGATATTACTATGAGGACGGACTTTAAAATAGACCAACAGAAAGAACCAGTATAATCTTATAATTAATAAGCGCTAATATAATTTTTGATATTAACATTGAAGCTCTAATTTTATAACATTTTGAAATTTCATTTTAAAACGAACATGAATTCTAAAAGCGATCAACAGAATGAACGTTTCCTTTGAAAAGTTGCCAACAAACTGAAAAGTAGTGGAAAGCCGGTTGCATATATATCTCTTTGAATGGAATAATGATAGTGATAAAAGGATATTGTTCGCTTTCTAAAATCGTATAAAAGTTACTTAAATAAAGAAGGGGAAATATCTCTAAATAGGTAAACAAAGTAATTTCACAACTAAACACAATTATTCATGTTTACTATTTGTCCGCATTTATAATTGGTATTGTAAAATATTTTAAAGTAAAGATAACGTTAAATAAAGATTGAAAGTAAATATAACGATACCCGTTCGTTCACGTTGAAGACTGATTTTATCCCTGTGTTTGTTATATAAATATTTAAGAAATAACGAAATGCAGACGTTCTTTCACCTTTTATCACCTGGCCGATAAGAACACTGCGATATCTGTTACTAGCAGCTTCTTTAATTTGTGTAGAATAACTGATTAATATTTTTTTCATAAATTTATCTTATCAAAATAACAGATTTAAATTTTAAACAGAAGATATCTAAGAATTTATTTATTTGTCTTACACAAGTTTATTATCGTGTTTTATATTTAAGCCCACAATTTTTAATTATTAAAATGAAGTCACACAGCACTTAGATAAAAATTATATAGATTAGGTAAAATACAACTTAATGCCAATAATGGACTTCATTATTTATAATTAAAAGAACTTGATAACAGTTACAGGTGATTATAACTAAGTAACAAACCAAGCAAGCGACATTATGCAATTTAGAAAATAATATAAAAACAAAATAATAAAATACACAAAATATACACATTTCTAGAAAGGCTTAAAAAAAAAGAAAAGTAATTAAAAAAAAGATCAGTAGGTTCTTATGTTATTTTGGCGATGAGGTTATTTAAATGTTAATATGATGAGTGTGTGGTGAGTGAGGATATCACTTCCCATTCCTATGTCAGCCAGTGCAAGTCCGTGTCGCTTGCGTGCTGCCGCCACCATAGCATCCTTGGTGCCCCGCCGTCGCAACCGGGCAACGATGGTACGTGCACGTGCAGCTCCAGATGGTCGTTGCGGTTGCACTACTTGCGCAAATTGCACCTAGTATCGATGTCAACTCCAATTCTCATTTAAAAAAATATTATATGTGATTTTTTAAGAGGGTTTTGGAGCCGGATAAATTTTTTTTCACTTGTCGGTCGCTGCAGCCTGGTTTGTTAGCCAACAGGATTGCAGACATATACGAGATGATGACTCGTAGATGCCGCTGACTTTAAAGAAAGGTCGTTTCGTAGAATACTTGGTTAGTTATCATGATGAAGAATGCCTATAGTACACACCGTGTACAGTATAGTCATACAGTGCAAAATACAAAAACCCAGTAAAATATTACTGTATTATAATAATAAACGCTGCTTGCTTCTGGCTATCTTATTTATTACATCCGGACATTTTTATCTTGATTAAGAGATCTTATTAAGATAAAAAAGAAAAGCTCAAGCTGAACTTGAGATATCGTTTTCGTTCATTACGTTAATGAATCTGAGTACTTGAATACAGACACATCGTCGTTGTTTTTGTTTACTATTTTCTATTGTATCTGCTTAATTTTGCTAGAAAATGTTGTTCATTTTATATCGTGCTATTACGATTATGACATAAGGTTAAGTGTTTCGTTCGTAAGTTAAACCTTTTATACTTATAAATTATCTAATTAATAATAATCTAAAATATAAAAACGAAAGTAGTATTTAAGGTTCTAAATTATTAATTAACAAAGCAAATATCAAACATGTTTGCTGCTAAAATAGTCCGCGGTCTAATAGATATATAAAAATATTTACTGGGGACCACGATTTTCCATTACATTATTGGAAAAAAGTCCTGAAGAGAATATCGTTCGACGATTTCTTCACAATTTTAACAGTTGGTCACCACCGAAATACATCAAATATGCGCAGCTCCATTGTCTACGAGAAATAAAGATTCATTTCGACAGTTTTATTTACTAGAGATAAATAAAGTTATTATACATAGACGCTCACAGAAGAAGGCGATGCTTAAATAACTAAAAGTTGTACTTGTAAGTATGATTGACGGTCATAATTAAATATTTACATACTTAAATATACAACTTGTGTTTTGGCTTTGATCCTCGGCCAACCGTGCTAACCTCCAAAGGTTGCCCCTCGAGAACTTATTTTTTGGTAAAGTTTTAAGAATATGTGACCGGCTCCATTATCACTTTAGATTGCTGATCCTGAATCCCTGAGACAGTTTAGTTATACTGCGGAACCCGCTGGGCAACATTGCACTTCCTCACATGGATTACAGTGAAGGACTATGTCACGGTTCCGTTAATCATCCCTGGCAACAACTGCTGATAGTAAAGTTGAACAGTAGGTATTTATAATCAAATACAATATTCAGCGTTTATAAGTGAAAATATTAATTTCTCAGCTAATTTATAAAAAAAAAAACAATCACGAATTACAGCATTGAGTTGTCCATTACGAAGTTCTTCGGGAAAGAGCTTAATTTAAGTCCGATTTCATCCTTACTAAGATCGTTGCAAGTGGACAGGGTAAGTCGCCATGGTAACCGATAACAATAGGGTTGGATTAATATCTGCTCTGCGATTTGAATTTCAAGTGCTGAGCAAAGTTTAATCGATCACAGTCCCATTGAGAGCGGTCTGATCTTGAGAAACCTTTAAAATTTATTCTCTATTGATACGGATAGGATAACGAAATGTCAATTTTAAATAAGGATAAGATTTTTCAAATTGATGCGATCTATCTGATCTATTTGAAAAATATTTTAATAATTCATTAGTAATTCGAAATATATAAACTTTTCACCTAGTTTTTTTAAAATTGCAGTCACGTAAAAGTCTGCAATAAGAAGTTAAAACTTAATAACTGCGTGTCATAAATTTCAATTAATAATTTTAGATAAGAAATTTCCCTGACCGACATAAACAAATTACTACGTTGCTAAAACAAACTAAGCTCAATGTTCAATGTAATATTGATCCTCACACATATTTAGTTGGTCTGTTGTCATTCCTATAGTCTAATAAAATAATGAAAATGTAAAACACAGGTTGCGTACCTGTTTTAATTACACTAATTAATCTTTTCCTTATTCTCAATAATTTTCGAAAGTCTACGAGTTTCTCCATTGCCTCGAGAAAATCAGTGACATCGTTAACCACATAATTCGTCAACCACGATGAGTCACCTTTTTTATTCAGCGGACTACTCTTCATCAACATAATTATATTGGTTACTTGTTACTGGAATTTGATTTTAAGAATATACTACTCAAATATTCTAAATGAAATAATAAATGACAATAAGGAGACGAAGCAAATGTAGGCTGCAAAAGTTAGTCGTTAAGGGACAATAAAGATACGTACAGTAAAGACGTATATCAACCGAATTGGAATTGGACATAATTGTAGATTTTAACGTTCATAAGAGCTTTAACTATTTAATCTACAAGCTGAAATTTAATAAATAAGTTTTGACTTTGATATAATAAAGAAGGGCTAAATTATAATTACCACCCACAA
Source organism: Bhutanitis thaidina (assembly GCA_029286595.1). Classification (NCBI taxonomy): domain Eukaryota; kingdom Metazoa; phylum Arthropoda; class Insecta; order Lepidoptera; family Papilionidae; genus Bhutanitis; species Bhutanitis thaidina. The sequence goes on from JAGSMS010000010.1 coordinate 7,227,974, forward strand.
CCGATGAGCGTGTATGCGTATTATGGGTGTAAAAACGGCGAAAGACCTTTGCAATGATTACAAATATAAATATTTGAGACGAAGAAGTCAGTCAGAAAAATATATTTATTAATTTAATGATTGCCAAAATATCTAAATACTAATCGCACTGTGGCGCAATACTGGTAATATTATTTAATCATAAAATATCAATACTAACAAAAAAAAAATTAATGAGTTTTACTTTGATTCGCCAACACTATTTAAGATTATTTATTTAAATTTGGCAAAGAATCAGAATATATGTCCTCGCTGTTTATTTTACATAGAAGAGACAAGCGAGGAACAATATTTGCGTAGGTCTTTTTTTACTTTTTTAATAAGGCGGGTGTAAAATCTTAGGTTTCGAGTTTGTCGTGGACATTTCGATTTCAGTCAATATTTTACCGTTAATAGTTTTATGCATAAAAATACATTTTGAAGCATTTCATTTTGTCTTCATTTCATTATACATACCCAGGCGGCCTAAAACGATACCTAAGTCGAAGGAGTTTGTTGTGAACCTTTTCGATCACAAAAATTTTATAAATTAGCTGATTAAGATAGCTGTTATATAACATTAACGATTTTTTTTATGTAAGAAAGGCGGCAAACGAGCAAGTGGTTCACCAGAAGGTAAGTGATTACCGTACCCACGTACATCTGGAACACCATAAGTGCTGCAGGTGAATTGCCGGCCTTTAAGGGTATTTGGGAGATGGAAGGAGGGAAGAGGAGGTCTGCTGCGACGATATTTGTGCATACAACATGTTGAAAGAACAAAAGAAGATCGTGGCTTGAATGTTTGTTCATCGAACTGTCAAACATTGTTATCCATAGCGCACGGAAACATCACCGTTTTCGCCTGCAGAGAGTGGGTTTCCTTCTCCACGTCCGAACTCATTTTGCTAAATTATTTTATACGTAATTGTTACTATTAATTCTTGACATATTAAATTCTATTATTACGACACGTGAAGGGTACCATTTCACTAAATATATCCCGAATCTCGTAGGATCAATAATGGATAAAAAGACCAAAATTGCACAAAATTCACAAATACTTATGTGTTTAAACACAATTGTTTTTATGTTTAAACTAATATTAATCGTTAGTAAACAATAAATAGTAATAATATATATAGTAATAAATAGTAACCAACCAATTATACTACCCAAAGTATATATGTAAACAACCCCCCCCCAAAATAATAATAAGTAACAATTCAATTATTAATTTAAATGTTACTCTCACAATAAAGATGATTCTAACGATATCTTCTCGTAATATGTAGAAATCCTTTAATCCGTTTAGGCTAAAGAGCGTACCCAAGAAATAGACAAACATGCGTTCGAAATACACTACCCAAGCGTGTTTAGGCCTGCGATACAGATCGTACATAGGTTTTAAAAAATTCATTGGCACTTGCTCTCCACGTAAGGGATCGAATTCGAGTGTTCTGATTTTTACTTTTAGTTCGTATGCACTTTTTAGTTCCATAAATATACCTCAAATTGTATGACATTTTTAAATTCTATGAGCTTCTATGGTGGTAGAGTATATGTTCATAAATTAACAGGTATTTAATCAAACAGAGGTTTTTATGATAACACATAATTTGAACATTTCTGCAGATCTAAAACTTAAAACGTTCGCCTAAAATAATTATATTACCTTGAGTGTTAGAACGGCCACTGGCGTTAACCAATCTTTTACGAGTTTGCGTAATAGAATTTTAAAAACAATTTAACATTTTCAAAAAGCTCCCCAAATAGCTTAAACGAAAACTTTTGTTGTTAGATAGTAGTACAAATGGCGAATTTGCCATAATTTTTCTAATATAAAAAACCAGTAATAGAAAACAGGAAATAACTGAAAAAAAAACTTATTATGAAGGATTACTTATTAATTTATTTCGTATATTTTCTTCCCTTCTCTTGTCTTTAGCAACATCTACTGCTGATTGCTGCGGAAGAATCTCATACTCGCCGCACTTGGCCAGTGGATTGGCGATCACAGACATCTCTCATCATAGACCGGCCCGTTACTAATCTGAATATATTAGTATGGCATACTTGGGATGATCATTCCGCCATCTGTCTATGGTCACGAGACTTTACCGACTTTACCAGTATTTTTTTCGATGGTGACGAGCATTATCCTTAGTTGACTTTTACGACACCCGCTGGATGATTTATAGTGGCAGATTTTATTACACTATCATAAATATTAACTATTTGTTTAAATAATTAAGCTATCTTCTTTTTATTTCTCTACATAAAAAATTTCATAGCTAAAGAAAAGCCTTTCTAAAAAAGTGCCCACAAGTCAGACACGCATATAATTAAATAGTTTCACTTTACTTTACACTTACATTTTATACTTTTATAATCAAAATTGCAAAATTATTTGAATACTCAATTGTTATTTATTTTCTTAGTAGTACCTATAATTTTAATTGGAAAGACAAAAGTCGCCATTGTTACAAATTACAATAAGGATGGCTTAAATTTCCGCTCCATAATTTGAATTTCAAGTGCTGAGTAAAGAAAGGCCGATCTCAGATTGATTGAGATCTTGAGAAACATTTGATGGTTTTATATTATGCAGGTGTCGTTTGTATGACTTTGGCATAATAATTTTAATATGTATTAAAACGGAAAATTAACTCGTTTGGTTTAGGTTGTAATATTCGTTTTATAAAATGTTAGTATTCCATTAAATTTTGATATGTATTAATCTAACATATAAATTGTTAATCTTTAATATGAAATTTAAAACTAAATAAAATTCTAATTTAAATAATTTTTACTAATTATAAACAATACATTGTATTAAATATTTTCATTAAACTTATATGTAATGGTTTATTACTCGGACATAATAAATATGGTGTTATTCATTAGTACCGATTTCCCAGTCCCATTACCAATACCAGTAGATAGACGATTCACAAATATATGGCTCTGTTTCTGTTTTGTAAATATATTAAAATGTAAAAATAATATGTAAAATGGCGGAAAATTGATCGAAGTTTCTTACTTAGTAAACGTGTTCCGAATTTGAAATCAAAAAGAAACAAACCCTTTTTGTATTCTAAAATTGTTAACGGCCGGACTATTAAGACTACTGGTATTGGATCAATATTATTTAAGCTTAAGTTAGTTTTTATTAAAATTCTCATTACTAATGTTTCTTTTCACTACTCCATCTGAGCCTAAGAGCTTGTATCTAGAGTAGTTCACGACTATGATAGTCGAATGCTGGCCTCGAACCTGCGATACAGTCCGCAACCTAGAATGATCTAATGATAGACTATACTATACCAATATTATTTATTTAACGGTTTATTTATTTAAAGAATATATTTCATTTATGATAGTTTAAGTAACTGACGGTGCTATGAGCAGCATGTAAATCAAACGGCGTCGTTAAATAGAAAAAGTACAAGTGAGAAACGAACTGGAGTTTAATAATGAACAGGGTCCCCAGAATAAGTATGTAGTCTGAGTCTATATTCAAAAATTTATTATAATATACGAAACTTTAATATATTTTTAATGGTATTGGAAAACTACTAGAATTTTCGTCTGATACTAACAACAGACATTGTACGTCGGAATTGGAATTAAATACACATAATGGAACACGATACATGGTTTTGTCGTTGTAATTAATTCAGAGAAGTCTGAGTTAGATATTAAATTTTGTTCACTGAATAGCTACTCTAAATTATGTTCTCGTTTTGTTTTTAACTACATGGTAATATTCCAAAACGTGTTTTATTTGCTCTTTTTTCTGTTATGTATTTTAAATGAGTACTGTAAGATAAAGTTTGCCAATTTTGTTGTTTTTACAAGTAGCCACTACACGAGCTGTTCAGTTATGTGATACCCGCGCTCTACCCTGTCTGCTGCCAGCTTTTTTATATATCAGGAGGGCCACGGGAATGGTTTCGCATACAGCCCCGATACCTCCCGCCCCGGGCCCTCCTCGGAAGAGAACACCTTTTCTCCCTATCCGTCCCGGCTAGACGCGCCGAACACGGGAGCGTCTACCTACACGGCCTCCAAACCCACGTAGGCAACGGGCACCTCGAGTCCATCCATTGTCTAGGCCAACGGATTGTAGCTTTCTGTATATAGTGACTATGAATAAAACTAATGTTTTAAGTGTTCGTAGCCTTCGTTATAAGACTTAAGCACGGTTGTTGTTCAAGGGATTGTGGCATATTATGCTGCCATAGGTCTTTTACCTATGATAGCATATGCAAAAATAACGTATGTCTAGCAGCAGCCTATTAACAGGTTAATGAAGAAAAATATTTATCGTAACTTAAATATTTGTTTAAAAATGATTTTGTAGTTAGTAATAAATATATAATGATCTTCACAGACAAATACACGCAAAGATTAAAATTTTGTCGCCGATGACCATTGAACTCCGTTGTTTTAATCACAAGCCTCCGCATTAACGATATGCTAAAGGATACAATTTTCTACACTGAAGTGGACGAATGCATCGTATAAAGTTGGTTTCTATAAAATTTTCTAGCTCTAGTTCCACTCTTGTAAAATGTTGAGATCTCAACTCGGTTTTAATACTGCTTGCGGCCATGTATTTTCGATTTACATATCTCTCGAGACACCGCACCGTCGCATTGAAAGGAATGCGGCATGTCTTGCTTAATGGTTCTTGGGGTAGGTATACAGAAATAGGTTTTTTTAAAAAAAACAGTCTTGCAATATTTTTTTGCGTCTGTGTGTGCTATTCTGAGAATAATACCACATCATACGTACTCATGTGAGTACCAACCGTCAAATGTAAGGTGTGAGAAATAGTTATTTTATCCTTATTACTCCCTGGAATCGAAGGAATATTAACGCAAATAGTTTAAATTTTAAAGCGTTATATGATGATAAAAATTTCAAAATACATAAATACCGAAAAATTTATATAAAATTACTCGATACGCCAAAAATAACGGCTATATTTCTTTTTTAATATTTCTGTTTTTTGTCTCCATTTTCTGACCGCAATATTACATGCTTTGTATTTAAACAAAACCCAACTAGTGGGTGATTCACAAGATACTTTCAGTTCTCTGTCCAGGTGATGTCATAACTCAAATAATTTAAATACTAAAAGAGTATAGTTGTAATTGAAGTGTACATATTTGTTATTTTTGTATTAAAAAAATGTTACAAACACACAAAACACAATTGTTCACACCTTATGTTCTGTCCAGAGAAATGCCTCTGGGAAATTATTGCGAAAGGATAGGATACAGTGTTGATAACATGAAAATTGCATCCATACTTATTTACTTTCACGTTATCAGCTTATAAAAGACGACTACTGGAAATACGGCCTTCCATAAAAGCACCAACAAAAGCTGTCTAGCATGGAAGATTGGTCCATTCTTACCACGATAGACAGGCAACGAAATGAGTGCAGTGGAAATACCGCTCACCATTCCCATTTTTTACAAAATTTACCACGGTGAATGTTCTGAGGAACTGTTCAAATTGCTACCAGCCGCTGAGTTTCACCATCGTACATCGCGACAGAATTTAAAAATTACTGGTCTGTGGTGTTTGGATTCAGTATATTATACGAATTAATTTTGTCGCTATCAATCGCATACAATCGCCATAGTTATCAGTACGCTGCACCACGTGCATGTGACATTTGGAGAAAAAGATGGTACTCGTATATTCTCCCTTACACACCACATTCAAAGAATAATCATTAGTGTTCACACAAAGGGCCAATATTGATCAGAAAAAGGCTGTTAAGCCAAGCATTCATCTAACCTTGAAACCTGAATAGTACAAGTTACCTTAATATTACAACTCCTCAATAGTTGCTTTAAATCTTTTAAATAATATCAAACATGGCGATGCAATGACACAAAAACGAGAAACAGCGAAACCAGAAGGGCGCAATTCTAGACAAAAGGTTATTGAGTAATAAATCTAAAATTAAGAGGAAACCGTAACAACTAAATTTCGAAGTTGGGAATTACATATTTTTTTAACAATAGTATTTAGTTATACAAAAGCAGAAAGACATGCAAACATTATTTTTCATATGTATCTCTTATATATCTTATATGTTTTACCATACCTTTTCAATAACGTGACCATATAACAGAATTTAACAATTGAAATTGAAAAACCATCGCACTCTCTCGATAATATAATACTGTGCTAAACTTTATGAGTTAACTATAATAATAATTACGGTTGTATTATAATTGTATCAATCACACTCTCCCTTCATTGAAACGATCATTTAGCGTCATCCATTTGCAATTTCGTATAATAGTTCCAAAATGGCTACAGGCGATCGAACGACAATATACCTAATAGCGCAATTACTGGCACAGAAGTCACAAATCCGAAAGGGATGGAATCCATTGATATGGAAAGCATTAAAGTAATTGGGTTTATGAGAATGCATGCTATAATAAATTAAGAATATTTACTACGCACTTCAATAAAACTATATTTAATCATATTAGTGTAGGTAACATTAATTGACCGCCACTAGAAAAGAACGTGGAAATAGATTAACTTACAATGGAGCAAATAGTGACATTTAAAACATTGATATCGTTTGAAATTAAGGTATGTAATAGTATAATAATATAATTTAATATACCTGTAAATATTCAAAATATTTTCCTGCAGGACTTTGGCCTCTTTTTCTCAATTTAGGCTGGTATTTTTCAAGATGGTTATCTCGCCATCTGCCGGTGCGATTTTTAAGGATTTTTCCTTAATAGGCCACGCGAGGGTAGGAGATTCTTACGCCGCTACCACACGGTAGTAACAATTAAATATACGACTATTATGAGGCATTGTAGCTTAGAAGTCAAGGTGCGGCTTAATTTATTTCATAGTACGCAAGTGAGTGGGGTTCGAATCCCGGTGCAGACACTACTGATATTACTAACAGCAATTTTAGTGGTAAATTTGTCACGTACCTGGAAGTGTAGGAAAACCTGCTTGAAAACTAATTAAGAAAAAATATTTATAATAATGAGAAATAATTTTGAGAACATGAAAAATCTGACAAATCGCGGTGGAGATGCGTGGTCGACTCTACGCGGCTTAAAACCCTATCAAAAGTGTGAGGTTTAATTAAACCGGATTTCCTTTATCTTGAGTCATGAATGTTCATATGATAGGTGTACTATGTGTGTATATGTACACTCGGAGATAAATAATCAGCCATCATTGTTCAGTACCATTAATACCCCAATGTTCCTAGCAGAATTCGAACAGCTAACCTTCAGCATTAAAAACTGGGTCATCTTGTAACTATAAGCTACCGAACCTATCTATACCTTGTAACAGTTTTCTGTTTAATTGCGTGTTAGATTACGTGTAAGGAAACAGTTATAAACAAAGAAAGTCCGATTATTAACGAATTATCAACCGTCTCGCTCGCAACGGGCTTGCTTGAAAATAACAATACGTGCTACAGAAATAACAAAAATAGCAGATTAAACGCCTTACATCTCCGACATAAAAACAACACTTAATCTAACTACATGTTGGAACCACTAACTGCTCAAGCTAACAGGCTGTACTGTCTGGCTAGATGGCTTATCAAAAATAAACCATACAGTTTCTGTTGGATCGATATTGGGAACGTGTTTATATGAAAAGATGAAAATTTGAATCATTAGCGAGACGCATACAAAAGCTGGGAAGTGAAGTATGACTTATTTAGACTTAATCTAGATTTTAATTGTTTATAATTAAAGTTATATCCAGACACACATAAAAATAAAATATCACTCACTCTATTTCATTGTAACGCATCACTTTAATCATACAAATAGCACCATTACAATATTAAATCTATGCTTTTGTTTTGCTAAAAATATGTATACCACATACAAAACAAATCTCGTAAAGATTAAAGACTCATCATATATTACCGGTTAACATGCGTTAAGTAACTCCCTATGGAAGAAATACACTCTAATAAATTGCACAGTGCGTTATACGTAATCCTGAAGATTTCAAGCAAAACTTTAACCAAACTTTTCCAAAACAGAATTTAAACATAATACCGCAAAACATCAAAAGTATTTACAAAAATATTAATGACTTTAAAATTTGGTTAACAATATATTATTTACCAGGAGACATTCGTCCGCGATCACACCGCGCAAAAGCAGTGAGACAAGGAGGAGACGGAGAAAGAATGGCGATTCCTTGCTCACTCTGTCCTCGCAAAGGCCCATCCCGATGCCGTGGCCGCTATCAAGAACGGGATCACCATTATACTGAGTCAGAGAGATGAGGTATGATAATTGGTATCGCAACGCGGATGCAAACTGCTGATGAAAAAGAACTTTATTCACTTCTTTCTAGTCACAAATAAATATACATAAATATAAATAATGTCAGTAATGTATATTGCGGCTTTTCACAAGAAAAGATATATGCAATTAGAGCCTTAGAGCCAAACAGCGAAGAGTGTTTTTTAAAGTTTAATGAATATTGAATAAACAAAAAAATTTAGTCATTTACTTCAAGGAAAATGACATATCAATATGGCGCTATACATCATGCGAATAAAACCATAATCAGGCTATGAAATTTAGTGCTGGTAATATTATTTTATAATAAACTCCAAATATTACAATATTATTTAACCTGCTGGCCTTCTGCTCGCGAGTCTGTTCAGCTGAAGTTGTTTGAGACCGCCCAACATCCAAGCAACAGTGTCAATCTCTTAACTTTAAGGATTTTAGTTGGTTAGCACTTAATGCTGATTTCTACATAACCGGTCACGAATACCCGATCTGGGACACCTTCACCTTCCAATTTTTTTTATATATTGCTCTATGTGTATTTTGGTAACGGTCTGAATATATACAAAAGAAAACACGTAAAGCTTAAGACTTGCTTAAGCACTATGTTAGATACTGCACTGTACTGCAATAGCAGGATCCTAAATCCTTAACAATTTATTTTATAGAGTGTATTGTTACATCTTTGTAGAAGTCAATAATACTTTATTTGCAATATAAATACAGGTCACTAATATTATTACACGAAAGAATAATATTTACTAACCAGAAACTTTTTCTACTGCAAATACAAACGTAAGACTACGTTTTCCTACTTTTCTCTTTTTAAAAGACTTGGAATACTTCAAAAGTTGCTCTTCCCAACCGCAACTATTAACTACAGTTTTTACCGACGTTGGTGAAATGTTGAATTCGTTGTATTTTAAAGGTAGTAATTTGTTCTTCTTTTGTTTTACAAAGGTAGCGCTGTTATTTATAGTTATTGTTTTGCACGTGAACTACAACTTTTCGCAATTATCTTAGATAATTTTTCAATACTACACAAGAGTAATTTTTTTTTTAAAAAGGGCAAAATTTCTTTAAAAAAGAAATATTTTTTTTAATCTGGCAGTTAGAATATCTGCAATCCTGCCCTTTCTTACCATGGATGTCGTGGACACGAGCTCGCACCGACGCAACGCGTGGGTGAGGCCTGTCCTGTAGTGTCGGAGCTATCGGTGGATCCGACGTTAACTCCGACGGTGCATCGTGCGTGATAGTTTGTAAAATCACGCACCGTGAGAAGCCACCTTAAGACATTGCTGCGTATTACAAGTCTGTGTATTTTCAGACTGCTCTGTTTTGTGACGGTTCGGATTTTTTTAAGCTGTTAGTTGACACTCGCGACACCCGTGGGAAGAAAGTAAGTGGCAGAATTTCTCCCGCCTCCACCACTTGGATTGTAATCATTTTATATTGTAACCCACTGTAGGGCAAAAAACTCCGTTCAATGTTTTGAGAGGACATGGAAAGGTCCACCATCCATGCTTTGACGGACATCATAAGTACTCAAAATATTAGTAGTAAGTCACAGGTTTGCTTGTGAAGTTTTTCTTCTCCGCCGAGCATCAGTTAAATTCATCACTAAAACTAAACTTATCAAGTTTAGAGGCTTTAAATTATATATGTTTGTTTTTTTAAATTGGAGTGATATTCATTTGTAATTGGATTCACGTGACTCTGACAGATGCTCTGCTCCGTTTAGTAGAATTTTGTTTCTTTCAATTAAAATTCTTTCCACGTTCTTAATTCTATTGATGGTAAAAAGTTTAATTTCTACTGTAAGTGATTAGAAAAAATATTTTAAAAGAAATTTAGAATCGTTAAAATATGCCTTTTTTTTTGCAAATTTTATGTTATGTAATAAAGTATGAGTATAAGTAAATAAAAACGTGGGGTGAGCGGCGTAAGTAAATTTTCCATCCGTTCTTGCTGTGAGTGTTGTAAGCGTTAACTAAGGGAACTACCATGATAATCTTAAGGCGTCAGACAGATGGTGGATTAACTTTCCCAAAAAGCGCAAGTCTGATGGCAGGCAGCAGCGTGTGAGCTGGGAGGCTTCTGGTACAATGATCGCTTACCCATTTGCGGCAAATCCTCCGCCTTATCGGAGAGGTCTATTTAAGAAGTGAAACAAGAAAAAAGAAAAAAAAAATCTTGTAAAAAGGAAGATGCATATCTAATTGCATAAAAGTTTTAGCGATATCAAAAAACTTCACGATAGAGAGATAATTAGTATTAACATTGTCCTTGATGATAGAATTACACTCACATGCAATAAATATTAAATTATGTGAAATAAACAAAACTGGCAATTACAAAATTTATACGTCAGCGCATCGCTTTCCTGCACCATTTGTCTTTTGCCATAAATTTTCCCGCTCTATTGAACTGTACCATATTTTTATGCGATGAAGGATGAATGAGTCGTACAATTTACAATTTAATAATATTAATATTTTTACTTTTGAATATATAAATCTTTTCATTGACTTTTTGACCATTTTGGGAATTGGATACATCTTAAATTTTGTGTTGATACATGTTACGTGTAGAATGACAATGCTTTTATACCCTATCGCAAAACAATGTAGATTACAGTGCGTAATACTATATATTTGAATTATGGTTGTAAAAACAGTATTCATCATCATCACCTTGTGCTTATAAACTGTTCACTGTTACATATGACATGATGATCAGAATCTCCATAGTGATTAGTCACGCTTGGCGGATTGCCAATCATATGCCAAGTTAAAAGAGGGAATACGCCATATTTTCCCCTGTTAACCTTACCTGCACGCGGTGCACTCTGTTGATTAATGAACGTGGCTCCAGCGACTCGGACGGAAGACAATCCATTTTACCGTATACCGAACCCAAATATTACAGACTAGTGATAAGGAGCAGTAAGTCTAGGACGTAGTTTCCGGCACTCAGCTCACCAACCCGCCTGTGTTTGTGTGTCGCATAAGGACAAGTCTTACATGCATGATCTGTCTTTCGTTGGCGCTTTCACGGAGAGGCCTTTGTCGAGCAGTGGAATAGTTCAAGAACTGCATCTGCATGATTTTTTTCTATTAATGGCCATTATTGAATGCAAAATAGTACCTTCGCGAAAAATTAATAAACTTGTGACGGGTGTGCTTAGAAGGTAAATAATTCCTTTCAACTTCACGAAAAATATAAAATATATTTATTTTAATAAATCAGTGGTCGTCGGTGGAAGGCCCACCTAATTTTCAACAAGTAGTCCGGTACTACCCAGGTACGATGCATGGCCAAGAAGCGTCAGCCAGGTAAAGGGATCCGACGAAGTTGAAGTTCATGATATTGTCGTGTATCTTGCAGCAGGTGTTAACTAAGTCCGGAACTCGTAGCTCGTATGAACCCTGGAATATACATTCCAGTAATGCGACTACCTCAAGCAAAGCGGAATGGGAAACCAACAAGTAATAAGTGCCGTTAAAAGGCCGTTAAAAGGTATCAGAAGGAGTAATAAGATTTTTTATCTAATACGAAAAAAAAAATTTATAGCAAAGAAAAAGAGAGAATCTAAATCATTGAATTATAACAAAACTTTACATCGAATAGTTATGAAACATTAAAAGTGGGTAGATCTTAAAAGAGATATAAAATATAAAAGCAAAAAGCATTGTATAAAATCGACTACACAAATTAAAATGAAAGTTTCAATACTTAATCAATATGGGGTGACGATAAAAATCTCTGTCTCTAAAAATAACTATGTCAAAGGAGCTTAAAATAATCTGCCTATTATAATGATATGTACTAATATATACAACGACAACATGTGCTTAGAGGCGTATGTACTCAACCCGAGCAGTGGGCAGAATGGCTGAATGACCTGCGTAATGTCATTCGATTTACGTCACACCACCGGGCATCGAAGGATACATGTATCGGGACAGTTGAGCTCATCGACGTACGTTCATATGTAACTTAAGTACAATATATTTAGAGAGTTTTACACTGATCACACTTTAATAAATATTTCTTATAATTTAATTACCCTATAATAATTGTTTAAAAAAATATTTATGTGAATACAACGATATAAACGACGCAGCAGACGTCTATTGCTTTCGAATAAAATAATACGGAACTATGGGTGGGCGAGTCTGTTTCGCACTTAGCCGGTCTTTGTTACATATAAAAATAAATGGCTAACATTAATCTACAAGAATGTATCCGACAAAGGAACATTTACCGGTTGAGTTTAGAATTTTAAAGCGTGACGTGGTGTGATACCGTGTGTTACATTACTTAATGAATGATACCTGTGATTTACTGTAAATTTTTATTCATGTACTAATGACCCATATTAAGACTAATTATTCTTCAGGTTTTTTTTTTAAAGTCTCTCTATAGTTCACTGCTGGAAATAGGGACACTGAAAATAGGGATTTACCGAAATCCTTGAGCTTAACCGTCGCATCGGCGACTGCTGTAATTACAATTAAGATCTTACTAGCTACTGCCCGTCACCGGTCTATGTATTTTCAATCTTTGACAACCGCATGCCTTACTGGATAGCGCACCTGTCTACCGAGCCATGAGCCCTGAGATCGAATTCAAACTGAAATTAATATTTGTTCAAAAATACAAATAATTAATGTTCGGGTCTGGTGGTGTTGTATTCGACGTGTGTCTGACACTGGATCTGTAAGATTGTAAAAAAATAATAGAAAGATTTGCCATTTGACAAGCATAAATAAAAACAATATTCATTTCATAGCTATCGTCTTTACTATCGCTGTTTTCGTGCAACACACAGATTAGTATATTCGCTGCATACCATCTATGGTATTTGGGTTCGGTATATTCTGATAATTAGAGATATACCATCATGATTCATAAACCTGCACGCAGTTAACCCTACTGACTAATGAACGAGGTTTTGATATGATCGGCATGGTGAGTAAATCTTCCATGCATGTCATGCGAAATTTTATTGCTGCTGACACGGAGAGACCTATGTTCACGAGTGAACTTACACAGGCTGATATACGAGTAGATAACGCTACGCTGATGCAACTACTTTTTAAACTACGTTGTTAAGAAATCATCATATCAATACGTGAACATCGAACATTGAAATACCTTTTTTATTATTTATTATAAAAGGAGAGGAATGAAAATTAAACTATTTGAAAAGTACTGTGCCATAGAGATGTACATAAAGAAATCATGTGTGTATGTTGACGTTAATGCAGGTAAAACAAAGTGACCATACACATGATATTTTCACGCAAAACGAATTAAAAAAAGGCGTTTCATTATCTGAAAAACCAGTTGAATTTCGTTATGTACAAACACAATTTCGACTACAGGCGATATTAGTACATATGAAACATTAAAACGAATTCTCGAGTATCGAATGAAATACTAAGCGTTAATTGAAAGAATGACGCAGCTGAAAAACAATATCGCCAACTCACGCAACTCATTAGTCTTTACGAGAATACAAAAAAAGTTACTTATATTTATCGCTACCAAGATTGAATTTATAAATTCTTTATAGTTTTATTACACTTTTATTATAAATCTTAGCAATAATTATTTTAATATAACATTTATATGTGTTATATGTTACCTACTAATAAAGTTTTCGAAACTTAGGTCGTAAGATTTGTATCGTTGCCCAGAACACTAAGATAGCGACAGGTTCACCACCTGTCACTTTATTACAAATAAGCTCAGGTGTAATGTGGGTTCAAAGGAGTAAAATGTCTGGATCACTGACTAACCCAGTGTTTGGTATTCAATCGTGTGACCATATATTTTTTATTACAACAATACTTAACGTTTTAAATAAGGTTTTTTTTTATATTAAGGCACATAAAACTTTTACTAGTAACTTGACCAGAAGAAATAATACTATGTCATACTATATAATATGTAGTATGATATAGTATTATAGTTATTAGATTTAAAATACCTACCTACTGTTATAGGTAAGCGACTGATCTCTCTGACCTGGTAGGATTTGGCTTAATCTCAATGTATGCAGTCGGTTTTAGAACGCAACGCAACGCATCGATCCTAGTCTCTGTATCAGCCACTGTGTTGTCCTATCCCGTAGGTGTGGTCGTAAAATTCGACTAAGGAAAATAAAAAATTATTCATATTGCTTTTAGTTGAAAGTATAAGCGTAAAAGAACTTTAAGAAAAGGAAATTACTGATTGTAAAAAAGTATAACAAAAAGTGTATTATCTATCTATTATTTTTTGCAAACACCTTAATCTAAGGGTTACAAAGGGCGTAGCTAATGCCTCGTGGCATTGTCTTCCAGTCAACCCTGGGAGTAGAAGAAAAAAACTGTAGACAGTAGCAACTTAAGTGGAGAAAATATAAAAAAAATAGGTCGGAAATAATGCGATAAAAGGGCACATCAGGGCAGAAATAAGGCCCTAAATAATGGCATAGGGCATATGATAAGAATATATTAAAAATATTACGATTTGCTGTTTAGTTTCGTAAATCATTGTCCCACTACTAAGTACAGACTTCGTCAAAATGTTTGAGAGGGTATTGCAGCCGTGAACGGTCCGCCTAGTTCCTGACGGATAATACATATATTGGAAAAAAAAATATTTCTCAGGCATGCAGATTTCCACACGAAGTTTTACTTCACCACCAAGCATATCAATATAAATTCACCACTTAAGATTGCGATTAAAATGTTAGTGGTCCCGGTACCGGGATTCGAACCCAGATCACTCGCGTACTATGAAACGAAAGCAAGCGTCCTGACCTAAGCTCCCGCGGCTCTATTTGTTTTAAGATAGAGTAAATCATTAATCTGAATCTAATTTGCTTTATTCACAAGACAAATTATCTAGTACTAGGAAGCGAATAACATTTTTGCGCTTTGACCTTAATATTTACCGACGATGTCTATACTTCGGGAAGACTTATGATGATGATGATGATATCCATCTCGTCGATTTCGACCACGGCGACAACTTTCGAATGCTATCGGCAGTTGTCGACTGCGCAGGTGATATTATAGTACCATAAATGTACGCATGAACACAGAGGCACTCACAAATCTTTCCCTGTCCATATTCGATGTAACGCTTATGCCATAAGGTCACAGGAAGGCGCAGACGCAGTGTCAGAGACACGTGACGAATACTAAATTAATAATTTCTGCGTTAGCACAAATATTAGCTTCGGCTGGGATTCGAACCCAGGAGAGTACAAATGCTTAGTATGAGACGGTTACAGAATAAAATTTTACTTAAAATAAAACGACACGTATTCAGTCTGTACAGGAAATTGTGTGGTCTACAACTAATTACACTGTAATTAGTTCCTAACCAATACGGAACAGCATAAAATACAAGCGAATTGGTATGTTTTCTTTTTAATTAATATTTATTATAAATGCAATTAATCGTATTTCAAACATAATTACTACTTTATTAAGTTGATACTGCAAAGTGTGAATGATAGCCTATCCGATCCATACTAATTTCGCACTTTGAATTTATTGTAATTTATCATTCAGGCTTGTCACTCACAGGGTTAGACAAAGATTAAAGATTTCCATTTGTCACGATGCAGTGTAGCTAAATGAGCTTCCTGAGCTAACTTTTTTCCTTTCTAAGGGACAGAATATCCTTAGAATGTGATGGTATGACCGCATCGTCGGCAGTTTTGCCTCTACCACTATAAGATCATTATTCCGACGAAATCGTTTGATTATAACAAAAAAATAATAATAAGTAAGTATACGATTGGCAGTAATGCATTTATTATGGCTAATCAGTGTTTGATAGTTTCAGAATTCAGGGTTCAGTAGAAGGTTACACCACATACTTTCTTTGTATTCTATATAAATATCATAGATGGAGATAATAATTTACTTACCTCACCGTAAATGGTCCGTTGCGGGACAAAGACCTCCCCCATAAAGAGAATTTGCCATGATCGTCACGCACGGCAAGCGGATTGACGATACCCGACAACTCGCACCTTCGCTGCCCGTTATCGATCTGCTTAATTTTGGTCTGAATTTTTCGTGATGGTTATCCCGCCATCTGTTGGTAGACATTGCTATATATATTATTATATTATATTTCAATGTTTTTCCCATTTGTCGCTCACTTCACCCACGGGGAGAAAGGGGGTGGCAGATTCATACACCGATACCACACGGTAAACTACTGCTAAAATATATAGTAAATATATAATATGTATGGTCACTATTATTCGTATTAATAAAAGCCTTTTTTTGAAAAATTAAGTTAGCTGGCGTATTTGGCTGTTTGAAGAAAGTGGAGACGACAGTTAAGTTGTTTAATTATCAAAGAGTTACGATGCGCCTTTCAGACTTGCTTCTTTTAGTCCGGAGGGTG
Organism: Bhutanitis thaidina; assembly: GCA_029286595.1. Taxonomy (NCBI): domain Eukaryota; kingdom Metazoa; phylum Arthropoda; class Insecta; order Lepidoptera; family Papilionidae; genus Bhutanitis; species Bhutanitis thaidina. The sequence continues at coordinate 7,244,755 of JAGSMS010000010.1, forward strand.
TATTAATTTTATATTATCTTGTATAAATTGTATAAACTTTCGGGTGTAACTTTTGATAATGAAGCATTTGTTTACCCAATTTTTAAAGATCTATGATATTACAATTATATAAGGTTAGTAATAAACTATCTAAATGAGAAATATAAAATAGATATAACTCATAACAAAAAAAGTGGAGCTCTACGTTCAACAGTGGACTGTTATAATGAAATGATAATAACGATTTCATTTTTTTACTTAGAATTATTTTACAGACAATGCTCCTTTATATTAATATCTAATATGGAGAGAGGTTTCAAAGTATGGAATTGAATTAAAGTATTTAGTCTTTATGTATTGTCAAAACTGCTAAACATTTTGTGATGTTGTGAACATGTTTTGAAACAAGAAATCGTGTGCATCTTTTATTCATAAAAACAGTCAAGTACTTTTATTAACTTATTACTAACCAGTACCTTTGCCTTTGCAGTTTTCTCGTTGTCATTCTCAATTATAGTTCATTAAGTTTCAGCATCGCCCAAACCAAAGTCCTGAGTTTCGCCTCCGCGACTACCATTTATTTATAGCAGTAGAACGAACGGTTACTTAAACGTTATTAAAAGTACTTACTAACTAACTGTTACTAATTATATTACAAACACTGTTGTCCACAACCATATCTATTACGTAAGTGAACTTTCAGCATGTTTGGAACGTGTTTGTGCCGACTCTTCATATTTCTTCGATCCTAATACGTCACTTACTTCGAGTATTAGATGACCGTTTAAAATATGTAGTAGAGCCAAGCGGCGGCTTCTGCTGCTGCTCAAATAAACCGGCTCGGCCGGGATAGCACCACGGCCTCGCAGAATACCGGCGTGAAGTAGAGGCATCATATGTTTCTGCATTTGGTTCGGAGAGTGAGATGACCGGAGGCCCACTCCTCTCTCTCTCTCCAACCCCTTTCCCATCATCCCTCCCGTCCCCCAAATATCCTTAAAGACCGGTAAAGTACCTGCAGCTCCTCTGGTATTGCAGATGTACGTGGGCGACAGTAATCACTTACCATTAGGTGAACCGCATACCTCTTTCGATATTAATAATATAATTCATGGTTAAAAGGTCCGTTCATTTGCAAAAATAAGCTACAACTGCCTTTTATCAGTGCTACAGTATCGATAATCGCCTAAATTAGACATTATTATAATACTCTTTCATTGGCATAATTAAAAAAAATTAACATCTCTATCCACGAGAACCACTAAATTGCTACTAATAAAAAAATACTAGTAAGAAGTTGCTATCTTCCTGTTTCTTATGTAGCTATTTTTTCACATTCCATTGGCATTTTTCTTTAATTTCAAATTAAAATTATTGTTACGAGTATACTAAAGTAATATGGCATTACTCTTAAAAAACTAGTTTCTCATTTGTTTTCCAGCAGATTGACATCACTGGGTCTGCGTCTATGGAAAAATTGTAAATTCATATTATTTTCAAATATAAGTTCCGTCTTTTACCCATGCTGCACAGACGGCTCGCAATATTAACGACGGGTATGGTCCAGGTATCGCAAATGAATGCACGAGACGTTTTGGTCTGTACCTATCCGCTCTGAAAATCTCAGCCTTATACACCGAACCCAAGAAACCCAACAAATCCAGGGACGACTGGAGACTAAAGTCAATAATCACAAATTGAAAGGTATCAGGGAAACAAATTCATCTCAAACTACGCCAGTTTGTAGCTGCCTTCAATATAAGTGACAAGGCGATGTTGATTAAGTTACGTGAAAATGGGAAAATAAAGATATTCGGGAAGTAGGTAATGTATGTACTTACTGAAGAACAACAGTGAATTTGCATCGAAGCTTGTCTTAATTTATTGAATCGGCACACAAAAAGGGTATTCTGAATCGAATTGTCAGTTGTGATGGAAAGTAAGTTCTGTCAAATAACCCCTTAAAAATTTATGTTTAAAAATCGCGTACCTAAATCATTAACTTTGAGGTACTCGTAAAACGACACACCTATGGTTACAGCATTTTCAAACTGTGCAGGAAATCGTGTGGTGTCTAACAAATTTTACACTTTAATTAGTTCCTAACCTGTACTGAATCCAATACATTTGAATTGGTATGTTTCTCTTTACCGTTGACAATTATTAAATATGGCAGTGTGAAATGAAGTGACTACGACAATTAAGTTGTTTAATTGTCGTCGTCACTTCATGCGCGACTTCATTCTTTTAGTCCGGAGGGTACATTAATATTATAGGAGCTTACTTTATAAACTTTCTGGTGAATAAATTTAAATTATGCATATTATGTATAAATTATATACGAACACGAAAAATGTACCACGTAAGTTATTATTTGAATTATTATAAATGAAAAGAAAAAACTAAACTTATTACGTTAGACAAAAGCAGTTTCAAATGTAATATACGGACTTCGTTCACTCGCCTTCTTACATAGTGTTGATTTAAACACATCGCTTCACACACAGAATAAAAACATAAGGGTCTGTAAAAGTTCACTGCTGTAGATAGGGCTTTTACAAAAGCGCCAACAAAACTTTGGATGCCATGTATGTAAAATTTTCCCTTTGTTTTAATTGAAAAAACTCACCACGCTGAGCAAGTGGATTGGTGAGCGCAGTGCCGGTACCCATTACAATGGTGATGCTAGTTCCCATCACCAGCCTAAGGCATTTAGGTTCGGCTTATAGGGAAGGATTTGTTATCTAATAACCACCATCATCAAATCACCACCTCGCCCGTTACTCAACAGGATACTCAAAGTACAGATGATTTTTCCTTACAAATAGCTTTGTTAAAAGAGGTACATCTCAATTAAATGATTGTTAAAAATATATACGGCAGATTTTAACATTCTTTGAGCCGTAAAATAACACGAAACATATCTTAAGATCGTAGTAACTGCACTTTTATTATCGAAACCATAGAATATAATTTTGTTTATTATAATTTAAAATATATTAACTTAAATTGTTTGAAATAAAAAAAAAACGAACCCTGTAATTTTTATTTTTATTTCACATTTATATGTGAATATATAGTTGTATCAATCCTATGGGTATATCCTACACTCAAAATATTAACCTTCTTTTTAGACTGAGCAACAATTATCTCGTACAGCAAAAGATAGTGACAGGAACATAAACTAACGAAATTAAACATGTAAATATATAACACTGATCAGGCGGAGTGCCAGAACATATAGAAATTCTGTAAGTCGTTTACCGTGGCGAGAAGCTGGCGACAGCTGGTCCGGCTGCGATTGACAAAAATAAGCAACAGCTGAGCGGGCAGTACTCAGCGACCACCTCGGAGCTAAAGTATGTGACGGTCAACCACACAGCTATGAAAATGCAGTCATGCAAAATATTCCTTTAGTAAAGAAAACCTTTTTTGGTCCCCCATATATTTACATGCTTCCAATGAATGCTATCGGCACCGCTTGGTAAAATTTTTAAAACGTTTTGTGCCTTATTTTTCTTCGTAATGATTCCTTTCAAACTTGGTAAATACCTTCCCCAATCGACGATTTGCCATTTTTATATGTATTTTACTCTTTACTCTTTATGTGTATTTTACTCTTTATATGTATTTTAAATCTTGTATTTTTTATATGCTTAACCCACTATTCACCATCTGTTGTACGTTATAAGTGCATGTACCCAGATACCGCAATTGGACGCATAATGCGATTTTGGTTTTATTTGATTCAATTCTGGTATATCTTTTCAACAACGAACCCGGGGACGGAACTAAAATCGATAATGAATAGTGGATTCCAATTCCTGTGCACCTTACCTTAGAGTACCTTACCGTGCCGTAACCTAAGTGGGCAAATGAAGTTGATTAATTCGCATCAAGTTGATAAAATAAAGAAACTTGGAAGTTGGTAATGTACGAGTATGTTCTCACTGAAGGAACTCACAAAACTCGCGTCGATGCTTTTTTTTAATCGCCACACATGTTAAGGGATTTTGTATCGAATCGTCACTTGTGATGAAAAGGAACACATGTATGTTAAGCGAAAATGTTCTTCACAATCGTTGACACACGGCATGCAGCTAAACCATGACTTTAACGCAAATAGAGTTAAAAGAAGCCGATTGTGGCTATATGGTGGAGTTGTCCCTGCATTATTTATTACAGCCTTTTGAAATTTGGTGCAACAATAACTGCAAAAATATATTGTCAACAATCGCGCCACACAAGACGCTTCTTATCTCGTCGCCCGAAGATACACTGCAAAACGAAGTATCCCAAAATAACAGGAGCTTCGATCGGAAACTCTTTGCTATTCACCGCACTCATCAGATCTTGCTCATTATATTTTTTTAATTGTCATGTTACAATTTTATTTACAATACTCAATAAAACCCTTGCAAAGTCTCATGTATGTATCAATAATTATACTTAATTAGAGTTAAATAAAGGAAAATACACTCGCTATCTATGCCGAATATCAAGTTTCAGGCGTAATAACAGGGCAACGAGAATATAAATATAAATATGTAACGAGGGTTGTGTGTTATAGACCATATTTTTCATCGGCATTGAATCTCACACTGCACGTGAATGCCGAACACTGACGGAAAATTAATCCGAATTTGCTAAACCCAAATCCCATAAGCAGTCATAAAGAGAAGCATCACTAGTGCTGGAGTACGCTCGTCAAACGGGTTGATGAGTGAAGTACCGGTGTCCTCGCACTAAATATCACATTTAATATTAAATGTTTTTAAACTATTGCTGTAACTATGTTGTACTACGTACTGTGTTGTACATTATTGTCTATACTATGCTACATTTATGTTTAGGATTCAGAGTTTGTTCAACTTTGATTAGTTTGCTTTCACTTCTCACCTCACTTCTAAGTTCGCCGAAGTTAAAGTTGAGGAAGTGAAATTGATAAAACTACTCATACTAGGTAGAACTGTGGTAGTACAAGGGACTTGTGCTGTTCTTAAACTTCGTAATACGAAAGTGTCGGGGGTATCGGAATATTTTAAAATATTTTCCTTTGTAGATAACGTCACCAGAACTCATCTGACCATTTTGCAACTTTTTCCCATATTCACTATATTAGAAAAAACGGATTAAATACGGTTATCGTTACAATAATTATGTTATTTTACATTCCATGGATATGAATTCAGCATTGTCGGATAGGGTTTTGCATTATAGTCTCTTTGGGAACTATAAAAAAATTAGAAAATCTTAATAACAATACATAAATGCTTCTGGCATTAAGTCCGCCTATATAAATTTTCATGTATATGAAGTTAAATAAATAAATAAATAAATGTTACCATTTACGCCTAAGTAATAAAATGTTTCTAATTGTTTCCGTGTGGCTGCCGGAAGTAAAGAATAGCGCCAACCCTGTCTAACCATGGGTGTCGTAAAAGGCGACTAATGGTAAAAAATTATATTAGGAGATGGGCAGCAGCATCTTCCTGCACTAGAACAAAAAAAAAAACTGCGGTTGCCAACCCGCTCGCCAGGCGTGGCAACTAAGGCAAACCCCCCCCATGATGAGAGGTAGAAAAAAGCAATGGCCCCCAGTCCCCGGCGGCCTCGCTAGTGATGGCTATGGTGGCAGCCATGGTAACGGCGAGGCAGGGGGTGCGAAGAATCACCGGCTGATTTCTAGCTGCCAACCCAAACGACTGGACCTGGCAACATATAACGCACGCACATTGAGGACCGACGAGAAGATACTAGAACTGGAAGAAGAAGTAAGCAAGTTACATTGGAGTATTATAGGGTTGTCTGAAGTCCGAAGACAGGGAGAGGACTCTATAATCCTAAAATCCGGTAACTTGTTCTACTACCGGCAGGGTGACCATCTGTCCCAAGGAGGTGTCGGGTTTATCGTCCACAGGTCTCTCATCAACAACGTGATCGAGATCGGAAGTGTGTCGAGTAGGGTCGCGTACCTTATACTCAGAATAACCAAAAGGTATTCGCTGAAGGTCATACAGGTATACGCACCAACCTCGACACACCCTGATGATGAAGTGGAGGCAATGTATGAGGATATTTCAAGAGCCATGCATTGCTCTAAGACTCACTACACGGTGTTGATGGGAGACTTTAACGCAAAACTAGGTACGAAAAAAGGCGATGAGCTGATAGTGGGGAACTTTGGAGTAGGGCAACGGAACCCAAGTGGGCAACAGCTGGCTGACTTCATGGCAAAGGAGGGATTCTTTATGATGAACTCTTATTTCCAGAAGCGGCCCCACAGGAAGTGGACATGGATGAGCCCGGACGGTACCACAAAAAATGAGATCGATTTCATCATGACGACCAAGCGTCAGCTGTTCAGTGATGTCTCTGTGATCACTAGGGTAAAGACCGGCAGTGATCACCGAATGGTAAGAGGCACACTGAACCTTATCATTAGGCTCGAGCGGTCTCGTCTGGTGAAGTCTACGCTCCGCCCACCACGTGCCCTTATCCAGAACCCCGAGAGCTTTCAGCTCGAATTGCATAATCGCTTTCTGTGCCTAGACGATTGCGTTACAGTGGACGATACGAATAGCAGGCTAGTGGAAACTGTCCATGCGGTAGGAGCTAAATTTTGCAGAACCCGCCGCACGAACAAGCCACACACTCTTAAACTCATGAAAGCCAGGCGTGAGATAAAGCTGCAGTCTACAACGGATGCGTCAGCGTATCGGCTACTGAATAGACAGATCTCCAAATGTATGAGGCAAGACTTACGCAAATTCAATACAGCCTGTATAGAAAAAGCGATAGAGCGGAACCAAGGCTCCAAAGTCTTCGCCAGAGATCTGTCTATCGGAAAGAGCCAACTGACCAAGCTGAAGACCGAAAGTGGCGCAGTCATTTCCGCTGGAGCCGAGATTTTGAGTGAGATCGAGAGATTTTACGGACAGCTGTACACAACGTCGTTGAAACAACACACTGATGTGAGTAACGACCCAAGAGCCAAGCTTATCCGACATTACTCCGATAACATCCCGGACGTCAGTCTGAGCGAGATTAGGATGGCTCTCAAACAGCTTAAAAACGGCAAGGCGCCGGGTGAGGACGGAATTACAGCTGAGCTTCTGAAAGCGGGTGGAAAACCGATACTTGTTGTCCTTCAGAAGCTGTTTAATTCCGTCATTCATGGCGGTGTTACGCCGAAAGCGTGGAGTAGAAGCGTGGTTGTCCTATTCTTCAAGAAAGGGATAACTGCCTTTTGAAGAATTATAGACCGATATCGCTTCTAAGCCGCGTCTACGTGCTGTTTTCGAGAGTCATCTCAAATCGTCTAGTGAACAGACTTGACGACTTCCAGCCTCCCGAACAAGCCGGATTCCGAAAAGGCTATAGTACCATAGACCACATACATACTCTTCGCCAGATTGTACAGAAGGCCGAGGAGTACAACTTGCCATTATGTCTGGCGTATGTGGACTATGAGAAAGCCTTCGATTCAGTCGAAATTTGGGCGGTGCTACAGTCTCTCCAGCGGTGCCAGATAGACTCTCGGTATATCGAAGTGCTGAGGTGTTTGTACAATGAGGCTACGATGTCTATCCGAGTACGAAACCAATCCAACTGCAGAAAGGTGTAAGACAGGGTGATGTCATATCCCCGAAACTCTTCACCGCTGCATTGGAAGATGTTTTCAAGCAGCTGAACTGGAAAGGATACGGTATCAACATCAATGGCGACATCACTCACCTTCGATTTGCCGACGACATAGTTCTTATGGCAGGATCGCTGGAGGAGCTTAGTACAATGCTCAATGACCTCAATAACGTCTCCCAACAGGTTGGTCTTAAGATGAACATGGACAAGACGAAGTTCATGTCAAACGTCCATGTCACACCAATACCGGTTGTTGTTGGGAACAATAGGCTCGAAGTTGTAGACGAGTACGTATACCTTGGACAAATTGTCCGATTAGGTAAGTCCAACTTCGACTCAGAGGTCAATCGACGAATCCAACTCGGCTGGGCTGCGTTCGGGAAACTACGTCATATCTTCTCGTCGAGTATACCGCAAAGCCTCAAGACGAAAGTATACAATCAGTGCGTGTTGCCAGTGATGACATACGGATCCGAGACTTGGTCCTTCACTGCAGCCCGTATGAGGAAGCTCAAAGTTGCTCAGCGCGCTATGGAAAGGGCTATGCTCGGTGTTTCTCTGCGTGATAGAGTCTGCAACGATAATATCCGCAGCAGAACTAAGGTAACCGACATAGCCGTAAAGATCAGTAAGCTGAAGTGGCAATGGGCCGGCCACATAGCTCGCAGAACTGACAACCGCTGGGGAAAAAAGGTTCTCGAGTGGCAGCCACGTACGGGCAATCGCAGTGTAGGACGACCCCCCACAAGATGGAGTGACGACCTGCGCAGTGTTGCGGGAAGTCAATGGATGCAGGTGGCTCAGGACCGTGCTTCGTGGCAATCTTTGGGGGAGGCCTATGTTCAGCAGTGGACTTCTAATAGGCTGAAATGATGATGATGATGATGAATAAAATGTTTGAATATGAATACTGAATGAAGTACAAATAATTAGGAAGATTTGGCACAATCCGCTGGCTTGTCTAGTGGGCTTTTGACAGCTTTACCAGATCTTACTTCCTCAATGGTGGAAAATTTATTAAATGTCCCCCATGTGGTATATGTGTACTGTTATTATTAATTGTCTCCCAGAAAATACAAAAAAAATATTTAATATTATATTTAGTAAAGATGTGTAGTAAGTGTATATCCAAAACATTAAAATATAATGTTTTAGATCAACTTGTATAGTATAACAGCTGCAGATCATCATAATATCTATCCGGTTTGGAATACCGTGTTATGGTCTCATGCTTTTATACTTACCGTCATTTAATTCAGTGCTTAGTATTTATTGAAAACTTATAATTTCAGACAGTGCTCCGTAAAACCTTTGGTTTTCGTTCCGCTAACCATGCATTTTACAAACAACAAAAAAATTTGGTTATGTTACCTATTACTTCTGGTACCGCTTCGACTCGGAAACCACTCTATCGATTGTGCTAAAATGTATGCCTTATGTTCAATTTCATAGGAAATGTATAGAAAAAAAAAATTTGCAGTGTAAAGTATGGCTGGGCCTAGTAGTACTAGTATATCCTATAAATGTTCACTATGAGTTTTTAATGTAAGGACTTCCTTTAAGAAGGACCTTAATTATTTAATTAAGATGCTTCTTAAGATTGTTCTTAATTTAATATACTACTAAATTATAAATACAAAGTATGAACTTTCTTAAAGCATTTACTCCAGTATCCCAAAATTCTTTGAAACGATTTATTGTGCACCCTGGCGGGAATTATGTGGCAGGTAAAAGATTTGTAAGGGCTTTCGATTTAAATTTATGTTAAGGAATGTTCTTTAAATGTACAATTTTTCAAATAGATGACGTATTATATAAATAATTACAGGATATTTTATTCATAATAACTGTAAATGTTTAAGACCAAACTTTTGTTTTATTGAAACATAGCATATTACATTAGTCCTAGAATTTGTCTTACTTATAATATTAAGATATATACTCGTCTGGTTGGTCATAGTAATGTCGACCAAAAATATCCGCGACTGTGCTCGGTCCATCAACACGATATGAGGCTTGTTCGCAAGAATCGTCCTGTCGGTGATGATGGGCCAGTCCCAATAGCCTAGCGCGATCATTTTCGAGCACGGCTCCCGGCGAGTACTTACAGTAAGGTAGTCTCCGATCCATGAGACCGCATTTAAAAGCGAGCTCCTGATGTAGAATCCTGGCTACTAGGTTGTGTCTGTGCAAATACTTAGAGTTAAAAAGCGCCGAACAACCGGAGATGACATGCCGAAGTGACTCCTCGGCCTGGCGACAAGCTCGACAGATGTCGACAGTGCCATCTCTTAGGATGTATGTCCGATAGTTGTTGGTCTTAATAATCTGATCCTGTATCGCACAGACAAACTCTTGGTTTCCCCAAAGAGGTCACCGAAACGCAGCCGGTTGAGGGAGGCGACGGTATCTACGAAAGGCTCATGTACAGCCTTGTAGAACCGCCCGTGGAGATTTTTCTGCTTCTATACGGTCTCCTAGTCGGAGACGCTCTGTACTGCAGGGTCCTGCTATTACTCGTTGGCCAAAGATAAAGAGGTAAGCCCTTTATCACAGCTAATGACGTCCGAACAGAGTGACTCATCCGGTCTCACTAAGAAGTAATTACGGAGGCTGTACACTACGCCATTGTGCATGGCGAGGGTGCTTAAGTAACAGCGCCCACCACGCTTCCGCGGTAAGTACAGCCTTATCACTGAGTAACTCGGATGATGCATCTTGTGGGACGTCATGATTGTGCGGATTATTCTGTCCAGGGCGTTAAGTTCGGTTTGAGTCCACTGAGTATGCCAAAGGTATAAATGAGGACTGGCATGACCCAGCAGTTATACGCGTGTACCATGTTCCCGCCCGACAAAAGGCTATTAAACACATTTGTCAGGCGCACAAAGAGATTGACCGATTGCTTCATGCCAGCCTTATCGATACCTATGTTTTATGGCATACCCAGGTACCGGCATATATCAGCTTCGGAAAAGGGTCCTAATGTTAACGGGCGTAGACAAGTCCTATGCCCTCAGAATAAGTGACCTTTCCCCTTTCGACGCGGAGGACCGCACGCTTATACGTCCCGAGCTCCACTGATTGAATTGCTAAAATCGCAAGTGATATTTAGCAATTCCATCAGATGGGAGCGATTGATGGCGAATAACTTGTGGTCATCCATATAGAAAAGGTGGGTCATTTTTGTCCCTCACCTCCGAAGCTGAAATACTCTCCCAGAGTCCTCCAGCAAGTGTGCTGAGAGGGTTCAGAGAAAGGCATAACCAAAGCGGGATCAAAAAATCACCCTGGAAAATACCCCTTCGTACCCTTATCCGGTTTTCCGCATCCGTCATCCGCTCACCTAAATGACTAAGGATCCTGTTCAATTGCCCCATACACTGCCAGACGAAGTCTCTTACTGCACTTTCAACCTTGTACAGCTCAAGGACCCTCTTCAGCCATGTATGAGGCACTGAGTCGAATGCTTTTCTATAGTCAATCCAGGCGGCAGAGAAGTTCCGACGGTTGCGTTTAACCATCTTGGTAATGACCACGTCGATGAGCAGTAGTTCCTTGGTCCCACGACCACCTACATCCATTCTGAGGGCACGACATGACTCAATTCAAGTTAAGATGTCGAGTGATTTGCGCGGTTTAGGAATTAAATGAGTGACCCCAGTAGTGAAAAGGCTCGGAGGCGACTTCTGGGCGAGAGCCTCTTGAAACTGCCGGGCAAGTACAGTGTGACACTCCACAAACCCCTTTAGCCAGTAGTGATGCAGCCCGTCGAGTCCCGGACTTTTCCAGTTCGGGGCCCTACGGACCGCCTCAACAACGTCGTCTGTTGTTATGACGACGGAGACCATGGGTGTAATATTTGCAAAATGACTCGCCAAGAGCTGTGGTTTACGAGCTCTGACCACAGGCTATGCCAAAAGGCGACGGTGTTGGTCTGATACGGTCCTTGGCCCGTTTCGCAAGATCGAGGTCGTTCCAAGGACTTATAGAGCCTCTTCTGGTCACTCTGAAAGAGACGATTCTGGTTGAACTGCGCCGACCTCTCGTATATCGCCGATTGCGCTTCTCCCCAAGCAGCGATTCTTTGCTTCAGGTCGTCTATGCGCTCTGTCAGCTTTTGCGTAATAACTGCCTGGGACAAGCTGACATTGGTACCAAACGCCGTCCTGACGGTGCCCACAATTCTCGGCCTATTATTGCCCGACTTGAAGGTCCCAATGAGCGCCCTTGCCTTTGCGATGGTGCTACTATATTGTTACTAGATTATTACTTCGCTATTTAACATTTCCTTTTAACTTTTAATGAAATTATCTGTAATAAGTTTGCACTTTTTGGGTTATTTTTTAGGTCATTTTAGTAACGATTTACAAAAAAACAACGCTTTTTATCCGGACACCATATGCTCAATATCGATAATGGGCTGCGCCTAAAATCAGTGTGCGGCAACCCTGCAACTAATGCTGAGTGCATATATTACTTTATATGCTTTTGCACCAACATAGATAATGGTACTACTGGTACATATTGATTAACCATTTTATATTTTTTTTTTGCCTTTATGTATAAAACATAAGGCTTGGTTCCAAAGAATAAAATTTCTTTCTAACCTAAACTATTCACGAGTTCCCTCGGTGAAGTTTTCGTTGCTTTGCAAGCGGACGTTATTGCAAGACATACGAGTATGGTCATTTTACGTATACGACGGCTCCGTAGCGTTTTAAGTTTTGTCACGGCGCTTTGAGTCGCGGATTTGATTCCCGCACGGGTCTAGTATTTGTATGAACTACAAATAATTGTTAAAAGGCTGGGTCCATATGCTGTTTATGTAGGTACATAAACTGCCTCTGAGATGGTACAGGAGAATATTCTACAGTGTGAAGTAACCAATAGAGGTGGATTACCTACGAACGAATTTTTCTTATCATCAACTGGCAATTTATAAAACATTTTCTTGTCATGTGATTCGATGTCGTGATAGTTGACAAGACATTATTCAGTATTCGCGATACCATATGTAATTACTCAAGCCTAACTATGGGTTTCCAGAGATTACGGATTTCCATATTGTCGTATCACTCAGCGTAACCATCGTTCTCCTACATCCCACTTTTCGTCTCCATGAAATTAAATGTGACATGAATAGATCAAAATATTTTCTTTACTTCTCTTACGTTTTCACTTTTTTAAATATTGTGGTTCTTACGAAAATGTAGTCACTGTCGCGATTGTATCTTTGTGTGAGTTTCAATACGTTTAAAATTTTGTTCACTTTTTTATTTGGAGACGTTTCTTTTTCAAGTTCCATTCATACTGCTATAAAATGCCTATATGCCAGGTTTAATTTTACATGCACGTTAGCTGAGGTTTTATAGTGATGAAAAATTCAGATTTTTGTTCTGAAGAAAGCCAATACTTTGAAGCCAATTGAGTTTCACCATGTTATAGCAGAAATACCTTATTAATACGAAACATTACAAAACTGACATTGGAAATTAAATCCAAAGTACCTAAGTAAAAAATTGTTAAAATGTTGTTTTCAGGGTCGAGTGTTTTTGTTGATGTCGATAATTATTGCTATTTGCTTTAAATTGGGTTCTGTCTTAACTGACAAGAACGCTGGTGTGTTATTAGTTTAGTAGAAGAATTTCTCACGTTGCCACCATACACATTTCAGTTCATTCATTTTATTTCTTTAATTTAAGTTAGAAGGGGACATACTACATTTATGCTTTAAATGTTCACTGTTTGAAAGCTACGTTCATAAAACTACAGATAAGCTAAGTAAGATTCCAAAAAAAAAGATCCTTAAAGAATATATATTTGTTGAAGTTGGCAACACATAATTAGTTACCTCGCTAATTTGGTTACATGTACTGATAAAGATATATCTAAAATTTTCTTCTTTTGTTAGATAGCCTCATAGTAGTAATGGTAAGAAATTGCTATATTGTGAAATACTTTAATAATGAATCGTAGGAATTTTATTTAAAAAAAAGGTTTTTTACCACCGTGACTCAGCACAGCAATCAGGTATGCTATTAACTAAGCCGATTATCAACATTATGTCAAATATACGCTTAATATTTTATCTACAATAAAACCCAGAGACCTTTCACCTACTTTCTCATAAAACGAATTCCTTTTGTAGAGTATTATCATTGTTTCAGAGTAAGCTAGTTTAAGCAAAGAAACATTATTAATTAATGGCTTTAAACGTAGTAATTGCAGTCGCGCTAATTACACTGCATCGTACTTTCTGCATGCGACGTTTTCTTTTTTTACTACTTTTTAAACATATGCAGCACTTGATTAACATTAACTACTAGTAAATTGTGTAACATTACGTTACACAAGTTAAGGTTATAGATAATTTTAAATATTTATGTATACGCACAGAAGGACCGGCAGAGATTACGTATTTCTATTTTTTCGACGACACATACACGCTCTTTGGTTATGGGTACTCTTCATTTGACACTTCTTATCGTATACTGTATATCGTCAATTTCTTCGCTCGATATACATTATGCTATAGTAACCTTTGCTAACTCTGCCACTTATTAGTAACTTCTGTTTGTTATCTAAAAATCATCTATTTATTTATATAACTTCATATACAAGATAATGTATTTATAGGCAATATATAGGAATGTATACATAAGAATCGATATTACTACAGATAACATAGCAGATTTTTAACACAAATGTTATCTTCTTATTTAACTGGTTGTAAGTAGCCTACTGTCTAGCCTCTTTCAAGGGACGGACTTAAAATAATTGCCCCTTAAATAACATGATGGAATCGATTTCATGCTCTTAGGATTATACTGAAATGTAAAGAACAAAAAATGTAATTATAAATTCCTAATAACTATTAGCTCCTCTGGTGTTGTGGATGTTCGTGGGCGTCGGTGATCACTTACCATCAGGTGAGCCGCGCGCTCGTTTGCCCCCTTCATCTATAAAAAAAAAAAAATTCAAAAATTTGCTAAGGTAATTGTAAGTTTGTTAATCATCATCAATCTTTTAAATTGTCATGAGACAATTTAAAATAGTAAACTTAATCATATTTTAGTATTTCTGTTCCTTAGTGAATTGAAGTATTATATAATGATTGAATAAGTGAAATATACTTTATTGTACACCAATTAACAAAAGTAGAAAAAAAATTGAACATAAAATACACAAAGGTACAATTGGCGGCTTTATCGCTTAGAAGCGATCTCTACCACGCTTGCAGAGGATATAATGACCAGTGAGCAAAGGTTAAGGGTGTACGCAAGTTACGAAGAAATTTAAATATAATATAATAAATATACATTCTTTGAACTCAAGTATCACTAAATCGATATCTTGAATTACGAATTGCATTTAATACCTATACGGGCTTTAACGCATTTAGTTATACTTACGACGTTTGTGTCTTTTTGTGGTTACGTCATATTTAAGGCCCTGTTGTCATAGTTAACCCCGGCTACCCACACATACATTTTTGGTCCGATCTACGCAGAGTGTGCTCACAGTATCTTGAAGTCGTCCAGTAGTATGCTTGATGTATGACTTAATTTTTTACAGGATCTAACGCAGGCTGTAGCACCCAGCAATCTTCTATTATGAAATAATGATGTTCTTTTAATTTAAATGGCATGGCCAAATGGAAATCATCCATGGCAGGAATCAGTGTTCTTTTGCGAGAATATGTGATTTGTCAAATCTAATGTAATGATTAGAGTCGGCTATTTATTGATCTTTTTTTTTTGCTCTATGTAATCTTTTTTAAAGTTACCTTTTCTAAACTGTTACATGAAAGACGGGTATCGTTAGTTAATAAATTATAAACAGAAAATGAATAGTTGAATCTAGAAATATTTAATTTAAGAAGTTTTTATGAAAACAGCGAGTCATTATATGACAAATCGGAAGATAATTCAGCCCAATACATGATGTATTTAATGCTACTTTGCATAGCGTAGAGAATATTGTTGTCAACGTCGTTCAAAGCTTTGTCACATAATGATACTTCAAAACTTCGATAGCGAAACTAGTTATAAGTATATTGATAGGTTTTAGAAGTTAGATAGAGTTGGAAATCTAATAGGCAGTTATAACTTTAAGGATCTACGTAGATACAAATATTCATAATATTTCTAAAATATATACATACATTGCCTCCTTCATCATCATCATCATCATCATTTCAGCCTATCAGAAGTCCACTGCTGAACATAGGCCTCCCCCAAAGATTGCCACGAAGCTCGGTGTTGAGCCACCTGCATCCATCGACTTCCCGCAACACTGCGCAGGTCGTCACTCCATCTTGTGGGGGGTCGTCCTACACTGCGTTTGCCTGTACGTGGCTGCCACTCGATAACCTTTTTTCACCAGCGGTTGTCAGTTCTGCGAGCTCTGTGGCCGGCCCATTGCCACTTCAGCTTGCTGATCTTTACGGCTATGTCGGTTACCTTAGTTCTGCTGCGGATATCATCGTTGCAGACTCTATCACGCAGAGAAACACCGAGCATAGCCCTTTCCATAGCGCGCTGAGCAACTTTGAGCTTCCTCATACGGGCTGCAGTGAAGGACCAAGTCTCGGATCCGTATTGCCTCCTTCAGTACAATATAATTATACAATACACAAATAATTGGTTTTTGGATCTAATAATGTTATGTTGTATTCCGTATCTTTGACAAGCTACAAGAAGGTACAGACAGGTGTGTGTGTCTGTCTTTGCACCAACACTAATGGAACTTTAATAATAATGATACGCGACGAGCAGCATCACTACTGGCTAAAGGGATTCGTGAAGAGTCACGCTGTTTTCACCACCGGGTTCAATTTGATTCCTAAAGATAATGTTATGGCAGAACCGAGTAGCTACTGCCAAATCACACTTCTTACCACCATATATAAGACACACATATCCATTCTGACGTCTAAACTTCATGCGGGTCATGTCGCGTGCTTGGAATGGATTTCACTCCTTATTGTCGCGCACATTTCCATGATAGTTAAAAGAAACATCAGAAAGGCATTAGATACGTTGCCTCATACATGGCTAAATAGGATTCTCGAACTGTACAAGGTTAACTGTGAGGTAAAACCAGTGCAGTATGCCGACCCAATTGTACCGTCTACCTGTCCTAATTATACTGTCTACGAATGTGTTAATCCCACTGAATCTCTCAGAACAACTGAGGCGACTAGAACTCCATGATAGACCGCTTCGAGCTCTATTGCAGAAGGTAGTGCCTCCTCGATACAGCCTCATACCTTTAGTGATAATAACAAATTATTTTAGTTATATTATAGACGAAAGGGTTCAGGGTTCAGCTTGGTTACACTCGTGGTGCATTCAGCTGATATATTTTTTTTTATAGAAGAAAGGGGGCAAACGAGCGTGCGGCTCACCTGATGGTAAGTGATCACCGACGCCCACGAACATCCACAACACCAGAGGAGCTACAGATGCGCTGCCGGCCTTTAAGGAAGGAATAAGCTCTTTTCTTGAAGGTCCCTAAGTCGTAACTGTTCGGAAATACTGCTGGCGACAGCTGATTCCACAAAGTCGAAGTGCGTGGCAGAAAACTTCGATTAAAGCGCACTGTGGTGGAATGCCAACCATCTAGGTGGTATCGATGGAACTTCGAATTCTGTCGCGATGTACGATCGTGAAACTCAGCAGCTGGGATCAATCCGAACAGTTCCTCAGAACATTCCCCGTGGAAAATTTTGTAAAAAATGCAAAGAGAAGCAACATCTCTTCGCAAGGCCAAAGGATCAAGCCGATCAGAGAGAGCTTGGTCGCCGACAATTCGAGCCGCTCGACGTTGGATGCGGTCAAATGGAAGGAGTTGGTACTGGGGTGCCCCTACCCAGAGATGAGAACAGTATTCCATGTGGGGCCGAACTTGCGCCTTATAAAGTTGCAAACGGTGGACCGGCATGAAATACTGTCCCGCTCTACAGAGCACACCAAGCTTTTTGGAGGCCAATTTGGCCTTTCCCTCCAAGTGACCACGGAACTGAACGTCGCTCGATATGTCAACGCCAAGGATTCCGATACTGGCTGAGCCAATAAGGGGAATGTTCTCAAAAAGAGGAGAAACGACAAAGGGATTATTTTTAGCGGTGAACGCGCAAACCTGTGTCTTTTTGGGGTTGAATAGGACCAAATTACGTCGACCCCAATCCGAGACTTTGAATAACAAGGTCTCGACTTCAGACACAAGTTTGTTCCGGCACTCGTCGACATGTTCCCGAGAAATATTCGCACGGCTTGTATATAGGGCATCACCCGTGCTGTCGTCTGCATAGCAATGAATGCTACTGATTTGTAGCATGTCGTTGATATGCAGAAGGAACAGAGTGGGAGATAGCACACAGCCTTGTGGAACACCAGCATTCACGGGTTTGGGGTCCGAGCATGCACCGTCGACAACAACCTTGATGCTCCGATCCGTGAGGAAGCTGGTGACCCAGTTGCACAATCTCTCAGGAACCCCGTAAGATGAAAGCTTTGAAAGAAGCGCTTTATGCCAAACCCTATCAAATGATTTCGTTACGTCCAGACTAGACTAGACCGCCAAAGCCTCCCCCTTAGACTCAACTGCTTCTGCCCATCGGTGAGTCAGGTAAACTAGAAGATCACCAGCTGATCGTCCGCGACGGAAACCGTACTGTCGGTCACTGATGAGCTGGTGTTCCTCCAGGTACCTCAGGAGCTGGGTCTTGATGAGTGACTCCATTATTTTAGATAACAAGGGGGTGATGGGAATAGGCCTGTAGTTGGACGGATCAGAGCGGTCGCCTTTTTTGGGTATTGGATGCACAAATGCTGTCTTCCAAGATTCCGGGACGACGCCTGAAGAGTAGGAGTGCCGGAAAAGACCCGTGAGAACCGGTGCCAACTCAGGGGCACACATCCTCAGCACAATTGGAGGGATTCCGTCCGGCCCACTCGACTTATGAATGTCCAGGGAGCGGAGTGCCTTTCGCACTGAGCTCTGCAGAAACTGAATTTCCGGCATGGAGCACTTACACCACGGTAGGATGGTAGGTGGAGAGTTTCCCCGGTCATCAAGAGTCGAGTTGGATGCAAAAAGAGAGCCCAAGAGATCGGCTTTCTCTTTTGCAGTATGGGCCAGCGAATCATCCTCCTTGTGTAGAGATGGGAGAGATGGCTGACAGAAATTCCCCTGGACAGCCTTGGCGAGAGACCAGAATGCGTGGGATCCCGATGGGAGGCGAACTAGTCTCTCGCCAATTCTGCCAATGTGCTTTAACTTTGCCGCAGCGATAACTCTTTTGAAGGACCTGGAGGCAGAGTTGTACTCGTTTTTAAGAGCACACATCAAAAAAGTCTAAGCAACATGCATGATATTACGAATTTACCATTTATATTAATTAATTTCTAAGTCTACTCACTCAAAGTGCATAGGTATGTTAAACTTAAAAAAAAGGTAAAAAAAAAAAATCGATTACGTTTTGTTTTTTTCATAAAATTAAACGAGAAGGAATTTGTTTGAATTTAAGTGCGTTTTTATTGCTACGTTTAGTCTCGATTTTATAATTTTACCAACCATTTAAATAAAGTTAGCGACAAAATTGAATTGTTAGATATTCTTTACGTCATGGAGTGAGGCCATTTGACGGCAAATGAAATGCAAAGAGCTGTAGGGATGTTGCAAGCGGGAAGTAATCAATCTCAGGTATCTCGGCATTTTGGCATTCATAGAAGTGTTATTTGTCGTCTTTGGCAGCGCTACAATAATACTAGGGAACCCGCTGAATAGTATTCAGGCCGTAAAAGGAGTACAACCACTCGGCAAGACCGGTACATACAACTGAATGCAAGACGCCAGCCGATGTTAACCGCTCGAGAGATCAGTTTGAGGCTACAAAATTCAAACGGTGTTGATGTAAGTCCCCAAACTGTGCGAAATCAACTGTATGAGTACGGCCTACGAGCTCGATGCCCGGTGGGTACCTTATTGGGCATCGAGCCATACGTCACGGGAATCGCGCCCGTCGAAATGAATGGTGTAGAGAACGCAGAACATACTTCGTACTCCTTTTACTACATTATCGAACCTTAAACATTGTACGTGTATATAAGATATGCATGTATAAAAGTACAATAAATATTTTTATATATTGTATTTATAACGTTTATCGACAGAATTATGAAAAATTTTGACCGATGCGAGCAAAGGCAATATAGTATCCAATTTTCTCGGCAGATAGTCTTCTACTCGGTCCCAGTAGTCGGCATTTAAAAAAACGAATTGCTAAAAACTTACTAAGCGCGCAACAAAGAACGGTGCAATTAAAAAAGAAAGCGTAGGAAACTGAAAACCTCAGGAGTGTAGGCAATGTTTTCTCCATAAAATACATGTATAAAAATAGTTTCTTTGAGTTATTGGTTAGAAAACGAAATTACAGGTTGTATGAACTTGTATATCTTTAACGATTTAATAAAATTTCCTTCACTATTCTGGAATTCTCATCGCAATATATATCCGAATATAAATTCACTCACGAGAAGTTAACGTTTAACAGCGCATTACCCTTACCTTTCGTTAGTATTAATTCCAGCGGAATGTTAGGGCTGTTACAGTTGGATGTCATAGAATGTTATGTTCGAATATTTTCTACGAATGTTAGGTAGGATAGGGGACTGGACTTATGCATTTAATTTAGATTTATTACATGATAAAACAAATATAACATTCCGTATATAATAAATATGACCGGTATGCGACGAAGGTGGAACATTGTGGAGTTTTTGTTGATGCAAACCGGACATAACTCATTCTTGACACCGCGAAGGTACTTAGTGGTAGACTCCTTCTGCGCCTAGGAGTTGGGTAGGTACCACACTCTTACAAATTTCTACCGCCTAACATCAGTGCAATTACTATTGTGTTCCGGTTTGAAGTGTATAGAGAGCCAGTATAATTACGGCTTGTGAGGCATTTTCATGTAAGTCCTCAGGGGTGACAATGAATCTGTAACCTTCTTCCATTGAAGTTGTTTGCAGGTGTCCATGGGCTGCAGTGGCCACTTACCATCAAGTGGACTGTTAGATCGTTAGTCACTGAAATCCAATAAAGAAAGTACAAAAAGAAAAACATGTAAAACTAAAATTTATGGTTTTTATGGCATTTATGGTGCTTTTTGCGCCACATGTCGATACCTACGACACTTTTACACCCACGGGTTGAGAAGAAGTGGTAGGTTCTTTGGCCTTACCACACGGCTTATAAGGTTCCAAAAGTAATAATTGTTAAATAAACAAAAATAAAACATACAACACAACCTAACTTATCTTTCTACACCATTACGGATAACAGGACATTCTCAACCATAAACTTTAAAGTGGAACAGTATTGAAACTAATTGATTTCGATTACTGAATATCTATTAAACTACGTCTGTCTTGATTATCTAAACTATTTCCAAAGCACATTTTATAGCGTTCAGTTAACTTACCTACTGGAGGATACTAACTTTCCCTTGCTTAAATTAAATTCATACTAACATAATAAATGCGAAAGTAACTTTGTCTATCGGTTTGTTTACACGATTAGTCGTGTATCTAACCGCTAAACTGATTTGAAAAAAAAATTAAGTGATGATATCTTATTTCATACCACATGACATGAAGGAATAGCATTAGCATATATGTATAAGTATAATCATACACACCAAATCAAGCAACCATTTATATATGTGGTAGAGCGGCGGCTTTTGCTGCTGCTGCTCGAAAGGACCGACTCGACTGGGGTAGTACCACGACCTCGCAAAATACCGGCGTGAAGTAGAGGCATCTTGTGCTTCTGTGTTTCGTTCGGCGAGTGAGGTAACCAGAGGCCCACTTCCCCCTCTTCCCCGTCCTTTTCCCTTTCTCTCCCCTATCCCCAAATATCCCTAAAGGCCGGCAGCGCACCAGCAACTCCTCTGGTGTCGCAGATGTACGTGAGCGTCAGTAATCATTTACTATCGAGTGAGTCGCTTGCTTGTTTGCCCCCTTTCATATAAAAAACAAAACACACTTTTATCATTTTAACCAAAACGCTTTAACAAAAAATATTTATTACTTTATTAAACTACAAATGTAGATGAAGTACCAAATCCGTGTTAAAATTAAGTGTACAGTCGTTCAGATTCGTCGGAAACTGGAAAACTTTAGGTCAAACAAACGGGCACATGCGGTTTAACTTCTACATGTGTTATAAAGTTTTACTCTTTTATTAACAAAATTTTGAAATAGCCACTTTGCTTGATGTAATTGGTAGTCTTTTTTGATGCAAAGCAAATATTTAAGATTAATAGAGTATAACACTGTTCTAAATCTTATATTAATGCTGAGACTAAAACGATTTTTGTTTTTTAATCTTAATTTTTTTCCTTCACGGTGTAAAATCGTTTTCTGTAACACATAATATGTTAGAATAAAAATTATATGTCTTTTCTAGGACTTAATTCACTAATCTGCTTCAGGGTACGGGTGACGGTTTGTTGGGTTCCTTCACATCCTTTTCAAATAAAATTATTCTCTAGGATATAGATTTAAGAAGGGAACTTTGCTCATTGGTTATTGTACATATCTGACAAGTTATCGGCCATGGGTTCGAATGCCAAGCGAAGTCAATATTTTTGATGAAATAAATTGTTCATTTTCAGGTCCGATTCTGAGTGTAGTTAGTACCTTTACTAGGTCTGGCCCTTTCTCCGATTATACATCAGAAGGTAGGTAGGTGCACGCGGGGAATTGGCACTGTTTATTCGCTAAAATAGTAAACGTAAAATTACTCGTAGACTAAGCCACAAACTTATAGATGTAAGAAGTACCTAAACATATTTTTATATCAGAATAATTAACCATCGAATTGTCCTATATTATTTTTATATTTTAAATATATTTTCATTTATGGGACAGAGGCAAACGATCAAGGCACACCTGATGGTAAGTGATTACCGACGCCAAAGTACATCTACATCACCCAACGTGCTGCAGGTGCTTACCGGCCTTTAAGGAGAAACACAAAATGCTTATACTTTACGCCGGCATTGTGCGAGAATCCTGTCGTGCCGGCCCTTTAGGGTAGCCACTTGGCTCTGCCACGTACAACGTAACATGTTTATTTTGTACGTATATTTAAGCGCTGTATTAAATTAACTGAAATTCCTAATGCTGATATCAGATTAATATAGAACAAATAAGTGTCAGTCAAATTAAAAAATAAATTATCTAGTAGCGGTTCCGAAATTAAAGAAAGTTTTCTCGATAATTGAACTTCTAGCGTAGTTATATTGATTTTTGTTTAAGCGAGCAGGTTCGTGAGAACAGCTATATTGAAAAAGTTACCCGGAAAAGTTGATAACTGATTTTCCTTAGAGAAGGTTAAAACTTGTCTTTTCTGGTTTATAATACAATTTAACTCATGGAACAATTGCAAAACAATAAATAACGAAAGCTGTACAATAAATATGAATAACTATTAATGATTTAGATTTATTATTTTTGCTAACCATTACTTTAACTTACGAAAACTACCTTACCCTAAACGTGTACTAACAATAGAATGTGGTTACAAAATGCAAGCACATGCATTTATTTTGTAATAGCATTTAAACTTTTTTGTAATGAGATACAGAAAGGAAATCACTTTTAATCACCATGTCAAGATATATTTTCTGGCTTAATCTAATTTTTAATTATTATATTTTTGCAGCTTAGCATGCGGATTGGCAAATTGCGGAGTGGGCTTGGCGAGGCGCCCTACTGGCCTTCCATACCCCGAGCTGGAGTCGCGGAGGAAGAAGAGCTTTGGTGTTGCGATACGCCTTTCTTTCTATTCTCTGTGGCACTGGCGGGGCCCGCACCGCTAAGAGACGAGACAGAGGAGTGTAGGTGTATTAAGTTGTGCCGTTTCCCCTATTCCCCAATCCAAATGCATTTCGGCTGCGGAGCCATAGACCAAATCCGCCGTCCGGTGCCGGGTAGGCTGGTGCTTAAGAGTATCAGCCTTCTTGATCCCCTTGGCCTCCGGGAGACGGAATCGTGGGGTCCGTGGCCCACGTGCGTTTGGAGGCCGGCTAGGTAGCTCTGTATTCCGGCATGTATAATCAGGAAGGGAGAGGAGGTGTTCTCTGCCTAGGAGGTGCTAAAGGAGTCGCGGTTGAGTGCAAAACCGTTTCCGAGGCTCTGCTGATACGCGGCGAAGGAACACCGAGGGGCTTTGGTCTGTGCATGGTCGATGTAAACCGTTCTTGCCCCTGCGGGAGCGGGTATGTGTTTGGCATTTCCCCCTGAATAAAAAAATGCCTGGCGTCTGTAACTAGTCTGGCCATAAATAATATTTTAGTGAATTTAGATTTGTAATGGTTTTAATATGTTTACCAAATTGTTTACCTATAAATATTATTTTATGCACATTTAACAAAATAACAAGGTTAAAAATTAAATGGATGTCGTCAATTATGAATCCAATATTGGGATTAAAATAGAGTATTGTTAACTCCGCTCAACGTGCATTGTGGATTCATTCTACTCGCATGTGGATCCAACAAGACCACCGACATTACTTTGATTTAGGTCGGGCAATACCTTGGCATATTTATTAAACCCACAACATCGCACACTAATGAAATTCCCCCTTAAAAGCTTTTTCATAGGATCAATCCAAACAATAACTTAGTTAAGAGTACTATAATACAGACTTCAGTTTACATAAAATTGTATCATAAATCATACGTAGGTATGTAAGTACGTATTATTTGAAGTACGAGCACATTGTGAATAATGAACTAAAAACGTCAAACACCGTATTTTTTTTAATAAAACTTAGCCTATCCTACCTTTACTACTTATGTTTTTAACCAATCAATAACTATTCACCGATTTATGAAATTATTAGTCAAACAACTTTGAGTTAGAGCTTCTGAAATTCAGTAAAATACATTATGTATGACAACGACGTCTAATAAAGGTGGGCTTTTTGAGCTCAATAGAATTAAGGTTTATCTCCCGGGGTATGTTATTTTCTTTGTTCCTCGTATTTTTATTTAACCTTATCTGAAATTCAAGTGCCTACTAAACATTTGCCAAGCAAGATTGTTATTCGGTGGACCTTTTAGTTAGAAAATCCTTAATATAATAAGAGCACTTTCGCGTATCATAATGTATTCTGTACATATATGTGAATGTAAAGGAAATATATCCCAGAACTATTTTATTTTTGACTATTTTGTGTTAGATATATATTTTTATTAGGAAAAACTGATCCCAGCACAAAACTGAAAATAGTATTTTCACAGAAAATAGATATGTTGAATTAATTGAACAATAAACATTTGCAAAATATAACTGATTAACAGATTATCAGAGGTGTAAATGAGTATTAACCACACGGTGTCATTGCATATAGATTAAAATCTCCTTTACATTTTTAAAAATTATCATTATTTAAAATATTACCTAAATGCTGAAACTAGTAATCAAAATTTTTAACGCAGTGGCATTGCCAAATATACCATTTATTGCCATTATTAAGATGATTTCGTAAATACGAAAATGATTAAGAGAGGCAATAACAAAGTTTATAAGAGGCGTAAAGTTACCACATCGCAACTTGAACTCGGATTATCAGCGAACATACCTCGAGTAACTAATAAAGCCCTTTGAGACGTGAGCTTATTAGTTACATCTCCGAGGAATAAAACAAAATTCGAAGATTAGACAAGAAGGTGAAGTTTGCGTGTCCGTATTCTAACAACTTGACGAACACACCTCGGTTTAACGACCGTCTCGTAAATGAGAGAAGACATAACTGCCCAGCTGTGGGATAGCTGCGTAAAAATAATACGAAGTTCACAAAATGTTGCAACCACACCCGCAATCCTTAACACTATAGGTAGAGTTACCAATACTATTAATACAAAAAAAAAGATAGAGTTGATAATTCCGTTCACCAATATGTGCTTAAGAGCACGCATAATATTATGTAAGTACTGAACACGATGCGTTACAGTAATTTTATAGTAACGTATGTAAACATGCTATTCTAAACTTGTCATAATTCTGCTTTGCGCTGTGACGACAGATTGCTGTATTATACTAATTAAAAATAAATATTTGATTTCTATTGTCCACAACTCCATACAACAATAAGAACATAGCCTGACGGAATCGACTAAGCATTCTATGTCAGCAGTTTGTCATTACAACGAGAAGACGTGGTAAGAATTTGTAAAAAACTAAACTAAGCTAATGTACTTTCCCTATTGTATACTGTTCGCTATTATAGATACAAAGTGGTCGTATGACTCGTACATCTGGGAATAACACGTTGTAAATTTACTGGGAATTTATTACCACGTCTTTGAGACTTTACACCATTTCTTTTGTATGTTATATTTTTAGTACAACTTTTTTTTTCTATATTTAAATACCGTACATAATTTTAAAAGACTCTTTATATACTCTATATTTCATATTTATTTTGAATTTAGTTATATTGTAAGCAGTCCCATAAATTTAATTTATCATTTCTATCACGATTTTTTTCTCGAAATGTCAACCTTTCTCAAACATGTGCGCAACATATTATATACCATAACCATAGAATAATATACCATAACGCAATGGATTTAATTTGAAATATAAAACTCTGAGAGGAATTTAAATCGCTACAGTCAGTATTAAAACTAATCTTACATCTAACTCCCCTGATATTCCCAATACATGGCTGGCACTGATCTAGATTTCTAATTATTATTAAACTATGATTATATTAAATATATAATTGTATAGAACTAACGCATTTCATCTGTAGATGTAAGCTGCGGCTACAAATTTTCATTTAGCAATACCAGCCGCTTACCGCAGCCAAATGGGGTTCTGATACTCATGTTTTACGGGAAATAGAAAGTGCCTTATACCGGCTCTGCTCCCGGAGATTTCCATTCAAGGGTTACCCCCTTTCACGCCTCTTTGCGGTATCTACATTGAGAAAGCGGTGACAGTTTCTACTGTGCCACAGCAAACCTAAATTAAACCTCATAAAACCCAAACTGTTATAAACCATTTCAAATCAAAGCATGTTTATGACATGCGTGGAAAGGGTCCAAGTAAGTATCTTTTTTACCAGTAAAAGTTGAATCTGACAGTAACTTCTTTTGTATACTTAGCCGAGAAAAATTTCCCCTTCCTATTGTTTTCGAGCCTTGAGCATAGTAGACGAGAGAGCTTATTCTGTGTGACATGAATAAATATATCGTAGTTCCGATGTGCACAATGAAAAAGACAAATGTTTTTTATATAGAATAAACTCTTGTATGTTAACGAAAGTGATTATTTATTAAATGAAACGTATTAATCTAATAAATGTTATCATGAAGTAATTAAGTACATCAGAGGAGTGAGCAGTTAGGAGTTTGAATAAATTTTACTTGTTTATGGCACTTTCATGAAAAGGCTTATGCCCACCAGAAGATATACACAGACTAAAAAAAAGGAAAAAATATATGTACCTAATTATAACACCTCAACATAATATATGAACTACCAACAAGCAAACAATAATTTACTAAAACTCTATTAAGATTTTCCAAGGTACTCTCCCTTACCTTGATAACCTATAAACCCACATTACCTTACCTTAACAACCTATACCTATAAAGAGTTCACTGCAGGACATAGGACTCTCCCATAAGGAGACTGCTGAGTTTTGGTCTGAAATTTTTCGAAAAGGTTATCCCGCCATCTCTCAGTAGCCATTGCCATTTTGTAGGACTTTCACTCTTAGTTACCTCTTACGACACCCACGGGAAGCGAGGGCCAGATTCTTACGCCGATATTACACGATATTATATGTAATCACATTTAGTAATTATGGTATGCGTAATATGATTTTTTCTATTTAGATATACAAAGTGAAACATGATAACAACTTTGTCGACAGCATAAGATATTAAGTTACACGTTTTTCGTGTCTCTGTATATATACAAACAAGGGAGACATACATAATGTCGCTTACGGAGATGTAAAAAAATGACATAGACACTTGTATTGTTGTTTTAGGTAAGGTTAATGTAGTGTTAGTTTGTTAGTGTTTGTTGTCGGCTGTAGTTCTAGTGTGAATGATTGAAGTGATGAAGGTACAGATTTGGAAAAAGTAGTTCACGTATTTGCGAAAAGGAGAGTGATTCTCTTCTTATCTAACCGAGATAAAATTAAAACTTATCATGAAACATTTTGTTTTTACATTTTGTAATGTAATTTAATTATAGGTAATAAATAAGAGACCGATATTTTCATACTGGCGCCTTCTCAAAATTACCAATATTGACTTGAAAGTCCATTTAACATTTTCACAAAATAATTATTCTTCTTTCTACACTTCGCTAATAATTATTTCAACACTTCGCGATGCCTGGCAGCAGAAATACAGGAAGTGCGGGGCTTCCGTAGGGTTCGTTTTCCTTACTACGTTGAGTTTTTGTGCAAAGTCACAGTCAATGAAGATTTTATCATCGATTTTGTTGACTTACGGCTGTAAAATATGATATCAGGTAGAGCTTCGCACGTAAAGATAAATTTTAAAGCCTTAATATAACTTGCTTCAGAAATGTAGAACTTATTAATTCGACTGTATTTTTAATGTACGTTCACCGTTTAATGTTCATCAAATGTACTCGGTCATTTATAAAACGATGTGGATGATTCATTTTCCACCCAATCTATATTCCACCTGTCCGTAACTTGTATGGATAATTTAGGTTTGACATGTTTCGGGGTGACAGACGAACTAACAGTCTACCTGATTGTAAATGGCTACTGTAGCCCATGAGCAGCTGCAAACAGCTCCAATCGTAGAAGGCTACAGATGCGTTGTCACGGCTGAGGACCGGGATGGGTAATCTATCCCAGTATACCTTTCTATTTGCTCTCTACACCTTTCAAACTGGACAACAATGATAGTTACACTGCTGATTAGTGGCAGAAATGGGTAACAGGTCGGTGGCCAGCTAGACGACTCCTAGGTAGAGAAGAAGTCTATCATTAGTAATTGTACAATATATATGAGGCAAGTAGATTTTCTAGGCCGAAGGTAGAATGTGTAAGAATTTACCTTAATCGATTTCAACAACAACCACAGGATGAAAAGAGGAAATTTCTGATCTCGTTACTACTCGGCCAAAAGTAATGAAATAAACGCATTAGCTGCACGTGAGTTAGCTTAAAATCATTACTAAGTCCCATAACGGCCCAAGTTTTGGGTCTAATATTTGACCGGGGATCATCCACCCTTACCTAAATGAAGCTTGTTTTTGTTCCGTTTCTAACTCATGCTGATAAAGGCATCGAAAATTGTTTGATTACAACGCTAATCGTTTTCTAGCGAATTTTGTGAGCAAATGTAACAATCCCACCCATCAAGAAATCTATCCTTATAAGTATTCATATTTAAATATTCATATTATATTGTATTTAAAATATATTTTATTTCAAAAATCCTATTATTGTACAAATATAGACTTAGGCAGGAGTTCAAAGATAAAGCGTTATCGTCAAGCCCAAGTTATATAGCAATGTTTCTATTTTATACATTTTCACGAATATAAATTATCATACATTAAGTTTACTAACAATATATTTGGTAATAAATGACTACAGACAGAGAGTAAATTTTCAGAATTTCTGTTCAGTTATTTTACATACTGGTACTTCTACAACATCACAAACGGATATCCGATCGGCTGAGAATGCGCAAGTATCTAATGACTTTGAAAGCTAAGCCATTGCTCGCCTCCTGTAGGTGATATTTAATATGCGACTATTGTAGACGACGAATCTTAATTACTGCCTTGTGCCAAAGCCTACAAAGATATGAATGTTCCACGAAGAGGCGAGTTTCTTAAAAAATAATTGTAGGTTGAAACTTCATGATGAAAATAAAAATATTAGGAAATTATGTTCCAGGTACGTGCATTTATAAATTTAGTGTTACTGGTCAGTTTGTAAAGACCATAAAAACGTTAAATAATTTTACGTTTCGTAGTTATTTTTTTAATTACTTGTGAAGGTTTTTAGTTCTAATTAAGAAAAATATCTGAGAACGGGAATTAACAGATAATATTTTATAGATGTTATAAAAAGGAAGAAAATAATCAATCATAATATGTAAATACAGTTTTGAATACAAATGCCACGTTCAAAAGTATTTTTGTTTAATAATAAATAAAAAATAATTAAAGTAAGTAAAGTTTTCTGACTTCTGAACAAGTTGTATTAACAAAAATCTTTCAACTGCGACAATACAAACAAAAAGTAAGGATTTTGACCCTACTATAAAATATCCCTAATTTCTAAAACGCTAAAACCACTGTTGGTTATAAGTCTGACCCAAGTAAAGAGAATCTTCTGTAATCTCCACTTAGATTAGCTAGATTAAATCATTATACTAGATGTCTCGTACTTTTATATAGATTCTTCCTGCCTATGAGTGAACATAGGTATTTCAGGATTGATTAATTTCGAAATGGTTATGGTAATGGTCAAAGTCCACGATATCACCGAGCCTATGCTTATATTTTAATATATTAGGTAATTCCCTCTCTTTAAGTTTGGAAAGTACTTACACATCGTGAAAAGGTACACCAGAGAATTAAACTTGTATAAGCGGGTAAAACAGACATAACCTTTACATTTGAGAACAACTAGTTCATGTAATGTGTTACTGTTATTTTAAATGCATACTATCCATTATATATCCGTTTAACACATAAAATGTAACATATAAAATACAAAGAATTTTGTCTACCTGTCTGTTACGTGTTCAAGGCTAAACGTTTTAATGAAATTTGGCCTGGTTTGAACTCTAAATAATCTAGTTTGAACCCTGGGGACGACAAAAACTACTTTTTATCCTGGAAACCGTGGGAATTTTATTCTATGCGAACGAAGTCGGGGGCTGTTGTAAGTATATTATAAATGTATATACTATTGACCATAAAATGCCAACACGTAGAAGACAGTCGTATTTTTGTTCTTACAAATTACACTGAATTATTAAATATTGTATCAAAAGTCTGTTGACATTATAGTCATGGAGGCGATAAAATGATCGTAAAACAAAGGAACCCAAGTCTGACTGTGTTTAGGTATTGTTCGTGACAAGGCTTAGTGCACGGTAGATTAATTTCCACAATGAGTCGTGTCTACTGTCTCGAGAGGTTTTCACTTCAAAACTGAATCGTCGAATTTGTTGGTGAAAATGAAATGTGTAAATAAATTTAGTAGGTACATTAAAATGTTCATTATTTATTTTGTTTAAGATGCTGCTCAAGAAATTTTTCATAAATTATAATTTTTGTCAACATATAATCATGATTGACAGTTTCGTGCATAGACGTGGCAGTTCTAGATCCGGCCGCCTGATTGCTAAGTCCATCTATTTTTTTTAATAGAGAAATACCGTACTCCCGGGTTGCCTATCAAAGTTTATATGCTAGTATTTTCAACTATAATTTAATTTACTCATTTTCCTAAGCAATATTGTTCACATGTTTTGTAGGTTTTTTTTATGGGAAGGGGGCAAACAAGCAAGCCGCTTAACTGATAGTAAGTGATAACCTTCGCACACGTATATCTGCAACACCAGAGGGGATGCAGCGTTGCCAGCCTTTCAAGATATTTGGGGATGGAAAATAGGTCAAGGAGCGTGGAGGGGGAAGGGGAGTGGGCCTCTTGTTTCCTCACTCACCGAACTTTTGGGTCTACCACGTACCAAAATATAGTTCATTTGCATTAGCAATATGCATCAACGGTCGAAAATGCTGGTGTACATAAGTCTCCAAATCTTCTACTTCTTCATCTTCATTAATATATATAAGACCACCGCTGAACATATATACATATGATACATATATGATATTTCTTGAAATTATTTCCCATTACAACATCGTAATATTAGTATACCATCGTCTTAGTGACCCTGATGCCCATCACTGTCGTGGATTTGATTCGGCAAATTCGGAAAGATTTTCCGCGATATTAGCACCACGTATTGCACCTTACACCATATACTCTATAACGTACACATTTGACGTACTAAAAACCAATACATTAAACCAACTGAACAATAAAGTGAAAATCATATACACGATATTCTGCTAATGATCTTGCTAATATAGCAGAACCTTTGCAACAGCTCTACAACATGCTACGTGTCTGAATAAATCACGTACCCGCAACGTGTTGTATTAGCATAAATTAGATAAAATAAAAGTTATGTGGGAGGCAAGCTTAGAGCTCTAGACTGTTTTTGTTTCAGCGAGTTTTTTCTTTAGCAGTACTAAAATCATTTGTATCGTAGGTAGTTGCGCAGGTTTTTGTTATTACGAAATAGTCATTTGAACTGTTTTATTTAACGTTATTGACATTCATAGCTAATGCAAAAATTAAATGCACACATTATCGCCAATCTTATCTTACTATAAAACGATCTATAAGTAGGTACACGTACTTACGTACTAGATGAAGCCTTCAGAAGTAATCGTATGTATGTGTAACTCCAGTAACAGTAACAACACAGTTCACTTAGTTCTAAATACAGAGCAATACGTTGAAATAGTTTTATTTTATTTTGATGTTTTTCACAAAGAAATTTACTTAAAAGTTGTCTATTTATTTTATCCTAGTTTAGGACAGAATGACGTGTGTGATTGTTAAATGAAAAAAATGTAAAATGTAAAACCCAATAACAATTTTTACAATACTATTTGGCTGCAGAAATACGTTGATGACCTACCCAGACGATTCCTTGGCAGAAAAAGCGCCTTCCCCCTTGTTAATTCGTTACAAATTGTCTCTCTACTTTTGAGTAACGTATTTTGATCCCTGCTGAGACTACTTGTTGTATAAATTATCAGTTGCAGATCTCCTAAACCAATGCGATCAGATAAACCTTTGATTTTAGGAATTAAATGTTTATCTGGTCGCTTCGTTAAGATTTTTTCATTGGAGCCTATCCAGAAAGTCTCACGCACAATGCACTCACGCAAATTGTTACTGCACTTATTATATATACTTATTTCATATTATTTATACACTATTTATCTTGAACAAATGGCATCTTCATTAATCCAATAAAAATATTACTATCGAAATCGTTGAAGTAGCATATTATTACAATGTTAGACTTTATATTGAAAGGAGCCATCGGGTAGAAGAATTTCTAAGTAGTCACTCTGTAGATTCTCATAAAGAGCCTCTCAAGATTAAAGCCGAAACACATGGGAACGCTGTAATTTAGAATACGTTACGAAATGCCTTTTGGTCTAATATGAGAACATTTGGAAGATTTATCGATTACATAATACCCTTTGCCGCCTTAGAGACAATCGTAAAATTTTACGGCGTTAATGTTTCTGTATTAAAGGTACTAGACTAGATGGTCTAAGGGAGTATATACCAATGCATTTTACGTCAGCTTTTGTTAGCGCTCTTATGGAAATACCTATTTTCAGCAATGACAAGTCCATGTATACAGGCTGATAAAGAAAACAATCTGTTAATGGCTCGATGCAAATATAATTGACAGTGTTTCATCTATTCTTACACCAAGCGTGATACCACGACACAGGAATCTAGTACACTGACCACTGCTCAGATGTTGTCAAGTTTCACAAAAAGTTTTTGCTACTACTTAACTCACTTAATGAATTAAGCCTATGATAGTCTTCGAAAATCAGTCTTACTGTATGGACGACAGGAATCAGTGTTTAAAATTATGATCAAATCCATATAAATGTAAATTTGAGTTTTTATTCGGATTCATCACCATCATCGTACTTTATATAATTACTGGTCATAGGTCTCTTCATAATAGTATAAATTGGTTATTGGTAATAGTATAATGGTGGTATATAATACTGTTTTTTATTAACCAATTCTATCACTACAATTTTGAATACAGACATAACACAGACAGAACACAGAAAAGATTTACTAAACATTTTGTTTTTTTCTAGCTCTATGTATCCTTCTGTAAAAATAAACTTAAGAGAATATCTGTAATGGAAAAAAACCTTATTTATGTAGGAGTGGAGGCCGTTAAGTTCCTTTTTTGGTCTATAAATTAAGAGCGTCGTAAATTTCTAGTTCGAAAACTTAATGTGTTTTCGATTGTTTAAGTAACAGACACCCTCTGTGAAACAGAACAGATTCCTGAGTGGAGGAAATATACGATACTATATAAATAGAAATTTTCTCTCAATTTAAATAAAATATTCAGTAAATATTTATAAACACTCAAGCTTATCACCCATACATGTAGGCAGAGATTGATGACAGACAAATTGAAGATTACAGATTTCAATTGAATTACAACTTCGCGTCGCTAAATCATTAGTAAAATATGAATATTAAAAATTCCTGGAATATAGTAAACAAGTCCGAAAATACTTAAAGTTTCTTAATATTACATGTTACAAACAAACTAACAGGTGCGTTTTCATCTCTGATGACTAAAATGTAATGTAATTATACTGGCTCTTCATATCCTTCAAATCGAAACACAGCGGTTGTTGCACTGCTGCTGTGCGAAAGCAATAGGTAAATGGATGGTAACTATACAGACAGCTCCTAGGCAAGAAAAAGACTTCTACCTCCTAGTATTATTTACAGTTTTGGCTACGTTTCATTACGTCAGAAACGTACCCGAAATGAAAAGCTTCTAGTACAATAGTTATTAAAATACTTATGAAATAATATAATTCGATCTAACAAAGAATTAGTTCAATCGAAAAAGTAATAATTGGGTATTAAATAGTCAAACGTTTTTTTTCGATGGCCTCCTTATATTGGATTGCCTATTGTCCTTGCAACCCTTTCAATCCGAAATATCCAGCCCTTGTAATTTATCCGTGACTTTTATTGGGACATTACTTTCGTATTTATCCTTTGTGGTCAATCTTCTATTTTCGAGTTCAAGAATGTTCTTTTTATTATATCGCATATGTACTAGACGAAAACAGGTTTTTTTTTTATTATCTTTCATTGTTGTCTATGCAAGTTCATACAAAGTATATTATAATTCGTTTTTTTTTACGAATAAACTATAATTATCTGAATTCAAGTCAATCGCATTCATAGTGGAAACTCTTACTTGAAGAATGAACCACGAGGAAGATCAGACAGATAATATATAGAATTACATAACATGGTAAATACCGATGCAGTAAAAGTAATGGTGGAAGCCGATCCTTATAAAACAACCAAGGAATTAGCGTCATGATTTGACGTTAGTTTACTGACAATATTAACTCAATTGCACCAAATTGGTAGAATAAAAATACTTGAGAAATTAGTGCCTCATGAATTAATTGATCTGCATAGAGGAGTACCCCTGGAAGCTTTCCTTGCTTTGATAAGTAGGTACAGAAATTAAGGAATTTCGGGCAGAATTGTGAAGTGTTATGAAAAGTAAATTCTCTACGATAATTGTAAGAAAAAAACGCAATGGCTAAACTCAGGTCAAATAGCGGAACAATGTCTTAAAACGAAGTTCACCTATAGAAAAGTAATGGTAACTATTTGGAACAGGCGTGTAAGTCTTGTGGTCAGGGTGCTCGCTTTAGTTTCATAGACGGCGGGTGACCTGAATTTGATTCCCGGTGCCAGCACCACTAAAACTCTTAAAATCAATTTTAAGTGCTGCTTTTACCATGTGCTCGGCCGTGAAGCAAAACGATGGGAGGAAACCTACATATCTGAGTAATAATAAAAAATATTATTTCGGCGATATATGTAGCCCGCCAACTCACACTGGAGCAGCGTGGCGGACCTTTCCGGCTCCAAAACCCTCAGATATTTGATAGGAAGGCCTTTGCCCATCAGTAAATACTTACATGCTGCTACTTTACTGTTCACTGGTATCAATAATAGTAAATATCTATTTTGAAGAACATCGAACAATGATGGCGAAAATCTCATAGAAAAAACCCTGACACGTTAATCGATTTTAACCATTATTTCTCAATGATAACGCAAGACCTCACAAAGCTCGACACATCCTTCGCGTTTGCCAGATCCAACCACAACCGATTGCCATTTTTTCCACAATTACTGCTCTTAATTACAAGACCTGCAGTTATAAACCATACATCATCCTCCGTCCCCACCAGACCTAGCCCCAACCAATTACCGTTTTTCCGCAATTTGGACCATCACCTCCAAAGAAAAAAATGTTGTCCCAGGAAACGGTACAAAATGCCTTCATAGACTTTGTCCAGATTTCCAGAGTTCTATCCTAAAGGTATAAACGATCTTTCCTCGAGATGGCGGTAAATGTATAATTAGGGTAAATACTTGGATTAAATAAATACATTTTTTCTTGGAAAAAAAGTGTATGAATGTTTCAATATAAAACGGCAATTTCAAAATTTACCTCCGTAATAATTCCCCTATTATTAAACTGATAATATTTATCATTTTTATAATTTACAACATAATTTTTTTTAAATAAAAATACTGAAATTTCTTGCTGTATCAATGCATGCCTTCCCATGCAATATCAATAACAGGCAACAATTACTTTTGTGTTGCTACAAAAGAAAAATAGTTGAACCCAGATTGCTTTCAAGCCCGTGAGGACGGCAGGGAGAATATTTATTTCCATCGGACTGAAATTAATGCTTTACTCTCGGGTATACTTTTTCTTCAGAGTATAATACTTAGGTTACTATTTTTTACAATAAACTGCTATTTAAATATACATGCACATAATTAGATCTGAATGTTGTTGTCCAACACCGTAATATTGTGCTTTACAATCAATTGGTTTGTTGATTGAATTTTCAGAGATCTAGTAACAACAGTACGGAGCTCATTTGGTTTCTTTGTTGATGTACGAATTGAATTTAAGATATTTATTTAATAAAAAACTAGATGTCACATCATATACATTTTATATATATTTTTTTTATTTTTAAAATTATTCTCTTTGTTGTGCTCTGTTCATACTCGTATGTTTATATTAGTTTAAATGAACTCTGAAAACATTTAAGATAGTTTTCATTCATTATGTCAAAATTCGCTGCTTCTTCCACTCTGCAGACTAAAACTGCTACCACACCCTGTTTATAATATCAAAATCTTTTGGTTTCATGTTTAACGCCATATATTTGTAAGTTATTATCCATTAGCCATCTAGGTATTTTATCAAGTCCATTTGAAATCCATTAAAAGCTCCACGTTTAGTCTGTAAATATTTATACAGTGTCATCGTCGTATGCCAACAGTATTCCATTTGTCGTCGGTTGTTTTGGACAACCAATTTTTTTTTATAGAAGGAGGGGGCAAACGAGCATACGGCTCACCACACGACATTTTTATGTATTTATGTCACCTGATCGTAAGTGATCACCGACGCCCACGAACATCCACAACACCAGAGGAGCTACAGATGCGCTACCGACCTTTAAGGAAGGAATAGGCTCTTTTCTTGAAGGTCCCTAAGTCGTAACTGTTCGGAAATACCGCTGGTGACAGCTGATTCCACAAAGTCAAAGTGCGTGGCAGAAACCTTCGAGTAAAACGCACTGTGGTGGAATGCAGACCATCTAGGTCGTATTGATGGAACTTGGAATTCTTTCGCGATGTACGATGGTGAAACTCAGCGGCTGGGATCAATCCGAACAGTTCCTCAGAACATTCCCTGTAGTAAGTTTTGTAAAAATGCAAAGAGAAGCAACATCTCTTCACAAGGCCGATCAGAGAGAGCTTGGTCGCCGACAATTCGAGCCGCATCCAACGATGCGGTCAAATGGAAGGAAGGAGTTGGTACTGGAGTGCCAATTTGGCCCTTCCTTCCAAGTGACCACGGAACTGAACGTCGCTCGATATATCGACGCCAAGGATTCTGATACTGGGTGAGGTGATAAGGGAAATTTTCTCAAGGACTTCCGATAGCCTTCGCTATTCTAAATTCCATCTATAAGCGTAGTGTTTTATATATAGAGGTAGTTATCCAATGGGTATCCTCTCATTTAGGACTTATGGGTAATGAGGAGCCCGACCGCGCGGCAAGACAAGCGATAAACGATGGTATTACTTATTATACTGTACCTGTACACGGCAAATTTTTACACGAAGTTAAGGTAAACTGTAGACAAGTATGGCAAGAGTATTTTAATATAATATATAATAGCTATATGGTACAAAACCATTCGTTGTCAACCTCCTCGGTAATCCTGGTTAAAAAATGCAATTAATAGAAAGAATATGGTAGCATTATTAAGTCTTCGTTCAGACCACATTCCGTCAAATAAATTCAATGGCAATATTGACGCCCTCTAACTGTTCGGAATATAACATAGTAGAAGATGTTCAACATGATTTAAACGAACGTGTTCGGAACAAGGCATAAAGAATTGAGATCTTAGTATGATCAAAGTCTAGGCATTTGTAATAGTATTTTGTCTTCGCCACTATCTATAAACTATCCAGTGACAGTATATTTATAGACTGATAAGATGGATTTGTTATCATGTGTTTGTGCACCTACGGGGGCAACAAAGTCACTCACTGCTTAACCCCTATTTGTATATTAAATTAAAATAAAAAAATTAAAAGAAATTTGTAATCCAGTATCTATCTCGCGGATCTAATAAATAATAATAGGTATACTACTTCTAAAAAGACTTTACCTATTCACCTTCTGTATCAGCTTATACATTTTCCGCCACTAGACTGTACTCAGATGGTTAAGGAAACAGATAAGAGTAAGTGCTGTGACCAGCTGCGGTAAGTTTGAAGGTTAGTAGGTAGTAGTTAGATAATTTCCTTCTTTCAAATTTTTGCAAGATAGAAATTGTAAGTCAGTACGTATTTAAATGTTTGTGACCAGATATTACACAAAGGTCGAGACTATATTATGTGTGGCATTTATACTTTCCAACATATTTTTATACCTAAAAACACATTTAGAAACATACAAATGCAAACACATGTATGTACAAAATATTGTACCGCTACATTTCGAAAAAACATAATTTTTAATCTGGTTGGGGCCTTTACTTGGGTCTTTTTTAGCAACACGAACGATTAGCGTATCCTCTCTAGAAGTTTTTCTTGGCCGTGCCTTTCTAAGAACATTTTCAACAGTTCCATGTGTTTTGTAATGATCAATTGCATTAAAAACTTACTTAACAGAACAATTTAAATGCTCAGCTATTCTTCTGTACGCTCACTTATGGTCTATATCTAAATTAACAATTAGTTACTATACAAACATATATACATATATATATACAATAAATAATTTCCACCAGCGTATCGAAACAGCAAGCATTTTGATCGATCCACTTTCTAGAGCTGCAGTGATTTACACCATTTCCCCTGTATCGACGGTACGCACTTCAGGTCTTGATTAATAATTCGCCACAGGGTTCTAGGGGGAACCATATACGAAAATATTTTTTGTTTTCTTATAAGGCTTCATACTGTTCGTTCGTCTGGCTTTGACAGCATGTACAGGCCGTCTGGTCCTGACAACAGGTGACAGACACACAGTGACACAAACATTCGGCTGATGCCTCGCTTTTGAAGCGTCAAATAGGTAATAAATAATATGTGAATCGGCGGCAAATCGATAAAACTTTATTAGATAATAAATGGGTTCCAAATTTGAAGTCAGATAAAAAGAAAAAATTACTTTTTACTAAGACTTTTTAAATTTTAACATTCTTTACGGTCAGACTATTTAGGCAGTACATCAAAATAATACAGAATATTAACTAAAAATTATACGAGTTTCTGCGAAATTAATCATCAGCCATATAAATTGTGCTTGTAGCTCAAAGACAATTTTAGCTTAGTAAAAGTATGTTTACTTTATTTTCTTTAATATGAATTCTGAGAAGGAAGATGTAAATTTTTATTAGAAGGGATGGGCTTTAAGCGCCCTGGTTTAGCAAATTTTAAGTGATTTAATTTTTTTTCGTATTACCATTTTTCTAGATAAATCTGTTCTTATTGCTTATTTCAATTAGCTGACAAATTATTAACAATGTCCTTCTTTAAAAGTAAAACTTTATTTGCTCACTACATGAGATTTGTAATGGCATCTTTTACTTCCACTTACATGCCACGAAAGTAAGAAAGAGTTGAGTAAGTGAAGATAAAAGCATTTTTGTGTTCGGTTCCGCTCGTTCTCGATCTAAACTCGTTCCCGAATACAACCTTGAAATTCATTTCGGTTAAAATGTTATCTACGTTTCCTTTAGTACTCAAGTTAACGCCGTGTCTATAAGTAAATAAACATAAATGATTACACAAAAACTAGAAGATAGTACAATTAGAAGCAGACATATTTTTTTGTTTTTGACGTCAATATTGAGACACTAGGTAGAGTACGCAAGTACAGCAATACTTACACTTGTATTAACTAAACAAAAATAAACACAGAAAACCATTTAATATTAGAAACACTCCCCTATGCCGTGGAAACGTCGTGGTCAGGGCGATAACTTTAATTTCATGGAGGGCACGAGTGACCTGGACTCGATGGCGGTACCACTAAATTGTTAATAGCAATTTTAAGTGCTGTATTTACCACGTGCTTGGCAATGAAGAAAAACGTCGTGAGGTAACCTGTATGTCTGTAAAATAATAAAAAAAAATATTATTAAGACGAGAAGTCCGTCAACCCGCACTGGATCAGCGTAGCGGGCCATTCCCGACTCAAAAACCCTCGCAGATGTTTGAGATGGAGGCCTTTGCCCAGCTTACAGGCTGCTACTTTACTTCACACTCCCTCCACATGCAATAATATTTAAAAATTCGTAATAGTTTTATATACCTTTTTTTATTGGATAGTGGTGGCAAACGAGCTAACAGTCGACTTAATGCTAAGTGGCTTCTGAAGCCCATTGAACCCAGGAAATAACTTCAATGAAAAGAGGTTACAGATACGTGGTCACAGACATTATATCTTTCGAACTTGAACACAACAGTGATTGCATTGCTGATTGGCGGCAGAAAGTAGAGCCCAAACGACTTCTAAGCAGAGCAGGAGCCTACCATCTATTAAAATCTTTAGAAATACATATCCACATAGCCATATGCAAGCGGCGTTGAAATTTGTCACTTCGTTTCTCTCTCTCAATTTCGTAAAATGCGTCTAAGGGAAAAGCATTTAAAATCCTTTGGCGATCTCCCGGATCAACACTCGCCAAATGGTAAAAGGCGTATAGCTTTTAAAATACGGGAGGCGAAAAGTGAGTTGCAGAACCCCGCTTGACTTATTGTATTCCAAAAAATTAAAAATAATTTAATCACGTCTTCAACCGATATCCTGCTTATCTTCTAAATGCATACCAAAGTTAAGATAAGGGAGCACCGCTAACGACTGTAAGTTAAATATGAGCTTATAATATAATTACCTGTTTACACATAATAACAGATTTCTAAGAATAGAATTAAGAGATAAAACATTGTTATTTTCTTTCTTTAATAGAATATATTAAAAAAAACATTTGTGATAAGTAATTACGTTCAGTTCAGTGCTGATTGTATAATATTTGATAACCAAAAAGGAAATATTAAATTTAACAAATTCATGAACAAAAACAGTTAATTTACTTAATTTGTTAAAGATTAATCCTAATTTTAAAAGGCGTCTAGAAAGTATTTGTGCTCAAGATTTTGTTCACGTAGATTTCATAATTTTTTTTATTATTTTACTTCTATGACAGCCTTCGCGTGCAATAAGCGTCCAATTCTGAATATAGATCTATTCAATTACCAGACATCTCGCACCTTATTAATCTATTATTAAAATTTTAGATATTTTTTATTTTTTTCCCATTTGTGATGGTCTTTCTATTACAAGCATTTTTCTTAGTCGGATGAGGGGGATGGCAGATTTTTTTACGCCGCCTTCCAAGATTATTAACAGTTAATGAAATTTAACATTAGATTTAAGATTAGATAGGAGTTATGTAACTTTTTTTTATCTTCTTGTCGATGTTGATATGGACCAAAAAAAACATAAGATTTGATGAAGTACGCAATAATTACAGAAAAAAATATTTAAACTGAATAATTCCTGGAACAAAACCAGTCAAATAAATCTACCTAAATAATAGATTTTAGATAACTCAAATGATCGTTTTTACAAGAAACATTTTATTTAACTCATCAAAATTTTTCCTTCTAAATTTACAACTTAATAAAAACTGAATTAAAAATAAGTAAAAAAATCTGGATCAAATATTGATTAAAATGTAACTTCTACTGTGATTATTAATCCTCTGCTAGCCATATGTCTGATGTACAGTCACCTCCGGGATATCTACAAAATAAAACAAATCAAGTTAAGCACACTGTATTCGTTTAATTACTTTTTAAATTCTTTTTGAATTTGATGTGGACGTAGAAAATGTGTAACAAAAAATTCTAAGGGTTTAAAATTTCGCTTTACTAAATGTGACATTTTAAAGAAATTACCTCATTTCATGAGGCAGTACTGGTCCATTTGGCTCACTCCCAAAGTCTATGAAAAAATCCGGATCCAATTTTAAGCCGCCATTTTCTGTGTCAACATCTAGTTTAACTATCCATCCACCCTGAAACGAATAAGATATGTTTTTAAAATAAATATTAAATAGCTGCAGTCTAGCCGAAAACATATTTAAGCCCCTTTACCCGTTCAGTCATCTCGGGGTAGATTTGTTTATCCCACGGCGAATAAAGAGAAGGAGACACATATAGTCGTTTTCCGTCTAAAGAAAGCTGCAGCATCTGAGGTCCGCCAAACAGTTTCTTACTCTTCATGATAACTGGTTGCGGTGTCTCCTATTACAATATTATAAATATAATGCAATGTGATTCATAGTACTTATAATTTAAATGTCAATATTTCATAATTAAATTAAGGTCAAGAAATAAGGTAGTGTATGCGATGTTCAAAAATAAGTAAAATTTGGCCCAATTGAACGGTCTATCCGTCGACATAATATGTCCATTAGTTTAGGAGTACCTAATATGTTCCTATTATGTTTGTACTTTTAAATTAACAATAGTTCACTAATTATATAATTGTTTGCACTTAAGAAGTTTGAAATTACACTAGAATAGACGAATAGAATAGAATACTAGACTTAAATTGTATTTTTAATGTTGTAATAAGACTAAGATAGTATAGTTACTAATGTACGGCGTATTGCACCCCGCACGTGTGGTTCTGCTCTTCTATCTCGCTTAGATAGCATAACGCTCTTGTATTACATCAAATTGCTTATATGATTTATGTAACAGAATAAATTAATTCTACTGCGGAATTTTCTAAAAACTAGAAACTATAATTCATGTGACCCAGTCAGTTTGATTGATTTACCTCAATAAATAGGTAGAAAATTGCGATTAAAATTCTATCAGGAGCCACGTCTAATGGGATGAGTGTTAACGCGATTCTGTCCGTCTGGCTTAGTAAATACACTAAATTGTAAGTGAGGGATCGCAGTGGGCATTTATTTTGTTTTTACAAACTTTTTCTTATTATTATCACTTATTTTACTAGGTGTAAGGATTTTGCTATGGTTGGTGATGCCGTAGTATCAGTCATGCTGCCTATAAACAGTATTGTGCCAGAAATGACATTGATATATTCACTGCCTAACCTTAGGTGTGTTAGGTGATTAGATAGCAATGTAAAGTCTATTTTAGCGAAACCATTGCTTCCATACGATATTTATTTTTTGTTTTTGTACTGTGAATACCAAGTTAATTATATTATAATATATATTACATTATATTATATTATATTAAAGTAAAGATGTAACTCCAAATATCTAATGAATCTATGTCTATTAGTCCAAATGGGCCTTACCAGTAGACGTCACAACGATAAATATTACAGTTACATTATAACCGCTAATAATTTTACTCTTTATAATATAATTAATCTAAATTAATTAGGTAGTTTCACTTAATCACGCTTGAAGGCCTAAACGGGTTTTAATATTTTTTAACGACAAAGCATACTTTTTATCTGGACCAAGAGTCCACCAGAGACAAAGTTTATTTTAACATTTACGTGTGATTCTTTATCTTCGAGAACTGTTAGATTGTCGTTGACAATTTTTCCTCCGAAATTAACTCGTCCTGTTAGTTTAGGATGTTCTGGATCCGATATATCATACTGTCTTACATCACCTTGCAGCCAGCACGAGAGATACATATACTTATCATCCATAGACAAAAGTATGTTTGATATTAAACCTGAAACAATGAAAACACTGTTGATCGCCTGCGAGTCCTGCCATTTGACTATGATCGTGAACTATTCCTAGCCGAAGCTTCTAGACGTCGGGAGTGATTAACAGAGATAAAGTAAATAAATAAAATAAAATAATTGATGTATTTTACATATTATTATAGTGACCATATTCAGGATGCTCTAATCATAAGTTGTAACGATTTTGTAGAATTTACTTATACTTAATGAAATCGAATAAGGCTGTTTGTTTTCTCACTCTTTAGCGTAAAAAATGTTAATCTAGTTGTGATAATGTTGAAATGCTTACCATTAAGTTTGGATTTTACACCATCTCTCTGTACTATTTTGGCAGGAATATCAATCACTTTATGTGCTTTCCATCCATCTGAAGCCTTATAAAACCTACATAATAAAAAGCATATTGAGTAGAAATCCTTCAAGAAGTGCATAAGTCGGAAATAATTTTAGAAATACGTCTGCTAAAGCTCTCCCAAATCTCATACCTGTATACGTTAGATTCTACGGCACATCCAACAAATCCCTGAGAGGATTTAGGATCATGAAGGAACCTCATCTCGAGTGGCGCACACCCTTCTACGCCTAAATCTATAACTTGCTGTAGTTCACGTGTTGACCATTTATAAACATTGAGTGAAGTTCCATATCTCTCAGTATTACTTACATCTTCTGAGTGGAAACCGCTATAATAATACGTTTTGTTAGATTTGAAATTGACACTATAGTAAACATGTTGCATAATTTATAATTTTGATTCTTACGATTTGAAATGCTTGGGACTACCCCATTCTGATGAAATCAAAACATCATGATATGGTTGATACCAAAAATCGTATCCGAATTTGGCTAATTTCTTTTCTTTTGTCCATGTCCCTAAAATAATTAATATGTTGTTATTCGTCTATAGTTACATAATTACTCAAAATCATTACATTCGCCAATTAACTTACCAGTGATTTTCAAAGTCTTTGAGTCTATTA
The DNA here is from genome assembly GCA_029286595.1 of Bhutanitis thaidina. NCBI lineage: Eukaryota > Metazoa > Arthropoda > Insecta > Lepidoptera > Papilionidae > Bhutanitis > Bhutanitis thaidina. The sequence continues at coordinate 7,289,671 of JAGSMS010000010.1, forward strand.
ACACAAAATCTCCCTTTCCATTTTCATTTTTGTCTCCCATTGTTGAAATCATTATATCACCAGTTGCCAAGCAATGTGTTGTATGAGGGAAACTACAGTTGAATGATTTCATCTCCGAACCGTCAATAACCTTAAAATAATATTTTGATATCCTTTTACTAACAATATAAATTTTTGTTATAATTTTGTTGCGTAACTCAACTTATATTCATTTTATACCTAACTCAAAGAACGTTTTAATAATATTTTGAATTTAAATTTTTTCTCAATTTTATTGTTAGGGAGACAGAAACTATCGACTTCCGTTTGGCATCACTTAGCAGCGAAACGATCTTCCGCCACCTACTGTCCGGCAAAGAGAAAGCATAAAAGTGACGGATGGCGAAACACGTCATCTGGTTTACTCCTGAAGATTGCAATGAAATTTTAAAGGATTTTACTCCCTTACCACACAACTAAAAAACTATTTCTGAATTTCTGTTTAATTTATGTGTTTTTTTACATACTTGAAATATATCAGTATTTACCAACATTAAGGTTAATAAGCTTATGGGGAAATATATCTACTTTTTCTCTCAATGTCAACCATATCTTCACGCGATGCGCACTGTTGGCTGACAAGCAAAATTTTGGCGGCCGACTGATGGCAGAAAACGCATCCTTCTACGCTGAACTCAAATCTCATAGACTAGTTAGTTTTTAGACCGTTATTGCACTTACAAATCCCGACGAGAGTTCACGATGTTTATTTGAAAAATTTACCGTATATAGCGTGCCAGCTTCTGTTAGCCCTTCCATGGAAAGATCTTTGTCCAGCTATGGACTTACATTGGTTGAAGAAGAAAAGAAACAACACGTCAAATTATCATATAATTTCCATGTAAAATTTACTATCCCCTGTGTAAAACTGCTCTAAATTCTAACAGTTATTTTTACGTGATGATCAAAATTTATAATAAAATACCCTCTGTAATTAAATATGTGCTATTTATGAGGTTTAAAACAAAACGACACGTCTAGTTTGTTGACAAATGTAATTCCTCTGTAAAAGATTTCCTTGCAGCTAGTTTAAAAATATAATTAATAATGATGACATACATGGAATAATATTAATAATTAATCAAAATATACAAAACATAAACAACACTGACCCTCAGAACCAACAAAAATGACTCTGGAGAGTCCTTCACGGTTGAAATCCTCATGATTTAGAACAATCCTATATAAACATTTTAACGTCTAATAAGAGGCTTAAATTAGGAAGCCTGTTCCCAGAAACTGAGGGATTCATAATAGCCATACAAGTTCAAATAGTCCACACTAAGACACACAGGAAATATATTATCAAAGACCCCTTCCATCGTAGACGATAAAAGCCGTAGATGCCACTTTTAATCAGAAACCATACAACACATAACGGGCGCATACACAACCCGGACACAAACAGACTACACTCCCAGACATAACCAGGTTGTAAACATAATTCATCAAAGACTAGCACTCAATCACACTCGTACAAAATACTAAAACTCGTTACTACAAGTTTACACGCCACTAACTATCCTAGAAAATTACACACACAAACTGTGTCACGTTACATATGGGACTATCTATTACAATAGAACAGGCATAACCCTTCAGCATAAAATAAAAAAAATACCTCAGAGACATTGCTGTTCCAAACACTCATAACTTACAAAAAATAATAGCTGAAAAATAAACAAATACTCGGAGCTTAAAGAATTACGAGTAGTTATAAGAATTGAGAGAGAAGATAAAGTTTAGGTAACCCCTTTAGTTCTCTCCACGATAGTTGTTATTTCCAACCATCTCCTCCGCAGTCTGAAATTAAAAGATCTAGAAGAATACCTGATATCCATATTTATGATATACATATCCCTGATAGTTAAGGCGATTTTAGGGGTAGTGTACTGTCCTTCGACCATAGAATATTTCACTGCTTCAGAGACTGATATCAAGAACCATTGGGTCTGATTACACACACTACATGATAATGGGTGATTTCAGTACAGATTTATTGAGATATAACTCTCGTGCTCTAAAACTTCTGTCGATCATTGAATGAATTGAAGATTGACAAGAGGCGTAAGGGTGGCAATGACAAGACAAAATCGGGCGTTTCAGAAATTTAACATACAACGTTCAGAAGAGAACTGGGCTCGCTTCAAACTACTAAGAAATAGATGTAATCAGATGGTACGAAATGCTAAACGCCGATATATATTAATAATTCGTCGGCAGCTGGTGTGTGGAAATTCCTAAGATCTCTCGGTTTTGGAAAAGTGACTTCACCGGATTATGGTTCAGATCTGAAATTGGATGACTTTAATTGTCATTTTGCTTCGACTTCTTCATTGGACCCTGCAATCCGGTCTCAAACAATTGTTTCCATAAGTTTAATGCAACCTCTTTCTGTTCTTTACTTTTGAATTTCCCCCTGTTACTGAAGACGTAACTTTGAAAAGTATTCATTCAATCAAATCCAAGGCTGTGGGCTGCGATGATATAAGTAAGGTAATGTTATCTATGATTCTCGAGTGCCTGCTTCCCGTCATTACTCATATTATACACTTTTCCCTTGACTCTGGTCAGTACCCTACCCAGTGGAAAAAAACTTATGTACGACCACTTCCTAAAATCCTTAATCCTGTATTGCCAAATGATTTCCGTCCAATTTCAATTCTTCCTTTTCTATCGAAAGTTTTGGAAGCCTGTGTTCATAAGAAAATTTCTTAATGCCAAGTGGCATTCTCTACCAGTCAACCCTTATTATGGTGAAAGGTAGTTGGCAGGTACAAAACAAAGAATAAAAACCGAGGCTCTCTGTCATGAGCAGAATAAAGATATTGGAAATTGTTCTTAAGATAAGAAGGAAAATTAGGGACAGTTAATACAGAATACAATAAACACATAACTCTAGAGCTACGCCTTTGACGAATAGGAAGCCAATTAAGCTTGGAACGATAAGAAGAGACGTGATCATATTTACGTAAACCAAAGATAAATCTAATGCAGTTGTTAAGAAGGCACTCCAACTTATCGAGACGTGAATGGGATAGGTCCGTGTAACACACATCTGCGTAGTCGATAATGGGTAAAATTAAGGATTGAGTGAGCAAAAGCTTAGTTTTAAAGGGTAAGAAATTTTTCAAACGATGTAGTGAACGTAAGGTGGCAATTACTTTCCGGCTGACTTCAGCAACCTGAGTCTCCCAACACAATGACTGGTCCAGATGAATGCCTAGATTTTTTACAGTTTTAGAGAAAGGAATTAATGTTCCATTGAAATAAACTGGAGCAAGGTTACCATAATCAATCCCAGCAAACATCCTAGGACCACCCACTATGATTGCTTGACATTTAATGGGTTGACAGTAACCCCAATCTGTGCGACCAATCTCTAATAGAGACAAGATTGTCATTTAGATTCATTATGCAGTTATTGAAGTCGTTAATGATTGTGCATAAAGCTGAAGATCGTCTGCATACAGATGATACCAACAGTCGACAGCGGAGGTGATAGAATTAATAAATAACGAAAACATTATGGGAGAAAGTATACCGCCTTGCGGCACACCTGTACCAACGTCCGCCTAGGCAGAACACTGCTGTCCTAGACGAACTGATTGTTGGCGGCTGCGAAGATAGGATGTAAACCAGTCCAAGGCTGGGGTTGAACATCTAAGATAAGTAAGGTAGGATATGAGGATATCGTGGTCAACTGTGTTAAAAGTATTTGAAAAGTCAACAAGCACCATCACTGTTAACTTTTGTTCATCCATACCCTTTCTTATATCATCGGTGACTTTGATAAGGGCAGTGGTGGTACTGTGACTTGGACGAAACCCAGATTGAAAAACGTTCAATAGGTTATATTTTGTTATAAACACGGAGATTTGCTTATGTACACAGGCTTCAAGAACTTTAGAAAGGAAAGGAAGTATAGAGATTGGACGAAAATGATTGGGCAAGGAGGGATTGGAGATTTTAGGGATTGGTAGTACAAAAGCCCTTTTCCACAGGGTCGGATAAATACCGGAGTCCAAGGAGAAAAAAATAATTATGTGAGTAATTCCTGGTAAAAGGTACTCGAGTATCATGGATACCATTTGCTTACTAAACTCGTCACTTCCTCGCCTTGGATTTGATTGATAAAACAGTATTTTTAACTTCATTGAGAGCTACCGGTGTGAATTGAAAATCGGGGATTAGAAGAGGAAACATACAACCAATAGAAGTTATTGTTTGAGAGCGGACTAAAGGGTCCATAGATGAAGTGGAAGGAAAAAAAAAGTGCTGATTATGTCATTCAAAGTGAGAGATGAGGCATAGTCAAATGAAGTCGGCTTGGAAGCCTTATCAGTACTTTATTCCATTTTCAACGATGCAAACTCTCCTTCGTATCTTAAGGATACCTTCACTTTTCTTTATTTGAGTCATAACCGAGTGCCTCGAAATTCAAACAGCCTGAAGGTTAGTGTTAGTGATGATATCAAGAAAGCTCCGAATAAAAACTCTTTTAAAACCCTGCTCCGTCGTCACTATCTGTAGGCAAACCCCATCTGAGATTTTACTCTCCATATTTAATTTGTTTATGTAGGTATTATATGTTTATGCATAGTGTATTATGTATGTTATAAGTATGTAAGTATATTGTAAGGGTTATGTATTTAATATTTATATTTATTATTTATTTTAACCCTGCCAACATGTTTTATTTCTCACCCAGGGATGACTGGTAGAGAATGCCAAAAGGCATTAAGTCCACCAATAGTATGCCTTATTTTTAAGGACATAATACATAATAATAATAATGACTTTTTTTTTAAACTATAATGATTTTTTTTTATTATCTATTAACTATTTTATACTAGGACGATTTATATAATATATAAGGAAAGGAAAGGAATTACTATAACCTAAAAAAATATGTACCTGTATGTGTAAATGTGTATTGTAATATTTTTCGCAAATAAATTGAATTGCATTGAAGTAAAAATAAAGTGAGTTGAAGTAATTACTTCAACTATCGTCGAAATAAGGTTTAAATTTTTAGCTTAATTTACCTTATATAACTCTGGTCTCCTAGGATTACTACCAACATCAACAACGAAAATGTTACAAGAATTTAGTCCTGGTAGTATGAGAAGATTTCTCTTTAGATCAGGATTATCATAACAGCTAGAACAAACATTCCAACCGCTATGATGAAGCTCATTACCAACAGATCCAGTGTACGTGCGATGAATAACCTAAAATAACACAATTGATTTAAAATAAAAATTAAGAAATAGTAATGATATCTTAAGTTACATTTAAGTATTAAAAGTGATTACAACATTTGGCAATTCTACGAACAATGCAGTCATAAATCGTTTCACTCTTTGCTTTTATGTTAAGTGCCATTTTCTGATAATGTTTATATAATTTTTATTTTTACGAGCTGTAACAACAGAAATTCTACTTATTGATGATACGTGAAGCGCGAACCTAAATTTAACACAGAAAAATATGTCATTGAAGTGGTGTTAACACAGTTGAAAATGTCTCCGTGGTCAGACCCCGAGCCGATACGAGAAACAGAAGTTGGCCTCTACAATATTATACAATATAAACCGTATGTAAGATTCAGAGCAAAGACCTGCTTCAATTATTCGTACCGATTCTGTTGGTCAGCCTAAATAACATTACAAAAGGAAGGTTAAAATTCAGTGTGAGCGATAGATTTATTACAGATACTATATATATATATCAAGTTTGTGAAACGAAACTATAATTTACTTATTTTATCACGTCTAAGTTAAATTTTTATGTTCCCGAAGTTTCGAGTGCTTTACAGCACGCGTGGTCACGGAAGGTCTGATGTGTTGACAGCAAGTTGACATTGGTGTTGACATAAAGACGTACATCTTGATATACATAGTTAACTCGGGGCGCCTTCAGCTTTTAACTTTTAATTATTATCAGAACAAATTAAATAATTAAAATCTGAAGGTACCCCGAGTTAGCTCTGACATCAGAACATCTAACAACTCAGTCCCCCTGTGTCCACGCGACCGTTAAACGAGATAAAATCCATAAATACACATTTATTTCACGTCATTTGAAATGGGTAGTGTTCGCATCAACATGGAAACGTCAAGTTTGTGTATAATTTAAACATTGTTTTGTATAATTTTTATTCATACTGTAATATGTTCTTAGACCTGACTGTAGGTAGGAGAATCGGGATCAACATCCACGGTTGCTAAATAATCTTGTTTGCTTAGATCTGGCTGAACGCAGACAACATACAAAAGCTGCTCTCTGGGACCGTTTCTGAATGCGTCTAATGGTGACGCATAACCTGGACCTTTGCCTGTCAAAAACAGTAGTAAATTAAACTCACTGGAAAAAAAACCTACAAAAGCATCTGAACTCAGGCTTGAGGTAGCTTTAACCAAAGGATTTGGCGATATTGGTTTAAGACACGCTATAGAGAGTGAGATGTCTACCACCACTTAAGAGATTGTATCTGGCTTATAAATATAGCATTAAAAGCATGTCTTGCTCAAATAATGTAACAATAGATCTCCAACTCTTAAGAAAGATATTCGAGAAGAATTATAAAACCTTTGCTCAAGACTAATTACAATGAATTTACAGAACGTAACGTATATTTTTCAAATATTATTATAATATAACTATTTAAATTAGATATATAGGTGAGTTATACAGAGTTAAGAAAAATAATTGAAATTAATTTGTATCTGTAAAATGTTCGAAAAATTACAAAGCCATAACTTCAAGAAATGTTCACTAAGTACTCTAGTTAGTCAAAATTATGTACTGATGGATCAATTAGCAATAATAGTTTTCGATCTGCATATTGCGATAGTTCTAAAAATGTAACTTCGTTTGTGTGTTAAATGTTGAAATTAGAGGCAAGAGTGTCAATTATGAAGCTCATTACCAACAGATCCAGTGTAAATCAACTCATTGTAATTTCAGGGGCTCTCAACTTTATTAAAAGACAGAAGAAAAGAAATGTTTACAGATGGTAAAAGTGCCTTATACAGCATTTGACTCGATGCACCTCTGGTTATAACAGAGGTGTACCGATAGTCTACAATATTTTTAAAAAAATATATGAATTAAACACCAAATATTAAATAAATCTAAGATTGCAATGGGTTCCATCACAGGTTCAGAGGTAACGAGGAGGCCGATAGGTTAATTAAATTAGCAACAACAGCAGGTTTGGCTTTCTCGATTTTGCCATATTATACAGAAGTGTTAATAAAGTTCAAAGACAGTAGTTATATTAAATTTAAAGAATATTTTGACGAAAGGAGAAAAGAAAAGGGTGGTTGGTTTAAAACTATTCAGTGTCAGCATCCGCGGATACCTTGGTTTTATAGTATTAAGTTGAATAGAGCCTACATTGTTGCTTTACACAAACTACGTTCTGGACATTGCCCATCAAAAAAAAATGGATTTTTAATGAGGAAAGTTAATTCCCCTAATTATGATATGTGTGCTATGATAGATGATGTTCAGCACATCCTTGTAGAATGTGTTAAGCACCAAACGGCTTAAAAATAAACAAATATGATCAAGGGGCCTTTTTAAGTATACTAGTAGAAACAACATCAGATGCACCAAAATTTATAGAGGAAAATATAATTGTGCATCAATGATTCTCTCGCTTATATAAAATATATTTTTTATTTGAAGTATATGTAGGATATGTTTAGGTAACGCAGGGGCTCCTATATACTTGGGGACAAGGGTCCCTATGTAAATAAAGGAATATAAAAAAAAAGTTAGTATTGCCTCCGGGCAAGTAAATTCGACATACTCACTGCCGTACGACTTATGCAGTAAACCTTTTCAGAATAATTTGGACTTGGCCTTTGGTGCGGAGGCTGGAGAAGCATGGAAAATATCTCTGTCTGAATTCTGAGACCATGATCGCGTCCACATTCTAGCCGTTTTGGCGAAGAAGTCCAGTCATTGACTATGTTATCTTAGTAGCATTACTTGACGGATAAAGCTTATGCAAATCTGACTATGAGTGCCGATCTGTAAACCACATCGATATCCTTGTGGCATCGACAAGTTGAGACTCTAAATTGGTAATCAAATTTTTTACAGGATATAACTTCCTTTTTTTGTCGAATTACTCTCCCATTGTCAATTTGTAGTCAATATATTTCCGATATATAAACGAAGGGTGTTAGTAAATAGGGGGATTCTGCCCCTCGCAATTTGGTAATCACATCAGGTAATGTTTGCATATAAATGACTCCTTTGTGTTAGTAATCCCATCAATCGAATATTGTTTATTTTATTATATTGTTAAAGCACACAAAACAATAAGTTACTAATATGAAAATTAAATATGTTCTAATATGTAACTTCATTTTCCTATTTGAATTAGAGATTCAACGATACTGAAGCGATGAATCGTAAACCGCCGATTATCTTGCAATAACGATTATAAGTGGTAAAGTAATTGTTATTACGAGGCATTTCGATTATAGTTTATTACGTAAATATATCCAAACTATGATATTAATTATGGCTCGTTCAAGTACTGGTAATGGATGCAACACTTTCGTCATCTACAGAAGCTTGCTCTGTCTGTGCGCCGTCTGATTGTTAATAACTGCCGAATAAAAAAAACTAATTTGAAAAATAAGCTGTAACCCGAAATCTAACAAATTCTCTGTCAATAACTAAATAAAGATAACTTCGTTTATTAAAATATATATTACTTAATTTTCCCGAGTAGTTTAATTTTAACCAATAAATAAATAATTGTAAATCGTTTGTTGTCATATTCTTTATCTTAATAATCAGTACGATTCATTTTTAACGTTAACAATAACGTATCCCCATCGTACCGAAAGTAGCGTTTAAGCACTAAATTGAATATGTTTTATGCTACCAGTCTTAAGTATCAGGTAAGTAGCACACTAATGTGTATGTAATACACAGTATTAGATTATATAGACCACTATTCCGAACTATAATTCCTAGCGACATTACTTTCTTTACACAATTTTTTTTAATAAGTACAGTTGGAAAATATATAACGTACATATATCCATAAGGTTAGTTTTGGGAATCTATCATGCATTTCTATTAGTAGATGTCTTAACAGTAATTATTGGATTTTCTTTATTATTTCTTTACTTAAATTACGAGTATGGGCCTTTGCCTACAACACTCCTACAATTGTTTCCTAGAGTAATCAAAAGCAATACTAAGCAATTACGAGTAAATTTGTTTTCAGAGATACGTGTAATTTTTTAAAGATGACGTCTTGAGCTCTTGTGCAATGAAACAATTGTTCAAAATTAAGAATGATAAAAGTTACATTTGTAATTGTAAGTAAAATATTTGTATAATGTTATCGCTCCGAAAGTTAAATGAGTAACAAGATGTTTATATTAATTGTATTTTATTGTCTTGTTGTAATAATTCGTTTAAAAATCTTTGTTTAATTTCCATGTTGTTAAATTAAAAACCGAACATTTAACAACAATGTACCATAATATTGAAACGTATAAACTGATAGAAACAGGTAGGTAATAACTACAAATGAAGAAAGGCTGATATTGAAACAAATACCGTTAAATTATAACAAAACACTAAACAAACTCTGTAAGAAACTAAAGAATGTAAAAAATAAGCTAACATGTATGTTACATTGACAACAATAATAAAACTTAATTAACATTTGCTTGTAATGTTATGATAAAAAATCTGACACATTGTACAAACACAAATTATAAGAATCAACACTTGCATGTTACACAAGTTGACCGTGATTTATTGTACGATGACCACTGTCATCTACAATTATTTCAACATTCTCTGAGCTATTTTATTAAAATCAGTTGGATTGTACTTAATATTGTTTTTAAACTGCTCATATAAATCGAATAGCAAGCTCACTAGCTGGAGAGGATGATGTACGATTGAAAAAAATAATGACATAACCTTAAATAATAAGAGGAATACTTACAACAAGACATTTTTTCTGAATAACTACACAAAATATAAATAACAAATGCGTTGACCACTTTACACGGTATCAACGGCAATGTAAATCTGGTTTTAATTTCTTAGTGGAATGCTGTGAAGCAAGATAGCCTTATACATCTATCTCTTTCTATTTGAGTACTGATTATAGTTTATAGTTTGTATTGGTATATCATAATGCTAATACGGTAAATATATTTACAATATATTTTTTTTAACTGCAATTCATTAATTAATTATTTTAAATGAAAGCGAATAATGATACGTACGGATTTCATCGTAACGGATCATGCTTTAAACAGAAGAGAAGAAATACAAACTTAATTTAATCAGAATAGAGTATTATGTAAGTAATATAAATCACATTAAAATATTGTGTTCTAAATTACAAAAAAGTTATAGGGTTAAAAGTATTGTTGTAGTTAACTATCGGAAATTGTAAATCGTCTTATTTAAAATTTATAATAAAAATAGAAATCTCATATTTCCCAAAGATTTATTCACAAGATTTAAAAATTATGCGATTTTATTTTAGAAAATATTAAATATCGGACTCATTTTCCTTTGCAAATGATGTAAGCAATGATTGCATTTTGAAGACATAAAATCGTTATAATATGAAAGCCGAATGAATCACATGGTTACAAAATTGTACACAATGGAAAAGGAGATGTTATTTACATGCCTTTAGACTAATATTTTACATCGGTTAGTTCCTTACAGTATTTGCATTATAAACTTTAAAACTACTGATAGATGTAAGTATATTATATACACACCTAAACTATAGCCACTTATGAGTTACAAATGTTTCAACACTTAAAGTTTTTTAAGAAACGATCTTCTTTTTCCTGTTTGGTGACTGTGTGTACGAACGTAACTATCTTGCATTATTCGTCTGAGGCTGGAATGTTGGTGAAATTGGTGTCGAATTGAAATATGTCTGCTGATATTTTTGAATAAAATGTGCCACAACGCTTTATCCTTATTCTTCCACAATAAATCTGCAGTCTTTTCCTTAATCCTACGCATATTTTCTTCGAGTCTCCTAGCTTTTATTTCCATTTGTATGAGCGAGCGCGTCGTATTTGTCAAAAGACGGTACAGGTACTCATTTCTTTTTGTTTTCTCTGTTCAGGAGAGGTTGCATTTGTTATAGAGACGCATTCAGTACTGTCTTTTTTAAATTGGGTTCCATTTTCGTTTTGAGTCTGTTTATCGTTAATTTCACTTCGAAGTAGGACACTAGCAAGTATGATTGCTAGACCAAAACTTAGGAGCATGAGAAGTCCGACGTGGTTGTAGAGAGGTTTTGATATAAAATTCATTACAGAGGTTAAGAATCATTTATGAATCCCGATAAACCAAATTCCATTTTGGTTTAAGTAATTGAATAATTGTTACTTAATTTCAAAGTTCAACAAGTCATAAGATAAATTGACTTTACGTACACGACGCCCTCTCACGGTATGAGCGAAAACGATACTGACTGGAGTGAAAACACGCCGCCAGCACGACGCACCCCACAAATTTCCCCAATGACTTTCCCTCTTGAATGTTAGAAAGCAAAATATTGGATGTGACAAAATTATTAACGAAAAATTAGAACATTGAAGCTATTATAAAAGACAAAAACTGGCTATTTTCGTTATCGGAAATGAATATAAATCAGTTTCTACTATTTTTTTTATTAATATAACTAAATATTGTAGTTTCTTATAATAAAGGAAAACAACACGTATATATTTATTTAACTCAAAAATTCGACAGATTACAGCATTACCAAGATGAGGTTATCACTTTACGATAGAATTTGGTTATTTATCTTGACGTGTTGAAACAATAGAAATTCTATCATTATTACTCGTGAAGTTTATATTATAGTAACTTTTATCTATGCCTCAGATCGATAATATTTTCGGCCCAAAATATCTTTTAGTATTTTTTTTATGCTTTGCTAGTTTTTGTATTCGACTCACGACTTGTGGATTACAATGTTGATGATTGAGTATTTGGTGAGTAAATGTAAAATGTACATTAGATTTACTCAGACATTTAGATTAATAAATTGTATGATAACATACAATTCCATAAGATAGAAAAAAAAACATTTTTGTTAAAATTCTATGCTTCTTGTTTTTTTTAGGTGCGTGAGTAGCAAAGGGAGAGAGGGCATGAACTCGTCTGTCTCTCGCCTCACCTACCGTAATGTAGTTTCCTCGTACTATCTTGTTGGCACCGGTATAAATTCTGAAGGGGACATCAAGAAACGTTTTGATCTGTGGTTTTTCTTCTTCTTTATTTGTAGTAAAAAAAATATTAAGTGATAAACGCTTTACAGAAGTTATTTCATGTAGTACGTTCATAATGTAGTTAAAGTGCTGCAAAAGTAATAAAAACTTACTTCTAAGAAACATAACAATGCGAGTGATGTCGTTCACTCGATTTGGACCGTAGCTTGACTTCTTCTTGAAAATATTTTTCAGCAACATTACCTAGTTATTGGCGGTAATGCAGTGGGACTTTCATTATCTTTTGTATGTAAAGTGTACCTATGTAAAAAGGTCAGAGAAGGAGTAATTTAGTAAAGTTTAACTAGTTTCATTACCAAGAAGGATTCGAACGCTGAACTACGACTAAGCAACTGGGATAACCATTGTGCCTTGCGATCGCGGCATGCCAAATTAACCCTGACAATATAACAACAATTCGATGATTTTAACGTCGGCTTCGATATCTTTATTATTTTCTTTAAAATCTGTTTCTGTAAAATCCTTCGACGATACAGGATAAAAAGCAAATTGCCTACTAATATATCAACTATTTTATTGAACCACTGTTTCCAAAAAGGTCTGGTTTTGTAAATTTCAAGCCAACTTTATTTCATACGAACGAAGAACCCATAAAAAATTTAACAGCAGGACCTATAAAAACGTTACAAGTTAAAGGCGAGGGCAATATCTAGGGAATCGATAGCAGGGTTTGGGTTTTAACTGAAAAGGGGGATTTTGTATCGAATATTTACTGCCATTCTGTATACACATTATATAGATAAGGAAGTAGCTATATTCAAATTATCATCTTTGATTCTATAAAGTGTTAAAGATAGCACTTTTATATAGAAATTATTTTTTTACATTTAAATATATAACAACAGATTAAGCAGAGAGGCGAAGTGGTCAAAACTCATTTTGGAACGCTAAGCAGAATTGTGCTAAATGGAAATCTGTAATCTATACTTACCCATATGGGTAATGGGGCGTGATGTTAAATATTTGTACAGACACTACGTTGTATTAATGAAGCTCTCTATTACTCTTCAATTATGTATATATATATATACATAACTAGATTGTTTTATCTGTAACCTATGGGAGATAAGCGTGGACGTTACATAAGTATGTAATACAAGTATATCATGTAAAGTATTAATGAATAAGAAGTAAATTAAAAGATATGCTTAGTGATTACTCAACAAACCTTTACCTTAAGGTTTGATTTTCTTCATGGTTTAAAAAAAAACACTTTGGAGGATGATAGCTTGTCAAATTTTTAAATTATGAATTCTTTTTGGCGAGTGTGGATAACTCTTTGAAAGAATAGTAACAATAGTATCACTAAACCCTGCACTATGAGAAGTAATACATTCTTGTTTTTGTCATAATACTTAATGTGCACATAGATGTGATTTATCTTCATAGTAGAAATCAAATAAGTAGTAATTTTATGATGACAGTGATGGAATACTTAGTATCAACTAAACGGATCTGCATTTATTAGAGCAGGTAAAGTGTACCTACGCTATTGTAACGCAACATAAGTGTTGTGATGTTGAAGAGTAGATCTGCCGGTAGATATAAGGCTTAATATCCTTTATGCACTGTGTGGCAGTCAATGTCAATAGACGTAGGGATATTATTTGGCTTTGATATGTAGCGTCATGTTTCGTTCCCTATCATAAACTATTAATACCCAAGTGATTTGTATGCGGGCGTGCAACGAAAGTATCACGGTCGCGATACGAGCTCATTAGTCATAGTGTTGTCAGCTGCAACTGCGTTATTGTTTAGTCGCCACTAAAACATGTACTACAAATTTGTATCTCGCTAAATATATGCTAGACTAAAATTACTTCATAAAGTCTTTCTTCTTTTTAATGTAAAAAGAAGTAAAGTTCCCGTCTAAAAAGTAAACTTTTTGTAGCTGTCAATAAATTATAATTTTATCGTCACGAACTGTCACGACAGGCCTCCTCTACAATTGCTTCTGAGTCTGGGTTTCCAAGTTGCTAAGAATCGACACTATTGGAAGTTTTATGGAATTTTAGTGCTCCACCGGTATTGCACCACCGCCGGGGGAATGGAACCCAATCTTACTCGTCAGTTATAAGTTATGACATTCAAGTCATGCAAGCGCTCCCTGTCCTACTACACGCTTATGTCTACTTTTGCAAGAAGATGCAAACAATAAAAATTCTATGGAATCTAGTTATTCTATCAATTGTGTATCCTTTCACAAAATTGACATAAATCTTGGTGTGATGCTAGATTCGAAGTTACATTACGATTACCATATCGATTACCTAGTCAACAAAGCCTTTAAACTGTATGGATCTGTCATGAGATCCTCAATGCACTTCTATAAAAGTTCCGTTCGTGATAGAGGCAAGTGGCGGATTTTGCTTTTGCTCGAATAGGCCGGCTCAACCGGATTAGTACCACGGCCTCAATAAATAAGATAAAAGAAATATTATATTTACACTATTTAAAACAGCACAAACTGTTGAATTTGAAATCTAGACGCTCTCTCTTTATGGCCTTTGCGTTACAAGGAAAAAAATATGTATGTTGTACCGAGAACTATACTGCTGCACGAGGTGCGCGCTTCTTCTTTTTTAAACGCGTGGTGTGAAACGAGGCGCGCGCAACCTTCCGCCGTCACTAAGAAAACTATGACACGATCTTCATGAATGACAACAATAATAATCCAATTGCTTAACTCAAATAATTGTAATATATTTACTCATTAAGTATTTCACTTATTACGTCAACTTGCGCATTTGTATGTAAGATAAAGGGAAAATATTACTTCATGATGTTGGTTATACTTGTACAAAATTGTAGCATTATTTTACTATTTTGTAATAGAATAAAAGGAACCGAATTACAATGGGTTACTGTTTTAGGTCCCAATAATACATATTAAAAAATGTTTTATGTATTAGGCTCCAAATGAGTTATATAAAAGTCGTTTTGAAAGCTAAAAACTATGAGTACTAATAATTATGTGTCTTGTGTGTCAATTTAAAACCACACAAAAAAGCGCACTAGTCGACACAACGACGACGACGACGAGTACAATATGAGTGTGCTATGATATATGCCACTTCAGAATACATTAGTACACTGTCTACTTCAGCATGATAAACGACAAACGTCCTACACGGCGCCTGTCTGACAGTAACGCATTACACACAAGAATTATAACGATACTATCGTATTGCCTTATGTGCTTGATGGTTAATAATTGTAGTTTTTCGCGGATAATCACTTTCGTCTCTTCGTAATGTAACGTCTATTGTATTATTGACTGTAAATATTATTCTTAAATTATATAAAAGATCCTCTAATAATATGATAGAATATAAACCTTTAATGAAAGAACAAGGTCAAGATATGACAAAGTTATCATATTCAGACTGAACAAAAGACATTTTAGTACATTGATGAACTATAATTGATCTTATGAGTGAGAAATCTGATGACAACTATTTCCGTATAAAAACAATGCCATACCAGTCGTGTACCAGGGTGTTCGTGCATTAATTGAATTTTATTATATTAAAACTTCGAAAATCTGACAAAGAGGTTATTATTTTCGTAATTTATCTTAACATAAAGGACCTCTATGTAAAGTTTGCTCAAAAAAAACTGATTATTTTTTTCTGAATGTGCCTGCATGCCGGCAGTCGTACGACTATAAGTAAGGAGGTGTAAGTCGGTTGGTCGGTTGCGACTTCAAAGCTAACGCATTGACATGCAATATGAGTATCCCAAAGTATGGTCATGTGAAAGTAAGACATAATAGAATAGAAGGCATTTAAGATGAAAAGCGATGTAATGAGCAATTTTGTGGGACTTGATAAAGCTCTAGTGCCGAGCTGAACCGAAAAGGTCTTATATATCACAGAATATCATCTACGTACCGGCGATGAGCGGGTTTGTTTTAGCAATACGGATTACTCGTGGACATCGCGCATCCCTGCTGTTGGTGGTCCGCGTCACTGTTACTAGTACACACTGGTACTAGGTTCCGTTAGGTACAGTACTGTAATATAATATTCAGACTTGATACATTTATTTATTTTTTTAAAACTTAATTTGTATAGCTTTAGTATTACAAAGGGCGGACTTAATGCGTAATAATATAAATTTCAAATAGACTTTTGTTGGACACTTTGTATTGATCATAATATAAAAAAAATATCTTTGACAAACGGACATAAATTTTTTTAAATAGGAGTATAAAGATTTTTCATTTAATTGATTTTGGGATAGCTACGTGAGGATTTATTAAAACAACATCTTATTATACAAAGATAACATTTTGGTTAAGTGGGATAATGCAAAACTTGTGAATGTTTTTATGAAACCGTCAAGTGCGAGTCACTAATCACAGACGGAGTATTTCGTATTATTTAAATACGGTACCTATAAATCTGTGAAAGCACGATTTATTTTTTCGGTAACAGGATCTTCGAAATATTACAATTAATTTTAGATTCTAGGTTTAAAAACTATGTATATAAAAAAATATAAAAAATTTAAAGAGACTTATTTCGTTTAAAAATCTTCGGGAAACGTTATAAATGATAAGTGTTGCTTAAAACAAAAAATGTACTTCTTGATTAACATAA
This sequence comes from Bhutanitis thaidina, assembly GCA_029286595.1. Lineage (NCBI taxonomy): Eukaryota > Metazoa > Arthropoda > Insecta > Lepidoptera > Papilionidae > Bhutanitis > Bhutanitis thaidina. The sequence continues at coordinate 7,306,640 of JAGSMS010000010.1, forward strand.
ATGTTATTTTTAATTCTCACCACAATTATAGTTTTGCATGCATAGTACATAGAGGTACGTAAATCTATTTAATAAAAAGTATTTCTTTTTCAATTTTTAAATCGTTAGAAATAAAAGAAGTAGTCGCATAGTCAGGTTAATATAAATATTAATTACACAGAACAGCAAATAAAGTGAAGTTAGTAATAGTATACAAGAAAAACACCAAAGTCTTTAACCTAGAAAGCCTTAAAACAGGAATTTGAACTATAACGCATAAAACTTCGCAAATATGAAATGTAGATAAAGAACAGTAGACGTGGATGAATAATGTCCAGTTATATTTATACAGATCAATACAAAGGGCTCTATTACCTCGCGTATCACAGACGATAATGCTGTGTATAAATACTCGTATTTGTATGACTTTTGACGCAACGAATACGTAAACGCAACTCATATAATAATAGTTATAACTATGAATAATATAAGAAATTAAATCCACTAAAAAGACGATAACAGTATCGCTGGTTGAAGAAATGAAATAATTAACGTGCTTCATCAAAATATCTTTATTTTCTGAATAAGCATTGCATAAATGTTCGTGATGGGTAACGATTCTCGGCACCGCCTTCTTGTAACTTGCCATCATTACAACAGTCCTTTGCATGCTCTCTACTGAATACAATCAGGGTAGTACCACGGCCTCGCAGAATAATGTCGTGAAGTAGAGGCGTGCTAGAGGTAGCCTTGGGCCCACTCTCCCCCCTAGCCCCCTTCCTCCTCACTTTTTACTGCCTCTTCCCCTCCCCAAATATCCTTAAAGGCAGGCAACGCACCTAAAGCTCCTATGGTACTACAAATGTACGTGAGTGACAGTTTTCACTTACAATCAGGTGAGCGGCGCTTGTTTACCCCTTTCCCATAAAACGTACTTATTAAACGAAGCGAAATTAAATAAGTTTCTGCTCTCATTTGAAAAACATTCTTACTTATCCACGCACAAAAAGTGACATTCTAAAAGTTAAATTATTAAAAAGAAATATAACAAAGCTTTGTTTTGAACAATCCATTTCCTTTGTCATTAATGAACAGTCTAAAAAATAAGCGATATGTCCATGTAGCATTAATTTTTTGCACAAGGTCGCCTCATTAAAACTAACAAAAGGACTTATTCTAGTAAAAGCTTCGTAGGTAAAAATAAAACCTTCACTATTTTCGTTAATAGTAATAAATATAATAAAATATAAGCTCTCATGACCGAAAACCAAATACTGTGGTGGCCAAATATATTAGTCTTTTGTTCAGAGCATATTTTCTTGACAGGTGGTGAGCCTGTTGCCATCTTTGTGTCCAGACCAACGATACAAATCGAATACAAAACATGCGTATATACGTAAGTTTCGAAAAACTCATTTATACGAGTTCTTCACCGATGTAGATCCACTAACTATAAGTTATCGTGGCTTTTTTAGGTACTTATATCCCCTATTTAAAACTCCTAGTTAACAATAATATAATTAGTAGTGTATATAATTTTATTATTATATAGGACAATATGGGTGGGAGAATATGCCATATTTATCTCCAAATCCCAACCATACCTGCACGTCACCACGTTAAGATGTACGGTACACCTGCCTACCTACCCTGCTAGTTAAAAAAACTAGGTTCTGGCAACCGAGGGGGTAATTAGAACGGCTCTTCGTAATACCGACACTCTCTTCTCTCTCCGCATGCTCACCACGGTCGCATCTACGGCAGAATGACGGAGTATAGGGAGAGTGGAGAGAGAGAAATGGAGGTAAAGCAATGACATAAACATTCCTCCCACAGACCGCCAACCCGCATCCCCGTGGGCTCACCAAGGCGACTTGTATTTGCAATAATTATTGTGATATTCCGAAAGCTTTCCAAAATTTCGCACTTCTGATTTTCTGAGCAAAAAAAAGAACCATGCAATTTTGTTACACTGTATAAGACATGGAACAACAACCTAGTTTTAAGCTTTCTTAAGCTTATTCACTTTAATTCAAATACAAGTAAATATTTGCGTTCTTAGTTTGTGCCAAAGACCCGTTTATTGGAGATGTTAGATATTTAAATAAGGGTTACGCTCAATATTACTATTGTTTACTAAAGGAGAATGGTAATATGGCAGGGCATATTGCTGTGACAAAAGGATTTATTCTAAGAATTAATGTATTTCATCTCGAATGAAGAATGAAATTATATAAGGTGGTTGACAATTAAGTTTATTGTCGGAAATGACTAAAATTACTTAGGTTTTCCATATTTTTACTGCAGTATTATCTACACTCAATAATATATTATATGATATTTTTTTTGGGATGGAGGAAAATGCTTTATGTATACCCGCTGCTGGCCGGGAGACCACCCAACAAGTTATGTCGGACTCGGATCTCAGAAGGAGAAACATTTCTACTAAAAACCATCCGTTGCTGTTGGCCCGGAGCCCTTTACAGCTTCATCTAAGGAGACTTGCAAGAGCGGAGGCCCGCAAGTTGAAAAAAGAAAACTGGCTAGTGTGGGTGCTTGTGCTAGTTTGCGTGGGGGACGTGGCCTGATACGCGTTCTTTATTTTCGTTATTTTGTCATCATCGTCTATGATAACATTTTTGGGGCGCCGCAGGCGGAGTACTTTGATAAATATATTATTATTTTTTATAACTAGCTTCTCCTCGAGGTTTCGCTCGCGTTGAATATAGGTTGGCAATATAACGTTAGTGGCCCTGTTCTTGCATGAAACAACCGTCTTCTGCAGTAAGACACAATAGTATACCAAAGAAATTTTGCAGTCTGGCGGCATAACAAAATCGGCCACTCAGCCATTCACTGAGTGATTCACACATAGCCATCCGAATTACTATTTCATATTATGTCAGAAATTAATTATGTATGTTATATAATATGACAAAAAAATTGCGCCGTGACCCGTCTAACAATCGGTGGTAACAATCACCCATACCAGTGGTTAATACGCCATCCAAGTCTTCTACTGAATATCCCACGGAGTGTCTCTCTAATACCTCGGAACCTTTACGAGAGCGTGTGTTCTCATGCACAGTATCCTCACGTCTACTAGGAGCTTATCAAACAACTGAAGTATTGCCTACTGCTAAAGGACCGGTTGCAGACCGCAGAGGAAAAGTCGTGATAGTTTGATGTCTTATTGACCTTTGTTCACATCTGTTGTCAACAGTTAGGCCTCTCTTAATGACAATTCCGCCTGTTAGATAAACATGATGCTCTGATAGATAAACATGATCTCAATTCCTGGTCTATCTGTGTTTCATCTTCTCAAGATTGAATTATTGTGATTTTCGCAAGTTTTGGGTGATGGAAGATATTTTGCTCGCATCTGTTAGTGGTGTGAATAAGCAGTCCTGTGAGCAATTTGATGCCTCTTCTGTCTCAACCTCTGTAAAAATCTATCTGACAGGTCCAACAGTAACTCGTAAAATGTAGGGTCTTTTTTGGGAACTCCTTTCACATTGGGGGTCTGAAAATCCTGCCGGCTGTTTGGGAATGGGGCTTAAGCTACGTATAGCCAGTCAGTGTACCATTCTATATTAAATGAGGACCCCATTGGCTACTTTATTGTGTCTAAGGAACCACAAGAGCTTCCTGAGTCTAAGCCTCTGTCTGGCATTTTTAGTTACTTCTAATGATTCCCTCAATTGCATCGATCACCGCAGATAGAAGCATCTCTGCTACCTAATAATTCATTTTCCCCATGAAATCCCCTAAGGAATATTTAATTACGTAGATTAAAGAGCTTCCAAGGGCTTAACAGATGCTCCAATACTTTTATTATTTATCAGACATGCTTACCATATTTTCCATCATCACTGAAGAAGTGTAAGATCATATTCTCAACTTTAAATATTAGTGGTACTGGCACCGGGAATCGAGTCCAAGGCTCACATACTATGAAATTTTCAAATATCCCTAATTAGCATAATTTATTTATTTAATTATTAGCATAATTAGCATTAGGAATCACTAATTAGCAGTACAAACACTGTAGGATTCTAGTTTGAATCGTATGGAGTGCCATATAATTAAAGACTGTGAGTCATTACATCTTAATCCTCAGGGGCTCTGTAAACTTCTTCGGTTGAAGTTATTTACCTGTGTTCATGGACTCCAGGAGTCAATTACTGTGTCACTCCTATTTTAAAAAAACGCACTTTTATAAAAAATTTGGAGTATTTCAGCGTTACAACGAGATTACTTTTAATGGAAAATAAACAGTACTATTAAATCATGCTTAAGTCAGTAACGACACAAAACTTTGGCGGTTACACTGTAAGAAGGGGAAGCTTAAACACAAACTTTCCGCATCCGACCCTAGAATGTCGTAGTAAATTGTATTTACTCGCGTAGGAGTCGATTTGACTACCATGGGACAGTTTTGTCAAGGTTTTATTAGTAGTTTAAATGCTGATACCGTAAATTTTATCTCTGAAATCGCAGGAGCCCAGCGGTCACTTATACACACGTATGGGTGATCTGGGTTTGATTTCCGCTGCTGGTACGACAAAGATTGTTAACTGCTATTTTATGTGCTAAGTTTACCTCGTGTTCAGTGAAGGAAAACTTGATGAAACCAGTATGTCGTGAAAATAATATATTATTAAGGCCATCAACTCCCACTAGAGCAGCTTGACGAATTCTTATCGTCACCAAAACCCTTTAAAATATGACAACTATTACTTACTACGTATTGTACGTAATATATATTATAAGAAAGTTAGTAATTAATGGAACATACATATAAATTAGCCGGTAGTTGTTCACCAGTTGATATTTTTGATAAGTTCCTTGAAGCACGTATACACATAAGGAAAAGCAATATCGTGTCTCCATAGGTAAACAAATCAAATCAAAATGCAATTGCATTTACGATATGCGTCTCAGAAACGTCAATCGAATATAGGTATTCAGTTTATTCCTCGTGCAAATAGAAACAGAAATGTTATATTTGCAATGCGCTATTGCAAAGCGAATAAATTATACTGAAATATATATCAGTATTCGTCGTGTGGTTATAGCGTGAGTAAAACATAAAATCCAAAGCCATCATTTCGTTTCGCGTCGCTACGTGATACAATATCCAACCCGTGGATATTACGAAATGCGTATAATCCCTACTCAGACGAGGCTATTGTCCACCAATGAACTATTTACAGGCTATAACAATGGTGCTGATAATCCTGACGTATAAGCGGGACTATAGCATCAATGTCTACAAATTCTTAATTATTCTATAGGCGGTGCACCCCGCTAGCTAGACAAAGAAGAATCTAGCAACCGTCCGATGTCGAACAATCCATTCGAATTCCATAAAAAAAAAAAAAAAAAGGGCGTACTATTTGGACGTGTAATTGCAATTTACCTAAATTAATAATAACGCAATTCAGTTAATCTTTTATTAAAAACCAGTCAAGACGTTACCAAGGAAACTACATGTATTGGTTCGACATTAATAGAATACATAGAAACAAGAAGAAAACAATGGAGGTGCTGTGAATACGAAAGGAATTCACGTTCAGTCTCCACGTGAGGGGAAGTAGCAAATAGGCAGCCATTAAAGGAATAAACTAATGAATGGAGCATGACACTTTTCTTACTATTATTCTACGGTTTTCATCCGCCTGCTAAAAAGTGTGAAATAACGGTTTTTATATTTAATCTATAAGTAAATAAATCTAAAATAGGGTTCAGTTGCGGGTTTACGGAATACAAGTCATATACATACAGTCGTGGTTAACTAATTAGGGACTGGCAGAAATCTGCTGAAAGTTTTTGTTAAAGACCCATTTTTTGTCAAATGAAATATACAACAGTTTATACTGACCTGGCTTGCAGTGTATACTTAGTGAAATAAAACTGTGTAAGTAAATAGCCCTTCATGTTTTATACTTCTGGACTCATTACAGAAACTATCGAATTAAAATAATAATTTTTTTTTTTTTGGGGTATTTCTATATTTACTCATCTGGTTGGGTTGTATAAATAAATACATATATAAGTACATATATAAGTAATATTTCATAAATTATATATATAACAAAATTAAATAGATAATTAAAACCCAACCAGATGGAAGCCCCCGGCAGGGGAGACCAGACGGCCGAGGGTTAGGGAGAAAGGGAAAGAAACCGGCGGACAATGCGAGCGGTATCGAGTAGCACTGCCTTCTGCATTTGAGCTCGGAGCGGTCCGTCACGGAGTCCCAGCCGCCTCAGATGTTCCGAGAGGCTGACTGGAATTAACCCATTCGCAGAGACGACGATCGGAATAATTTCGGTCGGCATACCACCCCACATGTCGGTTACCTCGTGAGCCAGGTCCAGATATTTTGTCTTCTTGTCTGTTTCGGCTTTCACAAGGTTCTCGTCATATGGAATGGTGATGTCGACCAAAAATATCCTCGACTGTGCTCGGTCCATCAACACGATGTCAGGCTTATTTGCATGAATCGTCCTGTCCGTGATAATGGACCGGTCCCAATAGAGCCTAGCGCGGTCATTTTCGAGCACGGCTTCCGGCGTGTATTTATAGTAAAGCAGTCTCCGATCCACGAGACCGCACTTCAGAGCGAGCTCCTGGTGTAAGATCGTGGCTACTAGGTTGTGCCTGTGCAGATACTCAGAGTTAGAAAGCGCTGAACAACCGGAGATGACATGCCGAAGCGACTCCCCGGGACGGCGACAGGCTCGACAGATGTCGACGGTACCATCCCTTAGGATGTATCTCCGATAGTTGTTCGTCTTAATAACCTGATCTTGTATCGCACAGACAAAACCCTCGGTTTCCCCAAAGAGGTCACCAAAACGCAGCCAGTTTAGGGAGGCGACGGTATCTACGAAAGGCTCATGTAGAGCCTTGTAGAACCTCCCGTGGAGCTCTTTCTCCTTCCATACGGTCTCCCGGTCGGAAGCGCTCTGTACTGCCGGGTCCTACCGTTGCTCGTTGGCCAAGGATAGAGGGGTAAGCCCTTTATCACAACTAATGACGTCCGAATAGAATGACTCATCCGATCTCGCTAGGAAGTAATTACGGAGGCTGCACACTTCGCGATTGTGCATGGTGAGGGCGCTTAAGTAAAAAAAAAAATCATTATTATTTTAGTTCGATAACGCTTTTCCTTTTCATATTATTTCGGTGATTACGAGGAGACTGAGTCTCGACGTCCTATTATCAAACCACAAAACATCGGGATTATAAAGTAAAATTGAACGCGCTAAAATCTATAGATATAAAATTGTGTAGATTCGAGTAAATACAAGAAATCAAGAAGAAATTCATCTACTGTCCACTCCACGTCCACAATTAGTTTAGCAAAGTCGACAAAGTCTATTTACGTCTATTTACTACGTTCTGAATATCACAAATGTTAATACTTTGATGTAGCGAATTTATTATAAATTTAAAACATGTAACAATTTTTTTTGTAGTTACATAGTTGTTTTCATGTATCCATACTAACATATAGATCAAAGTACCACAAGTAATGCCACTTCAAGATAAATGTAATTCATCAAAAACTGTACTACAACTATAATTAATTGACCACAATTCTATTGTATCGTTTCGACGTAAGAATCTGCCATGCTGTTATGCATTTGTATTTAAAAAAAAAAATGTATACCTATATTAGACTAGTTTGCCATATAAACAGACGATGCATTGATCTCAGCACTTGAAATTTCAGAATTGTATTCTTGCACGGGAGTAGAAGTACATAAATTATAACCATATAAAATCCATACTCCATCCCATTCTGCCATTAAAGCGGTAAGCCGCCGTTACTATCCTCCTTACCTAATATCAGCCATGAATCATCAGACTGATTGGATTACCCAGATACTGGCTTAAAATCCAATCCTAGGGACTTTATAATAAATCAGTGAGTGATTATTTGTTGTAGTAGTTCTATTTACGTATAAATTATTTTGTAATGGAAATGTATCTCAATTTTTATTAAATCAAGAACAATATCGTTAGAATCCTGATAAACTTTTTCTCCGTGGATCGTAAAAACTGTTAAGTGTAAAAAGGGGAAACATTTCACATAAATAGGCTATAGTGGTCATTTGCTGCTAAGCTAGGGGAGCAGGGTCAAAACTTTAATCGTTAAATCAGTGATCGGAGTTTTGTTTTTATTTTGCGGTTTCGGTTTTGCGGTATTATACGGGTTTATTTTGCAAACTATAGAAAAATACTAAATCTAAATTGATAATAAAATTATAGATAGAACAATAAAATAACAAAACAATTATTATTGCATCAAAATTTTGGAAAATTCAGCATGAAAAACAAAATGTCGACTTTTCGGGATTTATTTCTGTTTTCATTTTCTACATTTATTAGGGCCAGAGACGATTTTCACTGTCGTTCAGCTAAATTTAACTTAAATCAGAGCATTGCTTGACAGCCTATTCTTTTTTCTTCATTAGCAGTCTATAATCACTCCATTCCTTAAAGAAAAAATCCAAATCTATGCCTAAACAAAAACTGCTACCATTTGCATTTTTATTTAGTAATATAAAAATAATTTCACCTCGGAAAAGTTAATTTCTAACCAACAAATTTTATATTATTATTGCTAAATAGATATTAACGATATTTTATTTAATGATTTTCATTAGTTAATTTTTACTGATTTATCGATTTTTCTTTAAATTTTTTTATTGATTTCATTCAATCCAAATACATAATTTCTTTTCCACACACGAACGAAACGCAGAAGCACAAGATGCTTCTACTTGACACCGGTATTATGCAAAGCCTTAGTACTACCTCGTTCGAGCTGGCCCATTCGAGTATCAGCAAAAGCTGCCGCTTGGCTCTACCGCGTACAAAAAATATTATTTTATTTAGAGATTATTTTATTATTTTAGATTTTACTTGGCACTTCGAATTTTTCAAACATTGCAGGACACAAGACGCCTACACGGGTACAACGGCTACACGCCTACAAGTAATAATAAGTAGACAAGAACAATCTTTCTTTTACCATTTTTAAAAGAAATTTGTTCTTGTATTATATATACCCTTATACTTACTAAAACACAAAAAAGTACGTTATGAAACATTGTTATAACCTTATTATTAAACGCAGTAAAAATACACAAACAATTCCCAATTAATTGACAACTATAAATGGCGAGATTTCAGCGAGCCCCAGGCTAGACACGACTGCGGGGTAATCTATAGACCACAACATAATTTCCAACCATATCATGTGCAACTGATTGCATCAAATATGCCCTGAGGATGCCACAGACTACACGCTTACTATAAAATAGACTACTATACCATATCTCGTAAACTTATGTTATTGGTTTAAAATGTCCAATTATCCCTCTCACATCTACACACTTATAAAGGAAGGATATATGTACTAACTTTATCTATACTGCTTGAAAAGTCATCATTACCTACAAGCGTGACCCTGCTGATTATTGAACGAGACTCTGGCGGAATATCCATTCGAACATATGGAGCCCCAAAACCAAAAACTAGCCTTGAGGTATTACTGGTGTTGAGGGATTACTGGTGTGAGGATCGGCTCCGCCCTATCCAACCCACCCGCCCAGCGTGATGAGTATGGGCAAATCTTTCATGCATGGCAAGCCGGCTTTTATGGACGCATTCATGGAAAGGCCTATGTCCAGCAGTAGACTTTTACAGACTGCAAGAAAGCAAAAGGTAAAGTAAAGTTAATATTTTCATGCTTTATTTTTAATAATTACTATTATCATCACGAACCTCACCATCATCCCAACCACTCCAGAACCTGGAATCACTTACCTCTGACGGAAACTTTATTTAATCGCCACGCTCGACACATGGGTTAGCGGTTGCAGCGACAAGAAGATCCGCAATATAAAATACTCTGGTTATAGATATTGTAGATCAGATAGGCCACAAATGCTAAAATAATGGTAAAAAGCATCCTGAATAATAAGGAACAGTGATTAAAAGAAGAAGATTTGATACCATATTAACCTCCGGTTACCACACTTACCGAAGGAAACCCAGAAGCACAAGAAGCCTCTACTTCACGCCGGTATTTTGGGAGGTCGTGGCACTACCCCGGTCGAGCCGTCCCATTCGAGGAGCAGCAAAAACCGCTTAGCTCTATCGGGTACATAAAGTATATAAACTATACCCGTCACTCAATCTATCTCACGGAGAGGCGAAAAGTAGGTTGCAGGAGCCCGTTTTAAAATCCGTAACCTCTACCTATCTAATATCTTTGTCCTATTGGTGACAGACGTTAGTACTTACAAATTGTATGTAAAGCTCTACGTTTACGAAGTATTTGCGAGTACTTACTTGTAAATACTAACTTAAAGTAGTAATAATTAAAAATTCATACTTTGGGTAAGAGTTAAACCTTAATTTGGCAACTTAGAACTGGAAAAAAGAAATTAGAACTAGAATTCTCTATGATAATATGAGTCGGTATATTATCATAGAGACGTAGTATTAGTGCAAATACACCTATCACCTGGCTCGAACACACGATGTTTCTACGACACAAAATCAGGCACATTGACTTCAATAGCATACAGTATTAATGTTTGATATACTCGAAATAATGACCGAACCAATATTAACTTCATTACTTTCATTCTTTGTGATTACTAATTTTAACTTTTTTGTCAAACGGGACCATTCAGTAAAATTGAACGATCATTAATCTTCTTACATAACATCGAACATTTTAACAAAAAAAAATAAGATAAATGACCTCATCAAAATTTGATGCTGTAAATTTTTCAGTAAAAATAAGGGAAAAATTTAAGAAAATATAGCATTAAGAATTCGCTACTCATTTATCAGTTTTCATTATTCACTTGTTCTCTAAAACGTACAGTTACATTATCTGTAAACTGATAGGTTTGAAAAGAATCTACAACATAAATTACACTCACAATAATTGCTCACGAATGCTTAAGGTGCACTCCGAGAAGAATTTTCAAAATCTCTACTTTTGGGTCATATATCTTTTTCGCCAGTCTATTTAAGACCACTGCTCAACATAGGCTTCTCCTTAACTATCTTTGATTTGTCACACTTATACCCATTCTAATAATGGGTAGTCCGTACGATTTGGGCTCGTCAAATTTGAATGGATTTTCCGACATCGGATCAGATGCAACTTGCAACTACATGCAAGTGAAGTTCGCATCAGGAGAAAGAGATAAATACTCCATTTGTCTGCTTTTAGCTGTGAATAATGTAGCATTATACGATATATTAATATAGCAAAGAATGGGTACGAGTTGTTTAATGTGATGATGAATTAGATAGCATCTCTTGAACTTAAAAAATATGATACGGACTATCCATTATACTTACTAGAAATGGGCCATTGAAAATCAGTTTAAGCCTTAAACTTGAAGCCATAAACTTTGTAAGTAAAACTATCTATAAACAAAATTTCATCCAAGTCGTTAAAGCCGTTTCAGGAAATCCATTTTACATATATCAATTACATAGTACTTTTAAGTACTGCGTTAGCCACGTGGTCGGCGGAAAGCGAAAACATCACAAGGAAATCTGTATGTCTGAGAAATAATTAAAAAATATTATTTCGAAGACCTGTGAAGTCCGCCTATCCATATCCACACTGGTATGCCTGAACTTTCCCGGCTGCATAACCCTCTCAGATATTTAAGAAGGAGGCCTTTGGCTGATGGTTTTTTTCTTAACATAGATAAGAGAATTACTCTGTTATAGTATAAGAGATACAGGTCTGCAAATCCACTCACTTGAGAGATAAGAAAACAACCAGTTTTGAACCAGAAAGAATTATCAGTTTGGGTGGAAATTAATTGGTTGTAAGACTCGTGAATCCATTGAACGATGTTCACAAGCTGAATATATACCTTACATCGAATTAACAAAACTTTCAGCTCCCTCCTTATTATTGTTGGCGTAATAGACAAAGTTTTTCTTTTCGTCGCTTGGTTAACCAAAAATGACTTCTTTCACCAACGGGCGAAAATAATAGAATTCATAGCGATATTTTAAAAATTTTGTTTTATATATTTTTTTTAACTCAATAGATTTTGTAGTGATTGTTATTATATATATATTAGCAATTTTGTCACTCTGACGTAGACAGAAGTTCAGTTTTTTACTTGAGGACGTATCTGCTATGCAACCCAAAAGTTTAAGCGTGATCAGTGTTCTGATGTGTATGGGACAAGTAGGCAGTAAATAGAGTCAACCTTATAAGTATAGATATTATTAACGGATCTATGATTTTAACTGGAAATTTTAAATGCGATTATAATCTGTAACAGCTTTAGTAATTATCATTAAAAACTTTGTACCAGTGTGCAAATGCAATAATCAAATCTTCTCATTCTCTTTCTAAGCGGTAAAAATCATAGGAGAAGGTTCTGCTAACAGAAACTGGTCTAATTTAATACATTTCATTTTGAAACGGCTATAAAAGTTTTTCTAAGTAGTTGTTTTATCTAAAATCAACTACTCGTCAAGTAAACACATCCACAAATAAAAATATATCCTAATTAGTGCCCGCGGCGAAGGCCGCAGGTGACCGCAGTCACAAATCTTGTCTTATGTCCTTTTTAACGTGTTAAAACAACAAATTATAAATTCGTTGTTCTTATGACTCTACTATGATATCGTATACACACCCTAGCATAATCTACATTCTTGCCAAATTTCGTCCATTCACTCTAATTGTGATTGAAGGATAAACATAAAAACTTAGCATTCGCAATAGTAAGTTTGCTTCTCATCACTAGTCTACTTAGTGCAGCATTATGTCCAATCATATGTCGGACACTAAAGCCTCGTCAGCAGGAGGCATGGCCCAAACGTATGTTTTTTATGTGGAGATAAATACTCCGTCTGTATCTACATAAATAAAAATGGTTGTAGATGTATAAACTTATTTTCATAGACCTACTAAACTCTTCACTTAGTAAAAAGGTTTTAATACTATTTACATAAAAATAAAACACAATTTTTTCTACACTTAATACACTCACTTTAGCTAAACCATTTTTACTTATAGTTTCTAAACAAAGCTTTTGTATATAAGTGACTATATTACTTGTATTGAGTGAGCTATGTGCACAAAAAAGAAATTTTATTTAGAATTACATAATTAAACTAATCTAAGTTAAAAAGAATCCATCAGTTTGCAACAAATCATTTAGTTTTCTAAATATGCATTTGTAAAGGTCCCGAAGTTTTCTAATTGTTTATTTTAATTCTTCAGCCATCAGTGACTATATTGCACATCCTTGACTTAATCGTGTATATATTATATACATGCACTTACTTATTAATACATCTATTCCTTTATTTCGTCATTACTAAGCAGTATTAAGCTTTCGCTACCAGTAGGTGCCTCAAGCAGCGGCAAGTTTTCGACCTCACCTATAAACCAAATTTATTTTTCATATAAGAATTACTATCACTTTTTAAATCAACTTTTAATTATCAATACCTACTTATATTATCTTTAATAAACATAGCGTCAAATGATTACAGTAAAATAGATAAATACTTTTATCTTGATTGGTTATTTCTAAATGATTTTTTAGCGTCAATAATCTTCTAGTGTTACGAGTATATGACTCATAACTATAAAAATTAAACACCACCTAACAGAAATTAAAAAAAATAATCAACAACTGTCTGGATATTTTAAGTTTTTTATTCCGCAATCTTTCGGAACCTACGATCTCTGTCTGGCATTTCCCTTTGTCGACTTTTACGACAACCTCGAGATGAGATGAGCTATGAGGTGGCAGATTGTTTTATGCCGCTCACGACACGATAACATAATGTAAAAATGTTATAAATATCATATCATAAAGTTTATCTGTAACACCTACCAATTCGAACTGTAAAATTCATTGATTCGGTGTCATCTAACATAGAAAAAACGTTTTCCACCGGAATGTACACATTTTGTGTATGCTCCAAAAAATCTGCATCTTTTTCGCACTTACAAGGCCGCCTGTAATAATAATTTTAATTACAAAATTTATCTTAATCTTTTCTTCCTTTGTACCAGCCAATCTTTACCACGCAGGGCCGGGTTTGGAGAAGGTAGTGTCGGTAATCTCGCACTAGAGTTTAATTTGAACAGTTCAGCATATTTGGATGGATTTCTGGTCAGTAGGAAGGTTGCTCAACATGCATTGACTTATATTTTTTAATACATTATAAATTTATGTTACGAGCAGTGCTTTCGCCCGTGTAGTCTCAAACTTTATCTCATAAGAACTGAGATAAAAAGTACATGGTCTGCTCCATGATACCAATCAGTTCTGCCCTCAAATCGTGATTGAGCGACCAACATACAAGATTAAGATAGCATTGATATTATTATGAGAACTTTAAATATTATTAACTTTTACCAATACACGTTTACAATTAGTTGGCATTAATTTATTATTATTTATTTATGACCGTGTTTAAGAACGGAACTGTAACATACTTCTTCGATTGAAATTGTTTGCAGGTGTCCACGGGCTTCAAAAGCCACTTAGCATCTGGTGAACTGTTACCACTTTGACACTCCAATCCATAAAAAATAATAATAATTAAACACGATACCTGTAAATGATTCTTTTACTTGGAAAATTTGGTAAAAATAAATCAACTTCAAAGTAAAAATTTTCTGCGTTATCGTCATTTACCAGGACTGTCCACATCATCCTTCCTGAAAAAAAATCGTGCATATATAAGAAGCTATCTATGGTACCCCTTTTTTTTTTCTCTTTTTTACTCGATATTCAAGCATTTTGATGTATTGATATATGGGTATTAACCCATTTGATTTTTTCATACCACGATGCCTGATTGCATACACTTCTTAGGAATATCGGTACGAGAAGTATCGTGTAGCCATTTTATATGTCCATTTACGTTAAGAAGTCAAAGCCACTGCTCGTACACGACGCAATTGAGGTATTTTAACAACTTGGATAGAGAAATAGTATCTAACTTTCGGCTTGAAGGGAATACGAAATGTAGGAAGCGATTTTGCTCAAACACAAAGTTTATTTTCAATGAAACTTTGTACATCGGAATGTATTATATATTACTAAAGACCTTATCCGAAGCTCGAGTTTAATTGCATGCAAATAATTTCGTTTTTGTCAACGGAGATAGTAACACCTGAATTTATTAGAATAATTTGCCTAAAAACAAGTTCTGAAAGTTATGGACTTTCTTTCAACATATTAATGTCATATAAATAACAATATAACTTAAAAATATCCATGAGCAAGTGCGGTAACAACAAAATATTATATCATTTTAATTTTACCTCCCCGTTTGTCATAAATCTGATATACATTGAAGACTTTCTCGTAACATTTCAACAAAAAATAGTTAAGAACTGGTTCTGTTCTTTTAGGTTCCCATTTGTCCTTCACTGTTATGAATGGAAGTTCAGTTACTTTTTGCTGGTGTTCGACAAAACAGTGATCCATCCACTCGCCAGCGCGCCCTTCCCATGAACAATTTCCTGCAAAATTAATATTGGTAAGATTAAAATAATATTTTTTATTTCGAATACAAGTACAGATATAATTTCAAAATTCACCATCATGGTTCTATGGAAATGATATGTGATAACTGGGGCCCGTTGAATGAGGTGCGTTATCTCTCTGATTACTGGTTTTGGTAAACTCTTCCGTTACTCACTAAACGCAGCAGCTATTTAGGTAATTAATCATCATTCATCATCATTTCAGCTTATGACTAATCCACTGTGGGACTCCATCACTTGTCACTCCATCTTGTGGGAGGTCGTCTCACACTGCGTTTGCCTGTACGTGGTTGTCACTCGAGAACCTTTTTTCCCCAACGATTGTCAGTTGCGAACTATGTGGCTGGCCCATTGCCACTTCAGCTCGCTGATCCTTACAGCTATGTCATCGTTGCAGACTCTATCACGCCGAGCATAGCCCTTTCCATAGAGCGCTGAGCAACTTTGAGCTTCCTCATAAGGCCTGCATTAAAGGACCAAGTCTCAGTTCCGTATGTAATCACTGGCTACACGTACTGGTTGTATACTTTGCTCTTGAAGTTTTGAACTATACTCGATGAGAAGATATGTGCGTATTGTCCCGAACACAGCACCCCCGAGTAGGGGTCGTGGATTGATCTGGTCGAAGTTGGACTTACCTAATCGGACAATTTGTCCCAGTTATTACGTATACTTCCTCGACTACTTCAAGCTTCTTATTCCCAACAACAACTGGTATTGGTATAATATGGACATAAGACATGATATTCATCTTGTAATACAATGACATGATGAACATGGGTTCATCTTAACACCAACCTGTTGGGAGACACATTGAGGTAATTGAGAATAGTGCTAAGCTCCTCCAGCGATTCTGTCATATGACTATGTTGTCGGCAAATCGAAGGTGAGAGATGTATTCACCATTGATGTTGATACCGTATCCTTTCCAGTTCAGCAGCTTGAAAACATATTCCAATACAGAAGTGAAGAGTTTCGGATATGTGACATCACCCTGTCTTACACCTTTCTGCAGTTGGATTGGATTCGTACTCTATACTTTGTAACCCAATCTTTTAGGCACTGAAAGCGATTATGCAATTCGAGCTGAAAACTCTCGGGGTTTTGGATAAGGGCAGGAGGTGGGCGGAGCGTAGACTTCATCAGACTAGGCCGCTCGAACCTTATGTTTAGGTTCAGTGTGCCTCTTACCATTTGGTGATCACTGCCGGTTTTCATCCTAGTGATCACAGAGACTTTACTGAACAGCTGACGCTTGGTTGTCATGATGAAGTCACCTTATTTTATGTGGTACCGTCCCGGTTCATCTTGGTCCACTTTCTTTGGGGCCGCTTTTGGAAATAGATTTTCATCATAAAGAATCCCTCCTTTGTCATGAACTCAGCCAGCTGTTGCCCTCTTGCGTTCCGTTGCTCTACTCCAAAGTTCCCCATTATCAGATCATCGCTTTTTTTTTGTTTTTTAGTGTTGGGTTAAAATCTCCCATGAACACCGTGTAGTGAGTCTTAGAGCAATGCATTTCTCTTGAAATATGCTCATACATTGTCTCCAATAATGGTAATTAAATAAGTAATTAATGCTAGCAACATATTTGTATTGAGGTTATAATTGAAAAAAAATCAAATGAGTATCTTACCATAAACTCTAGCCATGAAACAGTTAATAATTCGAAATTGACAATGGGGAATGTGTTTCTCTAGCACTTGCAGGTTTGCATGTTTTGTACATCCTTCGTTAATGCACGGAAACAAAACTTTATTTGCCAAAGACTCCAACACCATTGGACGTATCAGGGAAAACTCTTTCTGCAATATCATAAACATGATAATTACCAAAGCTGAGATTGCTGCATCAAAATTAAAAGGCTATATTATTACTTTAAAATTAAAATGACAGTTTTAACAACAACAACAACAATACTGAATTCAGACGTATACTGTGAGATAACTTTTACAATTACCTGATGATGTTACAGTTAAACATAATTATAACATATACATAATTTTTAGCTTTAGATAAGCAGTCGCACCTTACATAGATGACACTGGTAACTTTTCTCGAAACACATGCCACACAAACTGTGCCCATCCACACACAAATGAATTGGAGGTTTCATGTATTTGTTGCATTTCGTGCATGTTAGGTCCTTAATGAGACTTTCGTAGTGATCCGTTTCTAGTAGTGTACTAAGGACAACTGAAATTAAAAAAAGAATAAAACCTTACCCAGCAGCCTGTAAATGTCTCACAGCTGTCTAAAGACCACATCTCAATATTTGAAAGAGTTTTAAAGCCATGAAGGATTTACCTGTAAGGGTTAGCGGACTACACATATTTTCAAAATATATTTTTTGTTTTTCTAGCTATGCTGTTGGATGTATTTCAAATTCAGCACTTTAGCTTGCCATTAACAATTTCAGTGGTACTGACACCGGGATCCGAACCCAGGTTACAATGAAACGCGTACTATGAAATCAAAACGATCGCCCTGACCTCTAAACTCCCACGGCTTTATCCTATTGATTTTTTATAACGAATAAGCCGAACTAGTGCTTTTGCGATGTGTAGTTTTGACAATGAACTAAAGAAAGATAGTAACATTATAACTATTTATTACTCGACAACGAAACACTAGAAATGCAGCCATTCATTACGCTGCTGAAAGGTCACTGTTGTTGAAATTGAGCACAATTGGCAATGTTAACTATATATAATAATGTCTCTGCAAAGAGAAGCAGCCTGTAAATACCTTCTTTTCAAATATTTCCGAGGGTTTTGAAGCCGGGAAGGGTCCGCCACGCTGCTCCAGAGCGGATTGGCGGACTTGACATGTCCCCAATTTTTTTTTATTATTTCTCAGGCACGCAGGTTTCCTTACCATGTTTTCTTTCATCGCCAAGCATGTGTAAATTCAGCACTTAAAAATGCTAATAAAACTTTCTAAAAAAAAATTGTTATTGTATATTGTCTCTGCTAATCTAAGTATAATTAAAGTTATAATTTAGGGTACCAACCCGCTTGCCCAGCGTTCACTACGTATAAGCAAACGTTCCAATAATTGTATGCCGTCTTTTGCTAGCGTTTGCTTGCTGAAGCTTTCAGAAGTGGCCTATAATTGGCAGATCTACAATTTAGAGTATTATCAACTGATCTAGTATTGAATAACTGTCTTAGCAGCTTAAATTAGTTGGTATTATACTAATGGTGGCCTCTTAGGTCGATTTATAACTGACTCTATTTCTACTAAAATATACTAATTTCTCCCATTATCTAAAGCCAGCGCAGGCTCGTGGAAACAGATTAATCGTATATAAATTAACAGACTTATCAATTTATCTAAAACAACTCTGACATACAAACAAGTGATACGCGGAACCTATAATATCTAACACAAACATAGATAGAGTTAGAAACTACATATCTATCTTCGTATCTTTAAATTAAAATACTAAGCATGAACGAATAAAGATTACAGTTATGTTAGTATATGGTTGGTCCTGATTTATACCCACCACATGACGAGCTGGCGACAACAATTGTACAAAAGTTGGGTCTTCATGTGTTAGAAATTGTTGCTGAATACAGGGAGTTCACCTGAATATAAATCTTATTGTATAGTCGCCAAATTCGATAGTTTACGTCTCTTAGAGTGTAGTTCTACTCGTACGAGTACATAGTCTGGGCTTATAGTAAAAATATCTATAATGTATTCTGCCCAAATGAACGCCCAATTACTATCATTACAAAGCCATTATCACTACAATGCTGAGTCCGTTAAACAATACTCTATGTTATAATAATCTAAGTATCAACACTTAATTGTTTTTACTTGTGTGTTACAATTTAAATAATAATTCTTTGTTGTTTCTCTAAACTTCTAATTATTTACGTACGATGTATAATGAGTATTTATTGATAATTCTAATTATTACAATGTATTGAAATATAGTCAAAATATTATAGTCGAATAAAATCACTGTTAGAGCTTCTATGCAAGTTGTTAACTGCGTAAATAAAAAAAAAGGGTTGAAATTCATGCAATGCAGCACGTTCGTTACGGAACATTTGTGAATTATATCAACGCCACAATAGTTTCTATTTTCGAACTACGAGAGTTGTTGTGTTGAATATAGTTTTGGTGTGCACAACGAAATCACTGTTTTTTTTTCACAAATTTAGATAAGTAGCAGTTTTTTTTGAATAGTTAAAAAGTTAATGAAAAGAAATATTTTAATATTTTCTTGCACAAATATTTTTTTTTGTACTACAAGAGGACTACTATAAAGGACCAGTTTCAAGAGTGGTACTACAGTTTAAAAAGGAGAACTTATTAAATAACAGGTATTAAGAAGATTATTTGAAATATATATGACTGTCGTTATTAATTTCGTTAATTTATTAATAATTAATAAGACAATCGACATATATCTATAAAATATAATATAAGAACTTTTTACTACCGATTTTAGATAACCTTTAACAATCTTTTCATATCAATACCAACGAATTCAAATTTGGACTCCAATGAAAATGGAGTCTTGCTAAATGGAATTCATGTGAAATCTAAAATAATACTAACGTTTTCTCCCCGTCAGCGACGTCGTCGATGACATTCTGAAAATAACACTAGACACACTATAAACGTAACTAAACTGTACCGCGTCGCACTCCGCTTCTCACTTATTAAACACTTTTAGATACAAACGAATGAATGTATGGTGATTATAGTGTAATCGTATTTCCATTTTCAATGATAAGATCGTAATGTTCATATCTCGGGCGTGATTACGATTGTGTCTAGGTGTTAGCAATACTGACCGACGGACTATATTTAATTTAACGCGGCAAGGTTACGCAGTAAGGGCCGCAGTCACTCGTCGTCTGACCAATTACACGATGCTTCTCGTTTCAATTATTTTGAAAATATATCTTTGCATGCTATATTTTAGGTTCATTGTCGCACAATTTTGTTTAACTTAGACTTTACCCTTGAAAGTTGTTGTCACGTCAGAAATTTCAGACTTTCTCTTTAACAATGAAGCCTCATGCATACATATAATCAATACTTTATTTTATTAAGTAAGAATTGGAATCAAATGATGAATACAGTCGACGATGGTAACAGGCCACTAAGGTATATACTCACCTACATGAAACAATGATAAATAACCAACTCATCCATAGGATTATTGTAGAACTTGATAATACCATTTATTAAGTTTTCAGTTCTTTTTACACTTTATATTAGACTGTCCTAGAGTACTTCTATTTATATAATAAGATAAAAGCCTATCCCCTGATGTTCTACTACTACCTAGGATTCCAACTCAGATCACTTGTATATTATGAAATAACCCTAACCCTACCACGGCCATGTATGTATAAAATAATTATTCGCCCCAAGATAGAGATGGATATCGGTAGGTGGCTTTTACTTTGTAGTAATCTTTGGTAATCTTTGTGGTCTATGTTCAGCAAGCTTGCAAGCTGTTCGTAAAATTTAGCCACTAATCGTTCTGAAAGTAAAAAAGATTCAAAATAAGTAGTAACATCATTGTTAGTACATTCAGCATAAGATTTATATTAGCGGCCAAAGTGTGAGCATCTTGAATTTTCAACATAAGTGAACAATAAATTATATGCACTTAAAACGTCTTACACACCTGAACACCCTAACATCTAATTATATTTGTCCATTTATATCTGTACAAAACCCGCGGAATAGGTATCTCGGCAACTTAATGCTCATAAATATTTCAACCTCGGACGGTACTGAGATTACAACCCATAAGTTAGCGCCGTATCGATATCTAACTACAATTATTGCGACTTTATCAACTACTATTTTTCGTGAAATGTCATTAGATGACATATACGGTTGACGTAACGTTGACAGTTCGCAACAATATAAAAAGTAGGTGATTTGGAAGTATAAATAATTTAGGTCTTCTATGCTATAGTTATGTTAATTAAATGATTTAAATTCTCGTACATCACGCGAAAAAACATTACAAACATAAAATCTTTAGTGCAATCGACGGCACCCATCTTGAATAACCTGCGTTTGTTTTATTGAAGCGATGATTTGTCAAAAATGTATATTAAATATGTGCATTTTAGCTACTTTTAAATGATAATAATTTAAAATTCCTGAATATTGCGAAAGGCTACAACAAATGTTTACAACATTTGTTGTTTTTAGTTGAAGCTGAGTTTTACATCTACTCTATAGTAGTATTTACTCAATTACTGGTTATAAAATGTCTTAATATGACTTACGAGACGTACTGGTAGGGGTCGAATTTACAAGTTTAATCCGCAGTTTTACATAGGGTCTTAAAGAGATGTCAATCTGTATGTGTGTTTTTTATAATTTACGCCGGGATATTGAGTTATAGGTTCTAAAAACAAGGCAAAGCTAAGCTAAGCTAATAGCTTCCGAAAAAATTGGCAGTGACAGTCGGACCGACGTTCAGATGCGCAAGTTATCTGTACATATTATTCGCAAAAATAATAAATGTTGAGATAAAGGATACATGATAAAATGCATTTTAAACAATTTGGAATACGTAGTCTTTATTTCATCGCAATTAGGAAAAAAAAATATATCCGGAGAAATGTAAATTTAATGATTTCGAATATTTATTGATACGGTCATACAAAAGTGCAATGCATTTTTCAATAATTTTCGAAATCATCATGAAGAATGCAAATAAGTATGATAGACACCAACCTCATATACTATATCTTAAAACATTGTTAAACACATTTTCATTTCATGAATAATAAAAATACTGATCTCGTTAGCAACTAAATCTTAAAAAAAATTCACGCGATTGTAGTCTCCGCTACAACTAGACAATTAAAACCCTGTTACCTAATATAGCTCTTTGTTTCAATGTTTTTACTTTAATTTATTAGGTATCTTAAATACTACTAAAGTAATAATAATTACAACGCAAAAACATTTTTATAATTTAGGTCAATTGGATTTAAAAAGTATAATACATTTTTAAATGTTCGGCGTAATGTTTATTTTGGAAATGAGTAGTTATGTTGCTTATAAAGTATCTTTTTCTTTTTCGATGACCTTTTCTTTGTACAGATACAAATGAAACTGTAACTGTGCCGTTCTAACTGGGTATTAGGGTGCTCAAATGTTTTAGACGTTTTGAATGTATACAATTTATTGACCACTTAGATTGTGTAGATACATTTGCACATTTAGACGCTCACATGTGTATACACTTTGACTACCTTTTTCATCTGATGATGACTGTACGTTACACCGTCAAACGCAGTGGTTTTACTTGGTTATCAACGGCGTAACTATGTAAGTTGCAAGTCGATGGACGTAAACGATTATGAAATACCGATAAATTTCATAAGGATATAAACTATAACCTTAGAAATTTAAAAATGCCGCATTGAATTTACGTAAGTCGATTACGATGATAATTGATATAGTTCAAGTATTAACGTCAGATGCACCAACGATAAAAATATCGGCAATATATTTAGATAAGGTTTTGAGTAATTGTTTAAGTGGTAATAAGAACGATAAGCTAATTATTTTAATATATTTAGCGTTCACACACTGCCATATACTCGTACTTGTCCTAACCTTTCCTTATTCGATGGATGAGGCTTGAATAGCCTTTAAGCCATCACAATACAAAATCAAATTTATTATCTGGAGGCGGATCCCCTAACCACTCGTCTATAATGGCGTGTAAAACAGTATGTAAACATATTGCTACACCAATTTTTTTGAGATTTATAACTATAGGATATAGATAGCAGTAATCACAATATACATTTACGTGTCATTGTAATAGGAGTTCGTTTGTTTAAACACTTGATGTTGTTCGTAACTCTGATGAAACTTTACAGGTAACTATCTATATACCGACATTATATGTTTCCTTTGGTGCAGAAGCACTATCCTACTAGCACTGCCCGCGGCTTCCCCATCAGAGTCATAAATTAACTTTTAAAATAACTCTTAATTTAGGTAAAAAAAGTTACACTATGTCCCTTTCCAGGGCACAATCTAAATTTATGCAACCTTCATTTATATCCGTCCAGTCCTATAAGTGTGATTGAACGACAAATATATAAAGTTTTACAATTGTATTATCAAGTACCGTACAAATATACCATAGACGACTTCTAGAATCATAAGGAACTTCAAAAACAAAACACTGTTTGCTATTGCTGCAGACCCCAGACAAATATATAATCACTTGGGTAACTATATACATAGATTTCAGAAAATTCACCTTTTGTATGTCTATATACAAAAATACAGACATACAAAGAATGCAAATATTGGTATAGATATATTTCAATTACAGTTCGCTACGGCTACTGGGCCGAGTATGAATATGTATTAGACCACTTCCATTAGGTCGACTGTGTTCTCGTTGGTTACACTTATAAAAAAAAACAAAAAGACTAATTGCTGTGACTGCAGAGTCTGGAATCACCTTAAAATCAATGTATGTCAATGATTCTAATGTCAATTGTATTGCTACGCTTAGACCAATATCAGTGTTAATTAAAGTGTGAGCCTTTTTTATTTTTGACCTTAATGTTACAAAATATTAAAATGATTAAATAACATCCAAAATAAACTGGTTTTCAAGTAAATCTGTGTATATTAAAGTAAGTCGTGCATTTCTGGAACAAACATTACATATCTTCAAACATTGCCCGTATAGTTCCGTATCAAGGCAATAATTTTTACGAAAGTCGTCTAATCGGTCTTTAATTTGATTTGCGTGCGCAATGGCGTCCGATAAAAGCGCTTAGTAGGGATAAAACGAATTTTATAGCTCATGGTAGCTGTCGTAAGAAGAAATTAAGTAAATCTCTGTCTAACTTATTACAGCCTTGTTGTCAGCTTTATCTAAATCTACGTTAGATAATGTCATTTGCAAAGTTATTTCATGTTGTTCTTGCTGAATAAGTGCTACATCAGATGCGTGAAGGTAGAGCGTGGCCTCTACGATTGCGCTAATAATTTCCTGGCTGGTTTCGACCATGGCTACAACTTCCGAATACTTTCCGCCGCCGGTATACTGGTGCCGATATAGCGAATTCTATATCACTACATATGTAGATCATCTCTCGTAGGAAATGATAAAAAGAGATAGCGCTGCGTCTTGTTTTGCGCATAAATCCATGATTGCGTTATAAAAGTTTCTACAGATGAAAACCATATAACAAATTTCAAATAATACCCTGGCTGGAGGAGATATCCTCCCTATGTCAAGAGCATCTGACCACAACTCAATGTCTCTAAAGCCAATAGTTTGTGTAATAACAAATATTGACTCCATCTGGTACGCTGCAGTCAGCTACGCTAACCACTAAACCACGTGTCATCGAGTTGATAATTATGATACTGTTAACGGTACTGTTATTCTGAGCAACTGACAATGTCTCGTTATTAACTATAAGGTGTGGAATTGTCTTTGTCCTTTGTCTTGAATTTTTACATATTTTTTTTTTACATAAAATTATTTATTAAGAAACTTTCATCTAATAAAATGCTATTAAATTTTAACTTTATGTTAAAAGTCTACTGACAATACCGTGAAAAACAGCATGTTTAAGATGTTTTTCCCTCTAACATCGATTATTTTATTCTAAATGTCATTTAATAGAAAATAAATTATCATTCACCGCCATATATATTGAAAAACACACACAAATGCACATGTATAATTATGTATGAATATATTTTTTTATCTCCACTGATGTGAAACAAGTATGTTAAAGATTCATAAATATTTCAATACTTTAAATATTGTTACTATGGGGACTAAACACTCCATAATAGTGTATAGTCTTCATAATAGTTACCAAGATAATTAAGGAGACATTTAGAAACCAACTTCATACTTTTAATTTTAGATATCGGAGTACTAGTGCATCGTAAAAATTTAAGAGACATTTAGAAACCTACTTCATCCTGTTAATATCAGAAGTCGGTAAGCGCGCGCCTCGTAAAAATTCACTTCCATTATTTTTCCCAAACGTACCAAAATAAGTATAACTTCAAAAAAACTATACGTATCTAGAAACTATATGTATTAAAATTTTGAAAGTTAAAAAGCAAATACTTTTTTATATGTACAACACACTTCGTTGTTCCAATAGAGGTCAAATGTCTTTCAAATTAGTACATGGTCTTGTGATGAGGAGAATCATCTCTGGTACGAGGGTATCGGCAGAGCGCTCGCCAACCCGCCTGTCTACTTTCGTTCTGTAATTGTAACTTGCGATTGTCGTTTATTGGTGAAAAGTCAGACTTATTAAATTGTCAAGTAAAGTTTATAATAAACATATGAATAATTTGTAAAACTAGTACAAATGTGCAACTACAATTTATTAACTTTTCTTTCTAATACGACACAGTTATATTCTATATAATGTTTTTGAAATCTGGCCTTGTATTATCGTACCAAATATTTGAGGTCAATATATCTGTTGATAAGGCAACAACAACAGCGCACACTAGGGAGCTTCAGTGTCCCCGTAGTCTACAAATTAAACTAAAAACAACTTCTTATCTGTCTTCTATTTATAACGTCATAATTTACATATTTGCTTTAAGGACACTCTTACACACGACAAAGGAATGTTTCCTTTGGACTTGAAACTTGTTTTAAGCCGCCATAATTACAGCCCAGTTCGGTAAAGAAAGACTATTTCTTAAATAGCCAGTATCAGTGGCAAATTAAAAAAAATGGCTAAAAGTGTAGTAACAATGCCTATAAACGTTTTTTTTTTTCACTAAAATGTAATTGGGAACATTGTGGAATCTTACCGCGCGTCTTCGCACTTGGTGAGAAACATCTCATATAAATATTTGTCTATTTCTCTGACATATATGCTACTATATCAATAATTGAGTTTTATTACATAAATCATTATACATCACTATGTTTTCTTTGACTTACGAGAACGTGGTAAACGACTCCTTAAAATCTCAATAATGCCGGCACCGGATGGATTGGATCCAGACCCTAGTAGAATTTAACGCATGCGACCGGTCACTAAGTTTTCGATTACTAAACGTAATTTTAATTTCTCATACCAAAAAAATATATATTACATTTTATTACAATTATTGTCACGTTTTGCATGCGGGTTGGTAACTGTAGCAGCATGGTGGCTCGACAAAAGGATTTTACAGTTGGGAAACTTCTTATATCTTAAGTAGCCCTTTTCGAAATCAAGTAGACGAAAACCACGTCATTTCTTAGGGCAACTTATCAAAATTATGATTCCTAAACAATGATAAAAAATTTACTTATACTGTTGAAATAATTTTATCACTAAATATTTTTTAAAGCTTTTCTTCTTTGGCTTGCTATGTACACATCCTTACATCATGAGGCGCCCACTTGTTGTTTTGAACTGAATGTCGTACAGTTGTCATAATTGACACAGGTTATCAATTCTATTTAATGAGAGCTATCAACATAATTGTTCACTAGACGGAAACTCCAGTTTCTTAACCGCTCCGTTAGAATAAACAATCCCATCTACAAATACACTAATAACATCGAAAAAAATGTATTCATTAACGAGTATTAATTTCCTGTGGACCTTATTCTTCATGTTTATTTTCATGAGAATTATAAGTGGTGAAGCATTAATAATAAATATAATAGTGAAAGAAATATGCGTGAGATCTCTCTCCGATCTAGTTTTGTATATTTGTGATGGAAATCCAGGACACGACGGTGTTTCATCAACTATCTTTTCTAACATAATTGGGGCAGATAATATCTCAAGAGAAAGATATAAGAGAAAATATACAGAGGAATGTTGCTTTCGTTCATGTACCATTTCTCAGCTAATGGAATACTGTCCTGAGAATTGGTGAAGTTTTGTTTTATAGTGCGGCCTAAAAGTGGTGCTTTATAACTATGAATTTGGTTGCGAAGTAGTTCACATACCGTTAAAAGGGGGTGTGAAGGTAACGTGGAAAAAGACGTGTGAAAATGTGTTATCATTGAACTGTTCAATTCCTTGAACGTAAGAATAATATTGAATTAGTAAATATTGCTTACTAATGGAATGTACTATTAATTGTAAATAATACTATATCAATAAAAATTGTATTTTGAGATTTAAAAAAAATAAGCTAATGTAAAGTATATTATTAATTTTTATTTATTTTTTAGTTAGTTAAGGACAAGAATACGAAGAATTAAATGAAAATCTTTTTGTTTTTCTGTAATGATAATGTTGATTTAAGGAAAATATTTTTTTGGGTCTTTAAAATGCCTTTCATACCTCTCATCTCATCATCTCAATTATAACATTTTAAGTAAATTTTGATTGAGAAATTGTAGTAAAGTTTTAAATGTGCCTTGGTCTTAGAAGAGTATAAAGTATTATTAAAAACTGATAAAACGCAGCATTATCTTTTTTAATTTATGGCTGATTTTCACTAATATAAGGTATATTTAATATAAATATTGTATGAAATCTTTAATACTCTAATTATAGATGTTAAAACATCATCCATATAATGTAACTTGTGGAATTTTACAGTTTATCAAAGAGTTTATAAACACAACGTTAGACAGTGGACTGATAATATGTTACGTACTTTTACGAGAATAATAATAATTATAACCCATTGCAGTAAAGTATAAGACTGCTCATGCAAAAATTTATGTTCTTATTTACAGATTTATGAAATAAAGACAAATTCTTAAACTAAATAACCAAAACATTTAGTTTCTTAAAACATGTTCTTGTGACTAAATCAGATGTGAACGGGGAAACAACTATCTTTTTCTCAAAATGACAACTTTTGTCGTAGCACTTTGACTTTCTACCAAGAAAGCGAGGCTTCGGCACCGCACACTGGAGGAATATCCATTCGAATATGCCAAACCCAAATCCCTCGGATCGGTAATAAAGAACAACGTCGCTAGTAAACGGGCACCGAGCGACACTGCACTGAACAACTTGCCTCTAACTTAAGAAGTACAAGTCTGCTTTCGTTGGCGCTTACCCGGAAAATCTTAGCTCTATCAATGGAATTACATACGTTTATGCAGTGAAAAATATCCATGTTCGTTATAAATATTTCGTAAATAAAATAACTACGAAGATGGTATTGTGTATCATTTTGCGTGTGTTGTGTGTATCATTCACAGTTCTATTTACGCAAATACTAGTCATTAAAATTAAACTGACAAGCGTATCCGTGTTCAATTATATTGTCAATCAGAGAGTGACAGGATTTGTGACAGGCTGTAACGACGTCTCCTGTCATAAATAAATACTTTTCATCATGGTGATTATGAAAATTTTTTTATTTATCCAAGCTTTTAAGTATCTAGAATAGGAGGATCAAATAAGGAAAAAAGGAAAAAAGAAATAATTTTAAACCGTACTTAATAACTAAGTTATCTTCATCAAACTTAACGATGTGTTACGCTTACTGCATCTCTGCAATTGAAGGTTTAATGATAGTGTTGGAAAACGGTCTTGGTCTAAAATTTTGACATGAAGATGACTATACAATTTTTAGTTTATAATTACACACTCATAATCATTTAGTGTTCGTTATATACATCAAAAGTATGTATGGAAAGATCGATATTCTATTTAGAATGATAAAATATCCGATACATAATATAATAGAAACGTAATACTGTTTACATGCAAATGAATTCTTCACTGATCTCCAATGACCTAAATATCTTTCAATACAATAGAATGCCTGAGTCGTACGGTTTCTTTGTGCTCTGAATGCTTTACTTAACTATTTGACAGAACACTTCAGAAAATTCTTACTATATTTCAGATAAATCGAAGATAAAAATGTGGTGCGTGTGTACATGCGCAAGAAGTGAAACTTCTATGGGACACTTTTCTGTGTAAAGTAGCAGCCTGTAAGTGCCTACAGCTGGGCAAAGGCCTCCTTCTCAAATACATGAGAAGGTTTTGGTGCCGGTAAGGGCCCGCCACGCTGCTTTAGTACTGGTTGGCGGGCTTCACATATCCTCAAAGTAATATTTTTTATTATTTCTCCGAAATGCAGGTTTCCTCTCGAAGTTTTCCTTCACGTCTGAGCACCTGGTAAATACAGCACTTAAATTGCTATTAACAATTCTAGTGGAGCCGTCAACAGGAATGGAACCCAAGTCACAGGCGCTCTATGTAACTAAAGTAAGCGCCCTTCCCACACTTTTCTGTTTATTTCATTAAATTTAAATAAATATTAAGTTACACTAAAGATTTTTTCTTTGACGAAGATTTCATTTCATAATTCACTTTAAAGTAGTTTTTTGTAAATTGCTATACAATATTTTTAATTATTATTACCGAAGTATGTATACACGCACATATATGTTCACGTGTGCGTACTACCATAGGACTTAAATACCTCTGCATAGTTATCTGCCTTTGATTTATTAGTTTCAAATTCATAATTCATAACTGCCACGGTGCCTGAGATCTAGTCTGATGACTGTCTGGTGATCCAGACCGTCAAATATTCAGTCAGTTATAAGTTTTGTCCCGCCGCATAAAATCCGGGGCTGACGTCAGAACATCCATCAAAATTTTATTTTCTGGTAGTATGTTAATTAGAGAGAAATAATAAAAGTAAATTATTACAAATTATAAAATTAGATCTCACAACCGTGGACACAATAATTGAGTGTTCAGAATTTTTTGTTTTTTTTTTAATTCGTTTTAAAAGCTTGGGAAAATGTCCAGAACAAATATTAAGTATAACATAAAATGATTCTAAATTATAGTTCGATTATTAGCTTTCTAACAAATTTTATAAAATTACGCCATTAGTTAAGAATATAAAGCTGTAATGTATGGTGGTGGTAAGTGAGTTATGTCACCGTATAGTGAACCTAAAGAGCCGTGGTGTTCTAGTGATCATGCCGCTGGTGCCGGCGCCACTGAAATTGTAAATAGCAATTTTAAGCGTCGAAGTGAAAAAAAATGTCGTGAGGAAACCTGCATATCTGAGACCAGTATGGTGCAAGGTGTCTGGTACTGCTATCGACTTTGTTCTGGAGTCATGAGACATATATTTAAAACAATTTAATATAAGAAATGGAACAAAAATATGCACTCACGACCTTATATCCAATACTGGGGAGGGCAGAACACATTTACTTTAGCCGTTTCAACCGGCATTTCACCATAGCTTATTTGAGACAATGTGACAGGTGGTGAACCTGTCGCCGTATTAGAGTTCAAGCCAACGATACAGATCGTACTTTAGTTTCGAAAAACTTATAGGTATGAGCTAGACGATTGTATTCCGGTCTCATGATTCATGCATTAAAATATTCGTTTATTTTCTATCTAAATCTAAAAAATGCATTTTACGTAACTTACGTAAAATGCAAGAGTTTACTGTGAATAATAATGTATAATTTTATTAGATAGCTTGCCTAATTAAAGTTACCTATTCGTTTATTTCACTTTCACATTAAATAAATTGAAAGCCAAAAATATTAAGTAACGAGTAAAGGAAATAGTTTTACTGTTCTTATCGTACTGTATCAAAATGAGCCATAAATGCGCAAACAGTGTGCTGTTAGAAAGAAATGAATCGGAAATTTTCTACTGCAATAAAAATACAACGACGATGCAACTGATCTACCTGACAAGCCATTAAACTTTAAACGACCCGATAGAAAATATCGGAAATAGCAACCACAAAGGAAAATGTTCGTCTGCACACTACATTCCACATTACTTGTTTTCGGTCAAAGATTCCTCCTTTTTTTATTTTTAAATTGAATCTGATAAAGCATTCATTATCAGTATCGCCTTACACAAGAGGGTGAATGGTTTTTTGGTATTTCTCATGGCAGGATGTACCAGTAAATGCCTCACACCTGTAATACTAAAGGTCATTCATTAATGGTTTAGATAGTTCCAATTTTAGAATATTTAGATTATTACCTAAAATAAAGTAACAAAAAAAAATAATCAACAGCTTGTAAATATCTCAATGCTGGGCAATCTCTCAATATTTGATAGGTTTTCGTACTCGGGAAGAGTCCGCCACGATGCTCCAATGCGGTTTGGCGGATTTTACATCTCCCCAAATACATTATTACGTTTATTGCTACTTAAACACAGATTTTCTATTATTCGAGAAGCGGCGAGGTGTCAGATTTTACACTAGTACTAACGGACCACATTACTTAAATATTATCTAATATCATTGCAATTGTACCAACGCCCTTAAGTTTTAATAAAAGTCACATTAATTAGTCCTTGACGCGTTGAAAAAATAGAAACACGAAAAGCGTGAAGGGGAAATTTTTAAACCTAAAACTTTTTAGTTTTGGACGTGTGGTGACGATGACGTGACAAGAACATGCATTGTAGGTATCGCAAAAATATTAATGGAATCAGCAGCAAATATCCTTGACCTGGGAGAGGTGATCAATTTACCATTACAATTACAATTAGGATGATATGCCAGATAATTAACATCTTAAAATTTCTGTCGTAATGTCATAATTAAAGTATGGGAAATATCAGAAAAATACACCCACAAGATCAAACGGGATGTCCAGCTATTAAATTTGTCTCTGCGGCAAATGGCACAAATGTACAATGTGCCTTTTCTTATTTTTGCTTCTCTTACCCATATCAGCTACCTCAAATGCTCTGCTGCCTAGGGAAGACAATTTATTTTAGTTATTAAATGTCAAAATAGAATATTATTAATTTGACTTAGGGAGGTAGGGAGGAGGAGGAGGATATAAGGGAGGATGTAACATACACTTAATGTCAAACTTACCAGCCCTGTTTGTCATTCCTCGCTCAGTCAACGGTGCTTTCTGCTGAATGACAAACTAGCCTCGGTCACGACCATATAAATATGCTGAAGCTAAATCTCACAGACCAGTGATTCAGAAGCAGTATCACTGATGTATTGGTACTGCAATATTAAGTTGTATCGTAATATCGGCAATGTAAAAGAAAAAATTTAAAATTTTGAAATTTAAAATTTAACAGTAAACTAATAAAAAAACACTTTTGTATCCTTCAATTAATATTATGATTTTAACAATACCAAACGATACGGAAAATATATGAGAAACAAGTTGAAAATATGTCGAATAAGAAAAGAGACTTAGATCGCAAAAACATATATCTCGAATAAAATCTATGACGATTTTGAATATTTCACCTTAGAAACAATATCTTATTTAGATTAAATCCATCTGCTAAAGAACTCTTGCGTGTTATTGCTAAGCAATTGCGTGTAATATACCCATAGGATAATATAAGTATTAAATAACGATATTGTAATAATTTTTAATTTAACATTCGAATAAAATTTAAGGAATGTTAAAAAAATATTATTGACGATAACATAACTCAAAAACTTTTTTTTAAAAATGCTTGTATGTCTCTCGGTCTGTTTTTCTGTTTATTCGACCTAATCTTGGAAACAGCTGAACCGATTTGGATGGAACTTTGACTTAAAGGTAGAGGGTACAAGAAGTAACTTAAAGAGAGCTCCATCGCGAAAATGAAATCTTTAAAATTGGGGTCAAATCATCGAAACTAACTATTCACTGATAGCTTTTAGCGTTTAAGGTCTTTTCTTTCTTATTTTTAGGTTCGTGCATCTAAAATATTTTCATCTACAAATGTTTAAAAATAAAAAAATAAGTTTTAGATTTCGAAACAATTGCTTTTTCTTTGGTTATATCCTACAAATTATTTGCAAGATAAAACTCTGAAACCCGTTTTTAAAATTCTAAAATCAACGCGAACGAAGTCGCGGGTGAAGTTATATAAAAAAATTACACACTTAACTTGGTTTCTGTCTTGTACTAATAACATTCTGTAAACCTATGTCAATTAAAGTGAAATACACTGAAAAATATTCGGTGTAATAAAAGTATGCTTGAAACTGCTGTGCGGTCGATTTTAGATAAGGAAACCGGCTATTCTAATTCTTATGACAACTTTTATAATAGGTATGTTAATAAAGAATTTTATAATATCTCTCCCAACAGGAGAATTTTTCACACCTGCCAGGCTCATCAGGTACGAGGTACCCGATATTGCAATCGCCACAATATCTGGTGCCTCACACCCATAACCATATAACTAAAAAATACAAGAAGTTAACGAACAAAACCCATCAGACAGGGGCCCACTGCAAGGGAGATTAAATAGCGGGAAGGTTACATGGAAAGGGTAAGAAACCGCGGACGATGTGGACCGTATTGAGGAGCAGTCTTTTCAGCATTTCAGTCCGAAGCGGACCATCAGGATACATCATCCAAGAAATAATAAAAAACGGACTCTAACCTGCTCTTTAACTCTGTCAAATATGAGAAGAGAAGCCTTTTGCCCAGCACTGGGACATTTATAGAATCATTATTATCGTTTTGTCTGTCACAAGTCCACTGCTGTAAAAAGGCATCCCCCAAAGATTGCAACCATGCACGGTCTAGACCCACCTGCATTCATCGACTTCCATAACACAGGTCGTCGTTTCATCTTGTGGGGTGTTATCCCAAACTGGTTGTCCGTTCTGCGAGCCATGTGGCCGGCCCATTGCCAATTCAGTTTGCTGATCCTAACGGCTATCCTTAAATTGCTGCAAACATCATCATTGCAGATTCTATCGTGCAGAGAAACGCCGAGCATAGCCCTTTCCATAGCCCGCTAAGCAATTTTAAGCAATTTTAAGCTTCCTCATACGACCTGCAGTGAACGATCACATTTCGGTTCTGTAAGTCATCACGGGCAACACGCACTGGTTGTATACTTTACCCTTGTGGTTTTGAGGTATAATCGACGATCGATTGGCGTGATATGGACGTTAGACAAGATCTTCGTCTTGTCCATGTTCATCTGAAGACCAGCCTGTTTGGAGATTCTATAGTGGTCGTTAAGCATATTGTTAAGCTCCTTCGGCGATCCCGCCATAGGAATTATGCCATAGACAAATCCAAGATAGGTGACCTATTCGTTATTGATGTTGATACCGTATCCTTTCCATTACAGCAGCTTGAAAACATCTTCCAATGCAGCGGTTAATATTTTCGGGGATATAACATCACCCTGTCTTCCTTCCACCTTAGATTTTTAAGAATACCGAACTTAAGAAAGGTAAATTCTAAGTCTAGCCTATGAAACTTGTTCCTACAAATGATTTCCCATTATAGAATTAAATTACTGTGTATAATTTTTGAGTTCTTAAGATTTGAAACTAATATCAAATCAACATATAAAAGTAATATCATAATTCATTTATTTGAACCCTTGTCATCTACAAGACGTAATGCAAAAGACATCTGCGACACACGTCTCACATACATTACGACCATTAATCCTTCGTATCAAGTAAATTGGGCACGTCGCCGCCTACGATGAAAACAGATGACTGATCCATCCATTATTTTAGTTATAACTATTTTCTATTTATAAATCAATCTTAAACAAGTGTAGATAGAAAAACATTAACTTTAATTAATTAAAAAAATGTATATTTTTTCCTCTTGACTTAACCAAAAGGTTTAAATTTCTTCTTCTTTTTCAGTAATATCTCAATAACCCACTGCTGCACGTTGCCTCTCCCAGTGGGAGTATTGATCATTATTGCTTCGTTTAGTAAGGGCATTGGCGATCACAGTATCTTTTATCTTTAGTCTTACTTCTTTCACCCACGGGAGGAGATGTAGCGGCAAATTCTTTTACGCTTTCTAGTTTCAATTTAGTTTTTTTTGTTGTTAGGATTATAATGTCTATTTCGTTTATTATTTATTCGTAACCTAAGCCTTATACTGATAGGCTTGTGATGTGCGATTATGATTCGATAATTAGTTAGTTAGTTTATATTATATATATGTACTCGTTTTTCCCTGCGGATTCCCTCACGTTTTATATGGGTTAGCAATATAATTTTAGTGTTCCCTGTAATATACTAGAGGATCTTTGCTATATAAATTTTGCTGTGAGGCGGGACAAAATAATTTGCCACATCGTCATCCCGAGAGTATCGTCTCTTGGCCTTCAAAATTACTTTCTCATTCACATCAGATATAAATTGGGTGGACCAGTGAAAAGTTAGTAGTTAAACGTGTAATTTACTTGAAAAGAAGAAATTCTAAGCATGCAATATATATTTTTAGTTTATTATATTTTGGTCGCATAATACCATCCGTGTGTCTGCTCACATTCATTATAATAATGCGACCACAAATGATAATGAATCATGAGATGAAATACAATAGAACCAGACGCAAATCAACAAATTTTGTTTAAATGAGCTAACCATCAGGAAACCTGAAACTAGCAATTAGTTCTAAAAAAAACCTCTAGAAAATTAGGTTTACCTGGAATTTAGCAAATTTTAATTTCAGAGAAGTAAAAAAAACTTTTCGAGGAAATTTTAAAGTCCACCAACACTACCCGCACTATAGCGGCGTGCCGGACTTCCGAGAGAGGTCCTAAGGTCCTACCTTAACAGAAATTATAGCAGACCTGGCATTGTAACCCTTTATCGAGACCGCTATGACATTGGGCCATATCAAAGTAAGAGTAAAAAGGCTCTTAAATATAGGTCACTACTTCTTACTTGTTAGCTGAAACATGAAAAATTAGGTCCTCTTAAGTATTCTCTTTATTGTTCTTAAGATAAGATAGACGAAGTAAAGTAATGGAATGTATAAAATAAAAAAGGGTGTTAAATTTTTTTAGAAAATTCAGATGTATTGTGCAACCACACAATATGGAACCCTCGGTCCGCGGGTCCGACTCGCTTCTGGCAGGTTTAATCATATATTTTATCATTATGACTATTACTTGTAGGATTATGGCTTAACCATTCGCAGGTGTTTGAAACTTCTCATCTTTGATTGATGGGATCTACTGGCGGTAAATTGACAAAATTGCGAAAGTCAAACGGCTTACGAACACGGCGAAATGGGAAAGGCGATAAAGTTGAACAAAGTGCAAACGAGCGTATTACCCAAAGAGCTGTGTAGAAAGCGACTATGGAGATGGCTCGAGACTGAATATTTAAGATTACTTTAGCAATTCATGTTGAATTTTATTTAAACCTTTATATTAAGTGTAGCAGTGAAAAAATTAAAAACAATATTCACTAGTGAAAAGCCGGATACTATTAAGACACACAGAGTCATAATGCTTTTGACATTTTAATACGTTGCAATGAAATATTGAGTGTAATAAAAATAACTATGAATTGAAAAATAATGCAACTTGCATATTGCAAGCATCAATTGTACGCTACACAACTGCCTTTATTGATACCTCCTGCAGAAGCTTACATTAGATTATACAAAATAAGAAAACTGAAAGTAATTCTCATGTAACATAAATGTTACTGAGGGTCTCAGTTCCGTTTCATTTTCAAAGTGAAATGTGAATCACGTCTGGTTATAACAGATTCATTTACTTAGGCAACATTTTATACTCAACGCTTTAAATCCGATTTTAAAATATCAGAGACTATTTTTCTTATCAATTTTGATTTTTATTTTTCAAAATTTCAGTAGTTTCCGTGTGGCTGTCGGAAGTAAAGAATAGACAACCCTGTCTGACCATGGGTGTCATAAAAGTCAACTAATAGTCAAAAAGTCTAACATCTGTACGATATTACCGTGTGGTGGCGGTTTATACCTATTATATTATATTCTCTTATGAGAATCTGCCATCCCGTCTCATCTCGTGGGCGTCGTAAAAGTCGAAAGATTAGAAGATGTGCAGCAGCATCTTCCTGCGTTAGAACAAACAAAAACTGCAGTTATCAAACCGCTTGCCAGGCGTGGCAACACTATGACAAAACACCGGCGGCCTAAGTAGTTTTGGCTATGGTGGTAACCATACCGTTACCACGGCAAGGCAGGGAGTGCAAAGAATCTCCGGCTGGATTCTAGCTGCCAACTTAGACAACTGAACCTGGTGACCTATTGCACGCACGCACATTGATAGCCGACGAGAAGATCCTGGAACTTGAAGAATAAGTAAGCAAGTTACACTGGAGTGTTATAGAGTTGTCTGAATTCCTAAGACAGGGGGATAACTCAATAATCCTCAAATTCGGTAACTTGTTTTGTACAGGGTGACCATCTGCCCCAAGAGGTGTCGGGTTTATCATCCACAGGTCTCTCATCGACAACAACATCAACATGAGTTGAATCAAGTTGAAGGTCATACAGGTAGCTTTCAGCTCGAATTGCATAATTTAAAAGATTGCGTTGCAGTGGACGAAACGAATAACAGGTTAGTGGAAACCATGCGGTAGCAGCTATGTTTTGCAGGACCCACCACACGAAAAAGCCCCATAAGCTCTCTGATCACCTCTTAAACTCATGAAAGCCAGGCATGAGATGAAGCTGCGGTTTACAACTGATGCGTCAGCATATCGGCAGCTGAATAGTGTACTGTCCAAATGTACGAGATACACGCAAAATGTACAAATACAGACATACGCAAATTTAATACAGCCTGTATTAAAAATGCGATAAGGCTCCAAAGGCTTCGGCACAGATCTGTCTATCGGAAAGAGCTAACTGACGAAGTTGCAGACCGAAAGCGGCGCAGTTATTTCCGCTGGAGCAGAAATTTTGAGTCAGATCGAAACATTTTACGGACAGCTATATACAACGTCGTTGAAAACTCACACTGATGGGAGTAACGACCCACGAGCCGAAGTTATTCACGACGTCAGTCTGAGCGAGATTAGGATGACATTCAAACAGTATAAAAACGGCAAGACGCCGGGTGAGAACGGAATTACAGCTGAGCTTCTGAAAACGGGAGGAAATGACATTCATGGCTATGTTACGCCGAAAACGTGGAGTAGAAGCGTGGTTGTCCTATTCTTCAATAAAGGAAATAACTGCCTGTTGAAGAATTATATACCGATATCGCTTGTAAGCCGCGTCTACGTGCTGCTTTTGAGAGTCATTGCAAGTCATCAGAAAGCCTTCAATTCGAAATTTGGGCTTTGCTAAAGTCTCTCCAGCGTTGCTAGATAGACTCTCGGTATATCGAAGTGCTGAGGTGTTTGTACAATGAGGCATGTCCGAGTAAAGAACCAGAGTACGCAACCAAAGGTTGTCGAAACTGCCAAAAGGTGTAAGACAGGGTGATGTCATATCCCCAAAACTCTTCACCGCTGCATTGGAAGATGTTTTTACGCAGCTGAACTGGAAAGGATACGGTATTAACATCAATGGAATCACCTTCGTTTTTTTATTGTTCTTTGTTGTTATCAACTAATACAAGGTAACGTAAACATGAGTTTAAGCTAACAAAAATGGTTAATAAATTAGATTTTGAAAGATAAAACTTCCTCAAAGGTTTTACAGAAGTTGGCAGCGGTAAACTATATACGAACCATGAATAAATCTATCAATTTTCTAACATCTGTTAAAGGGCAAAAGTTATAGTGTGTTCAAAACGTGACCAGAATTTAAAGTAAAATAAATTTCGCATTGTCTTATATACGCATATGTAAAAAATTATTATAAGTAAATAAAAACACACTATAGTTGTAATATGTGTATTGTACATGCCCACTTGAGAAGCTATATTTCAAAAATTATCTACAGTTAAATCGTAAAAGAATAATATTTTTGATATCTAGTATTTACGCGACTTACATTTGAAATTAAACTTTTATTTTCGGATTTTATCGCGTTTTGTATATTCTAATATTCGTCGGAATTAACAAAACCCAAATTTCAGAGACTAACGATGTGGAACAGCATGACCAGTGCTAGGGTACCGGTACTGCACTCACCAACCCGGTTGCCCAGCGTGATGAGTATAGGCAAGCCATTCGATGAATGCATGCTTTTTTAGAAAAACTTTTTGGAAAAATTTATTACAAGCCGCTGCTTTTGTTGCTTCTCGAATGGGCCGGCTCGACCGGATTAATACCACGGCCTCGCAGAATACCGGCGTAAAGCAGAGGCACCTTGTATTTCTGCCTTTCGTTCGGTGGGTAACCGAAGGCCCACTCCCACTTCCCATCCCCCTCCTCATCCTCCCTCTTATGTCCCTAATACCCTTAAAGGCCAGCAACGCACCTGCAGCACCTTTGGTGTTGTGGATGTATGTGGGCGACGGTAATCACTTACCATCAGGTGAATCGCTTGCTAGTTTGCCGCCTTACCTATAAAAAAAAAGACTCGTAGGTCTGAATACAGAACACTGCAGTATATAGGCCTCTTCGAGTTTGGGAGGATGTACCGCAATCATTTTATTTATTAACAGCCTGTTCTTGTTCACTACTGGACATAAGCCTGATGGGATGATTTAGCATAACGGACACGGGAGGCTTGTTGGCGCTCGAAGTACCAGACTAAGACTCTTTCTTTCTCAACTTAGAAGTTGCTGTCCGTCATCGGTTTAGCATTTTATATGATTATGTTTGCACCATCTGTTAAAAGTGAGTGAGTTTTATCTAACATTTCATTTAGTCACATTTTACGTATGGTATCATGTACAGTACAATACAATGGGCTGCATCCCTGTGTTCATAATACACTCTGTCTATCACTGGTCTAGATAAATTAGGCCGAACGGGTTACCGGTTTGTCGTGGCAGGAAGGACTTAGTAGCCGTGGCCTGATGTCCTACGATGAGCCAAGAGGAAGCTACATGGCAGGCTGGCCCGAGGTAGCTGCTTCGAGAGAACTTGACGAGGCCACTTCGGATGCCGGTTGTTGGACTATGGGGAGTCTTTGCGTCGTTGCTTTGCATCGCTCTACTTACTCTCCATGGTAGAGTCGCGGGAAGAGAAATTTTGATATTGCGATTCGCACGTCTACCTGTCCTCAGTGACTTTGGCAGGGGTCGCTGTTGTGGCTGAGGAGTGCGGGTGGAAAGAAGAGACGGTATTATGAAACGCCGCTTTTCTCACTATCTGCGGCCGAAATGTTGTTGGCAATGTAGACTTAGACCAGATCGGCCACGGGGTGCCAGGAGAACTGGAGCTTACGAGCGCGCGCCTTCCTGACCCCCATGGCCATGGGGTGGCAGACTCATGGTGGTCCGTTGCCCACATAGGTTTAAAGGTCAAGTCGGTAGACAAGTCCATGTCTATGCGCGTCTAGCCAGAGGGTGAGGAAGAGGATGTATTCTCTCCCGAAAAGGGGATCGCGGATGTGTGCGAAAACGTTACTTTGGAACACCATAGGTTTTGGTCGGTGAAAGCCACATCCTTGACTCCGCGAGGGCATTTTACCATGCATCGAAAAACAAACCTGGCATATTTAATATGGTTATTTCCCCTTCTATTAAAGCCCATATAAATTATTCTGCCAAACAAAAGTGAAATAGTCTACTTTACTTTACTTTTTCTTGCGTGCGATAAGGACAAGAATTATAAGTTCTTATTTTAGCTGTTGTACACAAATTGTTAGTATTAAAAAACCTACGATTTTCATTCTATCAGAATCACACATGCGGGATATTTTAAAGTGTTCTAAATATTATAGGAGAATATTAAATAATTAAGGTATCGGCTTAATTAGAATTTCACTTTTGTATTTCATAATTGAATTATGGTTTCGTAGGAAATTATCAATTAGACTGTAAGACCGAGATCAGACCAATTAATTTGCAAGGTGTGGTTGATTGCCAGTTAAGTTTATGTTAAGTTATGCATATGCTTACATACGCATACGCATTTTATCTCTTTATAGAGAAACAATATTAGTGTTAATGAACAACGTTGACAACATAAACTTAAATGTGCGGGCAATTATAAGTTAATAGATGTTCAGCGGTAAACAACACTTAACGCGGTAGCGGTAAAACCTCGTAAAAATAAATTTTTCACATATAACCTAACCAATAGAGAAAATATTTCGATGTTACGTAAAGTCTACTATTGAAGCAACATGAATTAATGGTGCGGGTTTTATTATACGAATCTATTACTCTCTCAAAAATGACAACAAGTTGGTAACGGAAGAGTATTTTCGGCTTTCTTTTCGTTTATAGATAAAGATATACCTTTTTATTTACTAACCGCTATTAATCTCTTTCATTAGAAAGGTAAAAGGTGAAGGGGCGACCTTGAAAATCAATTACAAGAGACTCCTTCTATTCTAATTGCCTTCCTACCTACACTTCCACAATCTGTCACAAGACTACATTTGCTGAACATAGGCCTCACCCAAAAATTACCACAAACTACGGTTCTGTGCCACCTGGATCAGTTGGAAAAGGGCCTCTCAGATGGGCCGGCTCGACCGGATTAATACCACGGCCTC
Organism: Bhutanitis thaidina; assembly: GCA_029286595.1. Lineage (NCBI taxonomy): Eukaryota > Metazoa > Arthropoda > Insecta > Lepidoptera > Papilionidae > Bhutanitis > Bhutanitis thaidina. The sequence continues at coordinate 7,348,516 of JAGSMS010000010.1, forward strand.
GCAGAATACCGGCGTAAAGCAGAGGCACCTTGTATTTCTGCCTTTCGTTCGGTGGGTAACCGAAGGCCCACTCCCACTTCCCATCCCCTCCTCATCCTCCCTCTTATGTCCCTAATACCCTTAAAGGCCAGCAACGCACCTGCAGCACCTTTGGTGTTGTGGATGTATGTGGGCGACGGTAATCACTTACCATCAGGTGAATCGCTTGCTAGTTTGCCGCCTTACCTATAAAAAAAAAAAAAGACTCGTAGGTCTGAATACAGAACACTGCAGTATATAGGCCTCTTCGAGTTTGGGAGGATGTACCGCAATCATTTTATTTATTAACAGCCTGTTCTTGTTCACTACTGGACATAAGCCTGATGGGATGATTTAGCATAACGGACACGGGAGGCTTGTTGGCGCTCGAAGTACCAGACTAAGACTCTTTCTTTCTCAACTTAGAAGTTGCTGTCCGTCATCGGTTTAGCATTTTATATGATTATGTTTGCACCATCTGTTAAAAGTGAGTGAGTTTTATCTAACATTTCATTTAGTCACATTTTACGTATGGTATCATGTACAGTACAATACAATGGGCTGCATCCCTGTGTTCATAATACACTCTGTCTATCACTGGTCTAGATAAATTAGGCCGAACGGGTTACCGGTTTGTCGTGGCAGGAAGGACTTAGTAGCCGTGGCCTGATGTCCTACGATGAGCCAAGAGGAAGCTACATGGCAGGCTGGCCCGAGGTAGCTGCTTCGAGAGAACTTGACGAGGCCACTTCGGATGCCGGTTGTTGGACTATGGGGAGTCTTTGCGTCGTTGCTTTGCATCGCTCTACTTACTCTCCATGGTAGAGTCGCGGGGAAGAGAAATTTTGATATTGCGATTCGCACGTCTACCTGTCCTCAGTGACTTTGGCAGGGGTCGCTGTTGTGGCTGAGGAGTGCGGGTGGAAAGAAGAGACGGTATTATGAAACGCCGCTTTTCTCACTATCTGCGGCCGAAATGTTGTTGGCAATGTAGACTTAGACCAGATCGGCCACGGGGTGCCAGGAGAACTGGAGCTTACGAGCGCGCGCCTTCCTGACCCCCATGGCCATGGGGTGGCAGACTCATGGTGGTCCGTTGCCCACATAGGTTTAAAGGTCAAGTCGGTAGACAAGTCCATGTCTATGCGCGTCTAGCCAGAGGGTGAGGAAGAGGATGTATTCTCTCCCGAAAAGGGGATCGCGGATGTGTGCGAAAACGTTACTTTGGAACACCATAGGTTTTGGTCGGTGAAAGCCACATCCTTGACTCCGCGAGGGCATTTTACCATGCATCGAAAAACAAACCTGGCATATTTAATATGGTTATTTCCCCTTCTATTAAAGCCCATATAAATTATTCTGCCAAACAAAAGTGAAATAGTCTACTTTACTTTACTTTTTCTTGCGTGCGATAAGGACAAGAATTATAAGTTCTTATTTTAGCTGTTGTACACAAATTGTTAGTATTAAAAAACCTACGATTTTCATTCTATCAGAATCACACATGCGGGATATTTTAAAGTGTTCTAAATATTATAGGAGAATATTAAATAATTAAGGTATCGGCTTAATTAGAATTTCACTTTTGTATTTCATAATTGAATTATGGTTTCGTAGGAAATTATCAATTAGACTGTAAGACCGAGATCAGACCAATTAATTTGCAAGGTGTGGTTGATTGCCAGTTAAGTTTATGTTAAGTTATGCATATGCTTACATACGCATACGCATTTTATCTCTTTATAGAGAAACAATATTAGTGTTAATGAACAACGTTGACAACATAAACTTAAATGTGCGGGCAATTATAAGTTAATAGATGTTCAGCGGTAAACAACACTTAACGCGGTAGCGGTAAAACCTCGTAAAAATAAATTTTTCACATATAACCTAACCAATAGAGAAAATATTTCGATGTTACGTAAAGTCTACTATTGAAGCAACATGAATTAATGGTGCGGGTTTTATTATACGAATCTATTACTCTCTCAAAAATGACAACAAGTTGGTAACGGAAGAGTATTTTCGGCTTTCTTTTCGTTTATAGATAAAGATATACCTTTTTATTTACTAACCGCTATTAATCTCTTTCATTAGAAAGGTAAAAGGTGAAGGGGCGACCTTGAAAATCAATTACAAGAGACTCCTTCTATTCTAATTGCCTTCCTACCTACACTTCCACAATCTGTCACAAGACTACATTTGCTGAACATAGGCCTCACCCAAAAATTACCACAAACTACGGTTCTGTGCCACCTGGATCAGTTGGAAAAGGGCCTCGGGAACCTTTCATTACCAACAGTTATTAGATCTGCGAGATGTGTGACTGGCAAAGTCACTACTACAGTGCCACTTTAGTTTGCTGATCCTTAAGGAGATATCGGTTAACCTAGTTCTACGAATATTATATTTCTATCACGCAGAAAAGCCCCTTTCCACAGCCTGCTGAGCAACTCTAAGCTTCATCATATAGCTGGCAATAAAATAGCATGTCTCAGTTTCCTAAGTCATCACTGGCAACACGCACTGGTTGTATACTTTCGTCGTAGTTTCTCGAACGCCGTCAAGCCGAACTAGATTCCTCGATTGACCTCTTGGTGGTTCGACTTCCCTAACTGAACTGTGCTTCCCAGGTATACGTACTCGTCGATGACTTTGACCGTAGTGTTCCTAAAACTAACAAGCACACCTATACGACATAAACGTTAGTATTATCTTCTTGTCCATGTCCATATTAAGACCAACTCGCTAGGAAACACCACTGACGTTATTAAACATACTACTAAGGACTCCCAACTCCTTTAGCAGCTTGAATCATCACATCTTCCAGTACAATGGCGGAAAAGTTTCGGAGATGTAACGTAACCCTCTTAGACCTTTGTGTAATTATATCGGTTTCGTGCTCTAACTTGCTTGCAAACACTACATCAGAAGTATATCTCTCACAGCCGAGGACACATAGTACCACAGCGAAGGCTATCCCGCGGTCCACGTACACCAGACATGAGGGTAAATTATATTCCTCGGTGTCTGTAACAAAAAGAACGAGGCGAAGATTATATATTTGGTATATGATACTATAGTCTTTGTGACATACTAGCTTGTATGGGAGGCTGGAAGTCGTCAATTCTGCATGTAAACGCTGCTTAGTAACGACATCGTCTACTCCACGTTTTCAGCATATCATCACCATGGATGATGCCATTTACGTATACAATTTCTAAAGGCCCACAATTACCGATTTTCTACCCGCTTCCAGTAGCTCCCCTGTAATTTCATCTTCATCTTTTTTATCATTAGACAGCCATCCATATCATCAGAATAATAACGAAATTTTAAAGTTTTTTGTATTTATAATGATTTTCTTGACGGCCACTGTTCTATTTTAATGGAAAAAGGAATTAAAAGGAGTTATTAAAAAATAATGTGAAAGTTTGGTTTTCTTTAAATAAATATATTTTTTTCTTTTGAGTATATACTTATAAAGAGTTTAAAAAGTCTTTTTTTTAACTATGTATAATATTTAGAAATACACTTTGCCTTTTTTTTACAACTAAAGTAACGTAAAGTGCTTTCTAAATATAGATAAGAGTCCAACAAAAGTCATTAAACTGTGGCAAGCAGAAATAGCGAAAATATCAACATTTAGATGTGTATCAAAAGGGAATTGTAGAAAATAGAAAATACACAACATGTCGCACAAACGTCGCATCGCAAAAGCAAGTCAAACATTCGTTAGTGATCCGTTTGTCTCGTATATGTCAAACGTGACTGGCCTTTCGAATAAATTAGAATACGCACAAGCTTTGGCTTGTGTTGGCAAGGAATGGTCAATTTTGCTAGACAAATACTTTTTAGTATGTATGTTGTATGTTATACTAGGATGAGATTCAAATAAATTTATTTATTTTATTTTGGCCTTGTGGTAGCAGCGTAAGAATCTGTCCCTCTTATTCTTTCCGTGAATATCTTAAGAGGCAACTAAGGGAAAAATTTTCCGTGAATGTCTCTCGGACAGGCGAAAGGTGGTTTACTTTGAACGAAGTTTGGCTACACAGAGACGAACCAAAAGGCCTTACCTGGGTGACAGCGTTTTATTTTATCATCATTATCAAAAATAAAAAATTAAACGAGATCATTATCGTCATTAATTTCCTTACAGTCCACTGCTGGACTTGACTGACTGATTAAGACAATGTTTTCCTTAATTGTCACGCTTTCCAAATACATTTGCCATCGCAGTACCAAAAACTCTGCACCTGCCTGACCATGTTATCCATCACAAAGAATGAGAGAAGGCTGTATAGGTGCATTCTTATTACACAGCGAAAGATTTTATGTTACATAAATATGTTATGGCTCAGAATGAAGACTAAGTAAGGAAGTAAAGACGTAATGAAGACTTTGTACTATGCCTCTATGATAATTTTAATTATTGGATTGTAATTATTGTACAAATCGGCCTATAAAATAAAATTTTTATCTAAATACGAATCTCATCTGCATGCGAGTTGTACTCTGCTAGCTAGCAAACTAGGCTCCAGCAATTCCGTGCAGCTATTGGAATTAAAGTATTCCACCATTTTTATCTGATGGCGTGTCATACAAATCTATAAATATAAAGTATCTTTAATATAACGTGTATAGTTATTCTTAGAAAGAGTTATCATCAAACAATGAATTGGACGATAACGATTTTTAAAATTTTAATTCTTTAGTTTTATCTCTCTATCTTGGTATTTCTTCTAAAAGTCACTAATCGTTATCATTTTAGTTTACTATTGTTATTGTAAATACTTTTAAATTCCGTTTACTTTCTTTGATTATATTTAATCATAAAAGATTACAGTTGCCAATTTTCATTTGTTATAAAACCATATTTGGTGTTTCTCCTTAAAACGACTGAACGGGTAAAGCGCTATGGCTAAAATCGTACGTACTTTCCTACTCAAAACTTTTCTTTGTTCCATTTGAATCCATTGGGTGTAAATTGATAAAAGTGAGAAAATCAAACGGAATGCGAGAATGCTGATTGGGAAAAGAGAGAAACATTTGAACAAAGTGGAAACGAACGAAATACCTAAAGAGTAATGTCGTCGAGTACGTGAGTCTAGTTCTCAAATAGCCAAAAATTAAGGTTTGTTCTATATTTAAGTTAGACCTAAGACGTAAGTAGATTTAACTTTCTTATAATTGTTTTGAAAACTAGATGCATTTATCGCAGGTACTTAGTGCGTTAATATTTTGTATGATTATCTATGTCATTATTAATTTGATTTGATATTTTGCTTGAAACATGAATATTAACTTTTAACATTATAAATTAAGAAGCTTATCATCCTATAGAAGCTGCATTCAGTCCTTTCCTAACGTTTCTGAAACGAAATTGACGTTACAAACACGTTCTCCCAAAGCGTTAAGTATTTGTTAATTCCAAATTTCCCCAATTGTATTATAACTCTACGTTAAAGTCAATAAGAATGAAGAATGCGTTGATTATTTAATATTTTGAACATTAAAGTACCAGTCTAAGTCCTCCTTCTAAGCACTAGCACAATTTAATGTTACTTTCTTTGCTGCTTCTTCTTCAATTTTTGCATTCACCGCAGATAAATAAAAATAATACTAAGCAGATTAGCAGAGCTTTTCCATACCGCCCGTATCTTCCGCCGGTTTCTTTACCGTTCTTATACGCTCACAGCCATCTGGACCCTCCTGAAAGGGACTTCGCTTTGAATGGGTTTTATTTATTCAGGTGTCTGTCTCTGTAATCGCCAAGCCTACTCGGATACTACAATTCACTTAGGATGCGAATTGATAAACTGGGGGGAGTGGGGAGTGTTTGCATCGTTGCTTTGAGCTATAGAGTAGCTTTGCCGTGGGATGCCGGGAAGACAGGTGCTTCCGAGCGCTCGCCTTCCTGATCACTATGGCCTCATGTACGTGGGCTCAGAGAGTTTGTTAACCGCGTGTGATTGGAGGCCGAGTAGGAAGGCATGTCAGTGTTACAGCGCCTCTCCCTCTCCCTCCTGGCAAGGAGCCCCTGCCGATTGCGGAGTAGGCGGAACACCGAGGGGTTTTGGTCGGTGCAAGGCCAACGTAACATGTTACTTTATTTATTAAGTATTTTCGAACGAAACAAAAGGAGTTGTAGATTTTCTTATACCGATACCATAGGACAAAACCATTTTAAAGGCCTTTCATCATCATCATCATCATTTCAGCCTATCAGAAGTCCACTGCTGAACATAGGCCTCCCCCAAAGATTCTTACTGTTTAATTTTTTCCACGTTCATAATATGCTCATTCTCCTACCTGTTTCTCATAAAGATAGGCAGAGACTACAAATTTCCACTTTGTCCTTAACACATAGCTTTCGCTTCATCTTTTTGGATTTAACTCATCTGTTGGCAAAATGGCATTTGCTATAAAAGTTCACAATTTGATGGTAGTACTTCACAAAATCCCTCTCTTGCAACTCTTCCATACACATTTCTTTAACTTAATATTGCGTTATGTGTACACGTCGTTTTTATGTAATTTGTTATGAGCGAAGCAAATTTGCAAAAGTTGGTGGTATGTTCCGATTGCATCGAATAACATAAAAAACAAAACCGAAAGTGTCTACCCAGGCCATCAACAATCTTGTGGTAAATGTGTTAAAATATATTTAAACTGATTTTCTCGAGGGAAATTCAAGATACGCTTGGAGTCGTGGGGGGTGTCGCTCCAGATTGCAGCGATTACTCCTAACACCCCCGTGTTTACCTCAGGATAGTTATTCTCTGTTCTAAGTTATTACACACAGGCACATATTCCTAAATTTGTATTTACGTGTAGGGGTTACAAAAATTAGGGGGAGCAAATTGGAATTTATAGCGCTCCCTGATGTTCTGAACATATTAACAAGGCTATGGTGAGTGTAAATTTGTATACATAACTTTGATAAGCTTTTTATTTTTAGAACGTAGTTAAATGACAGGTTAGTTACATACATTACCAAATAACACATCTACATGAAGCAAAACTATTTTCTTAACGTCAATCTATCTCTACTATAAAACGATTAATATCAAAACAATATTCATCAGCGTTGTTGTTGATTAATTTCAGTTGTTGGGTCCTAGTCTAAGTAGACTTTGAGGTTACACAAAAGCAAGCTTTTCCTGTTTTTAATATATAAGAGCTTATAAATAAACCATGTCAAAATATTTAATCGTTCAAAAAAGATTTAAGATTATAAAATAGATATTTCTCTTGGTACACTTTAAATAATCCTTTTTTAAGAAATTTGTAAATTATATTCTCAGAACACTCCGAAACCTGTAAATATGAAAGACTTATATCTAACAGGGGATAAAAATACCGGTTGTTAATAAAAATAAACACTGAACATTTCACGAATATTACATTATTTTCTTTATTTGGATCAACTAACAGCTACCACACACATGTACTTATAGCTAATGTGTCCATTAAAATTAAAAAAAATAGTTATTTTTTTTATTTCAAAGGTCTTATTGAGTATGTGATTAGCTATTGTAAAGTTCCAGGTTACAGTAAAAATTAAGCGAGATTAAAAATGATATTAAAAATTTAGGTGGGTAACAAAAATAAAAATACGGCTATGGTCAAAATTATTTTCACATATTAAGAATTTTCCACAATTCTTTTCTGATTGTAACAGTGCGAGTACCCATTTTGTATCTAAAGTAGAACAAATTGTGTTAAAAGAAGAAACCAGGCGATAGAGCATTGAACGTTTGCCGGCATTAGCGCGATAAGGAGTCGCAGCAAATAATTATCATGCGTTACGTATATGCGTCCTGTAAGGAACTCGGTAAAATTATTTATTATTAAGTGAAATGCAGTCATGATTATTTTGACACTATGTAGTAACATAATTTCCGATTTTTTTTAACATTTTCTTAACCATCATATATATATTTATAAAATAAATAATATAGTGCCCCTATTCCAACTGGAATCAAATAACTATTTATTGTATTTTTTAGTTTAGCGGGACATAAAACATGTACAAACAAGTTTAGTCTTTACTAATAATTTTGATATTACGTCTGTTCTGATAATCACTAACAAATATTTATTATCTGTTCACCTATAGGAAATATACATCGAAACTTTTAATCACAATCATAGATCCTTGTGGTGACTCAGATAAGCCAGTGTCGCCCTATCTCATTCCCTTGGACAAGTTGTGACTTCCGGTCAATAGCCGTGAACATTCGTCACGAAAAATGCCAGGCCGAAAATACACAGATGATGCCTGGCAGCAGCGTCTATTGTGTGAGGTGTCTGTTACTCTAATTGCCAATCAGCCTGCCAAAGGTACCGATTCATTTATTCAATTGGCTGGCGATTGACGAGCTAACAGATCACCTAATGGAAGGTATCACCCTCTTACCCATTTCTGTTCCGGTTTTAAAGGTACAGAGAGCCAGTATAATTACAGGCTATGAAGTATTTCATCTCGGTCTTCAACAACGCATCTGTGACCTTCTTCGATTGAAGTTGTTTGCAAGTGTCACTTACCATCAGGTGTACTGTTAGACCATTTTTCAACCAACTCTATTAAAAAAAAGTGTACTACTAGTGTATTCACCAAAATTACTTTTCCAAATTTCATGTAAGTCGTTTTACAGGAGTACTTATAATATTTTATACTGTAATGTAAAAATGTATTTCTGTTTTATTATAAAAAACCAGGTTTACCTCTCCATCTGTCTGTCTATCAGTTATTCTGACAGTTTATGAGATTCCTTATATACGGACTCTGTTAACCTTTTTGGCTTTGTGGAAAAGTGGAAATATTAATGGAAATGAAACTATTATTTATGAATTTCATAGCATTTATGTTTCCGACGTTTCGAGTGATTAACAGCAGCCGTGGTTTCGAGGGGACTGAGCTGTTAGATGTCCTGATATCATAGTTAATTCGAGCTACTTTCTGCTATTAATTATTAATTTTGGTCAGATCTATGTGGAAAGTGCTCACGGTATATGCAGTGGCAAGCTTGTACACTCCTGCATTTTGTAGAGAGATATTACACTTGTCAGATGGTAAAAATTTACTTATCTTTTCCCCGCAAAAACGGTTTTATGGATGCCATCTTCAAGATATAGACAATCTTGTCCGTTATGTCTCTGACGTATAGTAATACAGTAAGCTCCCGCTCGACAGTGGGCGGCTTCACTCAGTCACTGTGACCTCCGTACCTCCGGAACCCAAAGCTTGTTGTCGTGCAGCACTTTCATGACTACTAAACGCGATAAAATCCGTAAATACTACTTTCAAATATGTAATGTTAGCGTAAAATCAAGAAATCAGAAATATTTTTGCATTGGATCATTTTAATAAAATAATTAAGGGGTAGGTGGAACATAGACATCGTTTTGTTAAGTCTCCCAGTAAATTTTAATTTTAATTTGTTTAACATTACGTAATGTACTTTATCTTTATGGGAAATTAAAGCACTAACCCCAATACCTGCCGGAGAGTGTTATCCTTGATGTGACACGAATAACACGTCGAAAATCTATTTGAATATTTCTGGCACTATCACAACGCAAGCATAAAGATGGACGCCATTCAAGAGTCACTAACTCAGCTTCAAAAGATGTTCACTCAACGAATGGATGTTTACCAAGGTGAGCTTCAAGCTGCAGCACCTTCAGCTAACATTGCCAGTTTGTCTTCAGAGTTCGCCTCTTTTAGACAGTTCATTATGACTGCGCTTCAGAATCTTCAAGATCAGGTGGGCATGCTGGCGCATCAAACGGATAGTATGGAGATGAGGAGCCGACGGAAGATATTATTACTCCACGGCCTGCCAGAGGAAAAGAATGAGGATACTACAGCAGTTGTAGTGAAAGCAGTCGTTGACCAGTTGAAGATGACTGATTTCTCATCCAAAAATATCTCTCGATGCCATCGAATGGGCCGCTCTTCTACCCATAACAAACCGAGACCTATATTGTTCAAGATGTGCGAGTTAGATGTGAAAAACAAGATCTGGTACGCGAAAACGAGTTTGAAGGGTACGGGTACCACTCTGTCGGAGTTTTTAACAAAGGCCCGACATGACATTTTTATGGCAGCTCGTCAAAGATATGGAGTATCCAAATGCTGGACGCCCGAAGGCTTTGTTTTCGTATTGGGAGCCGGCGGAGTTCGGCACCGCATAAGCTCTGTTGCCGAACTGGATAAAACTGATGGGCTTCTGGTGACTAAGAAAGCGGCTGTGGCCAGGGAGCCTGCTGGAGCATCAAAAAGCCGACGTGCCGGTACTTCCACCAAGAAATAATGTAAATTGATTGTTTAGCGTAGTGTTATGCGACATAATTTTAGCGTAGTGTTATGTGCCATTATTTATCTATTGTGTAGTATCTGTGTTATCCTTGTTTTTGTAATTGACTTCAATATTTGTTTTCCCTGACAATTATTCTTTTACTTGTTATTGTGAGTGACATAGACTTCGATAATCGTAGTGTCAGATAGTATGACGTTTATAATCATAATCTAATAATGAGTTATGTCCTCTCTGTTTATTGCAATAACTATCGTTCTTTTTGCCAATCACAGAATCGTAGTACCATAGATAATACTAAATTTGCTTTACTCGTTTTTTATCTTATTTGTTTATTTTTTATATTCAGAATACGTTGTGTTTTACGACGGTTTTTTTTTTGTTGTATTATGTTATGTTATTATTTTATTCACTTAGTAATAATGGTCTTGTATCAACATCACTGTCGGCAGGTGGGAAAGAAATACTTAGTTAGGTATTTAATTTTTGGCGATTATATATACATTTCTCTTAAAGTAATAATTTATATATTTTAATTTAATAACTTATTTCATTATATTTATTTATCTGTATAAACATATAGTATTTACAATATGTGTGATATAGAACTTGATGATAATTTTTTCTCTTGCTCTTCTCATAGCTCTTCCGATAATAACTATGCTAATGCCTTTAGTGATGACTGCATTGACTTGCATGATCAACTAGTAGCCGAGTTTCATAATTTCGGCAAGAATCTCAACGTGGTTCATATCAATGCTCAAAGCATTCACGCACATTATGCTGATCTTTTATCTATATTTGATTCTAAATGCATTGATGCCATCCTTATCTCTGAAACTTTTCTTAAACCCGCCCTTCCATCCATACAGTACTGTCTCCCTGGTTTCCAACTGATACGTAATGATAGGGTTGGCAGGAGATATGGTGGAGTAGCCATTTACCTTAGAGCGGATATTCCTTATATAATATTGGGTCAGTCACCTAGTGTATACTCAAATTTTGCTGAGCATTTATTTATTGAAATTACTTTTAGCCATTTTAAAACTTTGCTTGGTGTATATTATTCGCCCTCTCGTAATGTTGATTATTTTTCTTCTTTGGAAGAAAAACTTGAAAATTTAACTCCACTTTATGATCATACTATTATACTGGGTGACTTTAACACGTGCCTCTTGAGAAATGACTTACGTAGTAAGAAACTCCACTCCCTTGTCTCCTCTTTTAACTTACATATTCTTCCTCTCGCTGCTACTCACCATTCCCCTAACTGTACCCCCTCACTTCTAGACCTTATTCTTGTTTCTGATGCTGAACGCGTTGCTTCACACGGTCAACTACCTGCTTCATTTTCGTACCACGACCTTATCTTCCTTTCTTATAAGATCCAAAGTCCTAGACGCAGATCTAAATTCTTACTCTTTAGAAACTTTAAGTCGATTGATTTGGAGCGTTTGAGAAATGATGCAAATAGTATTGATTGGTCCCGTGTTTTCATTCCTGAAAATATCAATGATAAGATCCATGCTTTCAACAACATTATTTTGAACCTTTTTGATGAACATGCTCCACTTAAGCAAGTTAGAGTAAAGCACCTTCCAGCTCCCTGGCTTACACAGTCTATTAAAAAACTTATGTCCAAAAGAGATAAGGCTAAGAGACATTTCAAGAAGCATCCAACCGACAATAATTTGTCAACTTTTAAAACCCTTCGTAATCGCTGTAGTAAGATGTGTCGTGATGCTAAAAGGAGATATATTCATTGTGCAATTGAAAATTCATCTACCGCTCAGATGTGGAAATTCCTTAGAACTCTTGGTGTAGGAAAGTCACCTGGTAATGCTCAGGTCTCGTTTGAATTGACTACAATCAAACGTCACTTTTCTGAACCCCCTATTTCTATTAATGGCTCTGCCAAATCTTCAACTCTTAACCTCCTTTTTTTTTTTTTTCCGGTGGAGGGAAAATGATTTAATCATACCCGTTGTTGGCCGGGAGGCCTTCCAACGGGTTATGTCGGACTCGGATCTCGGAAGGAGAAACATACCGACTAAAAACCCATCCACATTGCTGTTAGCCCGGAGGCCTTTACAGCTTCGTCTAAAGAGACTTGCGGGGACAGAGGCCCGCAAGTTTAACGAAAGTCGATGATGACTGCTGCTGTGAAGAGCTGCATCCCCTAGAACGAAAGAAAACTTCCAATATTAGGGGGCTAGGCGATCCGAGGGCCCCGACAGGAGGTAGGTGACCTCATCTGGGACCGCCTTAATGGTATGGCTTAATAACGACCTCTGCCTCGAATAAATCTCTGGCGGGTCGTGAAGTGATGGCGACGAAGTCTATCCCGTTGTGTTAGCCGTAGGACCTGGCTAGTGTGGGTGCTTGTGCTATTGGTGTTGTGCGTGTGATGCGGCGCAACCGCGTACGCGTTGTTGATCTTGGTGATTCTATCATCATCGTCCGTGATGACATCTTTGGGGCGCCTCAGGCAACACAACAGTTGCGCGCAGGTGTGTAATTACCTAACGCTGCCACTAACGGATTGGGGTGCGTTTTGATTCTCTCAAAATAGTTTGTAGAGAACTTTTTAAAAAGGGCTGCCAAAGTAGGCATCTGGAGATCGCGGTGTAAGTTTACATTCCGCATATATAGGGGTGCACCGGTTGCACGGCGCATGAAGCGATTTTGAATCGCTTGAAGGGGGCTCAGCCGAGTTTTGGGCACATGCGCGAATACAATGCTGGCGTACGACATAATAGGTCGCACGCAAGTCTTATATAAACGCATTTTGTGTTTAAGTGCCATTTTGCTGCGGCTGTTGGTTAGGTTGTAGAGGCGGCCGGACACAAAGGCCGCTCTATCCCTGACTGTTTTTATGTGTTTCTTGAAGTTTAGTTTACGGTCTAGGGTAACTCCAAGGTATTTAACTTCTGACACCCATGGGATGGGTTTGTCATTTAAAGTGATATTTTTAAATTTATTGGGTAGCTTTGACACATGCTTCCTGTTGAACAAGACCGCTTTGCTCTTTTCAGGGTTTATGTCAATTCTCCAAGTCCTGAACCAATCGCTAAGGGCGGTGGCTGCGGCTTGGAGTCGAATGTATACTCTAGATACATTGATGTCGGGTGTGTAAAGAGTAGTGTCATCGGCGAATAGAGCCAGTTCCACTTTCTTATTATTGACTGTGGGTATATCGCTTGTATAAAGCGTGTAGAGAGTGGGGGAGAGGACAGAGCCTTGCGGAACGCCGGCTTTTACGTCTCTGATGCTGGAGAGGGTACCCTCTACTCTATATCGGAAGGTGCGGTTCGACAAGTAGGCTTGGATGATGTGCACAAGCCTGTCAGGCACCCCTAGGGTGTACAGTTTGAATATCAAACCGTTGTGGGCCTCCTTTCTAAAATTCGAAGGCCGTTGTGCTCTCCTTTCATTTTCAGTACAGTTGATGAGAATGACATTAAAAAATCACTTCAGTCTATTTCTACGAAAGCCATGATAATCTGTGCATTCAAATGATTAAACCTATCACGAATGAACTTGCTCCTGTAATAACTCACTTTATCAATTGTTCACTAGAAACAAGGTCCTTTCCAACACACTGGAAAAAAGCCTTTGTCATTCCCCTTCCGAAAACTCTCAACCCCTCGTCTTTGTCCCAATTTCGCCCTATCTCTATTCTCCCGATTTTATCCAAAGTGCTGGAGAATGTAGTACAAAGCCAACTCTCGCAATTTCTGACTTTACACGGCCTGCTAAGTCCTTTTCAAACCGGTTTTCGTCCCGGCCACAGCACAGTTAGCGCTCTGATTAAAGTGTCAGATGACATTCGCTGGGCTATGGACAACAAATCTCTCACTGTTTTAACACTATTGGACTTCAGCAGTGCATTTAATTCCGTTGATTATGACATACTTCTCGGTATTCTTTAGTCCTTAAACATGTCGCCCTCAGCAATTTCCTGGTTTGATTCTTACCTTAGAGGTCGCTCGCAGTGTGTCCGCCTTGAGGAGAATTTCTCTGAGTGGTGTGATATTACTGCGGGTGTTCCTCAGGGTGGTGTTCTTTCTCCACTCCTCTTCTCTATTTTCATCAATGCTCTTACAAATGTTATCTCGTCTCACTTTCATCTCTACGCTGATGATCTGCAACTATACCGCCACTTCAAAATACAAGATGTGGAGGAAGCTATTTTCATGCTGAATGTTGATTTGAGTAACATATGCAATTGGGCAAAGTCCTTCGGTCTTCTTGTTAATCCTGCTAAATCTCAAGTCCTGATAGTAGGCACGTCATATATGCTTAACTCATTAGACCATTAAAAACTCCCTGCTGTAACTTACGACAACATACAGATTCCATACACAGATACAGCTAAAAACTTAGGAGTTATCTTTGACACTCGCCTGTCTTGGGCGACTCACATTAGCATGGTTTGCAGCAAGGTGACCTACTACTTTCAATCTCTCAAACGTCTCCAAATGTTTTTACCTCTAAATACCAAGATAACTTTAGCTCAAGCTCTTCTCCTTCCTCTCATTGACTATGCTGATGTTTGTTTTCTGGACGCTTCGGAAGAACTTCTGGACAAACTAGAACGTCTTCAGAACTTATGTATACGTTTTATTTTTGGCCTACGTAAGTTTGATCACGTGTCTGAATATAGAGCTCAATTGAAATGGCTCCCTATCCGTAAGCGTCGTGAGTTACATGTGCTATCTTTTCTTTACTTTTACTTTTCCATCCCGTGCTCCTCCATATCTCTTTGAACGCTTTGAATATCTTGAGCCGCGCGGGGTTCCGTGCCGGACCATTAAATCTTTACTCCTTAAAACACCTTCTCATTCTTCTAGGCGATATGGTGAATCCCTCACTGTAAAGGCAGCCAGGTTATGGAACTCACTACCACATGATATACGTGCTAGTTCTTCTCGAGAAATATTCCGGAAAAGAGTGACGGAGCACTATCTTTCTAATTAAAATTGTAAATAATAACTTATTTGCATTTATGTATTATTATTGTATTGATAATTACTATTAAATATTTAATGTAATATTGGTAAGTATATGTGTTTATATGTTTGTATGTGTGTATATTTATATATATTTAGACATTATATTTAAACATTTAGTTTAAATGCGTTTTAAAGTAAACTTTTAATGTTAAACCGATAAACTATATTAGATATAGCATTCACTTCGTCGGTTATTACAAGTAGTCGATTAAAATTATATAAAAGTAAATAGAGTAAAAGAAAAGTAAATTAATGAAGTATCATCAGCAAATAATATGTTTATACTCTACAAAGAAAGACAAGTCATTTATGTAAGAAGGAAACAGGAATGGACCGAGATTCGAGCCCTGCAGCACGCTCATTGATATCGTTGACTTGGAAGACCTCGCACCATTGATAACAATTTTGAATTCTTTAATAAAATCTGAAATAATACGTTTAAGTGCTGTACTTGAATAAACTCTACATGAGTCCTGATAAGTGTTTCTTGGCAGTATATACGCACACGAAGGCCCTGGAGAGATCACGAATGGGTGAATTTTCCCCGGTCTCAAATATATGCTTAATCCGGTCTACAATGAGTAACATCTGTAGTGCAACCCCTTGTAATACCCAATTGATTATAGTGTAACAGTTTATTTAAATTGAAGTGCCTTAACAATTGATCCAAAATTTTTTTTTCTTAAACTAACTATTTTTTCTAAACAACTACTTAAGCAACAAAAATTGGTCTAAAGTTAGTGGGGTCTGATGTACTTATTACCAGATTTAAATAAAAGTATGACTTTTCTATTACATTAAATCAGTATATTCTCTAGATTCTGCACTACTATTAAAAATAATGCTAAGACAATCGTTTTAACGGAAATAGATTGGCCGCTGTTGGCGTAACTTCAATAGTGTTAAACATTTTTCAAGTATAGTACTCTCTGAATTTTAAAAATTTTATATGATTTAAATAATGAACATCTTATATCTAATGTTAATAAAGGTCTGAAAGGTAACCAAAAAAATTACGAGCTGTAAGGCATTTTATCTCAGTCATCAGAGGTGATAACGCATATATAAACTTCTTTCATTGAAGTTTTTTGCAGGTGTTCACGGTCTGCAGTAGCCACCATCAGGTGGACAATTACTCTTATTCTTACTGTTTCCATAATAACATCTTAGAACCTTAATTATTATCTTATTGATAAGGAAGCATGGAATAGTGATCATACAGTTTAATTTGAACGATCTTATAACTTGTTGTCGCTATTTTATAAATGGCAAGTAATTAATGAAGTATCATCAGCAAATAATATGTTTATACTCTACAAAGAAAGACAAGTCATTTATGTAAGAAGGAAACAGGAATGGACCGAGATTCGAGCCCTGCAGCACGCTCATTGATATCGTTGACTTGGAAGACCTCGCACCATTGATAACAATTTTGAATTCTTTAATAAAATCTGAAATAATACGCTTAAGTGCTGTACTTGAATAAACTCTACATGAGTCCTGATAAGTGTTTCTTGGCAGTATATACGCACACGAAGGCCCTGGAGAGATCACAAATGGGTGAATTTTCCCCGGCCTCAAATATATGCTTAATCCGGTCTACAATGAGTAACATCTGTAGTGCAACCCCTTGTAATACCCAATTGATTATAGTGTAACAGTTTATTTAAATTGAAGTGCCTTAACAATTGATCCAAAATTTTTTTTTTTCAGTTAGTCATTTGAGCTTAGAACACTTATTTCTTTAAATTTATCTGTAAGAGATTTTCGAGAATTAAGATTATAGATAGCACTTACAACCCCCTTTGGTTTCGGTATCAATCGCATATCACCACATTTGCTATCCGGACTGTGCTTCAAAGCTATGTTTGCTAGCTAGTTTGAATATACGGGGACCCAATAGAAGCTATGCATCTAAATTTATTCAAAGTAAAAGAATGGTATCCACAAGACCTAACTTTATCTATGTGTTTTACATTAGGTGTATTTTAAACATTTAGTTTAAATGCGTTTTAAAGTAAACTTTTTAATGTTAAACCGATAAACTATATTAGATATAGCATTCACTTCGTCGGTTATTACAAGTAGTCGATTAAAATTATATAAAAGTAAATAGAGTAAAAGAAAAGTAAATTAATGAAGTATCATCAGCAAATAATATGTTTATACTCTACAAAGAAAGACAAGTCATTTATGTAAGAAGGAAACAGGAATGGACCGAGATTCGAGCCCTGCAGCACGCTCATTGATATCGTTGACTTGGAAGACCTCGCACCATTGATAACAATTTTTGAATTCTTTAATAAAATCTGAAATAATACGTTTAAGTGCTGTACTTGAATAAACTCTACATGAGTCCTGATAAGTGTTTCTTGGCAGTATATACGCACACGAAGGCCCTGGAGAGATCACGAATGGGTGAATTTTCCCCGGTCTCAAATATATGCTTAATCCGGTCTACAATGAGTAACATCTGTAGTGCAACCCCTTGTAATACCCAATTGATTATAGTGTAACAGTTTATTTAAATTGAAGTGCCTTAACAATTGATCCAAAATTTTTTTTTCTTAAACTAACTATTTTTTCTAAACAACTACTTAAGCAACAAAAATTGGTCTAAAGTTAGTGGGGTCTGATGTACTTATTACCAGATTTAAATAAAAGTATGACTTTTCTATTACATTAAATCAGTATATTCTCTAGATTCTGCACTACTATTAAAAATAATGCTAAGACAATCGTTTTAACGGAAATAGATTGGCCGCTGTTGGCGTAACTTCAATAGTGTTAAACATTTTTCAAGTATAGTACTCTCTGAATTTTAAAAATTTTATATGATTTAAATAATGAACATCTTATATCTAATGTTAATAAAGGTCTGAAAGGTAACCAAAAAAATTACGAGCTGTAAGGCATTTTATCTCAGTCATCAGAGGTGATAACGCATATATAAACTTCTTTCATTGAAGTTTTTTGCAGGTGTTCACGGTCTGCAGTAGCCACCATCAGGTGGACAATTACTCTTATTCTTACTGTTTCCATAATAACATCTTAGAACCTTAATTATTATCTTATTGATAAGGAAGCATGGAATAGTGATCATACAGTTTAATTTGAACGATCTTATAACTTGTTGTCGCTATTTTATAAATGGCAAGTAATTAATGAATTATTTTTGTTTTGTACATACACGATTGGTCAAATGGTCTAAATGTTTTTAAATAGTCTAGAAAAAAATACTATTTGATTTTCCTGTGCACTTGTGCTTTAATTCTGTGGATCAAAATATTCTTGTAGTATGTTTTCAGTTGCCTATGGGACCATGCCATTTATTAAATGATACTGTATGCTACGGAGTTTCTTTCGTCTCTTTATTCTTCGTCTGAGGAAACTCATTATGAAACGGTGGTAGATTGTTGAAAATATAATAATTTAATTTGACATTTGACAAACGAAATTATCTTTCTTACGTCGAAGAATAAAGCGTTTTATTATCCAAGTCATTCTACAAATTACTAGAGAAGCTAAAGGGCATTGACATAGTAATGTTTAAAAATAATACTTATAATCTAAAAATTCATAAATGTTACTATAATGTAAAAGATTTTTTTAATTAATAATGGTTGTAATGAATAATTAATGTTAATAACAGTTGACAGTAGGTAAGGTATTTAATTTTATAATGTTTTTTTGAACACTTGTTAAATTTTGATGACCTTTATTTATTTAAATATTATACTATATTAAAAATATGTTTATTTTATTTGAAATTTGATTCACCGATTTTGGTTATGTCTTACTAAATTTCTATAGTAATATTCTAATGGGAACACGTTGTTTTGTTTAGAGCAGTTATAAAATGATTCAACTTGTACAACTTGTACTTTATGTGCATCTGTAAACATGTAAGAATACTTAAAAACTTTACCTTATTTGATTTTCGTCCTCTACTTACACTAGGATGGTTCAAATTGCTTATATTCCAAATTTATTATACCACATCCTAGCAAATAAATCAATTATTTTTAAAAATTATGTTATTGTTATTATTATAAGCTGCTTTGATTGAAGTTTTTTTGCTGATGTACATGGGCTGCGGTAACCACTTACCATCAGGTGGACTAATCCCATTCAATAATAAAAATCGAATCAAATATTTTAATTATGAATATATTAGTATTTGAGTAATATGCGGTTGGTAATAAACGAAATGCTCAAAACTGAATTGCATAATTTTTTATTGCAGTTCCATTTCTCAACAAGTTGTTTTATTATTAAACACTTCAATTTCAAATTAAAATTCTGTAATAATCATAACACATTTCTCTAAATAAGTGCATCAATACACGAATGACATAATTGAAGTTACAAATTTATAATGTATTAATAACTAAAAGAATATCTTTTTTACAAACTTTCAACTTACTGAAATTGCTTTCATAAGAAAAGCTCATTTGGCTATAATTTAAATGGTGATTTATCACACTTTTGACAACTAACCGACTCAGTATCGATAAAAAAAGTCAAGGTCTTAGTTTTATTTCAAAATTATTAGCTTTATTGTTTCAAGTTAGCGAATTCTATTCAATACTTAATTGAAAGCTAACCTTTGGATGGCTTTTCAAAAGTGAAACTGAAAAACTTTTTTATCATTGCATAAAATAACATTTTAAGGATATAAATTCTATTGTAATGACAAGTTAAGAGATAAACAAGTTAAATTATAGACTTTCCGGGTACTTATGTGAAGAGAAATGTAAGAAAATAAACTTGATTATTTTAAGCACAGTAGTATTGATACAACCATTTACGCGTCAAGTTGATCACAAAATATTATCTAACAGATCATTCCAGAAATCAAACTAAACAGTCATAATTACGGTATTTGTAATGGGTATTGTATGCGAACTGTTAATATACACGACAACTGTTATTTTGCTACAACTTGCCTAAGTCTTTCAAACTTGCTTAAGGCATGCATGGAATGTATGCCCATACTCGCTACGCTGGGTGGTTGTGTTAATAGGCGCAGTACAGATACCCTCGCACTAGAAATGCTGCTTCCAATCAACTGTCTATGTAATTTGATTTCGTTTCATTTAGATGTATTATCCACCATTAGTCAGTATCAGTCGCCATGTTTGTTGGTCAGCAGGACACACCTTGTGCAGGTGACGATGACCTGTAGATAAGAAGATGGTACATTACACCCTACATTGTGTACAGAAACTGTTACACAACTTCAAATCTTCGTCCAAGAAGAAATGAAATGAAAATACTTTATTTTTATTATCGGCTTCATCAGCGGAATGTTTATTTTTGTTCGGCCTATCCACTGCTCTTTCACTGTCTTTAAATAACACACACCAAAGAGACTTGTCTTTATTATCCCACAACAATGACTTCGTGTATTCTTTTAGTCTTCGACTATTCTCTTCCACCCGCCGCATTGCTATCTCTATTTTAATCAAGTCTTTGTAATGGTCTGAGACAGGCGATGCGGTTACATTATTTCCTTCACTGTTCGGTCTAGAGGCGCTTATATTAATTCTCGACAAGTAATAATTCTCATATTGACTGGCCGAGCCTCTGGTACGCAATAACCACACGACACTGGCGACAAAAGCGCACGATATGACAAAAGTTAATACTAATAAAGTCAAACGGAATACTGAGCTAGAGGACGCACAACTCATATCACTTTTTGTTTTTGTTTCCTAGCGTTTATCCGTTTAATCGGATCGTACATAACGCGTCGGTGTAGCTGGTACTACGGGCTACGTTGCTACGGGCGTCCGTTCGCTACGGGTGCCGCTACGTACTGACGAGTACGCCGCGAAGTATCAGCGCAGTCACTATGTGTATCCTTTGTAATTTGCAGTCCAAAGCTGTATTCGAGCTGCAGACGCTTTCAAATCTCTTTGTGCCCGTTTTCTTTACACTTTTGTAGTTATTATCCAAGAAGAATTTAAAGTAAGGGGTAGTTTACGATTATGATAATGTTATATTTTTTTATAATGTTGACACTTTAACTTTATAAAAAATATAACATTCACTTTTAATTTTGAGGTTAATGTATTTGAGAGCCTTATGTTTGCCTTACTTTAAAGGCGTAATATAATTTGATAAATATTAACAAAAAGAATAATTTTCCGGATTATAGAGATTTCCAAAGATCCGAATAAAATAAAAAGCTTTACTTACAGGAAATTAAGCAATCGTTGAAAACCACTTTTTATTAATCACATTCCGTGCACTTCAAGTCACAGTTATTAACAATTTTGTACTTAAGTACTTGGAAAATACGTAGATGCTTTTTTATTTGAAAGTTACTTCAACACTCATTTGTTATAAAGATATTATTATTACTAGCGAAAAGGAACTTTAAAATGCTTTTTTAAAGATCGTCTTTGACGTATTTAAAATCAGTATTCCAAAAATCATTACACTGACGCCGTATTGTGGCACCGTGAGAGAATCTGCTACTCCACTTCATGCCGTTGGTGTCGTAAAAGTCTAAGGGAAATTCTAGAAAATATCGTAGTACATACATGTCTTCTTAATTATCCAAACTGGGTGCAGCAGCAGAGCATTTAAAGTGCTTAGGGATAGGTTTCTCACAAGTATGGTATGTGCTGCAGTAAGGGGGAATATACCATCTCTTTCTACAAATGCCAACCTCACCTGCACCTGATGTAACCGCTAACAAACGAACGAGAATGTATAGACCGAATGACTGAATGATGAATTTACCGAACCCAAATCCACGGACTAGTGATGGGGAGGTGCATCACTCAATCCTCATGTCCAGCGTAGTATGCTACATGAGTATGAACAAACCTTCAAGAAATGTATGTCGAGTATTATGAATGAATGGGCAAACCTTCAAGAAATGTATGTCGAGAGTATTATGAATGAATGGGCAAACCTTCAAGAAATGTATGTCGAGTATTATGAATGAATGGGCAAACCTTCAAGAAATGTATGTCGAGAGTATTATGAATGAATGGGCAAACCTTCAAGAAATGTATGTCGAGTATTATGAATGAATGGGCAAACCTTCAAGAAATGTATGTCGAGTATTATGAATGAATGGGCAAACCTTCAAGAAATGTATGTCGAGTATTATGAATGAATGGGCAAACCTTCAAGAAATGTATGTCGAGTATTATGAATGAATGGGCAAACCTTCAAGAAATGTATGTCGAGAGTATTATGAATGAATGGGCAAACCTTCAAGAAATGTATGTCGAGAGTATTATGAATGAATGGGCAAACCTTCAAGAAATGTATGTCGAGTATTATGAATGAATGGGCAAACCTTCAAGAAATGTATGTCGAGTATTATGAATGAATGGGCAAACCTTCAAGAAATGTATGTCGAGTATTATGAATGAATGGGCAAACCTTCAAGAAATGTATGTCGAGAGTATTATGAATGAATGGGCAAACCTTCAAGAAATGTATGTCGAGAGTATTATGAATGAATGGGCAAACCTTCAAGAAATGTATGTCGAGAGTATTATGAATGAATGGGCAAACCTTCAAGAAATGTATGTCGAGTATTATGAATGAATGGGCAAACCTTCAAGAAATGTATGTCGAGTATTATGAATGAATGGGCAAACCTTCAAGAAATGTATGTCGAGTATTATGAATGAATGGGCAAACCTTCAAGAAATGTATGTCGAGTATTATGAATGAATGGGCAAACCTTCAAGAAATGTATGTCGAGTATTATGAATGAATGGGCAAACCTTCAAGAAATGTATGTCGAGTATTATGAATGAATGGGCAAACCTTCAAGAAATGTATGTCGAGTATTATGAATGAATGGGCAAACCTTCAAGAAATGTATGTCGAGTATTATGAATGAATGGGCAAACCTTCAAGAAATGTATGTCGAGTATTATGAATGAATGGGCAAACCTTCAAGAAATGTATGTCGAGAGTATTATGAATGAATGGGCAAACCTTCAAGAAATGTATGTCGAGAGTATTATGAATGAATGGGCAAACCTTCAAGAAATGTATGTCGAGTATTATGAATGAATGGGCAAACCTTCAAGAAATGTATGTCGAGTATTATGAATGAATGGGCAAACCTTCAAGAAATGTATGTCGAGTATTATGAATGAATGGGCAAACCTTCAAGAAATGTATGTCGAGAGTATTATGAATGAATGGGCAAACCTTCAAGAAATGTATGTCGAGTATTATGAATGAATGGGCAAACCTTCAAGAAATGTATGTCGAGAGTATTATGAATGAATGGGCAAACCTTCAAGAAATGTATGTCGAGAGTATTATGAATGAATGGGCAAACCTTCAAGAAATGTATGTCGAGTATTATGAATGAATGGGCAAACCTTCAAGAAATGTATGTCGAGTATTATGAATGAATGGGCAAACCTTCAAGAAATGTATGTCGAGTATTATGAATGAATGGGCAAACCTTCAAGAAATGTATGTCGAGTATTATGAATGAATGGGCAAACCTTCAAGAAATGTATGTCGAGTATTATGAATGAATGGGCAAACCTTCAAGAAATGTATGTCGAGTATTATTTAATCATACTCGTCATACTTTCCTATACATCGTCATCATTACTCCATGTACACCAACCACTGGAACATAGTTCTACTAGGTATCACTTTCATATTTTTTTTATTGATTAGATATGCCATAGTCTTGGAATATAATATAACGTAAACAGTAATTTTTTAAAACAAAAATGCTTAAATATGAAATTGCGACCCTCTAATGCTGTGTAAAATTGACTCATTCCGTAAGTAATCGAACTCATCTAGGTGGACATCCTCCTGGTCATTATTTTTACTATGGATGAACAACATAATTAAAAAAAATATCTCCATATTTGCCGTCCGTTCGTTTCAAAGAATATTCTCGAGATCCGTTCACATCTAGATACGTAACTATTAAAGACATTCTGTGGCCTACAACTTCTCGCTATGACTTCCACAATTAAAAATGTATGTGATATGTTTAATACAAAATAGCAATTTTGAATGTTACATACAATTAGACATCCTAATATTAATATATATAACCACGTGACACAAAAAAAAAGTAAAGATAAAAAAGCAGAACAACACGAAATAAAACGTTTGTGAATAGTTTCCGCCGATTTATTTAAGTATTGTCTGAAGTCAACAAAGTGCGTTGTATTTGTCCTTTATATAACACTTACAAAAATATATTTACACACTGCATCCTTACCACATTATACATGTTATGGTTGACAAATAAATTTGGTTATGTATGCTATATAAAACAAATGCATTCAATTTATTTAAAATGCGGGGGAATAGGGAGCACTTCCGTTCTTCTGCGATGATGTGATCCGTGATGCCTAAGATGAATCTTAGACTCTCTCATTTTCTGTTCCCGTAATGCACGTATGTAACCTTCATCAACGGAATGTTTATTTTTGTTCGGCCTATCCACTGCTCTTTCACTGTCTTTAAATAACACACACCAAAGAGACTTGTCTTTATTATCCCACAACAATGACTTCGTGTATTCTTTTAGTCTTCGACTATTCTCTTCCACCCGCCGCATTGCTATCTCTATTTTAATCAAGTCTTTGTAATGGTCTGAGACAGGCGATGCGGTTACATTATTTCCTTCACTGTTCGGTCTAGAGGCGCTTATATTAATTCTCGACAAGTAATAATTCTCATATTGACTGGCCGAGCCTCTGGTACGCAATAACCACACGACACTGGCGACAAAAGCGCACGATATGACAAAAGTTAATACTAATAAAGTCAAACGGAATACTGAGCTAGAGGACGCACAACTCATATCACTTTTTGTTTTTGTTTCCTAGCGTTTATCCGTTTAATCGGATCGTACATAACGCGTCGGTGTAGCTGGTACTACGGGCTACGTTGCTACGGGCGTCCGTTCGCTACGGGTGCCGCTACGTACTGACGAGTACGCCGCGAAGTATCAGCGCAGTCACTATGTGTATCCTTTGTAATTTGCAGTCCAAAGCTGTATTCGAGCTGCAGACGCTTTCAAATCTCTTTGTGCCCGTTTTCTTTACACTTTTGTAGTTATTATCCAAGAAGAATTTAAAGTAAGGGGTAGTTTACGATTATGATAATGTTATATTTTTTTATAATGTTGACACTTTAACTTTATAAAAAATATAACATTCACTTTTAATTTTGAGGTTAATGTATTTGAGAGCCTTATGTTTGCCTTACTTTAAAGGCGTAATATAATTTGATAAATATTAACAAAAAGAATAATTTTCCGGATTATAGAGATTTCCAAAGATCCGAATAAAATAAAAAGCTTTACTTACAGGAAATTAAGCAATCGTTGAAAACCACTTTTTATTAATCACATTCCGTGCACTTCAAGTCACAGTTATTAACAATTTTGTACTTAAGTACTTGGAAAATACGTAGATGCTTTTTTATTTGAAAGTTACTTCAACACTCATTTGTTATAAAGATATTATTATTACTAGCGAAAAGGAACTTTAAAATGCTTTTTTAAAGATCGTCTTTGACGTATTTAAAATCAGTATTCCAAAAATCATTACACTGACGCCGTATTGTGGCACCGTGAGAGAATCTGCTACTCCACTTCATGCCGTTGGTGTCGTAAAAGTCTAAGGGAAATTCTAGAAAATATCGTAGTACATACATGTCTTCTTAATTATCCAAACTGGGTGCAGCAGCAGAGCATTTAAAGTGCTTAGGGATAGGTTTCTCACAAGTATGGTATGTGCTGCAGTAAGGGGGAATATACCATCTCTTTCTACAAATGCCAACCTCACCTGCACCTGATGTAACCGCTAACAAACGAACGAGAATGTATAGACCGAATGACTGAATGATGAATTTACCGAACCCAAATCCCACGGACTAGTGATGGGGAGGTGCATCACTCCAATCCTCATGTCCAGCGTAGTATGCTACATGAGTATGAACAAACCTTCCAAGAAATGTATGTCGAGAGTATTATGAATGAATGGGCAAACCTTCCAAGAATGTATTTTGGCTAGAGCTTTCTCGGAGAGACCTATGTCAGCAGTGGATCAATAGTTTAATGATGAAGAAGAATAATAATTCATGACTCGGTAATATTATATTCGTATAACTTGTTTTATGTTTACAATATGACTACTTATGTTTACATTATTGTAGGTATCGAAAATTATTAATTTTTTTAAGAATTTCATCAGGTTGTAGATTTTAATGTATATACAAGATACTAGTAGTTGGCAGTCTTGGGCTGATGAGGAAATCAAAAATTCCTCTCATTACCATTATATTGAAAAGGTAAAACACTACACTTTCTTCTAGTTCAAAGTCCTCCTAGTCGTTATCGGCTGCGGGAAATCAGACATACTCGTAGTGTTTTAAGAAAAAAAAATAGATGTGAAAGCCATTCATTGCACACAATTATAGAAAAGTAGATCATTTGTATTTTCTTTAATTTTCGTTATTTTGAGTAAGTAACAAAAGAAAATGGTATTCAAAAGTGAAAGAATAATTAAGATTACTTATCCGGCCACGCATTTTTTCGGATTTTTATGTTCTATATTCGCATAATGTGAGATTGTTTCTTTTGTATTCCATTTAGAGCATACTTTACCATTCCTTTAGTACCTACTTAATGTACGAATTAACGGATTTTGGGTTAAGCCTTTTCATTTTCTCTTTTAAGTAAGTAAATGAATACTAAATGTTGTTATGCTCGTTGAATGAATTTTGTTAATTATTGTTAATTTACTCTACTCTATTACTATTTGTTCATTTACCTCATATATAAATAAGTTATTATATTTTTGTTTTATAATCTTGACAATGCTACGGACAGATAAGGTGCTTGCAAAATTAAAAGATTATTCCAATTGTTTTAACCAAACAAAACTAGAGTAGTTTACTCTTATATTTCCCATATTTCCCCACGAGAATGTTCTAAAGGACTGTTCGAAACGATCCCAGCCTTTAAATTCCACCATCATACATCGCGACCGAATACTAAGTTCCACCAACAACATCTAGATGGTTTGTATTCCACCACCGACCGCTTTTCTCAGAATTTTCTGATACGCGCTTTGACTTCGTGGAATCTGCTGTCAGCAGCTGCATTTCCAAACAATTACAGACTAAATAAAGTTAAGAAATATTTACTGGCCATGCATACGCATATGTAAGGAAGCATTGAATAGTGACCAAACAGTTTAATAAGAACTATCTTGTAACTTGACGTATTTTAAAAATATTTTTTTTTTTACTATTTCCTACATACACGATATTGTAAATGGTATCGTAGAAAATTGTAGATGCTCTTTGGGCATAGTGGATAATGTTAGTTGTAATTATAATATCTATGTATGTTGTGGACGTGAATATGTCATGCATGCTTATAGGCCTCTGATTGTGATGGCGTCGTGTGGCGCGTCGTCCACATCCTTTTGATATGGTCGAGGAGGGCGATGGCTGCCAGACGCGTCATACTTGTGAACAGGTGCTGCTTGTGGAGACTGCTCTGCTCGAGTTTGCAGCGCCTTAATTTTGTGGATTACTATATTCACGTATCAAGTTTTCTGTTACATATGGGACCACACTATTTATTTTATGTCGTTGATTACAATTATTACTCATTACGATTAATGAAAATAGATATATGTTAATGTAATGAACTACTGGACTGATTTTGAAAATTCTTTCACTGTCTGAAAGTTGCATTACTCCAGGTGGTTGAGTTTATTCCCAACAAAATGAGGAATCTTTTTTCTCTTTGTGTTGTCGCCATAGAAATTTCCTCCATTCTTTCTAACCATGTACTGACAAAGCAACCAAATCTAAAATATTCTACACCGTTAGATACTACCACATAGCCAATGATTACTTTTTCTTACGAAAAAAATAGTGTTCTGACATATATTTAAAAATTTTGTACATGCTTGAAAATATTTCGAAGCGTTTTTTCATTAAGCATTTTGTATGAATCGTTCATTAAAAGGTAATAAAATTGCGCGATATTAATTTAATGTTACAATTACATTACGTAAAGCGAGTGCGCAATATTAAAAAGACTGAAAGCGAAAATTAAATGCATTTCTAGTGATTCGCCTCGGTTGGCGCAGTGGCTACGTTATTGGATTTAATACTATAGGACGCGGGATCGATACCTGCACGAAACATATACGTTTGTATTGCCTACAGATAAATGTCCCGGGTCTGAGTGTTTTCACATGTTCAGTTTACGAGCATGTCCGTAAATGCACCAACAATAAAGAGAAATCCTTCAGCCGGCGAAGGTTTTTTTTAAAATTATATTAAGTATTATTTTATGTGTACTATATTTTTTATTCACTTATCATTATACATTTATAGGTATTAGTATATGTTACTACTTTAAAGCACAATTAGTTTTCTGAGCCAGTTAATTTTTATAAAAATCGAATTAATTATATATCGAAATATTACTTTGAAAACAAATAAAAATGAACCGAATCTCAAAGATTTTATATATAAACAAGGCCTTATAATTTTTTACTTAGTAAATTGAATTTATCCTACTTATTTAAACGCTTTATACATAGCTCGGTAAAGTTAATCAGACTTGGAAGGCAATTCAGAGCGTTCAGTTTCATGAAAATAAAGATCTCCAATTAAGTATAAACTTTACAAAAAATTACATTGATTATGATAGATAATAGATGTTTCTGGCATAATACAGTAAATCTCACATTCGTAGACGTAAATATTCAATGCTTGGCATGCTACCTTATATCAGCACTATAGTGAAACTATTATAAGGGTATTTCATTGTACCTTCAACTTTAAAAAAATAAATTATTTTCAAAAAATAATCGTTCGGATAACGATTGCAAGTTTTATCGTTATAGTTACTTTTAAAATACAAACACCGTCATGTATTAATACATTAATATATTTTATAAATAAATTTATTAATAAAACATCAGGATATTAGATCCAGTGTTCAGTACAGAAATGCTGTGGAAGGAATTTAATCAGTCTTTTGGAAATATATTTTTCATTAAGTAAACATCAAAATACGTACGAGTAGAGCTTCCATGATGTTTACTTTTCCTAAAAGCCTTCCATATGCATTGAATAGGGTTCTATCAAGTGCTCAACGGGAAAAAAGGAAAGTGAAAAAATTTAATAATGGGATATAGCTTTCACGGGCCCATTCACTATACTATTGATACATTTTACTATTGACTGTGAGTTTTTTGTATTAATTTAAAATATTGATATACTTTTAAAGTAACATGCGCTTAATAAATTACACTTGTTTGTATTACACATAAAGTAAATATAACTTCTTATTTATTTCAGCTAAGGTTACCATCATCATTGGTATCATCTGCAAGTCCACTGCCGAACATAGGCTTTCCATACTGATTAGGATGTAGCACGGTTCTGCCTATGCGAATAAAAAATGCGGATACCCATATATTACACAAAAGCCATGGTAGCGTTGTAGCAGTCAGGGCGCTCGCTTTAATATAATAAATTGTTACATTTTGTTAAATTTTAAAAGCTGAATGTAATATGGTTTCGGCGGAGAAGGAAAAACATCCTGAGGCAATCTACATGTAATGTAAATTTTTCAAGGACATGTGAAGTTCAGTAACGCACACTGAAGCAGCATGGCTTCTCCCTGAACATGGCTGAACCCTTTTCGGCTCCTAAACTTAAAGGCCTCTTAATATTTGAGAGGAGGTCTTTGCCCAGCCGTGGGAGATTTACAGGCTATTTCTTTACTTTACTACTTTTGTAGGGTCGACGGTGGCTCGCCTAAACTTTGTTGTGTAACTTAACACTACACTATGTGTTGAACTCAGTTACTTACTTCTAAATATATACAAAATATTTTTGCTATATAAAATATTATAGGATTAAAAAAACTTTGAGTGATGAGTTACTAGGTATTACAAAAGCAAATAAGGAAACAGAGTCTGTTTAGATCATGTTATAACAAGCAAATAGCACGAAAATGTTGCTTGGCACCTTAACACCTTAGAAACAGTACATTGCAGGGCATAGGCCTCTCCCACCTCCTCTAAGAAGGATTTGTCACAATCGCCACGCTCGGTCAGCAGATTGGCGATCGCAGTACCAGAATCGTCTCACAAATTATACGCTGCTGCCTGTCATAGGTCTTCTTCATTTTAGTCTGATATTTTTCGAAATGGTTATCCCGCCATCTGTCGGTAGCCATTACTATTTCAAAGCTTTTCCTTTTAGTCGCCTCTTACGACAATCAAGGGAAGAAAAGGGGGTGGCAGATTCTTACGCCGATACCACATAGCAAGCTTGGTACGAAGGATCTGAAATGCCATTGGCCTAAATATTATGCATAAAGGTTAATGCATATAATATATCATAGATGACATAATTGATAACCTTTTCCTGTTTATTTTACAATCAATTTGTAACTTTGCATAATAATATTAAATATTTGTATGACTAGAATAATTTTGATTATTTTTATAAATGATTGGATTTGTCACCTCACCTCGCACGTGAAGCGGAGAAGTTGTGCTCTGTTATCAACAACAAAAAAAAATTCGCGATTATCTTCGCTAAAATCTTTTGCGCCAACTTTATACTGCACTTAATAGTAAAAAGTACACTATTATAACACAATTTTGACATAGTTGTAAGTTCATTTATGAAGACTGTTGTAAAACTTAAATTTTTCTTAAAATTTTTTTGATGTCAGTTAATCTGTACGTGTGCATGCATGTGCATGATATATCTTGAACATCTTACTGAATCCCATTTTTTTTTATTAGAGTCATATCTGTAATTTTTTGTGAGGAGTAGCATCAAAAGTGCTAGGGTACATAGGGTGCTAGGGCCCTGTGCTCACCAAATCGTCTCTCCAGCGTGGTGAGTACGGCCTAATGGCCCAATATCTATGTCTAAAAATATCCTCTTTGTTGAATGTTTTAACATGTATCACAAAAAACTAATTGGAGTAATGGCGGACTCTTTGTAAGCTTATAATCCGACTTCCCCCTGCATATGATACGGGTTATTTCTGCTCCCTTTATTATTTAAGATTTCCAATTTTTTTCTTGTTTCTTTAAGCCTTTCTGAATAAATTATAATCACCAAGATGAGTCGTGTTACAACAATAGAAATTTTATTATTAGACACGATACTGTCTAATGATTTATTTTCCGTTCTAAATAATTCATTATTAATTCATTATTTACATCATTCATTTATCTTATCATTTAAAATAAGCGAAGTATTTAGTGCAGCTATTATAGTCCCTTAGCTCTTGCCTATCTTTATAATTTTGCGAAGTTAAAATAACCTTTGACAAGTATCTAATCAAACCTGTCAGAAAGACTCAAATTTTAGACGAAATTTGTTACGTTAACCCGTGTCTATCGGTGTCAAACTCTTTCACATAAATAGAAAGTAGATATTGACGTTGAAATTTTAAATGCCAATGCTACCATATCCTTCAAAGTTTTTGCTTATATTTTGTGGTATTTTCTACTTTCTATATATTTTCACGTATTTACTATATTGCCGTAGTGTATAGTGTAAATATTTTAGAAAAATAGTATTACAGAATGTCGTGCGGTACGGGCGTAAAAGAATCTGTTGTAGATTAGATCTTACGACAAAAAAGTTGGCTAAAGAAAGAGTGGCAGGAAAATATCTGGTTACAAATACTTACTAAACAAAACTGTAGCCGATAAATATGAGAATATTCAACTACTTTCTTCATTGGTGTGTTTGTGGAGTTTCTCTGACTTGTCTTAGACTTGACGATTAATGATAAATAAACCTTGGCATAACTAGGCGTAGCTAAACGTACCTCTTTTTCCCCTCACCTCTCCACGAAATAGAACGCAATGGATTTGCTTCCGGATTTGATTTGATTGAGGATCTCAAGACACTTTTTCCTTTTAGTCATCTGACGACACTTTCTTTATGATTTGAAATTTAAAGGCTTTTACACCAATACAGTTGGTTAATCAAATGGAAATCTGCAAACGTAGACAGCTCTCCGAGGATCTACTGTCTTCTTCGGTCTATTTCAGTTACTTATCTACTGCCAGATTCGCTTATCAAAGATAGAAAATTGACATCAGTTGTAGTAAGTTTCTGTCATAGGTCTATATTTAGTTTACTTATCCACAGATAGATAGGTTATGGAAATTGCCCTGTATTGAATTGGTATTACTATAATCATTATAACCGTATGCTTGTGCTATCTCATAAATATACCTAATAACATGAGTCTTGAAATATTTGACTGAGCTTTGATGTGCTTCTGATAAAAAAAAATACAAGCTGTTTCTATTTCGAAAACGTTCTTAATAGAGTTTTTATATGTTTAATTGACGTCAAATTAGAGATGTTGAATTTCGCTTATGCGGCAAATTTTAATTAGTATGCTGCAGCAATTCATAATTTCATCAACAGTGAAACACATATCGAGTTTTTCAATAAAACGGGCAGAAAATGCTAATTTTTTTTAATATGCCTTTCTTACGCTATAATTACATATTGTAAATATTATCATCAAAAAATTTTGCAAAAATGTACAATAAGTTATTACCGTTAAACTTTGATCAGTGCATCGGGTCGGTATTGTTTCCATACTACAAAAGAATAGTAAAATACAAAGAACCATTACAAGATCACCTTTTCCTGCATTCAAATGACATCCCTATTTAAATTAATATAAATGTAATAAACACTCATATTTATTTATTATAGCTTCGAGTACTTAAATAATAAATAAAAAAGCATATCACCAGTGTTGATAAAATGTGACTGATGGTAAGGTTGTCTCCGTTCCACTTTATAGACATACCTAAATGCCTTATTTGGAGCATGTTGGATGAAGCCTTCTACATAGAAAATCGAACAAGAGTCTCCTGATCCAGAGGCAGGTCTCCTCTCCACTGACCTATCGTGATTGCTTTTTGTGAAGTAAGATAATATATATCAATTACATTTCGTGACTGTGTGGTATTAATATGAGTGAATCGATGGTACACGTGCTCGCGTCAAATTGATATCCTTCTATTTTTAAAAGTTCTAAGAAATTTTGATTAAAATACTCCAGCCTTTTAAGCGTGGTAGAGCCAAGCGGCGGCTTTAGCTGCTACTCGAATGGGCCGGCTCGACCGGATTGGTACCATGGCCTCGTAGAATACCAGCGTGAAGTAGAGGCATCTTGTGCTTCTGCGTTTCGTTCGGTGAGTGAGGTAACCGGAGGCCCAAACCCCCTCCCTTTTCCCCTCCTCTTCCCTCCCATCTGCCAAATATCCTTAACGACTGGCAACGCACCTGCAGCATCTATGGTGTTGCAGATGTATGTGGGCGACGGTAATCACTTACCATCAGGTGAACCGCTTGCTCGTTTGTCGTCTTTTCCATAAAAAAAAAACCATAGATTAAAAACATATTTATGGATACCACAACGAACATAAACTCAAATAGCATGTGACGCAATTTGGACACCTAACGATACTGGCAACAACAACATAAATACGTAAGATTAATTCACAAATGAATTATGGCGGTATTATGTGACAGCGTCGTACAAACAAGATTAAATTAGATATTCTTCTTCATCGGTCTATTTCAGTTCACTATTAAACGAAGGCCTCTCCAAGAAAGCGCCAGCTTTAGGCAGCATACATTTCTCGAAAGATTTGTGAATGCATTGGATATGCAGGTTGGTGAGCTCAGTGTCGCAATAGTGACGCTGCTTCCCTTGACAGGTATATGAGATTTGTTTTCATCAAATTCGTAGGAATATTCCGCCATCACTCGGTCGCCAGAGTATGGTTTCTATGCTAGCAGGGTACCACGTGCCATTGGAATTCAGAAGAAAACATCTCCTTACTTCCCAAATTACAAGATTCAATCTACTAATAATAAAACCAAAGCTGCATAACTAAGTACATACGAGTTCATTAAAATGATCAGATCATTTAAATTTTTACCGTTTCTCCAAAATGTATTTTAGACATCATGATAAGAATGTTTTTATTGCGACATGCGACTCATAAGCATTTCGACGTGGTATTAAATTTATCTTGAAGACTATTATATTTATTATTTTATAAGCATATTTTCAGAGAGTTATGTTGTACCGTAAAATGTAATATTGTACTTATTAAAATAAATTACATGGTTTATAAATGTCTTAATCTACATTTATTGAAGTAAATAATTTTATTAATAACTTTGGATTTAATATGTTCACACGATACACATATAAAAAAATATTTCCTTTGACAAAATAAATGTCTCCATTATAATGGAGAAATGTATAAATTTGACGTGATATATCTCGTAAAATATTAAATCAAGGTAACCGGTGAGCTTTCGCCGGTAATCGTACGATACTCCGTAAGATTAAAAGAAGTTATAAGTTGAAAGCGAATATGTGATTACACAAAACGAAAATAAATCCATGGAAACCATGTAACGTGTAATTTGACGATGGTTTCATCCTTCCATGATAGTTCGGTTTTGAACTACATTGTTTCGGTAGGCGGAGACGCAAGCAAAAGAGTGAGCATATCATATTAAGAACGCGTACGCGTCAAGGGCAACAATCACTGGTCATGAGATAAACAATAGTGAGCGTAAAATTTAAGTCTAAATTTTACCCTTATAACTATGTTACGGCTTATCAGCAGTGTAACCACAGATGAGTTCCGGTTTAAAGATTAAAGTAGTTTGCTGGTTCCCGACTGTGGGCACCAGCCTGCGATCAGGTGGACAGTGAGGTCGTTTACTAGTATAATGTTTTTTAAACATTATACCAGTAAACGTTTTTTAAACATTATACTAGTAAACGACCTTACTGTAACGGCATTGAATTTTTAATTAAAATAGGCTTTGAATAGGTAACTAAATTCTTTGACAATGTTTAAATGGAATCTCCTTTCAGCTTTTGACTTGCACTAGATACGATTCAGTAAAGTCTTTGAATTCCAGTATCAGAAATTGAGCATGAAATATCTACCTGGAGCAGAATTAAAAATAGTAAAGTTACCAGATAAGTGTTTTTCTTAAAAGCTACATCTTTATACTTTTAATGAGGGACATTTTTTTTTCAACAAGTCCCTTATATCTAATTCTCTTTCAAATTATGAAAGGACTTATAATAATGATCAAAGGTAAATTATTATTTAATTTAATTATATAAACGTAGATGACTATTATAGGTTATGAAAGAAATAATATGGAACCCTCGTCCAACGAGAATGAATCGCACCCACTCTTGTTAAAAGCAGCTTTAGGATTTTTTTTACATTATAAATAAGCACTCACGCCTGTCACTCATAAGAGTAAGCAAATACGACACAGTTTTATTTGGCAAGATGAATCTTAGCGTAGTCAAACGTCGAATACACGCCGAACCTCGACCTCCAATCCCATGTGGGCAATCAACTTCTCCCCCTGAGTCTGCCACAAGATAGACATGCGAGACCAGGAAAGCATGCACACAGAAACGCCAGGCGGGTGACGTTTAGTTAATATAAAAAAAAATTATAAAAAAAGAGAATCCACTGCGTCAGGTGTGCCATGTAGGTACCACTTCTCTTCACCGTGATTGACAAAGCCACGGTCACAAAGCTTCCTGGTCACGCCAAGATCGTAATCACTAACCACCATCTGCTAACTTCCCGCAACATTGTGCAAGTCGTTGCTTCATCTTATTTGTGATCAGCATCTATCTGTATGAAGTTGCCAATCAATAGTCATTCATTCCCAACCGGAAACGATTTTACAATCTATGTGGTCGGTACATTTTTACTTCAGTATATTCCAGGTAAAAGGCTTAGGAGCTGGGTAACAGAAAAGTATATCAAGTTTTGGTTCCGCAAGTCATCAATCGTTAATTTTGTCTTGTGATTTAAACGTACACTCTACATCATACGATCAATTTCATTATACGTGAACATCGAAAATTTAAACACCTTTTTGTCCATATGTGCTATATAGATGTACAATAAACAAAATCGTGTGTGAAAGCTGTATTTAAGGCAGGTAAAATAAAATTAACGTACACACATAATTTTTCATACAAAACGTGCTACGCGGTACGTGGTGACTTCCTCTTTGCCCTTTTCCACTTTCCTCGTAGCGTTCAGGCAAGAATAATCGAACGTGTGTGTTTCATTGAGGAGGACATATTTAATTGGAAAAAGACTAAAAGTCACATAAACAGTTCCTACAACATGCCAACACAATAAATTCCGACATTTTTTAGTAAGTTATATCTACTTTTCGGCGGTATCTAATAATACGTATTCCGGAAGAGATCTGAGGTGTAGCGGCATAAAATAACTTTACTCGCTTTCTTCTCGTGGGTATAGTCACTTCAGGGAAATAATAATGGCATCCGCGTACCAAGCATGGCGGTTATGAAAAATCTGGGTATGGCCTATGTTTAGTAGAGGGCCATTAAGCCCTTAACGTCTTTGCGAATATCTGTTTTTGCATTTCTAAGGCTGATGAAAATTAAAGAAAAAGATCAAGTTCATCAAATCTTAACTTATATACGTATATGTAAATGCGTGTATTTGTGTATAAGTTTTTTGTGATTCAAAATCTGACACTCCTCACTGTACATATGATATTTTTATTCGCGCCTAGCGTGGCAATAACCACCGCTGTTGCAACCATGGGCTCGGATAAACTTGAGAAGAAACAGAATAAACTTGAGAAGAAACAGAATAAACTTGAAAGAAAAAGAATAAACTGCAGTACCAGCTGGACGTTTTGACATTAGTGTGATGCAGATCAGCACGTACAGTTTAGTGAAGACGAAATACGCAGAGCCAAACCACTTCTACATGAGCCGCTTAACATGGCGGACCTGATACCGTCCCGAGAAAGGAAGAGAGGGATAATCATCAAGGTATTAAAGGAGACTGTCCCGCATGACGTGGCGACAATCGTGGTCAAGGACATGGTAAAGCTGCCCCCTGTCACGTTTGACCAGGTCGACGTCTCTAGGCTGACTGAATGACATCGCAAGGTTAAAAGCAAGTCTGGCTGAGATTCAGTTGCAGATGGTAAGCATCTCAATCTACAATAAGCAAGTTGCGAGGTAGTGTACATTTAAGTCTCATGATGCTTCAAACCATAACACTCGACATGGAGCGGTGCATACGTCGCATGTGAGTATCGTGTCAGCGATATCTTACTCGTCATCAGCCACCGTCTCTCCAAGCTTCTCACTAACCTGATCCACCTCCACCGCATCCCTGTTAACGGGTCGCCATTTAACGTAAACATGTCATCGCGATGTGCTTACTCAGCTGTCACCAGACAAGCTCCACCAAACAACAGCGGCTAGTCAAAATTTTGCTCAAAGGTGCACCAAGGCCCTCTGGCTCTGTGTAAATGTCATTACCTCCGATAACATATCACGGACAAGGTGACCGAGACCGATTCATCAAAGTAGAAAGATAAAAAACGTTGTCCAGCTGTAACCATGCTCTACGCATTGATAGGTACAAACTTTCTGCGTCCAGCTACACCTACTACGAAGCTGTACCTATCCTCTCTGCATCACTCCACGGTGACTGAGGAGATCGTAGTACTACATACAATTCAAAATGACGTGGACGTTAAGGGTTTAAATGTTAAAGTCGGGTCACGAAATTAACTCCATGAAAGTTGCCAATCAATAGTCATTCATTCCCAACCGGAAACGATTTTACAATCTATGTGGTCGGTACATTTTACTTCAGTATATTCCAGGTAAAAGGCTTAGGAGCTGGGTAACAGAAAAGTATATCAAGTTTTGGTTCCGCAAGTCATCAATCGTTAATTTTGTCTTGTGATTTAAACGTACACTCTACATCATACGATCAATTTCATTATACGTGAACATCGAAAATTTAAACACCTTTTTGTCCATATGTGCTATATAGATGTACAATAAACAAAATCGTGTGTGAAAGCTGTATTTAAGGCAGGTAAAATAAAATTAACGTACACACATAATTTTTCATACAAAACGTGCTACGCGGTACGTGGTGACTTCCTCTTTGCCCTTTTCCACTTTCCTCGTAGCGTTCAGGCAAGAATAATCGAACGTGTGTGTTTCATTGAGGAGGACATATTTAATTGGAAAAAGACTAAAAGTCACATAAACAGTTCCTACAACATGCCAACACAATAAATTCCGACATTTTTTAGTAAGTTATATCTACTTTTCGGCGGTATCTAATAATACGTATTCCGGAAGAGATCTGAGGTGTAGCGGCATAAAATAACTTTACTCGCTTTCTTCTCGTGGGTATAGTCACTTCAGGGAAATAATAATGGCATCCGCGTACCAAGCATGGCGGTTATGAAAAATCTGGGTATGGCCTATGTTTAGTAGAGGGCCATTAAGCCCTTAACGTCTTTGCGAATATCTGTTTTTGCATTTCTAAGGCTGATGAAAATTAAAGAAAAAGATCAAGTTCATCAAATCTTAACTTATATACGTATATGTAAATGCGTGTATTTGTGTATAAGTTTTTTGTGATTCAAAATCTGACACTCCTCACTGTACATATGATATTTTTATTCGCGCCTAGCGTGGCAATAACCACCGCTGTTGCAACCATGGGCTCGGATAAACTTGAGAAGAAACAGAATAAACTTGAGAAGAAACAGAATAAACTTGAAAGAAAAAGAATAAACTGCAGTACCAGCTGGACGTTTTGACATTAGTGTGATGCAGATCAGCACGTACAGTTTAGTGAAGACGAAATACGCAGAGCCAAACCACTTCTACATGAGCCGCTTAACATGGCGGACCTGATACCGTCCCGAGAAAGGAAGAGAGGGATAATCATCAAGGTATTAAAGGAGACTGTCCCGCATGACGTGGCGACAATCGTGGTCAAGGACATGGTAAAGCTGCCCCCTGTCACGTTTGACCAGGTCGACGTCTCTAGGCTGACTGAATGACATCGCAAGGTTAAAAGCAAGTCTGGCTGAGATTCAGTTGCAGATGGTAAGCATCTCAATCTACAATAAGCAAGTTGCGAGGTAGTGTACATTTAAGTCTCATGATGCTTCAAACCATAACACTCGACATGGAGCGGTGCATACGTCGCATGTGAGTATCGTGTCAGCGATATCTTACTCGTCATCAGCCACCGTCTCTCCAAGCTTCTCACTAACCTGATCCACCTCCACCGCATCCCTGTTAATGGGTCGCCATTTAACGTAAACATGTCATCGCGATGTGCTTACTCAGCTGTCACCAGACAAGCTCCCACCAAACAACAGCGGCTAGTCAAAATTTTGCTCAAAGGTGCACCAAGGCCCTCTGGCTCTGTTTAAATGTCATTACCTCCGATAACATATCACGGACAAGGTGACCGAGACCGATTCATCAAAGTAGAGAAAGATAAAAAAACGTTGTCCAGCTGTAACCATGCTCTACGCATTGATAGGTACAAACTTTCTGCGTCCAGCTACACCTACTACGAAGCTGTACCTATCCTCTCTGCATCACTCCACGGTGACTGAGGAGATCGTAGAGGAGATCGTAGTACTACATACAATTCAAAATGACGTGGACGTTAAGGGTTTAAATGTTAAAGTCGGGTCACGAAATTAACTCCATGAAAGTAATTTGGGGTGCGGGTACACACACACTATCATTAGCCCTTTTTAAAGGGAGAGTTTTGGCTAAACGATGTCGTGTTCCGATGTTTCAGTAGAAGATTACGCAACGCTACACAGCCGCCCAATGCGTCGCCGACGCATGATAAAGTGTTTAGTGTCGTTTATTTCAACATTTTGTATTGGTGTATAAGTACTAATATTATTATGTGTATTGTATTTCCTATGGGTATTAGTTAACGGAAGTAAATAAACAGATAGAAAATAAATTTCGAATATTATAATATAAAGCAATTAGTAGGTTCGTTTTTTCTTATTTAAGTATGATGAAATATTTTACTAGCTATGGAAATTTCATCCGAAAGACGAAAACCCTGGAAATACACGTGGTTTTTCCTATTGAAACTTGAGTTGAAAGCCCAGTACTCGAACAACAATGGCCTTTGGTAAAAGTGTACCTATTTTGGTGTATAGTGGTTATATATATATTTTATATAAAAGTTTTGCAATCTTAGGACCTACTTTCTAATAAAAAAAAACAAATGTTGTTAAGCGACCACTCACGAACCGAAGAATGACCGCATCTGTGGATTTTATATTTCGTATTAGACATATGTCGAATAAGTTTAATAGACGTCTGTAAGACTTCAAGCAAGCTAATATGCCAATTCATTAAAATCATTCACGTGGATATTTAAAGTTTGAAAATTATTAAATTATTAACTACTACTACATCAGCCTATTTTATTCCACCATTTATTCCAACATAGATATGGTTATTAATATGGTTCGATTTGGGTCCTGCAAATTCGGATGGCTGTTCCGCCAACGCCTCATCATGCTCCATGGTCATTGTGGTCATCAGAACCTTTTTATTAGTTAACGGAAGTAAATAAACAGATAGAAAATAAATTTCGAATATTATAATATAAAGCAATTAGTAGGTTCGTTTTTTCTTATTTAAGTATGATGAAATATTTTACTAGCTATGGAAATTTCATCCGAAAGACGAAAACCCTGGAAATACACGTGGTTTTTCCTATTGAAACTTGAGTTGAAAGCCCAGTACTCGAACAACAATGGCCTTTGGTAAAAGTGTACCTATTTTGGTGTATAGTGGTTATATATATATTTTATATAAAAGTTTTGCAATCTTAGGACCTACTTTCTAATAAAAAAAAACAAATGTTGTTAAGCGACCACTCACGAACCGAAGAATGACCGCATCTGTGGATTTTATATTTCGTATTAGACATATGTCGAATAAGTTTAATAGACGTCTGTAAGACTTCAAGCAAGCTAATATGCCAATTCATTAAAATCATTCACGTGGATATTTAAAGTTTGAAAATTATTAAATTATTAACTACTACTACATCAGCCTATTTTATTCCACCATTTATTCCAACATAGATATGGTTATTAATATGGTTCGATTTGGGTCCTGCAAATTCGGATGGCTGTTCCGCCAACGCCTCATCATGCTCCATGGTCATTGTGGTCATCAGAACCTTTTTATTAGTTAGCAGGGTGTACCACGTATTGATGGGAGAGAAAGAGATGCTATACATATATATAGGGGACTATAAACCCCTCATAAATTTATGAAATTAACAATAAGATACATTTAATAGCTTCACTTTATACTCTAAATAGGATGAACTGACCTGGAAATCTTCGTTCGATATATTTTTTTTTTGTACAGGTACATGCTTACGTAACTTTACAAGGATATCGCGACACAAGGACACAGAAACCTAACCTTTTTATTCTCAGTCCCTATATTATGTCGAAAGAAAAATAAAGCACCAGAAGGGCGCTTTAAGCTGACGATCGGCACCGTATCAGGTCGGATTTCCGCCGGGTAAACGAGTTTACCGAAATTTTAAATTCTCCTTTTAGTAGATAAGGCGACAGATAACCTAAATTTTTTATGAAAAAAATGAACGGTGTGAATATTGTGCAAAGTGGATTTAGATATCATGACCACAGCTCAACACTATCTTATTAAATTATCTAAGTATGATATAAACAAATGTTTTAATGACTACCGAATTCTTTATTATCTTTCATTGTCCATAAATATATGGAAATAAAGCAATATTTATGTTTAAATTTACTATAGTTTATTTCTAAATTTTTGGTGTCCTTTAAACAAAATTAAAAATCTGACTGATAATAATAGATCGACAATTTTGTGAAGTTTATTTTTATTAGTCATTTATGTAAGAGTCATTCTTATATTATCGTCTAGGAGTTCATTATATAAAGTTTACGTCTGTTACAATTTCCAATAACACGAAAAAACATTTTTATTTAAAGGTGTAATCACTCACTAAAAAACAAAATATTGTAAAGAAAGATTTCGAATGTTGAATTAATTGTGAATGAATGCGCTATATCGACCATTGTCTCTGTTAGTTTGGTATGTTTGGTGTAGTCACCATTGTTGTTGATAAATTAATGATACAATATTTAACGTGTGTAGTGAATACTTTCAATCGTACTTCAAGTATGATTGAAAGTATTACTTAAGCCTGTAATTTTTCTGCGGCAAAAGCCTCGAAAAACTCATACAATGGCTTTTAAATTACTTCAAATTCTGTAAAGTGCAATTTTCTGCCATAAATTTTCACCAAATATTTTTAATGACTGGTGGTGGATAATTAAATGAAAGTTAAAGTTTTAAAATTCAGTTTAATTTTTATCACCTTAAAAATTCTCTAAAATTTTTATAATAGTCGGGCTATATGTGTATGAATAATGTAAGGGTCACTATATAGTACACTATGTGATCGTTTGTCATTTTTACTTTAGTACATTTATTTGCACATTACAAAACACGTTTTTAAAATTTTTGTCTGTTTATTCGGGGAAATTTTAGAAACGCCGGAATTGATTTTGTCGGGACTTTCACTACCACGTCAAAACGTTCGTATCTTTACCACCTTTTAATTAGGAATGTATCCTTCGAAACATTGTTACTGATACTGCTAATTGGCATTTTAGTGGGACCTAGAGGTAAATAATTTTCTTACATATAAAATTATGTTGAAGTATCTGCCTGTGATTTCGATATAACTTCTTATACGATACCCACGGGAGGAGTTTGAATGATGATTTCTGAATTAAAATAAAATTATTTCGAACTTCAAAATGATTTCACTGTATTAATTTTTTTACACAAAATAAAACCGAAACTAAGCGAAATGTAAAGACAACGTTGATGCTAAATTGGGATCTTAATGCTGTATAATACAACATATGTTAATTTTATAGATAAGGTAATCCATTTGCAACTCTTATAATTTTATTAAGCATACCTGCTTTCATTATTCTTCAGTCCGTCGTCTTATTAGAACGAGCCACATAAAATAACGACGGATCAAGGTTTATTTGAACAAGCTACTTACT
Organism: Bhutanitis thaidina; assembly: GCA_029286595.1. Classification (NCBI taxonomy): domain Eukaryota; kingdom Metazoa; phylum Arthropoda; class Insecta; order Lepidoptera; family Papilionidae; genus Bhutanitis; species Bhutanitis thaidina. Next base: position 7,391,951 of record JAGSMS010000010.1, read on the forward strand.
TAGAATAAGAAACTAGTCCGATCTCAAGTTACTTTAATGGCACTAGAGGCTAATGCAACCGTCAGACGTTATTGAAGACGTTCGTCTAGTTAAATATGTTTCTGTCACTTATTTTTCTTCCACAATTCGTCGTCCAATCTAAAAGTACAATTATCTATATCTCAGACACAGGGTTGTAATTTAAAAGAAGTATAAGCTTTCACGACCGTCTACCCAATACTGAGGGTGATCAGAGGTCTCCACATTTTAGTCCTTTCAAGTCTAAAGGGAAGAGCTTATTTGTGACAACGTGACAGGTTGGTGAGTAAGTCATCGTCCCAAAACAGTGTGCAAGTCGTCAATCCATTTTGGGGGCAGAAGTGTCTTAAACTGCGATACTAGGTTGCCACTTCAGAATCGTTATTCTCCAACCAGTTGTCAGTGCTGCGAGCGATGTTACCGGCCCATTGTCACTTTACCTTGGTGAACCTTTCGGTTACCCTAGATCGTCTGCGGATATCATCGTTCTGTCACTGAGTATAATAGCCCTTTCCATATCCCGTCGAGCAAGTTCCCATATGAAGATATTAATGAATTGGGCCTCGCCTGATGAACGGGAACGAACCGTAGATTATTTTTAATTATCGGTACCTATATTGGATAATGCTGCTGTGAATTTTCCATTATTTTTGTTCCCTTTGTCAACTTATACAAAACCAACGGAACGAGAGGGAAGGAGGGGGAGGATTCATCACACAGTAGTATACACAGATGTTGGCATTTTAACCATTTTACACTCAGTTAGAAACATGTAGCCTCAGTTTTGAAGACATGTGTCATTGACATTCAATTAAATATTTCAGTTAATTATTTCATTTAACGCTAACTTTAAAATGTATTTCAATCCAACTACTTGAATATTTAGTACCTTGTATATAGTCATTAAATTCGGTGTTATTCCTTAGTGATTACGATTCAGTACACGCTCAGGCTTTCCTATAAACTCTGTTGGACAACTCAATTTGCCGTAGAAGGCATGATGCGAAGGGGAATTGTACGTGTTTGAGCCTTTCTCGTATTGCGTATTGTTGTAGAAAGGATAGCTGGTAAAAAAATATTTAAAATCTGTGCGATAAACAATTGAAAAATATTTTCTGGTTATAATGAAAAGTAGAGAAATTTGGAATTAAAAAAGCTTACATGTTCTTGGCTCAATATAATTAAAAATGAAGTTAACACCCAAGCATGACTGCAGAAATGAAAAAAAAAATTTAAATAAAGAGAGGTCGTTTAAAGTTACACTGATGTTCTACGTTCTATGTATATACGAGTATACTTACTGGCTAGCCTGACAGTAAGTATATTTGTGGTTTCATGCTTAAAACTACATACATGTTTATCTACTCTTAGACACAAAGATGATGATGTCTGATTTCGGCCATGGCGAAAACTTTTGAACGCTACCGATAGTGCCCCAAGTGTGTGCGCAAGCACAACGGTACTCATATTTACTTTCCGGATGAAAATGAATACTAAAACTATAAAGTCGGAAGAAGAGACAGATACAGTGTCAGCGTAACGGAAAGTACTACTCAAAAAAAAAACAATAATTTCTGCTATGCACAAATATTAGCTTCAGCCGGGATTCGAACCCAGGACCCATAGTCCAGTCAGGTAAGCTAACTATTAAGCCACGTGGTTGTAAGGCGTTAAAAGTAAACTTAATAATGTCCACATAGTGAAACCAAGACAGTTATTAGAATAACTAAAACATCTTTTCCGTATATCATTCTAACAAACATATTACTTTATGGGACTACATCTTATCATATGTATTCAATGCCTTTATATGAAATATAACAGGAAAGAGAAAAAGGAATTACTACTACTGACTACTAGAGTAATAAGAATATTGGTTATTAGGGCATAGAATATTACTTTTTCAAGTTATATTTCCGGTAAAAAAACTGGGAAAATATCATTTCAACTTTACTACTAGTAGTTAAACTAGAGAAAAAATTACACCGTTCTTAGTAGTAGTAATATTGAAACGATATATCTCCACAAAATGCCTGCAAAATCTTCAAAATAAGCAGCAGTTCAAGCAATGGTTTGAATTATGATGAATTTAATCCTTACAACTATCAAAGTCCTTACTTTCGTCTATTGTACCTTTAAAGATAAAAAAAAACATTAATCAAGGCACGTAGTTTTATCTTGGTCATTATCCCCTTAACGCCAAATTGAGTTGTCTGCACGGTAATAAGGTACAGACCGTGCTCTGAATCACAATAATACAGAATTTTTAACGTAGTAAAAAAAGTAAAGCTGCTACTTAACTTTTAAAAACTCTTAGGTTTAGGACTTTACTTTCTAAATCCTGTCAATATATACATTTCAAAAGTTATTTTTACATATGTTAATAATTAAAGTAGTATAAGGAATTTATATAAAATAAGTATAGTCGGAGATATTTCATTTCGGCTTCCAACACTTGTAACATATATTGAAAAAACAAAGAATAACAAAAATGGGATAAATATTATTTCGTGGCTAAATATCTTTTGTGTACAAACAAATAATAATTTATCCATTACTGTGGTGAGTATGCGCAAATCTTTCACGCGTAGCATGCTGTCATTTGTTTGCGTTCTCATGGAAAGGCCTATTGTATAGTTCAACTGTAGAGTTATACAGGCTGGTAAAGAAGAAGAAGATATTAGTAGACCGCTAGAGCATAACAGATTTACTAAAAATTATGATATTATCTTTTTTAATATGGAATAATTTTAATAAAATTATGCTCAGCTATGATTTCAGTAGTGATTTTTTGTATCAGATTATATAAACCGCTAAATTTAAATTATTTGATTATCATCATGAGCTTTCGGCAGTCTCTTCATTGAGCTGAACCACGTAGTGGTTATATTCTCTTTTGCTGATCCAAAAGTCAGCTATATCGAAACGCCAAACCTAATTTTCATGTTGGCACTCCCAGATATTGTCAGCTTGGAGATGCTTGCGACCAGTTATTTCAAACGCAATATTCATGTCAGATATTTCAATTAAAATATTTTTAATAACATTTAGTGTGCTATTAGGTCCTTACATATGAAATTGGCGCTTTGTCGAACTGGCAAAATTATTAGAATAACTAAAACATCTTTTCCGTATATCATTCTAACAAACATATTACTTTATGGGACTACATCTTATCATATGTATTCAATGCCTTTATATGAAATATAACAGGAAAGAGAAAAAGGAATTACTACTACTGACTACTAGAGTAATAAGAATATTGGTTATTAGGGCATAGAATATTACTTTTTCAAGTTATATTTCCGGTAAAAAAACTGGGAAAATATCATTTCAACTTTACTACTAGTAGTTAAACTAGAGAAAAAATTACACCGTTCTTAGTAGTAGTAATATTGAAACGATATATCTCCACAAAATGCCTGCAAAATCTTCAAAATAAGCAGCAGTTCAAGCAATGGTTTGAATTATGATGAATTTAATCCTTACAACTATCAAAGTCCTTACTTTCGTCTATTGTACCTTTAAAGATAAAAAAAAACATTAATCAAGGCACGTAGTTTTATCTTGGTCATTATCCCCTTAACGCCAAATTGAGTTGTCTGCACGGTAATAAGGTACAGACCGTGCTCTGAATCACAATAATACAGAATTTTTAACGTAGTAAAAAAAGTAAAGCTGCTACTTAACTTTTAAAAACTCTTAGGTTTAGGACTTTACTTTCTAAATCCTGTCAATATATACATTTCAAAAGTTATTTTTACATATGTTAATAATTAAATTAGTATGAGGAATTTATATAAAATAAGTATAGTCGGAGATATTTCATTTTCGGCTTCCAACACTTGTAACATATATTGAAAAAACAAAGAATAACAAAAATGGGATAAATATTATTTCGTGGCTAAATATCTTTTGTGTACAAACAAATAATAATTTATCCATTACTGTGGTGAGTATGCGCAAATCTTTCACGCGTAGCATGCTGTCATTTGTTTGCGTTCTCATGGAAAGGCCTATTGTATAGTTCAACTGTAGAGTTATACAGGCTGGTAAAGAAGAAGAAGATATTAGTAGACCGCTAGAGCATAACAGATTTACTAAAAATTATGATATTATCTTTTTAATATGGAATAATTTTAATATAATTACACAGTTCGTATGTTGTTGGTTGTTTGTGAAAATTATTAGAAACCTTATTAAATGATGAGTAAGAATATATTAAGGTTTTACATGCTTATGCATTCAAACTTATTCAACATTATAAATTATACAACAGAAGTGTTGTAATAACCGTTTTGTACGTGTTAGAGCCAAGCGGCGGCTTTTGCTGCTGCAGGCCGGCTATACCGAAGTAGTACCACGACCTTGCAGAATACTGGTGAGAAATAGAACCATCTTGAGCTTTTGTATCGTTCGGTGAATAAGGTAACCGGAGACACTTGCCCTCGCCTGACACCAGCATCAAATGATAACGAGAAAGTGAAATAGATTTATAAGTTTTACATCGACTGATTATAATAAAAGTAAAGGTTCTCAATTTTCAAATAAAATCTAATTGACTAGACTCATAATAATGTTGAACACTGCGAAAATTAGGCAAAGCTTGTATCGTTCATTAAACAACGTTCAGAACAATGGCTGCAGAATTATACTAGGCAAAATTTCAATAATGGAAAGACTTGTTCATCCAATGCGATAAATTCTAAACTCAAATTTTGATCTTAAATTAATTAGTAAACAACATCTTTCTAACAAACAAATTTACGAATGAGTATTAATAGTTATTGATAAATAAAGTTACCTTCAAAACGGTTCTTTAATCACTCCCACATACGTCATGCATGCGTCATGCAAGGAGCACCTTGGTCTACAACAGTGCACTTATGCTTTATTTTTGTGAATTTTAAAAAATTTAATAGCGACTGCCCGCGTGGTCACAATTTGTGAATATCCGTTAAATTGCGTTTATATCCCTTCAGTTATTTGGGTGATTGATAGACGAACACACAAACTTTTACATTTGCAATTAGTAGAATAAAACTTAAGATAAACACGTAAACTTTAACGTTAATATTTTTAGGTTAAATACCTACGAAGAATTTTGTTTAGAAGGTAATTATAGATAGCACGCTTTCAGTTCTTGCCACTCAGCCTTTTCTTTTATGACATAATATCGATAAAAAGTATTAAAATAAAATGTACTCGTAAAAAGGAAAACCTAAGGCACTCCGTACGAACTACAAACTTTGCTTCTTTCTTTTCCGTCAAAGGAATCACGTTAAGTAACGGTGGTAGGTTGAATTGAACTAGAAAATATTTTAAGTAATTGTGAATTATATTCCAAAATATCGGATTTTGAAAGATTATTTTTATTTTGTTTTACCTAGTGGTAAAAGAAAAGAAATTTTCTATCCATGGGGAAAATTCAGATAGGTTTATTATATATGGTGTTGTTTTTTTTAAGTCAATAACTCCAGCAATGACTATCACGACAAAATTAATGATTTAAAACTAAAAACTAGAAATTGTATTTTACACATCTAATTGTATATTTCTTTCAACGTATATATAGCTTAGAAACACTATGCGCTTCAATTAGTAAAGTTATCGATAAATTATATAAATCAAACAGAATCTAATAACAAACGGAAGTGGGGATGTGCAGTATTCTCGACAATTGTCAGTATAGCTCTCAAATCCATTACCAAGGACCAATTTGCTCCAAGTTGGATGACGCAATTAGAACTAACGAGATATCTGTCTGTTTCGTCGTTTACAGCACAGTAAAACAATCCGTGTGAATGACAATGAAATGGCTTTGTATTTTCACTTGTTGTTGTTCTGAAATATGTCGCCTTAACAGAGAGCTTCTTTTTGAAATTAAGTGAAAATTTATTTGGGATAAACACAACAAACAACATGGCACGGCAACAACTGCAGCTGTGTTTACTGCATACGTTTTATGTACTTAATTGTATACATTTAGTGATAAACGGGATTCTTTTTAATTATACACAAAATTGTGTATTATTTTAACTAATTTCAAAATTAGTATTTTTTATTAAATTAACTTTAAAACTAAAGAACAACTGACAACAAGTCATTCCTATGAATAACTTCTGACTCGTATCCTATTTCTACTTCCTATTAAATATTTAGAGATTTTAAGGAAGGACAAAAATATCTCTTTATATATTTCATCTATTATATCTCTTTGTATTTATTTGGAAAAAGTAGCGCATGAGGCCTGTTTGCAACAATTTATTTATAAATGATGAATTAGTAACCAATATCGAAGCGGAGTTTCTTAATATATCTACGAGCACCTGAGTCGAGTAAAACTTTTTAGAAATAGAAATGGGAATTGTTTCCTAATTGAGTGCCCAAGTAACTCAAAGGCTTTAATGTCTATATATAAGTTTTCTAATTTCGGCATAAACTTAACACAATTACAAGTAAAATTACCCTTTTTCGGACACAAAATCAGTTACAATTAGATTCATATTAAATATTATTCCACTGAGTAATTTCAACGTCAATATATGTCACGGTACCTATTAAGCCTCATCAATAACATGATAAGATCTACATTCGCCGCAGCTCGGTCTGCGATCGACTTTTCAGGCAATTGATAGACCTGTGCATTACTGTATGAAAGTGATAAATGAATGAATGATTTTTTTATTGTAATATTTTTCAACAAACATTAGCTGCCTAGTCTTTACTGTATTGCATATTTTAATAATTTAGAGGCTTAATCAATTATGCGAACCTCAGTTGCATGGTGTAGTCTCCCGACGAGGCTCTGCATCTGTGTTTCTTTCGGTGAATGAGGTAACTAAAGAACCATTTCTCCCCTCCTCTCCCTTTCCTTCTCTTCGCCACCTTCCTCCTCCCCCTTCCCAAGGATCCCTAATGGCCGGCAACGCACCTGCAGTTCCTATGGTGTTTCAGATGTACGTAGGTGACGGTACACATAACATCAGGTGAGCTGCTTGCTTGTTTGCCCCTTTCACATAAAAAAAAGGAAAAATTCAAGTGGATAAAAATATTAATTAAATGAAAGACGAGTTATGTGGAAAAACACTGCATTATAATGAAAGTAAAGCACAATATTTTTTTTTAAATTAAATGTTATCTTTAAATTCAATGTAATCCGTACAAACCTTAGAAATTAATTTTTTACAGAAGAAGGAGGCAAACGAGCATGCAGCTCACCTGATGGTAAGTGATCACCGACGCCCACGAACATCCACAACACCAGAGGCGCTACAGATGCGCTGCCGGTCCATCTAGGTGGTATTGATGGAACTTCTGTATTCTGTCGCGATGCACGATGGTGAAACACAGCGGCTGGGATCAAATCCGAACAGTTCCTCCGAACATTCCTAGTGGTAAATTTTGTAAAAAATGCAAAGAGAAGCAACATCTCTTCGCAAGGCCAAAGGATCAAGCCGATCAGAGAGAGCTTGGTCGCCGACAATTCGGACCGCTCGACTTTGGATGCGGTCAAACAGAAGGAGTTTTGGTACTGGGGTGCCACTGCCCAGAGATGAGAAAAGTATTCCATGTGGGGCCGATCTTCCGTCCGTAAAGTAGCAATCGGTGGACAGGCATGAAATATTGTCCCGCTCTGGAGAGCATACCAAGCTTTTTGGAGGCCAACTTGATAGAACTGTTACTTATTACTGTTGTGTATTGACTGTTATCTCCAAACATACGTACGTACTACTATTTCTACGAATACTTAAACTTAAAATAAAATAACTATATAAATGTGTGTGTTCACAATACGGTTTAAATTCACAATCTAATCGATTACACGCAAAATCAATTTGTCTATCCACTATACACCCAAATTGATATATCACGTAAACGGTTAGTGTAATTTTCGTTATTTTGTATTCCAAAGTTAAGCATTCCCAAATTGCAAATTCGTGGCTCGTATTCCTATACCGCTACCGTTCGCCTCATTTATTGAGTCATAATGGAAGGAGGCCTTTTTCCGGTAGAAAGGCTTCTTTTTCAGAATGAAGTTAAAAGTAACTGTATCTGTAGTATACAATAATTAAAACTAAAAATATATTATACACTAGACACTTATGGTCTAATGGTGCAACCATGTAGTGAACAGTTACATCAACGTAAGTATTTGCATAATGTTTTTTTCATTTATTTATTTATTTTGTAACCTATGTATATTCACAGTATTTACTGATATTCGTTCAACCAACGAACGCGGTGTACGATTCAACGAATATTGTAACATAGTTATGTGGGTATACTGCAAAAATACGGGTATACGGAACGAGCAGTTACCTGTCAATGAAGACAACATAAACGGACATCGGCCTGTATGTCCAGTCAGCTTTGTATTAGATGCCGACCTCCTTTATGTCCGAGAATAAATTATACACTTCTCTACTAAATAAATTTTATATAACGGGATTAATACGCAAAAGTTCTCATTACTAATTAAACTCATTTTTCTTGCGGAAAGGTGACTTTAAGTTTCTTTTTAATAGATTGGAGTGCCTAACAAGCTAACAGTACATCTGAGTGGTTACTGCAGCCCATGGACACCCGCAAACAACTTCAATCGAAGAAAGTTACAGATGCTTTGTAGCTAGTAATTATACCGGTTCACCTTTTAAACCGGAGTGCCTGCACAAAGGACATTTCCTTCCCTCTTATTCGCCTTTCAACGCGACCATGTCAATGAAGCAAGGAAATTAAATGTTCTTGATATTTAGCATTCCGATCATATGAGTTGACTGACCATATGAAGTTAGGTCCCCCTATTCATATCATATACCGATTCTGGCTTTAAATGCCAACCTCACCAATATGTGCTATCCAACAAACGAGGCTGGTGACCTGGAGGCGGAATACTCATCTGGATATACCTGGCCCAAACTACTACTAGCGATGGGAAGCAGCATCAATAGAGCGAGGGTATCGGCACTGCCTGCACCTAGCCGCTTGCTCAGCGTGATGACTAATGTAAGAACATCCAAGAAATGCATAGCGGCATTTGCTGATGCTTTCTAGAAGAGGCCTTTATTCAGCAATGGACTAAAATAAACAAATGAAGATTAATTCAATAAAAATTTATATGAGAAGTTTTAAATAAAACTATATATAAACAGTAATAAACGCTACACCATCCATTGAGGCACCAATTCACTATTTTACTTTTAAAATTTGCGAATCTTCACTGCTCCTTCAAACAACGATCTGAAGTGCACATTGCATATTTATGGGACATTTGCTTGAGTCAGCGACGTAGCGTCTTATAAGTGGAAAAGCTCGAGGATTATGTTGAACATTCACATATTATTAAACCACCTACCTGTTTTTACCTACCTGTTTACTTTATGCTACTTGGACTCCGTGTTCTAATATATATTATTTTATGTTCCATTAACATTAAAAATAACGGAAGTTTTTTGTTGGCGGGTATTTAACCGCAAAAGGAGAAACAAAATTGCAACTTTTTTTCCAAATGCCATGTTATAGTTATGTCTGTAGTAATTAAATATGCCATGCAGAAATGTCGTGAGGAAAGGAACTAGAAACTCAACTTTAATGATTATTGTGATGTTTTCTTTAGCATGAAATGAAAAGAGTTGAGTTTCAACTCATTCAAGAAAACCTGTAATTCCGTTTTCCAAATAAATACAGTTCTCGTGTTAAACTTAAAACATACGTTGTTTTATTTGCAGTAATAAGAAATGCATTTTAGTATTTAAGTTTTATTATATCAGCAGAATTTAAATGCTCGATAAATGAGGTCCACAACCTAACGTAAGACAACTAATTTATCATTAAAACCTCAGACGATTTGACAAAGCAAACAACGCAAGTTACGTAGTTAGTTACTCAAGTGTAAATTAAACATTGACTCGTTATTAACAACACTATTTGGAATCGATAGAGGTGGATTATTATTGAAGTTGCATAATAATATTTGGTTTATCCATGAGGACTACACGCGTTGGGGACACTTCATTATTGCAGAATGTCAGATCATGTAGGCATAATACAAAAAATTGCTCAGACCCCAGGTTGGCTAATTCAATATAATTACGCAGGGCCAGGAAGTAATTGCGTGCTGCCCGACGATATCACAAAAATATGCGAGTAATTCACATGCCCTCACGTTGTAAATATAGTCCCCAGCTACTTGTGTTTACTTATAAATTTTTCACATGCATTAGATGCAAAAAAAGCAGTGCACCCAGCAGAAATGGCAAACGTTACAGCCGTGCGCAAACGTTCTTTCATAACCACGCACTGCGATTGTACGTAATGTAATGTGACCGAAAGGTGGCACCTGTATATTCTCGGATTCGCCAGATGAATCTGGAGATTCCTATTCGTTCGGTTCATCTGCGAAATTATTAAAATATTTTTTCAAACAAAATATTTTAATAATTATTCACATTAGACTTATTTATTACAGTTAATATGTAAGAAGTAAACGTGAATATTGTCAGGTGTATGCTCTAATAATAACCTCATATAAAAATAATTGAAGCTATTCAGACGCTGCTAATTCGACATTTAGCTCATCGTTTTAGAACACTCAAAGAGGTCATATCAAGTATTAATAGGGTCGACTGCAATCAGTTGCATGCAAATAATTAACACTACTGTTTCTCCCTAATAAAAACAATTTAGAACTTATCGTGATTTATTTATGTATATATGATTATTTATCTTTGTAAGTATATGTATGTATGTCGGTCGTATCTCCATACAGTTACCAAGACACGTGGAATCCTAGTTGGAAACTAGGACGTAACGTGTATATTTAAAGGTTACCAAAAAAGCGTCGTCTTTTGTCTGTTTTGTTAAAATACACAAATAGTTAAATACTCGCCCCTATTCCACGAACATCACAGTTACACAAATCATTTACCATATAGACTTCGTACATTAGTATTGTGAATAATATTATTTTTATGGATTTTTATAGAAAGATGACAGTTAAAAATTAAAAAAAAACTTTTTGTATCCGTTACCGTTCCCTTTTTAGTGCGGTTTTATCGAAGTTTCCAAATGTTTAATAACACTGCTGTCTCCGCAAATGTGTGTATAAACACGTCGATAATTTCAAAATTCTGGTAACATTACAAAATTCTGGTAAAATGCAGGTAACATTTATTCTAAACATCAATTTAATAGCCTTTTTAAATTTTGCGTAGTAATACTACTCTAATCTTAGTTATTAATTATGCACTGGAACCTAAACGACAAGAGCATTGTAAGCTTCTTCAAAGTCTATGTAAGCCAAACAGCAATTTTAGCGTGAAATTAGTCAGAATAACAAAACTTTCAATAAATTTTCTTGGTAAACAAATAATTTGAAGTAATAACTGTTGTCCACAATTTTTGTACAAGGGGTGGCGGCATCTGCATTTCCTCCCGATGCCAGGCGAAGCGCGGATACTTTCACATAATTTCAGCTGATGTCAAATTATTCGAAACCACACAAAAACTGTCACCTTGACGCGTTCCTTTCCTCGGTCATGAAAGGTTCCATTCCCAAAGAAATTGCAGTAGGTTATAGAACCTACTGCAATTTTTATCACTTACCATCAGGTGAGCCGCACGCTCGTTTGCCCCCTTCTTCTATAAAAAAAAAAAGAACCTAAAGAAATAAAAAACTATGATGGGAGAGGAATATCAATTCTAAATTTTAAATCATCTAGGGAAAGAAACCTTCATCGTCATTATTGTTTCAGCTTATCACAAGAAACCTTATTAATATAAAAAAAATATAAAAAGCCCGTTTTAGGTATATAGTGGTGTGCAGTTTGCTGTTTAAAACATAACGCGAATATAATTTACGATAACTTATACAATATTCTTAAACTGAAGTACGGTTAGTAGCATTAGGCTAAGTATAAAAAGAGTATTCTAAAGTATGAACTAAAAAATATCGCGTGAAAAAATCTAAGCTAAAGCTAAGCTAGTTCTACTCATCGACTCAAGGGAGTAAAATAATAGGGTCTCTATAGTCACAACATGTGTGCGAGCAAGCTTTAATCGCCGGAGATTTTTGTAGACTTGGAGAGTGAGCTATCCACGAATAAACAGAACACGGTTTGAGCATATTTAATATGTTGGGTATGATGTGATACTACTGACTCATCGGTTTCCAAATCAGAAGCTGCAATAGCTTCACATGGTATTTTTATAAACTGAAGTATAAAACTAATAGCCCTCAAATATTTACACAAACTAAATAACCGATTAGCGAAATCTTGAAAAAAATTAGAGGTAGCAGTTTTGCTGCTATTCGCAGTTTTATCTTAGGGATTGACGAAACCACTAGAAGTAGCAAGAATGCAAGAGGCTTAGATTCAAGAAGCTCTTGCTGTTCTCGAGACACAAAAGGTATCACCAGCCAGTACCACGGGGTAACTGCAGTCAATACAGTCCCTTTCCTTTCAGTCTATGCAAATAGCTTTAGGACTAGTCAGACGGCGGAGATAATAGATGTCACTTTTCAACACGTAACGGGTCCACGTACATTTCCCAATACAACAGCTTAGTGAATCAAAACAATGAATTAACTGGATTCAAAATCAATTCAAAGTGAAAGCGCGAAAATTGATATGTGGTAGGCTATAACACATTCCACAATTTTGATTTGTGTTTTTAATAGTTTTTTTTCCGCGATAAAAAATTGTAAAGTTTGTAGGCTTCACGCAATAAGAGTAGCACAAAATTGGTTCATGCGTTTTCAGTCCAGGAATTTTGGTATCAAAGACGATGCGGTTTTCACTGCGTTTGCTTAAACGATAGTGATACAACTGTGAATTGAGCACGAGGCAGAGGGATGAGATTTCGCCTTATATGCTGTGAAAGTTCGCCGTATATGCGATGAGATGAAGTTACGCAGTTTCTTGGTCAACGTTGGATTTACCTAGACGAATTATTTATCATAGGTAAGACATATCATAGGTACTCGTAGACAACTTCAAGCATAGTACTTTCCCATTTAGAAAACCATAATGAATATCCTAGTTTTTATATCGAATAATAAACTTTTTATCATAGCAAGCGTCTTTAAAATACCATGCTCAGTGATTTTAAAAGAATGGTATCAGTGCCACTGTGCGTATCAACTAAAATTTTAAAACCTTACGTGATTTTGGTAAAGACCCTTTTTGATTTTATTTACTACATAAGTATTATATTATATTACAATATATATAATCGTCATCAAAAATATATTTATTACAGTTGCAGATTCCGCTGTAATAGTTCAAACTTAAGAAGATAGTTGTGAACTCTTTTCACTGCAATCTGAACTGTTTTAAAGCGGTTTCCTTTTAAACTTAAGTTCACTTTAACAGAAAATTTTATGTAATTTATTTCGCTACAGAAGTAAAATATTGTAAAACATTTTATTATAACTTATTCGTTTTAGTCTTTTAGATTACTAAATTATTTAACAAGTCAATATTTAAAACAACCATTTACTCCGGATGATTTCAACTACTACTTCTCGATCAACGACATTTGGTATATTAAAAAATATTTTAAGCCTTAATTTCCGTAACCGACTCTACTTGAAATTTGGCCTAAACCCTTACTTCGAGTAATAAAAGCTGTAATTTTACACTTTGCTATCGCTGCGATTAGCGCATCCTAGGGCAGGACTGTCGAGGCTGCACACCTGGTGCAAAGTGACTGGCTGCATATGTTACATGGGCAGTAACCCATGCAACCTGCCCACTGGTGCAGGTGCTACCGGGGTATGGGTGCTTCGGGAAGTACCTGTGCCCCATAGCCGGAAGATTGTGGCAGTGACGAGATCACGGCGCATCGTAGACTACAAGAGCGTCGATCATGTCGCAGATGTAGGTAAAAATCTCCCGCTAGCATCCTAAGCCCAGGCCAAGGCAAGGAATTGCCTTCTGCAAACATGTGATGTCGCTGAAATCCGGGCACTATCAGTCTAAGACTGGAAGCGTGCAGCGCTGAAAATAATGAGCGCAGACCCTTTGTTGCGTAACCATAACATTACATACTCAACAAATTGTTGTTACTCTACAAAGTTTTTATTAATTTATTTACATATGTTAATATTTTTTTATATATTTCCTTTTTTTCTCTTTTTGTCTTGTTCTGATGTTGTAAACTTGGTAGTCACATTTTTTTGTTTGCGCTGTTGCGGGCAACAAATAAAATTTCTATGTTTATTCATTTAATTCATAAGTAGGCAGCGAAGAGTGTGATAGAGCAAAGCTCCAATTCCCCGATTTGCAGATATAGAAAGACAAGACCTCGAAGTGCTATCCTCCACCACCCTCATTGAGACTTCAGTAGTGTGCGAAAGAATTCCAGTGGTCCTGATTAAAGGCGGTAAAAACAACAGCGTATATTTTAGCCGGCAGGAGTCCGGTACTTATGCCGCCTCCGTGGCGAAAGAATACTTTGGACCTGCATGTATCAAGTATGTGTTCATTGTCAATTCAATGGGAATTTGGGGAGGGGGAGAGGGCCTCTGGTTACCTGACTTACTGAACAAAGCGCAGAAGCCTCTACTTCACGCCGGAATTCTGTGAGGCCGTGATACCAACCCGCTCAAGCCAGCCCATTCGAGTAGCAGCAAAACCCGCCGCTTGGCTCTACCACATATAAGATACAACCATTCATATTGGTCTACAATGTATAATCGAAAACATCAAATCTTCCTTTAAAATATGTCTATATGTAATGTGAAATGTCGTACTCAATGTATCTTGCAAATAAGCTCTTAATAATTAAGAAGCGTATTTCAATTTAGGGGTTTTTAAATTATGTAATAATAAGTTTCATAAGTTAATTAAAATACACATCAAGTTAACAAAATAAAAATATTAATAATTTTAAAATTAACTATAAACCAGTAATTTTAAGCTCTGGAGCTTAAAATTACTGGCCACCATCTTATTTTATATTGCGTAGAGGTAGCTGACAATAAATATTCCACCGCATGGCAAATGCTTTCTCTCTTTCTTTTAAAGAGTTTTTGAAGCGGGAAAGACGTTCCACTTCGTCACAGTTTAACTTCTCATGTCCAAGAAACATTGCATCTACATGTGCAATATTTCTCAAAAATTAATAACGAGTTAAAATTCTGTAAACTGCAATTTTAAAGTTTCTGTTTCTCTTTATGTCTCTTTTATGTCGAAAAAAAAATGTGTTTTTAATTATTTTTTATCGTGTCATTTAATTATTATGAAAAAATAACTGTTTTATATATATTTTAACCTGTACCAAATGACTTGAAATCATTTTATTTCCCAGCTCGAATATTTTGGCCTTGCCTTTAATTTATGCAAAGCAATCGGTAAACAGATCTGCGGTCAATGTAGAGATGTTATCATGTAATTGATGAATTCGTATCACACAAGCCTCCGATTGGTTTTTGGAATTTATGCAATTTAGACGAAATGCGACAGTCCTCTTTACCATGTGTTAAGATTTAACATATTAAAGTTACCAAAATTCATTAAATCTTATGTTAAGATGACATAGACTAAAAGAAAGTGGTGGGAAAATTCTACTTTATTTACTACATTATTTCTTATATTCTTATTATTATAGATATAGTAAATATATATAATAAAAGAACAGCACCACTCTCTCTACAATTGTAGGATCTATATCCATCACCACCACAACAACAAACTGGGTTATGGTGGTATCGAGATACCAGGTAATACATACCACCAAAATCCACTTAAATTTTGTTAAATGTTCCTATACATGCAAGTAAAAAAAAATAGTACTATTAATATTGATTATGTTTTACCAAGATACAAGTAATATAATGACGGGAACATAAAAACTGAAAATCAGTAAATAATAGTCTAATTTCAAATGAGTAGTGTTCGCGTAAATACAAGAAATCATTATGATTGAACTTATTAATGAATTGCAGTATAGAATACTAACAAGTATGCAGATACGATCCACGCTTTTTCGCTACCGCACTATGCAGAGCTAATATATTATAGACTTTACATATCCTATAAATCGTATGGTCTCAACGCAGAATAAATTGTTAAACGAAATTGACATATTCGCGCACGTTTCTTGTTTTTTTCTCAATAAAGAAATTATCCTGCCTCAATAAATGACAAACTTTTTTTTACTATTAACTCTAACACACGCATGCACACGAACACGCATACGTAGTCGGACAACAACATGCACATGCACACGCATACAGACAGGCACGCATGTATTCACCTGCACTCCGATGCATCCTCGCACGTACACATAGACACGCGAGCACACACACACATACTAAAGGTGTAAAAATAAGCTACTGAAGGTATTGTTAACTGCTGTTATAGTAATTTAGTTAGAACATGAACATTTTTTTCCACTAATTTTCCATTAATAATTTCTTTGACAACTTGGTCTAAGTGATTGCCTTGGTCGCTACGGGTCGCGCACTGAACAAGTAATAGTATAGCTTAAAGTAAATTGTTCCGAGTCCCGGTGTTTATGCAATTAAATACCTTGCATATTATTTATGTCTAGGTATTATTATGTGTGTGTATAATATATTCAATACCAATTGATGTTAATTTGATCTCTGTTAATTGCAATTGCCCAAAAAACAATATGCTTCCTTCATTTATTTATTTTTACCTAACCTAACGCACACCCGCCCTCTCGGGGGGAAGGAAAGGTTATGCCGGGCTTGCACAGACTAAAACCCCACGGTGTTCCACCTTCGCCGCATATCGGCAGGGTCTCGGGAACGCTTTCGCACACAACCCCACCAACGTCGGCCGCCGGCAGAGAATATGTCCTCTCCCAGTTCATACTGGCTAGACGCGCCAGAACCCAGTGGCTAGTCCACCACCCAGAGGCCATGGGGATCAGGAAGGCTGGCGCTCTTACCCAGCAGCCTTCCCGGCACCCCCCGGCAGATCTGGTCTATGCCTCCGCCGGCGACTACAGTTTGGCCGTGGAGGGTAGGGGAAACGGCTCATCGTAATACCAACACTCCTCTATCTCTTCTCTTAGCGGTGCGGCCCTCCCCAGAGCACGCAGAAAAGGGAGAATAGCGAAACGCAACACCAAAACTACTCGTCGCCCGCGCCTCCACATCGGCGGTGGAGGGCTAGGAGAGCGGTGCAAAGCTAACATTCCCCCACAGTCCACCAACACTCATCTGAAATGGGCTCGCCCACCCACTTCGAGTGGTCACCTCGGGCCAGCCATCCCCGCAAAGACCGGCCTTCTATGTATATTCCTCCAGGTTCATCGTGGGAGAACAAGCCAAGGCCCTCCGCCACGACAAGGCTAGAACCCATTCGAGGGAGAAACAAATATGCTACACAACACAAAAAAATATGTCAAGTTCGACTCTGTTACTATTTATGGGTATACAATATACTTCGTGCTTTATCGCCTTTTAGATACCCTGTTTTACTCAAAGTGCAGTATTTGTCTGTATGAAACTTATGTCAACTTCAAGTTTTTTAAATCGATTTTAAGTAACGTAGTGAACATTACATAAAACATTTAAGTAGCTTAATCAGCAAACAAAAGCCACGGTTTTAAATGACTTTTGCATTTAATGAGATAACAGAAAAGAAAATCATAACACCACCTTAGTTTACACCTTAGTCGTATTAAAACCTTATATTATCCAGGATCGAAGCCTGCTGCCATCCCATTATTAAATTTGCCATCTCAAATTCTTAGAATCGGTTTAGCAGAATTTTTGAGAAATGTGACGTAGACAGAAAAGCGTTACCTTAATTCAAATTGAAATTAACTTTAAAAATAAAATAAACCATTAAACTAAACTGTAATTTTCCTTGTAGACACGAAGTTAGTGTAGATATTATAGACGCTAGGATTGAATTAATATTTCATGTTGAAGTGAATTCTTTTAAAGAAATTGAGCTTTCGTGCTGCTGCAACTTATTGGCACTAAAAACTTTCTGTCGCATTAAAATAACATAGTTTTACTTTAAAACTAATCTACAAAAGTTTGGAAGTTTTTGAGAAAGTGGTCGTAGAAATATTTCAATCAATTTGAGTACTTACCGTAGGTTATTGATCTAAAGATCAACTCGTTCTCAGTGGTCAATTTTTGTGTAACCTTTTGCTGGATATAAGCTGTAGGTTGATACGAAGTTTTTTACATGATGTGAAAATGTGACAAATACTCCTATACTCAGGGCAGCGCAAATCATTGCACACAGATAATTCTTGACACGTTGCATCAATAAAAGTTCTGTTGTTATGACACATGAAGGGATATTAGATTGAAATCTGTTACAGATGATTTATTGTTAAAGTTAAAGGATATAGGGGGTAGTGTCCGTGGTAGTGGAAGATAATGGGAGATCTCCTCCGTGCCATTAAACATAAAATGGAACGAAAGGACGAAATAGGGTGGCATGATGATTGTTAATCAAATATCAAAATTAAATGTTTTTAATTATTAACGTTAAATTAAAAATAATTATATAATAATTCCGGGAATAATGAGTGAACACAATTCATTCGGAAGTGTTAATCTATGTCATGCGAGGTCAAGTAATTAGCTGTTTACTTGTTGGTTTGTATTGGTTTATATATGTATTAATTATTAGTTATTTATTATCTAGTGTTTGTGTTTTCTATGTAAACTTCGAACAAGTTGACTTGAGCCGCTTTCCAACGAATGCCTTATTTTTGAATTTGACCTGCAAATTCCATTTAATGCTGATTGAACTCATGATTGGCGTGAAAGAACATCTTCAATAAAAAATACTTTGTTGATTCGTTAGGTAATATATAGACATACAGAACCATATACCAGTAGCGTGGACTACTACGGCTTGACAATCATCTCACAAAATAATAACCCATACCAATACTAATACGTATCATGTTACTTTAGTGATACTTAAAAAAATTGTCTTCATTGAAAGAGACTGAAAATATGTTTAAATATAAAGCATAAATGACTCAAACATTTGAGATAAAATAGAAGAAAAAACAGCAGACATAAAGTTCAAAAACTTTCTGTTTATCAACTTCTTATCTGTTCGTAAAATTATCAACAGACTTCGGTTAATTAAATCAACAGCCAAAATAAATCTACAAAAAGATAAAAACGCAATTCAAACTGAAACGTCTGTCCCAAATACAACATTTTTATTCTGTATTTTTAGACCTTGATAATTCTTAAGGTGTTTAGTAAAGAAAGAGTAAAGTACGGGAGGGTTTCTGAGCCGATAAAGGTCTACCATCTGTTAAGTGCTAAAACATGCATTATAGGTTTTGGGTATGATTGTGTTGTGTTTCATCTCGTGTTATCACAGTGTTGGACCGTTCCTCCAATATTATCTCATATGCTTTACATAGGATAAAGTAAGGCAAACAGTAATGAGTGCCAATATGTGTAAACTTACGGCACTATAGAGATATATAAGAGCATCATTCATTGCAACATTAAGCAATTTCAGGAGACAAAATAGATAGACTAAGGTAGAAGCGTTAAACATTCTATGACATGCACAAATGGCGGATTATCTTCCAAAATATCCCGTATCGAAAAAACATGAATACATGACGAGCAGTAACTCCTTTTGCGCGAGGTGACTGATGGTATTGATAGAACCAATCTTCAAGCCAACCGTTTAGATTAAATCAAATGCTCCATCTTCCTCCTCCTCTTTCATCAAGAGAAGCCTTAAGAGACTTTATATGGTGGATTGTGAGTGGACTTAAAGGTTAATATATACTATTTAAATAATTTACCTGGTGCTGGGTAAGGAGTTCTGCTTATACTGTCTGAAAACACCCTCTTATCAATTTCTGTCACTAATCCGCTGTTTTGTTCTGGTTTGATATAGAGCCAGTATAAATTCTGGCTGTGAGGAATCCCAGTCCTCACGGGTCACAATGCATCTATAACATTTTACGAGTGAAGTTGTTTTAGGTGCCCATGGGTTGCATTAAGTGACCATGGGGTGCTAGATCATGGTAATTGATAGCTCGCTTGTTATAAAAGAACAAAGTTTTTTTATACATTCGGCGAAATTGTCGAATTCTAAAAGTCATGTAAACGACGACATAAAGCTGAAAGACTTGAAGTAAATTCAAAGTTTCGTATTTTTTACGTTTTAAATATTACTTAATGGAATGTTTACCACATAATATGAGAAAACAATCTCTACCATGAATAAATATTACATTGTGAAATATAGCTTAGAAATGTCAATATAGATTTCAAATCCATTAATAAGAACAATTTGTGTAACAATTAGTTAGAGAACGCAATTAGAACTAATCTGACAGCTAACGAAGCTGGGAGTTTCATCATTTTAATTAACATCTATTTTAATTTTATTAATTAGAACCATAGTAGCTCAGACATCAGAGCGTTCGCTTTAATTTCATAGTACGCAATTAATCTGAGTTTCAATCTTGGTGCTGGCGATCACCACAAAAATTTGCTAATTTAAGTCTTAAATTTATTTTAAATATTAAACATTGAAAAAAAAACGAAATTTGCAAAAAGTTCAAATAAAATTTGATAAATTGTTAAAGAAAAAAAGCATATACGATAATTGGGAAACTGACTCAAATCTACTACTGAACATAGGTCTCACCCAAAAACTGCCATAAATTGTGATTTAATAACATATAAATGATGACGTTATGCCACGTGAAGAGTTGCTGGAAAAATGTAGCTACCCGCCAGGTTTAGTGCTCTTGTACTGAGCAGGACAGGCACACTTGTGGCCTTATCCTCCAGAGATCTGAAACTATATATATACAAATAGTTTGAGTTGAAGAATATATGATTGCACGATGTAAGTCGTATTGTTAGATTTCTGAGCGCCACAACGAAAGCTACAAGTCTAAATTAAATAAATATGTTTTGACATTGAAACCAAATACTCCATACTTTCTGGACAGAATATAACTAAACAGCTATATGGTATCTATATACACGAATTAAATATGTATTGACTTGAGATGTGACGTAATCATTATATAGTATGCGGTGTGATTACAGCATAAAGCTTTCAATGAGTAGAAAATAAGGAAGTAGTATTTAGGTTAGCGATAAATTATTTGATAATGCAATTCATCTTATCACTTTCAATAGATTATTTGATCAGGCATCATAGTGATTTAATAATTTCTATTCTATTAATAGGTGATTAAATTTACAATCAACTACTTTAGTGGCAAAATCGTAATCAATACAGTCGATGGTGTGCTATACCATTTTAACCTGTATCAAAATATTATTAATACAAATTTAATAATTAAAACATTTTAACACGGGTTGAAAAGTATATCATATTTAAAAAACTCATTATGGTTGGCTCAGTTAGTAACGTACATACTGTGTTCCCTTAACGATTTTAAAGGAGAACTAAGCAGAAACCTTCGTTTACTTCTAAAAATAAATTAAATATAATAAAAAAAAAATATTATATTTAATAAATTTTTAAGTATACAGACTGCTGTAGCAGCAGTAGTAGGCTGCAAATGTCCTACTGAACAAAGACCTCATCTCAATTTAAAGAGTTGAGAGGATTTTGGTTCATTTTTTCTCTATACAGGACAGGACCTATTCGTACAATTCCGAAACATTGACTCTTTTTTCTCAATATTATTATTCATACAAGCAGAATTACTAGCTTTAACTCGCTGGATTTATCCAGTCGTACTGGAAAAAAAGTCTACCCTCGGTTAAAATCCCATTATTATTATTATATCTTTGGTATATTATTGCGTGGTTTTGTGTAAAATGCCTATTCAAGTCAACAAAAATTTATTAAGAATTTTATACATTTTTCAGAAACGAAATATATAATAAATAATATATCAATAAAAAATGCGGCATATTTGCAAGAGATGAGCGCGTCCTCGTTCCATTAAAAGTAGGTAAAGGCGTCCTCATGAAATTATAATTTAATTTTTCTTACAAAGTCCTATAACGTTCCATTGTGAATGTATGATGTAGCCTGATTACACAGAAATTATGTTCGCTTAACATATTACAAATTCCTTTGAGTACCTCAAATTGAATAATACTTTATTTTCTCATACACATACTTCATTAGGTTGTTGTTTTAATTTTAAGCTCTGCGTTATAATCCCGTACTTTTTTCTTTCTACGTGCTATGTTAAATTTGGATAAACGTTTTTTGTAGTAATTTCTGTACCTATCTAGTATATACGCGAAATTACCATTTATATTTTTTTCTATATTGTCTAGAAAATCAAATAAAAAAAAGAATGGAGATTTGAAATAGATATTTCTGAACCTATGTGGACGACAGAGTGACAAAAACAGGAAAAAACTTTTTTTATTTGTTACATTAACTAGTTGTGCCGAACGGCACTAGGCTGATGTGCTAGTTATAATAAAAATATTAAAGCTCCTTACAAAAAAAAATACATGCAGTCGCAGAGTACTTACACAAAATAACGTCTAAACAAAAATGATAACATAGTCGGTTACTGTAGGAAAATTAACATCGTAAACCTAATTTAGAATTGTTGAATAAACCTTAACGTTAACAATTTTAATATATAAATATTTACGCCCGACACTTTCAAGTAATTTGAAGTTATTTGTTGAAACGTTCGGTATTATATAATGACAGTTTTTGTATGTAAAATGGAAGAAATAAAGAACGAAAGAAGAAAGATAATACATTTATTTGCCAAGAATAGACTTACACTAAAGTAGTTAATTGAAACAAATATGCATATAAAGACAAAATTACAAATCAAAAGTATGGAAATTGTAAACACATTTCCAGCAAACGAAAATGGCCTCTCCGTATTTTGCTACACCGGAAATAAATTCTGACTGAGCACTGTTTTTCAGTGCCAACTCCTATGACACTCCGATGCCATTTTCTGTTTTTATAATCTAGATATAAACATAACTTAAAACATCGTAATCTATACACGTAATATAGTAAATTCAGAATAAAAATTATTCAATCAGTTTGGAAATGAACACATCGAGTTCACCACAGATGATCTACGATTAACTGTTGTGAACTCGACAATCGAACATACGAATAGGATACAACATAGTTAACATAGAACAACCTTGGCCAGATTTCAATCACAGTACCCTCTTGCACATAGGCTATTTTGGAAGGTTAAAAAGTCATGCTTTTTGCGTAAGTTGGGCTTGAACAATCCTCAGCCTAAGTAGTGTCAAGTTTTTATTCATCAATCAGATGTTTTTTTAAAAATATATTTAAATGCTTTTATATATTTAGATACCTTATGATGTATAGTTTACCTCTTTTGTCATGTCTGCTCAGTACTATTTAAGCCAATTTTGTTCAGAACACAAATAATTTATATATTGTAGAAATATTGTCTATTCTACAGAGACACATATCTCGCAATCTCGATATCACAATCTCTCGATTTTCCCATACCCAGATTACCCGCGTAACGTAGAGGCATCTTGTGCTTGTGTACGTTTCGTACGGCGAGTGATGTAGCCGAAGGTCCAATCCCCTCTCCCTTTCCTCCCTTCCCTAATATCCTTAAAGACCGGTAACACAACTGCAGCTCCTCTGGTGTTGCATATTTATATGGGTGTCAGTGTCACTTACCTACAATTGAGCCGCTTGCACGTTTTCCCCATATCTCATAAAAAAATCCGACCACGGTGATACTAAATTTAATAACAAGAATCGGGATAGACTCTCGTGAACGGTAAATGGTCGCAGCAGTTTCGATTAGCTTATATAAGTTTCCGTTGCTACGTGCAGGCTAATCCTATGTTATAAAACACAGCTTTGCAAACAGAAATTTCTGCTTACATCCGCTTAAGAAAGTAAGAAAACATTATGTTCATTCTACATAATTTATTCAAACACCTAATTCTCAAAAAGAAATATAATTCTCAACTTTTACTTGAGTTTTTTTTTTATTTTAAGTAATAGTCAGATCACGTACCTTTCAGCCATGTGATTATCCCCTTAACGCCAAATTGAGTTGTCAGTTAAGTTAATGAAAAGGTTTCCACAGTGTTCAGAATAACAATAGATGGTAAAAGTTAAGAAACACATTTAAAAAAACTATTAAATATTCGTTTCTTAAATTAAGAAGAAACAACTCGCTAAGTAAAGAGAAACAAATGTTAATTAGTATAACTTTGGAGTGTGGTTTAAACCGTGAAGCAATTTCATGTTAATAAAAAATTATTTTAAATGAATTGATTTTTTTTTAATTTCAGCATTTTAGGTTATTATTATGAGTCATAACATTAAATATACAAATTGTATATTGGTTTATACAGCCAATGTATTGTATATTGGTTTATATTGTTTAATACAGCCTTCCTTGTATTGAAAAGTTTTGTTCACAGAAGACGTTTCTGAACTAACCATCGATTTTCTTTCTTCAGCTTCAGCTTAAAGCAGATTTTTAGTGTTTTCACATATTATATTGTAAGGAAACGACGTTAAAATATTAAACTGATCTTAAAACAGTATATATAATATTTTACTGTCCGTTACCGTTACCTAAAAATTGAGGTTGCGTCGGTAAAATCGTCAGAAAATTAAACATGCATAGTGTCGTGCAATCATGGCAGGTTTGTCCGCGCCATTTTGTTTCCAGGCTAAGAAAAATTTACCTTTTGGAAAAAGAATACTTCTTTATTCTCGGGTTATATGGAAGGCATATCCGAAAATACCGAAAGTAACGCAGTTTATTCTCGCTGGAGATTTTCGTATTTTATTTTTATTTTACAAATTAAAATTTAAAAAAAATGTTATTTACTGAATACAGGTGCATACCTGATATGTAGGAGTCATTTTTTATTCGGTTAGGTTTAATTTATAACTAAGATAACATATTGTTTATTCCAAGTACGAACGTTTATTCAATCATCAGGGGCTTCACTATGGCTTAACTGGCATTAGTCATTCTTAACATTTATCATATTTAAAGTATCCCTAGAAGTATTTCACTTTATATTAGCTGTCGTTTTATTAATCCATCTCCAGGGTTCTTAACTAGGTATGAACATGTTGTGGACAAAAGTAGGCGGAGTATAAAATCATATAAATTTGCGTGAATATGAAAATTTCTTTTTAAATATCAATAAAAATAGTTAGAGACATGAAAATTAATTTATCCACTGTTTACATTTTCATTTCTTTTCATTTTTTCTTAGCGCTTTGCATCTGTGCTAAGTTTCATCAAAATCGAGTAATTAGTCTCAAAGGAGACAGCAATAAAAAATTGGATCGGAGTTAGGGACAGGAGGAGCTTTGCTTCGCTAAACTGCCTCCGCTCCAAAAATATTTATTTTATTTTATTTAGAAAACAAACAGGTTACAAAAATTATTATCACAAAACTTCTTGCTTTTAACTTACATGTACTTGTACATTTTCTAAAAAATAGTCATTTGATACACCTCTAAGTATAATAAAAATATTAATGTGATTTACTCTTAAAATCTTTTTAAAACTAAGAATGACTGTCTCATTATCACTGGAGAACGAACCATTATTTTGACAGAATCTTTTAAATAGTCGTAATCAATCAATCAATCATATCGGTCAACATCTTTGTTAGAATTTCGACTGAAAACAGACTATTATCTATAATTTGATGAATATAATAGCGATGAATATGACAGGGCTTTCGACGCCGTGTAGTTTTTTTTAGGCACTGCGAGACTTATGTTATTGGTATTTGGAAAGGTTGCCGTTATATCTATATATCGTCTTACAACTAGCGGTAGTAACTGTTACTACAGTTATCAATTACTACAGTTTTCGTAGTTATCTTCATAACGATTACATTTATATTCAGAATTTCAGAAAACTTTTTTGGCTTGCTTCTAATATATTATTATAGGTGTCTAAGAGTAGATTCCTTAATTTAGACGCATACTCAAGGATACTGCGCATGTACGGGCAATAAAGCACCTTTAGGTTTATTACATATTATATATTACATATATTTATTATACATTTATATTTAATTTATTATATATTATAAATAAAATCTGAACGAAGCCCGAGTTAACTATGACATCTGGACATCTAACATCTCGGTCCCCCCATGGCCACCATTATTATCCATTACCGAAAATTTAATTTCTGTAACATCATCATTATCGTCATTACAGCCTGACACAAGTTCACTGCTTAACATAGGCCTCCCCATAGATTACTAGAAAACACGGTCCTGAGCCACCGACATCCATCAACTTATGAGTATTACATAGACTACGTCCATGTATTCGGCTTTTAAATATTCGTACAATCTATTTATAACATTTATCTTGGCATAGTTTTATGGGCTAGGTCAAATTGTCCTGCGTTATCTAAGAGATTACGGTATTAAGGAAATAAAAGTTACCAGACTTGAGATCGGCTTTACTTTATTTGACGTTTTATCTGATAAAATATTCTGCTATCACATTGCACTATTTTGTCTGTCCTCTCATGATTGATAGTAGTAGTAAAAGTAAAGTGCCACGGCTGGGCAAAGGCCTCCTCAAATATCTGAGAGCATTTTTGGTGTCAGGAATGGTCCGCCATGCGGCTCCAGTGCTGATTGATGGACTTTACGTATCCTCGAAATAATATTTTTTTTATTATATCTCAGATATGCAGATTTCCTGACGATGATTTCGAAAACCGCCGAGCACTTGGTAAATTAAGCGCTTAAAATTGCTATTAACAATTTTAGTGGTGCCGAGAATCGCCCTGGTCACTAGAACTCTATAAAATTAAATCGAGCTTCCATTATTTTTTCCTATTTTTTTTTTTTTTTTTATGAAAAAATAGGCCTGCGTTTGACCTCAATCTTGCCCGATGGAAAGCGAAGATGAGGCCTAGGATGGTACACGCTTGCCTAGATGTCTGTTCACTTTGGCCTTGAAGATATCCGGGTTATAGGCCTCCGGAAAAACTGACCTCGGCAGAGAGTTCCACTCCTTAGCCGTCCGCATAAAAAAAGAAGAGGCAAACCACTTCGTGCGTAATGGAGGAATGTCTACAACATAAGGGTGGAACTGCTCGCCGCGTCTAGTCGTTAGGTGATGGAAAGGGGAAGGGGGTATCTGGTTATGCAATACCTCCGCACACTCTCCGAAATGAATCCGATAAAAAACCGAGAGGCAGGCCACTCGTCTACGGTGTTCAAGGCTTTGAAGTTTTGCCTCTACTAGTGAGTCACTGCCTATGATCCTCTTCGCTCGGCGCTCCAACGAGTCCATAGCATCGAGCTGATGTTTTGCCGAACCATCCCAGAGGTGGGAACAGTATTCCATGCAAGAGCGGACTTGAGCTTTGTATAAATTTAAGAGCTGCTCCGATGTGAAGTACCGTCTCACCCCCGAGAGTATACTAAGTTTTTTGGCAGCAGTGTTTGCTATGGACTCGATGTAACGACCGAAATTTAGATTAGAGGAGAGATCTAGACCTAAGAGCTCAAGACGGTCGTTTACCGGAACGGGGACATTCCGGAAAGTCGGAGTCAGTTGGAATGGACTCCGTTTCGCCGAAAAAAGACAAGCCTGTGTTTTAGAGGGGTTAAACCCGACCAAATTGGCATCACCCCATTGGGAAACAGCCTCCAAAGTCGAGTTCACCCCTTCAATCATCGATTCCCTGAAAGACTGGACTTTTGCCCCAGACTTCACATCGGACAAGTATCTCCCCGAGACTGTGCTGTCATCTGCATACCCAAAGATATCGGGTGTTACCAGCAGGTCGTTGATGTGCAGCAAAAAAAGAGTCGCGGAGAGCACAGACCCCTGAGGCACACCGGCATTAATATCATGGAGATCGGACGACGCGCCATTAACGACAACCCGAATCGATCTGTTCCTCAGGAAATCCTCGATCCTGATGCAAAGCTCAGGAGCAATACCATATGCCGGAAGCTTGCCAATGAGACTTGCGTGCCAGACCCTGTCGAAAGCCTTAGAGATATCAAGAGACACGGCAAGAGCTTCACCGCGTCTCTCAATGGCTTAGCTCCAGAGGTGAATTGCATACACAAGAAGATCCCCAGTAGATCGGCCTCGACGAAACCCGAATCGACGGTCACTGAGGAGGTCGTTGTCCTCCAGGTATGCGAGGAAGCGGTTGTTTAAAACACGCTCCATAACCTTACAGAGTATGGAGGTGATTGCGATAGGTCGGTAGTTGGCAGGGTCGGCACGACTTTCTTTCTTAGGTACAGGTTGGACATTGGCAATCTTCCAGGACTTCGGAACTTGACCAGTCCTCAGGGACAAGCGATAGAGGCGAGTCAGAACAGGAGACAACTCAGGCGCAAATGACCGCAAGACAATGGCAGAAATGCCGTCAGGCCCACTAGCCTTATTCACATCTAGAGTTCTGAGTATTTTGAGTACCTCTTTTTGCCGAATGTGTACCTCAGGCATTGCAGAGTCACAACGAGGTAGAAAAGGTGGGCAGTTATCAGCTGCATCTAGTTGTGAATTCTTCGCAAATAGAGAGGCAAACATGTCTGCTTTCTCTTTGGCGGTGTGAGCTAATGAGCCATCAGACTTCTGCAATGGCGGGAAAGAAGACCAGCAGAAATTGGCTTCTACTGATTTGGCAAGAGACCAGAAAAGCTTTACTCCCGGATGGGTAAGACGCTAGTTTGGCTCCAATACGGCCAATATGGTCGAAGCGGGCCTTGCGGAGGGCACGTTTGCAGGACTTGGCCGCACTATTGAAGGCTCTTTTCAGTTTCGGGACATTCGGCGCTTTGCGGGCTCAAGCATCCGCCCACTCTTGGTAAGCTAAGTGCTTAAGTGCTTCGGCACTATCACACTCAGAGTTGAACCAAGGGCGGGCTCTCACATGGAGTGAGATATCAGAATATGGAACAAAATATTCCATAGCTACTATTATTACTACTACGACTATTATCAGCAACGATTATTAAATCTTACTAAAGAAATGAATTCATGTATCTATTATTATCAATAGAACCTTGTGGAGGAGACGTAAAAGAATGTACTGTCCTACTTGCTTTCGATAGATGGCGGAATAACTATCTCTTATATGCTCTATTAAATTGACATAAGTGTAGATTATACCATGGAATATTACATACTTCTTAACTCGATTAAGAGTGCTATTGGGACAAATTAATAAAAAAAAGTAAAATTAATAAATATAAGACCAATAATTAATATAATAAATATTAAGCAGTCCGATGACGAGCAACAGTTTTTAAGGTGCAAGGTACTGCGATTGCCAATCCACACAACAAATGTGGCGATTCCGGCAAATATTTTTAATGAGAAGACCCATGATGTGCTTAGGCAGTAGCCTGTTAAAGCTGTGAAAGAAGAGCGAGGAAGATTCAAGTGATTAATGAGGAAGTAGTTGTGTGATGGTGGCGTTAGAACATCTGCCACCCCCTCGTGTTGGAATAACCCGGTGACAAGGCTCGCCAGTTATTACGTTCTAGCCCCCCGAGAGGTGAAAAGTGATCTGATTTTTTTTATTACTCTTTAGTCGAAATGTATGTAAATACCCGTAGACGACCCTTTTCAACCACCAATGTCCGGAGGTGTTAGGACCTCTACTGCAAAAGGGGCGCCCCGCTAGTTAAAAACTGAGGCTCTGGCGACCGATCAATGGCAGAAAATCTATCTGAATTTGCTCAACCTCAGGGGCTAGTGAACGGGAGGAGCATCTCTAGTTCGCTGGTGCTACTACTACTGCGCTTAACAACCCGTACGCCTAGAGTGATGGGTATGAGCAAACCCTTAAGGACATGCTAAAATACTGTGAATACTAATTTTCACGGCGATCGATTGTGCGGTATCAAATTAGATGTGCTGCAGCGCCATCGAGTAGCTAGTTACAACAAAGAAGATAAAAACGTCCTCCACTGAGAAACTGTACCAACTTTCATGGTGATTGGACAATCTCATGTACCAACCAACATCCATTTTCTTATGTATATAATGATTATTAAGTCTACAGAAATATTTGATATAATTTTTGAAATCGATGTTTTTATAAGAACGTTTTATATTTAAGGATTAAATGTACTAAAATGTATATACCTGTACTTGCATATTTGTACTAGTAATTTACAAAATATAAGGGGTAACTATATTTATTTATTTATTTACGTAAACTTTATTTGAATACCTTTAAATAAAAGTATTACAAAGGGCGGACTTAATGCCTCTTGGCATTCTCTGCCAGTCAACCCGGGGCGTGGAGAGATATTGTAAGGGGGCCAAACATTAAATTTGTTAAAAAAAGGAATTAAAATATATGAATAATTTACACTTACAACATACTGACGGAATAAATACATATAAACAAAATATGAATACATATAAATATATATATATATATATATATATATATATATATATATATACATGCATACATTATACAAAATATTATTATATATTACAATGACCGATGATATCAATCCACTAAGTGGGAACGGATGTCTTGAAGAGGTATTCACGTACCAGTTTCTTGAACGAAAACTTACTGGACACTTTTCTAATGTCTTCAGGCAAGGAATTCCAGAGTAGTGCAGCCTGAACAGTAAAGGAGTTGCCAACAAAATCAGTGAAGTGTTGCGGAATGCTAATGTTATGATTAGATGAAGAGCGAAGGACCCGGTCATGAGTTGAAAACACAAACTAAAATGTATCCTTTAGGTAAGAAGAAGAGGTAGCATCATTTAAGATAGAAAAGAGAGAAAGCAGGATTCTAGAGTTACGCCTTTGTTGAACAGGGAGCCATTTAAGGCGAGAACGGTATTGTGAGATATGGTCATACTTTCGAAGGTTGAAAATATATCTGATACAGTTATTAACAAGGCGCTCTAGCTTGTAAAAAAGTTCTTTGTTCAAGCCAGAGTAACACACATCAATATATATGCATAATCAATATTAGGAAGTATGAGTGTCTGGACAAGCATAAATTTAGTTTCAAAGGGGCGAAAATTTTTAAGACGGTAGAGAACTTTTAGCGAGGCAGTAACCCTGCAGTGACTTTGCTGTTTATAGAAATGAAATAATACTAGAGTAAATTAAATACTTTATTTAATTACACAGTTCTACCACCGATTCGTAATGTGGTTGCGGTGATGAAACAGGCGAAAGAAACTCCGTAGTTGTCCTCTTTTTTCATTAGAATAATATAGACAATCTCACAACCGCATCTTTTCTCTATGTTTTGCAAAAATGGCGAAATTAAGTTAAAGAACTTTTAATTGAATTGTTATCTTATCTGAAAACTTTCCAACAAAGTTTATTTAAATAAATGACAAAATAAACAGAGACGATGTAGTAATTATTTTGTGAAACCGTTTAACTCATAATTATTAACGTATTGTGACAAAGCATAAAGTACTTTCATTACTCTGAAAGACACATTTTTGCGATTATTAATTATATAACGTCGTATGACAAATCAAAGGATATGCCATAATCGCCATCACTCGTTCTATTATCATTTTATTTATTTAATCCGTTCAGATACACTATAATAGCCGTGGTAGAATAGTGGTCAGAGAGCTCGCTTTAATTTCATTGCTCGCGAATGAACTGGATTTTATGCCCGGTGTCGCCACGACTAAATTTTTTATAGTAGAAACCTGAATTTTACAGAAACCATTAAAAAAATTTCAACGAATTGCTTATAATTGTTTAATAGTAATCAAGTTTAAAAATTTAATCGATGTACACGGATAAAAAACCAGCACTTTAAAGATTTTAATAAAATTTACTACAAGTAACAACATTAACGACAAATGCCTCTCCCTGAGAGTCTGTGACAATGGCCATGCCCGATAAAGCGAGTTAACAATCGCTGAACTAGACATTTCGCACCTAAGCTCCTTCCAGTCAACGGTAGATTTTCCGCCATTCCTCGGAGGTCAGAATTGATTGATGTATTATCATTTCTCTTAGTCGACTTTTACGACCCTCACAGGATTGGATACAATACATTGTATTATGCCGCAGATTAAACGTTATACACGGTTTAACCAATCAATCTTAAATAATTATGGGTTTTTAAATAAATCAAATAAAAAATTGTTAATTTTCTTATATAATAATATTATATAATTGTATTATTTATGTTTATTTACAGAGATTAATAAAGTTACATGAAATGAGATTCTTCAAGTTAGAAGTTACGGAATAAATTTAATGGTAAGTCTACTTAAAGCAGTTGAAATGTAAGAAAGAGATCAAATTAAACTTATTTAATAAGCGCTTGTTCTTTTATGAGTTCAATCTTTATTTAACTAGACAAGAAGTTGTTTACTTACTTAAGGATACTTATTATTTTGTTAAAATTTATTTCAAAAGAAGACAAATAATTCTAAAAAAGAAGTCTTAATATATAATGTAACAAAATATTATCATCGGTTAATCAGTAGTGGAATATGCAACCTCATTTCATCCAGTGGGTGACGTTAAAGTCGACTCAGGGAAATACCAGACAAAGCTCATGGCCTTCGACAGATGGCTTTTACGCTTCAAACAGAACCACGGAAACGCTCTCACACACCCGCAACACAACCAGCGATGGGCACCTCTGGCGCCTCCTTATCCCTCCCCTTCCTGGTCAGACGCCCCGGAACAAGAATGCACTTTCCTATATCGCCTTCACTCTAACTTGGAGAACGAACCCTTTCCGGCCCGATTCCAACACCCTTTCGGCCCATAGCGATAGGATCTGGTCCATGGGGCTGCCGCCGACCATATATGAATTATACGAACCAATGTCCGCAATGTCTAACATACGAATTATGGGCAATCTCACTACAGGGAGACATTAGCAGCATGTACTTCATTGTGGCTGGTGATAAAGAAGAATTAACACCTCAATTGTGACAGCACCAACATAACATATTTCCACTCACTGTAATAACAATGCTCGCGTGACAAAGTGTGAGAAAATCAGACATATCCTTTTTTCGACTAATACACACTATTGATAGCAGTTTAATCATACTAAAAAAACTCAAACCGAAAAAAACACGGATCAATGACGAGCAGCAGCGTTTAAGGTGAGAGGCGTCCGATACTGCGATTACCAATCCACCTGCTGTGGCAACATAGGTTGTGATCAGCAATGAACTAATATTAACTGGCTGAACAGTAATAAAAAATCACACTGGAAACCTAACATAATCTATTGACAATTATTATTATTTCTTGTACTCGTTTCACAACACCTTTGTGACTAGTACAAGTAATAATAATTGTGAATTGTCAATATGATGAAGTTCACCAAGTGACAACAATGGCAAATATAAATTATATATAACATAATCTTTCATAGTAGTTTAAGTTATTGCACCCGTTATATGTTTTTTGGTTGGTCACAATAACTTAAGCTTTAGATAACAGTTAGTTCTCTAACTCTACGTTCTAGGTTCGAAACCAAATATAAATGTAACCAAATAAAATAAAGTTTTAGAAACGAATGAACACACTCCATGTGTTTAGTAGTGGCCATTCAAGGGTTCTAGATTTTTTTATGGGAAATGAGACAAAACAAGCTAGCGGCTCACCTGGTGGTAAATGAGTACTGTCGCCTACGTATATCTGCAACACCAGAGCACCTGCAGAAGTTGCCACGATTTAAGGATATTTGGGGGAAGGGAGAGAGGTTGAGGATGGGGAATAGGGATTGGTCCTCCGGTTAGCTCACTTACCGAACGAAACGCAGAAGCACAAGATGCGTCTACTTCACGCCAGAGGAACTGCAGCTGTCTATTTGGGAGATGGGAAGGATGATGTGTAGAGGGGATGAGGACAGAGCCTCCACTTGGCGCGAAGTAAAGCCACAAGATGCGCCGGTATTATGCGAGGTTGTGGTACTAACCCGGTGGAGCCGGCCCAATCGAACAGCAGCAAAAGCCGCCGCTTGACTCTACGACATACAAAATCATCATCAACCAGCATTATGGTACTATTTTACTGTATTGCCATCTGAATCACTTAATTATATTTACAAAGTTTCAAATGAATACGACCAATAGAAGTTTCCGAAATTTGATTCTTTGAATTTTTTACAGGCACATCGGGCAAAAATATATGTAGTAAAAAAATTACTAATTTTTAAAAATTCTCTTACCGATTGTTTGTGGGTAACAAAAGAGGGAAAGTTTTTCGAGTGTATGTATGTATGTCTATTCCTTTGGTATGCTCTGTAACTTAAACGGCTTTATGGATTAAACCATATGAGGCGTCGTTAGATTTGGAGTCAGCAAATCAAAAATGAGAGGTGAATTAAAAAATTTATGCCTACCATGGTTTTGTTGTGTACACGATTTTTATAAACTTGACTTCTATAATGATTTCTTGTATAGAATGTATGAAAATTTAATTCCTGTTAATAATTAATTTCGCCGTCATCGTTTCGTCATTTTTTTTTTCTTAATTATACTGTCCCATAACCAACTGAAAGAATGTCACAAGAATGCAGTGCGAACTAAAGGACCAGTGTACTGCAAACTCGAGCAGACCAGCGATATTTATAGGAACATCTATATGTATGTGACAATGGAATGGCAATGATTAAATTATCACCCACTTCCAGACGTTTTATTTGCGAATTATTTGGAAGTTTACAAAAGTAATCAGAATCGACGAGAATAGAATATAATGGTACCATCGAGCTGTTATGATGACAGAACTGAGAGGTGGGTAACAGAATCCTTGAATGGCTACTAGCAAACATATCGAGTTTGGGCTCATTAGATATGCCTTAACAAGTCCTATTCATTTTACCTGATGACGAGCACCTGATGAAAAGGGGAAGAAAATAGCGTGAATATTAGTTTCTAAACTTAATATTTATTAGAAAACGAATTGCTACTTGTTACATGTAATTGATAAATGTATCTTTTGAAATAAATAAGCCATATTTATTTTCACTTATACAACAGAAGTGTTAAGAAAACTTTGAGTTGAACTGTATTCTATTTAAATGTTAACGGCAGCCGGATAGTTGTGCGCGATAATATAGTTCTTATCGTACTGAAAAGAAACAATTTATAACTTGTTTACTGTAACAGTTGTGGCTGCAGTTGAAATAGAATACATAAATCATAAATCTACATCTATCATAAATATACAACGTTATATCTGATTAAAAGAAGTCTCATTGTGACTAATATTATTAGGTTAATTAAAATGACAATGCTATTTGTCATTAAAAAATTATCAAATTGGTAGTGATGCCATGCAAATTCGCATGACTTTCAAAAAATAAAATACCGCTCATTCAGAACCTCGTCGAGTTACATATTTTTCAAAAAAAAATATTTGAAATATAAAATGTTTATTCAATTTTGAAGACTTAACGAACGTGTATAAGGAAAGTATTAATGGAGGTAAGTAACCTATGGTATCGTTTTTACTTTATTGTTACGTAAATACGTATAGCAGGTTTTTACCAGTTATATTTTCGATTGGGTGCAGCGATCTTGATAAATAGTTCGTTTTCTAAGAGTACCTAAGCTATGAAAATCGTATCACTATCAACAATGTGAAAGTGTAAGTAAGACAGATGTGATAAATTAAATAAACTTCTTTTAAAGAAAGGAACATGGATTATAAATTGTGAAGGTTATGTGTTTTTATTTAGAAGTGATCAGATATCGGAGCCACGATATCGAAGTAATAATAGTATTAGGATCATTATAAGCATCGGTCTTCGAATTACATGACCTGAGTTCGATCCCCTATGCGGAGAGCACGGGCCAAAGAGTTGTTAGAAACTTATGAAGGAATTAAAACAACCACCGCCTAAATAGCATTAGCCGTTAACGGATCTGATCGCTGAGCCGTGGGTTCTGGGTTCATATCCTAGCCGAAGCTAATATTTATGCAAACACAAATGATTGATTTTTTGGGTCTTTTTACTGTCTTTACATATTACAAAATACAGAATTATAAAAAAAAGCTGTTACTCACCTTTTTGCATCAATGGATTTCACAAACTCGTATGCATAAATTATTTCTGTATTATATTTATTGGGTCACACAATAGATAGAATTCTATTGATTGACACCGCTAACTGGCCTGAAAAGCTTACAAACGGGAATGTGATGGCACTTTAGAGCAAAAGCAAAACAAGCAATAATTTCCAGAAGAGTCTGGTCTTTATTTCCAGGTGCAAATTTGTACTTTTCTTCTTTTTATTCAATAAGGTTATTATGAAAAATCCCATGTTTTCATCTGTAAGGATTTGTCGACCTATTTCTATCGAGTTTTTTTTATTTTTTCAAAAGAAACCTCCGAGAAAACAAGAGCTGTAGTGAGTAATATTCAAATTCAAATCGACAATGTGTGTCCATTTTACATAATTACACAAATTTTACATAAATGTTTTTCTTACAATAATTGACAGAAAAGTGGCTCGGGTAACAGAAGACCGAAAATTGTTACCACTTTATATATCTTATGTAGTTTCTTTTACAAAATTGGTCACTAACGGTTGATTAATACTACTATTACTACTACTTACTAACAAACTGCTAAATTAGGAAAAGTAAAATACTGGTCAAAGACGTTTTCGCTAAGAGTTAGGTTATCGATTGCTAAATAATTTTTCACTTTAGAAGAAAACACAAATAACTATTTATAAAATATGAGTCTATTACGAATATTCATAAAAACTACCTATATAGGCACATAACATGCCGTTCATAATTCAGAACAGTGCATAGTTCGTTTTCCTTCTTCCATCCGAAAAAATATCTGAGCTACTCTCAAGTCGCGTCCAAAAAAGTTTTACTTCAATAAATATCTGTCATAATTTTTAATTGTTTCTTTTAACTCTCTATGTATTCTTATTTAGTTATAGAGATTTAAAGAAAGAGTCAAGAACTATATACGAGTAAAACTATAATTTTAACAACTAACACAGTTTTTATAAAATGTGTAACAGCACTGCACATCTTTAAAAAATGTCAAGTCTATATCTTAAAATAAACCAACTACTGATTCCTTGATACAAAAACGTATGAGTGTATGCATAAGAAACTATAAATTAAATATACGTTGTTTAAAAATTTTGTTTAATAATATATGTAACTTATTATTTATGTAAAATAAGTTGTTTATACTGTTAATTGATAATTGAAGAAGATATCAATCGTCTGATCACTTTTGTAACCATTTATAGACAGTATCTTGTTTATTGTGTCATTGCAGAAGAGCGGAGTTGCAAGTGATTAGCACGTTTCATTACATTATAAAATGTTCACGTCATGAATACTCTGAGCAATCCTGGAATTTTCCGAGATAAAAGATGTTGCAGTATTTAAATTGATTTATTTTTAAGTTGAACACCTTTCAAAAAGTTTAAATTGGTTCAGTAGTTTTTGCGTGATGCCTGACAGACACATAAACACAAACAGAAATGTAGTAAACATCTAAAATTGTTTTTTCATAAATTAATATTTTTTGATTACGCCGTATATCTTAATCACAAATAAAGCATTTTAACATTTTTATAATACTTACATTTAAATAACAAAAAAATACGCATATCAGGACATACATAAAACCCACTAGTCGAAAAAGAAAAGTTCTTAAAAGCAAGCCGTAATAATATAGACGGTAGCTTTTAGCCTTTTATGTTACCTACCCTCTTCAGATATAAACAACGATTATAGTACTTCACTGTTCTATAAATCCCTTAAGGGAGCAAGTGTGGCATTCATGTTTATCACCGCCTCAAAACAAGGGATTAAATAGGGCTGTTACCACTTCTGAGTAATAGATTATTGAAGTTAATTTCGAGTTTTTACGAACGCAAATACCTTCAGTACATAATATTGACATTTAAACTTATATATTATTTGTTTTTCTTAAATGTGAACCTTAATGTATACTGAAGAAATAAGACTGTAAATAATATTCAATCTTTTAAACAAACTTCTTTAAAACGACACAATAAGTAATTTGCTACATATTATTGGTGTATTTCTATATATTCTGATCAGGTTGGGTTGTGTATATAAATATGTATACATATATATAATACGATAAATTAAATAATATTTAGTCAAAAATATTTAGAATAAAATTAAATCGATTGCTGTTTCTACAAAGTAATATGTCCTACGAGTAAAACTATAAATGTTTTTGATACATCAAAAAATAAATACACCTTAGTTATTCCAAAACAAATTGAGGTGACATCCCTAGTTTCAAGTATTTTTTTATAGTTTTTGTGATGCATTGAAAAGAAACCTGAATTGCCATGCATTATGGATTTAGTCTATTTTACATTACCTACACAACATGAGCATGTGTGCAGTACACAATTTAGGGGTTTTCACTTCTGAAGGTTTTGCGTCTGGCGCTATGTACGGGTCCCTCCATGTTACCATCTGAAGTTTGATGTTTTACACAAATTCATACTACCGCTCCCTGGAAAATTTTATTTTCCGCCATTTACTAAACCAGAAACGGCTAAACTATTTAAAGAAATGTTAAGCTGCCCTTTCCGTCCAAACTTGGTAAAATATCTAACGCATAGAGAGCAGGTGCTCTCGCGGGGGCAAGGACTTGTTATGTCCACCTTCGTCGCATATCCGCAGAGTCACGGGAACGCTTTCGCACACTTCCGCGACCCTACCAGTACCGACTCCTCTAGGCGGCTTCTCCGTGGCCCATACCCCCTACCCCTCTAAGTCAGGCCATCCATATTTATTCTTCGTTAACCGCAGATACCAATCTCATGACTACAAAGTCCTCCCGAGAAGACGAGTCGGGAACCTTTTCGAGAGGGATCTTAAGGTGGCCTAGAACAGCTTTGCATCTGCACTTTAAACAGAGATTGCTATTACAATTATATAAGAATAGCTTTAACGTGTGTTTTATACAATCTATCATACTAAATACTATTTGCATTCTATGGTTATGTACATCGCAGTGACGTGTGTGTGAATTCAAAGTAATCCCTTGTTGGGATGAACATTGAGCGGTATCCTTGTTGATATAAACATTTTAGATATAAAATCAAAATATCGGGTTGTTAAAAGGATTATTCTTACTAATATAATTCGAATCTAAAAATAAGACGTATCATAATAACCAATTATCAACCTGACATTCACGCGATCCACCTAGCAGACTAACGGAGGAGACCCCGGGGTCCAACTTAGAGTGAATAAATATTTTCGGCTACACTGAGCCTAAATATATAAATATAAAATTTTAAAAACATTTTAAGTTTGCCAGGCGACGGTTGATCACTGTATCCGCCGCTTAGGCGTAAGGAACGGTATCCCGACGTTTCTTTTTGCGACCTGCTTTTGATAGCAATATTAGCGAGGGATTCAAAAATGTGAACCTCGCAAACCGCACTTGATCAACGGGACGGAATTCGCTCCAACAACCCTTTATAATGAGAGGAGATAACGACATTTAAGGTTGAAAATCAATAAGAATTTTCAATCAGCGACATTTCCCTGAATTAATAAGCAAGATAATTTCATTTTAATAGTATATACTATATAAATATACTTTATATAAAGTAAAAAACTTTTACTAGCTGTTCAGGGGCCTTTTGAAATCAATTTTTCGTTAAACGTATAGTCACATGGCAGAAAGGTACGTGCTCTGACTATTAAAAAGTAAAAAAGTTGAGCCGAATCTCGAAAATACTTTTTTCGCTTCGTTCGTGTATTTCCCGCCGTGGATATAAATATCAATTTGTTTTAATGAAATATAGGGCAAGAGGTTCTGCTCATAACTAAAGGTAAAACTAAACTAAGTTCTCGAATTAATGTTATTTAGTTAATATGTAAATTATCTGATTTAATTGTAATTATATACAAATTGCTTGAGACGTCAATAACTTAAAAAACATAACAAACTACCATACCTAATTTGATTTCCTTAACTTAACCTGAAATACCTATTTCGTTACCATATTACGCCCTTCACTTTTCCGTCAGTTTGCGTTATAGGGCTCTAGGGACTTCTCGGCGTCTGGCCTGCAAGGTGAGAAAAATATTTTCGTTCTTTTCATTACGATTCTCTAGGGTTTTAAAAAGTATTTTTGCTAGTCGAAATT
Source organism: Bhutanitis thaidina (assembly GCA_029286595.1). Taxonomy (NCBI): domain Eukaryota; kingdom Metazoa; phylum Arthropoda; class Insecta; order Lepidoptera; family Papilionidae; genus Bhutanitis; species Bhutanitis thaidina. Next base: position 7,432,074 of record JAGSMS010000010.1, read on the forward strand.
TATTTAAGGTTAGTGTCAGTAAACATGTCACTTTATACATATATGGTGTAGTGTAAAAGGTGTAAAAAACATCCCCATGCCCCTTATCGATAAATATTATCCTCATCAGTCCCTGCTGAACAAAGGCCTCAACAAGAAAACGGTAGTAAAAGCCGTCATGCATTTCTTGCCCACTATTCACTACGCTGGAAAAGCGGATATGTGACCGCAGTGACGGTACCCTCACACCCCATCTCTAAATGCTTGATGCTTCCCGCCATCACTAGTCTGTGAGATTTAGTTTCGGCAAATTCGATAGGATTTTTCGCCATCATTCGGTTGAGTAGAGTCGATTGAGTCTCGTATGTTAGCTAGTAGGGTGAGGAATGAGGTGGCCATTGGAAAAAGAGTTTGTAAGGGTGTAAGGGGAGACCTTAGACTCTTGCTAACACACATACAACAGGTTAGGTAATATAAAACAATTGCCAAAATTTTATTTTTCTGTTGCGAAAACATGAAACAAATTAAAATACCCGAAGGTTTTACATAAATGTTCATTTCGCAGAAATAAATTTTGAAAAATTGTATAATCAAGCATACATTTATAACGAAACGCTGAAAAGACTTTGTCGAAAAATTAAATTATAATTTCATGAGCAACGCCTACGCCTATTTTTAATGAAATAATTCACCCTCTCTCTCTCCCTGAAATAACACAAACACACAACATTGTACGATTTTCAAATGATTAGAATATATATGTAGACGGTGGCAGTGTAAAAATAACTTACCCATTAATACCGAATAATTCAGTAAAATCAAACAGCGGAAACAGTAAAATCTTTATATATACATATATGCTTCGTGTTCGGTGGTGAACGAAAACATCGTGAGGAAATCTGTATGTCTGAGAAATGATTAAAAAAAATGTTATTTCGAGGATATGTGAAGCCCGCCAACCCGCACTGGAGCAGCGTGGAGGGCCCTTCCGGGCTCCAAAACCCTCTCAGATACACGTATTTGAGAAGCAGCTGTTACTTTATACATAAGGCATCTTTCAGCCTAGGAATCGTATGGACAGATCAGTTCACCCTGTTTTTTTATTCTAGCGCCAACCAGCAGTGCAATCTCTGTTGAGTTCCGGTTTGAAAGGTATACTGAACTTATATAATTACAGACTGAGAGGTATTCTATCTAAGTCTTGACAACGCATCTGTAACTTCCTTCGATTGAAGTTTTTTACTGGTGCCCGCGGGCGTAGCCACTTACCATCAAGTGGACTGTCAGATCGTTGGCACCCCAAACCTATAAAAAATAGTTAATGAAATCTTTAAAAGTGCTATAGTCTTAGTTAGGGTCCATGAACTTACCTACGCCGATTGAACGAAGATGGTTGGTATTTAGAACAGTGACTTCATGTCGTGTTTATACTTCTCTAATGTATACACTATTCGTCGTTTTCCTGACCTGAATAATGACTGACTCTAAGTTTCGGTGAAAGAGAATCTGCCACCGCACCTTATCCTGTGGGTGTCTTTAAAATCGTTAATGGGCGGTGACAGAAACAACTCATTGCCACCGATAGATGGCTGAATAGCAATAGATATACAATAGAATAACCACGTAAATTATCCAGAATTTTTTATTACCAAATCAACTTCTGTTTAAGCAAAATACGTCTAGTACGATACGAATAATATTCTAGCAAGTAAGTGGAGAATATTCTCATGCATTTTACATTAATCGCGACTCTGCTATAAATTTGACACACCTGTTACCGTAAAATCTCTATGAACTGAGTTCTGAAGAGTACAGTAGTGCTTTTCTGCATAAGATTTAAACATGCCTGCATAATTCTGTTACCTAACGTTCTACAATGTAATTAAATTGAGGTTTAGATTGCAAATGGTGAATTATGTTTTAAAAACTGTAATAAAATATAATAAATAATGATTATGTTTTGAAATGAAAGTACTATTTACGGATTTATCGCGTTTAATTTTCTTTTTATATTCCCGATGTTTCGATTGCTTTACAGCAGCCGTGGTCACGGGGGGGCTAGTTGTTAGACGTCCCGATGTCATGGTAAACTCGGGCTACCTTCAGCTTTTATTTATTAATTTTGGTCCGATTACGCAGAATGTGCTCACAGTATCTTGAGGTGGTATTTATTTATTTAAACTTTATTGCTCCTTTAAAAATTATTACAAAGAGCGGGCTTAATGTCTTTTGGCATTATCTGCCATTCAACCCGGAGTGTGGAGAAATAATGTATAATAGGTGCATTTAAAAATTATTTTTTTATAATAATAAAATAATTTAATTAAATATATTCCTACACACAAATAAATAGATATGTGTTTAATGTAAAAATATACCGTTACTTTTTAATATACGTTCATACATACTATATACATCTATATATACATATCACACATAATATACATATTACTGCAATGACCTGTGCTACATTGTAAATACTAACTGATAACAGGAGTCATCAAAAGGTGTTCACATACCAGTCGCTTGAAGTATAATTTATTAGATACTTTTCTAATGTCATCGGGCAAATTCCAGAGGAGTATAGTCTGAATGGTAAAAGAGCTTACAACGAAATCGGTAAAATGTTGTGGGATGCTAATCTTATAATTAGAAGAGGAACGGAGAACTCGGTCATGGACTAAAGAAAGATATTTAAATTTATCCTTTAGATAAGAAGGTGATTTGGAATCGTTAAAGATGCAGAAGAGGAAAAGCAGAATTCTGGAGTTACGTCTCTGTTGAATCGTGAGCGATTTAAGGCGAGAACTATATTGAGAGATATGGTCATATTTACGACAGTTGAAAATATATCGGATGCAGTTACATGACGCTCTAGCTTGTGAAGGAAATCTTTATTCAGGTCCGAGTAGCACACATCAGCATAATCAATGAGACGAAGAACGAATGTCTGAACAAGCATAAGCTTAGTCTTAAAGGGAGAAAATTCTTATGGCGATAGAGTACTCGAAGCGCAGCCGAGACCTTACGGCTTACTTCTGTAACATGTTTTCCCCAGTTCATAGTATTATCAATATATAACCCAAGCTTTTTTACGGAACTAGAGAACGGTATCGCTGGTTTGTTATAATGCACGGACGGCAAATTAGAGTTATCAAGTTTAGCTACCATTCTCGAGCTACCTATAAATATAGATTGGCATTTCGAAGGATTCACAGAGACTCCATAGCTTGATGACCAGTCATAGATATGTTTTAGGTTAACTTCTATGTTAGCAATCGTATTATTCAGATTATCAGTGTCTGATTGCACGTAAATCTGAAGGTCATCTGTATACAGATGGTACTAACTATTAACAGTGGACGTAGTAGAGTTAGTAAAAATTTAAAAGAATAAAGAAGAAAGTATACCGCCTTCCGGCACCCCAGAATCAAGTTCTGAGAGGAATTTCGTCCCACGTGAACGGATTGCTATCGCCCCCAATATAAAAAGAGAAGCACTTCAAGACTGGGGTAGCGAATCTAAAATGAGTAAAAATTGCAAGGAGGATATCGTGGTCAACTGTATTAAAAGCATTAGAAAAGTCCACAAGCACCTTGCTTGCCTATGTTTGGTTTTAGATTTTATTTTGTTTATTACTGGATCCCAAGCCGGTGGTAGTGTCCAGCCATCTTCTCTATTGAAATTAGGATGTTTTTTGATTTCAATAGCCTCGCGAATTATCTTTGGCAGGAATCGGTGTTCTTTTTCGAGGATTGGTGGTCTATTAAATCTGATGTAATGATTGATTTGGGCGATCAAAGAAATGATCACAGACTGCAGACTTCCTAGAGCGTCGGTGTTTTACCGTTAACTATTTGTTCTTTTACGCGGGTCCATACAGATGTTTTATTTTGCCCTATGTACGAGAGACCACATTCACAATCAAGCTTGTACATTCCTGCATCATGTAAAGGGATATTGCACTTGACAGATGGTCAGTCAGTTACTAATCTTTATTGCCGGCTTGAAAAACGTTTTTATAGAAGTCCTCTTAAAAATATAGCCAATCTTGTCCGTAACGCCTATGAGATACGGTAATACAGCAGGTACTCGCTCGACTGTGGCCGGCTTCACTCGGTTAAACGGAGGCGCGGAACTGTACGTCTAACATCTCCGTGACCACAGCTGCTGTAACGTCGAGAATATAAAAATAAAATTAAACGCGATAAAATCCGTACATAGTTTTATTTCAAATGTGTAATGTTCGCGTAAATAGAAGAAATCATTAATGATTATGTTTCTCAATTCTTGGGGTATAAAACAATTCAATGACATATTGCAGTTTTAATAATAATGTATTTATAATATAAATAATTTTAATAGTTTTAAAATTATGTATACATACTCTACTCTCTACTACTACATCAGCCTTATTTAGTTCACTGCTTAAAAAAGGTATCACCGGGAAAGCGCCAGCAAACACCGCATATATTTCTTTGGTATAGGTTGGTGAGTGCAGTGCCGCAAGTGATGTTGCTTACCAGTCATTAGTTAGTCTCTGTTCGGCAAATTCAAATTGATATTCCGGCCGAATTTTAATTAAACTAATGTCTAGTAATAATAAAACTGTGTTCATATTTGTCGAAGTCTAAGCAATCTCTCTGGCCACGAATCTGTGGATTTATGCACTGTCTCAATGGGGAATTTAGCCACTGATAGCTCGATTTCTTGAGAACTTCGATGTCAGAGTAATGTTTTTAACAGGCCACTTCCACGGCTAGATTTGGATTGGACAAGAGCCATTCTTCAGAAATTCAAAGACTTACTGGAAAGTCTACGGTACATTTTTAAATAGTGTTTCACTGAGGAGCTTCACTATATGATTCAAGATAGTCTCGTCATAAACTTTAACCGAAGTCTATCACAAAAATTAAGCTTGGTGACATCATTTCACATGATAGAATTGTTTGTTTCCTTTTGTCGAATTTTTGCTTTTAAAACGTTCACAGTTCGTTTAGTCTTTAGTCTTATCTTCAACAGAGGGATTGTTTTCTTTAATGCCCTGCTCCATATTGTAATTTAATAATCATTCTAAAATATGTGAAATAGCGGCAAATCGAAGTCTTACATAATTAATGCATTCTAAATTTGATTTCAGAAAAAGAAATTACAGATCTGTTTTAAATTGTAACTACCAGCCAGACTAGTTACATTACCGCGTTTTACATTTTTTAGCAAACACATGGTGAAAACGAGATTCTGATAATCGACTGATGGCGGAACTAACAGATTGTAATAGAATCACCACACACCATCCAGTCCAGTTTCCAGAATACCGGCCTACTGGCGCATTCTTGGAATGGCCTTTGTTCAGCAGTGGCCTTAAATTGGCTGGTGAAGAAGAAGAAAACTATCAATAGCTAGCTGGTTTCATTACGTGAAACTAAAAATATCATATTTGTTTATTATATTTTAACGTACTGATATCGACAAGCTTGGTTCGCAATAAAAAGTTAATATTCAGCCCTAAAAGTGTTACTTTAAAACGTGAGAGCAAAGGATAACGAGACATGCGAGTACAAAATGCGAGGGTGGCGCACAATGGGAGCGAAATTGATTTTCTGCACGTTCTGTTTTTGAATTTGGTACTTTTTTATGTTATATGAGTTTTATATGTTTTATTTATGTTTGTTATTTGTCATATTTATATGTTATATCCGTTATTTGATATAGTACTATACTCACTTTTTATAAATGTAATGGGATCGGACAAATAAAAAACGCCCAACTAGTCTGAAGTGTTTGGGTTCGACATATTTGGATGGATTTTCCGCCATTAGTCGATAGCCAAATTCTCGTCCATTAGTTTAGCAAGGTAGGAAGTTGAGGTTGAGCCTTGGATAAAAGGATACTATAATATTCCCCTTTTCTGCATATGCGCTTCACAGCTTAAATACTATTAACAAAAATATGCAAGATATTGCAAAAACTCGAGTATTTCCTTAAAATTTTTTTTTAATTTTTGCTCAGCATGGTTATAACCTCAGTTTTACTAACTATCATTTGATTTTAAATCAAAGTTTTTTTCTTATAGTATAGTTTTAAAGTTATTATATTAAGTTTCAAAAAAACTCATTGACACGAGCCATCCACATAGGAAACCGAATTCGAGTCTCCTGATTCAGAGACATTTCTAAACCTTTGAACCTAAATATTTTGTTTGTCTTAAATGTAAAACTTAATTAAACTTTTTTCTTAGAAGGTCTTGAAATCCCAAATCTCCATTTTTTTAAGTACTTGCAAGAAACGTATGTCTTGGTAAACTTAATATCGTTGAGGGTTCCAGCCTGCACAAAAGGGTTCGAAGCACAAAGCTTAAGGTCCCTATTGTAAATAAGAATTCCTTTGAATATTGTTTCGTGGAGAACCTTTTAGCTGCCTTGACATAATTTATTAGAAAGATATGAGAGACCCTCAGTATATTTAGACATACATTACAGAAAGATAACGTATGTTATAATGCACTTCACTTTAAAAGATTACATTTTTGAAGTGGATATTTTTTAACGCAATGAGACTAAAATTTCAAGGTCGAATTTGAGTGCAACGTTTCGGTCAGCTGTAAGTGCCTCGCTTTTTGAATTGGAAGAACTTAATATTAATTTGTTTATGCAGTATACGTGTATTTTCACAGAGAGTAATATTAATTGTCAATTAATATTCATTGGATCATTATAATTGTTTATATACTAAGCAGTTATTTTCAAGTGAATTTACACTTTTGTCTCGTGTACTGCGTTACACGCGCTCTTTTCTTTAATTACATTGTTTTCATTTTCATGAAGTGATTGATGCACTGTGATTTGTTTGTTCCATAAATTAATATAATACTCTCGACGTCACCTCAATGTCTTAATGCAGACAGTGAATAGTAATGTTGCATGTTCAAGCACACCGCCTATTGTCATTTCCTAACACAAGTTTGTCAGCACAGTTGAAATAGGTAATGGAAATATCAGTAACGTTCGGACTTGATGATCTCATTAATTTTTTTTGTGTAATTTTTATCGTTATTGATCAACGAATCTTATTTATAATCAAAGTGTAGTGGCGGAACAAGATAATTTAAATTTTAACTGGTGGTAGTAGTAAAGTACTTTAAGCGGTCCTTCTCTGCCTAGGAGTCGTCGAAATAGGCACCACACCCTTGCTCATTACTAGAGCCAAACAACAGTGCACTTACTGGTATGTTCCGGTTTGAAAGGTACAGAGAGCCAGTATAATACAGGCATGAGGTATTCCATGTTAGTCCTCAACGGTGTCATCGCATCTGTAACCTTCTTCGATTGAAGCTGTTTGTACCAGTCCATGGGCTGAAGTAGCTACTTATCATCACATGGATTAATAGTTCGTTTTTACCCCAGCACAATTAAAAAAATCAATTAAAAAAAAACCTTGGTTATCATGTGAAACTCGGGCGAGTTGGCAATGTAGTTTCAAACTCGGTATTAAATGTGAATTAAAACAATTCATATTCAAACCTACCGACGAAAAGGCCCCAATAACCGAGTGGTTAGGCAACCTGCCTCAGAACAGATTCCAGTATATGGGATCAACCCCTATGTAGCGCGCTTGTAGCAATGAGTTTTTCGAATCTTATGAACGTTTGTATCGTTGTCCTGTTCATTAAAACGGCGAAGGGCTCACCACATTGAAACGACTAATATTCTATATAAGTTATTTGTAATATGTATCTATTACAAATAACATACATTTATATTAATTATGTATAAAGTATTTATATATTTATAATTATTTATATTATTGTTATGTTGTACACCCATTGCTAGTATTGGGTATGGGTACGGACAAGAGAGCTCATTCTTTTAAATTTAATAAAAAAGAATTCATGATTTGAATTGTTCGTCAATATGTAATATGTAAATCCGAGCATTGTTTGTGTTCAGTCGGCTTGTTTGATTAATCTCTTATTGTAAATGATGCCTCAGACGACACAAGATTTAACTCAATCAGTTTATTGGAAAGTAAGTTTCACATTCTTGTTTTTCAAATTTACAAAAGAATGGTATGTTTTCTAATAGTTAGAAGTACCAAATTTGCTGGTAGTTTCTGTCTTTATGGTTATTTTTATGGATGTATGTTTTATTTAATATTACAATCTTTACTTTTTAATTAGCAGTTTTAATTGTTTTTTAAATGTACCTACTCGTACCTATTAACGACTAACAGTGTCTGAAATAAATATATTTAAATTCAATGGAGCTGAAGGAAAGTATCCTTAGGAAATATAATACGTGTTGCACCATTAAAACTGTATATTCCGATTCTGCACTTGCGCATTGGTGAAGGAAATCTTTGCACTCGTAACCCACACCCTGCATACATTTTCCGGTTCCAAAATCATGGACCATCGATGGGCTGTTACTTGTTCAGTTTCCACATTTTTTCCGAGTCTGCTCTATATAGCTTCTTCCTACGTTTGCGCTTAATTTATAACCGGCAAAGTGAAGACAAATAAGGATCAGAGCTTATGCTAACACTTAAAGCAACTTAAAAGTATTTGCTATAATAATAGAACTTATCGGATTGGCAATCACATCACTTGACACCTTGAACTCTATTGCCCCTCACTATTCTAGAAATTTTAGGACTGGTATATTTGAGTTAATTTTCCACCGTCTATCGGAGGCCCCGACGTTTCCTTTTTTGTTTTAGTGTTCTCAAGAGACGTGATATGGTAAACCTTTCATTGATGCTTATCATAAAGAAAACGCAATGCATGGTAGAAAAAAAAAAATCTCAAATTTTAGAGTTTCAAGTCCTGCTCGCTAACTGACTGCTTTAAATACCTGTATTAACACAAAGTCAAAATTATTCAAACTAAAAGAGACAAATGAATTAATTACAGAGAGCCGTACAATGAATATTAATTTCTGTCGATGGAATAAGCGAAATTGTACCCTAGGTCCGAACAATTAAGATCCCATTGTTTCATCGAAAACAAAGTGATTTCATAGTTGAACTATTTAATTATAGATACATGAGTGCTCGCGCTGATCATTTCTAATGCATTAAAATCGTTATTCGATAAACAAAATGCATGGTCTTCTAATGGCGGAATAAACGGCTTTGCATTATTCAGACTGGTGTTATGTGACAATGTTTACTAAGCCATAAGTTTAACATATAAGCTCAACAAAATGAAAGAGGTTATCATAAGCGAAGATTTAAAAGATAATACCAGGAAAAAATATGTTGCAAAATAAATAGCAACAATGAAAGTATAATAAAGTACCAGCCGGTAAATGCCCACTCTTGGGTCAAGGCCTTCTCTCAAACATTTTTTTTATAGCTACAGTTCAATTACTTAAAAATGTGTCATCTACGACCCACATCCCACATACACCCACGCCTCTCTCCTACAGTACGATTTCATGTAAATTTTCTAAAGATCTGAACACTTTGGAGATATAATGCGTTAAAGTTAAGGCCCTATTACATAATTGTAAACCTACAAAATCCTTTTTTTGGGAAGAATAACCGACGGAACAGTTTCTAACTCCAACAACAGATCGTTTCCAGCTCCTTGATGATTCGCGGTCGCTCCCACAGAGTCCAGCAATTTTGGATTAACAATTATATTTTTCACACGAGAAACAAAAAATGCAGTCCATCCAGTGAAAGAGGCAAGCGGTACCGCCACGCGTAGACTTTGGTTCGCAACCAATAGCAAATGTGCAATGTGGCTGAGTGAAAAACATACACACAATGCCCGTAGTGGTCAAGCGAGCGAGCAGTGGAGAGCATTGGACAAAGTACACAGACAGCCATTTTGCCATGTCCATTTCTCCCGGTATGGAAAGGTTTCACTTTCAAAATAAGTTAAAACCATGAAAGAAATAGTGGTACGTAGCGGGAGGTAACTAAAAAAATCATAAAAATAAAGTTATCTACAGAAATAAATATTCATCTTTCACATTAGATACATTTTAAATTCGAAGCTTTCTCTTAATGTTAATATAAATACTTATTATATTAATATGATTAAGTAACCATTTTAATTGCTCTCATTGAAACTTTCCTCTTTGAATTACGGTATGAAATAAATAACGCACGTTTAAAAATAATATTTGCTATTGCCATGCATAACAAAAGGTAGATTAGAAATGTTTCCTTTTTAGAATGTTTTATTTTCGCAAAGCGGGCGATGAACCAAAAAAGTTTGAGAACCTGTTGTGTAATCGATCATATATCACGCTTAAGCTGTCGGAAATCTAAAAATTAAGATTCATTAGCCCGACAAAGAACATTAAAGTGAAATAAGTGAAATACACTGTCGTACACGGTGCTGTAAACTAATATTCAGAATATTAATTTTTCTCTTGCAATCACAAAGTTCACGCATGAAGCTCGTATAACTTATTTAAAAGAAATTAACATTTATCACAGAAGTGTACATAGTTCTTCAAGATCATCGATGTTACTATCAGATGATGAAAATGAGGCACAGCAGACAATTTTTTTCTATTTCATTTATATATCTGGAATTTTCCTGGCGACAATAACATTGTAAAGTACAAATTGGGAGACGATGTTGAAAGCGGTAATTTATTTAAGCGTTGCGCGACTCCCTAATTTTTTAATTTCATATTTTATTTATAATAAAAAAAAAATATTTCTAAAACACAAATCTATACGCTTTCTCTCTATTATCAGGCCTTCGTCATCAGGTGAAATGAATACAACTCGTCGAGACAAATCTAACGAACCAAATGTAGACAAGAGAACAATAAACAAGTAAACAATGCGCAAACTGCATTGTTTAAATGTTAACAGCATTAATTTTGGTTATGGTCTACGTGAATACGATCACCGTGTCCTTCTACCGTTCTTACCTAAAATGGCTTCCAACAACGTGGGTAGATAAGAGTTCTACAAATTTTATTTCCAATTCTATAAGATTCATGCAATCCCAAAATGTATGTACTGCAAGTTTTAGTATTTAGGTTATTTTCACGCTCGTAGTCTATGTTCTTCAGGGAAAACCACCAATGCATTGTCTCATACTTTAACCGCATAGGGTGTTCTTAAAGAAGGTATATTGCATCATTGTGGTACTAAAATCAAAAATAAAAAATTTTATTCCTCGACGTAGGAACATAAATTTAATTTCTCAAAAGTCGGTAGCTGATAGATCGATAACGACATGAAAAAGTTTCATTGTTATTCCTACCACAGGTTCACTGCTAATCATATTTAGCCAAGGCATAAAAAAATGCGTCATTACTTGATTTACAAATATTTTCTCAGATGCTTTACTTCCTGCATTAACTATGTTAATGGAGGAAGGTTGGATACTAGGATTTGTTTATGAAATCTGTAAATTAATTAGTTTGATCTAGAAATTATCCTTCAACGATGCTTTAAATAAAATAATTATTATATGTATATAAAGTGCAATTGAAATTACTATTGAACGCAAAACTTTTCTTTCTCTTGCTCCGGAATGCATGCTTGTACTTGGGTACAAGCATGCATCCCGGAGCGTTCAGGCTACCATGATGAATTTCAAACGTGAAAGATTATATTTTGATATTATATTTAGAAATAAATATTACGCGCGATGAAATATTTATAACAGTAAGGAAATCAGTTCATCTAGTCTGTTTTCTTCTAAAATATAAAGACATTAAAATTATTTAATCTCATTTGACTTACATTTGCAAGAATTTATGAAATAACATGCCAGACCCTATTCAAATTGTGCACATCCGCACAAGTCCCAGTGAACATAAATCTTTCGTGTATTACAGAAAAGCCACTTGCTTAGATTTTGCTGTCCCTTATCACAAGCTCGATTTGAATTGCCATAATATATCATGAAACATGTTTCTCTTATGTATATTTTATAATTTGACACACTAGTAAAAAATCTTTCGGAGCTCATAAGGTTTTTATATTATTAATAGTTATTAATTTAATATGTGTAACTTTTACTATTATACAGTATGGTGTATGCGTTGTTACGACATTAAATTTAACCTCGAATTCAAATTTAAGTCATACACGAAATATCAATTATAGTTTAAGTACAATATTTAAGACACTGGTTATTCTTTTAGTTTAATATATTATTTCAGGCAAAATAATATATTAGCGCTACTTGTGAACTAGATAAACGACACCCAGGTCACAACACAACAACACAACATCTTGTTGACCGTCCGCGTTGGTGTCCGCTGCCCACTTGTGCAGTCGGTGCGTCGGGTCTTGTCAGTAAACCATTAGTCTTGGCGCTTAATATAATGATACGCTTAATAAAAATGATATTAGGATGATTAATATAATTTGTTTCGACTGATGGCAAAATAACCATTTCGAAAGATACCTGGCCAATAATTAGCAGACCGATGACGAGTGTCCTCTACGGGCGACGGACAGGGTCTAATGTGCAAGGTGTCCGGAACAGCGATCGCCAATCCGCTTGCCGAGTGTGGTGGTTATGGGCTTGAAATATCAAGGTAACGCTTTCTTGACAAGACCTCTAACAGTGAATTTTGAGATGCTGTTGATGATGATGATAAATAAAAAACTCTTCGACAATCTGTTTCAATTCCCTGCCACTATATCCGCAGTCTCTTCAAAAAGCATCTACTAAAATAAACCTGTATTTCTTAGAAGTTTAGTTCACGTCTCATCTTGCGTTCCTTATACTTACTCTTACAAAACAAACTCGATACTAGCTCTGACGTCATTATATAAAATTTTCTATTCCAGCATAGAAACTGATTTTTTCAAAGTGAACGTATTCACTACGTTTAAAAATTGCATAATGCATTATATAATCAAGAAGTAAGACTTTGTAAAGTCTCTTATTCTTTCATCCGGTCGTCACGAACCGAGTGTTCAAATGATAAATTATACTCGTAATGCCAAAAAGGATGTATAGAGCACTGAGGTTGTTAATTCATAATAAACTCGCTACGTAACTGCTGCTATTGCGTGAAAACACAATAAATATGAAGATTTATCAGATCACAATAACATGAGACGAAATATCTGTGTATTTAAGCACTGTCCAGATTATACCTGTTTATTTCAATTAAAGTGCATGTGTAGGTATAATAGGTATAATAATATATATTATAATAATATAGGTATAATATAAAACAAACTAAATTTGTAATTTCATTTACGAGTATACGTCTCTTGTAAAAACTTGTTAGGGTAATTCAAAGTCGGTGTAATCAATATTGTAAGTTTTAATTTAGCCACTAACTTTTAATAAGTATTTTCTGTATTTCTAAATTATTATGCCAATTTGTAACGGTGGCTAGTAGCGGGGAACCCCCTAACTTACTTATTTATTAGAGGAATCATTTTTGTTTCAACAAATGACTGAAATCAAAAATAAATTGTGTGGTAAGTCTAAATCAATAATTCGAAAGTAATACGATAATGATACATTTTTTTTTAAATGAACTATTAATACCGCTTATAGAATTAAATATATTGTTACCATTCCTCCTATTTTTAAATATTAGGTCCTTACACATGAAATTAGCGTATTATATGGAAAAAGGTTAAAAACCATTTTTTTTTATTAAATTATGTATTTAATCGATCGATTATTATCTTTATTATCTACATTATTATCTATGAGCTTTCGTCATTTTATAGGTAGTTCATTGATTCCATTGCTGAAAAATAATTTGGGAGCGAGAATCAATAAAATCTTTGAAAGCGGTTTGGACTCCCTCATTTGAATTAAAAAAAAATTCTCGCAAGAAATTGTCGATATTCCAAAAAACAGTGGTAATCTATCGGAGCTAGGTCCGCGGAGTATGGTAGGTGTCAGAGACATTCCAATCGCAGCTCCTCTAATTTAGCGACCGTCTGTCGCGAAGAATGGGGTTTGTTTAACGGCTAGGTTTTTATCATTGTTTGCAATTGTTGACAATACAAATCTACCGTCATCGTTTGGCCAGATCTTAGGAAGCTGTACACCGGCCTTGGTCCACCAAACACTCACCAGCTCCTTTTTCTGAGTCAACTTTCGCTTGGGACGCCGGTTCTCCTGGGTTCAACCACTGTGATGAGCGTTTCCGACTGTTGTACAGTATCCATTTTTCATTGTGTAGCACTCAATGCGTGTTTGTTGATGCGCTTCTCTCAATTCATGCGGTACCCATTTCTGGAGCATTTTCGCTTTTCCAATTTTTTGTTAAGTAAATTAAAATTGTATGTCACTCACACCGAGTCCGCCTCTAACTCTGACGTGGTTTGTGATGGATCCGCTTCTACGGCCATCTTTAATTTCTTTATTGTCGACTTGGGTTTCGGGCCGTCCGCTGTGTTTGTTTTGGAAGTCAAAATCTCCAGAACGAAAACATTAGGAACCCTAATACGTATCGTGCTTTCTTTTGTAGTAGCTTCCTCCTACTATATTATATTTTGAGCTATTACTGCAGCGCTGGTGCCACGGTAGAACTCATATTTGGAAATAACGCGATATTTCAAGTTTTCCATTTTGTTAACAGAAGGATGCCAAAGAAAAAACAAACGGCGTGAAAATTTAAAAGATAAGATAAATACATAAGACTAAATTTGAAATACATTTGAATTTTGAATTCGTTACCAAGCGCCAGATTATTTGCGATCATAGTGGCGAACTGCCCACGAAACAGCAATTTCACATGTAAGGACTTAATATATTATTTGTTATGTCTGTCACAATCCTGTGTTTCATTACTCAGAATAAACACAATTTAAAATGTTACGTCCTTAAAAATAGTCAAGTTACGCTTGGTTAATTTTATACTCTTACTTCAGGCATGCTGATCCCTAATTTTCTTCAAGATATTTTAAGAGTCTTTGAAACATTTAACCATATGGGTACTTTTTACCTTTGCGAACGTAAACATACGTTTCCGTCTTTGTTTAGTAACTTATTGTTGATTACATTTATTACACTATTATAGTTCATTAGTAAGAAGAGGAAGAAGCGCAATGGGTATATCCACTTACCATACCTTGTGTTCTAAATATCACCACCCAGTCTGTCGCCTAGGCCTCCTTGAGAATGGCCCAAAATGCTGAGGAGAGCAGAGCAGAGAAAGGGGTAGTAACAGAGAAAGTAACTCCTATCTCTGTTCTGCTCTCCTCCAAATACTGAGGTGGAGTCACAGTGCCTCCCCCCATCTCCAGCAATGGAGTCTTACAGTGAGTCCTCCACTTACCGGAAGAATATGTTGTAAAACCCACTCTTGACGAGTTATTAGCCACTAGCCAGAAATCGAAGTTACCTACATACTATCCAATGGTGCAATGGTTCAAGGTGGTGCTTTTCATCCAGGATATTTTAAAATAAACTAAATTTTATATATATATATATATATATTTATGTAGGTAGTATTGATATATGAAGTTGAACGAGTTCAGATCAGGACTGAAGAAGGGCCAATCGTCAGCTCTTGTGTTTTAGTCTAACTGAAAAGTTCTCAGCAGTCCTCCTAACTCACCATGCCAGAAGTAATAGCTTTTACAATGCTTTTCTACGAGAGCGTACTCCTCCTTGATCTAACCGACTTATTTTATTTTATTTTTAAGCTGTTCGACAGTCACTTACTATGGTTTTTACGAAGTATAAAACTTTATCGTAAAAAAATCAACAAGCGGCTGCAGAAGTCTAAGAGCGTCATAATTTCTTAATAATCGAACAAGGAAAAGTCAGTGAGAGCTTATTAAACACATAAATATGAAACAATACTTCAAAAGGCTAGTTAATTAAACTCAAATTACTCAGATAAATTGTCTTCTTCGGGCCGTCGTTGTTTGTACGAAGTAATTAATATTAATGAGTCTATCCTCGTTGTAGACCGACAGCTTATACTCGTATTTTCAGTGGCGTGTTTTTCAACTACAATAAATTATTGCTACTTACTATTAATTTTTTACTTCATTTTAAGAAAGCGGTTTTAATAAATTTTACAAAAATGTATCATTGTAAAAATATTCAATACAATATAAATTAATTAGTATTATTATAATAACATTCAAACTGTAAATTGTGAATTGGCGAATTCTATTTTTTTTTAATTAGAAAGGCGACAAACAAGGCAAGCGGTTCACCTGATGGTAAGTGATTACTGTCGCCCATATATATCTGCAACACCAGAGGTGCATCAGGTGCGTTGCCGGCTTTTAAGGATATTTGGGAAATGGGAGGGAGGATGGGGAGAGATTGGAGAGGGAGATGGGAGAGGGAGTGAGCCTACGGTTACCTCACTCAGCAAACGAAACGCAGAAGCACAAGGTGCCTCTACTTCACTCCGGTGTTCTGTGAGGCTGTGATACGATCCCGGTCGAGCCGGCCCATTCCAACAGAAGCAAAGCCGCCGCTTGGCTCTATCACATGTAAAATAATTTTACAATGCCGAATGGAATATGGCTATGAATAATTGGTACCAATTTCTTATACACCTTCTATCTATATCTATACCATTTTTCTAAGATTTTATTGGTAGATTTAACCCTTAAATACCTGAAGTTTTAAATTTGATACCGAGGTTATAAATCGCATTGGGCACCTACAATCGATTTTATTTTAATATTAGGCTGTTTACATGTAACCTTTGACTGATAATCTTCAAGTTAGAAAACAAAAACAAACGTAAAGTGTCGAAAGATGACAAACAATATGACATTTCGGTTTCCGCCGCATTGAATGGGTGACATAGTTTTACAAAAAGTTTCGCTTATTAATTTCTTTGATTTTTAAATTTTTTGTAAATTAAAAGACTTGTGCGATAGGTGAGTATCTTATTTTTATTATGATTTATATTTTTTTCTTACACCTGCTTTGCTTGAAGAAAAACTTGATGTTTTGTAAGTATCAATTTTGATACTACAGGCATTCTGGGCTGTTTGAATCCGCCTTACTTACCTACCTGTTTTGGTTCAATTTCTGACTGATTTTAGTATTGTTTCATGTTTATACGCTTGGTTTGGTGTTGGATTGAATGTGCTTAGCCTTTACTTAACTGTATATTATAATTGAAAATGAAGCCGGACGATATTGAGGCTATGTTACGGATGCTAGAAAATGGTGAAAATTCTGAGGATGAGGCCAGTTAAAATGAAGATGATATTGATCTTTGTTGAGAAATTATTAAAATTCCTTGTAGAAGAATCAAACAAGTATCCGATACAAAAATCCTAACTTCACAGAAGTTGTGACTCTCTTAAATTACGTAAATTTTTGGCATTCTTATTTTCACAAGTGTTTATCATTATCCGAGCGTGAGATCGTACTGGTCGAATAAATCAAAATTTGAACCAATTGCCCGGACCATGAATCGGAACAGGTTTGATAAGATTAGACAAATTTTTCACATGAATGATGACAATAAACACTTGCCACCTGATCATACTCAACACGACAGACTGCACAAGGTTCGCCCAGTATTAGACCACTTGAATAAAAGATTCGTTTCTGGACCTTTTGACCATCGGCTATCACTGGACTAGCAAATGTGTGCCACCAAAATACAACATTTTATGAAGCAATATTTGCCCAACAAACCCCACAAGTGGGGATTGAAATGATATGTGCTGTGCAGCCTTTCGGGTTACGCATATAGTTTTGAGGTATACTCAGGAGCTAAGAATGTTGAGAGATTACCACACGAACCGGATTTAGGAGTGGTATCGAATACAGTCGTTCGATTGCTAAGACCAATACCAAGGAATGTTAACCATATCCTATATTTCGACAATTTTATACCAATATTCCTTTATTACATTACCTAACCAAAGAAGGTATTTACTGTCTTGGTACCGTCCAGAGGAACAGACTGGGCAAGACTTGCAAGTTGCAAGATAAAAGTTTTGAAGTCCATAGTAACAAGAGGAGCCTATCATGAAAATATTGCTACCTTTGAAGGTATGGATTTCTCGGCAACAAGTTGGAAGGACAATAAGCAAGTGCTATTGCTTTCCACTTATGTTCGTTGCGAACCAGCAGAGCTATAACCCGCTACGACAAAAAATAAAACGTTAAAACATATTCAAGTACCTTGTCCTCGCGTAATCAAGGAATATAACGCCCACATGGGGGGCGTTGACCTGATGGACAGCTTCATTGGGCGATACCATATACCCATAAAATCTAGAAAGTGGACAATGAGGTTGTTCTATCATCTACTTGATATTACAATAATCAACTCTTGGGTACTCTACAAAACGTTAACGTCAAAGAGGAACACCCCAGAAGGACATACTGAAGTTAGGTGACTTCAGAACAGAGCTTACTGACACCTTATGTCAGTATCAAAATCGACCTGAAAATAAACGTGGAAGGCCAAGTACAAGTCGAAAAGATGATGATGTTGAACCACCCTCCAAAAGATCACGGTCTTGTGTCCAGGTCTTACCCTCAACTGACATACGTTATGATCGAGTGGGACATGAAAAAGTTTTATGGACTCAAGAAATAAATGTAAATATCAAAATTGTCAGCTTACTTCATGGTTATGTAAAAATGAAAATTTTCCTTATGTGATAATAAGAAAAATCCCTGTTTTGCATTATTTCATTATTAAATAAATTTCAATATTTTGATTACCGTGATGCCTAAAGTATCAAAATGATACCAAATCTTTTTCAAAATAAATATATAAAAATATCGTTTTAATTTATTTTACTATTTTTCCTCATTAGTAAACACAGTAAAGGGTACATTTATATATTTTAAATTTGATTTAAAAATCAGGCTTTTAAGGGTTAAAAATAAGTAAAAAAATGTAAGTATTGTTTTAATATTATTTTAAATTTCCTTCAAGACACAATGTGTGTATCCGTATACAAAACATTAGTTAAGTTAAGATACCATTAAAAGCCATCCAGGCATGTTTGATTTTAGTGATCTATGTTCACTGGAATTAAATTTATTGCCGTATGTGGCTTTGTAATTGTGGCCGCTGATGAACAGAAACCTCTCCCGATCGTCTTGATTTTCTGTAGTCGCTACGCTTAGTAAGCAACTTGGTAAAATTCCTAGACTCCTTGCACCTTAGAGGCTGCAGGCATTAGTAATTTGGTTGTTTGTTATTTCTCAATCTATTAGAGGTTCCAACACATTCTGGGATTTCCCTTAGTGGATTTTTACGACACTCACGATCCATCCGACGTATTATCCATCTGACCCGTCATTGAATATTGTATAATTAAAAAAAATTACCTATTTAAATATTGTTATCCCTTTTCCCGTTTTTCTATCTTCCATTTTTTATTTCTTCTATTTTCCATTCGTTAAATAAATAAATGAAAACTTACTTCATAACTTTGTTCACCGAAATATTTTTATAAGTCAGAATTTCAGGTTAGGATTATGATTATTCTCAACAGGACTGTCGGTCTCTTTACTAAGTGCTATTAGTAATTTAAAACGCAAAAAGCTAGCTACCCGACGCAGCTCAGCATGGCTATTTTTAACCAGGATGATCGTGGGTGTCTTTATTCCATCGGTGTTATACGTGGGTATCGCAACATCTCCCGAATGAGATGCCTTAAAAGAGACTTTCATCTTCTTGGGATTTGGTGGTAAAGTTCCTGGTGTCCTTATACCAGAGGCAATCGGAACTTCGGCTTTAAGGTAGGTTAGGGGTAAGGAAATACGTAGGTTCCATGCTCAGCAGTCTATGCATGAAATGTGGAAGGAGCAATCGGCTCACCCTAGAGCAAGCATAAGAACCGTCGAGGCTAAACGTCAAATTCCAAGCGACTGTATGGACAGGCGATACGGATCATTGACCTTCTGACTGGTGTGGTTCTCTCGGGGTCTTTCGAAAGAACAACCGATAACCGGATGAACCCTCGCCAGCGCAAATGGCGCGACCGTGGGATTTTAGTGCAGTCATATCGGCTGTCCCCAGAAGGGTATTCATAAGGGATTTAAAGAGTGGTCTCAGGGCCTGGGTGCTTCGGAAAGTACCTGTAACTCATAACTTGAAGAGAATGAAGGCAAAATTCAACCAAAGAACCAATAACAAAAAGCCTCTGTGGCAGCAACGAGGCCACCCGACAATTCAGTATAGATATCTTTTTTTGCTTTTGTACGTGATTTAAAAACCAAAACAACCAACATTTTATCAAGTTAATAGATAATAACCAAAATCGTACGTTATACAGTAAATGTTTAATTCAAATTTGAAAAGTTGCCCTTTAGGAATGACTTAAGCTGTCGTCAATAAACAGAGTGGAACCCATTAAGGTATGAATAATTTATATTTGTTTCTAAGTTAGTAATTATTTTCGCTCCACACTTTACACTTTACATTAAAAAATTAAACTCACTTCGACGTTGGAAATTAATAAAATAAGTGTTAATAATTGACTATGAATCCGCCAATTTTTTTTTTCTAATTACGTTAAATTCATTCGGATACACCGAACCCAAATCCCAGAATCTAGTATGTGTAACAGCATTCCTAGCGCGAAGGTACTGGTACTGCGCTCAATTTCTCATCTGCTCAGTGCGGTGAGTGTGGCAAATCTTCTACACATAACATGCCAGATCTTATTGGCCCTTTCATGAAAATAATAAAGGAGAAGATACCTCTTGTGTACCTTTGTTGATTAATTATTCTAAAGCCAGTGAGGAACCTATAATATTACAGATATCACACAACTACAACTACATGTTTACATTTTGTGATCGTCGATGGTGTAACTAAAATATTATTTATTACTATTAAAGACATTAACATTTAATCTATTTGTAATTTAGTAATCATTAATAAAGTATAGTTCATTAGGAAGGTCTTCGTTGATTTTTTTTTATCGTTTTGCTTCCTCATTTTATCTGTTTAATTTAATTTAACTTAGTCTGTTAATAACTTTAGAAACAGATAAGAATTTGTAATTAAAAAGTTTAAGAACATTTAACAGCTTCCTTTAAAAAGAGGACACTTATTTTACTTTATCCATGTCCTTCTGTAAATCTCAATATTTTACGTATTTACCTTTAATCAAACAGATGTGTTTAAGTTTTGTTTAATTCAGTATGGAAATGAGTTAATAACTCTGATGTATCCGCGAGGACATCACGCAGTACAGGCAACTGACTATTACAGAATTCGAAAATAAGATAGAGGCTGAATCAAGTATATGTTTAGAAAGGTCCAACAGGAAATTGCATGTAAATTCTTACCTGCATCACCTGGGATTCCTCGAATGAAAGGCGATCCCAACTCCAACAGTTGCGTTGTGGTCGGCTGCGGCTCTTAGGCGATAGGTCATCAATCCTATAATGTACGAGTAAATAAAACTATTCGCATAAAATCAGGTAGTTATAAACTTTTCACACAATAGCAAACAGACTGAACAGTCAAAGGCATTTTAATTCAAAAGCAAATGCGGATGACAGTGTCTTTTAAAGAAAAGTTTTCATGTCTGAACTAGCCGGAAACAATATGGCTCAGACAAAGCAGCCGTGATTGCTTCTCTCTTTTGCATGTTTAATTTGCTGACAATTTCATTTTCTACCTTTATATGTCGCTGCAAATCCTTCTTGTTATGGAATATAGTTCCTATTCTAGATAGTTTGGTTGTCATGGTAGTAACACCATTCTGTGAACACTTTTTAATGTCATAGCGATTTTTTTTTCTAGTCGCTTTCGATAGGACCACTCTCGTCCTTAATAGGAATAAAGTTAATATATGGCCTTAGCCATATATGGTAGCTCAGAGCGCTCACTTTAGCAACATAGAGGGCGAGTGACCTGGGTTCGATCCATAGTAGCCAGCACCACTAAAATTGTTGATAGCAATTTTTAGTGCTGTATTTACAACATGCTCAGCGATGAAGAAAAACATCGTGAGGAAATCTGCATGCCTGAGAAATAATAAAATTAAAAAATATATTATTTCCTGGATATGTGAAGCCCTCCAACTCTCACTGGAGCAGCGTGGCGGGGCCTTCTCTGTTCCAAAACCCTCTCCGACATCGTATTTGAGTAGTCACGGATGTGACTCTCCAACATCAGACTTACCTTACCGGCCTGAAAATACTCAACTGCAGGACATAATCGCCACGCTCAGCATGCGGATTGGAGTTCGCAGACGCCTCGCACCTTAGACGCTGCTGCCCGTCATCTAATTTTCGTTTGGTAATTTCGTCGAGATAGCTATTCTGACAGTTGCCTTTCTTATTTTCAAGGCTTTTCCTAAGTCTCTCGTCTCTTACGAAACCCACGGGAAGAAACAGGGTGGCGGATTCTTACGCCGATACCTCACCTTACATATATCTACATATATATATATATATTTATTAAGTATCAGATAACTTCAAACATTTTTAAACAAACCTCATTAAATTAGTACTTGGAGGCGATTTGTTAATTTACTTATGATGTATCGGGAAAACTAACTAATCACTTAACTCTAAAAAAATAAAACAAAGTAAATTAGGAATCTCATTCGAGTCGTATGGCTGTCACTATAGCCTCAACATGTAATATGATTGCTATTGCGTATCTCCACTTGGGGTCGCCGAGTCTAACAAAGATTCCACGCGTTTACACTAACTACACTAAGAGATCTGAATATAGAACTCCCTCCGATCAGCGTTTTTCATTAATGGTGACGTTGACCGACTTTACAACAACAACAACAAATCACACTAATGTATTATAGCGGTTCATATAGACATCGTACGCACTACACCCCACAAGATTTCGCATTAGGTCAAAAATAATGGTAGTCTAGTCTATTCAACGCCAGCACAGAATTAAATTAACACCAGTGAGTGGTATACGTTAAAACCTCTTAGTCTACGTCTAGAACTATAATGAGTGGTATATGTTTAGAACCTCTTTTAAATCGCAATGGTTTAATTACACTTTACAACCAGTTAACTTTCTTGACAGAAGTCTACAGAAGTGTAAAATAAAGTTACTTTCATTTTAATAAACCTTAGTTTTGTTTTATATATCATCGGTCACAATCAAAGCAAAAACTGCTAACAGGCACGACTAGTCTTATCACTTAAGTATCCGCTACTCAGCAAGCTATGGCACAGATAACTAATACCCTCGCTACCCTTACGGAGTCAGCAGTATCGATTCGTGGGCATCAAATCTGCAGTATCTGTACCAACGTAACCCAGTTTTCGCAACGACTGAACGATAAATGCCCCCCATCAATTCTTATAACAAAACACCGTATAAACTGTAGCATAATATAACACTGTAGCGCGCTACGAAAGCAAGTGATTCGTGCCGAAGTCCTGGTATAAATGCCTCTCCATGCCGTCTAATATATGGCGAATGATCTATATTACTTATTATTATTCTACCCATAAACAACTACTTAAAAGAACTTATTTTCAAGCCTAAACAATAAATTAAAAACAAAAACTATTCATTGTTTTTATTTTGTAGTGTAGTAACATGTAGAATACATGTTTACAGCATACGATGTAAACGCGAGGTGAGAATTCATGCTATTGTTCTATGCGAAAAATTATAAAAATTCAGAAATTATGTGTGGTTTTCCAAATAAACTTTCGTATCATTTTATTCGGATATGTTTAATTGTGCTAATGGTTCATGCCATTAGCACAATTAAACATATCCAATAAAATTATATGAAAGTATAGCATTACCTAAACTCTAGCTTTATCGACAAAATAAATTAGGTTCTCTAATGAGTCTAAATACTGGAAATACTTTCATCTTTTTCAAAGGAACAACAACATACACTTGCGATATTGGGTTATTTCCTTCCTTATACCAGAGGCAATCGGAACTACGGCTTTAAGGTAGGTTAGGGGTAAGGAAATACGTAGGTTCCATGCTCAGCAGTCTATGCATGAAATGTGGAAGGAGCAATCGGCTCACCCTAGAGCAAGCATAAGAACCGTCGAGGCTAAACGTCAAATTCCAAGCGACTGTATGGACAGGCGATACGGATCATTGACCTTCTGACTGGTGTGGTTCTCTCGGGGTCTTTCGAAAGAACAACCGATAACCGGATGAACCCTCGCCAGCGCAAATGGCGCGACCGTGGGATTTTAGTGCAGTCATATCCCGGCTGTCCCCCGGGGGGAAGGGTATTCATAAGGGATTTAAAGAGTGGTCTCAGGGCCTGGGTGCTTCGGAAAGTACCTGTAACTCATAACTTGAAGAGAATGAAGGCAAAATTCAACCAAAGAACCAATAACAAAAAGCCTCTGTGGCAGCAACGAGGCCACCCGACAATTCAGTATAGATATCTTTTTTTGCTTTTGTACGTGATTTAAAAACCAAAACAACCAACATTTTATCCAAGTTAATAGATAATAACCAAAAATCGTACGTTATACAGTAAATGTTTAATTCAAATTTGAAAAGTTGCCCTTTAGGAATGACTTAAGCTGTCGTCAATAAACAGAGTGGAACCCATTAAGGTATGAATAATTTATATTTGTTTCTAAGTTAGTAATTATTTTCGCTCCACACTTTACACTTTACATTAAAAAATTAAACTCACTTCGACGTTGGAAATTAATAAAATAAGTGTTAATAATTGACTATGAATCCGCCAATTTTTTTTTTCTAATTACGTTAAATTCATTCGGATACACCGAACCCAAATCCCAGAATCTAGTATGTGTAACAGCATTCCTAGCGCGAAGGTACTGGTACTGCGCTCAATTTCTCATCTGCTCAGTGCGGTGAGTGTGGCAAATCTTCTACACATAACATGCCAGATCTTATTGGCCCTTTCATGAAAATAATAAAGGAGAAGATACCTCTTGTGTACCTTTGTTGATTAATTATTCTAAAGCCAGTGAGGAACCTATAATATTACAGATATCACACAACTACAACTACATGTTTACATTTTGTGATCGTCGATGGTGTAACTAAAATATTATTTATTACTATTAAAGACATTAACATTTAATCTATTTGTAATTTAGTAATCATTAATAAAGTATAGTTCATTAGGAAGGTCTTCGTTGATTTTTTTTTTATCGTTTTGCTTCCTCATTTTATCTGTTTAATTTAATTTAACTTAGTCTGTTAATAACTTTAGAAACAGATAAGAATTTGTAATTAAAAAGTTTAAGAACATTTAACAGCTTCCTTTAAAAAGAGGACACTTATTTTACTTTATCCATGTCCTTCTGTAAATCTCAATATTTTACGTATTTACCTTTAATCAAACAGATGTGTTTAAGTTTTGTTTAATTCAGTATGGAAATGAGTTAATAACTCTGATGTATCCGCGAGGGACATCACGCAGTACGGGCAACTGACTATTACAGAATTCGAAAATAAGATAGAGGCTGAATCAATTTAGAAAGGTCCAACAGGAAATTGCATGTAAATTCTTACCTGCATCACCTGGGATTCCTCGAATGAAAGGCGATCCCAACTCCAACAGTTGCGTTGTGGTCGTCTGCGGCTCTTAGGCGATAGGTCATCAATCCTATAATGTACGAGTAAATAAAACTATTCGCATAAAATCAGGTAGTTATAAACTTTTCACACAATAGCAAACAGACTGAACAGTCAAAGGCATTTTTAATTCAAAAGCAAATGCGGATGACAGTGTCTTTTTAAAGAAAAAGTTTTCATGTCTGAACTACCCGGAAACAATATGGCTCAGACAAAGCAGCCGTGATTGCTTCTCTCTTTTGCATGTTTAATTTGCTGACAATTTCATTTTCTACCTTTATATGTCGCTGCAAATCCTTCTTGTTATGGAATATAGTTCCTATTCTAGATAGTTTGGTTGTCATGGTAGTAACACCATTCTGTGAACACTTTTTAATGTCATAGCGATTTTTTTTTCTAGTCGCTTTCGATAGGACCACTCTCGTCCTTAATAGGAATAAAGTTAATATATGGCCTTAGCCATATATGGTAGCTCAGAGCGCTCACTTTAGCAACATAGAGGGCGAGTGACCTGGGTTCGATCCATAGTAGCCAGCACCACTAAAATTGTTGATAGCAATTTTTAGTGCTGTATTTACAACATGCTCAGCGATGAAGAAAAACATCGTGAGGAAATCTGCATGCCTGAGAAATAATAAAATTAAAAAATATATTATTTCCTGGATATGTGAAGCCCTCCAACTCTCACTGGAGCAGCGTGGCGGGGCCTTCTCTGTTCCAAAACCCTCTCCGACATCGTATTTGAGTAGTCACGGATGTGACTCTCCAACATCAGACTTACCTTACCGGCCTGAAAATACTCAACTGCAGGACATAATCGCCACGCTCAGCATGCGGATTGGAGTTCGCAGACGCCTCGCACCTTAGACGCTGCTGCCCGTCATCTAATTTTCGTTTGGTAATTTCGTCGAGATAGCTATTCTGACAGTTGCCTTTCTTATTTTCAAGGCTTTTCCCTAAGTCTCTCGTCTCTTACGAAACCCACGGGAAGAAACAGGGTGGCGGATTCTTACGCCGATACCTCACCTTACATATATCTACATATATATATATATATTTATTAAGTATCAGATAACTTCAAACATTTTTAAACAAACCTCATTAAATTAGTACTTGGAGGCGATTTGTTAATTTACTTATGATGTATCGGGAAAACTAACTAATCACTTAACTCTAAAAAAATAAAACAAAGTAAATTAGGAATCTCATTCGAGTCGTATGGCTGTCACTATAGCCTCAACATGTAATATGATTGCTATTGCGTATCTCCACTTGGGGTCGCCGAGTCTAACAAAGATTCCACGCGTTTACACTAACTACACTAAGAGATCTGAATATAGAACTCCCTCCGATCAGCGTTTTTCATTAATGGTGACGTTGACCGACTTTACAACAACAACAACAAATCACACTAATGTATTATAGCGGTTCATATAGACATCGTACGCACTACACCCCACAAGATTTCGCATTAGGTCAAAAATAATGGTAGTCTAGTCTATTCAACGCCAGCACAGAATTAAATTAACACCAGTGAGTGGTATACGTTAAAACCTCTTAGTCTACGTCTAGAACTATAATGAGTGGTATATGTTTAGAACCTCTTTTAAATCGCAATGGTTTAATTACACTTTACAACCAGTTAACTTTCTTGACAGAAGTCTACAGAAGTGTAAAATAAAGTTACTTTCATTTTAATAAACCTTAGTTTTGTTTTATATATCATCGGTCACAATCAAAGCAAAACTGCTAACAGGCACGACTAGTCTTATCACTTAAGTATCCGCTACTCAGCAAGCTATGACACAGATAACTAATACCCTCGCTACCCTTACGGAGTCAGCAGTATCGATTCGTGGGCATCAAATCTGCAGTATCTGTACCAACGTAACCCAGTTTTCGCAACGACTGAACGATAAATGCCCCCCATCAATTCTTATAACAAAACACCGTATAAACTGTAGCATAATATAACACTGTAGCGCGCTACGAAAGCAAGTGATTCGTGCCGAAGTCCTGGTATAAATGCCTCTCCATGCCGTCTAATATATGGCGAATGATCTATATTACTTATTATTATTCTACCCATAAACAACTACTTAAAAGAACTTATTTTCAAGCCTAAACAATAAATTAAAAACAAAAACTATTCATTGTTTTTATTTTGTAGTGTAGTAACATGTAGAATACATGTTTACAGCATACGTGTAAACGCGAGGTGAGAATTCATGCTATTGTTCTATGCGAAAAATTATAAAAATTCAGAAATTATGTGTGGTTTTTCCAAATAAACTTTCGTATCATTTTATTCGGATATGTTTAATTGTGCTAATAGTTCATGCCATTAGCACAATTAAACATATCCAATAAAAAATTATATGAAAGTATAGCATTACCTAAACTCTAGCTTTATCGACAAAATAAATTAGGTTCTCTAATGAGTCTAAATACTGGAAATACTTTCATCTTTTTTTCAAAGGAACAACAACATACACTTGCGATATTGGGTTATTTTACCGGAACGAAATGACAAATCCGAATTACCGTATCTTTTTTTTTCGTCAGGTTTTTAATATAAGCTCACTACTGAACATAGGCCTTGCAAGCTCGAACAACACCTTGCGTGCCACTACATACTATAGATACAGACGCTTCCCATTACTAGTCTGTGGATTTAGGGTTTGGCATACTTTGAACAGATTTTGCGGTCGTGAGACCCTCGTCCATTATTCAGCAGATGCATCGCCTGGAGACCCTGACCCTTGAAGAAACATTCGATATATTCTCCTTATACCCTTTTTCCATATGTGTTCTTACAGAATTTCTGAGAAACCTGTACTTTTGTAATTGCACAAAAAAGTATAGTTTTTTTTTAAATTAGTTACGTTAAGGTTTTCATAATTTTATCGATTCTACTACCTTTGAGAGGATCAGCAAGCTGAAGTGGCAATGGGCCGGTCACATAGCTCGCAGAACTGTCAATCGTTAGTAAAAAAGGTTCTCAAGAGGCATACACGTACAGGCAAACGCAGTGTGGGGCCCACCCCCGTCAAGATGGAATGATGACCTGCACAGTTTTGCGGAAAGTCGATGGATGCAGGTGGCTCAGGACCGAGATTTGTGGCAATCTTCAGTTGGGGTGGCCTGTGTTCGGTAGTGGACTTGTGAGGGCTGAAATGATGATGATGATAAATTCAGCGCCTTGTGAAAATAAAAACACGAAATTTTACAAGATTTTTTAATAGAGCTTAAAAAGTTACAGAACTTGAATAGTTAAGTTTTTTGTTCCATCAGCATATGACGCTGTCTCCGCCCGACACCGTATTATTGCATAAAAAGGCTCTTTGGCCTTTTTATGCCTTTTTAAACTTACAACGTTATCATTTATCAGGTTGTAGACATAAAGGCATAGGTTCTCGACTTCTCTTTACATTCTCGCAATAATTTATTATACTCGTACTTATCGATATGTTAAAATGAGTGATTATTTGAAATTTTAACAGATGTTAAGAAACATTTCGGAAGAGGGTTGTCAAAATCGGAAGCCTTTTCGGAAAATTCGCGGTATTGTAAATTTATACAAATACATTTTCATTATAGAAAATAAAAATTGATAGTTTTGTTATTTATCGGGTGACAATTGAAAATAACTCTCTTGCAAACGAACAATGCATATAATAATAAGCCAAGCGCCAACAGTCTAATGGATTAGGGTGCGGACTGCGAAACCTGACGCTGCGCCATTCGACCGTTGTCGTGAATCACTCCAGATTCGAGCTGTAATGCTTAGTTGGTATGGTTTACAGGGATATTGGCTATGTCAATAGCATTGCCGGTTGTCTTTCAAAAATAGAAACGATTAGCTCACAAAATAGTAGAATAAATAATGGTAACGGTGCAATAGCCCATACAATTACATAAATTACCAACAAACAGGGTTCGGGAAACCACTTTTCGACTCTCCGGGTGACCAGAACGTGAGGAAACGCGAGCCTCCTCGTCGTATTTGCTTCCGTAGAACGCAACGACACTTCGAAAGGTTTGTCTTACGACATCCTCTAGAAATAGCACGTAGCAGATTTTCACGCTGCTACCAAACAGAATACCAAATTACCAAAATAGGCTACTAAATTCACGCATAAGACGAAAATTCTCTTACATTAAGGCATAAGATAAATGATTTCTCTACCCTGAATAAAGGAATCAATGTGAAATAGGACGCAAGCGTATTATTAAACCATTTTTCATTTGAAAAAAGCCAGTAAACGAATACATAATTTTTTTCTGTTCGTCTCTAACTTATAAAGTTACATAAAATAGGTACACATAATAACATTAGTCTGGATATATTTTCTTTCAAAGATAGCCCTTTTACTCTGTAGAAATGAAAATGAGTGAAACTATGAAAAAAGTGAAAACGGTGAAAAAAGTGTTTCAGAAACCCTGAATCTGACTGCCCTGAATCATGCCAAGTGGAAATCCGCCATCTCTGTGAGTGACAGTCAGGAGGCAAAGGCCTCTCGAGGTGGTTTTGGAGTCGTAAAGAATCCGCCACGCTGCACCAATACGGGTTGATGGAATTCCCAATTCCTTAAAATATAGCTACCGGTGATTTGGCTCCAAAATAGTAGACTTGCCTATTGTCTTTGCTCTTAATACGGTGTATAAATTTTGTAGAACCTTTCAAAACTACAAGCTTTACTATGTTGGTCCCAAAAGAGAATTGATATTGAAGTATGTACATGCAGGGATGAAACATATAAATGGGTTGTACAATTGAGACTGCTTTGTCACGGTCATACAGTATCCAGCGCCATACGAAAGCTTTTCAATGAAAAACATTTTGTTTGGTGTATTTACTTTTAAGCGAAATAAGATTATTTTTTATTGGAATATGGTGAAAAAGAGCTAACAGTCAATCTGATGGCAAGCGGATTCTGCAACACAGCGAACACCAGCAAACAACCTCAATCGAAGAAAATCACAGATACGTTTTCACCCCTGGGGACTAAGTTGGAATGCCTCAACGCCTTTAATTATGCTCTCTTTACCTTTCGAACCGGAACACATAACAGAAGCTGTTTGGCGACAGAAATGGGTAACAGTGTGATACTTACCCAGACTACTCTTAAATAGAGAATCTAACACCAGCTATCTATTTTTATTATTTGATATATGATAAATATATATATTAAATAAATTATTATTGCACACCCAATAACAATCTTTTTTCTTTATTACATAGTATGCATGATGGTACTTTAGCAACGCCAAATATGTTCCAAATCAGATAAATTTCAAAAGTCACTGTAAAATAATTCACCTTATTGTTATTAAAATCAATCAATACCTAACCGAGTAGGAGGGACGTTCAAAAACAAAAAGAATACGGTACAAACTTATTAGAATTTAAAAGTAAATACTGACTGGTATATCTGTAAGATACCTAAAAAATAACTAATTATTTTTGTTTTTAAAATAGATGTAGGTAATTTGTTTCTGGTTTGTTGAAGCGTGTTGGAAAATAGAAAAAATTAAACACACGCTGTTATTAAAACTTTAATTTTCCATTTCATTTACGAAACAAGTCAACAATCAAGAGTTACATTAACATTTGGAAATGCTCCGCCGTATTCTACAGATGGACGTTGATGCGCCAAATTTAAACGTGGAAGAATATCTAGACCTGATAGGCCAATCAGCGGCTTTAGGTTTTGCTCAAATGAGCCGACTCGACCGGGGTACTACCACGACTTCGCAGAATACCGGTGTGAAGTAGAGGCATCTTGTTCTTCTGCGTTACATTCAGTGAGTAAGGTAACCGGACGACCTCTCCCTCTCCCTCTCATCCTCGTCCTCCTCCGTATTTATCGGGTGACAATTGAAAATAACTCTCTTGCAAACGAACAATGCATATAATAATAAGCCAAGCGCCAACAGTCTAATGGATTAGGGTGCGGACTGCGAAACCTGACGCTGCGCCATTCGACCGTTGTCGTGAATCACTCCAGATTCGAGCTGTAATGCTTAGTTGGTATGGTTTACAGGGATATTGGCTATGTCAATAGCATTGCCGGTTGTCTTTCAAAAATAGAAACGATTAGCTCACAAAATAGTAGAATAAATAATGGTAACGGTGCAATAGCCCATACAATTACATAAATTACCAACAAACAGGGTTCGGGAAACCACTTTTCGACTCTCCGGGTGACCAGAACGTGAGGAAACGCGAGCCTCCTCGTCGTATTTGCTTCCGTAGAACGCAACGACACTTCGAAAGGTTTGTCTTACGACATCCTCTAGAAATAGCACGTAGCAGATTTTCACGCTGCTACCAAACAGAATACCAAATTACCAAAATAGGCTACTAAATTCACGCATAAGACGAAAATTCTCTTACATTAAGGCATAAGATAAATGATTTCTCTACCCTGAATAAAGGAATCAATGTGAAATAGGACGCAAGCGTATTATTAAACCATTTTTCATTTGAAAAAAGCCAGTAAACGAATACATAATTTTTTTCTGTTCGTCTCTAACTTATAAAGTTACATAAAATAGGTACACATAATAACATTAGTCTGGATATATTTTCTTTCAAAGATAGCCCTTTTACTCTGTAGAAATGAAAATGAGTGAAACTATGAAAAAGTGAAAACGGTGAAAAAGTGTTTCAGAAACCCTGAATCTGACTGCCCTGAATCATGCCAAGTGGAAATCCGCCATCTCTGTGAGTGACAGTCAGGAGGCAAAGGCCTCTCGAGGTGGTTTTGGAGTCGTAAAGAATCCGCCACGCTGCACCAATACGGGTTGATGGAATTCCCAATTCCTTAAAATATAGCTACCGGTGATTTGGCTCCAAAATAGTAGACTTGCCTATTGTCTTTGCTCTTAATACGGTGTATAAATTTTGTAGAACCTTTCAAAACTACAAGCTTTACTATGTTGGTCCCAAAAGAGAATTGATATTGAAGTATGTACATGCAGGGATGAAACATATAAATGGGTTGTACAATTGAGACTGCTTTGTCACGGTCATACAGTATCCAGCGCCATACGAAAGCTTTTCAATGAAAAACATTTTGTTTGGTGTATTTACTTTTTAAGCGAAATAAGATTATTTTTTTATTGAAATATGGTGAAAAATAACTAACAGTCAATCTGATGGCAAGCGGATTCTGCAACACAGCGAACACCAGCAAACAACCTCAATCGAAGAAAATCACAGATACGTTTTCACCCCTGGGGACTAAGTTGGAATGCCTCAACGCCTTTAATTATGCTCTCTTTACCTTTCGAACCGGAACACATAACAGAAGCTGTTTGGCGACAGAAATGGGTAACAGTGTGATACTTACCCAGACTACTCTTAAATAGAGAATCTAACACCAGCTATCTATTTTTATTATTTGATATATGATAAATATATATATTAAATAAATTATTATTGCACACCCAATAACAATCTTTTTTCTTTATTACATAGTATGCATGATGGTACTTTAGCAACGCCAAATATGTTCCAAATCAGATAAATTTCAAAAGTCACTGTAAAATAATTCACCTTATTGTTATTAAAATCAATCAATACCTAACCGACAATACACACTGCAACAGCATTGTGGACTCTTTTCGGCTATAAAAATAACATACTCACATTTTCCATCTACTAATTTTCTCTTGAATAATCTAACGTAGATTTAAAAGAAAATACCTTCTTCTGAAGTAATATCTTTACAAAAATAATATCTTCAAATAACTCGGAAAATATATCACATTGACTTAATATGATATTAGGTTTTGCTGTATTTTTACAAAGAAATATGATATTCTCAAATATAAAGCGACTTGCTTCATTTATTTATCCCTCATCTTTATCAGAGTTTATTCCCAGCGCTATTCTTTATTTCAAGCAAAACATAATAACGTTTACTTTGAAAATTGAGTTTGTTACAAGTGTCAATACAGTACAGTTTACTCAGTTCTTTACTCACGTTCCTTTGAAGTTTTAAATATATACGACCTATGAGACCGCTACATTTTAAATTGTTTCGTCCGTTCTTTTACAAGAGCATTTGTATCAAAATTAACTTAAACATATTCAACTGAAAATTATACTTTATTCTTCATCATCATTGGCCTCTTAAAAGTCCACTGTTGGACAAAGGGAGATGCCCAATGACAAAATTTGCCGTAATTGCTACTCTATTCCTACTATCGTTTTGCTCGTGGTGGATTCCTTTTACCGAACAAAGAGTAGGGTTACGAATTTAGAAGTATATGTATGTATGTTAGTATTATCGATTTACATAATCTAGTATATTTACATTATATACGCATAATGTATTGTAAATTACGTACTGGGTTAATCTTAATATTTATTTAATATTAATACATTTTTATACAATTGCAAACATTGACAAAACTACGGTTCGGAATACACCGTTAATATATATGGTAGTATAGGGTATAGGGAGAACTGCACAACCAGTGAGGGACTCTGCTACTCTCACTTTCTGCTCGAGACACAATCCTCAGCCTAAAAACAACATTTAAGCTTTAATGATAAACCCGATAACAGGTCAAATTCAGTAATGTAAAATACGTAAAATCATAATAATAATCTTTCACTCGCCGACGACTTCTGGGATAGTTTGGGTGACTTGATTATTCCAGGAGTCAACTTATTGGCACACATTTTATTACCAGATTTAATTTTTTGAGTTATTTATAGATCTTCAGCACGTTTTGGGAAGAAGAACAGGTCGCTTATATTGGTGGTGTAGATTATCAGTGGTTTGAGCAATGTTATGTCAAAGATCCTGTAAGTACCAGATTACCTTGCCTCGTAAACTGGAAGCCTCTGATATTGAAGCCTCATTTCATATTGGGTCTCTGAAAATCATGGCGACTGTTTATCGAGAGGTGTAAATCCTTAAACACTTAGTGCACCATCTTCTATGGACGGATCAGTCACTACAGTCACCCCGGTGTGACTGGTCGATTTCGGGTTTCTTTTTACATTTTGTATATAAACTCCGAAGGGATTAAATAAACTCTATCTAAATTTGATAAATAGTTTTTTATATGTAATTTATGCTTAAGAGACGAACCACGTAGGTGCATCCTATGATGGTCGACCTTCTAAGCCTTCTAAGTCTATTAAAGCTTTCCCTTTCGTCACGCTTTCTCGCATACGTTTATGAATTAACGATCCCTATTATGTACTCCGTGGTGAGGAGTAAAAACCTACGCAATAGCCTCTTCAGTTTAAGGCAACTAGCCACTTTAACTATATTATACTTATACTATATTATTAAAAAAACGTTTTTTTTTTTCGACGTGTTAGTTTGTAACTTTTGATCTTCAACCTAATTTTACTAACCGCATTTTAGTTGAAAAATATTCTATGTGTTGTCGCATATTATTATTCGCACTAAGTTTTCACAGCAAATGCATCAGTATAGTATCAGTATAGACCTTTACTACGTTTTATTGCAAATCGTTCATTCACAATAAAATTTCTTTCTGGAGATAACTTTATTTTATAATTGCCATATAAGACAATGGATCTCCCTAGTATGCCTCCCGCATCATAATTTTACTGTTTTTGAAAGTGGAACTTTTCAAGGCCGGGGGAAATGGACATGTCAAAACAGCTGTTCCTATATAATCATAAATAATTCGACAGTATCGCTATATAAGTGCTTTGAGTTATTCTAGCGGTCTTTTCCAGTATCTCTTTGCATGTTTACTTATAAGAAGCCTTTTAAAGTTAGTAAAAAACTACCATTACTTTTTATAATTTATTATGCTTGTTTTTACAAACAGAAATCGACAATCCTCTGTTCAGAACCAAAATTTAAATTTAAAACACTTCGAGAGTTTTATGGGTTCCAGACTCGTGAGTGAAAGCTTTTAAATTGAAACAACCGTGCATTTGTCTCTGTGACTTATGAGCATTAGGCTAGATACGCAATAACGATGTTCCGATCCACTGTTCGGTGTTTTTTGTTAGACCTTCCGTGAACGTTGTAAAATTTTGCTATGCTATGCCTGACCTGAACTTAGGGAATTTCATAATCTTTGATGAATGGAATAATCATATAAAGTAATATCTAAAACCATAGTCTAACGTTTTATTTAAGATGGTTATTCCGCCAAAGACCTTGAGATTCACTTAGGCGTCTCTACTATAATCGTCACCTATCCGCCAGCCCAATTATCTTTGGGAATCCTATTTCCAACAGTACAATAGTTGTTGAAAGTTTAAAGGGAAAGTTTAATAATTTTGTGTTTAAGAGAGTATGAAATAAAAGGTTTTGCATATAAACGGCATTACATTGTTTACTTGATACTTAATTCTGATACGAAATACGCTTATTATAAAAAAATACGTGCACTGTATCTTTATTAAAATACGCTGATGTTTATCGGCGTTTAATACCAGGAACTATTACCGTGCGATCAAGCGAGCGAGCTAGTTCATATTAACCTTCGCCCTCACCCTAGGGAAGGGTGGAAAATAATTTCGGTATAAAGATTCTATAAATATTCAATATATAGAGCCTTTAAATACTAACATTATTATTCAAATTATTGTACAGTACAGTACACCTTCCTTGACCCAGGTGATACTTACTAACCTGAGGATCCTTTGGCACTCTCACCTGAGCCTCCTTTGGCCTCCTAACCTGAACTCACCTTCACCACCAAACCTGGATGATACTCTGAGTATCATTTGACAAACATTTTACAATTGTTTTTCTCAAAATGTCCATGCATACTTCTGCTATTTACGTACCTAGTGAGGTGTACGTTTGATTCTAGGTTGTGGTTGTATATATATACAATAACGTTCAACTACAATAGACTTTAAATTGCGATCCGACAGAAAAGGGAAAATAAAATTGTCGGGGAATTAAACATGCAAATGAGTCGTGCAATCACCGCCATTGTTACAATATAATTGTCCTATATTGTTTCCAGTCAATGTAGATTGTGAGACTTATTTGATACTATTATTTTGTATTAAAGATTTTCAAGTTTTTGTTATAACTACTGGTAAAAAGAAGTGTTAATTTATTCTTAACCAGATGGTTCGTTAATATACTCAATTTACATAAAAAGGCTATTTATTTTAGGTACGTTAGAGTGAAGTGGTTGACTCTTAGTAGTTTCCTAACAAATTCGTTATACTATACCAAAATGGGCTTGTTAATTGATTGGTTCCTATAATATTCGGGTCTGGAAGCCCGCTGCGCAGTCATTAGTTTTTTGATTGTGAGAAATCCAAACCAATTAAGACAAAATTCTAAAAAAAACAAAGTTTTGAAAAAAATGTTTTGTGTGTTCGCTAGTACTGCCTATTTCAAAGATTAAGGCTGCAAGTCTTAATCCTAATTAATGCCAACAAAAAGTTAAACTATATTCTTTATGACGTAAATTAAATATCTTATAGGTATTAAAAAAAATGTAAAGCGCAAGCATTGAAACATTGCTTCTCTCTTCTCACAATTAATTATTTAATACAATAAAAAAATTATGTATCTATACTAAATTATCTAAAAGAAAATGTACATGTTTATGTAGGTACATTTATAACATGAAATCTGTGATATGTTAAATCCGTCAGCTTTTATCTTCATCGTTTAAGTTAAAATGATTTATGAGACGACAGAGTTTGACAGGATGATTAAATATTTTCGTCAATAGCTTTGATCAAAGCCATTTATTAAGTAGGTAAATGATATAACAATTTACCTATGAAAAATACGGAGGATTCCTGTAGAACCAGCAATCAAATTCAATTTAAATTTTCAGGGTTCCGGACATTTAAATGAAAAATAAAACCTTATAAGATCACTCACTGTCTGTCTGTCCGTCAAAGCATGTAAGCTCAATTTTTTTACAGTTTTAAATATGCAATATGAAGGCAAAAAAGTATAGTAAAAAAGAAATAGGAGCTGCTGTCTAAATGTTCCACAGCTAGGTAAAGGGCTCCTTTATTTTTTGTAAAAAGTCTGTTTTGGAACTGGAAGAGACTGCCACGCTGCTACAATACGCTTTGACGAACTTCAAATATCCTGCAATTTTTTTTCCTTTCATTTTACAGATATTTGTGTTGGTTTCCTCGCTTAGACAGGCGTTAGTTTAAAAAAATAATAAAAAAAAGTTATGGTCACCTCGTCTTTAAGCTGCATAACATTTTTCACGCACTCTGCAGAACTTAAAAAAAATCTTGAATTAAATTATTTCGTATTCCGTTAAATGTTACATTTATATGAAAACCGTGTTATTACAGTGATATTTAAATTCTTTTTACACGCATTTTATTAGTTTGACCTGTATGTATGTATATATGTAGATGTTTCTATAAAAATTTCACCTACTTCCAGGCGTTCTAATAATTGCACGTCTCATGGCGCAAAGCTGCGTGAGATGTGGTGTATACCCGACATGACCTTGACTCAAGCGATTCGGCGGTCTTCAAATGCCTCTATCACAATTATATTGCACTTATATGCTAATTTGAATAGACTCATATCAAGAAAAGACTTTAATTAATACATTAAAATTATTTTGAAAAATCATCTAATATACTTTTAA
Organism: Bhutanitis thaidina; assembly: GCA_029286595.1. Classification (NCBI taxonomy): domain Eukaryota; kingdom Metazoa; phylum Arthropoda; class Insecta; order Lepidoptera; family Papilionidae; genus Bhutanitis; species Bhutanitis thaidina. Next base: position 7,470,110 of record JAGSMS010000010.1, read on the forward strand.
AAAAACAGTTTAACAATAACTTGACGTCCGGATTTTTAGAGATGTGGTATAACACGATAACTCCCGAAAAAATTGACGTCCTCGTCTGGTTGGGAGATATATATAAATATGTATACATACATAAATACAATAAAATAAATAAGTTATCTATAAATGTATTATAATTAAAATACTTATAATAAAATAAAATAAATAAATAAATTATAACCCAACCAGACGGAAACCCTCGGCAGGGGAGACCAGACGGCCGAGGGTTAGGGGGAAAGGGAAAGAAATCGGCGGACGATGCGAGCGGTATCAAGAAGCACGGCCTTCTGCATTTGAGTTCGGAGCGGTCCGTCACGGAGTCCCAGCCGCCTCAGATGTTCCGAGAAACTGACTGAGATTAACCCATTTGCAGAGACTATCGGAATAATTTCGCTCGGCTTACCACCCCACATGTCGGTTACCTCGTGAGCCAGGATCCAGATATTTCGTTTTCTTATCTGTTTCGGCTTTCACGAGGTTCTCGTCATATGGAATGGTGATGTCAACCAAAAATATTCTCAACTATACCGGTCCATCAACACGATATCAGAATAATATTTATCAGGATATAAGTATTTACTCGGGTCTGCGGGACCTGGTCTTTAGGAACTAAATGAGTGACCCCAGTAGTGAAGAGGCTCTGGAGCGACTCCTGGTCAAGAGCCTCTTGGGGCTGCCGGACGAGCTCAGTGTGACACTCCATGAACCCTTTAGCCAGTTGTGATGCAGCCCGTCGAGTCCCGGACTTTTCCAGTTCAACTACGTCGTCTGTTGTTATGACGACGGGGTCCATAGGTGTAATATCTGCACAATGACTTGCCAAGGACTTGACCACAGGCTACACCAAAAGGCGACAATGTCGGCCTAACTCGGTCGTTGGCCCGTTCCGCAAGTTCGTGGTCGCTCCAACGACTTATAGAGCTTCTTCTGGTCACTCTGAAAGAGGCGATTCCTGCTGAACCGCGCTGACCTCTCGGTATATCGCCGAATCCGCTTCCCCCAAGCAGCAATCCTTTGCTTCAGGTCGTCTATGGGCTCCGTCAGCGGTTGCTTAATATTTGGCCGGGACAAGCTGACATTGGTCCCAGCAAACGCCATCTTGACGGTGCGCACAATTCTCGGCCTATTATTGCCCGACCTGAAGCTTATCAGCTTGCCAATGAGAGCCCTTGCCCCTGCGATACGGTCCTCTATTCTTTTCCTCCACGCTGGGACAGTGCTAGTTTGTCTATTAGCACGTCCAATCGTAAAAAGCTTGGCACCAACTTATTTACTTAACTTATTAACTTATTTTATTTTTGGGGTATTTTTATATATTCTCATCTGGTTGGGTTGTATATATATATATACGTATAGACACAAATAATACCCTAAAATAAATAATATCTAATTACATTATATACATAATAAAATTAAATGGATAATTAAAATCCCAACCAGATGGAAGCCAGTGACCAGATGGCCGAGGGTTAGGGAGAAAGGGAAAGAAAACGGCGGACCATGAGACTGGTATCGAGTAGCACCGCCTTCTGCACTTATGCTAGGAGCGGTCCGCCACGGAGTCCCAGCCGCCTCAGATGTTCCGAGAGGGACGACTAGGATTAATTTCAATCGGCATACCACTCCACATGTCGGTCATCTCGTGACCCAGGTCCAGATATTTTGTCTTCTTGTCTGTTTAGGCTTTCACGTGGTTCACGTCATAAGTGTAAGTAGCTACGGAATGTAGTAGTGGAAGTAACTACGGAGGCTGCACACTTCACGAGTGTGCATGGCAAGAGCGCTTAAGAAGCCCCGCCCGCCTTGCTTCCGCAGGAGGTACAGCCTACTTTCTCAGATGATGCATTCTGTGGGATGTCATAATGGTGCGGACTTTACGGTCCAGGGTGTTCAGGTCGGTTTGAGTCCATATGCCAAAGGTATATATGAGCACTGTCATGACCCAGCCGTTATACGCCCGATCATTGTTCCCGCCCGACAAAAGGCACTTTTTTCAGGCGTGCAAAAAACAATTCCCGAACCGATTGTTTCATGCCAGCCCCGTCGATTCTTATGTTTTGTAACATACCCAGGTATCGGTATGTCTCAGCCTCGGAAAGCGTCCTTTTATTAACGGGCATAGATAAGTCCACGCCCACGGAATCAGCGATCTTATCCCTTTCAACATGGAAAACTGCACACTTATCCGTCCCGAGTTCCATTCTGATTGAATCGCTAAAACCACAAAGTGAGTTTCAGCAATTCTATCCATGTAGAAAAGGTGTGTACGTCCCATCCGAAGCTGAAATCCTCTCCCTGAGTTTTTCCTAACTTATTTATTTTATTATTACCAACTTATTTTGATATGAATTTCTTTTGAATTTTCCAATCTTTTATTATACTACTACCAAATTATCAGTCGTTTTGTAGTAAATATAAAATTATTCAGATACATTTGTAATATCACAATACAAGTGTGATTGGAATAAACATTTTGTACTTTGTTATCTTTGCTTATTTCTGTAATTATATAAAAGAATTTTTTTTTACGAATAATAAGAGAATAATATAACATAGCGATTATGACATTAGCATGTGCATTACCATTAGATGTTATAAGAAAACAATTTACATTGTTTCTAGATGACAAGAATTATACAAGCGTGGGAAAATAATGTATTTTTAAGTTTGTCAATTTATTAAAGGAAATCAAAACCTCTCTAGAATACAGTACAGTAGTTTAAACATATAGCGAATGTAAATAACTTATTACTACGTAGACTTCAATTTCCATTTAAGGTCACGAAATTTAATTTTGCTTCAAAGGTGTTTCTAAATGCAAATTAAATTACTGTGTTACGTAACGTGCCTTTTATAATTGATTTAGTAGGGTTAGGAATTTTACGTATTTGTGCCCAATGGACTAATTGACATTTATTTGGTTTTGTGTATTCACTTACTTATAAAAATATTTGTTTACTTCTTAATATCTGCTTACCCTAGCACACTACTTTAATGTATCTGGTTGCTGTAGGATTACGTAACTCATCGCTCTTTGGAACCATGGGACAAGCCCATTACCATGTCTCTACTTCAGGGCGCACTCATTCCAATAATGGATTTAGTACATTGTCTTTCTACGGGGATTTTTTTTTGTTATTAACATTTGACCAAGAGCCTATTTAACATTAAGTAATGATGAGTTCCCAGAAAGCAATCACCTTCGTCTAGAAGAACTTAACGAATCCCTATAACATGTATACTGGCTGGGGGACCAGTTATGTGTCTGTTTTGTACAGGTTCTAAGTCCTCGTGTACAAGACAAGGAATCTTATCGTACATTTACTTTGATAAGTAGTTATGTTACAATTATCTAATGTAAGCTACTTTATCAATTATAGGACAAGAGTACATATACTCGTATATTTAGACATATTCTTATTTTTTTTTGTTTTGTTAATTAGTATGAAGTCTCTTTTATATTTTTTCTCATTAATACCAATGGGCATAAAGTCCGCCCTTTGTTACCTTTATATTAGGAGGTGTAAACAATAAAGGTTTTAAATAAAAAATAAATAAACAAAGACCTTCCTAATAAAATATACTGTACTAATGATTATCATTAAAATACATAAAGCTTAAATGTTTTTTTAATAATAATAAATAATAACATATTTTATTTCGACCATCAACGATCTCAAAATGTAAAAAGATAACAACATGTAGTTGTTGTGTGATATCTGTCATATAATAGGATTCTCACTGGCTTCAGAATAATTAATTAACAAAGAAATTTATTCCCTACAAATCGTGTATTTTTCTATATTATTTTCATGAAAGGGCCAATAAAATCTAGCATGTCATGTGTAGAAGATTTTCCCACACTCACCGCACTGAGCAGATGAGATTTTGAGCGCAGTGCCAGTACCTTCGCGCTAGAAATGTTACCCTGTTACCCATACTAGATTCTCGAATTTGAGTTCATAGCATCCGGATGTTATTAAAGCAATTAGAAACAAATTTAGGCGGATTCAAAGTTAATTATTATCACGTATTTTATTAATTTCTATCTTCGAAGTGAGTTTAATTTTTGTATATAAAAGTAAAGTGAGGAGCGAAAATAATTACTAACTTAGAAACAAATATAAATTATTCATACTGTGTAATCCACCCTGTTTATTGACGACAGCTTAATTCATTCCTAAAGGGCAACTTTTCAAATTTGATTTAAACATTTACTCTATAGCGTACGACTTTTGGTTATTATCTATTAACTTGGATAAAATCTTGGTTGTCTTGGTTTTGAAATCACGTATAAAAGCAAAAAGAGATATCTATTCTGGATTGTCGGGTGGCCTCGTTGCTGCCACAGGCTTTTTGTTTTTGGTTCTTTGGTTGAGTTTTGCCTTCATTCTCTTCAAGTTATGCGTTACAGGTACTTTCCGAAGCACCCAGGCTTTTTTTAAATTCTACGCACGCATTAAGAACCGATTACAATACAATAATATATTAACCATCGTGCTGTTCTGATGATGGAGCTGGAAGGTGAGTAACGAAACCCTTGAATGGCTACTAGTAAACGTAACTAATTTGGGCTCATTAGATATGCCTTCACGAGTCCTATTGATTTCACCTGATGAAGAAAACCTCATGAAGCGAGGAAGAGAAAATCGTGTATATTCGTTTTTAAACTAAATATTTATTATAATCTATACTCCAAAACGAATATGAAAGGAGTAAATGTACACTCTCAGAGAGAAGGGTAAAACCAAATTGTTTGAAAACAAATGAGCCGAGTACACACAACCGCTTTGTTTAGTACGTTACAAGACCGAAGACAGGTAAAACTTTTACTTTATTCATATGTGTCTTACTTTGATAAAAAAATATTCTTTTCAGTATTTTAACTATAAAAATGAGCTTCAATTTAATTTTCATACATTATTCGTTCTGCTTACCTATTTTTATAAACTAACCCTATTTTATGTTTTTTATACATAAGCCTCATTTGCATTTTAAAGAATAATTTAATAAATAGCGTCAGACTTTGCTGACCATTGCTGTCGAATAAGGTGACTTATTATTAAATATGTTTACCATCTTTACGTACCGTTCGTTTAAAGTTTTTGGTCTTAAAAAACACGAAACATGACGTCGCAGGTTCGAGCTCGCCATTCGACTATTGTCGTGAACCATCACGATACAGGCTCTGATGCTTAGTCGAAGTGGTTCATAGGAAGATTAGTAATATTGATAGGCTTGCATGTATTATTCTTAAAAAAAAACAAAAAAGAACATAAGGTTTTTAAAGATGTTAAACATATATATGTCCTTGGTCAGAAAAATGAGGCGCAATTCTTCAATTTTGACAGCCATATAAAATTTTTGCCACTATCTACACAATGCAAATGAGGCTTAGGTAATCGTATAAAAATAATATGAATTATAGTATTTTTACAACAATGACTTATCAACATAGCATGAAAAATTTTAAATCCTTTGGGAAAGGAAGGTTCTTGCGTGGAGCTCTAGTACAATCAAACGGAGTATCTATAGCACAACCCCACACAAGATTGAACACCGACCCGTATATGAATAAATTAAATTAAATTAAAATACCTTATATGACTAAAGAAATTTAAATTTCGTTTGTCAATTATTATTTTTTAACAATCTTCCACCGTTTCAAAATGGGGTTTCTCAGAGAATAAACGGGCGAAAGAACCAATACTCTGTTTTTTTATTATATACACATAACGTTGAAAAATAACTGCAACGTATTATCTCACAGGCAATTAGTACTATTAATATTATAAGACAAAGTTTACTAAAAATTTGCAGACCGGAGCTGACCAGCCCCCAGAAGCAGTCTCTACAGAAGCATGACGCATAAGGCCAACACCCTCCTCAAGGATAGTGGACGACATATTTTTTGTATTATAGCTGCAGGCATCGGCATAGACTCGACCGGGAAAGGACCTCTAAAAACTCAGTCACTGGGTTTCTATATTGAAAAATACACAGGTTGCTTCCTACAAATGAACTAACAGGAAATACAATGCTGAACACATAACAATGAAATATTATAGATGGCGCTGTATTATACATGCACTTTAAATAAAAATAAAAGACATATTTTTGTTGATAAAATATTCCAAGCCGTGATAAAAATTATATTAATATTATAGTACCAAATTTATCGCGACGTCAATGATGACAGATAAGTGTTTCATAAAGTGCGCCATCTGGGGACATGTAGTTACATTACGACTGTATCACGACCCACATCTAACATCATATATCGAAGACAGCATCAAATTTTAAAAGTACTAAAATGAATCTACAGATGTCGCTGAAAACTAAACGTGTTTTTTTTACTTAAACGCCTTTGGAAAGCAATTGTATACACATATAAGTATTTTTTTTAAATTATATCTATTTTGATTTTACAAATGAAAATAAATATAATATAATGCAAGCATAATAACAAATATATCCTAACCACGATATCCGTATGGCTATCTGCCGCTAAATTAGGAAGAACACTAAGACGGCCACAGGCGCCATGTCTTGCTGTGGGTTGAAAATAATAAATGCCAAGACCTCTGACAGTAATAGCTTTATATATTTATAGAATGTCCTTTTACCCTGTTTAAAATACACAGGCGATTTTGCTAATTAACCACTAAGCAAACTCGTTACTATTACCTTGGTTATGTATACTATTATCTGTTTTCTGCCGCGATATAGCGCGACTTTTTACAATCCAAAATTCATCGTGTTTGTTTTGTGCTCATTCTCTAAGAAACAAACCAACGGACAAAGCGAGACCGTGATGATATTGCAAGCACTAACACAACATAACAATAGAAGCTAACTTTACATGTTACACAACTTTGATAATCGTGATATCTACTTACTTTGAGGAGACAACGTAAAGTAATAGTACTTGAATAACGAACAATAATAAATCTTGTATTCCCCATTACACCTTACCTGTTTATAAGATACATAATCAGACAAACTAAGGTTTGGTTTGACCTATAACGATAGAGTATAATATACATGTAAATTAACAAGTATCAAAGCTTTTTTAATTTAATCTAAATGTCAATACATAATTAAGGATATCAAAAACTAATAAAGTTAAGTAACAGTGTTTATATAACTGACAGATATCCTCTTAGCATATTTTAGTGAGTATTACACAACAATACTTTTAATCTGTTTGTATGTTAAAAGCCTCGGGTCTTAGTATTTAACGTGTATCTGGAAGATGAAAACAAGTTAATGTTTGTATGTACGAGTATATGTAGGTTAGTATTTTTGAACCTCCATAAACAATTACTACAGATGAGTAGTACTATTATTGCTTATTCTCATGGTACGAGTAGCAGCCCAAGTATCCAAAGACCACACCTTGGGCAGATATTCGACGGCCCGATGTTGAATGACATTTCCAAAATATCGCATTAGATTCTGGACCTAACCTGACTCAAAGTTAACATAACCGAAGTAAATGGACCCGTAGTGGTAATAAGCGAAATCAAGCTAAAGTATTAATATAATTTTGTGATATGTATGTATGTGTAGAATATGGGCAAATTTTCCAGAAAGGCCTGCCGGCTTTAACTTTCTTGGGAAGGCCTATGTTTAGCAGTGGAGTTGGGTAGCGTGCAATTTGTAAGATAATTGATTTCATGGTATCACAGACATGGAACAGTAATAACACTGTGGATAATAGTGATTTTGCAGTAATTATTTACTTACAAAATTTCATAGATTTAACTAAAGTACCAATGCAAAACTTTCGTCCCTCTTAAATGATAAAAACATTCGTCCACCTAAGGTGTCCCACCTCTGCTAATCACAACCTTGAACCAATAACTCATGTAGTACCACATAAATGTGTTATGCAAGGATAATGAAAACATACAGAGCAGAAAGACTTGAAAAGATTTGTCAACAACAGTGAAGCTCTGTGTAAAGGTGTCAAGACGGAAGCTACTTTCACCCTTTTTGCTAGATTTGTTTAGCTGCGTACTCGTAAAAGGGCGACCAAGTTCCTTTTTGAACATAGGTTTTATTTACTATGCGTTATTTGTTAATTTTATCAACCGCAATTTCCTTCATTACAATACCTTAATTCAAATCTAATCATCATTATCATCGTCTTTATTACACTCTGTAAGAAGTCCACTGCTGAACATAGGCCACCTCCAAATCCTAAAAGCATGCTACCAAGCCACCACCATTCATACTCAGACTCAGAAGAAACACTGAGTATAGCCCTTACTTAGCCCGCTGAGAAACTTTGACTATTTCTTGACAGAGTATACAACCAGTGTGTGTTGCCAGTCATGACTTATGGAAGCGAGACGTAGTCTGTCAGTGCAGACCGTATGAGGAAGCTCTCGTCCGTCTACTATACTCCAAGGTATATAAGTACATAATATTCTATATAATAGATGGGTATGTATTATGCCTGCCCAAAAAACAAGCATTTGCAGCATATTAAAAACGTAAGGATCAGACCGCGTTTTATATCCGGTCGTTTTAACACCCTTACGAATATTCGTAAAAAAAATGGCGTTAAGGCATAAGATATTACCATAGAAAACTTGTATACTAATTGTTATGTCCTATGAAAGCGCAGTATCCACGCCTCTAAATCTCGATTTTGTCATCAACCCATCCATCATCAGATCCAAGTGATACAAAATCGTTTCATGCAATCGTTGATCCCGACATAGCCTGTCACTGCCTCCGGTGACTGGTAGATATAAGCACCTACTCAAATCATAGCACATCTATAAGCAAAGGGTATATAAACAGTACCTTATTTTCGTTTCTCATGTCTATGCCTTTACATACCTTTATTATACCTTTTCACATTGCTTTAACTTTTTAATTATCGTTTTGACATGGAAACAATTACCTTAACGCAAAACATTCTCTTCGCAATCACTTACACTGGAACTATGCTGGGGTAAGACAATCTTTCACCACCTTAAAGCATTAATATGCTAATGAGTCAACTATGGGCAAAATAGGCCATAGGATAGAATGAAACGTTATTTTGTGTTAACCAGCATACTGCATAACCCATCCCTACGAGTGGTAACTATTGTGAGTTTCCCATGAGAGATATCCCACCTTTTATCTATAGTGAAGATTTTGGTCAGCTAAATAAAATTGTATACATAATTAAGATTTTGTGTGAGAATCGTATCATAGATTTGTGACGATTTTAGGTCATCATTTAATCCATCAACTCATCTCGTATGTATTTTGTGGCGTGAAAAATACCAGACCCATACGTATGCAGATAGGCGTTGTATTATTAGTACATACTGCGATTGTCAATCCCCGTGCGAATTAGGTAATCGCCACATTATAACAAATCCTATAGATCTATAGGACTCTTCGCAATTGGGAACACTTATCCAGCAGTGTACTATTGAAAAGCGAAATGTAAAGGACAAAACATGTATTTCAAACAACTTTTAAACAAATTTTTAGAGTAGTAAACATTCAGGAAGGGAAACTGAAAGACACTGAAATCATAAGGTTTTTTGCTATTATCCAAATAGAAAACCTTACACAATACTAACAACATTAATTTAACGTCTCGACCCTAACTCTGAAGTTATTACCTAAATGATGCAGAATGAAGCTAAGAGCTCCCAATGACACTTAAAATATAAAACTCAGTCACTTAGAGTAACGGCCAAATCACTCACGAACCTGGTTACGGGTTGAGAGCCCTCTACAATGCAGTAGTCGGTCGTTGGCACAAACTCGACCTGTTTCGCACAATACTGTTCCTCATAATTTTCCAAAAACTTAAAGTTCATCGCATAATATTTCATTATTTTAAGACAAAAGATTCATATTAGAAAGCTTTTGTTTAAAAAGTACTGTACGCGCTGTTCTCTCCCATTTTTCATCAGGTCCTCGTTATCTACAATATAAAAATAGAACTGGTTAACACAAATCTCATTCAGCATTTTATAAGTCCACTGCTGCAAATAAGTCTCACCCAAACATCGCCACAAAGCACGGTCCTGTGCCACGGACTGGCAATCGTAGTATCGAACACCTCGCTCGATAAGAAGACTTTTACCTACTTGAGATGGTTGTTCCGCAATTCGTGTAAGTCCTGAAATATTTCTAGCAATTTCCATATTCGACTTTTACGTCACGACACGAGATAGCTGATTCTCTCATGCCGCCACCACACGATAAATAATTTAAACCTATAAGAAAAAATTATATTAAATATTCTTAGTAGATACATATACAACAGCGATACTACGCTTCCATGCGCAATGAAGCAGGTAAATTTGTTTTGTTTTTGAGTTAGAAGAAGTTAATATAAAATCATAAGTATATTACCTATAAGTATAGGGTCTCCGGCAGACTGAGAAATATGCAAATAAACGTGTAAGGACGCGTCGGACGTCGAGTTTCCTTCAGAGTGCATTGACATCAACGTAGCCCATATACGAGTACTATAATATAAACTACTTTGTCTTTATCGTAACCAGGTTAAGAGTCAAATCACACACCTCATGAAGTCCTAAATTACTAAACTGTATCATTGACACTAGACAGTGATATGATTATATTATGGGAAATTAGGCAAAGATAAATTCTCCTCCCGTCCCCTTCTTCCCTGTTTAATAGTTGTGTAAGTCTCGTAACAAGCGACTAAGGATTATCTAGGGGTCCTCGTAATCTCGTGGTACCTAATCTCCGTGAACTAACCCGGAGACGAGACCCGCCACCCGTCACATTTAATCTCTCGGAGAGGCGGAATGTTGATTGCGGATGCCCGTTTGGTTACGCCGAACCGAGCCAAATTGATATACATTAACTGCTACTTACTACCTATAGGTAATCAGAGCGAGGTACTTATTCACAAAAAAAAATATATTGCGACTTTTACACAAAAATAGAATCGGTTTGCGCTTCCGTTTCTGAAAGGTATACTTGGATAGACCGAATTTTGGCCATTTGTTGACCGTAAACAACTGCAAAAAAGTCCGCGTCTGCGATATCTTTATCCGCTAAAGTACAACATTTTTTAACGATTTTTATTTAAACTTGAATTTGTCATGAGTCTTGGAGACAGTTTCAATACATAAATTGCACATGAAGGAACACCCAGACCAAACAGTTATTTTTAACCCATGTAAATACTTGTCCAATGCGGGAATTAAACCCGCGAACCGCAACGCCACCGAGCCGACAAAAATAATAAAATATAGTGCCAGATCAAAGTTACTAAAAAATAAACACGGATAAAGAGTTAGGTTTGAAGCGTATCGAAGAGCCGTCTCGAGCATCCATAAAGCACGATTTTCATGCGATCAATATCTATACAAAGATACTGAAAGCAAAAGATGAATCTAATAGATACTTATATTAACGAGTTTTCAGAATTTGTATCGGTCTCAATCTTCACACAATAGATTTGAGTACAAGTCCTACATTTATAGATTCTGATATACATTCTTTTAAGTACTTACAAATAAAGAGCCAAATACTACTATAGCTAGTTCATTATGTCCTTCTTCATCAGCCGATTTTAGTCCACAGTACCCTCGTACAAGTGATGCAGTTCGTGGGATTTGGATTAGACTATATTTAGATGAATTTTCCACCATCTATTGGTAGTTTCTAAGGATCGCAATAATAGAGTTATCAGATGTATCCCAATCAATAGTTATCAATAAAAACAAATTACTTTACCGTACCTATTGGTCGAAGAGTCTATATCAGTTACTAACGGTAAATTTATTGTCATTTGCTTTTAAAGCTTTTACCGGTAGAGTAATAAACTGAGTTAATGCCTACGGGAGTGCACAGCTATAAGCCAGGGTCTATATTTGGACGCTTTCCTCTCCTTTCATTTAATTACTAATACCCCTTGCATACGCTGTCACTAAATGACATATTTAAATTATGTACAATATCCTGTACAGCCGACACATATAACTGTCGCTTTGAAATTATAGTTTTTGTTAATCGTGCCATGTGCACGATATATATTATATAAAATAATGTTCACATTTTATATTATTAATATTATAAATATGGAAGTTCCGATGTTTGTTGCTCAAAATTTAGATGAAATTTATACAAAAACAGATTATGTCATCTTTATAGTTTATAGTTCTCCATTTGGAAAAACTTATGTTAACGCGGGGGAAATCTAGGGCTATTATTATGGTAAGGACAGAGTTTGATATTTTGAAAACTTTGCAACTAGTATGAAGCTAAAGGCCGTGCTTTATTTAAAAAAAATATATTAATAAAGGGTTAAAATCGAAGTTTGACATATACATGTTAAAAAATTATCAGATGTTTCTCTTATGTCTGATAAAATAAAAATATAATATTTACGCAAATATTAAGGTTGTACCATCTTTTTTCTTTCAAACTTTGCTAGCCACCATCGGAGACTCTGTCGACCAACCTCTGTCGGAAACTTTATCTGATTATACGAGTACAAATCACTATTACCATCCCGTCTGCTTTATGTTACAATAAAAACCAAAAAAAACTGACTTGGAGAAAACTTGGGGAAGCTTACGAGTATGTTCAGAAGTAGTCTCAAATAGACCGATGAAGAAAAAGTAGATGTTACACGAAACATTGAAAAATTTCTCAGATCGACATTTAACGTTTAACAGCTTTTTCTCACTCTTTTCTCTCTCAAAGTCCTAGAATCGAATCGGTATCATATCATAATTAAAGGGGGAAAAACAGCTCAGAGAGAGAGAGAGCATAATAATAAGTAATGCGGCGGTCAAACTTTCCAGTGCAAGCGAGAGAAAGTAGTGAGTAGAAAATTTTACCATAATTTTTGTGTTTCATAGTAACCAAAGTACGAAGAAAACGTATTACGAGTGTGTTTGGATTTAAATCTACAATTGCAAATAAGATATTTTTCCTGTAATTTATGTTAAAAACTAATTTATTACTTTGGTACAATTTAATAACTGTAGTTTATTAAGTTAGATCAAATAATTTTAATCAGTCTTGACAACAATTTTTAAATGAATAGCTACTGCACTAAATGTATCGTCTGCTTTAAATAAAGTAATCATATAAAAATTATATAAGTATCTGGCACTCCCTTTCTTGGGTGACGCAGACCTAAAACAAAAAGTCTCTGAGAGGCCTGTTGGTAACCGGCGTGAGTGAATATTAGGTGGTCACAAACACTCAAAAAATAAGGATAAAGTGCGTTTGATCAGTATAAAACTATTATTACTTACAGTAATTATAGTATTACTGAAATATTTAAGAGATTGGCGTTCATATCTCTGCACTAATGAAGAAAACCGTGTTCAAAAGAGCACAAATAATTAAGAAGTAATTAAAGCATGCAAAAACGAGCAGCTGCGAGAGCAGCATGCGTTTATTCCTTAAAAGGATATATGATATCTATGTTGCCAACTAAACGACAGATGTTAGCGGGGAATAATTTGACACCTGTGACACGTTGTGGTTAATTATAATGTTTTTGTGTTTTGCGTCATAAACTTAACACTTTTAATGAAACATGTCAAAGGCAAAGGTGTCATTTTCAAAAACTAAATCTTTTTCTTTCGAGGCCCTGTGCTGGTACTATTAAATTTGCACCTTTCACTATCCGATGGCGGCACTTTTAATGGACACGAATTTTAAAAGGAATATGTTGTACTACACTGTATATCTGTATTTTCCGTTAAAAAAAAATATTTATTTGAAAATGTGAATCAGGTTACGTATCGAAATTTACTTACATGGAAATCTAATTTTTAATGCAACTTTAAACAAATATCTTTACGATATTCAGGGCAAGTAGACTGATTGCCTTTTTTTGTTGGAGTACTCTGTTAAAAATGTTGCCTATACTCCGTGGCATGGTGAGCGCACCACTGCTACTCTACTGCTACTCTGCTCCATCCCCAGTATTTAACATTTTTAAATTACTATTTAAATAACTACTTCATTTAATTATGTTAAATATTTTAACATTTCAAAGGTCATGAGGTCCATTAATCGTTAATTAATAACCGATACCATCTGTTATGATTTATTTCGTATCGTAATAAGTGTATACATAGTTAGCCAAATTTTTAAATGATGATATTTTTTTTCGTGAAATTTAGTACTCTTAATAACAAATATATATTAGCAGCTAGGGGTGACAATGATACTTAATTTAATTTAAGCTTATGTTTACTTTATAGTTTTCCTGTTTGTTTAGGTTATCATATGTTTTGTTATGTTACATTAATGCTGTTCGCGTCCGTGGGCTATAGCTCTAGATACCCACACGTGTCCCTTGGGTAGCGCCAAATGAACGGCACCATCTGGTGGTAGGTTTCGGCCGCGGCTTGTTACCACCCTCTTGGCAAAGCCTTGCCGCCAAGTGATTTTCATCGCGTTTCGGCATGATGCCATGAGTAGCCATCTTGGAAGGGGAGTCTAGGCAGTTGCGTGGTGGAGCGAACCGGTTCCGGTACTGCGTGGTGTCTGTACTGGGTGACTGTTCGAGGAGGGTAGCGGGATCCTAAGCACGGTCTTCCGCTGGCCGACCGCAGGTAGTAGGGGCCCAACTAGTAGGTTAGCCACCTATGAAGGCTGCCCCGCCAACTCACGAAAAATCCCAGGATGCGTCATCGTGCTGGTTGGCGACCAGATGCGAGGGCCCGGTGAACATCTTTGGGGGTTAGGGCGTCCCCTCGCGCTCCAGACCAGTCTCCCATCAGTGGAGCACTATGATTGTACCGCTTGGTATTCGTTTTAGCTATGCCTCGCCTAACTGTCCCTTTCTGTCTGTCTGATCACCAAAATAATAATGAAAAAGTTAAAAATAAGAAACTGGTTAAACAGCGGTTGCACTCCCTTGCACAAAAGTGCACCTCTCCAATATCCGAGGTCTATACTCCAATCTCGTTCCAGTCCATCACCACCTTGAGACTGAAAAACCACATCTGCTGTTCCTCACGGAGACGCAAATCAGATGTCCAGCTGATGCAGCATACTTGCACTACCCAGGTTACACCCTGGAACACAACTTCAAATCCCGCGCTGGCACCTGCGTGTATGCTCGCGATGACATCTGCTGTCGACGTCTCCGTAACCTAGAGGATTCCAGTTTTTCCGTATTGCGGGTTCTGGTGAACACTGGCTTGGAGCAGATACTCTATGCCAGTGTTTATCGGTCGCATACCGACAACATGGAGACGACCAGGCTCTTTCAGTATCTAACTGACTCTGCGGAAAAAGCTCAGCTCAGGTACCCGTCAGCGCACCTAGTTGTTCTGGGGACTTCAACGCCCACCACCAGGAGTGGCTGTACCCATACCTAAACACTGACCATGCCGGGAGATTAGCATACGCATTTGCTCTACCGCTAAGTCTCTCCCAAGTGGTAGCTGGCGCTACTCGGATACCTGATATTGATGGCCACACGGCCCTTTGCTTGGACCTTCTGATGACAACTGATCCAGACCGATATCACGTTGCAGTCTCCTCCCCGTTAGGTAGCTCCGACCACTGTCTGGTGAAATCTGTGTCGGTCTACTCGCAGCCTAAACCCGAACACATGGGGACTAGGCGTGTATGGCGATACAAGTCAGCTGATTGGGATGAGATGCGGCATTTCTTTGCATCCTACCCATGGCAGCACTATGCTTCTCTTCAGACGACCCGGCGTGCTGCGCGGATGCTGTTTCTGGAGTGATATATCAGGCTATGGGATATTTTGTTCCATATTCTGATATCTCACTCCATGTGAGATATCAGAATATGGAACCTTGGTTCACCTCTGAGTGTGATAGTGCCGAAGCACTTAAGCACTTAGCTTAGCAAGAGTGGGCGGATGCTCGAGCCCGCAAAGCGCCGAATGTCCCGAAACTGAAAAGAGCCTTCAATAATGCGACCAAGTCCTGCAAACGTGCCCTCCGCAAGGCCCGCTTCGACCATATTGGCCGTATTGGAGCCAAACTAGCGTCTTACCCATCCGGGAGTAAAGCTTTTCTGGTCTCTTGCCAAATCGGTCGAAGCCAATTTCTGCCGGTCTTCTTTCCCGCCATTGCAGAAGTCTGATGGCTCATTAGCTTACACCGCCAAAGAGAAAGCAGACATGTTTGCCTCTCTATTTGCGAATAATTCACAAGTAGATGCAGCTGATAACTGCCCACCTTTGCTAGCTCATTATGACTCTGCAATGCCTGAGGTACACATTCGGCAAAAAGAGGTACTCAAAATACTCAGAACTCTAGATGTGAATAAGGCTAGTGGGCCTGACGGCATTCCTGCCATTGTCTTGCGGTCATGTGCGCCTGAGTTGTCTCCTGTTCTGACTCGCCTCTATTGCTTGTCCCTGAGGACTGGTCAAGTTCCGAAGTCCTTTTTTTTTTATAGAAGAAGGGGGCAAACGAGCGTGCGGCTCACCTGATGGTAAGTGATCACCGACGCCCACGAACATCCACAACACCAGAGGAGCTACAGATGCGATGCCGGCCTTTAAGGAAGGAATAAGCTCTTTTCTTGAAGGTCCCTAAGTCGTAACTGTTCGGAAATACTGCTGGCGACAGCTGATTGCACAAAATCGAACTGCGTGGCAGAAAACTTCGATTAAAACTCACTGTGGTGGAATGCCAACCATCTTGGTGGTATCGATGGAACTTCGAATTCTGTCGCGATGTACGATGGTGAAACTCAGCAGCTGGGATCAATCCGAACAATTCCTCAGAACATTCCCCGTGGAAAATTTTGTAGCCGATCAGAGAGAGCTTGGTCGCCGACAATTCGAGCCGCTCGACGTTGGATGCGGTCAAATGGAAGGAGTTGGTACTGGGGTGCCCCTGCCCAGAGATGAGAACAGTATTCCATATGGGGCTGAACTTGCGCCTTATAAAGTTGCAAACGGTGGAACGGCATGAAATACTGTCCCGCTCTACAGAGCACACCAAGCTTTTGGAGGCCAATTTGGCCTTTCCTCCAAGTGAGCACAGAACTGAACGTCGCTCGATATGTCAACGCCAAGGATTCTGATACTGGCTGAGCCAATAAGGGGAATGTTCTCAAAAGAGGAGAAACGACAAAGGGATTCTTTTAGCGGTGAACGCGCAAACCTGTGTCTTTTGGGGTTGAATAGGACCAAATTACGTCGACCCCAATCCGAGACTTTGAATAACAAGGTCTCGACTTCAGCCACAAGTTTGTTCCGGCACTCGTCGACGTGTTCCCGAGAAATATTCGCACGGCCTGTATATAGGGCATCACCCGTGCTGTCGTCTGCATAGCAATGAATGCTACTGATTTGTAGCATGTCGTTGATATGCAGAAGGAACAGAGTGGGAGATAGCACACAGCCTTGTGGAACACCAGCATTCACGGGTTTGGGGTCCGAGCATGCACCGTCGACAACAACTTTGATGCTCCGATCCGTGAGGAAGCTGGTGACCCAGTTGCACAATCTCTCAGGAACCCCGTAAGATGAAAGCTTTGAAAGAAGCGCTTTATGCCAAACCCTATCAAATGCTTTCGCTACGTCCAGACTAACCGCCAAAGCCTCCCCCTTAGACTCAACTGCTTCTGCCCATCGGTGAGTCAGGTAAACTAGAAGATCACCAGCTGATCGTCCGCGACGGAAACCGTACTGTCGGTCACTGATCAGCTGGTGTTCCTCCAGGTACCTCAGGAGCTGGGTGTTGATGAGTGACTCCATTATTTTAGATAACAAGGGGGTGATGGCAATAGGCCTGTAGTTGGACGGATCAGAGCGGTCGCCTTTTTTGGGTATTGGATGCACAAATGCTGTCTTCCAAGATTCCGGGACGACGCCTAAAGAGTAGGAGTGCCGGAAAAGACGCGTGAGAACCGGTGCCAACTCAGGGGCACACATCCTCAGCACAATTGAGGGATTCCGTCCGGCCCATTCGACTTATGAATGTCCAGGAGCGGAGTGCCTTTCGCGCTGAGCTCCGTAGAAACTGAATTTCCGGCATGGAGCACTTACACCACGGGATGGTAGGTGGAGAGTTTCCCCGGTCATCAAGAGTCGAGTTGGATGCAAAAAGAGGCCATGCGCGGCCATGGGCCAGCGAATCATCCTCCTTGTGTAGAGATGGGAGAGATGGCTGACAGAAATTCCCCTGGACAGCCTTGGCGAGAGACCAGAATGCGCGGGATCCCGATGGGAGGCGAACTAGTCTCGCGCCAATTCTGCCAATGTGCTTTAACTTTGCCGCAGCGATAACTCTTTTGAAGGACCTGGAGGCAGAGTTGTACTCGTTTTTAAGAGCACTGGTTTTTGCATCCCGAGACGCCGATGCATCGGCCCAGGCCTGGTAGCACTTCCGCTTTCGGCGTGACGCTATTTTGCAGGTGCGACCAAACCAAGGCTGGGATTTACCTCCGACAGGCACTGCAGAGAACGGAACAAAAGTTCCATTCCTGAAGTACCACATCGGTGACAGAATCTGCAACGGCGTTGGGATCATACAGCGAGAAGCAAACCTGCCCCCATGGGTAGGAAGCAAAGAAAGACCGCATTCCATCCCAATCTGCCGACCTATAGTGCCACACACGGCGAAAGCCCGCAGATCGCGTTCGGGATCGGCGCGCGATAGGCACTACACTCCGGATCAGACAGTGGTCCGACGAGCCAAGAGGGGCATCGACTGAGACCAAATATCCGTCCGGGTGTGAGGTCAGCAAAAGGTCCAACAGGGAAGGTGAAGTGTGAAGGTGACCTTCCACGTCTGGAATCCGCGTCGGCGAGGTTACCAGTTGTGTCAGGCCATATGCTAATGCAAAGTCGTGAACAGATCTCCCCGCATGATCGGTTATGCGAGAACCGAGCCAATCGGTGTGGTGGGCATTAAAATCGCCGAGAATCACGATCTCTGCGGATGGGATCTGTTGTAGCACGGAATCTGTAGCCATTTAGATGTTGTCGATGAGTCGGTCAGAATTGGAAAATTGCCAATGTCCAACCTGTACCTAAGAAAGGAAGTCGTGCCGACCCTGCCAACTACCGACCTATCGCAATCACCTCCATACTCTGTAAGGTTATGGAGCGCGTTCTAAACAACCGCCTATTCGGGTTTCGTCGAGGCCGATCTACTGGGGATCTTCTTGTGTATGCTATTCACCACTGGAGCGAAGCCATTGAGAGACACGGTGAAGCTCTTGCCGTGTCTCTTGACATCTCTAAGGCTTTCGACAGGGTCTGGTCTCATTGGCAAGCTTCCGGCATATGGTATTGCTCCCGAGCTTTGCATCTGGATCGAGGATTTCCTGAGGAACAGATCGATTCGGGTTGTCGTTAATGGCGCCTCGTCCGATCTCCATGATATTAATGCCGGTGTGCCTCAGGGTCTGTGCTCTCCGCGACTCTTTTTGCTGCACATCAACGACCTGCTGGTAACACCCGATATCTTTGGGTATGCAGATGACAGCACAGTCTCGGGGAGATACTTGTCCGATGCGAAGTCTGGGGCAAAAGTCCAGTCTTTCAGAGAATCGATGATTGAGGGTGAACTCGACTTTGGAGGCTGTTTCCCAATGGGGTGATGCCAATTTGGTCGAGTTTAACCCCTCTAAAACACAGGCTTGTCTTTTTCGGCGAAACGGAGTCCATTCCAACTGACTCCGACTTTCCGGAATGTCCCCGTTCCGGTAAATGACCGTCTTGAGCTCTTACGTCTAGATCTCTCTTCTAACCTAAATTTCGGTCGTTACATCGAGTCCATAGCAAACACTGCTGCCAAAAACTTAGTATCCTCTCGGGGTGAGACGGTACTTCACATCGGAGCAGCTCTTAAATCTATACAAAGCTCAAGTCCGCTCTTGCATGGAATACTGTTCCCACCTCTGGGATGATTCGGCTAAACATCAGCTTGATGCTTTGGACTCGTTGGAGCGCCGAGCGAAGAGGATCATAGGCAGCGACTCACTAGTAGAGGCAAAACTTCAAAGCCTCGAACACCGTAGACGAGTGGCCTGCCTCTCGGTTTTTTATCGAATTCATTTCGGAGAGTGTGCGGAGGTTTTGCATAACCTAATACCCTCTTCCCCTTTCCATCACCGAACGACTAGACGCGGCGAGAAGTTCCACCCTTATGTTGTAGACATTCCTCCATTACGCACTTGGCGGTTTGCCTCTTCTTTTTTTGTGCGGACGGCTAAGGAGTGGAACTCTCTGCCGAGATCGGTTTTTCCGGAGGCCTATAACCTGGATATCTTCAAGGCCAAAGTGAACAGACATCTAGGCAAGCGTGTACCATCCTAGGCCTCATCTTCGCTTTCCATCGGGCAAGATTGAGGTCAAACGCAGGCCTATTTTTTCATAATAAAAAAAAAAAAAAACATACAGGTTGTTCGACAGTCGGTTGGCGCAGTGAATATACGATCGGCTGCAGGCCACTGGTCATGGGTTCGTGTTCTAACACGCAACGAGCATTAATCTGGATTTTGTTAATGTTCAATTTACGTTTGTAAAACTCCAGGACAACGCAACAGAAAATATCACAGTGGCCAACTTTTTTTTTGATTAAAAAGTCACCAATTACTAGTAAGTTGATGACATTTAATATTCTTTAAAGCTTCATATTTGTCATTGTTGTTGTGTTTACGTGAATTTCGATTTGAAATATGTCTGAAGAGCTTTAAATGACTTTAAGTCTGCGACCACGAATTTTCGCATTTTCGTCCTTTAGTATTCTAAAGACTAGGGTTCGTTGAACACGTAAGCAAAATGTAAAAATCCTTCACGTGAAAGCTTATCGCCACAAGCATAGACTTGTCTACCACTCTTTAAGATGAAAAGGCATCTTTCATGAAAAATAACGAAAGAAGAAAATTGTACAAAGATAACATGTAATTTTTTTAATTTATGTTGTTATTCGTATGTATAGAAATAGTTATTCCTAGTGTAATAAAGAAACATTTGAGTAAAATTTTAATAGAACTTAAAAATACAGATTAAATAGCCTAACGAAATGCAAGCGCTTTTCGTGATGACTTTACTGAACTTGTTAAGAGCTGCGACCTCACAAAATTTCATTGTCGGCAAGTCGGCCACTTCAAACGCGGGTAGCGGACGCCGGCGCTGACGGTCGATAAGGTCTTTGACCTGGCTATCGTTAGCCTAGTTTACTATTAGAGCACATACATCACGTGGTAATATAACAATAACTATAAAACTATCCTGTTATTAAACTGGTACATGTAATGATTGTATTTATATAATTGATATCGAAATTGTCTTTAAAATGTGAGGTTCAATTTAATGACGTAACGTCGCATCCAACATGTATATTATCATATTATTCTTTTGGAACCATTATTATGAGTTATAAATTACAAAGCTATATTTTGCGAAGATTTATCCTCAATTCTCCGAACATACAAATTAAATTTCTTTAAGGGAAATTGCATTTGTTAATAATTTTAAGCTCCACTCTTTCCATTACAAACATAAGAAATTACAAATTTAAATATACTTCGCAATTCTGATCGCAAGAGGCAGGCATAACAAGAAAAGAAAGAATTCACTTTTTATTCAACTTGACATTTAACTCGAAGTCTGTCAGGCGACTTTTGCAAAAAGAACACTTTTTATTGTACCTTTTCCATAGCTTAAGGCAAATGAACAAAGAAGAAAATATTCGCTAACTTCGTTCCGAGATTTTAAATTATCACACAGCTAACTACACTGACAATTGTAATAGAGACTTAAACTCGTCGTTATATAAAGAATCCAGGACTACTCTCTGATTAAACACCACTAAAGCCAGGTTTTTATGCGAAATCACACTTGACAGGTATTTTAGCAAGGCCTCTAACGAAGATTCAAGTTGTGACAAATATACTAGGCTATAATGCTTAGGGAACTGGGCCAGCTAGATAATAACCTCGTAATTGCCAAGTAAAGAGATTTACATCGCCGTTGCAGTTAACCTATTATAACGTTAATTCTAATTTAAACGTATAATAGGTTTAATATCACAAGTAAGATATAAAGCATCGTGCACCGCGACAGAATTCAAAATTCTACTAAACTCATATAGTTAGATGAATCCATGGTTAGGATTGAAACTAAGGGGCATTCAGGAAAGTTCCTTTTTTAAATACCCGCAACTTGCCTGCAACTCCTCTGGCGACAGCACCAGACTACCCAACACCGTGAACGTCGGTGATCATTTACCAACAGGTAATCCGCTCGGTAATTTTCCCGCTCAGAAGAGCTATTTTTATAGAAATAAAAAAACTATTTTTATAAAAATCTATCCTTATGCTTCACAGCCTGTAAATAGTACATTGCAGGACATAGGCTTCTTTATAAAGGGTATTTACCATTTCAATCAATCTTAATTTGTGTATGGTATTTTTAGAGATATTTATCCGGCCACCTGTCGGTAACAATTGAGATTATCAAGACTTTCCTTCAGTCGCCTTTTACGAGACCCACGGGAAGAAAGAAGGCGGCAAATTCTTCCACCGATGCCACATAGCAACAAATATCTACAAATTATCGCAATATATTAACAAAACGAAGTATTTGTAATCGGTATGTTTTCAATCTTCGCATGGGTGTAGTATTACCGTCAGTATACACCAAATATAAGCAACTGTGTCCTTTCGCGCGTTATTCTTCATTAAGGATTGATAATATACTTTTTAACATTAACCATATATAGAATAGTATCCTCATTTTTCATTTTTTCATTGCCTAAACCTGATGTATGAGGTAATCAAAGCTTTTATGTAGCACAGTCCACTCAGTATTTTTCAGAATTGCGAATCTTTGTAAGTACTTTCTAAATTACTGTATTCACAGTAGCATACACTTTTATATATTCTGTGGCTATACCAAATGCCTCTTATCTTCACCATGCCTTTAGACATTAAATATCACTCTAATCACAGGTGATGGCAAAGGGGTAGGTAGAGATTACGGATATCAATTTGACATTACTCAGCGTAACCAAAAGAACTTCCGCATTTTTTTGCCTCTCATGAAGATGGAATGTAATGGGTGGGGCAAGCCATGTGTTGGCTTCGTCTTACGAAATTTGCAGGAAGAAAGAGGGTGTTCGATTCTTTCGCCACGACCACACGGGAAATATCATGTAGGTAATACTCATGATGTATTCAATTTAAATTGCAACTCAAGAAATTGTATTGCTTTGACACGGTTAAGGGTTAATCTATTATTACGGTATAGTATCAATACTTGCCGTAAGTAGAGCCTTGACAGCTCAGCGGCTAGACGCTGACGAGTAAACTAAGTAGACTAAGCATTATTCGATTATTATACAGACTAGTTCAATATAATTTTGGCAGAATTTTATTTTAGATGTTACTATGGTATTGTTATACGCACAAAGAAGGTAACGCCTTTTGAAAAAAAATTCGTTGTTTAGCGTGATTTTAAAATTTGTATTGATGGTCGCATTATTGTCATCCGATTTTGCATGATTTCTTTGAAGGTTATGAAGTTGTAGTTACCTTCGAGACCATGAGCAACATGAAAGTTTGTTGTGATAGCATCTCTAAATCAGAAAATAATCTTTCGTCGTTGATCTAGACTATACCCACTTACAATTAAGTAATTCCTGAACTAACTAGCTCGCTTCTTCGCTTCTTTAATATAAACCTCTACAAATAGAGCTAAATGGCGAAGCTGTATATAATTTATTTAAAAAGCAATTAAAGACTTTAATTAAAGAGATTTACTACAAATAGTAGTTGAACTATAATGTTGGTACGTTTTATTATGGGAATGAGGCTAACGAACATGCTTATGCTCAGCTGATGGTACCTAAGTGATTTGCTGGTCTTTAAGGATATTTGGGGATAGAGAGGGGGACGAGGAGAAGAGGACCTCACTCACCGAAACACGCAAAAACTATCTCTAGTTCACGCCGTTATTCTACGAGGTCGTGCCGCTTGGCTCTACCACGTACATACCGATTATAAAAGGTACAGTTTTAAAATACGAAAAATTTAAATAAATGTGCAAAACAATCTTTAACTATCTTCAAAACTTGTCGCGAAAGTAGCAAATCCTTTGTATGTGTTGTTGTGCCAATGCTTCAAGTCTTGAATATTCTCCGTCGAAGAACAAAGGAAAACTTGAGAGCGCAAGCTTACAGCATCCCTAGTTGCATATAGGACAAAAGTGAAGACTGAAAAGGAAAATACGCATAGTTTAAGTTTTTGAATAGAAAATATTTGAAAAATATAATACCCGTTCAATTTCAAAATATATGTAACGCTCCCTCTGGTACACAGCGTTCAAAAAAAGGGTAGATATACTGAGAGGGTGCCTCAGCTGTTAACGAATAATAACTTTATACGTTTAGAGTCGTGTGTGCACCGCTGCCTAGGCCACTTAGTATTAGAGGCGTGAATTGTGTATGTATGAATGTATCATTACAGCCTAACTGCCACAGGCTACGAAGATTGCCATAAAGCACGGTCCTAACCACCTATATCGATCGTTATCCCGTATACTTGTTACAAAGTTAAGGTCATCGCTCCTTGTAGTCCTTGTACGTCCTTCACAGTATTTGCCAGTGCGAGTTCACCTCTCGTGAACCTCATGCAACGGTTCTACATGCAGAATCAATAAGCTGAGGAGCTATATGGTCGACCAAATAACATTTGTCACTCAATCTTACTAATCCCCAGAGCTGTAGCTCTCGTTTAACAGTCAAAGCCGCAGGTTTATTGTATTGAATAATTAATGTCATATTTTAGAAATTTAAACAAGTCCGTTTTCCTAACACTTCTACTAACGACAAATCTATGTTTATTAACTTGTAACGTTATAATATGTTTAATAATCACTAATAATAGGTACAAATCCCCAAAACATATTTATAAATTTCGATAGTATGCTTCCTTTATGAAGATCAATTCTGAAAGTCATTCAAGATCATTTTTGATGTGATCTTGAATGACATCAAAAAATTTCCCATTCGTGCAACTGCAAAAGACGCAGCTTGGCTCTACCACGTACAAAAATAATGTTTGTTATATTACAATAACTGATTCATCTACTTAGTGTACGAATTAATAATTTTGTTACAGAACATTCTAATCAGGTTAGTTGTAATTCTCTGTGTCGTAATAAGATGATGATATCATTCCGAACGATTGCAACCACGGCGGCATCTTCCGAATAATATCCGCAGTTACCAAATACGCAGTATATATTATACTACCGCAAGTGTAAGTGCAAGTGCAAACAAAGAGGCACTCGCTCGTTTTTACCTTACCATATCTCATGTAACGCTTATGCGATACAATTGGAGGAAGTGACACGATTTGCAGCACAATATACAACATGATCCCCTCAATAAATAATTTGTGGATTGTGCAAATATTCAGATCCGTCTAGTTTTCAAACCCATTGTTTAACAGTCAGCTACGCAAACTTAGTTGCTTGGCTTAGTTGTTAGGGTCGTCAATAATATACCATTTCAATTTCTCGAAAAGTTGTTTACGCATAAATTAATTTCACCTTCAAACAATAGAGACAGATTGGTGGGAGTCACCTTGGTAACAGATATAACAACAAAGGGTACACGAAAGGAAATTTGAGAATTACCACGAACGTGAACACTAAGTAAGTCATTATTATCAACCTCTGACCACTCACCTATTTGTACTCACCGTTCCAAAATAAAGAGCTCAAAGAAAATTGCGTTAATAGCAAATATGAAAAGACAGGCAAAATTTTAAAACAGAGGAAAATCCTTAATTAACTTAATACTTATCTCATTAACTCGGAATAAGTACAGAATTACAGAGTTGGCTGTTCTTTTTGTCTGGTAATTAATAGTGGATATGTCTAACAACCGTGTGGCTTTGTGGCTTTTTTTTTTATAAAAATGGAAAGACGTGGTAAGCGTACCTGATTGCTAATGCTAAACCATGGCCAGGACCCATGGTTGAAAGTTGAAATACCAGACAGAGCGTCCACGCGTGAATATATAATCCGCGCGTCGAAACAGCGGGATGAGTGCACTGCAACCTGAAGACGTCTATATACTTATTAATTAAAACTTGTATAACTTGTATAAAACTTGTATGTATAAGTAAAGATATCATCGAAGCTGAAGTCGATAGTTTTATCTAGCATTGCTTACACCAATATTTGCACAATCTACAAATTATTGGTTTATAGGGTCTTGTTACTTCGTGTTGCATATCGTGTCTCTGACACTGCATCTGATCCTTCCTCTGATCTTATCCACCAATAGACAACAAACCAAACAACAATTTTTTTTCGAACATAGATGCTACTGTCCAGCGGCATCAGTTTATTTTAGATTGTAGATCTAATATACAGAGTATGGTTATTCCGCCGTCGAATCTATCAGAGGCCAAGATATTTTTTATTGGCAATAGGTGCTAAATCGCATTAATTTCACAAATTTTACACAATGAGGAAATACCTGATGTTAACCCGCCCTAGAGCGAGCAAGGGAACAGATTACATCAACTACAGTGTTCCACTTTCGCCATACATGGCCTCGGATCCCACATGGGCATCGATCCCCACTGTGTCCGCTATCTGCAGCAATGGATGTTTTCGAGTGCTGCAGATCATCCCTTCTGGCCCCCGGCGAATCTAGCCTTTTGTGAATTTTAAAGACATTTTCGTCACGCACGAGAAGAAGGATATTCAGATAGGATACAGCTAATTCTTCCAATGTTAATTATAAGTGAATGAATGAAAAGACTTTATTGTACTCCAATTAACGAAATTAGAAAAAATAAAATTAAAAAATATTTACATAAAATTTACAAAGGTACAATTGACGGCCTAATGGCTTAAAAGCGATCTCTACCAGGCAACCACTGCGAAGGATTTAATGACCAGTGAGCAAGTTTAAGAATCAAAATATGTTAAATGTACATACACATATATATATATATATATATATATATATATATAATGTACATACATACATAATGTACATACATATATATATATATATATATATACTGATACATATAAATACATACTTATTATATACCCATACATATACAAGAACATAAAGGAGTAAACAAAAAGTAAAAAAAAAAGCTATACGACGCGAGAAAAAGTAAGTGTTGAAGGAGATATAAAGAGATAATGAGAGTTGAAGGAATAACTAATAATTATTTGATATTATAGAATGTAAATCATAAATAATCCATCAAAAACGTGGTAAAGAGACCTGTAATTTTTATAGTTTCTTATAAATATAATATATCTGTAAGCCCGGCATATTCATTTACTTAAAATAATATACAGTATCTTCACAAATAAGTGTGTTTCATACCTATCAAATGAATGTAAGCAAATAGCACGTTTTATGGAATTAAGTTTAAGGTCAACTCATCTTAGCTAAGAAGGATTCCTGAGCCGTAATTATTAAATTCTCCGGACCGCCCTGTCTGTCTAGAGGACGGTCATTAGTCCCAACTAATATGCTCTTTGACTCATAACGGCTATTTTTCATATTTAAAGGTGGTTTCAATTGATATTAAAATGTAAGAATATCTTTTTAATTACGCTTATCAAAAGAAGTAATATATTGTAAAAGTGTGCTTGCGTTATTATTATATTCGGATATTCCCGTATGAAATTAAGAATTATATATTCTTTTTTTAATTTTTCAATGCAAAATAAATAATATGATGGAAACGAAACATAATATAATAGGAGAACTCATATTTGGGTGCCTTTTTTTTAAATATGAAATGCTATTATGTCTTGACTTTTGTTTATTAATTAAGTACATACTTGGAGATACAGGTATTATATATATTATTATTTATTAAAATGTTCTGAAGTATTGGTATATCCATAAATAAAACTAAATTATTTACAGAATCGTGAAACATAATATAAACAATGTCGATAAAGAAATAAGTCTAACGTTGTTGCAATATTTGATTTTTACTATATCTACTTGTAGGTAAAATAATAATTACAAATGTATAAATATTTAAATGACAATTGTAATACAAATTACCTAATAATTTAATCTTGTTTAGCATTTTTATTTGTTATTACAACATTCTACTTGTATAAATAAGAAGGGTTATCAGTTCAAACACAGGAGAGCTTTTAACGCTAAAAGGTCTCGTATACATTGAACGATACACAAGAGACACAGATATGTTTGAAACATATTCATAATATATTTTGATGTTTTTGTTCTATATTTCTAAGTTAATCGTGTTTATTTTACACCATATCTTCAGCAGCCTGTATTACTCCACCGCTGGACAGTCCTTTCCATTAAAGCTTACAACATACCATGAGCAAGCGGATTTGTAAGCGTTGTGTTGATACCTTCCCATCAGAGATGCTTCTCCCTTTCTCTAGTCTTTGAATACGGAGATAGTGGTTAAGCATATTCGTAGTGGTTATATATTAAGTATGGGTTTGCTGCAATTAGTAGGTCTCCAGAGCTTCGTCCGTTCGTCAGGAGAATGTACCACATGTAAGTTAGGTTGATTCCCGTACTATATTCCTAATAAACTTGTTTGGTTAATTTTATACCAATAAAAACACGCTGCTTCAATTTCGGAACAGCATATGTTATGTAGGTGTATTGTTTGGAATTGTGTGGAATTGAATAAGTGATAGTGCTATATTGAACGATTTAAGCCGTAGCCGTAGCCTAGTATGTAAATGGAACGGCAACCTAACTCTCACAGAATACAACCGTAAAGAAGTAGTAAGGAGTATGGCGTGTCGAGTGGTAAGTAACGAGACTTGAGACCCAGTTATTGCCAAGAGACAAGTACTTAACTCAGGTCTAGGTCCGCGAGGGTAAAACGGACCTAACGCATGATTTTTAGATATTATTGGTTCTATGACGCACATTCAATACTTACCACCTTACCTTTTTAACGTGGTAGAGCCAAGCGGCGGCTTTTGCTGCTGCTCGAATGGACCAGCTCGACCGGGTTGATACCACTGCCTTGCAGAATACCGGCGTGAAGTAGACGCATCTTGTGCTTCTGCGTTTCGTTCGGTATGTGAGGTAACCGGAGGTCCACTTCCTCTCCCCATTCCCTCCCCATATATCCCCTCCATATATACCTCTATTTCTATAGGGTAGGGGTAGTTACAGAATAATCTAAATCAAGTTATTGTAACTAAGTATAGTTACCTTAACATATTTGTTAAGTTACTATGGGGTGCGACCCCCGCTCCGCGCCGTATATCGTGGTGTACTAACGATTAAGTGGTTTTGTTTGCCCACCGGTTTCTATTGGTCTTTAATGGCGTTTAAAACTCATATTGTAAAACTATTCCCCTGTAAATCTTCAGTATGAATTAACTACTGAATCATAAAATACAACATTAAAATTGTATTTAAAATATAGATTTAAACACTTTAAACCTTCAAAATTAGGGAGTATTTTAACATAAGCTGTATTCACTGTAACGATGTTAGACGCGATGCTCGCGTTAGACATCGTTAGAGACAACAAACCAATATTTACTAATTTTTACTAAAATTTTGTTTATGTGAATAGTAGGATATAAAATCAGAAGCTAAAAATAACATCGAGTTCAATAACAAAATTAATACCTTAGTAACGCGTTTAATAAATATGCTATAATGATTGGTTCAGAAAGTTATGTAACATCGAGAAGTACTTGTATAATTTATCAACATTATATTTTTAGCTGACATCGTATCTTGAAGCGTCACCCTAAAAGAGATCGATATATCAATGTCACCAGACGCTCAGATGTAGCGTTCCCACAGATAAACGAAATGAATACCTTCACAGTATCTATTATAGTCCAGACGCTATTCAATGATCTTTCCGGACAGTCTGCAGTTCGCGTTCGTAATAGTAACACCGCTCGGACCACTTGGCTATCTCGAAGCGCTTTCTAGCGCGGCGGCGAACACCCCCGGGCGCGGCGAACTGCACCAGTCATCTATGAAGAAGAAAGGCAGCAAGGGTAAAAGCCCTGCGTCGAAGATGTTGACATCGGCATCTTCCAACAGCAGCAGCACTGAGACCTCGGCGGCCAGCGTGTCCACCACGGACAGCAGCGCCGACAACGACGTTTCAACGTCACCACCAACATCTCCAGACCTCGTGGCTTCGGGCCACAACATCGGGCCCGAAAAACTGGATAAGATCCAACAGGCTGCGAAGTACCGTGTAGACACGGAAATACTTCGCCCTGCCAGACGCCAGAGAAGCCCCGAAGAGGAAGAGGCAGACTGCAAGCGCATCTGCCTCGAGGAAACCACCGTCCCCAGCGCAACTCGCGAAGCCCCCTCCACTTCCACGGCTGTGATCACGGCTAGCAGTCCGCGCACCGTTCCGGTAGCGCCAGAGCCTTGCAAACCGTGCACCATGCCCCAACGCACACCCACACCCGGACATCCTCCAGACACTGTATTCTGTAACCGAGATACTTTGTATGCCCGGTGTCAGAATGGAGGCCTGGAGAGGAAAAAGAGGGCCTGCACTATGCCACCGCTGCTAACTCTTCCGCCACTTGTCACACTGTTGCCACCGGCCACAGGCGTGTGTGTGCTGCGGAGGCAATCACGCCGCCAGGGACTGCCCGAGACCCCAACCTGCGCAAACTGTGGACAGGAGCACACGGGTAACAACTCCAAATGCCCTGTCTACCAGCGGGAACTCCGTAACCGCCGCGCAGGGGCAGTGGCTCTTACCAAGAATCGGACTCCAGCCAAGTCACAAGAGGCGAGGGAGGAATCTGCCGTAAGCCATCAGGCTCCGACTGAACCTCCACGCCAATTGGAAAATGCCCAACCCCCCTTAATGCGCAAACGGAGACGCAGAGGAGGGAAAACGAAGGCTAAAACATCTGTGCCACCAAATAAATCCACAGCCACCACCCAACATCAGGAGACTAGGCCACGCCCGGAACCCCGGCCGACGCCTGTCTCCGCCCAACACCACGTCTCGCGGACGGAACCCACTGTCTCGTTGTCGGCAGTGATTACTGTCCTGCAGGACATACTCCTGGCCTCCCAAAACGGAGACGATCTAGGCCAGGCAGTAATACTGGGACTAGCCAAATTAGCGGGACTACCCAGCCATGCTCAACAAGAAGCCGCTAACACCAATCAACCCTAAATAATCTCTGCGCCGCCCCCCGCGGGCAGGACGGACGGGCTTCCCCCGAAAGGGGTTTACCTGCCCACCAGCCCGCGTGGAGGCGGGCGCAGAGACACTACGCCGAAGCGTTTAATATACGCACCCCCATGACCCGCACGTACTTCTACGTGCGGCGACCTGAGACCACTGAAAGGGGCCAAGCCCCGACATAGTTCCTCCGACGCCCAAAAGGCGTCGAGAGAAGATCCGACAGAATGACCTTTCCGGAAAACGTATCATATACTAATATAATAATATAACCCCTTTAAGGCTGTAACGAAATAATTGAATAAATATACTTTGCTTCAAGGTAACGAAACAAAGTAGGAAAGTATTGTTTTTCTTGTTAAATTTAAAAGTTCATCAGTTCAGTTCAGTTCATCATCAGACTGCATAAGAAATGTTGAATTAACTGTTTAACATTTTTTTCCCATCGCGTTTGTTATATCCAACACCCTTCAAGTACAGTAATTCTAGTAAAATACATTATATCAGTAATATTCCAGTAAAATTTTAGAGATTACATATAAATATTACCTTATGGATATTTATTACTACAGCATTCGTTTCGTTAGTGTAATATGTAACTTCAGAACTGCGCACACAGAACAGTGATCAGGCTGCTGGCACTTGGGCCTTGAGTCAAATGCAATTCGTAACAACTTATAACACAAAAAAATAACAATTTTGACAGGCGGTAGACTCCTCCTCTGCGTAGGAGCCGTCTGGGTAGGTATCACACTCTTACCAATTTCGGTCTGAAAGGTTTTCAACAACATCTAATAAAGAAAATCCGGCCTGAATATGTTGTTTTCTGTGTTTTAGCTAGCTCGTCTCCTCTTATAATCGGGGGCAGTGAATACTAGTGACGAACGCGTAAATACCAGCGCATACCAGTAATGCTTACTATACCATGATGATACGACATGCAGATAACATCATCAAATATAATCAGTAGACATTGCAAGTGATCGCTTTAGTCTTAATCCGTTAGGAAATCTCCTGTATGCATCACCACCACGAAACGAAATGGAAATTATTTATTTTTCGACCGAGGAAGGGTAAAATTTATTTTCAAAACGTTATTATTCTATTTTAACAATTTATCTTTTCGTAATACAGTTTCTCGGACGAAGAAGAAACAGATGAAAAACCTTCGTAGGTCTTTTTTGATACTTTTCCATTAATTTCTATTCATACAATGAATTAAAGACTAAAAAGAGCAACTGAAAACATTGCTATACTGTATAAACGCACTGGAAACACAGGCTGCATTATCCCGTCGTTTTGTTGTCGATTATTTACTGCTGGACATATGACTGTCTCATCATGTCATGTCATCGGGTTTCAGAAAATTACTACACCGTCACACACGGCAAAAGATGGGGTGACAGATTGTCTAACGTCACCTTCATGCAGCAAACAAAGGATTAATCAATATTTTTACAAATCTTTGCAGTTATTTTCATTAAAAAAAATGTTAAATAATATCTATAATAATATTTTTCAATTTATAAAAGAGTTAAGGAGCCGAGAAGTTGGCCACGAGTATTTTACATAGTCACGAAATATTTTTATATATGCCCGTCGATCGATCGCTTAATAAATCAGCTCTTAAAATTGCTTTATTCTCTTTTAGTAAAGCCAGAACTACTCGTACTGAGCCTTACGAGTAATGGAGAAGCGGTTGCTCGCCTCAATTAACAATAAATACTATTAACATATAATTATTAAAGAATTTAAATAGCGTAGTAGGTTATAGAAAAGGAGCCCAACCCTAAATTCATTAAAGTAATTTATCTTTAAAGAAAATATTGCATTAAATTAAAGCGTTTTCGATACCTTTCTGGAAGGACCTAATTGCCCTGTCGCCGTCACTGATAGGCAAACGAGACGCGCCACGACGGCACCAAGATAACGTCGCTCCAATAAGCTTATCATCAGCCATTTACAAATAACAATTTTAGCATGGTCGCACATTACCATGAAAGATTTATTTAGAATAAAAAATATCACAAGTTCAAAGGTATTTATTTGAAAAATATATGCACTCTTTTTGGGATTTTTGAATATAAACGCTAAAAAAAGGTTGTAGTAAATGTTGATAGCTCTAGTTTTTTATTACTCTACACACTACGAATGATTTAATACAAACCCGTTTAAGGTGACATTTAATTTTTGGATTTCATTGGTATTCACGGTATTAGAATAAATAGTCTAAGTAGTTTTATAATATTGCGCCTCCACGATGCAAATTTTCTAACTCCTCAAACTTACATAGCCATTGTTCATCCGAGAACGTTCACTCAAAAAGCTTTACTAAGAAAAATTTTATAGAGCGTTAGCTTCACTTCGTAGAGTTATTTAAACGTTATTCGAAATGTTTAATATTTTTTTTAAAAACTTTGAACTAAAGTTGTCAGAGAATAAATAATATATATTGTTTGATACCGTTTTCTATGTATCTTTGTTTATATTATATATAACTTTGTAATATGCTGAAAAATAAACACCCTTGGCCAAAGCCTCCACTATTATTTCAGATACTTTTAAACACACAAATAAACCACAGGTCACTTGCGTACTGTGGAACTAATAGCATCTGTGCTCTACAGCAGTAAAAAGTTTGTTTTAAACTGATAAATTATTCGTATGGGCCTCAGTGAACGTAAGGAGAAATATTGGTCTAAGGAGTAATTTCCCCGTTCCTTTCATGGGCTACAAATAATATCCCAGATGGTTGGCTTAAAATCATATATTCTGCGCTCATTACTTGTATAGTGTAAAGAAAGTTAAACTCATATTTTTACAGCTATAGTTGGACAATAGTATCGAAAAATAAATATAGATTTTGATAAATACGCTTTTATTAAAACTAGTAGTTTAGTAGCGTTGTAAAAGATACATTCATTTCTCGGGTTCTGTTAGTACCGTGAGAGGAAAAAAGGCGACAGTATCTTCATGTGCACAACTGTAATAAGGTAATTATAACCCAAGGCTATTAGAAATAAGTATATAAAAACACTAGGTCTATGTGTTTTTATATACGAGTAAATGTAATATCATCGAGAAGAAATACTTAAAAGTTGTTTAAAATGTATTTTAAAGTTCTCACCGTTATTAGATCTTATGCACACTTTGTTAAAGTCTTCTCTGAACAGACCATTTATATTTCACGTATGAAAATTAACAGCTTTACAATACTTTTATTAATTATGTTAACTTAAGTAATTTGCGAAACCGTGTGAATACCGTCTGGGACGGACACTGTCGCCATCATTTACAACTTTCTATATCCAATACAGTAATCCAATACTAGATTTATTTTCGCGATAGATATTAATGCGTTAACTAAGTTAACGAATGTATAATTAATTTGGTTATATGTATGTATAAGTTCTGCCGTCAAATAGCATATATTACTACTGTTGTCTATCAATCGTTGAAAGGTGACGGGAGGCAGTATACTTACGGACTGTGAGCCGTTCGATCTTAGTCCTTAGAGGTGACAATGCGTCTATAACCTTCTTCGATTGAAGTTATTTGGGCTTGGTGTCTATGGTCCCGTTTATCACACCAATGCAATTAATAAAAAGGGTTTCTCAGATTATCTTAACATTGTGGTGTGTCGCCTATAGTCATATGTTCGAAAGTGCACCATTGTGATCGTAAGATACCGCTAACGGCGACATGATAACACAACTTTTACAACAGATGTTACTTGATAGTGAAATTTACGATGCCCTTATAGATGTGAATCTTATTTTAACACAGAATAGTTTTAATTGTTTACTACTATTCAATGTCCGATAGCTTAATTACGAAACCGTGTAATTAGTAAATAATTACTAATTATTGGATAATAGTTTTTGAAATATTTATGAACATATAATGTACTTAAAACTTAGGTTTTAGTTATTTAATATGAACCTGCAATTCCTCTTCTCACATTTCAGCGGATTACTACTGCTAAACAATTTAAGAATTATAGCTTCAATAATAGATATCTCACAATGTAATCTAGTCCGTCGTCTAAACATAAGGATCGCAGAGGAATCCGCAAATAATGCGATCTTGCTACAGCCTCTCTGAATGGTGCGAGGACGACCCGGTCCTAGAAACCTTGTAATCGCTCATTCGGGTAATAACAATAATCAATAGTGTACTCTATACAAACAGGCTGGCCACAGTAATTCCATTATAGATCACAGTGCTGCTTCTCCCCTGTTCTAAATTATTCACTCGCCTTCTTCGACACCTTTTGGACAAAATTTAGGAATTATTTTGCGCAGCAACTTCAACGATCAGTTTTGAGTCGTGGAAGTGGCTATTTCTCCTTTCTTCCCCTCGGCATCGTAACAGTCGATTAAAACAAATGTTAGAGCGAAAATATATAGTATGACAGGCGGTCTGAGGTGGTACACGTCAGGTACTGTAATCGCCAACCCGTTTACTGATATAGCAAATCTTCTGAATGGGGAGGCACATAAGCCAACAGTGAACTATTTAAAGGCTGAAGAAGAAGAGAAGAAAATCAATATTATTTATTTAACGATGTTTAACGATTATTTAATTACCAATCCACTTAAATAATTGAAATTATTGTCCAAACGAATAAAAAAAGTTTTCGAAAAATTTTTATACAACTTCGGTAAAATCAAGACATGTACACCAAAAGGTTGATTACATATACTCTAACGTAAACCAAAAAACGTAAACCATTGACGTAATAAAACCATTACTATAATTTCATTTTATTAAAATATATATATATTATATGAAAAAACTTAAATATTCAAAACCTAGCTCTATCGTGGTGAAACGTTTTTGGAGATTAACCTTCTTAATTGTCGTTGACGACAGCATAACAATCGTAAATCTCTATTTATTATTCTAAGACAAAGTAACAAAGTAGAATAATTAACACTTTTTGAAAATTGTTCATGTCAAAGAACGATATAAAACATTGCCCACATGCGGCAGCGATTTGACCTGAATTTTTTATCTAATTTAGTTTTGTAAATATCTGTTTCATTTTAATTTCAAGTTAATGATGTAAACTTTTTATGGTTTTTTTTAGTACAGCTACTTATGTTTTTATTATAATATGAAACATTCAAAAATTGATATACTTTCATAATAAAATAATAATTATACTAAGTTTTCACGAATATTTACAAAATGCGTATAATTTTGTTATGTTATCCATAAAATTAAAAGTCGTAACTAAGTCAAGAAAACTATGTACTTTAAATTAAACTGAAACGAATGCCAAAAAATCATAAAAAGTATTGCGTAAACGAATCGTTTTCCAATTAGCAGCCAATTACAATTTTTTTTAATTGTGCGCTTTGTAGTGAAGTTAACTCCTTAAAATTATAATACAGATAATGAGATTGTATCATGACCAAATGGTATTTTTTTATTGGAATGGTCTTTTGGTTGGAATGAATTTTGGAATGAGTGTAAATCCAGATTGTTTTTAAATAATTCTTTGAAACCAGAATAAGTACGTGTAAGAAAGACTAAATAACGAATATGATAAAGTCGTGATAGCTAGGGACGAGGCGCTGATCTATCGGAGCTTAAAGGTACAAAAGGAGACCAAAATGTATGAGAAATAAAAAATAATTATAATAAACTAAGATAAATTCATGTTTCATGTACATCTGATATGTGAGGTTGTGTATAATATACTCGTATATAACTACTAATAAACAATAACATAAAAAACTACTAACACTGTAGTGTTGGGAAGCAGCATAGTGTGTTGAGTATTGGCAAACCTTTACAGAAATTCATCCCGGTTTTGCGGGCGATTTCTTGGAGCAAATAGGAGGATGAAGATAAAAAGTATAATATGTAGAACGATGGAGACCACATACGTCATACTACAAAGAGGTACCGCCACTGGAAGCTGGTCTTCTCGAGTTTGTAGTGCACTTACTTACTTTGTATATAAAGAAATTTTGTAAATTTTGATATTCGTATAGCATGCTTTCGCGTATCATACTATGCCTATCTTTGTTAAAGTTATTGAACAAAAATAATCAAAAAGAGGATATCTACGGAGCTTCTTATCAATCAGAGGAACTGTCATTATCAAAAATAAACATTAACAATTTATTTAACAAATGACAAATGATTTAAAGAAAAAAAAAGATAACTTTTTCCTAATTAAGAATGTGTTTATTTCCAGTTCAACATTATTAAAAAATAAAATCGGGGACTCCTTTTAAGCATAAAAAATATTTGAGTTACATTTGTGAGTGATCACTCTCCTCCTGAATGGGAATCCCAGTTGTCCTACTAGTAGTATTAGGCTTAGTAACCGTGGCTTGCTCGACCATGGGGATGTGAAGAGAAACCCCTCATGGCCGGCCTGCTGTGGCGTCTTGCTAACCATCATGACCTCCGGGTGACAGATTCGGAGGTCCTTTACCCAAGTGGAATTAGAGGCAGAGTAAGAAGGCACCATGGTCTGGCAAGCCAAGAGGGAAAAGGTGAAGAAGACTACTTTCCTAAGGTGAGCTGCTTAGGGCAGCCGCCACTGGTGGGATCGTATGTGCGAAAAAACACTCTCGGTATACGTAAAGTACCTCTCATATTAAAAAATTATACTATTCTTCCATGGACATGCATTGAATCTAGGAAATAAATCGTATTCATTTTCTTATATAGAAGGATAAAGAATTTACATTCTAATATGTAGACATGCGAGAATATGATTATGTCTATTAATTTACTGTATATTTAACATAATACATAGCTAACTACACATAATCTATAGAAAAAACATTTATTTGTATAGGTAATAAATGAGCCACCTAACGGTAAGTGGTCATTATGGCCTTTAGACAACTTCATCCATTCTCAAGAAGCTATCAAGAATTAGTATCAAATCAAACCAATTTCGTCGCTTACCATAGTGTCCAAATAGTTTTAGTTCCATACCTTTACAGCCAGTATAGTTCAATTCATAATATAGATTTGCCATATAATCGCCACGCTTTGGCAAGCGATTTGATGATCGCAGTACAAAAAACATCCTTGTGCACCACAAGAAATATTAGCAGCGTTACAGTCAAAATGTTTCAGTTCTCTGTCTACAATCGATAAGTGGATAATAATTCAATAATTTTAAATGCTTTGTAAGATATCTTTTATTTGCTAAATCTTCATATTTAAAAGTCTTAATAATAAAATATCAAAGTTTTAGTTATTTTATGGAGTATACTTTCGAAGAGACAAAATAGAAAAAAAAATATTTATTTCATTAATTCGTGTTGATTGAAACAGTAAAAAAGGCACTTAAGATCCATTTAGTTGAGCAAATCTGTACAGATAGCCAATCGACAGATATATTTGGCACATTATCACATTGCTTAAAGCTTTTTACAGGTACTTTAACAGTATGAAACAAAATGAACGCATCTTTACGAACGCCATCGAGTTACCTCACTCTGTTACTCGCAGACGGCCGAATCTAGCAACATGCGAATGCATCCGAACAGCAATCTTTATCCGACTCCGCCGCGTTTGGCGCTCGAGTCTCGAAGCTCGGTCTCGCTCGTCCCAACCCGTCCGTCAGTCCGGAGGTGTCCGCGGGCGGGGCGGCACGTGCGGTGCACGCCTCGCATTTGCATTGTTTTGGCTCTGCATACCATTGTTTAATTCCATCCGTCGACAATCGATACGACATTGATGCAAAACTGCATGGCCTACAATAGTTGCGTAATATTTTATGACAATTATGTGTTTAATATGTGCTTAGACGAGGAAGTACATGAGGTGATTTATTGACAAGTGAAACTTTTGATTGTTCATTATTCATCTGCTGGATGTCCCTTTTATGTTTTGTCATTAATAATCGTGGTAGTGATCTTGTAAAGGAAAGCATGCAAATCAATAATTGAGTGGATGCCCAGCTGCGAGCAACCGAGAACTCTTACTGTGAGGTATATTACACGGTTGCATATTGATTGGTTCTCTACCGGGATCACTGGAAATACTGGATAACGGTGAGTAAAATAATAAATTTAAAAGAATTAAAATTACTTATAAACAGAATTCAATACTGTGGAGTAAAAGACTGATAAACATACTTAATATATTTTACGTAATATCAAGGAATGATTATGCTGCTCATATAAATTACAACAAGGGCACAACTCTCATAGAAACATTTCAGTTTAAGCTTTTTAACTACCTACACAATGAAAATTTATACAGAGAAGATAATTCAACGAGACATGGCAAATCCGACACATAATATAATACACTTCGAAAGCATTATTGTAAGCGTTTTAATTATAAGCTTAGCATTCCAATGGTGATTCTTCAAATAAACTCCTTCCTAGTTGGTAGGGTAAGTTTAATCGGCACTCTTAGCAAGCAGGTTGGTGATCGCAGTGCCGATAGAAGCTAATAGGCAGCAGCGTCTGTATAGACGCATCTGAGTAAATTTTCAGACCGTCAATCGTTTCTATCTGGTAATGATGTGCTCCTGGCCAATCTCGAGCACGGCGACAGCTTCTAAATACTATCAACTGTGCAGGATAAATTACATTAAAGTAAGAATGAACCATATCATAAAAGAAATAATGTCTGAGTTGCACAAATGTTAAAATCTGTTGGAATCAGAACCCAAGAATCATGGCTAAACAGTCCACTAATCACTAACGACTTCAACAGCATGGATAGTAGTGGTTAATGTGCTTACACTGATCCCTCGAGTCAAAAAATTCAAATTAATATTATTATCAGTATCTCGTATAAAACACTACATTAACAAAAGAAATTCCGACAATTAAGTACAAAAACAGACAACTTTTAACAATGATGCGCGTCTGTTTTCTGATATTAGTTTTCTCTAAAACAAAAACACTACTTCACATGCATTCAAAAAACGGTGATCACTCATGCAGAAATAGATGATTATAAAAGCCAGGTATTTACGCTATCATTATACCTTATAAAGACTATATTATTCCAATTTACAATGCAATGAAGGCTGGAATTAGTTTGGTAATTCCAACATTTTTTTTCCATTTCGCCTCAGAACGTGATCATGAAAAAGGTAACCTTCATGCAATTGTTCTTGTAATTAAACATCAATACAGCTATTATCTGACAGTCTCGATAATGAATTCGTCAACGTGTAGGCTAATATAAATCTCGATTACCTGATCCTAAGTCACAAGTGGCATTAAAAATAAACTGGTTGTATTTTGGGTGATGACATACACATCTGTCGCTTCGTTTTGTTATTGAAGCGGACAAATCAGTAATTCGAAGAACTGTCTGCAAAAAGAAGGTAAAATTAAAGCTGAACAATGAATTTTGCAA
The DNA here is from genome assembly GCA_029286595.1 of Bhutanitis thaidina. Taxonomy (NCBI): domain Eukaryota; kingdom Metazoa; phylum Arthropoda; class Insecta; order Lepidoptera; family Papilionidae; genus Bhutanitis; species Bhutanitis thaidina. Next base: position 7,510,655 of record JAGSMS010000010.1, read on the forward strand.
ATTGAATTAAACACGTGGTTTTGACTTTTTTCAATACGTTCTATGTATTTTATGAAAAACATCTCGAGTACATCATAAAGCGAGCCATAAATCAATTAAATATCCATCTGTATGATCATATCCTACATATCATCTGCGTCCATACTTCAGTTCTTCTATTGTTTGATATTATAAATAACGCAGATGAACAATAATGTTCCTTAGACTATTTTATTTCCTGAACACAACCGAATATTGTCCAAAAGAAGGAATCTGTTTCTATTAGGCCGGTAATAGCATACTGGTAATAAATCTAGGAGAACGCAGAGTTCGCCTCACTTGGCAAACAGATCGTACCTCCATGTCTGGCAAGCAACATCAAAGATGTCTCTCGCACCTTTGTTAAAGCTCCCTCCCAACTACCGATTTAGTTAATAATAATTATTAAGTAAGAGTAAGTAAGCTACTTGAGATAAACATTTACATTCTATTAGAAGCTCCTGAATATACTTGACATTTCTTAATTCGACTTTTAAGACACTTATAGGACGAGATGGTCGATGAACTCTCGATCTATATATTAATATTCTCATCAACTACAATTTGTGTAAATACAAAAGTTAACTGAATTTTAAAGAGGTCCAAAAATTATTTGTAGATTCAATATAAAATTCTCATATTGCTCTTAGTATTTTAAAATATCGAGTTCTTGTACCTAAATTTACATATTGACTTCGTTCGTGTCCAGTATGGAAATGTTCTGATTTTGAAAAAGAATTAACTTAGTCTCAAAACCGCTTACCAAAAATTTCTAAATTCTTCTTTAAAGTCATCCATCATCCGCTGGACTCAAGCTCTAAGTACCGAACCGATAAGATTTGCCGGTATCGGTGTAAGAGATAGTTCTAGTATTGCGCTGACAGCTATCTTATCCTCCATACACAGTGTCAACGATTTGTGCATAAAAATTCTACATCATAATTTGGACTTGACCTAGGCAAGAGAAGCATGGAAAAATCTCTGTCCCGGCGAGAATATTCCAATGAAAGCAACACGGAAATGCAGGTACTTTTATTGGTACCATGCCAAGAGAAATAGGGCTTTATCTAATTAAAATTATTAAATTGTAGTTATTAGAAATATAATGGTTATAATATATAAAATTACATATTCAATGCATGTTACATATCTGTTTTATTTCAATAATATAAGTACATTTTTATCCTTAGTATTGTTTTATAACATATAATTTAATTCGCTTGAAATTTTTCCGTTATCTCTGTATGTTAATAATACTGAGCCTATTAGTCTGGTATTCTCTCCCGCCTACCTGCGTGACCTTACGACTTGGATTCAGTTACATCTGGAACAATAGAACTGGAACCGAGATCTGCGACGTAGTACAACGATATTAGCCTTTGATAATTGTAGAATCATTTTGTACCTAAATGTACGAGTAAAATAACGATTCTTTATATGCTTTTTGCATAATTTATTAGCGTAATTGGATATTTACACTGTAAGAATGATAATGATGAAACTTAAGGTTAAATATCTACTTGTAATCAATTTACTTTTCAAATTTTTTATTTACCTTATGTTTATAACATTCATCAAACAACAATGAACATGAAATCAGCATTTTACTTGCAACGTGGATAATAAATCAGTATCCAACTGATATACATCTTTTCACCATGTTTATTCTGCATACGTTCATCGTACGAAAACATTAATTACACCGAAATAGCAGAAAAGGTGTGATAAATAATCACCTTTTGTTAAATATGTAATACAAGATGGTAGAAATCTCAAAGCGCAGTTGCAAAGCACACCTGACCGCAAGGAGGGGAGGTAACCAGTTTCGCCACCTGGTCGATTTACGCACACATACTCCTGAATCATGCCTAGGTGACAAACGTCCTCGCTTGCTTCTTTTGAAAAAAAAATGTTTTTTATCCTAAATAATAATACCTTAAGAGGAAATGCATTTAGTACATTACACTTACAGGATAGAAAACAGAAACCGCATCGCGATCTCTTACAATAGTCTCAGTTACAAATATTATAAGTACTCATTTATTTATGTGTAAATTAGTTTTGACTTCTTATAATCGAGTTTTCATAAAAGCATTGCATGATAATACAATCTTCTCTACAATCAAATATTTTACAAAGATTTTTATCAGATATCATAATAAAATTAAGTACATTCTTTGAAATAGGTAATTTTTTATCCACCTAATTTTTATTTAAGTTTATCGTTATAATTATAAGTGTTCATTAATTTAATGAAACTTTCATTAAATACACAGTCGTACTTTAAAATTGACTTCGGTATGTAACTATTGCCAGTATTGTTATTTATTTATTTTTATGGGAATGGTGGCAAACGAGCAAGCGGCTCACCTGATGTTAAGTGATTACCGACGCCCACGTACATCGGCAACACCAGAGGAGCTGCAGGTAAGTTGCCGGTCTTTAAGGATATTTAAGAGATGGGAGGGAGAATGAGGAAGGGGCATGGGGATGGGCAGTGGACCTCCCCAGTGGAGTTTCCTCACTCACCGAACGAAACACAGAAGCACCAGATACTCCACTTTATGCTGGTATTCTGCGAAGTCGTGGTACTACTCCGATCGAGCCGACCCATTCGAGCAACACAAAAGTTGCTGCTTGACTCTACCTCATATGTTCCCAGTATTAACGACTATACGTTTAATTACAAACCTTTTTTTAATTATTTTAGGACACAACTTTACAACCAAGTATGGTTGTACTACTATACACAATTATGTGTCCTGACCCTGTCGCAGAATTGACCACATTATGATTTGGTGGAATTTCAATAAATTTTACTATTGTATTAGGACTCACATTGACACTGGGCATTATGTTATGATACTAAATAATTAGTTTCTAACTAGTAACAAAGATCTTAATTTTGTACTTGCAAATTAACGCTTATAATCTTGTAATTAATTCGTTTCTGATATATTTAGAATCTTTATTACATATTTTATTGGCGACATGCATTAACTACATGGCCAAATATTTCGTCACCACAAATAACATGAAAATACATGAATGTAAGGTACATCAATATTATAACGATAATGTCATTCGTAGGAGACTCATGACGTGTGTGTTCAAAGATGTGTCAAGAGCCACCTGGCAAATCGACCAACATTAAGTAATAAACGATATGGTCAGTATTTGTTGATCATTTCATGATGTGGCCAATTATACGATCGGGCCAAGACATATTATACATGTTACGTCAATATTATATTTCTTATTGTCAAAATCTGCACAACTGGCTATCCAGAAAAGTATACCGCGGCCAAAGCAGCGACGTCGCAGGATTTCTGTGTCGGCGAGTCGGCAACTTTAAACGTGGTCAGCGGGTGTGAGCGGTTTAAACAGCGGATAGGGTCTTTAACCTGGGTCTCGTAAACCGAGTGAACTATTATCACAATTATCTTGAGACAAAGTAACAAAAACTACAAAAGTATTCTGTGAGTAAACTACTGGATTTATTTAATTTACATTTGGTACATGTCCTTTTTTTTTATGAAAAAATAGGCCTGCGTTTGACCTCAATCTTGCCCGATGGAAAGCGAAGATGAGGCCTAGGATGGTACACGCTTGCCTAGATGTCTGTTCACTTTGGCCTTGAAGATATCCAGGTTATAGGCCTCCGGAAAAACCGACCTCGGCAGAGAGTTCCACTCCTTAGCCGTCCGCACAAAAAAAGAAGAGGCAAACCGCCACGTGCGTAATGGAGGAATGTCTACAACATAAGGGTGGAACTTCTCGCCGCGTCTAGTCGTTCGGTGATGGAAAGGGGAAGAGGGTATTAGGTTATGCAAAACCTCCGCACACTCTCCGAAATGAATTCGATAAAAAACCGAGAGGCAGGCCACTCGTCTACGGTGTTCGAGACTTTGAAGTTTTGCCTCTACTAGTGAGTCACTGCCTATGATCCTCTTCGCTCGGCGCTCCAACGAGTCCAAAGCATCAAGCTGATGTTTAGCCGAACCATCCCAGAGGTGGGAACAGTATTCCATGCAAGAGCGGACTTGAGCTTTGTATAGATTTAAGAGCTGCTCCGATGTGAAGTACCGTCTCACCCCCGAGAGGATACTAAGTTTTTTGGCAGCAGTGTTTGCTATGGACTCGATGTAACGACCGAAATTTAGGTTAGAAGAGAGATCTAGACGTAAGAGCTCAAGACGGTCATTTACCGGAACGGGGACATTCCGGAAAGTCGGAGTCAGTTGGAATGGACTCCGTTTCGCCGAAAAAAGACAAGCCTGTGTTTTAGAGGGGTTAAACTCGACCAAATTGGCATCACCCCATTGGGAAACAGCCTCCAAAGTCGAGTTCACCCCCTCAATCATCGATTTTCTGAAAGACTGGACTTTTGCCCCAGACTTCGCATCGGACAAGTATCTCCCCGAGACTGTGCTGTCATCTGCATACCCAAAGATATCGGGTGTTACCAGCAGGTCGTTGATGTGCAGCAAAAAAAGAGTCGCGGAGAGCACAGACCCCTGAGGCACACCGGCATTAATATCATGGAGATCGGACGAGGCGCCATTAACGACAACCCGAATCGATGTGTTCCTCAGGAAATCCTCGATCCAGATGCAAAGCTCGGGAGCAATACCATATGCCGGAAGCTTGCCAATGAGACTTGCGTGCCAGACCCTGTCGAAAGCCTTAGAGATGTCAAGAGCTTCACCGTGTCTCTCAATGGCTTCGCTCCAGTGGTGAATAGCATACACAAGAAGATCCCCAGTAGATCGGCCTCGACGAAACCCGAATAGGCGGTTGTTTAGAACGCGCTCCATAACCTTACAGAGTATGGAGGTGATTGCGATAGGTCGGTAGTTGGCAGGGTCGGCACGACTTCCTTTCTTAGGTACAGGTTGGACATTGGCAATCTTCCAGGACTTCGGAACTTGACCAGTCCTCAGGGACAAGCGATAGAGGCGAGTCAGAACAGGAGACAACTCAGGCGCACATGACCGCAAGACAATGGCAGGAATGCCGTCAGGCCCACTAGCCTTATTCACATCTAGAGTTCTGAGTATTTTGAGTACCTCTTTTTGCCGAATGTGTACCTCAGGCATTGCAGAGTCACAACGAGCTAGCAAAGGTGGGCAGTTATCAGCTGCATCTAGTTGTGAATTATTCGCAAATAGAGAGGCAAACATGTCTGCTTTCTCTTTGGCGGTGTGAGCTAATGAGCCATCAGACTTCTGCAATGGCGGGAAAGAAGACCGGCAGAAATTGGCTTCGACCGATTTGGCAAGAGACCAGAAAGCTTTACTCCCGGATGGGTAAGACGCTAGTCTGGCTCCAATACGGCCAATATGGTCGAAGCGGGCCTTGTGGAGGGCACGTTTGCAGGACTTGGCAGCACTATTGAAGGCTCTTTTCAGTTTCGGGACATTCGGCGCTTTGCGGGCTCGAGCATCCGCCCACTCTTGGTAAGCTAAGTGCTTAAGTGCTTCGGCACTATCACACTCAGAGTTGAACCAAGGGCGGGCTCTCACATGGAGTGAGATATCAGAATATGGAACAAAATATCCCATAGCCTGATATATCACTCCAGAAACAGCATCCGCGCAGCACGCCGGGTCGTCTGAAGAGAAGCATAAGTGCTGCCATGGGTAGGATGCAAAGAAATGCCGCATCTCATCCCAATCAGCTGACTTGTATCGCCATACACGCCTAGTCCCCATGTGTTCGGGTTCAGGTGGCGAGTAGACAGACACAGATTTCACCAGACAGTGGTCGGAGCTACCTAACGGGGAGGAGACTGCAACGTGATATCGGTCTGGATCAGTTGTCATCAGGTCCAAGCAATTGGCCGTGTGGCCATCAATATCAGGTATCCGAGTAGCGCCAGCTACCACTTGGGAGAGACCTAGCGGTAGAGCAAATGCGTATGCTAATCTCCCGGCATGGTCAGTGCTTAGGTATGGGTACAGCCACTCCTGGTGGTGGGCGTTGAAGTCCCCCAGAACAACTAGCTGCGCTGACGGGTACCTGAGCTGAGCTTTTTCCGCAGAGTCAGTTAGATATTGAATGAGCCTGGTCGTCTCCATGTTGTCGGTATGCGACCGATAAACACTGGCATAGAGTATCTGCTCCGAGCCAGTGTTCACCAGAACCCACAATACGGAAAAACTGGAATCCTCTAGGTTACGGAGACGTCGACAGCAGATGTCATCGCGAGCATACACGCAGCTGCCAGCCCGAGATTTGAAGTTGTGTTCCAGGGTGTAACCTGGGTAGTGCAAGTATGCTGCATCAGCTGGACATCTGTCCTTGAAATTTCAATTCAATCAAAAATGTATAGGCAGGTAAAGCGATACAAATTTTTGTCGTCATTCTATTTTTTTAAGGCATGTGACCGCCTTAACATACAAGTTTGTCAATATTGAGCTATTTGCTTAAGTTGCTACACTTGGCAAATACGATAGGTTAGTACGACATTAGAATGCTTTGGGTTCAAAGAAATGTTGCTCCCAAACCTCCGAGCAATTAATCACCTTTTCCGATAGGGTATCGATTAAATTGTATAGAGCTTTATTTTTAAATTTATTTGAAACATGACATTTTTAAGAATTGTTATGTTTTAGGTATTGCTTCACATACTGAAGGCAGGAGTAACAATAAAACAAACAGAAGTAAATATGATAAGAAAGAGAACTGTTTATTTTTTTATTGGTTTCCGAGACAAAGAAGGTAACTTCATGGTCTTTCTCTTTTTAATTTTCTGTTTCACCTTCACTGGTATTCATTTATGATTCATCCCATTCGATTAAAGTAACTGCTGTGTGGTTGGAAATTCCAAAGATCCATGATGATTCATCATCCCTTTATTTCTTTCGCCGTGTTTCAATGTATTGTTATTCAAAGCATTAACTACACGGCAACTTTAAAAAAAATAGGCTGCCACGACCGTATCCCCTCTAATACCGGGGTGGTCATGGGTCATTTCAACACATTTATCACCAGATTTTATTTGATCGCCGACTTAGTATCCAAGGCAGTTTCGAAAAACTATTTGATACGACCGAACTCAAACTGGCTTTTCAAATTCGGAGGCAGATCTCCCCTAACTACTGGGCTATCGTAGCAATTATAAATAATGTACACCTAGGCTAAAGCTATTCTTATAAACATTTGCACGAATTATTCTAATGAATGTAAATAAATTAAAAAGTCTTCATAATCGTTATCTCGGGAATAGTTAGTTATTATAAATTATTAAAAAAAAAATATTCAAAAAATTTAAGTCTTTCTCATATGCCATTACCTAAGTTAACTTTTATATTTTTTTAAGTTTGTGTTATATTTCGAATTTTGTAAATAACATACGTGGTTAAAATTTTGTAATTTACTGTGTAACCAAAGAAAGACAAAAGTCGCCATTGTAATTTATAAATTTAACATAGACAAGAGAAGGAACAATATTTAGCGGCAAAACTAGATTATATCCGATTTGCATATCTCATTATGTTACTACCATAATAAATAATATTTCACATTAATAACACAATAAAACAAGAGTTACAATATATTATTACAAATGTTGCCTATGATGTTATTTCAATAGAAAACTCGTCCCAACATTCCACATTGGGGAAGGATCGTAGTCGGTATTTGTGGTCGACCGGTTGAATCCAGACGATCGTTTTGCACCATCCTTGAACGTTTTGTTTATGGTAAATGTCTTCGCTGTCCGGTATGTCCATAGTATGGCTAAGTTTATTCCATAAAACAGGTTCAAGGATAGTAGTTTAGTTCAGTTTTTAATTTTAGTATGTTAGTTATAATTTTTTTTTTCTTTTTATAATTTTTTTACGGTCTCCATTGTTTAAACGGCGACTTACTACTGCCCGTTTATATGCTTAATCGAATCTTACGACATCCAAGGAAGAACAGTGGTTGGCTTATTATCTTACGTCGCTACTCGTCCTATTAATCTTTTATATACGCAATATTTGAAGTTGAAAATCATAGACAACGACACGCAGTCGTCGATCAGTGTTAAAAATAGAATATGCTATTGAAACATGCTAATATTTTAAAATACGGACGTACTGTTAACTTTTTGCATTGACTGTTCGTGTTTGTATCGCAATTTATACATGAAATTAACGCCATGCAATGTACAATCTATAAACCGACATCCATACAGATATAAACAGTGCTGCCAAATTATTTACAAGATAACATAAACATAAATTTATCTTTAAACCCATTAAACCAGCTTAAATAACTTTAATTATATACATTAATTGTATAAACAAATACAAGAAAAATAACGTTAAATTAAACAACTGCCATTAACGTCTTAACACTTTGAGCTTGAATTCTTGTACATACTTCTTGTAAGCACATACCGATATACATATATATGTAATTGGTTTCTCGTAAACGGCTCTAACGATTTTGATGATTTTATGTATATAGATAATATTTTGCTTTCTAAGTTTATCCAGCTAGGTGTCATCCTTGAGAAAACTTGATTTCATATAAAACATCATAATAATTATTAATTAGTCGTGATAAAAACGCCATCTAATTGAATATTAAGGTAGCAGTATTTTCAGAGTGTGGAGCTCCGTTAGTAATGACAATGTGCTCGTTTGCTATAAAAGATTCCGAGCTAAGCTCGGACGCCCAGGGACTAGCTTTTATGAAGTAACTAAATTGTGTAAAAACAACTATATAGATCGAAAAAACAAGATTTTACACTCTAATATGTATAAATCACGATGTATATTAAATAGTTATTATCAATAAAATTAAACGCACCCTTAGTCGACTTGTCTACTGATAGCCCATAGTCATGAATGAGGTTCATGTACCAACTTTCAGGCTTCAACATTAAAACCTCATCACAGTATGTTTTCAATAGATTTAATTTATTTATTTTATTATTTGATATAGATATTTTTTCATTTTCATTCCAATTTCTTTACATAAATATGCTTATCCAGAAAGCAAATGAATGAATGAAAAATAATAAGATACATGTGAATACATCATGTTAAAAACATTTTTTAGAAACAACTTGTATATATTTACAAACTAATTCTGCTTGTATCTACTCTCAAATAACGCAATGTTTAATGGTTTACATATTTAATAACATGTTTAGTAGTGTGACGAGTGAGCACTGAGTTTCTGCGTAACATACAACAGAGATTTGACTTTATTGTCAAAAATATAATTTCAATTATATTGCGAAACAAAGATAACATATTTCCGACAAAATAGAGCAAAATTAACGGCAGTTCTACTAGCACAGTAATAATTCTGAAACACCAATCACGCGTGTCGTTAAGTCATTATAGCCTTCTATATAAATAACGGATATCCTCATTGTAATAGAACAAGCACATCAAACAAATGTTTAACGGTCTAAGCATCTATTTTAAATTGTTAACGGCAATGTGTTCATTTACTTTACTGTTAATCACACGCCGTTATATACCTTATTGTGTTTACATAAATGTAGTATTAGTACTCTTACGCTTTATATAAAACAAGGAGGGGAGAGCAAAAACAGGCCTCTTTGCGCACACTTTTCACAATCTTTTATCCTGCTCTGTTAGTGTGGTCTTCGGAATTAAAGAACTATAGCACCCCTATCCGTGAACGACTTAATTGTTAACCTTTAATGCATAATAACAATATAATTCCTATTGTTACAACGCGTCTTAAGTTTTAAGAACCCATAAAAAATTGTATACAGCATACGCTTCTTCTTACTGTAACTGCTAACAAAAAACACCCTGGTTGTTGAAATTATTAGCACTCTGCCTACCCCGTGTAGGATTACAAGAGCAGATTACTTAATTAAATGTCATATTAACATATCTGATTACAACACTATGCTGGTTCTAATTTGCCTATCCAGAAGCATTTCTACGCTGGTAACTAACAATATAAGTGGTCACAATTAAAATGTTTCCCACGCGACGTTTCTGCAGCCTACACTCGGGCAGTATTAATAAAACCGTGCTTAGTGATGTTACATAGGCTTAAATAAACAATCGTTTGGAGAGCCGACTTAAAGGAAATATTTTAATTTCTTTTGAATTTAAAATTTCAATAAAAGATAACCTAAGAATTAATGTCATCTCATCTATACGAAAACTCCTTAATCACAGTTAGTTATATCTATTGGGAATAACATTTGTCATGTTCCTTTAAAAATACAATAGCTGTATAATGTATCCGCTTCATTTACACTCTTTGTTGCTCTGCTGTGTAGTGTCTAGTGTCGCTCGCATCATTTAAAATAAGAGCAACTGCCGCCATCATTTCGTCGCCTTCAAAGGCACTAACAAAAGAGTTATTCCTTGTGAAGAAAAGAAATCTGGCACGCCACAAATGCAGGCTTTTAGCATTAACAAAAGCTAAATTGGCTTGAGGTGACTTCTTTGGCGTACGAGGATTTGCTGATGCGAAATTTTTCACTTTTTAAGTTATACTTTGTTTTCTTTTTAGTGTTCGTTTCCTTGTTTATAATCATTATTGCTCGAGTTCACGTATTGTTTTTTATACAATATGCCTGTCAATATAATGGAAGCGTTAAGTCAATTTTGCTATTTTTTAGAATAAAAGGGAAGATGTAATTAAGACACAACGACTTCTATACAATACAAAGTTCCTTGTCGTGTAGTTATTTGATAATACACAAATAAGTCACCCATTCAGTCTGTTTACGATACAACAGAGATTAATAAGCTAGTACACTATTTTTTTAATTTTGTCGAATTAAACCAATATTACATATACCAATATTATTAGCTCAATTGATGACTACGGCAGATGAATTTTCGGAGATATTTAATCCCGGTCAGATTTTTTTTTTGTTATTATATATATATACGTTTATTAAAAAACATTTGTTGATGCTTTTATTTGGAAGTACATATTATGGGCATAAGTCATTTTCTTTGTACTTACTTTATTCTTTTTACCAGACAGTATTTATTCACTCGAGTATACCCCAAAGCCTCAAGACGAAAGTATACAACCAGTGCGTGTTGCCAGTGATGACATACGGATCCGAGACTTGGTCCTTCACTGCAGCCCGTATGAGGAAGCTCAAAGTTGCTCAGCGCGCTATGGAAAGAGCTATGCTCGGTGTTCCTCTGCGTGATAGAGTCTGCAACGATGATATCCGCAGCAGAACTAAGGTAACCGACATAGCCGTAAAGATCAGCAAGCTGAAGTGGCAATGGGCCGGCCACATAGCTCGCAGAACTGACAACCGTTGGGGAAAAAAGGTTCTCGAGTGGCAGCCACATACAGGCAAATGGAGTGTAGGACGACCCCCTACAAGATGAAGTGACGACCTGCGCAGTGTTGCGGGAAGTCGATGGATGCAGGTGGCTCAGGACCGAGCTTTGTGGCAATCTTTGGGGGAGGCCTATGTTCAGCAGTGGACTTCTGATAGGCTGAAATGATGATGATGATTTATTCACTGTTAATATATTCCAAAAAGTTAAAAAATCTTAGTACTTATCAGTATTTAATAATACCAATATAAATTAAAACGATTAACGTTAGATAACATTTATGGAATGTGTACTCACAAATGATAAATTTATTAAACCTCAAATTCTCCTTAATGCTTTAACCGACAACAGTAACGACGTGTTAATAACATGTCTTTTAGGAAGATAGATAAAAAAATCCTAATTTCAGTTGATCAACATAAACAGCTTATAATTACAGAAAAAGAAGTATGTAAAACTACAAATTGTCGTTATATCGCTATTAGCGGTTTTTACCTGACAGACTGGAAATGAAAGGTATAATTATTTTATTTAAAGAGGATAGGTGGATTTTTTTAATATTTTTTCAGTTAATTATGTTATAAATATTTAATATAGCATATAACCTTAAACAAATGACTCAACTTTAACTTTACATACATACATACATTCATATTGGTAAAGATGTAATAAACTATTAATTCGGAAAAGTCAAAATATATTCATTAAGTAATGTTTTAAAACTCTGTAGTTACATAGCGTGTTGAATATTTAGAGGCAAGTAAATCCATAGTTGTATAGCTTGAAAATACTTATTAAAGATGGAGGTAAGGTTGACCGGAGTTGTCAAGGGATATTAAAGTTTGTGCTAAATTGAAAATGTGTTCGTTGGACATGTAAAATACGTAAAACAAAGATTGAAAAGAGCAAAGAAATTTCGTATGTGCTACGTTTTAGAATTGTCGATCACGCGATGCTGAATAAGGATAGAAACAGTACTCCGTTTCAAAAACCTTTGACGTTTACTCTATAAATATTTGAGCAACACTCCCCAGCTGATGACTAAGGGAGCAAATCTGAGTACAAAATTGCCATCTAAATTCGATGATAATTCATTTGAACGGATAAACTTAAGAGTTATATTTGACATTGTTTTTACTTTTAACTTTATTTTGAAAACTTTTTATGAGTCTTTATATGGCTAAATAATGACGGTTAAGCCTAAAAATCGCTAAGCTCTTATTTACTTATAAAATTTTTACGCGAACTGTACCTACACTAAGAGAAATACATATATTCAAATGAAGAAACAGGCTTATCTAAACAGTACCGTATGTGGCTCTGTTAAGATCTTAAAGCATAAACAGTTCTTACGTAATCTATTGTCTACCTCTCACGTTAAATCGAAACTATAGAAACTGGATGATGTAAATTTGCAACTTTCTCTTCAAAAGAATTCGACGGCGTACCCAAACATCATAAATTTATATAAAGTAGTCTATATTGATTTCTAACAGAACAGATAAATTGTAAGCGATTCGAAAGATTTCAATACCATAACAATTATTTCTTTTTCGGATATCATATTAATTTAATGTTGTTAATACGAAACAATTAGGGTAACAAAAAAGTATTCATACTTTAGTATGAATACTTTTATACTTTCTACATTTTTTTTAACTCAATTAAAGGACTTGTCGAATTCAGTAAATACTTGACGGTTTTAAGTGATGATAAGTCTATCTTATTAGCACACTAGCGCGTTAAATACTTGCCCAACTTAGACACAAGTATTTTAAATGTTTATTGCTAAATATAATAATTAACAAAATTGTTATATCAAAACTAAAAATACTGACGTTAAATTTAAAAAAAATATATATTATGCAATCATCTAAAGCGAAGAAACAGTTTTCAATATCTACGTAAGTTTGGCACGAATTGCCCAATTTTTTTACAAAAATTACGTGAACGAAGCCGTACGAAATTAAACTCTTCCGACTTCTATTCATCGTTACGGACGTCTAATTAGGCTCCTAACTACTTTCTGTGCAATAAATAGCTTTAATTCCATCTAATAACTAATCTTATAATAAATGTTTTCTTTCTGGCTCCTTGATGTCTGTAATCTTAATCTCAGAGATTCCTTCAGTCTTCAAATTGGCTTGTCCGAGTTTATCCAACCGATTTCATTTAATACCGACCAAGCAGATGTATTGATTCAGGTTGAAAGCTTTAGACGGCTCTCTGGTCTATTTTGCAATCCATTAACAGCGCTAGCTGCGACTGCGTAAGGTTTTCAATATACATATGTTATGTATCTTGTATGGTCTGTCATTACAACCTTTACAAAATGTTTTATGCTTTTGAAGCACCAAATATAGTTTAACAACCGTATTTAGTTCAATTACTACAGCGCGTAATGTATTAATTAATATTCTTTTTAACAAATCAAATAACTATTTCTTCTTTCAACACAACTCTTCGTTAAAACTAGATTCTGCTGCAATAACTTTCAGCTATTCTATCTTTCTAGTACTCTGCCGCTGTACATTAAAGCGATAAACAAAGGGCTCTAACCATTAAGAATATTACTTAACCTCGTTTATAAATTAGTCTTTAAACTGAGACTCAATCTAGATAAAGAATAGCTTAGCATAGTACTACAGGTAGTCTAGACGTCGGAAACTGAACCAAACTTTCGAAATCTGAAATCGATATTATTTATCAAATAAAAGGATATTTCTGCAAAAGAAAATAAGACTTCCAACTATTTTTATTAAACAGGAAATGGCAAGCAACATAAGGGCTATAAGTGAACGTCCTTATTACTTTTAGAAAGAGTGTCTCCACCTAATTAGGCTGCCAGTCACGTCAAATTAGATAGACGTGTAATTAATAAACAGTCTAAACGACGTGGGTTTCGGTCGTTCACTGGAGTAGGCGCTCACCATATCTGCTGTATATATCATGTATTCCTTAAATAGCTACAACTGATATATTTATTCACCCATAGAAACATTTTAATCGAATTCACCAAAGAAGGTTTTCAATTCAGGCGTATTTTTTTTATATAATATCTATCACCTATTGCTTGGGCATTTTTGCATCTGTTCAAGATTTGGATCATCCTGAGAATGTACTTAGTACATTACAGTCTATTACAAGATATACCTATATATATCCCATGTAAATTTAAAAATTTGATAAAATACTTGGGACTTTTTTCTTTGTTACATGACATATTTTCTCTGTTATAAATCATCTCCTCTACAATATAAATAAAATAGTAGTTATGTCTGTGATGTCGGATAATTAAAACATTCATAGGTACAAAAATGTTTTCTTGTAATGTTCCTTACTTGAAAAAATCAGTCCATGAAATAAAAACTTATTTGTTTGTGTGTGTCACTGCTCGTAATAGATATATAAAGCGGTTAGTGTGTAAATCTATAATTCAACAACGATGCCCCGTTGAGATTTTGTGACATTTATGAAAATCTCATGACGCCTGACAAATGGCGGATTAGTCGTCATAAACACTCCAGATGCAAACCCGGTGACGTGGTAGGGCAACCATCAAGTTCTGACTCCCGGAGAGGCGTAAAGAGGTTAGCGTTTGGGTACACTGATCGTGCCAAACTGAAATACGTAATCTCTGCCTATACTCCTCTGAATGACAGACATCAGTCCGTATGGTTGTACAACTAACTTTTATTCGGCAGACAGGTATATAATAGTATGAAACATTGGTTAATTTTTATCTCGATAAGGCGTTCTCTTGTAACAAAAGTCTAACTTTAGACGGGTACAGCCAGCGGGCAGCCACTAATGAGTTTATAGAGAATTTTGATTATCTGTGGAGGATAATTTTTGAAAACCAATATGGCAGATACTCTTATTAAGTTAAACTATTCCAGTCCAGACGTACGCATTATTTATTTATAAAATTTTATAGCTCCAATTAAAAGCACTTTTAGCTAGAGCTGTTTTAAATATTAGCTCAATACATTTTATTACATTTCACAATATAAGGCCAACTTTTATAGTAGTAACATCCGTTAAGAACAGTATGAGTTAATTGTTATTCAAGAGTACTCTGCAACCGTCACGTCCACGTTTTGTGAGCAACGCGCCGAGACTTCGTTATTTCGACCATTCACAATCAGCTACTAAAAATATATAGCACGCTTTTCAAGTTATTGTTATTTTAAATTTAATATCATCCGCCGCGAAGTCATGCGCGTGGATTCGAAATTTCATGTTACTTCAAAACCTTCTTACTATACTAGCTAAGTTAGGACCAGTATTAATCTGATGTTTGAGCAAATTTCGTGTCAGTATCTTTAATATTTTACGTTTCGTTCGATCGAACAGACTAACAAACAGTAAAGGCTTAGTTATATTTTGTAAAAATTGATAAACCCTCACTCCAACAAATAAATTAAATCTACCCAAAAAAACATTTGACGGATTATAGTTTGCCGTGTGGTGTTGGCGTAAATGAATCTATCAGCACATCTCTTCCCCTAGTTGTCGTAACAAGTGGACTAAGGGTAAAGGAGGCCGTATGGTTGTGCCGTGAGCTGGTGTCGTACATGCATTTACTACCACAGGTAGCAGTAAAATAATAATTTCAAACGTGTCGAACCATAAGTATCCAGAAAGTACTGTCCAAGGTGTGAGATTCTCCTCTTCGATCGATTCATTCTTTTCTGTCTCTGATGTCTCAGTCTGTGTTCAGCGGGAAAACTGTTTCAAGTTAGGAAGGAAGAAAGAAGTAATCAGGCTGCATAATAAGTAAAAAAAGTTACCAAACCATATGTAAGTTAGTTAGATCAGTTAGCTAATTATTTAATAGAATTATCTCTTAATTTATTCCAAATAACTTTTCCCTAGCCGTGCCGGTACGATGTAATTACTACCGCCGCCATCGACATATCAGGCTTAACCTCTAACTTTTCTTTCACGTGTAAGATAATGTAAGATAGGAAATGTCACGATTTCTCTTTGATTTCTGATCTTAACATATCAAAAACTAAAATCGTGGCTTTACCCACACTATATTCATAAATTAGTTCCTTCAAAATCCTTCCTAGTAATATTACAAATGTAAAAGTGTGTGATTGCATATTTATCGCTCAAATTTATAGAACTGCACGTATTTAAATGAAATTTGGCTGAGATTAGATTTTGTAATGGAAGAGTCAGAAATAAAAAGAGTGGAGAATTAATTTGATATATTGATCAAGAATTTCCAAGTGACAAAATTTAAGATAACGCGGACGCTAAAGGCAGCTACGGCTTTTGCTGCTGCTCGAATGGGTGGGCTCGACCGGTGGTACCACGGCCTCGCAGAATACATACGTGACGTAGAAGGCCCACTCCTCCTCCCATCCCCCTCGTCATTCTCCCTCCCATCTCCGAAATACTCTTAAAGGCAGTGTTGCAGATGTACGAGGGCGATGGTAATCTCTTACCATCAGGTGAACTGATTTCTCCTTTCGCATAAAAAAAAAAGAATAATGAAAAAGATAAAACAGATGACTATGATATGTTTTGTATTGTCTAGCTGGTCGGACCGACTTTGCTCTACTAATTCCGGTAGATGGCGCAATAGGTTTGATTTCTTAATTATTTATAATAAGACCACAGCGTCACCTATCGGGTCCAAACTTATTGATTTTATTTTTTGGAACTAAATGATCGTATATTGTGAATATGAGATAATTTGTTAATAACTTGACTTCAGCGGTATCTATCGAATCCCAGTGTAGCTAAGAATCATCGTCTCAACAGTATAAATATATTCTAGGAATATGACCTCAAAAGTCAACAGCCGTTCAAAAGACACACGATCACTAACAGACACACACACAAGATTCTTATATATAACGATAAGTTGTATAGTATATAACGTAATAGATATTATTGTAATCTAATTAAAAAAGCCTGTGGCAAAATTTTTTCTAAAAAAAATTTCAACATTGCAACCCAAAAATTAAGTCATGTGGAAAAATTAAGTCACAATCACTACCACGCGACATCGATCCGCCTGGGGCCAGGGGTTATTGATCTAGAAATTTTAAAAGGTTTCCTCGTTCATTGTCTTAAACGGTAGCGCCCGCATTATGGAGGACATTAAACGTGCCCAAGTGGCGACGGTACCCGACTTATACTCATAGTAGCGACGCACCGTCCGCCATCATCGTCCCGACGTATATTCTCACAGCGATGTAAAATATATTTCACAATTGTTCAAACCGCATTAACCTTTCTCTTTGTGATATATGTACGCAATAAGCTGGCTGATTTTGCTATGAGGGATTTGGCATGTAATGGAATATATTATAGAGCAACAAAATAAATTAGACAAACAAAAATAAACTTTAATCCAATGCAAGAATATAGCTGTTTTATAGAGCACTCATGCCTTTTACATATATATCGCGAAACATATCTTAATTTGAAGATATTTGTTGTGTCACAAATAAAATCTATCTAAAAATATGACGAAATCTTTTGCCTGACCTATTGATAATATTATTAGATGTGTTATATAATGTATAACTGAACATAATAATACGCAATAGCTCATCTCATCAACAGAATGTCGAAAATACATAAATAATCAATCCGCATAATGTATAACAGTTTTGAACCCATTTGGTATTTAAATATAGCTCATGTATATATTATTGTACATCCTAACCACCTTGAAGAGTAGTAAAAATATCGCAAAGAATGAACCGAGTGACATTGAGCCTGCCTAAATCGAGACAGACGAGGGTAGATATTTATAATTTCACACCCACTACACAGCGCTACGCTATGCGTTCTCATTGAGCAGGAATTTTCTATTTGAGAGCTTTACGAGCGACATGCTGTTGTGGAATTCCTACATTATGTCTTATTGTCGACATTGTTAATAACGTCCTAATCCTAAGTCACCTACAAGAGCACTTATTTGTAAACTAAGCACTAACTAAACAATCATAACGTTATAAACCTTAACTATTACGTGAAAAAGAGCACAGTTCTGAAACTTTTATTGAGAATGAACTATGTAGAAGTAATGTATAATAAATGAAGTCTGGCAATTTTATGAGATAAGAACAAAAATGTTCGTACAGATTAAGTTAGTACAAAAATAAGAACCGTTGCTTCGATGCCAATATTAACGTTTACGTTACGTTTATAGATGACAAAAGGTACCCATGCATTAATAAATTTCCATTATGGTTATACGATTTTGGATAACACAATGGAAATATAACATAAAATACATGGAATAGAAAGATGCAACAAATTATACCTTTGTCTACACAGTTAAGTGGGTATGAGGGAAACCTATGTATACATATACATGAAGACGATATTCATAATACTCCTTAACCCACGTCGAGTTGAACATCAGTCCATAGGAAATGAGTTGAAACTATTTCGCAGTATCATCACTATTGTCAAACCATAAAATCACATAATGCCGAAAGATTGCATTCCGTTGTTTATGGAAGGCGTTACGACTTCACGCAACAATTAGATTGGTTACGTCGGTCTTAGATCATTGGCACGAGGAAACTCGTTACCTTTGATTTGTCACTGATATAGCGTGTTTATTTATCATAGCTGTAGTTATATGGGTTAGTAAAATCTCATGTCATTATTTTCCATTAAATTTCTAGAATTTTTAGATTTATTTCCAAACCGATTTGTAACTGTCTTTCATCTATTACGCGTAAATAATTTTAAAACAAATGTTGTTCCAGGGCTATGAGACTTTATTACAAAATGATTAACGCTTGATCTAACAATGTTTCCATTTCCTTTTTCCTAGAGATAGAGATACTTTTCTGTCCTAATCTTGATTTGCTTGAAATGATGAGTCGGAGGTTTTGTATGCAAGCTTTTTACCGACGCTGATATTATGCTTAAATCTGTAAATAAAGTAAAAACTGCAAAACATAACGTCACCTCCCAGGTTTGATTTTCAGTCTACCATTCGACTTATTGAGAACCACCTCCTTAAGAACAAACTCTTAAAATCAGTTTGAGTAATTAACAGGAATCATACTAACATTAAAAGTATATTTAGTACAAGAGTAAAAAATTCGAAATGATATTTGAAAAATACAAAGATTTCTCAAAATTGAACAGAAAAGAAATTAATTTTTTGGTGTCAACCTCAATTATAAAATCAAAATGAAGAAAGAAAGAAAGATAGAGACAAAACAGGAGAGACATTTAATATCAGGTAAAAAACCAATTCTGTACGTGACTTTTAAAAGTGTGAACGCACTTTTAAAAATCACTTCCATGCATCTATCGTAAAAAAGCTATTTCTGTTGTAAAGCAATAAAAGATTTTACGGTTATATTTAAACCGTCGTCGTATGTTGCCGCTCCTATAACTGCTCCTTCTTCAACTTCAATAAACACCCTCCAGGAGTCTTTGGGAAATATTCAAGTAACGATAACAGATCCCGAATTTGTGTTACCCATAACAAGATATTTTTGATTAAAAAAACAAACATGTTTTTTTATAAGCTTACCTTAGTATCTGGCTATATAAGGTCACACTATGAATTCTTCCACATCTTCGCTATTTTGATAGGATGCTCCGCTAATTACTTATAACAGAGTATAGATACAGAAGAAGAACGACTAATTATTAGTTATATTTTACTCTCGTTTTTTTTTATTTATCGGCATTTTGCATTTCGGCTATGATATATAGTCTATTTTCTTTTAAAAATGTTATATATTTTTTTCACATAGTAGTACAAACACTAAAGTAGTGAAGACGTAAAAGTCCTGTAAAATCGAATATTATTGTGCCGTTAGTATTAGGACTAACAAAGAGGCTCTCGTTTGCAAAATATTTCCCTCATATACAATGTAACCAGAATTATTAGAAGCTTTAATTTCAATATGTCAAGTTACAACAGCTGGTTTTTTTTAGATATAATTTTTGGAGTTTTGTTTTCGTGGAAAAATAAGATTAGGAAAAGGGAATGGCGAAATCACTTGCGGCCACTTCACTTTAATTAATATTATGTAAGATTATTACTTATCTTTGTGTTGGGTGTGTAGCAAACAGAACAAATCCAAGTCTCATAAAATGAAACCGCTTTTCTGTTAATCCTCCATAACCAGGCGCGAGCAGGATTTTCATATCAGGGTGACCTATTTTCCAGCAAAGTTATTTGTCATCAAATTCTGAACTTTCCATGATTTCAACGTTGTAAATTTACAGAGATGGAATAATAACGAACTAGTAAAGTAATAAACATCAACTTGTTTTTCAGATAATTCATTGGAATTTATCTGTATCCAAGTTTTCAATTCTTTCTTCAGGTCGCTATGAGGTAAGAGTGGAAGAAGGCAAAGAGAATGTCACGGCGTACCGCGCATCTCGTTTTGTATGGAAAAATCGTGCGTGTATTTTACCTGACTTAATGGCAAATTACACACATGATTTTCTTTGATTTGCACATCTATGTTACTTTTCGAATGATATAAGTTTCATTCATCTGCTTTTGTTATAAATACAAAAAAAAATCGATATTTATTCATTTAAACTTTATTTGCACATTACAGAACAAAAAGGCGGACTTAATGCCAAGAGGCATTCTCTACCAGTCTACCATTAGATTGAACAGAGAAAATGTAAAAGGGTGCACAAAAATATTATGTTTATATATATACTCGATTATTATACTACAATGTAATATATAAATACTTATATATGACGGTACTTAGACATACAGGTAATTATAGTTGTTCATTATATAAAACACATTACACACTATACATACATATTTATATAACTGTATACATATATATATATATACACAATACTATTATGTATTAATATAACAACATGTAATGTAAAATTATTGTAGTACGAGTATTACTATATATCAGCATTGCCATATGGTAGCGACATAAGAATCTGCGACTATATTTCTTCCCGTGGGTGTCGTAAGAGGCAACTAGAACGGAAAACCTTGAAAAACTCATGGCAATCTCCGTGAACAAACATGTCGACTAGACTCACCATAGTTACGTTTTGTGTTCCAAAGAGGCAAACAATGGGTTGCGGAAGCCAGTTTGGTAATGTAGAGACTTTTTTTCTATATCTATTAACGTTAAATTGCAGTGAATTTAAAAGTAATATAAATTGTACTATAATTGTATGTATATAATACATAGCATTATTATAGAAAATTAACATTTGTATCATACTTTATAAGGGTTTCAATATTCGTTTGTATAAACATCGAAGTGAACAGGCTCAGCAACAGAAAAATTTTGAGTCGAATTAAAGATTACTTTACAAGCAAAACAAAGCAATTATTCTTGAGAAGAGAAAAGCCAGTAAACTTCGTGGATCTATAAACTTAAGTGTTTTATGTCCTTAACTTATTGAGATTTTCTCGATAATTCTACTAAATAACAAAATTATTTGGTCGTAAATGTCTTTAATGGTGTTCGATGTGGGGAAATGTATCCACTTTTTTTCCAAATGTCAACCTCACCTGCACGCTGTTCGTTAGTCTGCACCTACTGACTAACAAATGACCGTCTGCCAACGGACTGACGGCGGAATATCCTTCCAAATGTACCGATCTAAAGAAGGAGCAAATCTTCCCGGGGTTTGTTGACGCTTACATGAAAAGGTATGTCAAGCAGTGTACTTTTACAGGTCGATAAAGAAGAAGAAGAAATATCTCTACAATCTATATAACTGTACAATTTCAAATGAAACAAGAAGATACAAGGTCAAGGTCACATATGTAACCTACTTCGATTGAAGTTGCAGGTATCCATGGACTGCAGTAGCCACTTATAATCAGGTGGACTGATAGCCTGTCACGCTAGTGTTATTTTTTTTAAATCTCGTATCAATTTCCCAGAGGGCTTGCCACATGCTCACTACACCGTGCAGCTGAGTTAGTAAACAGAGTTATTTTTATTAACTTTTTAATTACTTAGTATAAATAGCTTATACTAAAATGTTAAAGTAGAAATTAGTAGGTCGTAGTAACCGTGGATTTATGTATTTTAAATTAAATATTTGTTTAATTTGTAGTTTAAAGCAATATTATTCAGTAGCATTAAGCACTTTTATTTAATTTATACAAACGCTATTAAATCATTTTCATTTTACTAATAAAGTGTAAAACGAAAACGAAGCAGAATTTAATAATTTTAAAATATGCATTCATGTTTTGAACCTCGTCGACCATCGACGATGTTCTTCACTAGTCCCCATCGGTGGCGTATCACTCCACGCTTTAACGTCCAACCTAAATATTTACGTGTTTATACATTTACATGAGGAAATAAAACGAAACGCATTTCAATAACAAAGTGAGGTAAACAATACGGACCGGAACGACGCTCCAATTACTCGGTATACACACGTCACTTGTAACTTGGATTTGGTCAATGTCTGACTGCAAACAATGTTATAAAGCACTAGTCGCGTGCAATTGTACATTTGCGAATACACATTGTATTAGAACAATACAGTGAACGCAAAATAACGTAAAAATGTATCGGAACTTAATTATCGCACTTTCATTCTATTGTTTTCATTGTTCCCTGACAAGAGAGCGGCATAATACTTATATTGGAAAATAAATTGTTTCATATTGTTTTGTTTTTTACGTTAGCTATACTTTGGACGCTTTATTATATACTCAGGACTTCGCCACCTAAATAAAAATTATTAGATTGTAGTTTGATTGTGGGGTAAGAGGGAATCTCTCTTTCTCCAGACAAAATAGCAACAAATGAGTCTCTGGCTACCGAATAATGGTAGAATATCCATCCAAATTCGTTGAAACCAAACCCGGAGAGGCATCAGTAGTGCGAGATTTTTTTTATGGGAAAGGTGGCAAACGATCATACGGCTCTCCTGATCGTAAGTGATTACCGACGCCCACGTACCTCAGTAACACCAGAAGAATAGTTGGTGTGTTGCCAACACACCAACAGTTCTTCTGGTTTTTAAGGATATTTGGGGAGAGAGGAGGGGCCTTTGCTACACTACCTCACTCTCCGAACGAAATGCAGAAGCTTAAGATGCCTCCACTTCACGCCGGTTTTCTGCGCGGCTGTGGTAATATTCCAGTTGAGCTCGCCCATTCGAGCAGCAGCAAAAGCCTAGAGCCTTGGCTCTACCACGTTCAAAAACCGGTTATGCGTTCGCCATCCCGCTTGATGACGCCCAGTGTGATGAATATGAATAAACCTACCAAGATATGTATGTCGGCTTTTGTTAGCGCTTCCTGTGGTCAAATTTTAGTGTGTGTGCTAACACAGTAGCGTCCAACAGTGGACTAAAATAGGCTCATCTATAATATTTCGATGCTTTGAATACCTATTTAAATAAAATATAATGAAAAAGAAAATAATACGTAATATCTATATTTCCCTCTAATCAATATCTTATCATAGATTTTAGAGATATTCATCAAAGAAATTTCACTAATGTCGACATTAAGAAATTATGACTTAACCTAAGCAGTATTTTAAAGATTAAATCTCTATTCACTTGTATAATACAAAATAGAGGAAGAGCGTAAGTGTCCATTGTGGAGTGAGCTACATTACTGTGGATTGCATGGATAGGATGTGAGAATATATAGTGTACCGCGATGGTTGGTATCGTCGCTTCCGGACTCGGTCGTCCGCTTAGTGCGACGGATTGCCCACCGGAAGCAAGGCACGTGCGCCGTCATGCACGAGTTTGTCGGTCCTCGAAGATAATATACTAAATAAACTATGATTGTACCTATGCCCGAATACGCTATATTTACAGGTATTTCCGTTTCCAAAATTTTTTTTTCCTTATTTATTATGGATCAATCACACACATCAATTATTCAATGATTAATTTTAGTATTTTCTTCGTTGTCAGCCTGTGTAAGCCTACTGCTGGCCACAGACGCCAATAAAAACTGGCATACTATGCATGGAACATACTCATGCCATACTCACCTCGTTGTGCAGGCGAGTTGGTGAGTGCAGCGCTAGTACCCTCACACTAGACATGCTACTCACCGTCACAAGCCAGTGGAATTTGGACTCAGCATAGTCGTAAGGATTTTCCGCCATCGATCTTCACTTACTACCATATATTGTAGGTATAATGAAACGAAGTTCCATACGAGTATATTTTCCTAGTAAAATTTTACGGCATACAAGCCTGACTGGCAACTAGCAAATAATATAAAGGTATTCGAAGTTAGTTAGAATTACTGAGTTCTAAAAATAAAAAACAACAGGTTTGGTTTAACATCTAACGTTATACCTAACATTATACCTAAAAGCAAATCGCCGATATTCCGTGAAAACCACAATATACTGACACGCATCGCCTCCCCTCAAAAGTTTCATAATACCTCTCTGTGATCTTATTGGCCATTTAAAAACATTTGCACGAAATGGGGGGACTTTTGAACAATGTTTAACGTTGTTCTATAAAATGGTCGCATTAAGGTCCAAATAATACAATTCACAAGCACAGGCAATTTATTGCGCAAAATGTTATGGAAAATTTTATTAGTCAGTTTACTTAAATAGCCGTTGCTGAATGCCTATCCCAAAGCTTTAAACATCCTAAGTGGGTACGTTTAGCTATTTAATATGTATATGTTTCAAAAATACTGTACACTTTTTAACAATTGATAAAATTTAAACAACGTTTTGACTACAAATTATTTCTATAAAATTCTTAAACGCTTAACTACATCCAAGTGTTATCTTTAAAGTATCATTATTAATTTGAATTTTGTAATATTGTAATCCATGGGAAAATAAAAACATTGTCCTGTTGCATATTTTATATGTAATCCTACAAGATTAAAACAGGTACCAAACGTAATGATTGATATTCATTTAGCATCAGTCCTTTGCAAGATATAATACTCTCTCATAATGAGGACTTGAGCGTAAATATGCTTTAATTTTTTTTTGAAAACCTGCTTGAGTTTAATAAACAGATTTATGTATTTCGCTATATGGTAAAATGTTATCTAACTTATACTATTATCTTTACGTTTCGTATTGTATAAAACTGTATAATATGATATATCTTTGAACGCACTATACTAAGGTAAGTTATATTACGAAACTTATTGAACACAGAGTGCGTGTGAACATGTAAAAACGTTTACGTAATACGCATTTTCGTGTCATTTTTGCGTATGAGTCATCATTTTGTTCATAATCACTAATTACAACCACAGGCAAAACTTTAATACTTTAATGATTTATTTCATTATTAGCAGTCAAAGTTGAATACTATTAATCTCATACTTTTTCTTCATTAGTATTAGCCTCTTACTTGTGAATAGATGCTGCTAGTGGGTTCTGATCAGCTGGAGTCGCAACAATAATTGTATGGTCTTATTTTTATGTTAGATTTTATTATAGTTCATATAAGCATATTTGGATTGCCTGAAACTATTATGTTATTTATTATCTTCTTAAATTTTATGTATTTTAATTTTATTGTGAGTGTGTATCATGTCAAAGTAATAGCCTGTAAATGCGCACTACTGCGCAAATGCCTCCTAGCTTTTTATATTTGAGAGGGTTTTGGAGCCGGGAAGTGTCCTCCCTGTGCTCCAGTGGGGGTTGGCCGGCTTGCCCTCGTAATATTAGTTTTTATTATTTCTCAGACATGCAGGTTTACTCCGGATGATTTCCTTTACCGCCGCTCACGTGGTAAATTAAAATTGCTATTAACAATTTTAATGGTGCTGGCACCGGGGACCGTGCCCAGGCACACGCGCGCTCTTTGATACTAAAGCGAAACTTAATAAAAATTATAGACATCTGTTAAGTTTCTTTCGCTAGTTTATTAACGTAAATTATATAAAAGGTGACGTTTGTGAACTGAAATTAAGATAAATATAAATAATTAAGTTTATTATTAAGATCGAATTCTTATTATTAAGAATTGTCGTTACATTTCTATATAAATAAACGTCATTACGGTCCAAATTTTTATTCCATTATCACACGCTTCAATATCCTGCCGCTGATTGATCTCGTTAAGCGACGCAAGGATAGACGTCGGTGGGATGTAAATCCTATCAAAGGATTACGAGACTGGCTGAATTGATCGTGATTTAGTAGAAATACTTCACTAGAAATGTCATATTACTTGTTTTCAAAAAAGTGTTCAAAGTAGATAAATAATAAAAATTTTGTGTTGTATTTTCCGTCTCTTCTGATAAATACGTGTAAAAGTTAAATTTTCTTGAATATCTATTTTTAAACAACAATTAAAAACTGCTACAAAATTCTTACCTGTTTCCTGATTATTTCAGACAGTTCCTACGCAGTCCTTGTAATAAGGATGCCTCCAAATATCTTTACAATTGAATAAAAGCGCGCGACATGTAAATTCTGAGACGATGTTAATTTAATAATATGATAGACGCAGGCAATCTCTGGAACTTAAGTCAGTTATTTATAACAAAAATGGAATAAACTGCCCAACTTATATTCTTATTCATACACCTACATATTTTAGAAACTGTATCCGCGGCTGATCCTTGCCACTGGTGTCGAAGAGGAGAGCGGATGTGTTCCCGCTTAGAGGTTAATTTGTGATGTAAGAGGGAATGTACCATCTCTTTCTCCAAATCCCAACATCACCTGCTCGTGACACACTCTGCTAGCAAACAAACGAAGCTCTGGCGACCGAATTATGGCGGAATATTCATGTGAATTTGCCTAACTCAAATTCCACAGATTAATACTATAATGACCACTCACCGAACCGCTCGCCTCGCGTGAGTATGGGAAAACCTTCCACGACATACATGCCGGGGTTTTCTGGCGCTTTCTAAGAAAGGTGTATGTTCTGCATGGGACAAAAATAGGCTGATAAAAATTCATCGAGGAAATGCAGCTAGCGGTCTTGGTACTGCCACAAGACACTACGAGGAATAGAGCTCTATGTTAATTTTAATTATAAAGTTGAAATTGTTATTAACATTCCTTATTTTCCCAATTCCTTCATTTAGAAGACATTTTATATAATTAAGTTGATAGTTGTTCTACGATAAGTAATAAATATTTTATGGCAAGTTGGGTCGACACAAGAGGACATCGTCTTCATGGTAATATACTAGTATATCACGAAGATCTATATTATCTTCGATTAATTAAAAACAAGACCCACAGCCCTTTGATCTACGTTTCATCCAAATTGGTGATAATCTGTAGTTTCGTCACTTTCGGTTGCATTTAAGAGCATTATGCTACTTTGCCATTCTGTGAGAGTATCATATCTAATTGCAGCGTAACTCTGTAGTATGGTTCAGTCATCTGCTTACAACTTATACCCAAAACTTTTAGGTATTGGCTTTGGTTTCGAACCCTTACTAGAACCCACGACTCAGGGTTTGAAGTATGAAGACTGGCTCATGTCTCTGACACTGCATCTAAACCTTCCGTCGTTCTTACCACATAAGCTTTTTATCCGGCACGAGAAGGTGAAGACGAATAAGAGTCTCAGTGTCCGTGCTTATACTTACGGCCTCATAATAAATCTTTCGTATATGACAGCTTCTATTAGGTATCCAGATGATGTCGCTACCATAAATCGAAAGGCTCAACAATGAGGACTCTAGCATCTATTAGATAACGTACATTTAATTGAACTACTATCAGAAGTCAATATCATGAAAATACAAATATTATGTATTTATGTATATATTCACGCCTTGTTCCCAACGGGGTTGGCAGAAGCAATCTTCTTCCACTTGCTACGGTCCTGACATACGTCTTTCTCTTCTTCCACGTTCATCAACCTTCGCATTCATGCTCGTTGGTTTAGAGTACTCTTGACATGGCCTTTTTTTCAGAACGTCTCCGATTTGATCGTGAAATGTTCGCCTAGGTCTTTCTCTCCCGACTCTACCATTTACACTCGTCTTATATATTTGTTTCGTCAACATACTTTCATTCATCCTCTCCACATGTCCAAGCCTGCTCAGCATCCCTATCTCAATTCGTGTCACTACATCGTCTTTCAAGCCACAACGCTCTCTGATCACATTATACAAATATTCTTTGAGATAATGTCGTCAAACATTACTAATGTTCCCCAAGATTTAGACTTTCAATGAAAATGTAATACTAACTCAAAGTTGTATAATTTAGCACCATTAAGGTTTCATTTTAAATACAGTCGTTGGCTTCCCTAGTTATTAACTGCTGAAAAACACTGAGCTTATTACATTTAAAAAAAAAAAGGAAATAAAATTGGCTGGTTAAAAAAAACTTTAGTTTAATTTTTAGATGATGAAAAATAATGAAAATATGAAAAATATGTTTTTTCCTCAAACAAGTATTTTTTACTGATTTTTAGCTAGTATTTTACAATCACCTGATGTTAAGTGGTGATGAAATCCTTGGTGGTCGCACCTTTGCTCAGTAAGAGCCTATTCACTGAACTCATAAAGGCACCCACCTTGACTTCGGACGGTAACACTGGAGCTGGTAAATTATCCCGATCCTTTGCTGTATGCATTAGAAATGACTAAGCCATAACGCTTAATCTGAATACGGGTTATGTCTACAACAAAACGATAGAACACCTTGCGTCTAGATTTCCGACGGTATAATAGGCCTGCTAGGTTCCGGCACATGCAAAAATAATATTTTTTCCAGTAAAAAAATCCATAACTAAAAAAAATATTATAAGCATTTACCAACTATTACATAATAAAACTAATCTTGACTCGTAGAGATAATTATAACAACAAGTGAGCTTCAAGTTATCTCTGGTGCACGGAAACTTCGACTGCACTCTCGACATATACATGTGATTTCATCTTTCTTAAATCTCAATCTCGCGGAATAGTATAAACACAAAGTTGCTCCTCAGTTTAACGATATGTAATAACTTTGAAAATAGAACAGGTATGTTTATATACCTTTAACCAAAAGGAGTTTATGCACTACTAAGTGTTCGGCAGTGAACGAAAACATAGAGAGGGAATCGACATGACCAAAAATAATAAAAAAAAATATTTCTAGGAAATGTAAAGTTCCCCGACTCTCAGTGAAGCAGCGCGGCCTTAACCTGTATCTAGTATATATATACAAGAGGCCAGCAGTGTTACATTTACAGGCTACCACTTTACTACTAATTTTTTACTTAGTTCGTTAAAATTCTTTACGTACTATTTTTGTGTGATTTACAACAAATCATGAAATCAACATTACTTTTTAAATAAGTTATAAAAATGCATAACGTTATCTTCTACGTTTTAATTATATTTCCTCAATTCCAGTCGTTAAGGGCGATTGAAAACATATTTAAATTGATTATAGTACAGTAAAATCTATTAGCAGCTTTATATAATAATACAAGTTTGCTGGTATGATAACAAAGAAAGAAAGGAGCAGGTGATTGAAATAAAAAGCATCATATGTCTCGTGGCATTTTCCACCAAACTCTTAAATCTGTTCAGTCTTATAATGATTAGTCTTTCGGCGATATATTAAAAAATCCATATATTATATATAACTTTCTCATTAATATGTGATATTACTGCGTACTGTGATATTAAATTTGGTCCCAAAATCGATAATAGAGATAAAAGGCATACTTTGCCTTACTCCATTAATAATCGACCCCTCCGCCGAATTTCATTTAGATCCTTTTTTTGGCATGATCGATAGACATCCAAACAAACAAACTTAAAGATTTAATCATTTAATAGAAGCCGATCTAAATTAGCATTCTAAATGTCAAAATATAGTACACTATAGATCTTTATTACTATTATATTCATTTATATTTATATTGTTATCAGATTTATACATTTTCATTAAATTTTATTCACTTGAACGGAGACGGAAATCGTAACATTTTAAAGATCGCGTTAATTTTATAATAACGACCAAAACCTTCGCACCGCTTACGATCATCTCGAAAATAACGTTGTATTCTCCCGTGCCAAAATTTTTGAATAATTTTCGTTATGACCTTATGCTTAGCTTAATGTTTTTTGCGACAGTAGTGTTTTTATTACACTTATCATATTTATTCAGTCCTCTTCGTTTTGCTTGCCTAAGTGCCGTCGGGTACCTACTACCACCCTCTTGGCCTCTTGCAATTTCGGCCACTAAGGCAGCAGTGGAACCACAGTTCTGACTTGACTGTCTAAAACCGTTTAAAGGGTTTAGACTGTCAAGACAATTACAGGCTATGAGGCATTCAATTGTAGTCATCAGGGGTGACAACGCATCCTTCTTTCATCCTTCTTTTACTGGCTGCAGTAGTCACTTACATCAGGAGGACTTTTAGCTCGTTTGTCACTCTGTCATAAAAAAATAATGATTTGTAGTCAATATCTACTTTATTATGCGAATTTGCGATGATTCTTCTTTCTTATTTAATAGCGTGTGCAAGTCCATGTCAGGACATAAATCTTTCAAAGAAAGCGCCGACGTGAGCTGGCTTGCCATACGTGGAAAATTTACCTCTACGTAGAGGTAAATTTTCCACTGCTCTCCCATCACCAGTCTATAGGAATTGGCATAGTCGGATGGATTTTTCACAGTAGTTAATCGCCATAACATGAGTAGTACTGCGGGCAGATCAGGTTGAACGAAAAGTTGTATTCATTCTCACACTGTTTTTGTATTATTTGAATTTAAAAAAAAATATTTTCAATTGAATTTTTACAATATTTTTTTTGGTTGTAAAGTTCAGTGAACTGAAACACTTGTAATCGAATAAATTGAATGAAATTGTTTAGTGTAAATCATATATTTCTATATTTTTTATACTATTTTATTATTTCAATCATAGCATATAATATGTGTGCGTAATTTCTTATCTGTGTTTCTCTTTTATCTACACATAATGACGTGCTTGTTTAAGAGCCGCAACAGTGATTTTAATAACATGTAGAAAATATTATATGAGCGTAAGCACAGACTTTTACTATTCTGAGTACAGAATAAATAAATTTAACGAAATTTTAAAAACATTGAATAAAAGTAGTAGTAGTAAAATAAGTAGCCCACTATATAAAATAAAATGTCAGCCTATAAATGCCCACTGTTGGATAAAGGACTTTTCTCAAATAAAAAGAAGTAGTAGTACATTATTATCTTTTATAAATCATGATCAATATAAAATAAAGTAGTAGCTTGTGAATTCCCACTGCTGGAGAAAAACCACTCAAATAAAAAGTAGTAGTAGTGGATCTATTGTAAATTAAGAACTTTAAAAAAATTGCGTAGCGGCCTGTATTTGTACCACCACATCTGGGCAGAGGTCTCCCTCGATATTTGAAAGTGTTTTGAAACCGGGAAAAGTTGCGCCACGGATCGCACTCAAGTGCAAGTTAGCAGCCCTCACATGTCCTCGAAATATTGCACACCGCCCAGCACGTGGTAAAATTAGTATCTAATATTGCAACTAAAGTAATGCCGGCACCGGAATTCGAATTAAGGTCACTCGAGGTACAATGAAATTAAACCAAGCGGGCCACGAGTTACCACGGCTCAATCACGAACAATATTCAAAATTGTTTATTATATTCTGTGTGAAAAGAAATCTCTATACACCACTTAAGAACATGAAATAATCTTGACCTGATATCCAATTATGTAACGAGACTTTATTTTCTGTTTCAAGGTTACTTACAACTAAACAATTCACATGATGAATCGGTAGCCTTTCAAGTTTATTGAAGAATTTAACGATAATACGTATTTGGCAAAATCGTAATCGAACCATTTATCTTTCATGGCATCATAAGATTGGATAAGGCGATTAATATTCAACCCGCGCGCAAATAGTACTAATGAGAAATTTCGAATAGAGTAAATTCTTATTTATCAAATAGTAATATTGTACTTGTATGCTTATTATTCGTATGATGTACCTGTTTATCACAATTTTTTTATTTTTATAACTTTGTACCCACTACAGGAATTTCGTACAGACTCCTGGACAAACACTCAAACCCGGAAAAATTATTTGTTGTCCATACAAATACCTGACCCGTGCGGGGGATCCCACAGCGCCACAGACAAACGCTCATCTACTGCGCCACTGAGCCATCGACTTTAAAACATATTCTAATAATTATATAAAAATTATTACATTAATTTTATAATGAAAACGCTTTCTTTTGTTTCAGAAACTAACGGCGTTTATTGGTAAGTGGTTTTAAGTATAGTAATTAATTTAAATTTCATAAAGAATCAAAATCTAAACAAAATAGATTTTTTTTTTTTTGGTGGAGGGAAAATGATTTCATCATACCCGTTGTTGGCCGGGAGGCCTCCCAACGGGTTATGTCGGACTCGGATCTCGGAAGGAGAAACATACCGACTAAAAACCCATCCACATTGCTGTTGGCCCGGAGGCCTTTACAGGTTCGTCTAAAGAGACTAGCGGGGACAGAGGCCCGCAAGTTTAACGAAGGTCGATGAAGACTGCTGCTGTGAAGCGCTGCATCCCCTGAAACGAAAGAAAAACTTACAATCTTAGGGGGGGGGGGGGCGACAGGAGGTAGGTGACCATTTGGGACCGCCTTGATGTATGAATTAAAACAAAATACGATCTTATTTTGTTTTCTTTATACCATATTTCCTATATTCACCATATATGCGTATGAGGCTGGACCAACGGTTGACAGTCGTAGGCTGATGATAATGACGATGACTATCCCCGGTGTCACTGTTATTATAATTGGCGGTGCTGGCACTAAGTTTCACATGTGTTCTGCATGTTTGAGAAGTGTAAAATATTTTAACAACCAATGATATCTGCACAGGAATATTATTAAGAGTAGAGTACAGGAGGAGATTAATATCCTTTCAAAAAACCTTCTCAAAAGAGAAAAGACATGGCGCCCAGCTTACATAGTGGCTGATACTGTTCAACAATTTACGATTACTGTCACTTAATTCATAAATTTCTCGTAGTCACCACGCTTGGCGATTATACTATTCTATTATTATTTGTATGCCTGATTGTGCCATGATTCCGGTCCCTACCTTCTCTGGCTAATTAATCCCCTTTGTTGGCTAATACTCCTGTGGGCATCCCGCAGAATGAGTTATGAGATCTTGTGCTATTATACAGCATAATGTAAAATATACCGATATTGCAAAACCAATAAAAACAGGTTTTAATCCACTAACTTTGTTCTGAGAATATTTAAAAATTGCCTTTTTTTTTGTTATCAGCCTGTTAATAGATTTAACTCATACACAACATAGGCCTCTCCCACTCGTAGGATTTGCCACACTCCTTAGAGAAGGTCTTCGCACTTTAGATGCTGCTGATATTATAAGACTCTTGAATCGATACCTCTGCTGTATATTGTAACAAGTAGACGCATGTATGAATTGACCTATATCCTGCATCAGTGAGCCGTAAACTTTCGCAAGTATAATTAGTAGAGGGGTGACGAAATTATAATTGCTGACTCTGTAATACACACAGGTACATCAAGATAATCAGAACAATACATTATTAAGCTACAATTATTTATTTAAAAACCGTATATTATATTATAATTTGATTGTTTTACAAAGTCTATTAGATAATCACATCTTTACTCAAAGTTATAAAAGAAGTTCCATCTTACATAGGTACGTGTACCTTTTGTAATGTTTAAGAACTTTTGAAATTACAGAAACGCAACGTTACCTTTTTTATGGGAAAGCCGGCAAACGAGCAAGTGACCCACCTAATGGTAAGTGATTAACGTCACTCACTTACATCTGCAACACCAGAGGTGCTGCAGGTGCGTAGCCGTATTTTGGAGATGAGAGGGAGGATGAGGAGGGGGATGGGGAGTGGGAGTGGGCTTTCGGTTACCCACCGAACGAAACGCAGAAGTACAAGATTTTTCTACTTCACGACGGTATTCTGCGAGGTCGTGGTACCGACCCGGTCTAGGCGGCCGATTCGAGCAACAGCAAAAGCTGAAAAAACTATAATAATTATATTGAAAGGTGCCTTTTTTAATTATGATTTATCTAATCAACATGTACCTACTAAACTTTGTAAAAATTACGCTTTTTTAAATAAAGTGCGACTATTGTCAAATAAGTTATAGAAAATTTTATGAAACATTCAATGTATGATTCCAAAGTAGTATAAAACATTCTTCCAATAAGCTATAAAAGAAAAAATTATTGTTTTTGCCTACATAAAAAAAATTGTAGATATCAAAAGATACTTATTAATATTACTAATTAAGTATACTAAACTATATAAATAACATTTTGTTGATCTACGGCAAGATGTTTTATCTTAGATACTCGTTTATGCTTACTAGTATATGCGTCAAAGTTAATAGCTGTGTGTATCGTCGGTACAAAAGCGACGTGTGTGAACGCAGCAGCCAAACGTTCACATGAATATTATCCACACTAAAAAGACCTTTGAAGTAACAAAGAGCGCCTATGTTCCGTACAATAAAGCCAAATTGGTCCTATTACTAAGAGGTCAAAGTAAAGTGGCAGCTCATTCAGCATACAGATTTGTTGCACATGTGGGGTGTGGGAACTCACCCCCGCATTAGATGTAAAATGCAGATGTGTTACGGGGGAACGACTAGAATTTCATTACTTCCGCGATTATTTTTGTAGTGATTATTTCTGAACTTAATTTAAATTAAACTAGGAGTATTTAATTTAACTATGAAAAAAATTAAGTAAACATTTTTCTGACTTCCTACTGATCTGGAAATTATTTTGAGATATCATCATCATCATCATCATTTCAGCCTATCAGAAGTCCACTGCTGAACATAGACCTTTTGACATATAAATTTAATTATTGAATAGAAGAAAATGAATACAGTTATTATCTGGGAAGAATGCTTTTGAATGAATATGATATACATAGGTAATACTTGTAAATTTAAAGAATTATGTTTTGTATTACCTATATATACCAGAGCGAGCCTCTTATAGAAAATAACAAATACTTCTGATATTCGCTCCTAATTTTTAACATTGCCGCTTCATTCATCCTACATTACTTTATTCTTATATTCAACCCATCAAACTCACCCTGTCAGTGACACGCTCTCGAATAAATAAAAATAAGAGTTAACGTGTTTGTTTTCGTTAAACTACAAAACTCAGTAACTTTTTATTCTAAACGATTTCAAATATTTTTTCCATGACTTAGATGCCTAGGAAGGAAATTGTAATGATTCAATAGTAATCTGAACGCGAATAAATAGCTTTATTTATTATCTCTGAATATTCACTATTTTTTAATCATTGTAGAACTTCTATCTATAGATAGGCAGATAAGTAGATATACACAGGTGTAAAACATTGGAAAAAAAATCAAACCTTTTTGATGATCTAAATTGTAAACGCTTCCAAAAACTTTGGTTGTTACTTAATTGATGGTGAATGCACTGTCTTAGTCCCAGTCAGTCTACCGACAAGCAGCAATGTGTCGTTAATGTCGGCAGACTGATTAAACTACTTCTTTTACTATGCATAAAAAAACAAGAGAGAAATATCCAAGATATTTAAGATTAAAAAGTAATTCATCTCTTTACAAGTATTTTATATAATAGAGCACAAACGTAGATTGAAGTTAGCATTAGAACGTATATTTAGACACATTTCGTCTAAGACAAAACCTGGCTTTCAGAGAATATCAGAGTTAAGAAGAGTTTTGTATGTAAGTTAATTGTTAATGTTTTGTAAGTGTATTGATGTGTAAGTGACGATAATCGCAGACCCAATAACAGGCCATTCATTCTATCGTACACTTTTCGGGTAAAAACGTATATTACGTGACGATAATGGATTTAGGTGTCTCTGCGTTCCAGTTACCACTTTCCGTCAGGAGGTTTACGTTAGTTTACGTACTTTTAAGTACATAAAAAAGCATAATACACTATATGGAAGTAGAAAGAGTTTCTTATAATTCCACTAGAGATTGTTTTTCTTAAAGTAATTTGTATAAATAACTACAATTCCTCAAATCATGTCCTCTTTAGTTTTCAAAAAGTTTATTCTGTATATATCTAGACAAGCTTCCAAGCTAAATGAACCTGAACAAAACCTTTTTATTCTATTGTAAATCTTATGACTATTACCTGTTCGAGACTGAGGGCCATCATACCGCGTCTCCGTAGCAATCGGACTTGGGCGTCACGCATTATCGCACTCCAAATGTTGCTTTTTCACTTCGATAATACTGTACTCCGCCGTTAGGTAATTTTCTACGACCGCATTTTCGATTTTCTTATCAACCAGTTTAGAGCTTTTCTTGGCACGTCTGAGATCTCTTCCATGACTGCCTCTGATTGAAAATTGATTTGTTCCCAAACCAGTACTTTCTGAGAAATATGTTCCATTAATGTATTTTATGTCGCGTAAGATGCCTTATAGAATCAGTTATTACTTTGCGGAAAAAATTACTACGTATACGTAGAAAAACGAACTTGGTAAAATATGCTCCCCAATACGGTATGTAGGGCAATAGTGCATATTCAATAGACTACTTACGGGCTAATAATAAAGTAACACATTCAGAACCAGGTCCGTACAACATTTAGAATATTAAAATAATATTACTTTACTATTTGACTTAATAATATTTATATTTATATTTAATGGCCTTGTTTATATTTAACAGATAACGCAATATGTTTGTTAGTGATCGGAAGATAATGGCGAGAATGAAAATTTGGTATACTGAATGGAAGCTGCGTGTCATTAAATACACCATTGTTAGAAGTTAAGCTTCTAACAATGCTGTATAAGTTATAACCAAAATATGTTTTTGTTCTTTATAACATATAGTTTTACCACTGTAGGATTTTCACTCGTGTCGTGGAAGTATAGAAAACAAACTTTGTATATTGTACTTCGAATAAAAATTTTATTATAGACAAAAATTATAAAGTGTCTTTATCCTTCTTGCCCATACTCAGCACGCAGGGCAGACGGGTTGGTGAATGGAGTGCCCGTACCACTCGCACGGGAGATACTATTTCCCGTTCCGAATTTGTAAAATTTAGGTTCAAAAAATTTAATCAGTCGATCACCAGAGCCTAGCTTTTCACTGACAGTACACCACGCGAACTTGAGGTTGGCCTTTAAAGAAGAAGCTGGTAAATTTTCACAGAAAAATGGTTTGAATTCCACTTTATCCTCTTTCAGTGCTCTTATATTATTATGTTTGATAGAATCGAAGTCAAATCATCATGAGAATATCATTTTTATCTTTTACTTTTCCGCGATCATGGCTTTAGCATTAACACTAAATATTAGGTAATAGAATAAGCCTGGCCGCAAATGACTATCGTATGAACAATCGTATTTTTATGGTTCTCCTTTGTACTAAACTATATTAAAGCCTCAATGTTCCCTTATTAGAAAATAGGTCTTAATGACTTTTTGCGTTAAAGTAACGCTTTCTTACGTACATATTACTATATATAGTCAAGTATTTGAAACAGCGATATTATTCTAAAATCTTTCTCACCGCTATTTTAATATTTAATATATTTGAAAAATATCCATTGATACAATAATACTTTGACACGTAATTTACGTAAAAGCTGAGTAATTGTTCAAATTACAATTTATTAGGTATAAAACTTACTTTAACTGTCGAGGAACGACGATAACTATGAGCCGACAAACGGTGCATAGTATCGAGACTGTCATCTTAATTTTATTACCGAAATTTGTTAAATGAGAGAGATAAAGTTCCTTGGTTTCATCTGAGCTGAATACTGTTATAACACGTTCCTCCTAAAGATCAATTTTGTCTGAATTCCGGTACCAGAGTTTCATAAGCTATTCGTGTTGGATGCAATAAAGGGGCAATCAGAATAGATGACGACACCTAGATTCTGAAGATATACGAGTGTTAGCATCACAGTCCACTTCCACGTTAACCTCTTCAAATTTACATACGTTACTATGACTACCAGTTACAATACACATGAATCTAATAGTCCAAGTGGTAGGGATGAATTTTGAGAAGACATTTTATTATGTTTTATCATTTCGTCATACAGTTCCGGATGCAGTTCTTTCAGAAATTTCATATTTCGGATACATTCCACGAAAAATGTCTCAAATAGTCTTTGAGCAGCTTAAGGACCTTCCACCCCCTTCCCGTGTGTCTAGTGAGAAGCGACTAAGGGCTTGGAATTAATCGCCTTTCGTTTTCATAGATTATCGATACGTCAACGCAATTAAGGTTTTGCTCATGAGAAGTAAGAGGAGACGCCATGTCTTCTTGAATTTAGGATTATAAAGATCAAAGCACTTGAACCATAATTTTTAGATTCTAATCTCCGTTACAAGTCCCCAAGTGGATACCCAATGTAGCGATTATAACACATTCCCGCTATTAAACAAAATTGGTGTACTATTTACTGGCTGTATTTTTTCAAGACTGAGTGGGCTCAGGAGATTACATAGTACTATACGAAAACTCACTTTTTATTTCTAAATCCTCCGAATTATTAAGTATAGAAATAATCACTTAACCATATTCAAATGTAAGAAGTTGCAAACGTTCATTTTACTGGCATGCAACCGCTTGATAAAACCAAACAATAGGAGTTATGGAATCATTGTTCGCATAACCACAATGTTTGCAATTGTATTTTTTTAATGCTTATATTCGATGCGTAAGTAAACTTGGGGTTTTTTTATAGCATCTGTCAAAACTTGAGGCCATTTTAATGTAAAACATTTTTAAATGTAGGAATCATTTCAAAATCTTTGCTGTTTTTTTAAAGTATGAACTACTTACTTACTTATTTGTTCATACTTACGCTGCTTTATTATAAAAAATAAAACATTTGTGTGAAAAATATTAGTTTAGTTTGTTACTAACAGTCCAAATTATGGTAAGTGGCTCCTGCACCCCACATAAACCTGAAAACAGCTTCATCCGAAGGAGGCTACAGATGCGTTAACTCCCCTGTGGACTAAATTGGAATAACTTACAGCCTGTAATTATACTGGCATAGTATACGCTACAAACCGGAAATAGACAGGGGTTGCACTGTTGATTGGCGGGAGAAAAATGTAAGAGGGTGGTACCTACCTAGACGACTTTTAGGTAGAGAAGGAGCCTAACACTTAGTACGACTGGTCCATCAGATCTGCCTAAATTTTTAAAACTTTTTTTAAAACGTGTTGGGATTACATAAAAGCTCAATGAGTCAATCACAGTATTATTAACGACAGAGTGATACTTGTATTTCACATAAATCAAATACATTG
This sequence comes from Bhutanitis thaidina, assembly GCA_029286595.1. Taxonomy (NCBI): domain Eukaryota; kingdom Metazoa; phylum Arthropoda; class Insecta; order Lepidoptera; family Papilionidae; genus Bhutanitis; species Bhutanitis thaidina. Next base: position 7,550,250 of record JAGSMS010000010.1, read on the forward strand.
AAATTTTAAAATATACAATTGTTATATGGATCTAAATCTGTAGGGAAATTTTAATACGTCACCTAAAAGCGTATATTTAATTGTCTATACTTGCGAATAGTCAACCTTTCGATTCGTCACCGTGGCGATTTAATTGCAAATAAATTTGTATAAGTAATATTACACTGTATTAGCTCACCACTTTGATATAACGAGTTGGGATGGCTCGCATAAGTAGGTCGGATATTAGGGGACAGAAATGAGAGCGGCCAACTGGGTCACAGACTCACAGCTGCAGTCCCGGTGCTGCCAGTTATGGTCCGCCATCCGTCATCAAAATGAAATATTGATACGACACGACTTGTATTCTAGCTCGTGCCCTTTATACGTGTCCGGAAAATTTTATGGCACTACACATGTACGTGCGAAAGACGCATTCAGTTATTGAAAGTCCTCGTCCTAAAATAAGGTAGAAATAAGTGTAAAAATAAATAGTTCTAATTTCACGTGTGTAAAGCGAAAAAGAGCTTATTTTCAACAGTGTACAGTTATTAAAGTTTAGTTCGATTTTATACCTCGCTTAAAATTCAGTTTAAGGTGAAATTTACAGTTTCCTTCTGAACGGTATTTAACATTACGTTGTGTTTTGAACGAAAGCAATACCCACGTAACCAAATATGTAGTTAAAAAATGTTGTGTACATTAAAATCAACATGTACACTTGTTGTTGATTTAAATTAAGAAACTTCAGCATAATACACGTACATAATCAATCATTAACTTTACAATGACCCTCAACAATTGCATGCATCGAGACTTTCTCGCTACATTACCGTACATATTCTTTGGATGTTATCTAATCACGATCCAATCAAATCGATAGTGTTGCCACTGCGATAAATAAAATAAATTTATTAATGATATGACATAACAAGATACATTAATAATTATAGCGTAATATCAAATAAAACGAGTGGCGGCAGTGTCACAGACTCCACCGTCCCATCGGTTTCGTAAAAGTCTGATTTCGGTTGGTGGAATAACTACCTCAAATATACTAAGGTAATATTGCTCACAGGAAATAAAATTTTTCTCATTTTTTAGTTGAGTAGGTTTTGGAACCGGAAAAAGTCCACCACGCTGCTCCAAAGCGGGTTTTGGAAATATATGCTTTTATTATTTCATAGACATAACATAATGCAATGAAGAGTGTTAGTGGTACCTGCACCAGGATTCCAAGTCATGTCAAAAAAGTACCATGAAATAAAGACGAGTGTCCCAAATCCTGCGCTACAACGACTCACCCACAAATATGCTAAACCAAAAATACTTGAACCAAACCAAACGTTGATGTCATCAGCCTCCGCCTACTAAGCGTGTTTATTACAGCTGCTCCTCTTCAATTAGGTGAGGCATAAAAATGAACAGCAGTGAACTGAGCAGACGGCTGATTGTATTGAAGATGATATAAAATCATTAATTAATGACACGATGTAATAAAAATCAGTTTCGTACAATGTGTTATACAATTGGGTTTAAATGGATTATTAATCAAACGTACTCGTAAAAAATACAATTTGAACGCATTATAATATGCTGATTGTCGCTCGTTTTTTCCACTTACCTTTGATTCATTATAAAATTAATAAAATTAGTAGATAGTTCTTTATTTGTCATAAGTCGTCTTATTTTAAGTAATATTTTGGACTTATCTAACAGTTGTGCCATTTCATGGCTAGGTGCCATTTTATATTTAAAGAATATCAGTAAAAATAAGTTCTTCTAAATGTTTAAATTTGTTTTTTATTGCTACGTTTTGCATGTGCATGTTCTTATCAATTGTTTTAAATATCGCACAAACCCACGCACTTTCCATTCGTAGCATAGCACAATATAATCACTTTTCTTATCTTGTATCATACTCTCAGTCACTCTAGTGCAGAGATGAATTTGAAACGTGCTGTTCTGTCGACGTTGCCATTATTTCAATTGGTTTCATACACTCGTAGCTTTTCCCATTTAGCATATCGATATTATAGATTTTATTTAATTTCGTTGCACGTAATAATGTTATATATAACTTTACGTATTTATTTCGTGTCTAAACTATCCTTAATCCTTATGCCACTACTGTTCAATCAGAGGAATTTTGGTGTTATTGTGTACATAGATAAACCTTTTTTTTTCGTTTGAGATTTCATAGAACGCGTCTTTGTTAATTGCGCTTTTGTTTTATTTTTACTACACTCCACTCACTTGCCCACAACTCCCACATAATAGTAAGTATGCACGAAGAAAGTGAAACAAGAAACACGAAGAAAGTAGAATAAATAAACCTGTTAATACAAAATGTTTTTGTGTCCTTTGGCATTTATCATTTCCTTATTTTTACAATAACATCGAGGAACTCAATACTTTTCCTTATGAATATTTATGGGTGTTGATTCAAAGAAATTTAAATCGAGATCTTTTTGAGATGTAAATGTAATTTTAAGTTTTATCTAATTTAAAATGTTAGCATATTTTCAAATATAACTTACACTATTAATCTGCGTTCTAACTTATAATGTAGGAAATACTAATCGATAATAGTGTAGTCTGTCAAACAACAAGGTTATCGCTGCTGTCTGACGCACATGCAACTGTAACCTCACTGATAACGTTATAAGTGTACTATTTACCAAGAACTACAAATATGATAAGACAATACTACAAAGCGATCACATAAATAATTTTATATGACTTACACGTTCCAACGAATAGATAGACTACAAGTAAACAAACTTTGAATTTTTTTTAAATATAAATTAATATAAAGGTCCGCGGAAAGAATAAATGAAAGGAAAAAAAAATTAAAGGTTTTACACCAACCTCACTCGCACCTAGTGCACCCAATGCCGACGAACGAGGCTCTGGAGGGAGACCTGCATGTATGTATGTTTGTATGTATTGCGAGAAATATTCATCCGAAAGAGGCGACTGATGACTTTAGGCAACCGTTCCATGCATCGCGCAATCTGTCTTTATCCCATCTTTTTAATACCTAAAATTTCTCATTGCTTTTGAAGGTTTGCCATGGTATGAAGATTAGGATTTTAAACAGCCGCAGACTGTTTGTTGGATTTTATTTTCTTCTTTACATGCATACTTTGTAAGAGATAAAAAAAAATTACATAATCGTACAATCCTAGAAAATAGGTAGACCTACAATACTCCAAAATGTGCATAACGCTTCATAGCAAAATTTTTCGGCATGCTACGGTTGTCATAATTTTAAGTAACTTTTCTGGTATCTTTCTTCTTTTCAAATTTTATGCAAATCTCATTTTATTAAAGACTTCTAAACGTTGCATATCAGTTTAAAGTAAAACTAAGGTCGGGCACCGAGTGCTGGTGAAAAATATCATCAACCTGCTTTAGAAATGGATCACTACATCATTTAACTTATTAGTAAATATAAAACAGTTTAAGTTTAGAAAAGGTGGAAGAAACCATTATTGTTAAGGCCGCAAATACGCCAATTTAATCAATTAAGTATCAGTTAAGTATAATATAAGCAAAAGATTATAACATTGTTCTATGCAATTCGACAATAACCCAAGCGAAGAGTGTTGTCAAGCTACACTGAACGCACCTGCACCATCTAATCAAACATCGTTATCCAGCGTACAATCGTTTGTCGACCTTGTCTCTATTTGAATACTTTTTGTACGTGGTAGCTTAAGACCATAATTGTTTCGGAGGTCAATTCGCTTTACAATGACTCGTTAAAATGGGAATTATCAATGTTCTACATGTTATTTTGAAAAAAGCATTTGATTCGTTCCAATTCATTCAATTGTTACATTTCATAAGTTTATAGAAAATTAAATGTTTGCCAGTGACTTCTTGTCGATCAGTACAATATTTGTGGTTTTACAATAGATCAAATTTCACACATCGAATCCAAGCATATTTTTAATGTTGTTGCTTGTAATAGTTCATTGTAATGAAGATTATGTTTTAAGTAACTAAACATCTAAACTCCTTGAGCATTAAAGATGCTCCTCTTATAATTGCTAATCAACTTGACTTGTTTAACAACTTACCAGACGATCGTTAGTTTTACGAAAGTGCATGGAAATTATCGAAGTTAATACAACATCTCGGTGCAACTTCTCGTGCCGTTAACCCCAAATCGCGAACCTGCTTGATAGCTGCTCGCCCCGGGTCATTTGCAAACGAGAATATACGCTGCAATAGAAAATGATGATCTGGTTTGTAATCCCACCATTTATACTTTCTTTAGAAACAAGTTAGAAATTGTAATGACACACATTAGGCGTCACAAACACAAATTATCGTTTACATTTCAAATATTCTTAAGTATTTTATCTCCTAACTAGCGATTGCTCGCGATATCGCATATTAAGTCTTAGCTCTTTTCTTATTGCCATTAGTTCAACGTCAAACAGGCTATACAAAACGTAGCCTTCGTCGTAATGGAAAAACGTCCCACAGAGTGAAAATATCAAACAATATATAGCTAAAAAAGGTACAATTGTAGTAGACAGTTCTTTTTGCAGTTGTACGTATAATTGTATATAGAACTGCATCGCTGCGATACGGCTGCAATTAATCCGATACGTACAATGAATATTTGAATCAAATGACATATCGCTCGTATCCAATTACGAGCAGGTAATAAGAGAACCGCACCGACCTCCCAAGTGTAGCCTATCTGGGTAACGAACCGTGGTTTTAACACAGTCCTGACAAAAATTGATTGCTATTTGCTATATACTGAAACGCATGCACGGAGATCAGTAGTCGTAAATTTCGGCTTAGCCTACTAAAATACACGTTAAAAAATTAGTTTAATAATTATTTAATCTGACGTTCAGCTACAATCCTTGAGTAAGTTTTTGTAATTTGTGTCTCTTACTTTCTTAAATATCGCTTTAATATAAATAAATAATTTGTCATCACATTTTGATTTGTTTATAAATCTAGCAACCCTAGCATCTAACAGGCAACGAAAATTGTAACGTCACTGTGACATCGACACGGTGACCCATCACAACAGGTAATGTGGAACGGCATTCGAATAACCGGTTAAATGTATGCACGAGCACAACCTCAAATTCAAACTCACACGACGCTAAACGAACATCTTGCGACGTCGAGGAAACGAATATGAGCCCGATCTTAAACGGTCCATGGCCTGTCAGGAACAAGTTCTGCTGTATATGACCTTGAGTATTATTTAAAAGAAACTATCGAAAGTCTTCGAATTTAAACTCGCGCGAATGTTTCGACAACTCTTTCAATTTATTCATAAACACAAACATAACTACTATTTCTTAGGTTTTTTTTTTATTGCAAAGTTCGAATTAATTTCTGGACTAAAATTTCTGAATCGCAACATGTGCACCATATCTCTTTGCTGTTTTATTTTTTATTTCCAGATGAATGGAACTTTCGTAATCCTATCCCAAGAGCTGTAATCAGTGAGTTTTTATTACATTGAGACTCTTCATTTGTCAAGATATGATAAGCAGCATAGCTTAGCATATACTCACCACGCTGGGTAGTGGTTTACTCGGCAGTAGGCTCCTTCTCTGCCTAGGAGTCGTCAGGGTATGTACCATCATATCCATTTCAGTCGCCAAACAACAGTGCAACTACTGTTGTGTTCCGGTTAGAAAGGTCTATCTAAAGGTATATCTCTCTATAGAGTCAGTATAATTACGGTCTGTGAGGCATTCCATCTTAGTCGGCAGGGGTGACAGTGCATCTGTAACCTTCTTGGTTTGATGTTATTTGTAGGTTTTGCACTGTTTGTTTGGTTTTCCACCCAATCCAAAAAAAAAGGAAGGATTAAACCCTACAGGCTAAAATTACCAAAAATCCTACACTAATTAATAGACAAACCCACACATTTTATGTTAACTGTGAGAAACGATGTTATCTTTTTTTATACTCTTAAAGATAATAACTTTTGATCAAACCTTTCAAACTTTTAAAGCCAAGCCAAAATGCAAATGGAAAGCGAATTGGAAATGAAATTGACGTCGCGTCTGCGGTCCGCTCGGCCTCAATCCAACGTCGGTAGGTCAGCTCCACTAACGGTGACATTGCCGTAAACTTATTGACTAGTCGTACTCAAAAACAGACGTATTAAATTCAAACTGTGTATTAGTCGATGATATCCAAATTATTAACGGCTTATTGTTGTCACTTTTTTGTTGGCATTGGTAACAAGACAGAGGGATGTCGGCTCATTTGACTCAGTTGGCTCGATTAGTTTTAACGCTACACCGGGTTTGATTATTGCATGAATCAAATAATTGTTCTGGAATGATTTGGGTGTTTGTATGTGTGTGAAACAATGTCTATACACCCTTAAAGATTAAAATGGATTCATTACATTTATTGGGTCGCTAGTTCTCTTTATAATTTATGCCATAATGCTTCCATTTTAGTAAATCGTCCTTTAACCGGGTTTTAAATTTACAAATACTTACTTTTACATTTAAAAAAAAGAAAGAAGATATTCTTGTTAGTTATAAACCTGCTTTCCTATCTAGTGAAAATGTAAAGCATTAAAGAGGCTGTTGTCAATTTAATGTAAAAAATAAATACGTGAAGCGACTTTATTTTGTGACAGCTGTAATTGGTGATAATATTACAAAAAAAATCCAATTGACCTCGCAGTTTGTACCAAAAGCAGATCTATGTGTCTCTAACTCACTGTAAACTAAGATGATAAAAGGTAATAAAAAGGTATACACTACAATAGTAAACTCATTTTTTGTCGAACTCAAGCCCACTCCACACCGACTAGTAACTATTTTCTCGAAGAGCCAAATTTAAAAAAACATTCTGTAGTTTATAAGGTACATAAATTTTTCTGTTAAAATATGTAAATTTCTGTCAAAATACATTTAATTTGTATATATTTAAATTCTCTAATTCCTTTTTTTAAAGTCACATTTATGTCGACTAAACAAGTTCCACGTTTAAATTCATACGTTATTCTTATTCCGAATTAATTTATCGGCTTTCACTGAGACTCTAAAGGGTTTTGTTTTCCTGTTGCAATTACACTCTTTAGGAAACTATACCTAACTGCCGGTTGTCGCTAGAAAAGGACTGCCACGGAATGATTAACTACTTCATTACCGGAATGCTCTGCTTGTTTATCGAAAAGCTCTGTGTACCATGTACTGTGAGATGAGATGAAAAAGGATGTTATTTAATAATAAACGATTCTTAAAATTTGTTTCTCAGATATATTATTAAGTTCTCTCTGCAATACAATGGTTTCTAAATCTTTAAAATTGCTAAATCAGTAACCAATTTTGATTAACTAGAATGAATTTTTCCTGTTTGATGAATGAATTTTTCCTATTTGATGAAGGAATCGCAACCATATTTATTCAATTTCAATTTCAACTCGATTTGGTACACTATGAAAATCCGATGATACTTCAATAATATTTTTCCATGACCTTATAACGGGATAGTTTTGACGATTATGTAATTTTTCATTAATATTCTTCTATTATACTATCATAGATTTGGAAATACATTGTTACCAATGTTCAAAGGATGCATTTATTTTTATGTAAACGTATATTAATGGAACTACGCAGTGCGATCCAATGCGGTACTTACTCGTATATCTGTACCACAGCACTGCATAGCACTTGCCAAGAGTTTAATTGACCATTTAATGAAAGCTTGTGGACTTATACATAAACGTATTATTAAATATGCATGATTGACCAGCGGCCGTTAGCTTTATTTCTAGAATTGTTATTTTCTTAGTTCCTGGATTATTGATAAATTATTTCTTGTTGAGATTTATTATGCCACCATACATTCATTTTTATGATTATGATTATCACATATAGAGTTAAAAATAACACTGAATACGAAAATCAGCTGTGTATTTTTTGTACTTATTTTTTATCGAACTTTGAAAAGCATCGGTAGTTGAAATTGGCAGTTAAACGTTCGATATTTATATGTTTAACATTTGTACCTCAACCTTGATAAGCTGATATCTGTATTCTGCAGATAGATGAATCACTGGTTGAATCCCGGAGTTAATATTTGTGCATCACACGAATCATTGGTTTGTGGGTCTGGTTGCGTCTTCCGTGTCTCTGACTCTGCACCTGACGCTTCCACGCATGTTATTATCGCATAAGCGTTACTTCTAATGCGAAAAGATATAGACAAATGAATGCCTTTTTGTGTGCACGTGGGGCACTATAATATATTCTGCGCAGTTGACCACTGCCTCTGATACTATTTGGAAGATGCCGCTGTGGTCGAATCATTTAAAATTAATTCGAACAAAAAGTTAACAACTTTCCATTGGTATTTCTAGAATAATCTATTCCTAAAGGTTTATGATTAACATAATTTCACAGTTTCAAGATTAGTATTCACAAAACAGTACTGGATTCTTCAGCGGATAGTTTACTGTACAAGCTATACTCCTCTGGAACGCCCGACCACGCCTGTCTGGAACCCAACAAAAACTCCTTCCAGAGTCTGCTTTGTCAATATATTCTAGAGTCAATTACAGTCTAATTAATTTCACGTTATATTTTATTTATTTATAAATGTAAATAGGGACACGCACTTATTGGATGGAAGGTTTCCATCTTTATTTTCTTACTTTCACCTATATTTCGATTGAGAAGTTGGAGGTCTATGAGCCACAATCACCAATCATCATCAGGATGGACTGATCAGCTTGTACAAAAAACAATGCTACGTATCTTATACAGAGCGTAGGCATTGGTTTTGTGCCTATTACAATGTAAATAATATTGGTGTTGCCCTTCCTACAAATTACACAACAACGTTATGTTCTCTTGCCTCACTAAAGAACCAACATTACATTGAAGCTCAAGATAACCGTAGACTGATGTTCACAAAAACCCATTAAGTGTGCATTAGTCACGAAATACCACAATGAGGTAGAAATCACGCCTCAGAGCACGAAGTCACTGAAATGAGTTCAATGAACATATGTGAACACGATTTAAGGTTTCGTAACCAGGGTTAGAACTGTGTCTTACATTCTTATAACATACGTAATTGTAAATCAGTATTAGTTGGTAGTAAATTATAGCTCTTACAGCTGTTGAACTGCGGCAATTGCTTAATAAAATGAGTCACCCCTTTCTTCGCGTGGGTGTCATTTAAGACACTTGAAAACTTCTGGGAGCAAACCCGGTGAAGAGACGAAAATGGGTTGCGGAAGCCCGTTGGATTAAACAGAGTCGTGCAAATGTGTGAGTGCATATATACATGTGTGTAATACATTCCATATCGTGCCTAGAAGGTTCCATATCGAGGCCTAGTGTTTAAGGCGCTCGCTTAAATTAAATAGTACGCGGGTTCGATCCTCGGTGCCGGCGCCACTAAAATTGTCATAACAATTTTACGTGCTGAATTCGCCCGTGAGGAAACCTGCATGTCCGAGAAATAATAAAAAAATATTTAAGCGTATTAATGAAGAATACATAGGTCGATACCTGCCTCGCATGATCCCATCCCACGGCCTACTTATTACCTTATAAGGGTATGTATGGGGAAAGGCGTATGTTGCAGAAGATTGAAACGACGATGGCGATTAGTATTATTATAAAAGTATTTTTAGATTTGAAATAAAAATACTTGTGAAATGAGTTAACGCAATTAGTTTTATAGATATCTGTTTTGATAAAATAAAATATTTTAGTATCATATAATTCTGGATCCGCTATTTAATAATTGATTGAAAAAATTTAATACGTAAGAAAAAAGTGCATGTTTTGGAATACAAATTTAAGTACAAAAGAATGGTTAGCAAAGATTTCTATATAAAATTTATAGTCGTAGTCGTAGTAGATTTATCTTAAAGTTATCTACACTAAAAATAATGCACTATTTTAAATAACGTAATGTTTTTGTATCCTTTATCACACATTTGTTTTAATGATGCCGATAAATGTATTCTACGCTGAGATCAAACATAAAACTACCTTAAAATCGCTGTTAAAAGTAGATAAACAATACTCCATTCATTATAAAGTACAAAGAACATAATAATAAGCTGTACCGCGGTTTATTCTATTGTGTTTATCCCACGCTTTTTGCGCCTGTAAGGCTGAATACACATTTACAAACAATTCGTTTAGATACCTTTGCTAAACGATACAAAATGCTTCGTTCCCGTCTCACAGCTTCTGCGTTTTAATGTAATAAACAAATTTTTAACACCACGTCTGTATTTTACCATACGTTCTTTGATTTAAAATTAAGAAAAATGATATGGTCTCCGCGGGGCCACAATAGTAAACCCGTCAACTTAAGTCTGACGGGTGCGACTTCCCCTATCTCCTACCTAAAGCGACTCCAAAAGTTTTTCAAACAGTGGAAGGTAGGCTGTGTGTCTTAACTGTGCATATAGGCATAATCTGAGAGAAACCAACTCGACAATGTCTAATCTGTTAATCTTCAAACTAATCGCTAGCCTTACTTACAATAAATGGTATAGTAAAAAAAATAGTAACATACAAATCTCCCATAGCTGGGCAAGTGCATGCTTCTCCACTTAAAATTGATATTACCAATTTTAGAGATGCTGGCACCAGGGACCGAACTTAAGTCACTCGCGTACTCAGAACTACGAAATAAATTACTTACTACTTAAATAAAAATATAATAAAAAATATATATAACCCGAACGAATTTATTTGAATTTATTAATATCTATCTTGTAACACATAACACAAAAAAAAACCATTTCATCTTGCAATTATATCATTATTCATAGTTGGACATTTATTTTCCATTAAATGCCGGCATCTCGCAAACAGATAAAATATAAATTCACGTAATTAAAGAGCACGTTTATATAAAGTAAATCTTACACAGTTAATTCTTTATTGACCATAGTCATAATGTCAAGGTTACTAACTAAGGTTTCTCAATTGTTTCACACAATTGCACAAACACGTTATATTCGGCTATAGAATTACCGAGACGAACACACGCCGTAATTATAACTTACGCCATAGCTATAAGCACAGCTGAAACAATCCGAAACGCCGCGGTAGTGGTTATAATTTACTCTTTACCACGAGGCACATCACTCACACACGTAGAAAATCACTAACGATCGTTAGTCACTAATAATTCAATGCCATACTTACCCACTGCTGATCCCTACTATGTGGCTGTATAATGTTTACTTATTTAAACAGCTTTCCAATCTAAATTGAACTGGGACTTTCCAAATAGCGTAACGTAATTTTCATAAATACTATATTGAAATTGACATTATACTAACAGCTGCAGCTTTACCCGCGCATTCACAAATGATATCACCTGAAAACTTTTAATTAAAGTCATAAGTGTCCAACATCCTATTATATAACATAATCTAGATCTCTACCAAATTCGGTGTATATTTGTTCCTTTAAACGCGATTGATCGAGAAACAAACTCTCACATTTGTTATATCTTTACGTACTAGATAAGGAGTTGTTGTTACCGCATATTACTCTGTTATTCAATGTATAGGTATTATCTATGTACTATTGATCTGTGGTTAGTTCACTTCGTGCCAATAACAGATAAATAACAATAATAATATTGTAACGTAATATCAATGTAATGTAATGAAACGCAAAATTTCTCCATCATGACAGATGAATAACACCAGCACGACCAAAGAGTATACAAACACTACATTGCACGACCTGACCAAATTGTATAAGAAGCTCTTATGTAGCACGCGGTATAAATACTAGATAATATTTGGAACATGTTTATATGAACGTTCTCGTCTATCGGTAGAATATAAATGTCAATGCCTATAGCACGTCTGGAGTCATAAGGAAATTTTTAAATAAGTTCCTTCAAATTGCGTAAATTTGCTTTTAAGTTAAATCCGCTCAAACAAATATACCAATAATTTATGTTGGGACTAGATGTGAAAACATTCTATAGAGCTATAACTACTTCAAAATCAAAGTCAAAACTTTTTTATTCAATTTAGGCTTGTTTAATGCCCTCATGATCGTCAAAATCTAGACCGGTTCGCAAAACAAGATCTTCTCAGAGAAGAACCGACAAGAAACTTCTTTTTACCATTTTGTCATTGGTAATTTAAAATAAAATCATAACAATTTTAATCATAATAAAATCAATACAATGTCAAAATGTACATAAACAATTATATTTAATGTAAATATTAATAATATACTAGTAGCCAGGGGCGGGTCCCCTCTGCGTGTGCAGAGTAACAGTTATTTCCACACATCTTTGTCCTCGATGTATTGATTTATTTTGTACTAGACCTAAAGTAAAGTTTTAGTAAACTTCTTAAAAAAATTGTATCTGTTTGTTAAACTATATTTTTAAGAATTCTTTCAAAATATGTAAATATACCATTGTTGGTACCGTTCAAACTTCATACCAATGCACTAACTTCGTAAAAAGACAATACATATATAGACGTAAGTTTAAGCTTTAAGAAAACAGCTGTTACATAAAACTCTATGGCATAAAAAACCTTACATCAATTAAAATTTACTGAAAAAAGATTTGCTGAGCGACAAATTAAAGAATAGCAAAAGTTTGTGGCTGTCTATCCTTACGCAAGAGTTGGCACAGTTAAGGAGCAGCTTTTTTTATGCATTCTCCGCACTTGTGCGTCTGCCAGATGCTAGAGAAACATAAAATGGAAAACGTACTTGCTATTAATGCCTCCGTTTTAGTTATTTCATGATTTATAACGCGTATTCTTGACGTAATTCGTTTTTTCATAAACCCATAAAATGTTCATAGAATTTAGAGATAATAATTACGATGGATGGATGATGGCTTGACAACTGGACGTTCGGTAACGGGTTTTATTCAGGATAATTCGTAGTGTAGTTGAAAAAGAGAGTATCGCATGTTCAATCTTTCATATATTATTTGCAACTTTTCTTTCGTATAAAGCGTTATATGATAGTAATTTGTATAGTTGCACCAACTCACAGCACTCTACACACAGCTAAAAAAATATTAATATAGTAATTCAATACATCAAGCAATTTTATCATTTCAATGCAAAGCTAGCGGCCAAAATACAACATAGATAGATGTATAGGAAATATAGTGCATTAAGTATCAATAGCACGTGGCACGCTTGCGGTTTCCAGAGTGGAGCGCACAGGGCCGCTTCTGATTTTCCATTTCTATAAATATGTAGCAGACGAATAATGCATTCACTGTTTGTTTTGAATAAAATCCTTTATTCTCCTCCTTTTTTCTTTAATTTACATAAATATTAATGATAGTAAAAAGAATCAGGCATGGCTTTGTGAAAAACCATAATGTTAAAGATGTTGCAATGATTACTTCCCGCATGAGTAAAAACAATAAAATGTCATATATTACCTAGTCTGAAGAGTTAAGTATTCTGTGGATTAATATGTTCCCAGAAAGCCATCTGTTAACCAAGGTAACCAGGATGCAGCTTTGACAGGTAAAACTGACATTTAGAGCGTGTAGGATAAAGTAATCAAAGTGACACAACATTTGCTACATTTGCTAAACCTTCGATTACATCGAACTGTGTTATTCGTTATCTTTTGTGTACTCTGTAAAAAGTTGTCAAATATTCAGATGCGGGCAACCGGAAAATCGAAATGAGTAGTTGCTTTCATGTATATCTTAGATTTCATTTATTTTGCCGCATAATTTCTATTTACTGGTGAAGTGGCGGTGACATCGCGGCGTTATTATGCGAACTAATCATCATCTATTTAACTACACAACACAATGCTCATAATGTTTAGTTTACCCGCCGCGAGAAGTTTCTCTCGGCGCGCGTTACGTGTGCCGTTTATTGGAAAACGTGGATTCTAACTTTCCGACTTCAGAGAAATGTTAGTTTCGCTAGTCACGGCTTTCACGTACAGCAATATCTTTGAAATTCTAATATCTGATGATTACTGTTTTTAATTTATTTTTTGTTAATGTCTCTATAATTAATACACACATAACAAATAACAGATTTTTGAATTTTTTTTTGCAACGTAATACTATATAAAAATGTGAATAAACTGTGAAACATACAAAATGGATGGAATGAAAACTGTTTGTATATAAACATTTAATAAATTAAATTAAATTGCTTAATTTAATAAAGCTTTATCGTTTTACTGAATACAAAAATGTTGCTACTTTTCTTATACTCATATAACATCTTAAAATAGAACTTGAAAAAGTATACAAAATGAATTAAAAGGTCAATTGGAGAATAAATACCATTACCTTAAATTATTTTTTTCATTTCATTTAAACTTTATATGTTTATATATAATTTCTATGCTAACTATAACTATATATTTAAAAGAAAAAGCTTTTCATTTTAGTTTTATTAGTTTACTCCCTCACCTAAATTGAAACTCAGGTTTCAACTCAAGTGCCCACCGACTGAAGGCGGTCGGAGTATAAAAATACATAAACATTTATACTTTATAATATTTGTTTATCTCTTCACGTGTCATAACTTCGAAACAGTTGAAATTATATTTTGTATGAGTCATATCGGGACGTATGAGGCTAAAAGGCTAGTTCAAGTGGTATACGTGGGTACATGTATACGTAAAATGCCTATATTCACCGAGGCCTAAGAAAGGCTGGTGATGACGACGATGATCATGACGCATAACCTGACTGACTCTAGCTTGGCTTAGTGGTTGGCATACCTGGGTCATGGTTTTAAGGTTCGATTCGCAGCCGGAGACAGTTGTCAAATTATAAGTTTTCGGTACAGGTGTTGTATTTCATTTCGTTTCTCTAGAGACTGCACCTGGCTCGTTCTCCGATCTCATCTTATTTATTTATTTACATTTGCATCTTACAGCTACTAGCTACTTAATGTAACTATCGAGCGTCTCTCAGTTTGCACGTGCTTTTGCGTCACCAAAATATAACCTGCACAGTTGACTTCTGCCGAACGTAACTATTAAATAATCTCTACGATAGTGTTGTGACTACTGGTACAATCGGCCAGGTGAACATCGTCTTCCATTCTGAAGAAGACTATTAATAAAAAACTGTTAGCTCTACTTCCTGATATAATTATATGAATGTAAATAAAACATTCCAGTATAATGTGACACCGTCTTTATTTCCTCAATGGAAACCTATTCATATAGCAAAATAACTCTCGATTGTGCAAAATAGAACTAAGAGTGGAAGTTATTTACACTTCATTCATGCGAAGCTCGTTACGTCTATAAAGCTGTTTACTTGTTACAATTGACAAAAGGAGTGGTTAAACCCTTATCCCTTTTTTCCACATTTAACTTGGTTTTATCACCATTAGTATTGAATAGATCTCCGTATCCTGATATGTGTATAAGTAAACAAGGGGTTCATGTAGGTGAGTTTACTAGAAGGTAGACTCCTACCGGTACCGCATAATTGTACTGTTATCATAATTATATACATTTGAAGAGAATCAAATCAAAAAAAAGTTTAAAGTGGCTGAAAATCGACTTTCCAAATAAAAATAGAATGAATATTGCAAATAGTTTGATACTGATTTGAGCAATGATATTGCGCCTCTGCGACGAAAGTGATTAAGTTTCGGAAAGTGAAATCGCTATCCTTCATCTGTGAACGTCCTTTAAAATGTTCACTCAAAATGAACCGTCTAATCTTACCGGGGTGTAAGGGGGAATATAGCATATTATTCTCCAAATACCAACCACATCTGCACATGATACATCCTGCTAGCACAAAATTATGGCGAAATATTCATTAGAATTTGTCAAAGTCAAACCCCATACATTAGTGATGGGGAGCAGTATCACTAGTGCGAAGGTCGACGTCCACCGCTGAACAAAGGTCTCCCTAAGAAAGTACCAGCAAGCAGCCATACTTGCTTAGAGTGTTGGCCCATACTCACCACGCTAGGAACGGGTTGCTAAGCGCAATACCAGAACCATCGCATCAGGATGCTGCACCTCATCACTAATCTAAATTCAGAGGAATTATCTTCCGTCAGTCCGTCGCTAGAGCCATGTTTGTAAACTAGCAGGTCGAGGTTGGCGTTACGTGAAAAAGATGCCATATTGTTCCATACACTATAACCTAATGGTCTTCAATACAATACACTCTCATTATATTCATTAGTAATTGCCAAAAGGTCAAACATCATAAGATTACAAAGTTAACTAACAAAGTAAACCATTAGTAGAAAAAAAAAGCTTAGTAAACTTCCTTTAGTCACGCTCGTCATAAAGAGGAACAGGAAGGTTGTATCCGCATCTTTCATTAGAAGCGAGAGTACGGAAGACGCGGAAATTGCAGACCGACATCATCCGTAGGAATTCCATTCAGTCTTTATGAGCAACACAACCTTATTTAGATTCTTTTAACTTTTTATTCTATGTATGTTTAGCTTTTTATAACCTCCAAAATTAAAATTAACGAACTGTAACACAAAGGTATTTTAAATATATACGAATACAAGTACAGAGCAAATCTTTGATAAAACAATATTTACCTTTGTTTCAGATATTTGAAAGACAGAAGCGTGAAATTGGCCTTACATTGCAGTCATTCTCCTGTGTAAGTAACCAACATCATCTATATTATCAAATAAAAATCTTTTATTACTAGTTCATTTCAAAACAACTTACAATGTTCAGGAAAACTGCTCGGAGTCGTCACATTTATTAATACACAAACCTCTATCTCACTGGTCTCGATTAAATGGAAAGTCTGAGACAAACTTAGAAACCTACTCATGTTAAAAGCGCAGCAATACTGAAAAAAAAAACTGCATTTGCCTATCGGAGCCGGGGTGGGCGGGGCAGCATACGCGACTTTTTATGCACAAACATTATGTTTTTCTTTACTACTGAATGAACTCTTGGAGCGGAGATTCGATTCTCTTTGTACTACAGAAAAAAACATTAACTGTTTCGTTTGGTAGTATCAGTACCAATAGATTCTGTAAACGAAATAGCTTTGATATTCTTCGTTACCAGAACCAGAAGATAACTTTGCCTTTGCGATAGTACTCTGGAGATCTGAACTCTACAAAGTCTATGAAGACATTTTTTACCGCTTCCTGAGAGCAACATTTTTTTCCTTGCAGGAAATAGTACAAATTGCTGAAAAAATGGTAATCGGTTGGGGCTAGATTTGACTAGTACAGAGGATGACGTATGGTTAGGTTAAGGGGTTAACTAATCATACGTCATCCTCCAACTTAAGGTCAAGGTTAACTGCAGGTCTTGAAATGATAAAACGGTTTATCGAGCAGTGTGTGGGGTTTAATTTTTTTTCATTTCAGGTCAAACAAGCCCATTGCTGAACATAGGCCTCCCCCAAAGATTGACACAAATCTCGGTCCTGAGCCATCTGCATCCATCGACTTCTCGCAACACTGCGCAGGTCGTCACTCCATCTTGTGGGGGGTCGTCCCGCACTGCGTATGCCTGTGCTGTACTGGCTGCCACTCGAAATCCTTTTTTTACCCAACGGTAGTCAGTTCTGCGAGCTATGTGGCCGGCCCATTGCCACTTTACTTACATTATCATGGAGCAATAATGGCGAAGATGACGAATCGGGGTTGTTTCTCTGAGAGTTTCGCCATCATTGTTTAAAGTTCTGAACTAATCTGAACCAAGATCTTTTCAACAAGCTAGAGCGCCTTCTTATACAGTTATGTATTCGTTTTCCGTATTCCCCTTAAATGGCTAATTATCCAACAAAGGCATAACTGTAGGATTCTAGTTACTCTCTATCCCATCCTTAATGATGTAAAATTCTCAAGAATTTTTTTTTAACCTTTACTTAACGCACGACAGAAAGCTTCGATCTTCATCTAATCTTAAGATTAGTATTCCACAACACTTCACCGGTTTTATCTATGCTGCTCTGGAACTCCCTGTCCGACGAAGTTAAGAATTCGGCAAACAGGAGCTCATTTAAAAAATCTGTTAGAGAACAGTTTTTCAAATTTAAATGGTAAAGTAAGGAAGTAATTTAATGGTAAATTTCGTGGTCGACGGTAATCACTTATCATCAGGTGAACCGGTAATTTCGAAAATTCTTGTATTTACAAGGGAGGAATTATTTAGTTACTATTGTGTATCTTATTTATATTTATTTATCTATGTACATATATAATAATATATTATTATGTATTTTATTTTATCTTTTCATATATTTATTATATTATATATATTTGTATTTGTTTATAGTTGTTTTCTAATGTATTTTATCAAGGTCAGTGATAGGAAACACCGTTTAAGGTTATAAAATAGTGTATAATCCATGATTTCAGATGCAAGGTGGGTGGGTGTCTTTGAGTGCAATCGTTTACTTACAATACAGCAAAAAATGTTAATTTATGCAACACAATTTTAATCTGATTTTTTTTATTCTATTTAGTTATGCATTCGGTCTGCGGACTAATAAAGAGGACATCGAGTATCTTTTACATAATACCATAAGGTTATCTAAATCCAGTTAATAAAACCAGAAACAACTCAAGCTTTTTAAGTATGAAACTATGAAATTAAAAGAGATATAACGTGGCGTGGATATGGTTACGGTACGGCCATAGCACTAAATTCGCGACCACTTGTTCGATACATTAGTACGGTACACGAATCGGCACTTGCAACTATTTTAGACCACCGTTATAAACACATTCACGAATGCATCACACAATTACAGACGGTCTTGTATGACGACACGTGCCTTGGTTTTCGAACGGCACAAAAAATGCGATGGAATATTACTTGCTCCATTTAAATTGATGTATTTACTAAATATAATTAGAAAATCTCTTTTTCAAAATATAATATTTATAAGCTCTCACGACCAATACTAAGGTGAGAGGTCTAGATAGCGTTTAGTCGTCTCGACCCCCTTTTCACAAGAGCTTAGTGGAAACAACGTGACAGGAGGTAAGTTTGTTTCCGTCTTTGTGTTCAGATTAACGATACAAATCATTAAATTTTTTTTTTTTTTTTTTATAAAAATCTTTGTAACCGTTGCTCATAACATCTTTCTTCGTTATAACTTAAACGCTACATCGCATACATACGAGTATATCACAGATAGTAGATAGTAGAGCACATAATTTAAAGGGAGATAAAAAAAGATAAATTAATTTTATTATCCTAAGGAAAAAAATACAGATGGTAGTCTACAACATACGTCCAGCGGATATTGGGTGTTCGGCATAGCCTTCTCAGGTAAGCCTGGTTCGATTAGACATAACTTGATCGTGGTCAACGGGGCGCATCCAATACGGTGACTGACGCCTGGAACTGTTGCATTAAATACCAGGTTGACTAGCGGATCATACATAACTGGATCGCTTATCTATTAAGATTCTGTAATAAATGAGTGTCATTAAGTACAGATTCAAAAAACATCGAAAACCGTTAGTGTTAATTGCTAATGATATGCTTTAGAAGGTTAGTCATCAAATTATTTACTTAGTATAAAGTTAAAGTTGTTCACAATTTTGTAAAGGAATTTCGATTCGAAAAGCATCGATTGTTTTGTTTAAAGAAAGTGGAGAAAGTAAAGGGCCAACATTTTCATCTTCCTTGCTTTCTCTCCGCTTGGACCCTCCCGAAGGTGCGGTTCTCTCAAGCAATCGCATTTGTAGGATCATTTCTAAACTACTAATAAACGAATGGTACACATGGTATAATATTATAACAATTAATGATTTTTTAAAAGTAAAATTAAAATTAAAGTAATTTTTGTCGCGTTTATATTTATTATAAACGAAGTATCAAAGAATTTTTTCTAAATTTTATTCAAGTAAATATAATAAATCATTACATAAAGAAATATAATAATAAAAAGTACTAATTTTGTTATTCAATTTTATTTTTGTATAAAAAAGGCATTATGAACATCATAATGAACATAATTTCTAATGTATGCTTCGAATACTTGGTTGACCTATGGGATTTAAACAGTTATTAATAATTCTCAGGTATTTTGGAGGAGAAATAAACACTGTACCTTTAGTTTTCGCATTGCTACCAGACACTAAACAAGAGAGCTATATAGCAGTATTTAAAATCAGGGAAAGGAAGACCAAAAATTTAGACCGATTACATTTATTCATTTAGATTATTATTTAGATTCATTAGTTCTGAACAAAATGTGTTTTCTGGGGCTATAATTATTACACCAGACATATTGTACAAGCATTATACAAAATGCTTGTACAAAAATGCAAATGATTTGGGACTGAAAATACAGCGCAGGTTTGTTGGATTGTGTTCTGCTTTATCACTGTTCCCCAAAAAATTTAAGTGACTATTGCTAGAAATATATTCAATTCTAGAGTTACAAAAAAAAACAAGATAAATAAGTTTTCTTTTATGCATGAACTTGTCTTGGATGATTCCAGAATTCCATAATTATATTTTTTTTTTCAAAGAATACTAACAATGCTATTTACTAAATAACATTACTAATATAGCTGTTAACCCTCCAACTAAGCTTTACAGCTTGTATCACGAATGGTTCACGACAATAGTCGAATAGCCGGCTCGAACTTACGACGTCATGTTTCGTGGTCCGCACCCTAACTCATTTGGCTATTGGGGCTTTAATAATGTCTTTGCATATGTTGCCTTTAAAAGAACATCCAGCAAATGGTATATTTGTACTTACTGTTTTCTTCAACTTTTCCAGCTCCCAGTGACATGTTCACATGATGTCTTTCTTTATGAATATACCGGTGAATTACATATATATATATATAAAAATTGCAATTAGAATCAGAGTATGATAGCGATGAATTTAATTTGTGTAATATCTTAATATATCCACTTCTATAATAAACATTCCCTATTGTTTCAAGTGCAGTAACAGAATCAGGATATGAAAATGTTTGTGCAGTAAGAGAACTTAGAAGTAGCACGACTACGAAATACACGACTTTTATTCAATTTGTTAACATTACAATATATATTGTTATATTAACAATTATTATATATAAGAATATATATTCTAGAAAATGTAGTAATTGTAAGTGTGACACAAAATAAATATCTGCAGCAGTCAAAAACTGCCGCAGTTAAAAAAGTTATTGGTGGAAAAATAATAGTCATTAAGTAAAATATAATGTAATCAATATTCAAAACATTTGAGCAATTAATAAAACTATTTTAACAGAAGTTCCATAAAATGCAAATGATTAAAATAATAATCAGCAACGTAATACAGTAGCTGTGCAGAAGTGTGTGAAGTTAACGTTAATTTGAAGTAAGCCCGCATCCGCTGCGATTTAGGTCCGTAATTTAAACTGATGAAATCTCATTTGTTAATTATAACGAGGACACTTAAACAGTACTCTAAGAGCTTCCTTTCACATAATGTTTAAATAGAATAAGTAGTTATGTAGTATCACTAGTGCGAGGGTTCTAGTACTGCGCACATCAACCCGCTTACCTAGCGTGATGAGTGTAGGCCAGTTTTTCCGTTCATGGCGTACCAGTTTTTGTTGATGCCTTCAAGGAAAGCCTTTGTCACTGCTGGACATGGGTCGAGAAGAGACTTATATAAAAATAAAAATCTGTCAATCATAATATCCACTATGTCATTAATGATACATTAACTTTGTACGTATGGTAAAATGTCGGTTTACTTACCGTAATTATCCGCAGTGCACAAATTACTGAACATCCTACGAAAACACTTAATTACAAGTACAAGAGATATTCTTGTGTTGATATTAAGATCATAATAAACTTAATTGTTATTACACAAACTCCACACAAAATAATGTAACTTCCAACCCGTATAGTGGCTGATAAGCTTATTGACTTTTTCTTTATTTCGAAACTCTTCCTTCAGTCCTATTCCTAACCTCAGTCTCCAGGGCACTGTTTGGTTATATGAATACATGTACGAGTATGTGATGTTTAATTTATAAACAAATAATCATAAATATCCTAAATAGGAAATCCATGACTTAATAACCTGCAAATTTTACCTTAGAAAAGTTACCTTAGGGTGTGGAATTGGACCTTCACCGTCGATATTAATTTGTATAGATGAAACAAATGAAGTTAGGTATCACTGATCAAACATTTAAACAAATAACTATGAGGTAATTAATAAATCCCGAGACGCAATCCGCATTGTAAAATAAATGAAACTATACTTACCCAGGGTCAATGACCGGTAATGACAAAAATAACAAGCGCATTGCTCTTAGTTTCAACGAAAGCTTACCGGCCCGCATCTTCACTGCATAACCGCAATCTTCCATTCAGTTACTATATGTTAACGTTATGGCTATCAAACATTATGATGTTTCTCAATTGTAAACAGCATTATTACTTCAGTGTCAACCAACCACTACATATTTGCTAAATAATCGATCTGTCTACCATAGAAAATAAAATAAAATTGATAGAGGGCACAACAGCGACATCTTGTCTAATCTCTATAAGGTGCAGATCTTTAACCTTTCCGCTATAAGTGTAGTTGAAAGCAGTTAGACGTTTAAATTATACGTGCAACGGGTGAAAACTATTTACAATTTCTTTTTTCTTAAACTAGCAATACGCTTAACATGGTAATCACTCGTAACTATTTTCACGACTATATACATTATATATAGTCGAAAGACTGGTGAACCAGTGAATTGACGTTTGTGGTTCTTTTTTATAACTCTTTAACCTAAACAATACTGTTTCAACTTTTGAAGTAGCGGTATTTATTTACGGATTCAGGATTTCATTTACAAATTTGTTTTGGTTTGGGGCTTTCTTGCGTATGTTTTATTTAGAACATGCGTTAGGTATGTAAACTTTGTTTTTTACTTTTAGTGCCACAAATATTCTAACGCTTGTTCTTGTTAATATGTTAATGCCCTTTTTAGAAGCCTTATGACAAATCGCTTGTAACGTACTATGAATGACTCGAGGTCAAATGAAAATTAACGTATTATTTTCACTTGATTTTAGTAAAAACGGCATTACTTTTAATTATTTAAGGATTGGCAACTGATTTTACAATATTAGACCTATAGAAACTTTATAATGGTGAAAGTTTTACAGATAGTCTGTTAATTGCAATCTGATAATAGTCAACTACACTTATTCAAATTGATTCTCAACAAGTATTAGTGACGACAGCAATGGCGCCTATGTCCAGAACTCTGACCAATCCAGTATTGGTGGTATTAGGGGGGGGAGGGATTATTTTATTTTCATTCCCTACTTTTCAGGTGCTTTACAGCACCCGTAGTCATCGGAGAACAAAGTCATCAGGACATTTGTTAACCCGGCTATCAGCTTTCTAATTATTATTATTTCAACTCACAGTATCTTGAGGAGGTGTAGTGGCTGTGCATATCACGATTAGCCTCGAATTTTATTTTATTTATTACCCGATCCCAAGCAGGCGGTAACACCCCGCCATTTTCTCTATTGAAGTTAGAGGTTTTTTAATTTCAATAGTTTCATATTTTATATTTAGCTAATCATCCTTGGCAGAAATCGATGTTCATTTGAGAGGATTTATGGTAATCCAAATAAAATGTAATGTTATGGTTGAGGGCGATGCACGAGCTTGGCAGCCAGATGTTTCTCGACACAGATCCCTTGTGCTCTCTTTAACAAAAAATTTCTCCCGGTAGCTAGCTGAGATGAATAGTAGTGATTATTTTCTTCTATCTCTATTGGAAAGATCTATTTGCGTTTTCTGGAGTTAAGGTAGTCTTAAAAATTAAAAAAAAAACCAAAATGAAATCCGTAAAATATATGAAAATTGTTAGTTTAATTTCAAATGTGTAGTATTCGTCTAAATACAAGAAATCGTTGGGTTGGTGAGTAATGACACCAACCCATGGAGGTGACTTTGGGCAAAGTTCTCAAGCTATGAATTCTCAACTTTATGACCTTTCTTGACATCCCATTACAAGCAATAGACTTTTAAGTAAGTACGTAATAATAATACTATAAACGCACGTTTACGTGCTTTTATAGTATTATTATTACAATAAACAAAAAACTTCGCTTTTAAACTTTGTTTTTTGTTCTTTTGCCTCCTACCCGTTTAGACAACCGTGAAATCGAACAGTAGATATTCAGATGATGTCAAATGCACCAGATGTATGCCTTAAAATAACACGGCGTAAACAATTGGGCAATGCGGCCAGAAAGTTAAAAAATTTAAGTTTTCGGGACTTCGTCCACACTAACTCCAGCTGTGTCACGTTGAATACTTCCAGGATAAAAAGTAAAGTAACTTCCGAAGAAGTCTCGTGGTACCTTAGTACATTTTACTCTGTAGATGAGTTTTTAAGACGAAAGCCGTAAATATATACAGAAAAACCTAAGTGTAAATTGTAATTTATATATCGCCGTTGACATTTGGAATAGTATTATATAATATTATTTTGTTTAATTTCTAAACATTTTAAATATATAAATAAGTATAAATTGGCTATAACACATATTGTGATTGATGATAATTGAATTTGTAAATATTTTTGCAAGCTGCAATAAATGGCTGAATCACCTTAATAAATTGCCCACCATTGTAAAAGCAAATAAAGATTATTATTATTATTAATCTCGTCAGAAAGACAAAAAAAATGGTTAAAAGGGATTTATGAATTTTGGTGAATTTAAATACCAGTAGTATATATATAGTAAGTACAGAGCTTGGAAATTGGGCAATTAATTCAAAATCACGGACACTATAAATTTATTTATATGTTAGATTAAAGTATTATAATACGATTAAGCTGGTAAACATTTTATGTATATTTCTTCAGCTTTATCAGAACTAAAAACCAGGTAGAAAATGGTTATTACTATCGTTAGAGTTTCTTGCAGTTATTCTAGGAACTTAAAATAAAAAGAACTATCTTTTGTTTGCTTTATTTAGTAATTGCATTTTTCTTCCGTTCATCGCTTGGCTTGTATAATTTTACCTTTTTGTAACTTTATCATTTTAAATATGGCGAAATGTAATGAATTATGATATTTCGCCAACCTAAATGATGGCAAGTCATTTAAATTAGGCATCAGATTTTACATCGCAATTTGTTAACGAGATTTTGCAATCAAACCAGCTCTGACCCGGAAAATATAAATAATAACTTGCTCTTTACAAATGTGGACTTTCATAAGGACATTCCTTCAATAAGTCACATTGTAATTGTATAAATTTCATAATAATAAATAAAATAATTATAAAAATCCATATGTTTAAAAACCCTCGATGAAAAATGTTTTAAATTTTAGTTCCTAAATACAATGTTATATGTTTCAGGTAAGAGCTAATGCTCGGGATGCTGCAATTAGACGAAAGTGTCAGATAATCGCCGTGTAGTAACACAGCATGGGTGCAAATATGGGCAAGAACTCGAGCCTGCTCGACGCGCTGCCCTCCACACAGGGCACGCTGCACGTCGTCATGCTCGGACTCGACTCCGCGGGCAAGACCACTGCGCTTTACCGTCTAAAGTTTGACCAATACCTCAACACCGTACCGACCATTGGTTTCAATTGTGAAAAAGTAAAAGGAACAATAGGAAAATCAAAAGGTGTTAACTTTCTAGTGTGGGACGTTGGAGGGCAAGAAAAACTGAGGCCGCTCTGGAAATCGTACACACGTTGTACTGATGGCATCATTTTTGTATTAGACTCTGTTGACGTAGAGAGGATGGAAGAAGCTAAAATGGAACTTATACGTACAGCGAAATCACCCGACAATGCTAGTGTGCCAATACTAGTATTAGCGAATAAACAGGATTTACCAAGTGCGAAGGAACCGCGAGAGCTGGAAAAACTATTGGGTCTACATGAACTAGTTTCGTCTCCGCATGGATCGCGCGATTCGCACGCTTGGCATGTACAGCCTGCTTGTGCAATTAC
This sequence comes from Bhutanitis thaidina, assembly GCA_029286595.1. Lineage (NCBI taxonomy): Eukaryota > Metazoa > Arthropoda > Insecta > Lepidoptera > Papilionidae > Bhutanitis > Bhutanitis thaidina. The sequence continues at coordinate 7,576,172 of JAGSMS010000010.1, forward strand.
AGGAGAGGGACTCCATGAAGGACTCGAAGCACTTTACGAAATGATACTCAAAAGAAGAAAATTGGCGAAGTTACAAAAAAAACGAGTTAGATAAACGATGCATATAAATAGTGGATAAACTATATGTTAAAGTTTGTCTAAATTCTGTACGTTGTATTATAAGAACTGTTACAAAATTCCGTTGCGGATGTTTATTACAATATCGATAGTGTAACGACGGATAAAACACCAAATATTGTTTTTACTATAGATGTAAAACGTCTTATGAAAATATTCCATCATAATGTTGCTCAAGTTATATTGAACATTTTGAAGGAAAGTAATATTTTGATAAACTTAAAATTAACAACTAGTCATTTTCTTTTGAAAATAGCTAGATAGAAGGGGAGCATAACATTTAAACACTTTTAGTTAAAATTTACAAACATGTTTGGCTTTACTATTGAATTTAAAAACAATTACTTTCCTGAATTACGTGTAATTGACCAGTTAACTAATGTATTTATAAACCTAAATTATATGGCTCACATTTGTGGAGCCATTAGGTTAAAAAAATGTCATGGTATAACCTGTGTATAACTGTACGTGTTTCGCTTATTATGTTAAAGATAATAGTTGTGTAGAACATGTAGTGCTTCACCGAATCTGTATTTCTGTAGCTTTGTATTGTATTTTTCTACCTTGTGAAAACGCTTTCATAAATTCAACTTCAATACTATTTTTCTTTGTCGTTTTTGAGTATAAACTCGTGTTGCACTATTTGAAAATGTGCCATTTTCAACTATGTGTAATAAAAACCTTTGGTCGGTAGATAATAATGCTATTTCGACTGTAAAGAATACCAATTTTTTATAATGATTACATTAACTTAATTTCAAGACATCTGTACAGTATTTCTTTCAGTCACGTCGAATTACAAAAATCGTTCTATTTAAAGACACGTTCATACTGCAATCTGCATCACCAATGCATTATATATTAGAGTATGTAGAATATTGAAACTTTATCAGATTAAAAAGGGAAATCACGTTGAAGCTTTAAATTTTTCGACTCCCTGAAAAAATCTTACCCAAATTGCAAACTTATTGTTTCCTATTTATTGAGAACGTTTAATAGGTAGTTATTGATCTACTAATAGATATTTAGCAATAGATATTAACGTCTATGTAATAATTAATAAAGCTTTTACCAGAGTTTATGTTACTCACCCTGTAAATATGTAAATTCCAATTAGTTGTTTTCAATACCAAGAAACCAAACATTTATATTATGAGTAGGTTATGTACATTTTGTTAATAAATACTTTTTTAAGAGCACATAAAAGTAAATTATCGTTTATATTATCATGAATGGTTTTCAAACTGATTCCCCGTAATAAAGTCTGTTTTCAATAAATTTGTGTTTTGATTTCAAAATCCTTTTGGCTTTGAACGTAATTTTTTCACATGTGTACTTTTTTTAAACGGCAATGTAGTAGGAGATATCATTTCGGTCTTCAATCCATGCGCTATAAGCAATTCCCGCTCTAATCTATTAAAAAGTCGCAATTCCTTTGCAGCTACGACTGCTCTTCTTGCTTTTTTCCTCTCAGTGTCCAAACAAATAGATACAGCCCGGTGGACACGATCACTATGTAGTGCCTCTAATCCCTTCGAGTAATCCATATAAAATGTCTCTAAAGCTTTCGCAATAACTTTTATATCTTTATTAATAGGCTTTTCTTTAAATACCTTTTCATAACAAAATTCAAGGTGCAGAAAAATTTTTAAAACGTCTGTCGCTCCTACGCTTTGATAAAATAACCCATGTAGAATCTTGAAAAATTTCGCTTTTAAAAATATAGATCTCTCTTCATTTATCTCTAAAAGGCTATCAAAATATTTTATATTACTGGCAACACCAACACTCTCTTGTGCAATGATATTCTTCAATGAAGATATACTTTCTCTTAGCATCTTTGTGTAGGGCGAAAAATGTGTGACGTGAGTAAAATGATGGAGTTGTTGTTGTTCGATCGTTTCAAAAACTTTCATCAAATGCTTAGGTTCAGTATAGTATAACACGGGTTTAACAAATTTACCACAACACTCTTTACGGAGTTTTTCATACGTGACTGTAAAGGCATCTTCTTCGCTAGAATTGCCCAAGTCAAAACCTTTTGCCTCTATTTCAACGGATCTTGCAAAATCTCTATGCTTTACACGCCATGATGGAGGGGACAAGTAATATAAAAATCTGCCATACTTTTGTTGCAAACTATATTTATAATCAAACCCTAAAATTTTCGATGTAATTAAAAATTCTTCAGCAGCTAAGTTTTCTAGCTCCAGTTTGATGTTATCAACTTCGGATAATAATTTACCTCCCTGTTCTAACAGTAGCATAGATTTTTGATAGTCTTCCGAAACAAATTCATCACAGTATTTTGCTTGTTCCGTTAATCTTTGCATACTTAAATCATAGATTACCAACTCATTTTTATGATTGACTTCAATATTTAAAATACAATCTCGTATATGCCCAATTTGCTGTTTTAATCTTAATTTATCATTTAAAAATAATCTAAAACATTTAAATGCCTTATATTTATATTTCACTGGACGGCCCTTCATAAATTTATAGAAATCTCGGTCAATATCCAATATAGTACTTACTTCATCAAGAGGATTGTTTACATGCAGACGTTGTCGCAAGTCGGTACTTACAATTTTATACTTATCATGAACGCATATTGCAAGTCGTTTTTGGTATCTATCCATATCTTGTTTCTTTGAGTAATATTTATACGATAATAAAGCATAATCGTTTTGAAGTTGGAACACGGGCAAAGGATTGATTTCAGGCAAAGCATAAGCTGTTAAAGTTGCTTCTGACGGCTTGTTAATTATCCTCTGGTGTTTTCTTTTCGTAATTCTATTTATTAAGGGTGCGGTAGTAGCAGTGTTTAATCGCATCACGTACTTTTCGTTTTTAGAAATGTTAATCGTGACAGAATGTACATCTTCATCCATAATTACAATATGAAATAAATTGAGTAATTACTGTATAGGTTCATATATAAGCTCTGATAAGATATAATAAAGATAAAATCAGATAATTTTAAATAACAAGACCATATAATAAACCATCTAGATTTTGATCAAAATTTTTTATAAATTTTATACAGCGTAAAAAATCCTTGTCATAAATGTATCGAAATATCAACTTCATGAAATAAACTAATCAGATTAACGTGGCATACTCTCAAAAACAGGTTTTACATAATTATAGTATTCTTTTAAGTAGGGATTTGGATCCATTCCTTCACACCATTCAGTAAAAAATATTAAGCCATCTTTATCTTCAGGCGTTAATTTATATTTTACCTCTTTACTGCTTTCTATTGCCTGCTTACTTACATCAACATTCACCTTTTTATTATCTTTTTTATTTATAAAATATACAAACGAGGGCTTTGAAAATTTTGCGGGAGGTAAAAAAGCTTTATTCATAGCGTTCGTCATTTCATGAAATGCTCTTAGTTCTCGTTGAGCTTTATAAGCGTTTGTCATTGCTTTCAAGTCTTGAGAAAAGAAGTCATTTCTTGCCTGGTTTACTATTTTAAAGTCTAACGAGTCTAGTCGTAAATTATAGCTTTCATACATTACTTCTAAAATTTTCATAGGATCTTTTAAACTTTGATGACCTTCTTCACATTTCCCAAAAACTTGCTCATAAACATACTCGATACAAATTTTCAACTTTAAAGTATCAGGACTCGCAACGCTTTCGTAAAATGTATTGCTTAAGATTCGAAAAAACTTTTGTTGTAAATGTCTTTCATTATAATTTTCTCTAGCTATTTCATGGTTTATAGTATCAATATAGAATTGGAAATAATCAAGTTCGTGTTTTGTTGCTTGTTTTAATTGCTTAATTCGCTCTTGCAATAATCGAAATGGAGCATGAGTTTTAGAGAGCTGTATTAAATATTCTCTGCTCTGTAATTCCATTGTGCGAAATAAGTACATCATTTGTTCGGGTTCTTTAAAATATATATTCGCTGGTAAAGGGTTATTGAATTCATTGTTCGCCATTTCAACTATTTTCTCAATGTCTAAAGTATCTACTAGATCATTTTCCGTAGCAAATTGACCAGATTCAAATTGTATCGATCGAATCCTGTCCCGTAACGTTTCATCATATAATTGTCTCCACGAAAGAGGAGCAACAAATAGCAAAAATTTTCTATATATCTTTAAAATATTCCTAATCGCGTCTAATTTAAAAATTACATTATTGAGTATAGTTAATGTAGAAGCATAACTAAAAAATTGCAAGTTCTTAGAGACTAATTCTGCATAATTTTTTTCAGCCTTCACAACTTTCTGACAAGCTTTTTTGTAGTCTTCAGTTAAAAATTTTTGAAAATTCTGTATGTGGTATTTTAAATTATCTACAATTAAGTTATGCTTTTTGGATTCTTCTGTAATGCTTTGCTCAATATTTAAAATGAGATCACAACGGTAACCTATTTGTTGGCGATCCATAGCATAACAACGTATGTTATTTAAATACACTTTAATATCATCAAAACAGCGTAAAGGCCGACCTTCAATAACAGTGTAAAACTCCGGATGAATTTCGACGACTGCTTTTACGTTATCCGTAATGTCTTTTACGTAAAGCCTCTCAGAAATGTCTCTTGTTGCAGCTATTCGTAAATTATCTTTCATGTGTAATGGTTGTGATAATCTTTTACCCACATCATTTTTCTTTTGTTGATCACTGTATTTTATATATGAAAGTAACTTCTCGGATCTTGGTAGACGAAAGGGTTTGGAAGATTTATGTTTCGTTTGATTCTTTGTCGATACTGCATGTAGCCGTGTAGTAAAATAATGCTGTGTATTTGGTACATATCGTCGTCGAAAAATTATATCTAGTGTTTTTAATGGAAGCATAGGTTTACGTTCTTTGTAAATGCACGACATTTTCTATATAAAACTTAAAAATATAACGTAGTGCTATGTATCCTCTGCCAGTTTCATTGTGTATGTCATTATTAAGTCAGTGTTTAAAGAGTATATAAACACTGCATTAGGTAGTATCACTGACATTAACTATCTCATTAGGTAGCATTTATATACTAACTAGCATACTAGCATAACTACGGAAACTACTTACGTAAAAGAAACGAAGAGGCAAAACGCTGCTTAATTGAAACAATGTTTTAATATTTTTATTATTTGAGAGTTAAGAGTATAGAGAGAAAGTAAAAAGTACAATGCTAATACGTTATTTATTGTTGATGCTTCAAGTATTACAATTCATAACACATTTGAAATGAAACTATTACTTACGGATTTTATAGTGCTTAATTTTAGTTTTATGTTCCGACCTTTCGAGTGCTTTACAGTATCCGCGGTTTCGTGAGGACTGAAGGATTAGGTTTCCTGATGTCATAGTTAAGTCTGGCTACCTTCAGTTTTTAATCATTAATTTTTGTCCTTTATTCGTCCTGATCTTTTAGTTTGCCCTATGTAAGAGGGACCACATTTACAAGCAAGCTTGTACACTCCTGCATCTTGTGAAACATATTACACATGACAGATGGTAAAAAATTAACTTATATTTTTCGACGGAATAGGATTTTTTTTTAAACGTCTCGCTGTATCCTTAGTCCCTGTCAACCCTACGCTCTCCGACAAAAAAAAAATGAAAAACTGTAAAAAAATTATACGGGATTATTGAAAAATATTTGCAACCTTTATATTAAGTAATATCATTAAATAACTTTTTTCTGAATTAGTTAGGTTTCCAAATTATAGGTAAATGAAATTTATGGTAGCTTTAGATATTTATATTACTCTGCACATTACGCGCCAACATAGATATATTACAACTGATAGATTGGCAATGCAATAAAGAAAAGTGAAGACGTAACGCGACGTTAGAGCGAGATAGATTGACATTTACACGCGGTTTGTCGTCAGGTTTATATGTGGTATATAGCAATAAATCAATGCCTCGCCAAACTCATCTAACTCAACCCTCAAAATTATACATTTCATACGTAAATACAATATAAATATTTAGCTGTCTATTCAACTGCTATAAAACTTTTGTACATCAATGGGAGATTAAATTATCGCATTGAAACATATTATTTTTTTGGATGCATACGAGTTCAATAGAAAATAATAACACATAAGTACAATATAAATTTTAGCTGTCTAAATTCAACTGCTATAAAACTTTTGTACATCAATGGGAGATTAAATTATCGCATTTAATCATGTTATTTTTTTTTACCGCATATGAGTTCATTAGAAAATAATAACAAATAGGTGAGTACATGAATTTCTGGTCTTTTTGAGGTTCAAAGTACTTAGTAGATATTGATAATTTCGGTAACATCTTATCGATATAGTTTATACACGTTACGTAACATAACGATAAGCGTAATTCAGTGTCGTTATATTACCTGTTTTTACCTCTATTAGTAAAGTTTTATACTATTTATTATGTTTGATCGGTTTTAGCATCTTCTATACTATTTATAGTTATTATTATACCTAATGTAATAAAATACAAGGTGTGTAAATATTCTTATAGAAAATTATAAGCTCTGTAATGTTTCAGATTTCCTGACATTATGTCTGTTCTATATAAATTTTGTTTAGATTTAACTATCAAATATGTTTCGAAAATTAATAACTGAATGCCTTGTCGTATAAAAACCTCTTTAACATACTTCACATTCATTAAAGTATGAATACTCATCAATAAAACTAATAATCGATACTTATTGTATTATTACTATATTTATTTATCTATTTTTAGAATAAAATTGAAAAACACATAAAAAATTATCACATGAAAAAAAAATTGTAGGCGTTTTGTACATACAACCAGGCGACACGTCGACCGACCTTGCAATCAACACCCATCGATGATCGATTTTGAAGTTGAGTGAGTGCATGGTGCAGCACTTCCTATTTTGCAAACTTACTAATTACATACATACAAAATAACTCTTTGTTTTATTTACTACGTGCAAATGTAACAATTTAACAATACAGATTTCTTATATGTATATTCTGTTTAAAGTATTTTGTCTTTTAAATATTTTTATAAATCATGCCATTCGTAATGTAAACACATGTAATTTTGTGAATCATAGTATAGTTTATATATAATAATAGTAACTATATTTTATTTTCTTATAACAACATAGCAGAATTCTCATTAACATAAATAACGTAGTAAAGAAAAAAGATATCTTTTCATTACAGTATTTTTTGTTTATGGGAAAAGGGGCAAACGTAATTACATGCATTTCACCTAATGGTAAGTAATTACCGACGCCCATTTACATCTGTAACACCAGAGGAACTATTTTTGCAGTTTTGCTAAAATATTTTTGCAGGTACGGTGTCGACCTGCAAAAATATTTCGGGAGTGAGGAAGGGGGAAGGAGAAGGGAGTGTTGGCCTCCGGTTACCTCACTCACCGAACGAAATAATGACGCTTCTTGCAAAAGCCGTTTGACAATACCGCGTACAAATACCCAATAACGTTTCTTTTTAATGCTCAAAAGATGATTTTAACCTTTTGCTCAATTTATCTACATCCTTTAACAATTTTGCAGCTGATTTTGCTTGTTTAATTTCTTTGGCTTCCTCCTCGTATATCATCTTCTCTATAGATTTTATAAGATTTAAGTCAAATACTGATAGATCTAACATAATAGTGTTGTATTCTTGTTCCAAAGCTAATACTAATTCTAATGAACTAAGCTCAGTTTCATTTGGAGCAACAATTTTTTCGTAGGCAAATTCTACGTAATTGAATATTTGTAATGCCATTTCAGAAGAAATCAGGAATTTTATTTTGTCTCCTAATATTCTGTAGAATTCCTGTTTTAATTCTGTTTCTCTTCGATCATAGTCTCCTATATTTTTTTCCATCTCGTTTATCTGAAACAAAAAATTGTAGTACAAACTAGCGTTGATAGATAGAATGAATGAAGTTAATAAAAAAAATATATTTGACGTAAGAAATTCCAGTTTCATTTGTCAATTGTAATTTTTTACTATCTACCTCCGTTTTGTAATGAGGTTCCTCTGACGGAGAAGAAAAAGGTGAACACTATAGGTACCCTCGTTTTCGTAATTTTTTTAACCAATTTATAAATACAAAATTAAAAGCAAAATAGTTACTTGGGTAATTGGAGGCTGTGTTATATATACAAAGATAATTGAATAAACAGAATAAAAAAGTTATGCAGGATTTGCAAACCTGAGCGGGCAAGCCCCCACAAGCAGCGCCTGTTCACAAGCATGATGCATGTGGCAGCCACCGCCCTCCTCAATCATATTAAAGTGAAGTCGACCAACCACCGTATGCAAAGGATTCTAAACGAGCATGATATACTCAAGTCCACCATCGTGTTCGTCGTAACGTTGCTACGACTTTACTGGACATACTTGTAGTTTCTGTGAGACTATTTACAATTTTGAACGTAATCAAAAACAAATTTTAAAAAATACATGTACATGCAATGAACAAGCAATTCAAAGAATAATAGCGTTACATTTACATTAGTTTGTGTCAAACTGGAAACGAACTACACCGCCACCTTATTTTATTTTAAATTAAAGTAATCTTTAGTAATAGTAAGCTGGGATCTGGGATTATATGTAATTTTTAAATTTGGATTCTGGATTGGATGGAAATTTTATTATAGATGTGCGTACATACATAAAATATTTATTTAACTTTACATAGTATATATAAACATTTATTTCTCAATTGAATATCACGCCTGCCACTATTTTTATATACATACATTACATATTATTTATTGAGGGAAAATTCAAAACTTCGTTAAACAATTCCCTAAACAAATCGACTCAACTACTTTTGCCCATCGGTGAGTCAGGTAAACTAGAAGATCACCAGCTGATCATCCGCGACGGAAACCGTACTGTCGGTCACTGATCAGCTGATGTTCCTCCAGGTACCTCAAGAGCTGGGTGTTAATAACTGACTACATTATTTTAGATAACAAGGGGGTGATGGCAAAAGGCCTGTAGTTGGACGGATCAGAGCGGTCGCCTTTTTTGGGTATCGGATGCACAAATGCTGTCTTCCAAGATTCAGGGATGACGCCTGAAGAGTAGGAGAGCCGGAAAAGACGCGTGAGAATCGGTGCCAACTCAGGGGCATACATCCTCAGCACAATTGGAGGGATTCCGTCCGGCTCACTCGACATGTAGCGGAGTGCCTTTCGCACTGAGCTCTGCAGAAACTGAATTTCCGGCATGAAGCACTTACACCACGGGATGGTAGGTGGAGAGTTTCCCCGGTCATCAAGAGTCGAGTTGGATGCAAAAAGAGAGCCCAAGAGATCGGCTTTCTCTTTTGCAGTATGGGCCAGTGAATCATCCTCCTTGTGCAGAGATGGGAGAGATGGCTGACAGAAATTCCCCTGGACAGTCTTGGCGAGAGACCAGAATGCGCAGGTTACCGATGGGAGGCGAACTAGTCTCTCGCCAATCCTGCCAATGTGCTTTGACTTTGCCGCAGCGATAACTCTTTTGAAGGACCTGGAGGCAGAGTTGTACTCGTTTTTTTGAGCGCTGGTTTTTGCATCTCGAGACGCCGATGCATCGGCTCAGGCTTGGTAGCACTTCCGCTTTCGGCGTGACGCTATTTTGCCGGTTCGACCAAACCAAGGCTGGGATTTACCTGCGACAGGCACTGCAGAGAATGGAATAAAAAGTTCCATTCCCTGAAGTACCACATCAGTGACAGAATCTGCAACGACGTTGGGTTCATTCAGCGAGAAGCAAACCTGCCCCCATGGGTAGGAAGCAAAGAAAGACCGCATTCCATCCCAATCTGCCGACATATAGTGCCATACACACGGCGGAAGCCCGCAGATCGCGTTCGGAACTGTCGCGCGATAGACACTACACTCCGGATCAGACAGTGGTCCGACGAGCCAAGAAGGGCATCGACTGAGACCAAATATCTGTCCGAGTGTGAGGTCAGCAAAAGATCCAACAGGGAAGGTGTATGACCTTCCACGTCTGGAATCCGCGTCGGCGAGGTTACCAGTTGTGTCAGGCCATATGCTAATTCAAAGTCGTGAACAGATCTCCCCGCATGATCGGTTATGCGAGAACCGGGGCAATCGGCATGGTGGGCATTAAAATCGTGAGAATCGCGATCTCTGCAGATGGGGTCTGTTGTAGCACGGAATCTGTAGCCATTTGGACGTGGTCGATGAGTTGGTCAGTTACGATGTTCCCGCTATGGGAACTGTAAAGGATAATAGAAGAAGATGGTCGTCGCTGTCGATGCGCACCCAAAGGGTGGATAGATCCAAACCTTCAAGACTACCGAGGCGTCGAGAGCAGATATCCTCTCTGACGTATACACAAACTCCGGCTCGAGGCACCAAAGAGTGTTCCAGTTTGTACCCCGGGTAATGGAGATAAGAGATATTAGCCGGAGATGATATCTGAGTCTCGGTAAGAAAAAGCAAGGCCGGCTTCGCCGTTTCAAGATGGTAATGAACGGCGCTAAGGTTCCCCTGATATTGCAGAAATCCACGGCAAGCGCGGTAGGGGGTGCCATAGTTTCCTTGCTACGTTTGCCTAGAGTAGAAAAGATAGGGGGCGGAATTTTGAATTTTTAGTCCACGATTAGGTAGCGTAGGAGAGCCAGAACGTGGATGCTCAGTGAGGGATTCTCCAGAACCGTCGGTACTGGTACCCTCCTGGGGTAGCTCAAAATTAAATACCGCGACTTTGAATATCAGCGAAGTATCAACAGCAACCAATACTATATTGTTCATTCTGAACCAAGAATATCTGCTATTCCTCGAGCGGTTTGATCTACGCAATAAATGCTTTTGATAAATTACAGATCACACCAAACGTATTTTGAGAACTTTCCCACGCACTATAGATATACCGGACCAGATATACTTCTTCATCATCTAACTTACAGGCCTCTACCACCGAAGCTATCAAGGCCACCAGACCAACAGCTTATTAACCGAGTGGTCGGCTAACATCTACCTGTCACCGCCCTCGGTGATTGGTAGGACTCAGCACCTTTCGCTACGCACATCGAAAACTAACATTAAAACAAAACTTATGCATAAAGTGCCGGCCTTAACTTGAAGTTGATGATTCCAAGAGCAGCTGCAGTTTGATTGTAAGATATATTTCAAACTCATTGGCTACTTCATTGTCGGACTTAATCAGTTCATTGATTGTTCTTAGTAAAAATTTGTAAATAAACAAATTTTATAAAAATTGTTAAGATTCATGGGCTCAGGAACAGGCACAGGAAAATTATATGCTAAAAAGGCACGAACAGTTCCTTTCTCCCAAAATTTAAGATTTTTTGGTGGATAAAAAGTTGTCAACTTTTTGGTCAAAAAAAGAAAAGTCTAGAATTTGCCCGCTGTGATCTAATTTAAGACTGTTCATAACTTGATGGTTTGTACATTCACAGTTACATAAAATATTATCTATATATGTTGCAGAATATTCTGTGATTGTTATTGGTTCTGTAAATATTTTAAAAACTCTAAACGATTTAAATAAGCAGATTTATTTTGTTGCTATTTGACTACAAATAAGCAGATCTACACTATAAAGGTTAATAAAGGTTTTTTTAGTTTTACCAGCCAACTCTAAAACACCTTTAATATTTTTTTAAATTTATTAACACATTTAACTATGTATTCCGCTAGTTTAACATAAGCCAATTAATTCAGCTATACAATTTATGGAAAGATTAATAATATTTCAACGTTCCTTGGTTTTTTACCATTCCTACTAATTACACCGAGACCGACTATACTTCTTATTATGAGCACTTGTGGAGACCTAATATTATTACAAAATTCTTCAACCAGTACTCTTTTATACAAAATATGTCAACATGGTATTTTTCCAAAAACAATACAATTTCTAATTTTTGCCAGAAAAACCCTGTATATTTTGTTGAACAATTGTCATCCTATTAAAGTTTTCTCTTGTCAATGTTTGATGTTTAAATTACTAGAGAGAACTAGATGGAAGAATCTGCGGAGCACTCTATAACAAACACACTAACTACTAACACAATGCCGTTAGCTACCAACCTATTTGTATAAATAATGTAAATAATTATCTATTACCTTTTCATGTATATAATCCATTTCATGTCGAAGTAAATATTTAAGAAGACTTAATGCCTTAATAAATTTGTTCCTTTCGCAACGAAGTTCTTCAGTTTTCAAAAGGTAATTTAAATTTTGCTTTTCTAACGAATTGAATAAAGTAAGTATTTGATCAGGAGTGAGAAAATACAATCTAGGTAAAGGTAATTTTTTAAGTCTTGCTTTTGTTACTTTTATATTAATTTCACAAAATATATCAGTATCCATAGTAAAAATTTCCGATTGTCCCGTAACCAAATTTAGTTTCTGGCTATCTTGCCACAGAATTGGAGCTGCATTATAAAGGAAATTTTGGAACGACAACAATATTTGCAAGGTTTCGTCGATATATTGCAGCTTAGACTTGAGAGATGCTAATTCATAATTAACTTTCTTGTGCTCATCAATTTGGCTCGCCAATTCTTTAGCTAAATTATCAGACTTCTTCATGATAATTATAGTTTCATTGTTGTCATGTGCTAAGAATTTATCGAAGCTCTCTTGGCATTCATCAAAATGTATTGACGCTGTTTCGTAAATGTTTCTTTCAGTTGTAATTTCCCTATCAATACGCAGTATTTCATCTATGAGAAATCCATGTAAAGTTCTTTTTAAGGCCACATCTTTAATATTTTGTTTATACTTACGAATTGATGTGTCAGGTCGAATTGGTCTTCCGTCTACCAAGGAATAAAACTCAGGATCTACATCTAAAATGGCCTTAATTTGACTATCGTTTGGATCCACAATAGGCGGAAGTTTCACACCTAGGTTTCTGGATGCGTTCTTTAATAAAATCTTTCTTTCCATTTTTAAAAACCTAGTGAAATTATACACTACACAAACTTATACTGAGAATAGTTGGTTCAATATAACCATAGTAACTCATAATATACCATTAAATGTTCCAACACTTACCTTAGTAGGTAATGTTATGGTTGTTTGGAAATGCTATGGTTGCTAGGATCTAGTGATCCTAACAACCATAGCATTTTAAATTTTAATTAATAAAGTAACTGTCGTTAACTACATCGACTGTTATCTATAAGTACATGCAACGAAAATCAACATTATACAATAATGTTTAATAAATGTGTATATTTTAATAAAAGATAATTGAAATAAGGTGTATGGGGAAATATACCATAACTTTTTCCAAATGTCAAATGATGGCGGAATATCCATTAGAATTAGTCGATCCCAATTCCCAAAAACTATGATGGGGGAGTATCGTCTCTAGTGAGAGGGTACCGGGACCACGCTCAAAAAAAAGCGCAGACATTTCCTGGCAAGTCTACGTCCAGCAGTGAACTACAATAAGCTGATGTGTTAGTAGCAAATAGTACCTATATAATAACATAATAAAGTAATATGAATTTCACAATTTGAACCGAGGTTTCGTAAGAAAAAAACTTTTACTTTTTACTTAAGTACATTTAATTATGATGACTAGAATTATGCAATTGTGTCATGGGCATCGAAGAATTGCTATGTAACAAGTATTTTGCAATAAAATTCACAACAAAAACTACAATCAAAAATGACTCGTGTTTAATCACTAGCCGAGCTAGCTACACTTTGTTCCTCATCCCTCTCGTTGTCTTTTCCCTCATCTTCAATATCTTTTTTAGCTATTTCCCAAGGCATCACCGGTAAAGGCTCCACGAAAGAATCATCTATCTTGAGCTTGTATAGTAATCGTGGAGTGTAGTGAGTTGATAAAGGCCACACATTTTCTATAACAAGAATTATTTTGTTATGATAGTAACCGACACCAAATGGATGTATGTCTTTAACCGAAGTGTCATAAATCCATTCCTCTAAAAATAAGAAAGCTATTACGTACAAGTAAAATATGTGCTATGAAGTTAGAAGGAACACATATTTTGCGTGTCTTATGAAATAAATTCATACCGTTTAAACTAAAAAAAATTCTATGACTTCTCATCGTCACTACAGCTTTTAATAAGTCCTGAATACCGCGGTGTCCTATAAAGATTCCCTCAAAATACAGAGTACACTGCAGGTTTCGCTTTTGGGGTTATGATCATGAAGCGTCGCGTCATTGCATCTAGTGAGTACAGCCAGTAAAAACATGAATAGTGTTAGTTTTAATTCTTTCTCTTGTGCTCAAGGATATAGAATAATGCGGTATGATTTTGTCAGGAAACGATGTCACACGTAATTTTTGCAAAATGTTCTGTGGAATAGCGGATGAAGCTAGTAAAATATACTGATAAATATCAAGTGACTGAGAAAGAATCGCGAATCATTTGTTTTGAGTTAAACGTCGAATGCGGATATTTCCCAGTTCTAAGGTTTTCACCTATCTACCACAATCAACTCATAGAAATTTTGAATATTCACTAACTAAAGTTGTTGAGAATTTTATAATGATGATTCAAAAATGCCGCTCATTTTTTGATCTAGCAATATCTGGGTGAAAATTTTGAAATAAATTTGAGACCGTTGGCTCAGTTCAGGTTGTTAAAGTAGTTGCTTCCTGGCACGAACCGTTCGCTTCAAATCATTGCGGCAATTTGGGAAAGTGTTTACAAACGCCCACCACCTCGGTCGTCATTTTTCGTAACATCTTTCACTTTACGTAACTTCAACCACTTTCTCAAAGAAATTTTAATTAAAGACTTGCATGTATAGGCTTACAAGATTTGACTGATGCAACATCTACAACCAACAGACCATATGCAAAACCGAGTATTCGTCAATTGGATACACGAGCTGAATAATATTTAGCTTGGTTTGTATTTATTTGCATCCGGCAATGCATTGGCTTCCGCCTCTCACTTTTCGCTTCTGCGGGAAGTAGAAAGGGACGGCTCCCTCCCGGAGACTGCGATGAGAGTGCCAAGGCTTTGCCAATCCCACGCAGAGAAGCAGCATTACTAGGAATAAGAGGGTAACGGAATTGCACTCACCGAAAAGCCCGGTGTAATAAGGGTAAATTTTCCAAGAAATTCATGACAAGTATTCTTGGCACTATGTCCCGCAATGGATTAATAATGATTATATTGATAAAAATGGTACACTACAAAATATAAACATACCCTATGTTATATTTTAAACAGGTTTCCAGCAATAAGCTTCTGCTTCTAAAACTAGAAAGAGAAAAAGAGTTTACCAAAATAAAAAATATAGTCATCAACTCTTCTATGGAAGTGCATCACCCGGCGAAGATCGAGAATGTGCTGCGATTCCAACAGAAAGTCCAGCAGGGCTACTTCAGGTAATGCTTCCATCTTCGGATCCACGGCACTTAAACCTTCAAATGACAACTAAAATACTCTGTAATGAACTTGAAAGCAACATTTTACATTTTATGGTTTAATAATTTAGTGGTATATGTATGTTGATATGTATATATTTCTACGTAGTAGGCCGTCTGGGAAGGTGTAACCCTCAAACTTATTTCTGCAGCTAAGCAGTACTGCAAACAATATCCGGATTGAATGGTATACCGAGCCATGATAATTCCAGAATGTAGGATTGTATTGCATTTGCATTTGTTGCATTGTTGCATCTTAGTCCTCCCCTCCCGTTGGGGTGAAAACGCATTTGTGGACCACTTACCATCTGGTGGATCGTTAACACTTTGTCACACACTATATACTTTTAAGCATTTATATTATGAGCCGTGGTGATTCACGGGCAAATTCCCAATGCCGGCACCATTAAAATTTTCAATTGCAATTTTGAATGCATAATTAGAACGTGGATACGGGAAATAGTGAAGAAATAATCGTAAGAAAACCTGCATTAGACATGAGAATTAAAAAAATCGAGGAAATACTGAACGGGCGTAGAAAAGAGAGGAGACCTTTAGGTCAACTTTAATTCTAGTTTGAGCGAATAGGGTCGAAGGAGAATGAAATTTTCGAATGCCGATATAATATTATATTCGTTAATATTCCTTCGTACTGTTGTCAATTTTTAGTTAAGTCCTGTCATTATAGTAGCCTTTTTTAGATAAATTGTAATTTTTTTTATTAGTTTCCCTTACTTGCGAGTTTTCCTTAGCAAGGTCACAAAGCTTCTTGATTTTATCGATAAATATTCTCAATTGTTCCATGTGCTCTGATAAGGGTCTGTACACATCCAGTTTGCCGATTAGCGACGGCGGCCTTGCAATTAGCGCTTGCCAACCATTGAACATACGCTACAAGTTAAATCAGGTAAAAGAAATTAATTTCATAAGGTAAAAATTAGGGTTGACCGGCAGAGAATGCCACAACACATTAAATCTGCTCATTGCAGCCCTTATATTAAGATGCATAGAATAAGAATAAATAATAAACTGATTTTGAAGCAGTAAAAATGAAAGTAGCTGTAAACAAGATTAAATAAAAGTACTTGTGTCCGTGAGTCGCTAGCTGGGCTCACTGAAATCTCACTGAAAAATGCCTTGGCATTATACTGAGTATGCTACAGTTCCCGAACGACGCTTTGACACATACGAACACAGAAATAACGTTATATGATAATTGAATATATTAGAATAGATATTTAAATTTTTTGTTATTTATATTACTGACTGGACATGGATTTCTCTGAATGAAGGATTCAGTATTTCTGATTTGTGTTACTCACGGAATTCACGAGATTTTAAGCAAATTTACTTTAGTCAATTTTTAAGCCACATGGGGGATTAGGAGTGGGATATTGGCTTACGTCGCCACCACACGGTAGGAAATCTATTTATTTTGCATGATATTGCAGCAGATCGGATACGGCATTTCTAAAAGTCGACGAAAGGCCACGATAAAGCAGTTGCAGGCAATAGCGTCTAATACAAACTGGGTCTGGTCACCGTCTGCTCAAAAGAAGAAATTAATTAAGGTAAATCTATTTAGGCGATATCTTCCGGATCCAATACGTTATTATATTCATATAATAGAACAGAAAATATAAGTAATCAATAAGAGCGATCGCGCAAATACAGAGGAATTACTCGACCATGCGGCGAGCAATTACACGATGCAGCGCCTCTGCGATAATGTCAAGGGAAGGTTAGAATGCGGTTCAAAGAAACGGGGACAATCACAATGATTTTCAAAGTTGATATTATGAAGAACAAGCCCAGGACCGATGACGCAGCATGCAGATGTTGGCGTATCTAACTGACATCATAAGCCGATCACGAACCACGAAGCGTCGATCAAAATAAAAAGCTTATCGATAAATAAAATTTTACTACATGATATGTATTAGTACCTTTTGCACAGAATGGTAAACCATTAACGCTTTCAATCGTTTAAAAATCTTTCTGTCCGGGTTCAAGGTTACTTCGTCTGTTTTATCCGTTTCAGCATCTTTATCTTGAGCAACCATTAGCTTAATCCATTGATCTTCAAGATTTAAAAGAAATCTTAATTGTCGATGAACCGTGTCTTCGGAGCCCTTTAAATATAGCACATACTTTTGATCCACAAAAATTATAACTAACCGTTTAAGTGACTGCAATAATTGTAATAGGAATTTCGAATCATGGTTAGATTGACTTACAAATTTTAAACTTACAAATAAGGAATAGAAAACTTTATATAAAGCTTACAATAAGTATATAAGCACAGACAACTTAAGCATCGTCACTATTTTAAAAATAGCTTTTTAGGTAGTGACATATACCTGGGACAAATTGTCCGATTAGGTAAGTCCAAGTTCGACTCAGAGGTCAATCGACAAATCCAACTCGGATGGGCTGGGTTCGGGAAACTACGTCATATATTCTCGTCGAGTATACCGCAAAGCCTCAAGACCAAAGTATACAACCAGTGCGTGTTGCCAGTGATGACATACGGATCCGAGACTTGGTCCTTCACTGCAGGCCGTATGAGGAAGCACAAAGTCGCTCAGCGCGCTATGGAAAGGGCTATGCCCGGTGTTTCTCTGCGTGATAGAGTCTGCAACGATGATATCCGCAGCAGAGCTAAGATAACCGACATAGCCGTAAAGATCAGCAAGCTGAAGTGGCAATGGGCCGGCCACATAGCTCGCAGAACTGACAACTGTTGGGGAAAAAAGGTTCTCGAGTGGCAGCAAACGCAGTGTAGGACGACCCCCCACAAGATGGAGTGACGACCTCCGCAGTGTTGCGGGAAGTCGATGGATGCAGGTGGCTCAGAACCGAGCTTCGTGGCAATCTTTGGGGGAGGCCTATGTTCAGCAGTGGACTTCTGATAGGCTGAAATGATGATGATGACGATTAGGTAGTGACAAACGGCTTGTCGTTTTATTAGTTAAGTAACCTGCTGCAGAAAACGCCCTTTCAGCCTCAACACTTGAAGTAGAGTAGGAAATAAATTGATCGAACCTCGATAATGTGGACAAAATAGCTATCATATACCAGCAGTAGACCGGTGACATTTATCTCACAGTAACTAGAATTCACATCGTGCATTGTCTTTGCAAAATGATTTATGATTTCCTCCTTCTTCATAGTATGCTCACCAGCGTATATCATACAGATAGCATAAGTTTTCTAGAAATTAAAAGATATTTTATTATTATTATCAAAATATTCAAATTATACATACGTAGGCGTCGATGTCTTTCAGGTATAACATGACTTTCAGTAAAATATTATTTTAGAATTGAAATGCTATGCTAATTTATATACCTTTATAGTTAGATATCATATGTGAAACGCAGTTAACCCGGCGGCCTTTTCACCTTAGTCGATAGACTTGGAAGCAGAAGGCCTGCAAGTTGAGAAAATTAAAAATCGAAGAAGCCAGCATACTATGCCACTGGTATTGTTTTACACAGTTAATAGTCAGTACTTAGGATATATTTTAATTTTTGTGGTTAAAAGTATATAACCGCCTCGTACGCACATATATATTGTACGAGGTAAGAATGTTTTTTTTTGTTAAAGCGTCTGAACTAAATTCTAAGCAATACATGTTTACAATGCTAAAACGTCTTTTTAACCTTTTTGCAATACACATTCTGATTGCATTAAAATGGAAATGTCTGAGTTAACTAACCAAACCAAGGCGCTCGAAGTTTTCCTCTACAACATTTAATACAGATTTAGTATCGAGATTGGGCAATGCCATCTCCGATATTGGTACAATACGTCATAATAGAATTTATTAAAAATATCAACTATAGTTACCGTTTAGAAGAAACTGTTAGTATGTTACTATGGAAACGAAAAGAGGACAACACTATAAACAGCGTGTGTGCCATGACGTCCATAGTATAATAGATCAATAATAGATTATTACGTAAGCATCCTAAATGCCTGACACACGCAGAGTGAAGTCCTTGGACGAGTTTTTTTTTTTATTTGGATTAGCTGAAGCCCGTCGGCTTCTAAATGAGGCAGCGATATCTTTACTTATAGACACAGTGTTTAAAACATTTCTGGTGACACGTCACACGGGCAAACGCAGTGTAGGACGACCCCCCACAAGATGGAGTGACGACCTGCGCAGTGTTGCGGGAAGTCGATGGATGCAGGTGGCTCAGGACCGTGCTTCGTGGCAATCTTTGGGGGAGGCCTATGTTCAGCAGTGGACTTCTAATAGGCTGAAATGATGATGATGATGATGAAAACAGAATAACGTCGGTTAATAACTGTCAGTTATTTTTTGCGGCATTGAGTAGGCAAGCAAGTCCTGATTAGTTAGACCTTAGCGTCACGTTTTCCCATGCCTATAGAGGCGCTGAACCACATATATAGATATGTGGTTCATCGCTGGACAATGGTCTCTTCTAATGGGAGGACGTTGGATTTCGCCACGCTTCGCAGACGGGTTGGTGATCGCAATACTAGATACCTCGCATCTATGAAGTTGGCGCCTGCCACCGGGCCGGATAAATTAGACTTGGTCTGACATTTAACACTAATGTTGGTAGTACCATAGAGGCCATGAGATTTTTCTGGCATTTCCCATAATCGACTTTTACAACAAGCGATGAATGAGCGTGGCAGATTCTTTTACACATATATGCCTTGTAATTTCACTAGATTCTCGAAGCTGATATAAGCCTAACTTTTAAAACCGCAAGATAATTAATAGAATCAGGCGTTACTTTACCCAAATCTATTATTTTAAAGATTTTACAAAAAAGTCTCTATGCATAATTCCGCATGCAAAAATAGAAAATAAAAAGCTGCAAAGGCAACAGAGTATCTTCTTTCTGTGAGGTTTTAGTCGGTTTAGTCGGAAATATCGGACTTTGCGTTAAGTGTTCAGACCCCGTCATAACAAGTCACTTCAGTGATAGTGCCTATTCTCCCGATTATCTTCATTGCTTTCCTCGCACGAGCCGTGGAAAGCGAAGCGACAAAAAGACTTTGGAATTTAAACACGACTGCGAAGTGAATACATTTTTGAGGAATCAAGACAAAGATTTTTATTCTGGGTTTAGGAAATAATAATTGAACAAATGTTTTAACTTGTAAGAATGTAGAAATAAATAAAATTTATAGCCATAACCGACCGTTGGCACAGGTAACGTATTTGCATTAAAC
Source organism: Bhutanitis thaidina (assembly GCA_029286595.1). Classification (NCBI taxonomy): domain Eukaryota; kingdom Metazoa; phylum Arthropoda; class Insecta; order Lepidoptera; family Papilionidae; genus Bhutanitis; species Bhutanitis thaidina. The sequence goes on from JAGSMS010000010.1 coordinate 7,596,880, forward strand.
GGCTCAGCATAGCAACTTTCGCAACCAACTTTTTGCCTCTCCGAGAAATAGACCGTGACGGGGTACACCCTCGTCAATATTCAATAAAATAAAATATAATTGTGTAAATTGCTTCGATGCTTGTTTTTAGTGTGTATAACCACGGAACCATATATCAATCAAATTAAATACCAATTATTTTCATTACGTATATTTATATACTTATAGAATTAACATCTAACTGGCTAATGGTTTAATGTGAACTAATAATTGCGATCATATTTATTAAAACGATTAACGTTGCCGAATTTATTCCATTGCTTATTTTTATTCCAACTATAATTCCGAGTTTTATATTTCATTTGATGTTCTTTCCCTTTCGTCAGACTGTAACTTTTAGCCATTTCTTCCAGTTCTTGTGGTACGACCTGCGAAACGAAATAAAGTGATCTTATTATAAATTATTTATTATCTAATACCAAATGTATAGCCGGTGGCTAAGAACCTTGCTTTTTGGCATTCTTAGGGGAAGGCAAGTTCAGCAGTGGCCTTGTGACGGGCTGTAATGATGATATTAATAATATATATTGTTATAGAAAATTCCTGGAGGCCTTATACACACTTACACATATATATTGTAGATGAACCACTCATGCACCCACATCCAGAACAATTACTTACATATCATCCAAAAACATAGCCCGCAGTGCCGCAGAGGTAGGCTTAGCTACTGCGCCGCACCGTCAAATCTTATTTAATCGTCCTCAATCTTATTTACGTCTTAAGCATTATGAACAAATACTTTATATCACTAAAGTTACTAGAAAAATTTCCTTAGTTAAACAATTTAACAAAAGTACTTCGAATCTGAGCCATATACTAAAGTAAGGAAGAGACAATGTCATCCTTTATTGGAGACCACGAATAGTGACGTTCCTCACGTCATCATAAAAATTTCGATAACTCACCTTAATTATATAAATTCGTCTACAATTTTTTTTTAATTCAAAGCTAGGTTTTGAACCTGTATTTCATTATTATTGTTGAAACGAAATTATGCCTCAAAACCGACATGAGACTGCTCAGAATAGAAGAGCTTGGAGCAGCCTCGTGTCGGAGGGCAAGGCCTACTATGGGTCTTTGAGCCAGAGGAATAAGTAAGTGTCTAGTTATTGTTTTTTGATTACCTAATTATAAAAACAATAACAAGTTCCTTACCTTACCTATAAGAACGATTTGCCATAAACGCCACGCTTGAAAAGCGGATCGGCGATCGCAGTTCGTCAGTCATAGTTCTCCTTAATTTTGGTATGGTATTTCTCTAGATGGTTATATCCCGCCATCTGTCGGTAACATTACGATTTTCAAAGCTTTTACTTTAGTCGTCTCGTACGACACCCATGTGAACATGGCTGGCAAATTCTTACACCGATACCACACGGCAACGAGATAAGTCAATGAATACCGCGATCTGGCGGTGGCAGCGCTATCATACTTGTTTGATTTAGTAGTGTCCACCACAAATCGACAATCGACAGTAATCAAGAATGTATTATCGATCAAGATATATTTGCGCTAATAATTCTTAAGATACCCAGCTCAAAGACCTTATCGACCGTCCGCGCCAGCGATTCAAGTCGCCGACTCGCTGAAACAGAAATCGCTGCCCTTGACGAAGTCAATAAACTACGTTCCATTAAGAATGACGCTATTTTCAAATAATTATGAGCACTACTAACTACTACTAATAGTTAGTACTACTAACTAAAATTCCATTAAATACTAATAACGTCGCATCCACCCCTATATTCGATACACCATATAATATTTTCTCTTAAATGACTCATTCCTAAAATTTTACGTAAAAATAAATTAACAGCCGTACAGGCTGGCTAGTACAAACTACTGGGCAAAAAAAGTTGACGGATTCCACATGTCCTCGAAATAATATTTTTTATCATTTCCCAGCATGCAGGTTTCCTCAATGTTCACCGCCGAGCATGTGGTAAATTCGGAACTTAAAATTGCTGCACATAACCAGAAGGTTACTAGTAGTAGAGTATTGAGTTAGGGTCATATTTGATTTATTGTAATGTTCTGTATTTTGTATGAACTAAACTGACTGAGAATGTAAAGTATGTGTGACTTATGTCCACAGCTGGTCAAAGGCCTCTTCATGAAGGCGTCGACTTATGGAGGTATGCTATTAATGGAAGATTTGCCTATACTCACCACACTGGGCAGGTGGGTTGATAAGCACAACGCCTGTACAACTAGAGATGTTGCTCCCCATCACCAGGCCAGTGGGATTTGGGTTCAGCATATTTGGATAGATATTCCACTATCAGTTGGAGTACCATGTGCAGCTGAGGTCGACCATTGGAGAAAAAATAGTGTAAGCTCCATGAATGAGAATTATTGGTACACAAACCGCTTTTGACTATGAATAGACACTTAGAAACTTGGGGTTTGTTTGTTTTAGGCTGCTTTGTCTATTCAACACAAATCCTTCAGTTTAATTTCAACACTTAAATTTTACACTCAATGTTGGTGTTTGCATCATTATCTAATTTATTAATTCATTTTGAAACAGCACTAACAGTAAATATCGATAAAATCATGAACATGATTAATTCACATTTTTGGAGGAAAAACTTAGATTATTTTTTGCAGACCATACCCAACCGCGCGGAGAATTTTTATTTCACAAGTATGCAGATTTCCTCAGAATGTAAGGTAAGTTAAAGTTAGTTGAAGGAAGAATGTTGAAAATTTTTAAATTGTTTGACCTTTTTCGAAATTAATATTTAGGAATTTTTTGGTTTGTTTAGTGTAGTGATTTCTAGATGTGAATTAAATAAATTTAACAAGAGAAAGTGAAATTAAAAAACTTATGTGACAAACTAGTGAATAAATGAAAATTTAAAAGTGAGTGAAGAAGTGCAAACTTGTATTACCTGATTGGCTTCATGGAGTACAGAAATCAAACTGATTGCATGTCTTGCATCATCATGAGTAAGGATAGTGTGGGAAACACCTTTATTCTGCAAGCGACCAGTTCTACCAATTCTGTGAATGTAATCTTCGGATGTGTTAGGAAAGTCATAGTTGATTACATGTGTAACACCGTCAACATCTGAAATTTATAAAATAAGGATATATATTTAAATAAACATCAAAACAACTATTATTTTTCCACTTTCAAAAAGTGAAGTGTCAAAATAAAACACTTAAAATTTTTTACTAATTCCTTACATTTTTTACATAATATGATTATATAATGTTTAAAATTCAATGGAAGATAGATCTGGTAACCCTTTGACTACCGTTCACGCTGTTTGGAGATTATTATCAATCTGATTGATTAGACCTAAAATCTATTATTATGTCTAGTATGTTACCGTCCAGTCCATGTAATCATCGATGCTGTAAAGCACCCTAAGCCTCAAGAAGTAAAAAAGAAGTTGAAATTAAGCATGATAAATTCCGTAAAATTTGTTGCATTCTAATGTCAAGTATTCAATCAATGTCAACAATGATCCAATACTAGACGTTTAGACAAACACAATCTACCATGCCATGGGTTTTAAAATTTGACTAAAAAATGCTAGAGACATTCATGGGCCCTTAGCCAATAGGAGGTAAAGTGTGAATTTAAGATTTACTTAATCCTAAATTATTGAAATTGGGCTGTGTCTAAGATGTCACTGTGAAAACAACATTTTAAAAATCTTATTGCCACTTTACTTACCCAAGCCCCTGGCAGCAACGTCAGTTGCAACAAGAATGTTAGTATGGCCACTCTTGAACTTACTAATAATGAAGTCTCTTTGACTTTGTGTCTTATCACCATGAATGCCAACAGCTGGCCAGCCGTTGCTTCTAAGTATTAAAGCCAAGCTGTCAACAAATCTTTTTGTGTTTGTAAAAACTAAAACTTTACCCAACCCTTGGCTGGATATTTCATGCATGATAGCTTTGAATCTGTAGGTTTAGAAAAAATATTTTAACATCAAAAGAATTATTGAATTTATGCAGATAAAGAACTTTTTGAGTTAGTGATATTGACACCTATACTAGACCTTATGACCCTAGCAAAAGGTCTAGTATAGGTTGGTGAAGTTCATAATATATTCATCATAGTTTTCCTTCAATGTTTAGTATGCACCATGGATCAAACTCTGGTTGCTTATTTACTATGAAATTTAAGCCGGCCCCTGTGATAATGGCTATATAGCACTTATAATATTATCTGTCTAAATGATGTTAGTAGCTCATATTTAAGTTATATGAAAGTGTTTAAAAAATTTAAGACAACATATAAATGATAACTTATAAATTCATTTGCACAATGTGCATTTTGGTGCTCCTAAATTCATATTAAACTATTTAGTGAAAATACAATTGAAACAATAATAACAATTTAAAATAATAAATTTGCTTACTTTTCCATTTTGTTCCCCTGATCACATACATGAACATTCTGTAGTATATTATGGTTTGCTGATAATTCTATGGAACCAACATTAACCTGTACATACTCTCCTAAGTAATCTTTAGCTAAATGTTGGACCTCTTTTGGCCATGTAGCAGAAAACATAAGAATTTGTCTTTCATAAGGAACTCCTTCCAAAGCCTCTCGAATTTGTGGCTCAAATCCCATATCCAACATTCTATCAGCCTCATCTAATACAACGTATGTACATCTACTCAATGAAGTTGTTTTACTTTTAAGAAAGTCAATTAATCTGCCCGGTGTAGCTATTAAAATATCAACACCATTTTGCAACTCTGCTGCTTGCTTTGCTCTACTTACTCCACCATAAACACATACACATCTTACATTCAATGATGTTTCAAACTCTTTACCAACTTCTTCTATCTGTCTTGCTAATTCTCTAGTTGGTGCAAGTATTAACACTTTCGGACCTCGACCTTTCCTTGACTGTTTTTCTTTGATATGTACAACAGCTGGTAAGAGGTATGCTAGTGTCTTACCAGTACCTGTCTGTGCAATACCAACAAGATTTTGCCCACTTAATGCGATGGGCCATCCTTGTGATTGAATTATTGTGGGCTTAGAAAGTCCTTGTCTTTTTAAAAAGGTTTTTATGTAATCAGGAAAATTGCAGTTTTCTATATCTCTAAACGGACCAGGGACATTATCACCAATTATAGTTATGTTATGCTTATTATAGTAATCGAGATCCTGTTGTGCTGCTTTTATAGAATAAAATCTTTTATCGTAATATTGACTGGGGTGTAAAGTATAAATAAAACTTTTACAATTCGTATTTGAATAAAAGAGTTTTGAATTTCTTGAAATATTTACTTCACTTTGTTGAAGCTGTTTAATATTTTGATACACTCTGAAAAAAACATATTGTGAATAAATTAAATGTCAAAACAGATTAAAAGTAAAGTTTAAATAAAAAAAAAACATTCACACCTTTGTCTGTGTGATTTGGGATCGGGTCGGGGATCTGTTACTCGAACAACATACATAATATAAAGTACTCAGTGGACCTAATCTTCCACGATGAGGAATCCATATTTGAACCCCACTAGGGGCAAACATTTGTATGATTGATTTGAATTTTGGTAGTCGAATAATCGATGTTTTAATTTTAGAATGATTTTTCTCTCTATAAATATATTTACATACATATATTTAATTTATATGATCATCACTACAAGGTGCCAAAGACAGATAATACTTATGGGACTGGATGATGTAAGTATTCATGCATTTATTATCATCCATTTTAATGTATTAAAATTTCCATTAAATACTTACGATTTGATACCTTTTCGCCTAATAAATAATACAGTCGCATTTAAAGCCATTTCTACCAAAAAAACTCACAACATAACCTCTTTTACTAGAACAATCTTGAAATAATGCAGGGACAGTTTTCTATCTGCTGCAGCGTTGCCAGCCGAAAGGTCTATGGTACACAATTAGTCTATGAAATAATCGTAGTCATAGATAGACATAGAATATTTAGTTGACTACCACCGTTAAAACACCAAGTGAATTAAAATTTTGTTTTTTTTAAAAAGTTGGGCTTTGATTTACGTGAAATTTTTTACTACTCCTTGAAAAATAAATATGTATGAGAAAGTTTGAAATTGTACTTCTTTTGGCACGAAAAGACTGAATTTTTACGATACGCGCGCACACCGACTCATAAAAGCGACACAGTGAAGTGGTTGGTGAATGTCTCTAGTTTTGGTGACAACAGATAACTATGTTCAAGGTAGTTATTCAAATATATTTGAATATATAACACGTGTCAGTGGAGATTAAAAAAATATATTCATACATAAATATGCATATTAATGTATGTGTTTTTAAATTATATATGGTGGTAAATGATAAATTTATTGTAAGGATTCGTGATGCTTTTTTTTATATTATAAACTTTTTAACTGGGTTTATAGATTTGAGGTCAACTGTCGTCGGCGTGTATTCTTTTTATTTGTTTACATTATAATTTGATGAATAGTTTATTCTACTTCTTTTCGGCATATTACTTGATTCTGATATAGATGTATAGAAAATTAATAAATCTTTTGATGTATTCTTAATGATCATTATATAATTAATTACCTGTTTATTTTTTAGTTTTCAAGATGCCCAGCTCTAATGCTGGGAAAAGTAAAAATTGTCGCAATCCGAAGATGCGAATGGAATAAAGAGTTAAAAAAAACAAACGCGGAAAAGTGTCAGAAAAGGCTGCGAAAAAGAAAAGCTCAAGGTTACCAATAAATTACGAATCAAGTTTTAAACACTTATCTACTTCAAATTCGCCAATGACTTTTGGATCATCAGTTCTTGTCTGTTACTACCGGTATAAATTTCAAATATGCAATTGATTAATTTCAAGAATCCAAAATATCATACTAATAGTATTGCTCAGTATGATTATAATTGTCAATTCCTTTTTTATTAAGGCGGAAACAAATGTAGCCGCCGGTGACAATAATGGTCCCTTTATAAATATAACTGGCCGTGATTTAGCACGTTATATAGCAGTATATCATAGACATTTTTTCAGCTAAGATGACCGAAACTAGTCACACAACCATATTTTTGACATTATCATGCCCTTGAATTGAAATTTTTAAATAATTGTCAGGGTGGTGCCTTTTACTATTTTCGTTATGGTGGTAGACCCATTCTGTCTAGATTCCGTGATTACGCATAATTCTTAGCAATTTCTGTTGTTCCTTTGAAAGAGCCAGTGTAGTATGCCCATTCCATATTAGTCCACAGGACGTAACGCATCAGTGACCTTCGATTGAGGTAGTTTACAGGTGAACATAGATTGCAGTAGCTACTTACCATCAGTTTGACAGGCTTTATTCCAATAAAAAATAAGAATTTATGCCATATGATGAATTATCACCCAATAACAGCACTAAATCATAACTTTCGGACTATAATTTTTTTTATTTAACTTTATTACAAATCATAAAAAACAATACAGCTTGTGGTCACCCAATTACGCAACATAAGGATCAATTTCTTGATATTTTTATTTTGTTAATAAATATTAATTTAGTAAGTTTTCGGCTTTCGAATAAGTTTCGAGGTACGTACTAAGGATGTTTTCGATTTTAGGTTCTGCTTGAAAGAGTTCAGATTGAAGACATTTTCAGTTCAGATAGTTGACTATAGTTATTTACTACGTATGATACTGTATATACCACTTTTAAGACTATTTTAGTCACATGTACAAATAAACTATGAAATCTGCAGTAACCTACTTTGTACAATATCAAATTTAGCTAATATTAAAAGATTTTGTGATATAGATGTATAGAAAATTAATAAATCTTTTGATGTATTCTTAATGATCATTATATAATTAATTACCTGTTTATTTTTTAGTTTTCAAGATGCCCAGCTCTAATGCTGGGAAAAGTAAAAATTGTCGCAATCCGAAGATGCGAATGGAATAAAGAGTTAAAAAAAACAAACGCGGAAAAGTGTCAGAAAAGGCTGCGAAAAAGAAAAGCTCAAGGTTACCAATAAATTACGAATCAAGTTTTAAACACTTATCTACTTCAAATTCGCCAATGACTTTTGGATCATCAGTTCTTGTCTGTTACTACCGGTATAAATTTCAAATATGCAATTGATTAATTTCAAGAATCCAAAATATCATACTAATAGTATTGCTCAGTATGATTATAATTGTCAATTCCTTTTTTATTAAGGCGGAAACAAATGTAGCCGCCGGTGACAATAATGGTCCCTTTATAAATATAACTGGCCGTGATTTAGCACGTTATATAGCAGTATATCATAGACATTTTTTCAGCTAAGATGACCGAAACTAGTCACACAACCATATTTTTGACATTATCATGCCCTTGAATTGAAATTTTTAAATAATTGTCAGGGTGGTGCCTTTTACTATTTTCGTTATGGTGGTAGACCCATTCTGTCTAGATTCCGTGATTACGCATAATTCTTAGCAATTTCTGTTGTTCCTTTGAAAGAGCCAGTGTAGTATGCCCATTCCATATTAGTCCACAGGACGTAACGCATCAGTGACCTTCGATTGAGGTAGTTTACAGGTGAACATAGATTGCAGTAGCTACTTACCATCAGTTTGACAGGCTTTATTCCAATAAAAAATAAGAATTTATGCCATATGATGAATTATCACCCAATAACAGCACTAAATCATAACTTTCGGACTATAATTTTTTTTATTTAACTTTATTACAAATCATAAAAAAAACAATACAGCTTGTGGTCACCCAATTACGCAACATAAGGATCAATTTCTTGATATTTTTATTTTGTTAATAAATATTAATTTAGTAAGTTTTCGGCTTTCGAATAAGTTTCGAGGTACGTACTAAGGATGTTTTCGATTTTAGGTTCTGCTTGAAAGAGTTCAGATTGAAGACATTTTCAGTTCAGATAGTTGACTATAGTTATTTACTACGTATGATACTGTATATACCACTTTTAAGACTATTTTAGTCACATGTACAAATAAACTATGAAATCTGCAGTAACCTACTTTGTACAATATCAAATTTAGCTAATATTAAAAAGATTTTGTGATATAGATGTATGTTCAGACACCATTTAATCATAAGCAACATTAGTTTTCGGTTCGATTGTCACCTCAAATAAAAGTGTAAACAATTTTTAAATAATAAAAAAAAATATATGATATATAAATTTTAGTTTGTAATATGTAATAATTATAATTGTTTAATATTCGGTAGGAACTTTACAAATTCGTAGTACCATTGGTGTAAGGGATTTGGGCATCACGATGGTGACAAGACTTCTTTGGGGGCAGTGGACTTGTGATAGCCTGAAATGATGATGGTGCCAGTCGGTTATTAAAGGTTATAAAATTAGTACAATTTGTGTCCTGCTTTGTAAGTTGATAATGTACGCAATTTATTCTGAAGTCCTGAAAGGGTTTTAATATTCTATTCTATTTACTGCCGCTCATCAACTGAAAAAAACGTTAACTATGGAGAAAGCATTTTTGATTAATATCTCTAAACTGTTTTCTCTCAACATTTACTTATACTCAAAGAAAATAGAAATATTTCACTTTCGACAACGCAAATCCTGACAAGCAGTACACGGGGACACATTAATCACTACTTAGTCATTGGTAGAGAAAACTACGCAAAGGAGATAAAAAAAATATATATATACTTATCAATATTTATTCTAATTTTCACCAGATCAATAAACAAATTGGAATGATGTTACGTTTGGTATTATTTTCATAAAATATGGGAAACAAAGTTTGGTAATAAATAACTGAAGGTAGACAAATACAGAAGTAACACTAGCTAATCCTCACTAAGATATCACAGAAAAAAATACCGCCCAACATTAACTTAAAATGTCATACACACACATTTAGCATTTACTCAATATAGTGGATTTTTCTAGTGATACAAAATCAAAGGAAGTAACCCCATATTAGTTTTGAATACATTAAGAAAATACTAAGTTACAATGAGGTCAGGCATGTTTACATTCTTATTACCTGTTACATTCTACACCACACACAGATGTATTGTATTATTCATATTTCTATGAGGATTTGCTACTTAAAATTAATAAAAGTCAATAATCATTAAATCTCTTGTGTCCACCTCCACCAGCTTGTCCATTGCTCCTGCCAAAGCTAGTTCCCCTCTTGAAGGAACCGCCGCCACGCCCACCACCATATCTATTTCTATTCCATCCTCCGCCGCCGCCACCACAGCGGTCGGCCATGGTTTGCAGCTGAGGGCTAATAGTCTAAAAATAACGAATGTTTAAAATTTTTGGTTTCACAAATAAAACAATATGAAAGTTATATCTTATTAAAATAAATGTGACAACCTTTGAGGATGGGATCCAGGTAAATACAAAAATATGGACACCGAAGGCATGAAGTTGTATTAATGTACCTCATACTTGCATTCATGTCACGCCATTGAAAAACGTACCCATGCCAAAGGTATGAGGAAGTTTAATTAACAAAAAAAAATCTTTTAATTACCTGGTTAGCTTCTTGTAATACATTGACAAGATCTTTTGCTTGACGTGAGTTTGAAGGTGTAAAGAAGGCATAAGATGTGCCTTTCGATTTTGAACGCCCTGTTCTGCCTATTCGGTGAATGTAATCCTCAGAAGAGTTAGGATAATCGAAATTTATGACATATTTGATACCATCCACATCTGTAAACATCAAGAAGACTTTGATGAAGGAAGTTAAGACATTTCAGATAATTTTGGACGAAAATAAATGTGATAAAAAAAATTATAAATTGTAACTCATAGCAGGTATTACTTACATGAATGAGTTACACAGAACAAATAAAAGTCAATATTTGCCTCTCACTGAGAAAACCCTGGAGTCTTGTTAAGGGCACCAACACTAATCTTAAGCAGGTATTTAGTTCATAAAAACATGGTTCATTGCCCCTTCCAATCTCCATAGTGGCCGAATCAGAAAACCCTTGACCTCTTGCCAATTATCTCAACCTGTGGTCAAGTTTTTCAACGATGCACCATAAGTTCAATATCTGGTTTATGTTTTAATCATTATCAACGAAAGTCATAGTGCATCACCAGGTTTTCCTTTACTCTCAAGTGCATCCGTATTCACGGACATACCATCAAGTTTCCGGCCTTGGGTCCAATCATAGTGAAAGGCACATTTGAGGCACCATAATAATGACGAGTTATTGCATTCTGTAGTAAACTACCACTGCATCAGACTAGTCGTTATCTACAAATCCAGTGCAGTATCATGCCCAATAATTTAGGACAGTATTCAGATAGAACACAATAACTTTCCGCCAGTGCCTCTGAAAGTACAAAGAAACAATTATTAATATAAGTAAAACAAACACACTTAATACAAATCAACTAAGGTGAGTGTATAGTCAAGTCTGATTGAAATTTGATCAAGAAGATATCTTACCTAGTCCTCTAGCTGCAACATCAGTTGCCACAAGGATGCTAGCACGCCCTTGTTTAAACTGATAGAGAACATCATCCCTTTCTTGTTGTGTTTTATCACCATGCATGCACACTGCTGGCCAGCCAAACCGTCTTATGTTTCTTGTAATATTTTCAACTTTTCTTTTTGTTTCTACAAATATAATTGTTTTAGCACCCGGCTCTTGGCTTTGGCCAATTTCTTGTAGCAAAACATTTAACCTAGAAGTTAAATATTATTAAATTTTAATTGTGTAAAATCTCATTATTACAACATTTGCATTTCATTTGTCAGATCTTCTTAGAGGAGTTTCTATAATTTATAATCAAAAGCTATATCATTCTGTTTAAGAAATCATCATTAAATCAAAGACACCGCATATAATCCCATAGGTATCATTAAGTCAACAAAAGGAGATGTCTGGCAAAGTTCATAGCTTTCACCAGAAAGAATCGATAATTCTTGAACTCAAAATATGCAGGTAATGTAGCGGTTGTGGTAAGATGTAAGTGCATTGTGCAGAGTATGATGATCATGCATAGTATGATGATCACAGGAAATCATACCTATGGGAGTATTTGTGTAGCAGTAGACTAATACAGACATAATAATAGGACATAGAAATAATAGAATAAGATAACCAAAATTTTCACATACTTGTTTTCTTTCTCATGTTCCTGGCAAATATCTATTATTTGTAGTATATTATGATTAGCAGATAGTTGAAGAGATCCTATGTTGATTTGCGAATAGTCTCCCAAGTAGTCTTCAGCTAGTTTTTTCACTTCCTTGGGCCATGTGGCTGACCACATCAAAGTTTGTCGATCAGGCCTAATTTGTTCAATGATTTTGCGAATTTGGGGCTCAAAACCCATGTCCAACATGCGATCAGCCTCATCCAATACAAGATATGTGCACCGTTGTAAGTTTGTTGTTCCTTTCTCTAAGAAATCAATAAGTCTACCTGGTGTAGCAATAACAATTTCTACTCCTCTTTCCAGATCACGTGCTTGTTCCCTTTTAGGTGCACCACCAAATACACATGTGTTGCGAACATAGGCAGCATTACCAAAGTCACAAGCAACTTGTTGAATCTGCTGTGCAAGCTCTCTAGTTGGTGCAAGCACTAAAGCAATGGGACCATCTCCCCTTCTAATAGGTGGTTGGTTATTGATATGAACTATAGCAGGCAAAATATAAGCTAAAGTCTTTCCTGACCCAGTCTGAGCAATTCCAACTAAATTTTTCCCTGACATAGCTATGGGCCAACCTTGTGCTTGTATTGCAGTAGGTTCTTTGTAACCCATGTTGCGAATGTTTTGCATCACATAATCAGGGAAATTTCCTTCCTCAAAATGTTGGATAGGATTTGGTATATCAAGCCCACTCACAGTGATTTCATGTTTATTTCTATATTCTTCTACTTCATAAGCTGATCTATTTAAAACTTCTGAGGGTGGATTGTAGAAGTTTTTATTAAAAGGTTGTAAAGACATTGTGTCCCAATTAGGCCTGCGCATATTTTGCCCCCCAGAAAATTCTTTCTTGCCACCTCCAAAACTTCCTGTATTTCCAAATCTACCTCCACCACCACCTCCAAACTTAGATCCATTTCCCCCGAATTTGGAACCGCCGCTTCCATTGCGACTATTATTCCAGTTACCAGACCTGCCAAACAAAATTACAATGAGTTCTAAATATCCCAATTCATGTAACAATAAACATGATAGTGGGATCAAGTAAAGGCTGCATGTTATATTACTGATCACAATCGGACAGACCGTCATATTATTTAACGATAAGACTACGGTAAATTCTACACGCATGCAATTCCTTAACGAACAGGCAGAAAAATACTTGTACTTCTGTCTTTCTATGAAAATTAGACGCTACAATGCTTATCCCTTCACGTGTTATAACTATGAACATTTATAATTCAATAGTAGACTCTTTAAACTCATGAGTTTTGCATTTGTTCATAGTGGAAACACTGGAGAAAAAACCACCTAGACAGTTCTTGAAATGTTCGCCATCGAAATGAAATGTTTGATAATATTACCAATAAAAAAGGAGTTAGCCCAAAATAATGTTCTCTACAACTTCGGATTGCCGTTCAAAACTGTAAAACTCAGTGAAGTTAACAGAATATGCAGAAAAATCAATATTATAAAACAGACATCAGAAACAAGATGGCGACAACGTTCACGAGAGAAACTATTCCCACGCGACGAGAATTTAGTAAATTTAACACGTAAAATCACTTAGCAAAGGGAAGTTATAAAAGAATCTTAAACAAATTCAAAATCGTTTAGTCTTTAGAAAATTTGTGTCATAATAAATCTATATAAAATAAATAAATAAAGTATAAAACATCGATTCTTGTGACAACCCATGAGGATCTTAAACCATTAGACATTTAGTGGTAATTACGAAAAGAATTGGAATGCCAGCGGTCTAAAAAATAAATAAGGTGGGGTTAATTAGTAGGACCACAGGCCAAAATTACATTATAGTAAAGATCTGTGAGGCATTGGCCATAGCAGCACAAAATGGCGAATTAGATCAGATATGTTGTATCAACAAAGATTTCAAGATATTGCAAGAAATACATTACAATATATACAGACATAAATATTATATTAATACTTACATTTTCAGTGTTTTAAAATACTTCAAGATGTTCTTGATAAACCCAGATGATAAAATCCAATTGATTGATTGATTAAGCAGGGTCCTACGGCAAATCACAAAATTATTTCTATTATGATAATTACGACTAATTGAAATAGGATGCTTTAAAAATTAAATATATTTTATATATTAATTGAACAAGAAATCAGTGATCTACTGTACAATACATCGAGTAATAAAATAAAACACGTCTCACCTCGACCACTGCTATTGCAAGAGAGATCATACACTCAAAATTCATTCATTCATAGCTTATTGAGCAGAGCGCTGACTGAAAGAACGAATGAAAGAAAAGATTATCTATAACCATAAAGCTTTTTGCCCTCGAGCTAAACGCCATTTATTCCAAATTGCCGTCTGTCATATTTATATATATTATAGCTACGCGTAGTCGTTCAACGTTGGCTGTAAAGAAGATACAGCTAGAAGCGCTATTATACTGGATGTCCGATTGAAGGTCTTAAAATCAATATCAGAAAGACGCAAGCGATACTCATCGGATAGGCAGTCTTCGTGTCTATCCGATTTTTTTAAGTTTTCTGCAATAATTCCTTTGACATATTTTAATACACTATATGTAGCTAGAGTACGGATTTGTCAACTATATTTCTTTTTAATTTCTTTCTCTTTGTTGAGATCACAATAAAGCTGTTATGTATAGCTTACATTATCCACCAGCTTCACATGACGACCGATTCTAAATCTATACTACATTTAAGTAATATTTTATTTTTAACTTGAAGAGATCGCTGAAGAGTTGCAGTTTACGCACATTTGTTATTTATCCCCGTTATTAGTGAATTAATTTAACAAAGTAATGTTTTTATTCAAACTTATATAAGTTGTATTTTCCTATTGTAAAATACTAATAGACATTATATTAAGTACTAACTCGGTATATGTGACAGAAGAAAAACTTCTACTCAATTGAAAATAACAGCTTGCAATTACAAATTTGTTTGATAGTTATTATAATATATATAGTTCTGCGTAGAATTATGTAATTTAGATACTTTTTGAGTCTGCAGTGTTTGTATAAAGTAATCAATCTCTATTTCACCTGATAACAGATATCACCATTCTGACTAAACGTGAAAATAAAATACTTTGCGTTCGTTGAGTTAGTAATGCACTTACGCAACGATGTATAATAATTGTTATTCCTGGTAAGTTCCGCCATAGAGGGGCTTACTCATATTTACCTTCCTGTATCTATTGTTAGGCTTATGCTACAAGAACGGAGTCAGATGCAGGGTCATTGGCACGGAACGTAACTCAACACAACCATACCACAGACACACCAGACAGAAAACCACCGTGTTCCACAAACATTGGCCTAAGGCAGTTCGAACCCAAGTCAACACACAGGTACGCTAACTGCTAAGTCACTCGAACGTAAAGGATGAAAAATTTAATGAATGAAGCTAAATAATCCATATGATTATTAAAGTACATAGTGTTTTTTCCTTTAGATAAACCATAGAATATAGTTATAATTATAGATAATAAGTTATTTGTATTTGTTTATTACTTAATCCATTCTAGTGATGCTTATAGTTTTTTTTTTTTTTTTATAGAACAAGGGGGCAAACGAGCGTGCGACTCACCTGATGGTAAGTGATCATCGACGCCCACGAACATCCACAACACCAGAGGAGCTACAGATGAGCTGCCGGAAAGTTGAAAGTTGACGATATAATCGATTATTGCTGTGGTGTCGAGATCAGTTAATCGATTAATCGCAGTCATGGTATCGATTAATCCATGAAGTGCATAAAATTTATGAGAAACTTATATCCAGACGGGTACAGATACGTGATAGATAACCCCAGAGGACTAACATGGAATACTACTCGGTCTGTATTATACTGGCTCTCTATACCTTTCAAACCGGAACACATCCGTTTTTACTGTGCTGTTTGGCGGCAGAAATGGGTAAGAGTATGGTACCACCCAAGACGACTCCTAGGTAGGGAAAGAATTTACCAACAATCTCTTTATTAGATCCAGTACTAAGGTCCAGGCAATTCAAAGAATCTGGGTAAATGGACCAATCATCCCGCATTCAGAGGAAGTTCCCAAGTAACCCAAAAACAAGTCCGCGTAGAGCTGTGCGCCATTTCCGAGTTACTTAGAACTGTCCACAAAGATTTAAATACAAATAAAGACCCTACAAGTAGTGCAAAATTCAAGCCTTGTCGATAAGAGACATGCCATTCCGAAGAACCTTCTGTAAGTGTTCCGCGCCCCCGTCACAGTGGCTGAGTGAAGTGGCCACAATCGAGCGAGTACCTGCTGTATTGCCGTATATCAGAGGCGTTACGGACAAGGTTGGCTCTATTTTGAAGAGGGCTTCTATAAAAACGTTTTTTTAAGCCGGCGAAAAAGATAAGTAAATTTTTACTATCTGTCAAATGCAATATCCCTCTACAAGATGCAGGAGTGTACAGCAGCTTGATTGTGAATGTGGTTTGCTTACATAGGGCAAACTAAAAGATCTGTAAGGACCCGCGCAAAAGAATACATAGCTGACGTGAAACACCGACAGTCTAGGAAGTCTGCAGTCTGTGATAATATTCTTGATTGCCCCAACCATTACATCAGATTTGATAGACCACAAATCCTCTCAAAAGATTCGATTCCTGCCAAGGATGATTCGCGAGGCTATTGAAATCGAAAAACATCCTAATTTCAATGGAGAAGATGGCTGGGTACTACCACCAGCTTGTGACCCAGTAATAAACAAAATTAAATCTCAAACCAAGCATACCACTGCATAACCTCAAGATACACTGAGCACATTCTGCGTAGATCGGACCAAAAATTAATAAATAAGAGCTAGCTAGAGATAACCCGAGCTAACTATGACATCTGGACGTCTCTCACCTCTGTCCCCCCGTGACCAAGGTTGTAAAGCAATCGAAACGTCGGGAACATAAAAACATAATTAAACGCGATAAAATCCGTAAATAATAGTTTCAATTCTTCTGTAAATGGCTAGTAAATAAAGTAAAACCTTCGTTCTCGGTGACCACCACAGTCACCATACGTTATGTTATTTTATATACAGCGGTCTTCACCACAGATGTTTATACTGGGGCTGAATTAAAAAATAGAATAATTCGAGCTTTGACAAATTAAAAAATATAGTCGCGAACACTGACGTACTACGAAAAACGCGGGATAGCATTTTACGTAGATGTCGTTTTAGTATTCAGATGAATGCCGGACGCATTGAAAATTAAATGAATTAAAAAAAAATAACTATATTACGACGTTAGTTTCAAGCTAAATAAAATATATGTCAATAAGGAAAAACATTTACTTTTTCATAAGTTCTGTAGTGTTATTTGTAGTTCCGCTAGTTCGAGTGTTGTCACCAAATGTCATACCTGTCGAAGTGTCTCTAAATCTGGACCAGTCACCATGATTGGGGAGTCAGATTTTCTCCATTTCTGTTGTAGCTTTTGTAATGCCATCTGATGCGTTCACACTTCTTTTGTAGTATGTAATGGCGTTACTTTACTTATTAGAGTTTAAATACCTTCAACATTGTCAACAGTAACTCTGGCCAACGTTTAGTACCTAGAACATTAAATTCCAGGAGATTAATAGTATTTTCGAAACATGGAAGATACTTCGACCTTCCAAATGTACCCTTGAAGCTTTAACCTTATTTTCACAATTGTCAATGACTGTCAATTTATTTAAACCACTATTCCAACTACAGTTCCAATATTATATTACTTATAGTAAGTCATAATTGTCAGTTTGGTGGAGTTTGTTGGCTGGTTGGTTTTGTGTTTAGATGCGGTTCGATTTCCGCACGAGACAAGTATGTGTATGGATTACAAATAATTATTCCAATGGTAACGATATGTGTGATGTTAATTATTGTCAAAGATTAGTAAATAAAACAGTTTAACAACTTACCGCACTAACCACACCTCGTTTGTTAATTTTATGTCGTTTAGCGGAGCGCAAATGTTTAGATATTACTACAATATTTGACTTCACATACATTGTTGGCATCGAATTTAGACTCGTAATGTTTTATAAGGTGGGCCCGTATTTCACTTGTTCATTGCGACGCAGTGGCATTCGTTTTTCGCATTCACACACACAATCTTATCTCTTCCAGACAATCTAGTCTTTTAACCAAACAAACGCACCACAACTACAAATAAGCTTTAGCAATGCTAGAGACTAGCTTGAATAGCGGCCACTGGCTGCATGATAAGATCACCATCTCCACTGCAGTTCTGGAGGCCATGCTGGATCTGCCGCCGCTACACCTGCTAATACAGCAGGAGGAGGTGTTGGCTGCCATCAGGCTGAGGGCTTTGAATCTATGGCAAGATTATAGGGTACCGCATACAACCACTACTTAAAGATCTGTTTGCAGAAATGCCGATCCTTCAGGCCACGCATGACAGGATCGGCATTTCGGATCCCAAATCAATTTGTTTTTGACAAAAAGTATAAAATTCAAGTCCACGAAGACCATCGACAGAGGTCTAGACCCACGCGAGTTAAGAATTTTTACTGATGGAACCAAAACGGATTCAGGTACTGGCTCCGGGACTTTCTCGGAAGATTTAAACATTAAAACACCGCTAGGAGCCTACAACAACATATATCAAGCTGAATATGCCCAAGCATTTTCCAGGCGGCTATTGCAATCGCCTGTTGGGAAGTCGAATATCACCATATTAGGATACTATCCGACAGCCTGGTGGTTATACAGGCCCTCGATAGCAATGTCATGACATCAGGGCTCATATAGGAATGCTACCAGCGCTTTTACTAGGTATGTCAATTCAACAATATAATCCTACAATGGATAAAAGGTCACAGCGGTTCACGAGGTAATGATGCGACGGACGAGCTTGCCCGGGGCGGGTCTGGTCGGTGCCCTATTGGACCGGAATCCATCATCCCAATACCCTTTGGGCACGTTCGCTCTCAAATACGAAACGGCACTAGGAACCAGCATACGCAACTATGGACAAACCAGGTAGAATGTAAACAGGCTAGGGAAGCCCTTCCAACGATTATTAATCGCATAACCAAGATGCTACTACGCCTGAATAAGCCCCAAATTCGGATAGTAACTATCACCATAACAGGACATGGATATTTTAAGAAATATCTGTTTACTATAGTTGTTACTGACAGCCTTCTATGCCTAGCGTGTATGGGGGAGGAAGAAACCACTGCCCACGTCCTGTTGCATTGTCCGACGGTCGCGGAATACAGGGCTAAGTACCTGGGCTCGCCGCGGTCGCTTCCCGAGGTCACCGGTCACTTTAGGGGTTTACTGAGTTTCCTTGAGGAGCTCGGTTGGCTTGAATAAATCATATTCCTGCCCATACGCAAAACACGCGCACAGTCGTGGAGTTGCGGATACCAGCCCGTCATAACATAACAAAACAATTTAGGCAAGTACAATCTAAATAACTCAATTAGTATATAGTTACACAAACAGTTCAGAACTCCATTCACAAAATATTAACAAATCACATAGTAAAACAGTAAAACTTGTGAAAAGCCACAAGTAGTACATTAAATCAAGCTTCAATGCACCAAATGTTGCAATGTTGAACTCAGATTAGTTGGGTTGGAAAGTTCAAATCGAGCTGAGAAGAATGAGCTTTCTTAACTTTTATATATTTATCTTGGCATTACCTACAAGGCCATCAGCCGTAAAGGACGTTGAGAGTTCTGGAGTGCTGAAGAACAATCTCCAGATTTATGCGATAGTTACTGATACGATTGAAGAAAAAAATTGTTAATTTGATACTTTTTATTTTTCTTGAGAATTCGGAGTATAAAACCAAAACGAAAATTGGAGGCCACCCTTCTGTTTTGAATTAAACAGTTCTGTCCAATCACTAGCACTTACACACACATTTATAAGCACATGCGGATAAAGTACGCTATCAATATTATACACCAAATCTCGAAACACATAGTATTAATAAAATTAAAAAAAATCAGAAGCTACACCCAGTACCTTCTGATTTTTATTTTCTACCATGTCATGAAACGTCAGAAGACACAGTCATCACTTATCGAGTTCATGTTGAAAATCCATGCTTGATGTTCCATTTGCAATATGTAAATGCTATGCAAATACTATGTTATAATGTATTTTTTTTAATGTGGAAATGTCAATTCCAAAAAATGAAAGACAGGATGATTCTGACTTGATATTTTCTAATATCGATTAATCGACCTAATGTAATCATCTTTATGATGTAGCATGAGCATGAATGGAACATCCCTTTCACATAATAGAGTATAGATTCACATTCATTCATGCGATGTTTAAGTTGCCTCGCGCCAGCTACATAGTAAAGTCGGTTAAAGTAGAAAATATATTTTAAGTTTTAGATCAAATTTTCCTCGACGTTTTGTGTGTATGTTGCGCGATATATAATTATTATTCATACATTTTTTCGAAATGGCTATGCAACCGCACAGCAAGAAAAGAGTGTGCTATTACTACGACAGTAAGAAATAATGATATTTTGTAGTAAAGTTTTTATAGATGTTCCTTTGTATTTTTTACAGCATCTTTTAGAAATAAAACATTATCCAGCACTTTCTCAGAAATTGCTTTTTTTCATCTAAACTTTTTTATGAAATAGTTATTCAAGCTCTTTCTCAGCGTCTGTACCGTATTCTCGGCTTCCATTGGTCCGCTGAATGTTGTTCTCTTACCGTTCAGAGCAGTACAGACTGTAATGTGTCAAGCCAATAAATGAATTGAGTAACATTTTGTTAAGAAGTTAAAATTGATATGAAATGATTTTAAAATAATAGTATTTTATGCACAACTTTTATCTATTTTAGGTGACATTGGGAATTATTACTATGGACAGGGGCATCCCATGAAACCACACCGCATACGCATGACTCACAATTTACTGCTTAATTATGGCCTGTACAGGAAAATGGAAATATACGTATGTGATTTTTGCAAGTAAATTATAACAATGTAGTACCGTACCTGCATTAATTGCAGACCATGCAACTCCACTACGAAATACAACATTTTTATACCAAGTGATTTCATCTGGGTCTCGTAACTACAATTTTTTTACATGCATTTTGTTTTTAATTACAGTAACAATATATGAGAATGGAGGAAATAGCCGTAGCTATAAAATAATGCGAGTGTGGACTTGTTTAATAATATTTTCGATAAAAACGTTTTTTATATTTCTTCTACAGAGACCACACAAAGCTACTGCTGATGAGATGACTAAGTTTCACTCTGATGACTATATTCGCTTTCTTCGTTCAATCAGACCTGATAATATGACTGAGTACAATAAACAAATGCAAAGATGTAAGTTTTTATTGTTTGCTTTATAGGATTATAAATCTGGTAACTTTACTCAAAAATGTGTAACAATATCTAGTTGAAATTCGTATTCATCTAGTTTAGAAGTTCTGACCTTATGGTCCAGTAAAAAATTTAAGCTTCAGACTAAATTTCTAAAAGATGGATAATTTCATATTAGATTAAATTTATTAGAAATACTCTTTAAAATCATTAGTAGTAGGTAGTTCACAATACCCAGAATCTTGAAATTTTATATGAAGGTAGAATAAAATAGTGAGTAAGCATGAAGGATCCTCTCAAAAATGGGAGGGAGTTTTAACTTTTTTTTCTGGAATAAAGGTGATGAAGTTGTTTAAACTTTATAACTCCTAAACCTAAACTAAACCCTCAGCTTTGAAGGCAGACCTACCAACTTGGCTATCGGGTAGAATATTTTATACAGAACTTTTTATTTTAATTACAATTTATGATCATATGAATGTACCTATGTTAATACAGATACCGAACTTTCTGATTTTATTTTAGTTAATGTTGGTGAAGATTGTCCCGTCTTCGATGGTCTATATGAATTCTGTCAATTATCTGCTGGTGGTTCTGTTGCTGCTGCTGTTAAATTAAATAAACAGGTAAAAATTCTTTTCAAAAATGTTCCTATATTCAAAACTGAGATCAATGTTACCTGAAAACCGCCATACCAAAAATGTAGCAATTAATTTTGTTCACATCCCATACTATAAATATACAGGGAGAACGGACCTGAACCTTCCTTTGATTTTATTTCATAGGTGCTACACTAAGATCAGGATGTGGAGTGCCTTTGTAATGGTACTTATTTTCACCTGTGAAGGATAACATACAGAATGTCTGATTGAGTTTAATATCCTGCACATATAAGTACTGGTTATATTTTAGATTTAACTTTTCCAGTGTAACTTTTCTTGACTCACCAGTTTTTGAATACTAGATTATTGTAGAATCTGTAACCTCTATTCTTAACGTATTTGTATGCAATGATTCAGGGAAAACCCTTGATAATCTCATCAAAATCTCTGGAAGCATAATCAGCGTTTAGGCTTTCCACCATGTGGATGTGAGGACATCTCCCGGAGAGATGAGGTGTGAGTTGCAGAAGTCCGTTTGGTTGCACTGAGTCATGCATAAACAGAAATCCGTAATGTTTGCCTATCCCTGTGGATGACAGATGTGAGTGACATATTAACCAACAGTCACATTTTAACCAACTTTTTACTTTCATGTATCCATGGATTATTTATGCTGGTTTTTTGGTTTGGTTTTTTTGTTTCTATATTGCCTTGTTTTTTTATTCTTGACAGGCATCAGAAATTTGCATTAACTGGGGTGGTGGTCTTCATCATGCTAAGAAATCCGAAGCATCTGGATTTTGCTATGTAAATGACATTGTACTTGGCATTCTGGAACTATTAAAATACCACCAGAGGGTATTATACATTGACATTGATGTTCACCATGGTGATGGTGTAGAAGAAGCATTTTACACAACTGACAGAGTCATGACTGTGTCTTTCCACAAGTATGGAGAGTATTTCCCAGGGACAGGTAAATTCTATATTAATTTATTTATTGGATGATGCAAATAAAACATCACTTGTCACTATTTTAAAACTTTATTTAATGTTATCTGGCTTTCTAAACTACCTCGAGCATAGATTTATCAAGTCACAATACAAAATTGTAAATTGTGCCTTTTAATTTTTTTTATTTCATACTAAATTAATTTTAGGTGACTTGCGAGACATTGGCGCTGGTAAAGGTAAATACTATGCTGTTAACATCCCGCTGCGCGATGGAATGGATGATGAATCCTATGAATCTATTTTTGTGCCCATCATTTCTAAAGTTATGGAGACTTTCCAACCTAGTGCAGTAGTGCTGCAGTGTGGCGCCGACTCTCTTACAGGTTAATATTTTATCATAACTTCATATTTAATTTTTAGTTCTGGAATTATTTCATGCAAGAGTGACGACTAGCAGGAGAAATTTCGTTAAGGACTTATATCATAAGTTTATTAGAAAGTTAATTTGCTGTTTTTTCTTATTTTTTATACTATTTGTCTGTCTGTTCCCAGGTGACAGGCTGGGATGCTTTAACTTAACGGTGCGTGGGCATGGACGTTGTGTAGAATTAGTAAAGAGGTTTGGTCTTCCATTCCTTCTTGTTGGCGGCGGCGGGTAAGTAAAATATTTCTCTGTAAATACTAGGATTTTGAACGTAAGGAGGCATCTCAACCTCATCTGCATGCAGTGCACCCTGCTAACTAATGAACGACGTTCTGAGACAATTTGTCTAATTACGGGTTATCCAAATTCCATAGACTCGTGATGGAGTCATCTGTAGTGCAAGGGTACTAACACTGTGCTAACCAACCCTGCCTAGTATGGTGAGTATATATCATTGCTATCTTCTATGCTTGGCATGACAACTTTCGTTGTCACTTTAAAGAATAGGCAAAGATTCAAAGAAGAAATACTTTTAATACTTCTTGTATGTAACTTATCATAGTTTTTTATCTTCATTGATTTTGTTTTCAAAGGTTAAATTATCTATATTATTGCAAAGCATAAAGTTTTCATTGTTTTGATTCTAACGCTAATTTAATATGGTATATTGTGTGATCAATTCTTATTTAAAGAAACTTTTATCTGAATCCCTGCTAAAAATATTTTTTGTTATTATTTGGACTGTCCAAATTACTGGTTTGCTTTCCCATTCTGCTAGTGAGGGTCTAATTTCCTGTCAAACCAGTATTATAATTATTATCAGATATTAAAAAAAATATATATTACTGTTGTAATGCTGGTATATGTAAAGAAGAGAACTTACGAAGATTAAAAACTTAAAAAGATTAAGCAAAATCATGAGAAACTATTTTGGCACCAATAATAATAATTCTTTTTTAACATTCAAAATGTATATTTCTGCAGGTATACAATACGCAATGTTTCACGTTGTTGGACTTACGAGACATCTGTGGCGCTTGGTGTTGAAATAGCAAACGAGCTGCCTTACAATGACTACTTTGAATACTTTGGTCCTGATTTCAAGCTCCATATATCACCAAGCAACATGTCAAATCAGAACACACCAGAGTATTTAGAAAAAATTAAAAATAGACTGTTTGAGAATCTTAGAATGTTGCCCCATGCTCCAGGTGTACAGGTGGGCTACAATGAAATTTACTATTATTTTGTTATATGCAATAGGGATAAATTAACTGTGTTTGTGACTTTTGTAAATGTAAAAATATCATGGCAATAATTGAATATGAAAAGTGCAGTCTATTATTAAATAATTCCTGACATTTTAAAACTTACACGGTATATTTTGACACGAAATTAGGTTCTAGTTGAAAAAAAAAACAGGTCTGTAAATAAAATGAATTACTAATAGTAGCTACTTTCTATTGTGGATATTTATGAATATTATGAGTTTTTAATTTATAAAATAATGAAATAAATAATGATTTTTAAGGTACAAGCTATTCCAGAGGATGCTGTTAATGATGAATCTGAGGATGAGGATAAGATTGATAAAGACGAAAGACTACCACAAAGCGAAAAAGTAAGATAATACATTATTTATACTTTTAAATTTTAATATATAGACAAACATGTTTGTGAAGTTTGTTTGTTTTCGCCAGTAATTGGCGAAACATATAAAGTACTAAAATGGTTAATTGATAATGTAAGTCAGTAATTATAATAATTTCTCTAAATACTTGAATATAATGTGCTTTTGTAGATATACTTGTAAATCATCAGATAATTATTTGTATGTACAAGACCCCTCTCTTGCAAGAGAGAATGTAGAGACCCTGGAGGCGAAATTTCTTTCTCCAAATGCTCAAATGTACCGAATATGTTTATAATATTTCATTCAAAAACCTTTCTATAGTTGATTTGAATTGTGAGCGCAGGACAAACGCATAACGGGCGAGGGCGAGCTATCGGACTCGGAGGACGAGGGCGAGGCGGGCGGAGCTCGTCGTGACAACCGCTCCTACCGAGCACCGCAGCGCAAGCGGCCGCGCCTCGACAAGGACCTCACGCAGCACAAGGACGACGCCAACAGTTAGTACCGCCACAATACTACCTAGCACATACATCACTCTCATTATCGTCATTACTTCACCCTGTCTCAAGTCCACTGCTGAACATAGGCCTGAGCGAAAGAATGCCACAAACGAGTTTTCATGTATGAGGTTGCCACTCGACAACTATCAACTTCGACTTCTTTGCCAACACTCCCATACTAAATCAAAAATACCTACTCTATAATAACTGAGGCGAAACATACCATTAGTATGGATATGGATACCGAGAGTCGAGATAGCTTGTGTCTACTGCGCAAACTTAAAGTGACCGTGTCGTCGAACGAATATGCAAGGTTTACACAAGAATTATAAAATAAATAAAAGCCTGTTATGAATTAATGAATTATTTATTTCTTAATAAATCAAATACACTAAGTGTGTAAACATATTTGCGCGTGTGCCGGAAGCCTGGTACCGCTCTTTGCTTCACTGTATGGCTATCGGACACGAGGCCAATACGCTAGTCAGTTCAGTCATGAAGCCACTACATGAGTTCTCGTTTTAAACTAGTCTCGTGTCCGACCGCTATTATTTCTATTTCTTCTTTTACTATTGATGCTTACACTATATTATTATACATATATTACATCTTTTATAGTTAGGGAAAGTTGTATTGGACTTGTAACTGGACTGGACTATTTATCTCTACTATCAAAATTTACACATTACTGTAACTAATTTTAGTTCTTTGTACTTTCACTAATCAGCACAAAACAATGGCAGTAAAATATGTTTGTGAACACTACACATTTGAAATTTAACTATAATTTACTTTTGTCTTGACTATAGCTGCTGTTAAGTACGCGAAATGTCGGTTCTATGAAAACAAAAAAAAACGCGTTAAAATAATAGTTTAATTTCAAATATGTGAGTTCATATTTTTACAATAATTTAAAAAACATGTCATCTTTTACAGATGAAGACACAAAAGACGATTTGAAAAATGTTAGTAATATGGAGGAACCAAAAAAAGATGTACCGCCTAATGCCTGATCCGGGCGATAAGTGTCACTATGAAGCACAATTGTACAATTACAGACCTCCTCCTCACTGATGTGTGACCATAGTAGCGCTTCAGATCCAAAATAAGTTACTTGTTTATATACAAGTCAGTATGTGCTCTCATAAAGATGGCATCT
Organism: Bhutanitis thaidina; assembly: GCA_029286595.1. Taxonomy (NCBI): domain Eukaryota; kingdom Metazoa; phylum Arthropoda; class Insecta; order Lepidoptera; family Papilionidae; genus Bhutanitis; species Bhutanitis thaidina. The sequence goes on from JAGSMS010000010.1 coordinate 7,623,665, forward strand.
AGTGTTGGTTAGAGGCTTGCGCTGGTGACTGGTGAGATTAGAATACTAATAGATACTGTTTTCCTACTATTCAGTACTTTTATACTAAGACATTGTGTTCTTTAAGAGTTGGGTGTTTGGTCCTCAATGTATTTATTTCTTGAAAAACTTGTCATTATTGGGATACCTACAAATTGGTATTAGCCAACATTTTGATTCAATTAGATTAGTTATCATTCTATTGTAGACTTCAATACAATACTATAATTTTGTATTAAAAATTGTAATTTGTAAATCCAGAATGTCAGATTTCAGGTTATATTTTATACAATAATTGTATGTTTGTATCTATTTTAAGAAAGAAATGCTTATGGTTAACATTTAAGGTTGTTATGTCCTTAATGCCAATTATAACGTATGAGCAAAGTACATACTGTATTTTAATTTTTTTTTGTATTTTCATCAGCTTAAAAACATTCAACTATTGAGAGAAGGATCTTGTACATAGAACCAAAACCATGTTGCAAACAACTTTGTACAAGGCTATGCAATTCTCCATGGGTTGAAAGGGAAAACCCAACAAATGCAGTTCATATACTTTGAAATGCCACCACTAGTTACTTTGTTGTCAATCATTCAAAAGCCTTTATCCATGGCTGTTAACACAATTACAATTGTAATTGTAATTGCAAATTGTATCTATTCTATATAATACCACTTGTTTTAAATTCCCAACAAAAGTTGAATTTGAATTTAGACAGGTGAATTTATTGGTGATGATAAGAAATAGACTAAGAGGTCAAAGTTATTCTTGAGCTTCTAAAATATTGTTCATTGACTGTGTGTTATTTAAGTTAAGCAATATTTCTTAAGTGTGTTTGGGTTTTTATTTTTGATCAAAATGGTCGATAGAAACAAGGCAACAATTGCAACATTTAAAATAGTTTAAAAACATGAAACTTGGTTTGTAACAAACTACCAAAATTGTTAATAGTCTGTTAAAATGCATGCTGGTGGTTTTAGTAAAATATATTCTTGATGATTGATGTAGGTAATATTATTAAAACTCCCATAATATAATTTTCTACTGTAACATTCCTAGCTGCCAGCTTTTTTTTAACTATTGTGTGTACCTCTTTTCGAGTAACCATATCCAATTGAATTTTTTACTGCAGTACTATGATATTTTTCCATAACAATAAGCTAGTTGATCTTTTTCATGATGACGATAAATAACTTACATTCTTAATGTGCTGTAGAGATGTTGACTTGTGCATATTATGTACACAGATGATGTTGCTAATCAGCAGCTCTAGCTAAATAAAATGATCTAAAATAGTAATCAATCTCATTGGGTTAAAAAAAGAATAATCTTTCTTTACATGTTTATGATTCACATATAAGTTAATATTTTTATGAGTAAACTGAGACATAAATGTGGTGTGTGATACCATAGTATATAATATTGTATTTGTTAATGCACTAAGCAAGTAATTAATAACAAATAGTTTTTATTTTTATACTCAAATTACAAAGAACATTGTTTATAAGCAATGTCAATTTTATCATTGATATGCTAGATTTTTTCTATCAGTCATAATTTAAAAATAATAAAATTTCAATATTTCAATTATTAGACTTTCTTAATTAAATTGTGTAATATTATTTTGTTTAAAGTTTCTAAAATTAATGAAGTAAACCTATTTATGTAATTGACTATGGCTTTGTTGATGAAAACTGGCAGTTGTATCCCATGTTATGGAATGTAACTATGGCAATCAAGGATATACGAGTTGTATAGTCGTTTCGAAACGATGTCATTTTAGTCGTTCGTCATTTTAGAAACGATGCACTTGTCCATTAATGTAGTTACGAACAAGTACATCACAAAAATAATGATATTTTCTGATGATGATAATTGCATTCACTTAATCCTTAATCTACATATGTATACATAATAATAACAGTAGAATTTATATTGATGCAACACGATAAAAGTTATAAATTTATATCTAAATAACATTCCTATACAGATTCTAAAAAACTTAGTTTGTGACAGACTATCTTTTTTAATTTGTAGTGTTAAACGAGAAATAATATTTTTTGCTTGGTACATATTAAAAAATTAATGTAGCACCATTACATACAACTCTATCAAAGATAAAATAACCACAATAACTTTAACACTTACTAGATTGAAGCCATGAATATTATGAAATACCGTATTATGTATAACGAAAAACACCCATTAACTATGTGATAATGTTACTCTGAGAATTAACATTTAAGTAATATACTTCTGAAATTGGAATAAATATCTGTAGTTAATAATTTAGCCACATTTATCAATAAATTCTTGATGTTGCAACAACAAATTCTATTGTTATAACACTGGAAAGGTTAACTAACTCACATATATAAGAACACATGCTCTGTGGTGAACGAAAACTTGAGGAAACCTGTACATCTGAGTAATATGTAATAAAAATATGTATATTTCAAGATTTGAAGTCTGCCAACCTGCACTGGAGCAGCATTGCGAATCCCTCCAGACTATAAAAACCCTCTCAAATAATTAGCTTCGCATAGCAATGGGATATGTACAGGCTGTTACTATACATTGAATAAGTGCTTTAGTTATATAGGTTCTTATTCTATGCACGTATCAGAAAAATGAATGAAGAATGAACCGTGTGATGCATGTTTATTATTTGTTGAATAATCTGCTTGAACGATGTTCGTGTGGAATGAATGGAACAAATAAGACTGTAAATACAATTTTTGTTAAATACACGATGGAAAATAATTTTGTTTCAATATCCCTACTCTATTGTTATTTGTTTGAATATAAACGTAGTTCAAGGTAACATTGTGTATAACATTTTTCGTACAGTGGTTATTTTTTCAGGCCATTATATTGATAATAGTCATTTTCTTTTATTATTTCGGAAGTGAGGGTCGCGGGTAACAATCCCACTAGAAGAAAACTTTGTTAATAATAAATGTTCGAACCCAAGCATTGTCTGATTATTGTTATATATATGTATAACTATCTATGTAAGTATATGTATAGCATTAATATGTCACAGTGGCGCGTGCATATGGTTTTGATCCAGAGTAGAGAAGGACATAAACGGGAAGTATGTGTATTATTAAGACTTGTTACTCTTTCTTAGGAATTAGTAGGGTCGGCACTGTCTTTTTGGTCTATATGGAATTTACCCCAGTTGGTACTACCAATTGTAAATCTTCGTATGGGCATAAGAATAACCAATAACTATAGAAACAAAACAGGGTGCTGACAGCAGATATCAAGGTCACGATAAGATCCCGTACACTGCTGCGGATGTCGTTTCAGATTCTATCACGCAGTAGGATCCGACGAAAGAGGAGTAAAGGGGCCTGGTGTGATACTGATCACTGATTGGTTTTTCATGACGTTACCTTACAAAAGTCAGTGCAACGTCGATGCCACGAATACTCACGAAGCCTTAGACACAAGTGCGAGTCGAGTATAGAGAACTTTTAGAGCTCTGTGGTGAAGATCCATCAAATTTCTTAAATAGAATTGTTACTGGAGATGAAACGTGGGTTAGATGAAACCACGTTTCATCTTGACCTTGAAAGTTAGGAGTCCAAGCAAGTCACTCTGCCGGAAAACTCACGGCCTCGGTATTTGGGACTCGAAAGGGAATTTTGCTAACAGTACACAAAAAAGGTAAAACCATAAACGCAACATCCTATTCATCTACGTTGCGTAATTTACGGGAAGCAATTAAAGCTAAAGGGCGGGGTATATTGAACGCCGTTGTGTTGATTCTTCATGACAACTCCACGGTTTTCACAGCACGTATTTCCAATGCTGCTGTTCGAGCTATAGTTTCAAAGAAATCAACCCCACACCTTGATAATCTAGAATTAGCCCCAAGTGATCTTTTTGTGCCCAAATTAGAGAATAGATATGTGTTGTATAAGAATACTGCTGTCATATTTAGCAGGCACTGCAAGTATTAAATGGCCGAGTTGGAACCAGCGGAGCTGCTTTCCAGGAGTCTAATTACCAATATTTTAGCTTTAAGTACAGGCGTAGAGTAGCCTGCCTATCGGTTTTGGAGAACGCAGGAATTACATGATTTAAGTGCTGTGTTGGTACCCCCACACTGGAGACCCTGCTCCCAATCACAAGTCTGGGATATAGGCTCGGTATATTTAGATGGATTTTTCGTCATGAGTCTATCGCCAGAGCTTTGTTCGTTAGTCAGCAGGGTGAACCGTGTATAGTTAAGGTAAACATTGTGAGAAATGTTGGTCGAGTCGCCCTTATTCAAAGACTCATGCAATATTTTTAAAAATATATTTCATGTTAGTTAAAAACGATAATTATTATAGAATCTTCGAGGACTCGGTTGACTATATTTTCACTATGAAATTGGTTTAAGAGCATTGTTCTGCACTTTTGGATACTTTGTGCTCTTGGTCACTTTCTACTTCATTTTATTCGCAAGTTCATTACATATATTATTGTCTTTTTAAATGTATTCGAAGCTAAACGGATACAGAATTGACAATAAAATTTATAAATATGGGTATATTTAAATTAAAATATGTTTTTGCTGTATATTATAATGTACCTTAAAACAGATTATCACAACGCTCTAAAATAAATTGCACCATAAAATAAATGTACCTAAAATCAGTCTGGTACCAAGAAGCTATAAAACATAAACTGGAATGAATATAAAAATACTATAAAATAATTTAGCAATAGTTCACTATATATCCTACACTTTACGTATAAGAAAACTCCAATACAATACAGCCTCACAGAAAAGATAAGGGATCATTAATCGATTTTACAATTAGTTATTCTAGTGAACACTTATATACTTATGGGAGCGGTCTACGTTTTTACCATACCATATCGTAAAATTGAACATTACATCACCTCGTAACTTTACTATAGGCTAAAATTCAATCAATTTATTTGAACTTCATATTAAAATCGTACCTGTTTAATACTCCACATACTTGATCGCTTCTCTTTCTTCTGTACATAATATAAAGGAATGTATAAATTGGAAGATTTCTATAATGGATAATTTTAGGTCTGAATGTAAATGTAAACCTTATCACGTTTGAGTTAAATTAATTTGTGCGTAATTAATCATAGGCCATTTTATATGACTAGGTATTTATAATAATCAAATATTAAAATTTAAATACAGTTTTATAAAGTTCTATTATAATGGCACCCCTAATAAAATACCTTTTATAAAAAAAAACACTAAGTATGTACCATCTAGACTCGTGTTTTTATTTCATTTGGTACTCCAAATTAAGCATGAGTATCTATAAAAGATTATTAATCACATAAATACCTATATACATAAAAGTTATATAATTATAAAACAATAATGTAAACATAAAATTCTGAATATTTGGCATAATATTACACAAAGCTCCTTCATATATTCAAGGCCTGTGATTACTCTTTGAGGTTTTACAAGATTTGTACACCGAAATTTGTTTCGATACATAATAAGTGACATTGCATATTGAGCAGGGCTTAATGATTGTAACCTTGAATACATTACCCTTAATCTTTCTTTAATTTCTCCATATGTTATTCCTGTCTCATCGATTTCTGTACTTATAATACTTTTAAATAAAAAGAAATAGTAAAGGTTGTGAAAAGTATTTTGATTATATTGCATTTCCTTTAGAGTATAAATATGCTAAAATTTGATAAACAAACTTCAAACTAATTAATAGTGTAATAAATAAATCACTGTTTAGAACAAATAAGTTACATTGGTTTTTAAAAGCTTCCAATTCAACCAACTGAAATACTTAATGTCAAGAATTAAACTAAGTGTTGGATATAAAAACGATAAGTACTGACTAATAGCGTTAATAGGTATTTGTAATAATTACTATAAAATAAACCGAATACATTTAATATTAAATCAATCACAGTAAATACGAAATGATTATATAATTATATCAACCTTTCTGACTATAGATACTAGACTTTATCATGACTGAAATAATGTTATTGTTATATTAGTACTAATCACTGAGGTGTATGCATGTCTATATGGTACTCTATTGTTATGATACTAAGGATTAACTGTGACAAAAGAATAATGTCATGGTTTGGGTTTAAGCACACACTTATTTTGGAATCCTCAATCATATATTAGTTTATAGTTCCTAGTAGTTCTATAATTCTTAATCTCAATTAATTAATATTGTTATTATTATAGCTAACAGAGAAATATAGGCGCCAAAGGAAGAAATAATATTTCACGAGGAGAATCTATTAGGATAATCTGATTCTATCGTCGCACCGTCGAGGTATTCCTGTTAATCCTAAAAAAAGTTGAGGAAAATAGTTTACTCCAAGATAATTTGTTGGCACGTCGGTCGGGCTTCACATGCCCTCGCAATGATATTTTATTTATTATTATTACTAGGCAAACAATTGACTACATTGCCTATGTTTACTTCTTGTTGTCTATTCAGTTTGAAGATTTCACGTTTGTATAAATGCAAAAAGTAGCTATGTGTGAAACTCTACTACAATACAATACAGAGAGTATATTACAGAGTAACTAGTCTAGATTATATAAAATTCTAACTGGCACAATCGTGAGCTTTGAAGGATAAATCCACTTTTACTGTTTACACTTGGACATTAGACCCTGCTCAACTTATCACTTTGATGGCTCCGTTACTACTTCGTTCTTCGTCTAGGCCTCCGTGCCTTCTGTAAACAAAAGGAATAATTAAAATTACATGTTAGAAATATTATTTGTCTAGATGTCTATTTTTATTATTAAATACAAGATGTGATTGCCAATTTCTTTGTTCAAACTTTATAATTTAGAACTTTAACACTAAATTTTTGGAAATACATTAATATGTATCTTTAAAAATTGTTTTCTATATATAATTATATACAAAACTCGTTTTATAGTAGTAGATCGAATACATTACCTAAGTATTGCAATATTTTATTTCGGACGTATAAGTAAAGAGATCTTAAAAATTACACTGTCAGGGTCATAAGCACGTGCATGTGTATGAAAGAATCTCTTATTCATTTTTAATGAACTACTCATGAAGTGGTGTAAGAATTAAACATAATTATATTTAAACTAACCTGGTGTTAATGGATGATCTCGTAACATTGAGCCTGGAGCATGGAAAATAAACAGTTAAGAACAATATTAATATATTATTAATAAAATATATCCATGAATGTTTCTACATTATATTTCCTTCATTCATTCAATGTTGACGCCTTTAAATGCTTCTATATTATTGCAAAGACGATTATAAGAGCTTGGCATTGATTGAGTTTAAGATATATAGACAGCCCGACTAAAGAATATGTTCTATGGTAAAAAGGTTTCATGCACTAAAATTATAGCTGAGCTATTGTTAATATTCTGAATTATTACAATAATCCAGAATAATCAAGTGTGATCTCTCGATAGCGACAAATATAACAAAGCAAATATTATCGTAACAATAATCGTAAGTATAATTTCACATGTAGTTAAATACAATTTCTTGTAGGTATATAAAGAGAAAAAAGAGCGACAGACACAAATACTTTTTATTAGGGGTTAAAGTATGAAATTGCCGCTTTATATTTAAAAGATTCAAAGACGATTCTTCTAAGAAAAAATATATTTGAAGTTTCACGTTTTCACATTTACGGATTTTATAGCGTTCAGTTACTTTTTTATATTCCCAGTTTGTGGTCGCTGATGAGTTTGACGTCCTGATGACATAGCTAACCCGGCTACCGTCAGATTTTTAATTATACATTTCACTAGTTATGGTCGTGCAGTGGTATGCTTGGTTATTGGAATTAATTTTATTTATTACCAGATCCCAAGCTGGTGGTACCACCCAGCCATTTTCTCTATTGAAAATAGGATCAGTTCTGTCGTGAACCACCCTTAGCAAGAATCGATGTTATTTTACGAGGATATGTGGTTTGTCAAATCGAATGTAAGGGATGGGGCGATCTAAAATATAATCACAGAGTGGAGACTTCTTAGAGAGTCAGCATCCGTAAATAACAGTTTAATTCCAATCATTTAGTGTTCGAGTAAATATAAGAAATCAAAAATATTTATTAATGAAAGTATTAACACCCTCCTCGTTGATACATAACTGCTATCTCGAGGGAAGATCATTTATGTCGTTGCCATAGAACTCTGGAGATCTAAACTATACAACAAATCTACGAAGGTATTTTATACCGCTTAAATTGTTCACATTGCGAAAAATATGGTAATCAGTTGGAGTAGGACTAGGTCTGGCGAGTACGGATGATGACGTATGATTAAAACGGTTTGTCCAGCAGAGAGGTGGTCTTGTGCTATCATGAAGCAATAATGACAAAGAACTCTGTTGTTCGAGTTCAGTTTGGCTATCACCGTTCGAAGTTCTTCACAATAGACATCTGCTGTTATTGATACACCGGATCTCAAAAATCAATAGTGAATTGCACCATGAAGTTACCACCAAACGGTTGCCATTACTGTTCTATGGCTGAGCTTCGCTTTATTCGCAATTTGTCCTGGGTACAGCCTTTGCATTTTTCACTCGTAGAGAATCCACTTTTAATCACAATTTGCAATTCTGGCCAAAATTACTTCATTTCTGAACCTACTCATCAAAGTAAGGTATGCTTGAATGTGTGCTCCTCCGTGTTCATCATGAATTAACTTCATGAGGCGACCATTTCTCGAGTTTATTTATTTATCAAGTTGGTTCAATATTGAGGGTAAACTAACATCAAACCATGACGCCCATTCCTTAGTTGTTTGATAAGGATCGGATTCTACGATTGCTTTTAATTACTCGTTATTTACCTTAGTTTGGTCTTCCTTGCCTTGTGGTTCATTATTTCATCTATTCATCATATCTCTCTTCATCTATCTATCATATTCTCTAACGCAGCAGTGTATCAGAACCACGTCGGAACTCGTTAACGATAATTACTCTAATTCTTCAGGTATCTCATGTTTAACTCAAATAATGAATGTAAAAACAATAAAAAGTCAAACAATAGGGTGTCATAAAATTTTTGAATTCAAAATGTTATAGTTTTGTGTTAAAAAAAAGTTTTAATCACGAATCTTGGACGATGCAGATTTAATTCAATGTGGCCACTCCATTAAAACGGCATCTCCATACATTAATTCCTATTATTTTTAAATAGTTTAAGTTTGTGAGTATACGTATAAGTACTTCTAAGAAACAAATTTTGTTCTAATCCAGGCAAATAATTCTATAAATTACATGTATTCGTAATTTGTGTAGAAGGGGATAATTAACATTAAGAACATGCAGGTTACCTTGTTACATACAAATGACCTTCACCTTTTTAAAGTGCGAAATAGGCATGTTCATAGGACCATCTTATATAATTGTTTTTGAACTTTTACTATTTAAAATTATATGTTACCATTTAAAACACACTTGCGGTATTGCTTTTTACGAAGTATTGTTAACATAAAAAGAAAGTCGACTGCGACACATAACGGTTGCACAACAAAAATGCAACATTGCAACGCAAGAAACATAGGTAATGTGACCAGTAACATCGAAAGCAGCAAGCGAAAATTTTACCTATGCAGGCAGTCGGCACATGGACTAGCTCAGTACAGAATAGCGTCAGAAAGAAGGTTACTGGTTAGTGCGGCGCCGGGGGTGATGCCCACGATGCTGCCGCCCACGCACGCCTCCACGCCTTCTGTCAACCACCACCACGTACACTAAACGCCAACGCTCGACACATGTGGATAGCCAATGCAAACACTTGTTACTGACAGTAATTAGGAATGATTGTTGTAGTGCAGTGATGCAAAATGATCAATATTCACAAATGTCGAGCCTCATGTTTATCATTTTTATGACTAGAAATTAAAGAAGAATATGATTAATTTGTTATAGACTACAACCTAATATGCAGTACTTTAAACATATTTTTATTTTGCCAATGGACCAAAATATTGAATTGTTTCTGCAAAGAATGGTAGGTATATTTGTTATGTTGTATAATTGTTGTAAAGTAGACAATGAACTTAAAATATATAGATATGAATTAGGTACTTAGAAAAAGATTTCTTTTTATTTACGTAAGCTGTTAAATGTATAGACTTTATGTACATTTTTAGTTACATAAATTCGAACAAATTACACACTTCATCCAAATATTAGCTCCACAACTAATTCAATTATTATTTCACAATTACATTTTTTAAGTGTGCTTTGTATAGTTGTTAATGGAACTGATTTACTGCGTTAACAAATACATTTTGTGGTACCTACTCTTGTTGCAACATAATACTAAACGGTGTTTATTTATTATTAAGGACTCTATATAGGCATAGTTTAAAGAATAAAGATCGACGCTTTTGATATCTTGGTAAATGTGGACACTGTCTAAGAAGAGACGTGATCTCTCATAATTAATTTATTTTAGATCAACATCGCCTTTAACATTATAATTATAAACAATAATCAAAAAGTAAAAATAGACTTGACAGAAAACTATTCGCAGGCTGTCGCCTCTTACGACACCCACGGGAAGAAAGGGTGTGGCATTCTTATGCCGATACTACTTAGTGTCGGAGATATAAACTTACAAAACTTTGGTTGCTATCTTTTACACATCGTGAATACAAGAAAGAGATAGCAAGAATTTAAGAACTGTCAATTTAGACTGAAAAAATTTTTTCTAACAGGTATACAGACGTGACCTCGAAGTGTGCCGATTAAAAATACGAATGAAATGATCACTTAAAATTTATAATTAACAGAGTCGAAATTCTCACCATCTCTTTCTTTTATTTATTTTTAATAAAAGAAAGCAATAGTGTAGTTGCTGAACAAGAAGCAGAGTCTACACTAATAACATTCAAAAATTCACATAGATTGACTGAATTTAAATTACTGTAAATATTAAAAACAGGATACAGGTTAGTTACAAATAAGATCTGACATGTGAACAAATATAGTTATAAGCAAGCAATGCGACACGGCGCGTCGGTTACCTGTGGTGCAGGCGGCGGCGCTGTCTGCGTTGACGCCGGCCACGGACCACGGCCGCGCTTTGCCCGGCGTGCGTGCGCACCCGTTGCCTACGTACACACGCGCACATACCACGTTACATAACACGGACACAAAAAGCGCCATAGCGGAAAAAAATATTAATTTAGCTTATTTTTACCTGAAATTGGGTCAGGCTGGAAGTGTTAGTTTTCTTTCATTTTACTTGCATGCCGTAATAGGCAATAAAATATAAAAAGGTTGCATAAATGGATTCATCTTGACGTTTTTATAGATAGTTTACGAAAACATATTATTATGATTTGATTTCAACATCATGACCAACAATATTAGGCTACATTAATATTAGATCTTTTTTCACGAAATTACTCTATCAGTACGTAACTAACTTTCTTTCTTTATACTATTAAATTTATTTAGCCTATTTCATAAAATGTTATGGCTCAAAGACTCGATACAATGCATATAAATAAAAAGAAAAGTTTGACTAAAACATTGTAACATTGCAGAATAAACTAAAACATTGTAGTGTAACTAAAGTCAAAGCTGTTAAATCTTAACAAATAATGCTCAGAATACGGGAGCTGGGCAGATGTTTAGAACACATCTTGTGACTTTATCGAAATACACGCTAGCGTTATTGGCAGCAGATGGCGTTATTTAAGACTTGCAAAAGTGAGGGAGGGAGACCGAAATAAAGTCTCGTTTTTTTTTCTTGGCCAAGTAAACGACCGGTAAACGTTTCCGGTAAACGAGCAAGCGGTTCACCTGCTGCTAAGTGATTACCGTCGCCCACATTCATCTGCAACACCATAGGTGCTGCAGGTGCGTTGCCGGTCTATAAGGATATTTGGAAGATGGGAGAGAGGAAGAGGAAGGGGATGGGGATGCGGAGGGGGAGTGGGCCTCCGGCTACCTCACGCACCGAACGAAACGCAGAAGCACAAGATGCTTCTACTTCACATCGGTATTCTGCGAGGCCGTGGTACCAACCCGGTCGAGCCGGCCCATTCGAGCAGCAGCAAAAGCTGCCGCTTGGCTCTACCACGCTTAAATATCTTATCTCATATCTTTATAGCGTAAATATAAGGAAGATAGCCAAGTTCGCACCTCGTATGAACTGCAACTTCATAGTTACGGAACTAATATAATAATTTTAATGAATGTATAGTGTAAAATGGACACTCATCCAAGCGCATATAAAGGTAATAGAAAAGGGAAACACATTACCAACCGAATAAAATTATACCGCTACTTATTAAAATACTAGTTAAAATTCCCAAAGCAGTTAATGTGGAAAGATAATACAAACATGCCACAAATCCAGATCGAAAGTAGTAATTTTTTAGTATGCTTTTCTACTAAAATAATATACTACAGAATAGTAACTTTTCTTCACATTTTAATGAAAGTTTTATCAATAAACGACACACTGAATTTTAATCTCACGCCTCTAAATTTGTGGCCATTTCAGTTATTGCATTAACCATAGCTTCAAATTGAACACGCCACAATAGCGAACCGCTCATAAATGGCACAAGCGGTGATTTATTAAAGCGCAGTAAAGTTATGTGGATCTTCAGTTTTGCTTTGCTCTTAAAATACTCATTCGGCGATGAGAGTTCGCTTGGTTGAACACAATTTCACCAACAATTCTTCCCAATTCGCGGACTATTATGTCGATGTAATTGTATTTATTACCTAAATCAGTTATAATGAAGTTATACTAACAGTCGCGTGATCAATAACGCATACGTACTTCCAGCAAGCGAACTCTGTACAGTCACGTGCACTAACACTTTTGAATAATTCGAATATTGTGATAGTGAAAATGTATACATACGTGATTGCACACGACTGTAACACAAAGCACAAAGCAAGGCAGCAGGGGGCGGCTCACCCATGGTGTTGACGTTGTCGGAGGAGCGCGAGGGCGGCGGCGTAGCGAGCGCGCGAGTCCCCACGTTGTCCGACGACTTGCAGCGCGACACCTCTGCGTACATCAATTTTATCACATCGGTGACCAATTTATAAATAAAGTAAATCTAAAGTAGCAACTTGTCCCACTGCTAGGCTAAGGCTTCCCTGCATTATTTGAGGGGATTTTGGAGCCGGGAAGGATCCACATGGATCCGCATGTGGCATGTGACTGACAAGACTTCACATGTCCTTGAAATGTATATTTTATAAATAGCAGTGATTCATTTTATAGTTATTGTACTTAAATAAAGATGAGTGAAGAAAAAACTCAGAAATAATTTGAACCGTCGATCTATATCTATGCTAAAAAAAATATTTATCGTAAAATTGTTAAAGGTTTTTAGCTATATAGAGATTTTTTTAACATTTATCTAGCTTACTGTCTATTCAAAAAATTACAAATTGATTAAAAGCGGTTGCCTACATTATAATTCAAAGTTGTTAGAAGGGTTTCGGTTTCACTTATTTACTTTCGACAACGATAAACAACAAATAAAGGATTTAAATCAAATAATTATATTTGCTTACCGCACTCCAGTAACACCGGCGTACTTTCACCAGACGTCACACTGTACCTGGAACAAAATATTTTTTTTCCTCTAAAATAAGCATATTACTATAAGTGTATTTTCACTTAAAGTAGCAGCCTGAAAGTGCGCACAGCTGGGCAAAGGCCTCCTCAAATATTTGAGAGGGTGTAGGAGCCGGAAATGGCTCCCTCGCTGCTCCATTGCGGGTTGGCGGGCTCCACATATCCTCGAAATATTTTTTTTTTATTATTTCTCAGATATGCAGGTTTCCTCACGATGTTTTCGTTCACCGTCGATCACGTGGTAAATATACCACTTAAAATTGCTATTAACAATTTTAGTAGTGCTGGCACCAGGGATCGAACCATCACGGCTCTCACGATTTTCACTTAGCATAGAATAATTTTTACTTAGTAAATATAACAATTAACGGGATGGAATTAAAATTAAATAATCTTTGTTAAAATTACGAATAAGACTTAGATTAGGAAAAAGCTTAAAAATGCACTGCTAGTTTAATTTTTCACAAATAGTTACTGAATTCTCAAAGCGGCCTGGGAGTACGTAAAAGTAAAAGTATACGAAAAAGATGTCGTCGCTCTGCAGAGTGGGCGAGTGGCGCAGCGGCGAGGGCGAGGCCAGCGATGACAGCGAGTGGAGCGAGCGAGACGTAAGTGGCGTGCGGCCCGACAGCGACGTATACGTACAAGGTGTCGTCGCGCTGCAGAGTGGGCGAGTGGCGCAGCGGCGAGGGCGAGGCCAGCGATGACAGCGAGGAGCGAGCGAGACGTAAGTGGCGTGCGGCCGACAGCGACGTATGCGTACAAGGTGTCGTCGCGCTGCAGGTGGGCGAGTGGCGCAGCGGCGAGGCGAGGCCAGCGATGACAGCGAGTGGAGCGAGCGAGACGTAAGTGGCGTGCGGCCCGACAGCGACGTATACGTACAAGGTGTCGTCGCGCTGCAGAGTGGGCGAGTGGCGCAGCGGCGAGGGCGAGGCCAGCGATGACAGCGAGTGGAGCGAGCGAGACGTAAGTGGCGTGCGGCCCGACAGCGACGTATACGTACAAGGTGTCGACGCGCTGCAGAGTGGGCGAGTGGCGCAGCGGCGAGGGCGAGGCCAGCGATGACAGCGAGTGGAGCGAGCGAGACGTAAGTGGCGTGCGGCCCGACAGCGACGTATACGTACAAGGTGTCGTCGCGCTGCAGAGTGGGCGAGTGGCGCAGCGGCGAGGGCGAGGCCAGCGATGACAGCGAGTGGAGCGAGCGAGACGTAAGTGGCGTGCGGCCCGACAGCGACGCCTCCTCACTGCCCGGAGGCGTGCGACACGTCCGCCAGAATTCATCCAGGCCTATTGAGTCACAAAATTATACATTACTTTACGATTACTTCAAAACCGTTTCGTTCTATCAAATCAAAACCTGGAATTACTAATCGCCAAGATATGTTATATACCTTCGTCAATATCTTGAGATTGATCAGTGATAGGTCGAGTAGGTGCTCGTGTTTTCGCTCTCCTTGGTCGTCCTGTAATTAATAATGAAATAAACATCTTCAGAATGTTACATAGGATACGCTCTTAAAAACAAAGAATTTATGGTTTAATGCCTAGTCTAAAAACTAATCGTCGCGAAGTTTGCCGTACGACTGCAATCCTGCTTTTCGGATAGGACCTAGTGAGTCTTTTCCGACAAGACCGTTAAAGATTTTATTTAAACTGCAGCAGACACAACCATCAAGACTAGGTGAGAGTGAGTAGAAAACGTGACGGGGTTACCTTTAACGAGGTGCCTGAGCTTGTTGGCGGGCAGGTCTGCGAGCGCGTCGGCCGCCTCGGCGTGCAGCGGCGGCAGAGACAGCATCTCGTTGCTGCTGCACTGCTGCTCGGCAACCGATTTGGGCCGCACGCGCCGCCCGCCGCGCTCGCGTCGCCGGCAGCCCAGCGGTGTCGCCTGTACGACGAAGTCAATATAGATAGATATTTTAGAGAAGATAATTTCTTCTTGAAATGTATTTGAGAAACCACAGTGGTAGCATATAATACAAATCATCTCCGCTTGTTTAAAAAGAAAATAGTTCCTAGTCCGTAAGTCATGATTGTTAATACGATAAATGTAATGATTTCTAGTATTTGATGATTAATTATTTGAATTAAACGTCTTTTTAACGAAATTTATAGCGTTTATTTAACTTCAGTTAAATAAGCACGCAACAAAAAACGTTTGTTAGGATCTTAAATAAAACATTTAATACAACACTGCTTGCTCCGATGTTTACTTACGTATTAAGTAATGACAGACACATTGCCTATATGAATTCTGCTCAATCAATAGTCGGCAATAGATAAATATATGAATTATTTATTGAAAAGAACAGACTGCCTCGTTATATGTTAAACAAAACAAGATATCTATCCAACCACTATTTATACACAGCTATCTGCTGTGGCGGTTCACAATGTTAACAGATTTCTTAAGACAATAAGTAAGAAGATTAATCATTTGCATTTTAGAGGAGTTGAAAAGAAAAATATTTAACGTTGTATTTAAAACTTTTAGCTTACCAAATTTAAATAATCCAATTTCTAAGCATGAGAAAAAAACATTTTTATTAGATCACAAATAAGAAATGAAATTCGTACAAGATAAGAAGAACGTAAAATAAGGTAAAAAAAAATTATTTACTCCGGAATGTGAAATTGGTGTGAGCAGATCAGGTATATCAGCTTCGGAACTAGGCATTGGCTCTGTGTCCATATTGTCTACGCTCTCGCAAGCCGCAAGGGCTAAGCTTTCCACAGCCTCGCTATGAAAACAAAAAAAAGTCATATTATCATAGTAATAAACTTAAGAGTTTCATTATTTGACTAAACGACGTAACACATTGTCCATGATAATGTCTATAAAACATTTATAATAACAATCTACTACGTTTACAATTTATATTCTGGTTTTTAATTTTCTGTACTTACATTTTAAGCTTTCAGCTTTAAACATTTGTTAAAAATTGTCCAAAAAATTAAATAATCAAAAAATTACTACGTATACAATAAAAATAATAAATAGTTAAGACCAGCAGAGGTAATACTAACACACTACTTTAATGTAAAGTTAAATTCAATAATTTTCTAATAAAAAAGGCATTCAAATTGATAACCAGCTTCTTGTTTGAAGCTGTTTAGTATATCATGTCATCTAATGCTCAAGAGGCAGAGACTTATCAATCCGCTTTAGTACATTAAGATGTATAACTAGTTTGCCCTATAGTTTTTAGTTTTAAGGTAAATATTAAAAAGCAAAACTTTCTACTACTTAATAATGATATCTCTACTTCAAAACATGCTGTATCAAGTGAATACATATATTCACAGTTTTTAATCTGTACGAGTGTTCCGCAAGGTCAAAATAATGAATATAAATTTGTCATTAGTGCAGCAGCAGATATTAGTGATCCTTCCGTCCAGTTTTACCGGCGGCTATATGCACGAGCGGACGCAGGACCCTTTCTGTTATATCCGAAAATAAGTTCTACACCAAAGTTGAACGAATTAGTCAAAAACATTTTGCGGGACAAGTCTCGTTTGATCGACATGGTATAATAACTAGAGTTTTCCAATTGAAATTAAAGTTAATGGTAGACAGAAATTTGACAGAGACTACATAGGTCAGTAGAGCCAATCAATGTAGGAAGGCAAAAATTGGATAGATAAGTTATTAAAAACAGCCGTAAGTCGCTTTAATTATTTACTTGAGTAAATCCTGTAGCGTGGTATTGCACGGGGCCATAGCGTCACGCACGGCCTGCAACGTAACCAGCTCGCCGCTTGCGTTGGCGCCACCCATCGCCGCAAACACTTCACTGCACCGCTAAAGACAACAACAATATAGTCATTATATTCGTAATAGTACGAGATCCTATCGCGTGATTACTACATCCATCTATTGAAATTTAATTAATAATAGAAAAATATGGTTGCCCTAGTTATACTAATTTAACGTTGATTTTAATAAAGTAAAAATATAGAACGAAAACATTGGTTTAGTACCAATAACACCTATAACAGTTCGACCATTAACTATAACACCTCTGTAGCTACATCACAATTCGACCACAGGTTTTGAAGATATGTTTATTCAGAGAACCGCGCCTACTGCCAAGAAGATATATTTTTTCTACAACGACACGACGCCTAAAAACGCTGTAATGTATTTTGTATCACTATTACTTACATATATACATATATTCACGCCTTGTTCCCAACGGGGTAGGCAGAGACAATCTTCTTCCAATTGCTACGGTCCTGACATACGTCTTTCGTTTCTTCCACTTTCATCAACCTTCGCATGCATGCTCGTTGGTTTAGAGTACTCTTCAACTGGCCTTTTCCCAAAACGTCTCCGATTTGATCGTGAAATGTTCGTCTAGGTCTTCCTCTCCCGACTCTACCATTTACACTCGTCTTATATATTTGTTTCGTCAACATACTTTCATTTATCCTCTCCACATGTCCAAGCCAGCTCAGCATCCCTATCTCAATTCGTGTCACTACATCGTGTTTCAAGCCACAACGCTCTCTGATCACATTATACAAATATTCTTTGAGATAATGTCGTCAAACATTGCTAATGTTCCCCAAGATTTAGACTTTCAATGAAAATGTAATACTAACCAGACTACCATTCTATCAATCTACTATCAATTAACGACTATGATATACTATATATTATGCCTACTGCCTAGTCATTTTGGAAGATGGCGTCATAATATTTATTTATAAAATTGGCTGCATTCCCTAGTAACATAGTATTGAAAGTTCCATCTAAATTTGTCGAAAGGTTTCAATGTAAATGTATCATGACAATATTGCCTTCTGCCCAGCTATTATAAGAGATAGCATGATGATATATATTCATTATAACGTTTCGGCCCCTGCAACATATGTATGTTGGTAGATTTCAATGGTTTCAGATTCAAGGTTTTCTACAAGTACCCCTGATTTATCAGACAGTCAATAAATGGTGATTGTACTGTTCAACGCGTTTTATTAACTGCTCCAAATCCTTCAAATAGTGAAGGATATTACAGCCCCTAAGTAACAGTGAAGTCAAAGTCCCTTTCAAATCCGACTTCAGGTTTTTGCGTGATGCACAAGCAGACAACTTTCCAAAAACTGTTATTTTAACATCTGAGCTCATAGTAGAGTATACTTCAATTATAATTTTATTCTATGTACATAAATGAGGTATATTATATTATAGATTACAAGGGTATGTTAGAATTCTGTGCAGTGCTTAATTTTCAAAGGTTTTCTTTTTCTGTAACTAGAGCAGGTGCATATATGATCGTCACTATTTGAGTAAACGGACTAATGCTACCGAAACGGCTCACCTTATTCTTTATTCCTATGGAGTTTACACTTAAGTACATACGAACTCGCGACTCGCCTCATCATACATCATGCTATATGGCGCGCGTTATTTCCTTCTTTCCGCTGTTTGCGCTGCAGAACGGTCCACGTAAGCACACTACCTGCAGGTACTGGTGCAGCAGGTGGTGCGCGGCAGCCGCGGCTCGCTCGAGTGCGGAGGGTAGAGGAGGCGGGGGCAGCGCGGCGGCCGCTTGCGCTGCTAACGCCGCCGCTGCTTCGCCACCCGCCCACGCGCGCTCTAGCGCCAATGCACGAAGTCGGTGAGATTGCGCCGCTGTGCTGTTGCACGCTAGTCTACAACATTCAATAATTTTATGAGACGAAGATTAAAATTCTGATATCCGTATTAAAAATAAACTTGTCAAATAAGAACAGTAGCCCAGTACCATTTCCAGTAGCTCTGTCTACTCCGGCTTACCGAGTAGTCAGAGGTACCGAAAAACCCAATTGTAAACAGACAAAGTTTAATTAGATGACAGTTGGAGTTCATAACCCCAGTATTTTTATATTTTTAACAAAATCATAAACAGGCAGCGCAATTCTTTAATACTAAAGCATGCTCCACGACAACAAATAAATCTCATAACCAAGTGTACTGAAAATCAAGCACACCAAACAAGTGGCCCTGTTCACAAGTATGACGCATGTGGCAGCTATCGTCCGTTTTAACCATATTAGAGGAAAGAGAAACTTTCCCGTGAGCATACTCAAGCCTACCCTAAAACTTTGTCACGTTCATTCATGTCATCATGTCATATTTAGGAAAACATAAAAATAGTGGAAAACAATAATACAATACTATTTAAAATTCCCTGGATTGATACAAATGTTGCCCGTCTGTGTAACAGGCGTGATAAGTTATATAGCTTATAGAAAAGAAGCTCAAGAACCCCAAACTAATATTAGTAGGGGTTAAAGTATGATGTTGCCGTTGCCGTGGAAAAAGGAAGGTGGCTACATTGAATTAAAATTAAACCTGAAGATGATTGGATGATCCAAGATACGGGAAAACTTTTATTTGAAAAGAATTAGCGTCATGGTTCGACGTTAGTTTCCATCAATGTTGACTCATAATAATAAAATGTTTATTTATTAAGCGCGTAATTACTTCCTAGCGAGACCGGATGAGGCATTCTATTCGGACGTCATTAGTTATGAACCTCGTGAAAGCCGAAACAGACAAGAAGACAAATATCTAGACCTGGCTCACGAGGTAACCGACATGTGGGGTGGTATGCCGACCGAAATTATTCCGATCGTCGTCTCTGCGAATGGGTTAATCCCAGTCAGCCTCTCGGAACATCTGAGGCGGCTGGGACTCCGCGACGGACCGCTACTTGATACCGCTCGTATTGTCCGCCGGTTTCTTTCTCTTTCTCCCTAACCCTCGGTCGTCTGGTCTCCCCTGCCGGGGGCTTCCATCCGGTTGGGTTTTAGTTATCTATTTAATTTTATTATATATATAATTTATAAAATATTATTTATATTATGGTAATTATTTGTATCTATATTTATTTATATATACAACCCAACCAAATGAGTAAATATAGAAATACACCCAATTATATGTTTATTTGTAGATCATACTCGTATGTGACACATATAGAGATGTTAACATTTTGTTTATGTCCTTCATGATCTACTATTTAATGGCGTAAAAATTTTATTAATTATTTTACCTTATCGATAAGTTGTGAAATGCCTAACTATTAAATAAAAAAATCATTGCAAAATCATTTTTACCAAATTGGTAAAATTAAAAACTCGCGCTTTTTCATGCAGTAACCCCTAATATCTCCAAACATACAACATCAAAACAATTACACTAACCTATTAAGCATAGTAAAATTTTACCTATGTAAAATATACACACAATTTAAATATTCTTCTAGAACAATTATTTGAGGTATTTAGGAGCGACGTATAGCGAGCAGTTGCACAAACTCGGCTAGATTAATTACTAAATTACTCTCTTATTTATGACTCTTAACATTACACCAGAGATTATTAAATCTTAATAATAATCTTTCTTTCTATGTAATATTGATTTATAAATTAACTTACATAGCATGTAATGTTAACATTTGATAACACAGTTTAACAAATTTAGAATACAATTACTATATGCGTAATAAATATAGTTTAAAAAAAAACTAAATAACACGCTTTAATTATAAATCGAATTAAAAAGTGAAAAATAATTCCTAATATAAGTATAAAAAAAATTTACGAAAAATATTAACATTATTGTGGGAAAAGCGTGGGGCGCTTTGTGTCATATCTTTCGTACCATATTTGGACTAATCGTATATTTTCGAGTGGTAGAACCAAGCGGCGGCTTTTGCTGTTGCTCTAATGGGCCGGCTCGATCGGATTGGTACTACGACCTCGCTGAATACCGGCGTGAAGTAGAGCCATCTTGTGCTTCTGCGTTTCTTTCGGTAGGTAAGGTAACCGGAGGCCCACTCCTCCATCTATCTCCCAAATGGGTAAGGCCGCCAACGCACCTGCAGCACCTCTGGTGTTCTAGACGTACGTGGGCGACGGTAATCACCGATACACGTATGCTATTTTTATATGTATTATTGTATTTTAATATTTAAATGGTACCTCTCGTGTAGGTCGCGCCAGAGCGCGGCGACGCGCTCGCTGGCGCCGCGGCCGCCCGCCGCTGCGTCACAGCCGGGAAACTCCACGCGCCGCACACTCACCGACCGCCGCAGTGCCGTCGCGATGTCCGTCAGCCCTGCGCGACGTCACACACATAGCCGTTATGCTCATCCTATATGAGCCGTTTTTGTTTATATTTATATGAGGTCATTTAAAATTTAATTTATTTAATTAAGTGAATTAAAAATGTTTTAATTCAGTGATTATTTCTTTCAAACTATTTTCTAACAACAAATTTTCGTTTTAAATATAACATTGATGATCAGTCTGATAGTGAAAACTTTCAGTTATCAATTTTTTTTAAAACCTTTTAAAAATGTAAATACGAGAAAGCGTAACCATAAAATTCACGACGAACACAAATTATTTGTTAAAAATAGTATTTTATTTTAAATAACACTGATTGAATGAGTACTAATAGCTCGGTGAACCTTTCCTTTCGAATACTCGTAGTGGAGATACCCCTTAACTTGACTCTAATGCACTATATAATATGCTTATGAGTACTATGGGTCCATAAATATAGTTTTTTTTAATAACTTGGCTACAGCACATCCTATCGGATATATTGTGTAAAACGAGAGTTCATTTACCGCGCCCGCGCTGTCGCCGAATCATACAGCGTTCGGTCTCGGTCTTGGTTTCGGCTACGGCAATGTACCTACGCACTTTTTATTACTACGTTACGTTATATGAAATCGACTTACAACATAGGAGGTCCATTATAAGTGTCATAGTAACTTTTGTGAATAAGATCTCACTTGGGCTCAGGACTACCGGAAATAATTTAATTAAAGCAAATTTATTTAAGGCAAACGATAATGAAAAGCACAACAATTGCCATCGAGCATATTTCAAACATACTTTAAATTAAATTTTTACTATTATGAATTTTGTTATATGTCATATATGAA
This sequence comes from Bhutanitis thaidina, assembly GCA_029286595.1. Classification (NCBI taxonomy): domain Eukaryota; kingdom Metazoa; phylum Arthropoda; class Insecta; order Lepidoptera; family Papilionidae; genus Bhutanitis; species Bhutanitis thaidina. The sequence continues at coordinate 7,646,261 of JAGSMS010000010.1, forward strand.
CTTTTATGTAATGAGAATAAATAAATCTTTTTATCTCGGATCAAAAACGGGTCAGGACTTTGCACACGAAAGCCACGGCCTATCATAACTTCTAATCACTCACTGTCTCGATGAAAGGGCGAGACTACGAGTAATTTTTGGCACGGATTTCGGTACAACGATCTAATAACCTACTTCTGATGGACACTCAGTAATACTGAAAAACCAAATGCGTTCGTGCTTGTTTTTCTTGGGGACGGAAGGACACCACAGTGGGCGGGGCAGTTCATATAGCCTGGGAATTTTATACACTATCATTGGTTAATATTTTTGTTAACGGCTCATCATAGCTTTTACCTACGCCATTTATGTACGTGTAATGATATTGATCGTGAATATTTTTATTTTTTTACTACTGATGAAATTTCATTTATATATTCTTTATTTGGACACTAAAACAAAATGTACAAAAAGCGGACTTAATATCAAGAGGTATTCTATACCAGTCCACAGTTGGGTTCAACAGAAAATTTGTCATGTTCATCATCATGAAAAGACGTAATTTTTTCTGCTATAATTCTAAAATTAATTAATTTTGTAAGTGATACTATCAATACATATAGATTTAGTTTTCTTCTTTTCAAGAACCATGTACAAGTCACCCAGTATATATTTTGTGTATGACCTATAAACGACTTGTAAAATATTAGGTTAAATTTTATTCATCGCAATGTCACATCCATCCTTAAAAATATAATATTTATATATATGTGCCAATACACAGCGTAGGCAAAACATTATTTAATTTATCGATACAATTAGTCATTATTCTGATGCTATACTAATGTCTGATTTATATATCCATTTACGACCTGTTTTGCGTACTAAAAATTATAGGATAAGATATAGAAACTAGCCATAAATTATTAAGAATAAGCACAACGACTGCAGTCCTTCTATAAATATTATTGATCCTCATGTTAGTAATTTATAATCCATTATATGCATCTCTTAAGTCGGCAGTGGCGTGTAAGGCGCACCTTGCAGGCTGAAGGCGTTGCGGTCGATGTGCAACGTATGCAGCGTGCAGTTGCACTGCAGCGCCTTGGCCAGCAGACGCGCGCCCGCGTCACCCGCCACGTTGCCGCCAACGTCTAGCGAACGCAGCCGCCGCGCTCCACCCAGCGCGTTCAGCAGCCCGTACAGGTCGCCCTGCGATTAGGCATGGAATATTTTACGTATCACTTATTATATTATAAACCTGTGATAACCGAAATCATTGGCCCCACCACTTACCTACATGAATCGAAATCCCTTGTTATAATGCGGGACCGTGATTTTAATTCACGCGGGTCAGGCTACATTACATTTTGCGGAATTCCATTGTCTACATGTGTCACCAGTTAGAAGAGAGAATCTATTTGAGTGAAATTGATTCTTAGATTCAACATCTTTAGGCAGAGCCTATATTTGCTTTAAGTTTTTTAGCAAGCAAATTTAGTCTCAGAATTACATAAAACTTCAAGTGAAAGTCTCTCCTTACTCTCACCATGATTAATAACTCTCATTAATATGATGAATTAATTAATAATCATAATGTAAGATTAAAATAAATATTGAAAGTCCCAAGCCTATGAGGGTCCCAGTATGAGGGAAAGTTCATTGAAATCACTAATTATCGTCAACAAATCGATTCGCTCGAGTCACTTTGACGACATATGTAGGTACATTGACAATAATCGTCACGTGTTTAATATAACTGGTCGTGCTTTAACCCGTTATATAACAGTTCCAAAAAATAATAATTTCACGTCGTTAAAGTAAAATAAAAGCAACTATAATTTCCATGACTACCTCCGACATTAAACTAGACGTAAATCGACGATTTCCGTCCTTAATTTGAATTTTCCATTTTCTGTACATTTTACAAGTACTTGCGGCATAGTACACCATCAACATTATGCATTAAAACTCGAAAACAACATAATTCAATAGACAAAGTTGTCACTTTTCGAGATCGCACCAAAAGTCCGGCGTTACGTCACCTACAACTGCCTGTACGACCCGACAGAGGGACAAAGTTATGCAACGGAATGAGACGCACTGGCACTGTTCTTATAGCTCTCTCTTTCTGCTGGTTTGCAGTTACGACGTGCGTAGTCAGTTTAACACTGCATTGTTTTATTAAAGAGTTTAAATAAAAATCATGACAAATATTTATCAATTAAAGGCGACAATTGCTATTGAATTTTCAGATAAAAACCTGACTATACATTGAAACTCTTTTTCGCCGAATCGGCTTAATGTATCAAATTAAAATGCATATAGAATATATGGGTGCGATAGTCCTGGGAAGATGATGATGTCCTCCTGGTCATCAGTGAATTTTAAATGTATATTTAAAGCCTGCAGGCTATCTTTGTTACATATTTATGACATCAATTTCAATGAATCATAGGATTACCTTGAGTTTACAATCGCTTAGATCTAATGACGTTAAAGCTGTATCTGGCTCTTGTAGAACGTGGACTAATGCCTGTAAATGAGATAGAAAATAGTTTACTTAAGTATTATAAAAATAATGATTACCACTTATTTTAGTTATTAATTAAAAAAAAATTGTTTCAATATAAAATAATAATGGCAATATATACAACGTTAAACATTTTTTTCATTTAACAATTACATTAGTGAATTATAAAAGTAAAGAATTCAATTTAACATAACAGTGTCACACAAATTATGATTAGATATAATAACTATAAGCAAATATAAGAAATAACACTATTCTTACTTGTATTAATGGTTGAGCATAAGACCTCTTTCCCGTAAGTCTGCTCAATGATAGATGTGTAATGGAGTGATTCTTTCCAATCGCCCTCACTATGCCTGATAATTCATATTCCATACCTAAAATGAACATAGTGTTTTAATGACAGTAATATTAAACAATTTTGAATCCCAAACTAAATTACGAATGGAGTATGTGGTCAAATGAACTCGTAGAGCTGACGGGTTGGTAAGCGCCGTACCCTCCCCCTTGCACTAGTACTGCTCCTCGCCACGAGTATGTGAATTTTAGGTTCGGCAAATTTGTATGCATTTTCCTCTATTAGATCGTCTGTTACACAAATATAATTAAATAAAATTAGCATTATTCCTTATATACAGCATATTATTCAGCAAGTTATTCATTTTATTAACCCGCGGGTAATTTAAAAAACAATTACGTAACGTGATCGAAGTAGATGATAAAAACGTAAATTTGACGAATGATTATTATTTGGTTGTTTTGTTTCGTTGTCTATCTGAAAAACATCGTAACACGGGACACATACCTGTCCCGGTGGGACAAGAAATACCCGGTACCACGGGACTTTTCGCCAAAATCGGGATAAGTGGCAACGTTGATGGATTCTCGCCATCAGATTCACCAAAGAATATAAAAAACCGATATTGTACGGTCGTATAGAACTACCGGTGTGCGTCCATTCTATCCCCGCCGTTGTACTTTAACTTTGTTCGGAATCCATTAGAAAAACGAATTGGTTCCAAGATCCATGGTATAACTTAAGAGGAGTTAATCTCACTGTTATCGGAGAGGTCAAGCGATTGCAGGCAGCGAACGCCGTGTATGCAGGACTCTAGTACGTGCGCAGCCTGCGACGACGAGAGCACGCCCGCCAAATTCAGCTTCACTCCCGCCGCACTTTCGTTGCACGCCAGCCCGAGTAAAAGACTCCTGAAAAATACACACTTGTTGCTCAAGTTTAATGTTTGTAGAGTACTGTGATTTAATATATATATATATATACAAGTGTCCGCCCTTGGTCTGACCACCCCAGTGTACCGATTCAGCACAAGTTTCCTAAATCATAAAGAAAAATATGCAAAGTTCCTAAAATCCAAACAATATTCAAGGAGGTACGTTAATAAACGATGGTGCAATGTCAAGAGCGTAGTGTGAGTAGTAGAGGAGATAGTAGGCGGCGAAGAAAGTAATCCTAAAGTTACATGTAAATAATTAATGGTTGTTTACAAGTTATTAAGTTTGAAAGACAAACTTAACACAAAGTGAGTGAATAAAAGCCTGGGACATGCAAGGAGATTAACAATAAGACAAGTTATCAAGTACCCACTTGAGAACGTCGGGCGGCATCTTGCAGTGGGAGAAGTCGAGGTCGGCGAGGGCAAGGCAGGCAGTGAAGAACTGGCGGAAGGAGGGCGGCGGGTCGCGCGGCCGGCGTACCGCCGCCCACGGGTTGCGGCCCACCTGCAGTGACGACAAGCGCGCCGCGCAGCCGCGCAGCAGCGCGCCCCACACCTGTGTCCAATGAGCAAATATCTCATATTTTGTGACAGAAGTCATTCTCTGCTTTATGTACATTCAGTAGCCATTTATTTAGACATTTATTTTACTCGTTTCAACCCACCAGAACTTATTAGGACAACGTGATAGATGGAGAGCCTGACGCTGTCTTAGAGTCTAGGCCAACCATACAAATCGTATATAAGTTTCGAAAAAACTCTTTGGTACGAGCCCTCTATATAGGGAATCCGACTCTAGTCCCCTTTTCCATTCCCAACCACTCGGCTATCGTGGCCTACTCAGAAAACAACTATAACTACTCAGAAAAGTATTACCGTACAATACAAAAAAAAACCTTTCGAAGTCAAATATATCAAATTAAGACTAGCTTCTTACAAATTTGATTGGATTGATTACAGATTAATTTTCTACAGAAACCATAAATGTCTGGACATATGTTTTTTTTTTCTATCTGTACTTTCATTGGCTAATAAACTTTATGCATACTTAAATAGTAAAAGGAATTTAAAACTGAATTAAAAATTAAGGCAAGCCTTCTGAAATAATACCGAGCATCGGATGATTTATTTGTTTTATGCGTCCAACTATAGGGCGAATAAAAATAAGTGAAACGTACGTTTTCCGTTTGTTTTGACTCGGCTATCACTAAATAGTTTACCTTACGTTTAAAAACTGTCACGAAAGGGGCAGGGCAGGGGCCGATTCATCCTATTTTCGGACGATAAGCAAAAATCATACGACACCCGAACATTTGTATTTAATTATTCCTAAGCTGTTTAAAACAAAAAATTTAATACTTACATTTTCAAGCATAGTCTCCGTATTTGTCAAATTTAAATGCGTCAAAACATTAGGCTGCGCGAGAAAATTATACAAATTCTGAAACAAGAAAGCATCCACCATTATAACAAAAAAATACGGTCAAGCGTGAGTACAGATCTAATTGTAACGTAGTAAGGGTATCTGTAGTTTTTACAACTAAAATATCAATATAACAACTATCATGGCTCACCTGATGGTAAGTGATCACCGACGCCCACGAACATCCACAACACCAGAGGAGCTACAGATGCGCTGCCGGCCTTTAAGGAAGGAATAAGCTCTTTTCTTGAAGGTCCCTAAGTCGTTACTCGTAAGTCGGAAATACTGCTGGCGACAGCTGATTCCACTAAAGCGAAGTGCGTGGCAGAAAACTTCGATTAAAACGCACTGTGGTGGAATGCCAACCATCTAGGTGGTATCGATGGAACTTCGAATTCTGTCGCGATGTACGATGGTGAAACTCAGCAGCTGGGATCAATCCGAAAAGTTCCTCAGAACATTTCCCGTGGAAAATTTTGTAAAAAATGCAAAGAGAAGCAAACATCTCTTCGCAAGGCCAAAGGATCAAGCCGATCAGAGAGAGCTTGGTCGCCGACAATTCGAGCCTCTCGACGTTGGATGCGGTCAAATGGAAGGAGTTGGTACTGGGGTGCCCCTGCCCAGAGATGAGAACAGAACTTCTGCGTTTCGTGCGGTGAGTGAGGTAACCGGAGGCCCACTTCCCCTCCTCTTCCCTCCCATCTCCCAAATATCCTTGAAGACCGGCAACGCACCTGCAGCATCTATGGTGTTGCAGATGTATGTGGGCGACGGTAATCAATTACCATCAGGTGAACCGCTTGCTCGTTTGCAGTCTTTTCCATATAAAAAAAAATATATATGTCTACAGGTACATATTCCATAGATGTTACAAGCATTCCTCTGTGCCGAGCGTGTAAGGAGGATGTGGAAACAACGACCCATTTCCTGCTAAAGTATCCGACGGTCACAGTATACAGGGTTAAGCACCTCGATACACCGTGGTCGCCGGTAACTTTAAGGGTCTGCAGAGTTTCCATGGGGAGCTTGGTTGGCTCGAATAATTGATGTTCCAACCCAGACGCGAAATATGCGCACAGTCGTGGAGTTGCGGAAACCACCAACTCAACTCTGTCTCGAGAACAGAGTTCCAAACTTCATAAGAGCAGAAGCAGGCCCTCTTCCAGTCCAGATCTGAACCCGTTGGACTACAAATTGTGGCCAATACAAGAGGACATGTCCTGCTTAAAACGTTACTCTTACATTGAGTCTCTCCAGAAATCTTCAATGGCTAAATTACCCGTAGAGTCACATAATCGTGATCAAAGACCTGTATCATATCCAAAAGGGGCCACTTTGCATTTATTTTAATCAATCGCCAAGAATATTAGATCTTTGGGGGAGACCTGTGTTCAATAGTTAACTTGTGACAGGCTATAATTAATGAACCGCTTAGACTTCAATAAATACATAAGTTTTATTATAATTTCTTTAAATATTATATGCATTTTAATGAATAAAAAACAACTTGTAGCGTAATTAGGTATAATCATAAAGCTTGGTTAAAGAAGTACCAGTGTACGTGTATTCATTTAGGGGCCACGCTCATTATATGCAAAGTAGGCCTAATTTTTTTTAATGAGAAGTATTAAAGAAATGCATGAATGTAACTTACATGTACATCATCCTTTAAGTTATTATTCGACAGATCCAAATGTGACAACGTAGAAAGATGGCATGGACTGTCATTCAACATTGCGGCAAGATGAGTTACAGTTTTCCCCGTGAGACCACACTGCGATAGTGCGATGTGCCGCAGGCCATCCGGGTTGTTCGCTAGCCCTGTGAGTATACTAATTGCACCTGAAAACGCAATATATCATTTGATTAATCGTGTGATCGTATTACACAATAATATAAATTATTGAATTTTTTCCAACACAAAGGAGTGCAGTTCTTTATCTTAAATTTCTATCTAATGTTGGATACATAAAGAATAGATAACATACCAAGATTCTACACTATTAACCCCGACTTGATATGGTCAGGCGATAATTACGCGCGTCGTAAATAAATAGGATAATATTTTCTGTAACAGGGTATTTGTTCGTACGACATTCACCTTTGTCCTCGATGTGGTTCTGCGAGAAGTCGACAGTGTGCATAGCGGGCGGGGTGCGTGCCCGCGCCAGCGCGTGGCCGAGCCGCGCGGCGTGGTCGTGTCGTAGCGCGGCTGCGCGCCAGCTGAGGCGCTGCGGCGGCGGCGCGGCGCAGCGCACTACGCGCGACAGCGCCTCCCACGCCTCGCCGCCGACGCGCACACCGTCACCACACACTCCCTCGAACCACGTATTGTGCTGCAGCGCGATCAGTAACGGAATCAGGTCCCTGAAATAAGAAAAAGCCCGCTTCTCGCTGTTGTTCCACCACCACTAAACATTCTTCGAAGTTTCATCGAATATTGTAAATTAGTCACGTGGCGACGTAAATATTGTGATACGTGAAAATCAATTTCGTTTTAATAGATGATGTTATTAATGCCAGTACGTTAAGTTGCACATTTTTAGCAACATTCCATAAACCTTAGCGGATAAATAAATAGATAAATAACGAATTGCAGCAATAAATAATATGTAAAATGTTCATCTTGTAATCTACCCAGATATGGATTTAAAAAAAGAATTAAAAGTACAAATACAAATTATCATACTAAAAATCAAATAAATTAAAATGGCCATGGAGATCCCCTAACAAGCGGTATAAAAATGAAACAGACTTCATAGCAACAAACATGACAAAGAATGTGGATAATGTCAGTGTGCTTTCTAATTTTAATCATCCAAGTGACCTCCGAATTTAACTTAAGAGCAACTTTTAACTTAAAATCATATAAAAAATAGTTAACTACAATACACAGCCTCAAAGGAACCTCGATACAAATAAATTTGTGAAAGAAATTTCAGAATATACCCAAGACTGCGAGCTACCAGTGCAAGCACAATACGATGCCTTAGCTATGATCAGTAAGTGCTAATACCAGGGCGGCTGAAAAGTTTTGTGGCTAAGTAACTTAAGTATCACTAATGACTTGCGCTGCACAACACTAATTGCGGGTATCCTATGTAATATAAATGTCAAGTTTCACCATTACGCTTTTAGTAATTAAAAGCGTAGACATCATGTCTGAGTCATCCGCGCTTTGTATAAAATTCCTCACAAGGAAGAACAAAACAGCAGCGGAAATATTTGAAGAGATGTCTGCAGTTTATGAGGAGTCTGCACCTTCATTTGCCACCGTAAAACGTTGAAACCGAGAATTCAAACACGATAGGGTCACGCAGCCGTGCCCCTTTTCACCAGCCGTGGTCACCACGGGGGGACCGAGGTGCCCTCGGGAATATAAAAAATTAAACGTTATAAAATCCGTAAATGGTAGTTTAATTTCACATGTGTAGTGTTCGCGTAAATACAAGAAATCATTATATTATTCGCATTTTTAAATTATTCAACCCTGAGTCTGAGTCTTACTGATATTCAAAGGAAGTGAATTCCACAGTGACCTACCTTTAATACTTAAATATTTTGAATTATTGCCAAAAAATTACTAAAAATTTAGAGGTAACAATTTCAAAATTTATATGGTTTTTTGTCGTTTGTAGGAACAACTTTTAGACCCTGCTTTTGTGCATTAAATTTGAATTTTAATACATAGCACAGGCTGTGAAAATCACTTGAAAGCTGGATCACTCATGGACGATTCAATCCAATCCAGGAAGTGGTTGTACATCTTAACTGTCGAATATAATTTATAAAGAAATTAGATTGCTAAATAGACTAAGGATTAAAACCAATTTCAAGTGCAAAATTCTAAATATTATGGTATAATTGTAAATTCATCATATAATAAAAAGGGTGCTATATCGGATTCGCCCATGGTTATTCCTTAAATATGCTCTACCTGACGTTCCGAAGCTATAAGGAAGTTTTCCGTTTACACACAATCAAAAAGACTGTGTCGTGTGAAGAAACGCGAAACGAAACACAATGCACAAAACAACTTTACAAACCTTTGATCCAAGTGGTCGAAGTCTTTTAAATGCAGCATTCTAATATCGTGTGCCAAATATATGGTATCGATGTCCCAGGCCACCTCAGCCCTAAGGAAAAAAAAACGTTAAAAACAAATACAAGAACACCTTATTGAAAAAAAAATTCTAAACTAACTTTCGTAACATACCTAAAAGGAGTTTGACACAGGTCGCACATAGCAGCATATTGATTAGAGAAATCACCACATGTAGAATGTTTTCTTGTTCCACTAACTGGCTGTATTTGAAAAGGTAAGTTCACCTGTAAAAATATTTTTTACGTCAATCTATATGCCTCCTTTCAATATTTCGATAACTATATCATAAAGAATTAAGTATAAATAGTGAGCGTGACAACTAATGAGAGTTTCACTAACGACAAGCTAACATAATATATTATATTGGAAGACACGAAAATTAAACCAATGGTCTAAATTAAAAGCTAAAAACTTGGCCAACATTAGTAAATCATTTTATAATAAATATAATCTTTAATATCTAAAACGGGCTGATGAAGAAGAAGACCATCTTTATCTTCTTCCTTTAGTCTACTGCTGCATAGAGCCACAAATTCAAGGAAGCGCCAGCAAAAGCCGGCATACATTTCTTAGAAGGTTTGACCATAATCACCACGTTAGACATGTGGGTTAGCGAGTGCAGCGCCGGTACCCTCGAATTAGAAATTAGTGATGCTGGTCCACATCGCAGTAGGATTTGGGTTCGTACAATAAGGATGGATTTTCGCATGAGCATCGTTTGTTAGCTAGCAGAAAAGACATGGTGTATTGCCCCTAACACCCAATAGAGATAATAATATATTTTATGATTAAAGCTATCTTGTAATATTATGAATTTTATTACTTGTCCTGAGATTCCGAATAAAAAGTATAATTGAATTAAAGGATCATGTTCAAACATCGCGAAAATCATATTTTGCAGCAATATGTGATTGTAAGGAAGATGATATAATTTTTTCTAATAATGCCAACCTCACCTGTATGTGATGTGCCATTTTACATTATTAGTAATCTATGAATATTTTTATTATTTACGATTAATTCAATCTAAAAATGTATATTATATTAACAATACACATGTAAGAAAACTCTTATTACAAGTGCACAAATAAACCTCAACTTAGGTAGAACTATTTGGATATCTCACATGATATCTCTAACTTTCGGTACATAAATTGTATAATGAATCCACACTAGTTTTCTCCATGTTTTAGAGCAGAATATGACTGATCGCCGCTTATCTAAAATACATTGTGTATTCTTAAAATATGAATGTTCATGTGCAATATTACATTTTTAGCCATTAGAAACCACCATCCAAATTTTATATATAATACATTACAAGTATTTATTATGGTATCAGAAAACTGAATAGAATAGCTTTGTTGGTTTTTCTTATGTAGCTCACCTAATGCTGCGTGTTATACAGCACTAATTGGAATCGACCCTGCGACCTAATTATCCGGACGCGCATCCTATTCGCATTAGGTTATTGGCGCAATAACATTACTTTATACGAAATTGGGTGAAACAAAGCTAATTATTAGTGCTATCGATTTTGTACTTTATATATATAAAAATAAATTTCGAATTTATATAAATATAAATAAAAAGTAAGTTTCAATCAGTACTATTTTTCGAAGCCACTAAACACAGGTCGTCAAAATTGTAATCACGTATAGACGACCGTGACTAGTTGGATTTGCAAGCCACAGTCGTCTTACACACTACGTCGATAACGCAAAAAAACCTCTAATTAATTTTAGATATTCAAGAGAAAAGAGATTTATCATTAATTTTGCATTACTATTGCGGACCGATGTCAAATACAGTACATGTATTAAATAAGCAATTTGCTAAATATTTTATAATAATACTTACACATGCTACGACAATTACAAAATTAAAGTAGCTACACTGTCACCGGCTAAATTAAAACGCAACGGAACTAATTAATTCCGTAAATAGAAATATTGCAATTGGTGAACGACATTATAAACATACAGACCTTGGATATAATGTCCTCCATAGCCACATTAGGAAACAGATCGTCAAAGGCCGCAGCCAAAGCGTGTATTGCATTAATAACACCGTCCGATGATCCCTCTTCACCTACAAGAAAAGATAACAGCTAATGACCACATGACCAATGTTATAATCCCTTCTTATTACATTATATCCCTAATAATAATACACACACAACAAACACAAATTCTCACGACCGTATACCCAGTCATTACTGGTCAAAGGTGATCAGAGGTTAAGACTAGTTGTTTTAATCCATTTTTTACCAAGCTCTGAAACATCGTGACTTGTGCATGTCTGAGCCTTAGAGTCCAGGACAACGATAACAATCGTACATAAGTTTCAAACAATTAATTTGTACGAACTCTTCACATAGGCTCGAACTCAGGTCTCTGATTCGGAGGTAGTTTCTCTAACCACTCGGCTATCGTAGCTTATAATAAAAGCATGCGATTAAATGTATTCTCTCTACTACACTAGAGTATCTGTTTTGGTATCGCTACACTGTAACGCATACTGAGTTTCGCTTCTTTTAGGACTCATCAGACATTAGGAAAATATGCATACGTTAATAATTCGTATCCTTATGGATATGCTTTATAGCATGTAAAAAATCTTTTATGAAGAAGACAATTGGATTCAAATATACATTTCAACGTCATTAAGTAATGAATTCGATTCAAAACGTCTTTTTGCGTAGGAAAACTCAACCCCAAATACGAAGGTACGCCTCGTAAGTGCTCTAGATTAAGGAATACTTTTATAAAGCGTGGAGACCTTTTTAGCCAAAAAGAAGCCTTAGCCTCATTCGAAATGAGGTGCTGGGGGCGAATGCTACGTATACTATGGACTGTGAAACGCATAAATTTATCTATCCTGTCGTAACTCAACATAATAGATATCCCCGACCTATCTCATATTTGGGCAAATAGCGAGGCGTAGCGACAATAACCTCGAAAGGTCGATCATTGTGGCAATGCTAAGGGAAAAGAACACGCGGAATACCGCTCAACATGGAATGACCAGCTTCATGAAAAAACTAAATTCTACGACGTGGTGAATATGGTTTCCAACTGGAACCGCTGGAGTCAAGACGTCGGTTCGTATTCTGCTACTGCATACGAAACGGATCACGATCTTCTGTCATGAAGCCCGGAATAAAATATATGTCTGTGTATGTAGTAGTGATTGATAGTTATGGAAATTAACACCGTGGACAATGATGTCAGACATGTAGGCATCATTATATCATTAAGAATACGAAATTGGAGAGTAACAAGCATAGGTAAATTTAACGAGTCGTTGTGTTCCATAAAATAATAGTTATGGAGTTGCATACTCACACTTAGGGTTTGTACATCGCACAAATAGCCAACGCATAAACCGGTGTTGTGTAGGATTTGCTATTTATGAGATTTGGCCTTACGTTATAATAGACCTGTTTCTTTAAATATTACAAAAGTCCAATGGCATTAGGGTAAATTAAGTTCCTCGTTTAAATGTTTGCTATAGGCTTACAAGTATATGTAGCGAGGAGTGGCGATCGACAGCAATGATGTATATGAAATTCTAAATTATTATAAACAAACTAGAAAGATTAGAAAGGGCACTGGAAAGAAAGGGAATGAAAGTAAACGATAATAAGACAAAGGTTATGGTGTTTTGAAAGAGGGGAGAGGATGACGGAAGTATGTATCAAGATTAGGGAAGATAGTTAGAGCAAGTGAATTAGTTTGTTTACTTGGGAACAATGTTTACGAGAGGTGGAAGGTACAAATGTAACATGCAATGCAATGCATGAAATGCAGTAGAAAAGAGAGCGTTAAGAAGTATGATTGATGTGAAGATAATTGATAGGGTCCGAAATAATGTGATCAGAGAGCGTTGTGGCGTGAAAGACGATGTAGTGAGAAAGTGATGCTGAGCTGGTTTGGAGATGTGGAGAGGATGAATGAAAGAAGGTTGACGAAACAAATATATGAGGCGAGTGTAAATGGTAGAGTCGGGAGAGGATGACCTAGGCGAACATTTCACGATTAAATCGGAGACGATCTGAAAAAAGGCCAGGTCAAAAGTACTCTAAACCAACGATCATGCATGCGAAAATTGATGAAAGTGGGAGAAGCGAAAGACGTATGTCAGGTCCGTAGCAAGTTGAAGAAGATTGTCTCTGCCTACCCCGTTGGGAACAAGGCATGAATATATATATATATATATATATACATAGAAAGATTAGAGTAGTGATATTCGATATTTTATATGAATCTGAATGGAGAAAAATGGGAAAAATACGTTAGGCTTTTCGGACGTACGTATGATGTCATACGTACATCCCCGCACAGATAGATCAATTGACGACTACCAAAAAGTTTTATTTCATTGCGTCATGAAAATGATCTGTTGATCATAATCTTGAAAATTCGATAATTATGCGCTTCCTTGAACGATGTCGCGTTATAAAGCGTGCAAAAATAAATTGAAGGGGTAACATAGATTCTTAAACAAATTTAGTTGAAAAATTGAACACGCAATAATGTAATGAACATTATTGCGTGTTAATATTGTATATATAAGTGATATATCATCATCATCATTCTGCTGAACATAGGCCTCCCCCAAAGATTGCCCCGAAGCTCAGTCCTGTGCCACCTGCATCCATCGACTTCCCGCAACACTCCGCAGGTCGTCACTCCATCTTGTGGGGGGTCGTACTACACTGCGTTTGGCTGTACGTGGCTGCCACTCAAGAAGCTTTTTTCCCCAACGGTTGTCAGTTCTGCGAGCTATGTGGCCGGCCCATTGCCACTTCAGCTTGCTGATCCTTATGTCGGTTACCTTAGTTCTGCTGCGGATATCATCGATGCAGACTCTATCACGCAGAGAAACACCGAGCATAGCCCTTTCCATAGCGCGCTGAGCAACTTTAAGCTTCCTCATACGGCCTACGGTGAAGGACCAAGTCTCAGTTCCGTATGTCTTGCCTCATACATTTGGAGATCTGTCTATTCAGTTGCCGATATGCTGACGCATCTATTGTAGACTGCAGCTTCATCTCCCGCCTGGCTTTCATGAGTTTAAGAGTGTGATCGGATCGCTTTTGGGGCTTGTTCATGCGGCGGGTCCTGCAAAACTTAGCTCCTACCGCATGGACAGTTTCCACTAGCCTGCTATTCGTATCGTCCACTGTAACGCAATCGTCTAGGCACTGAAAGCGATTATGCAATTCGAGCTGAAAGCTCTCGGAATTTTGGATAAGGGCACGTGGTGGGCGGAGCGTAGACTTCATCAGACGAGACCACTCGAGCCTAATGGTAAGGTCCAGTGTGCCTCTAACCATTCGGTGATCACTGCCGGTTTTCACCCTAGTGATCACAGATACATCACTGAACAGCTGACGCTTGGTCGTCATGATGAATTTAATCTCATTTTTTGTGGTACCGTCCGGACTCATCCAGGTCCACTTTCTATGGGGCCGCTTCTGGAAATAGGAGTTCATTATAAAGAATCCCTCCTTTGCCATGAAGTCAGCCATCTGTTGCCCTCTTGGGTTCCGTTGCCCTACTCCAAAGTTCCCCACACAGCACATCACACAGTATTTTTTCTTACCTAGTTTTGCGTTAAAGTCTCCCATTAACACCGTGTAGTGAGTCTTAGAGCAATGCATGGCTCTTGAAATATCCTCATACATTGCCTCCACTTCAACATCAGGGTGTGTCGAGGTTGGTGCGTATACCAACTGTGTCTCAGTGAGTAGTGATGTCTCTGTATGACCTTCAGCGAATACCTTTAGGTTATTCTGAGTATAAGGTACGCGATAGGGTCGCTCGACACACTTCTGATCTCGATCACGTTGTTGATGAGTGACCTGTGGACGATAAACCCGACACCTCCTTGGGACAAATGTTCACCCTGCCGGTAGTAGAACAAGTTACCGGATTTTAGGATTATCGAGTCGCGAATCTGCCGGGGACTATTGGCCATTGCTTTTTTCTAACTCTCATTAATGTAAATTTTAATGTTAATTTAAACTCAAAAAATGCTCACGTACTTATCGACTTTTTAAGTGAAGATTTAAATCTTTCAATGAATAATGAACTCACAGTTTCTACAACACGACATGGTACTACAATTGATGCTATATTCATACGATATTTAGAAAATACTACTAAACCGTTCATAACATATTTTAGCTACCATAAACCTCTTGTAACTCACATGGCCATTGAATCAAAGCCAGGTCAATTACCATTAATTGACCTGGCTCTGCATAATTAATTGAATTTTACATCTAATAAAATTTTGTTATTAATATATTGTGTAATAATAAATATGTGTGTGTAAGTTATTTCGATTAAATTACGCGTTTTAAAGTAATGTTCTTTTAAAAGAGTTTTAAAGTTATAAATATCATTTTTTAATTACGTTTTTTAATTCTTACGTGAGTACATAAGTACACACGGTTTTTTTTTAAGTTAGTTGTTAGTTAGTTGATTGCAGTGTGATATGGCACTGTGATTCGACCGAATATCGGTAATCGCTGTTTTAAGTGCACAATTCATGAAGCGCTCAGGCGGTGTAGGAAAACATTGGGAGGAAACCCGCACCGGAACAGCATGGTCGAACCTACCCAGTTCAAACCCCTTCAAAATATTAAGAGGTATTTGCATACAGTTGAAGAAACTATGATAAAAAAATGTCACACATATAAATGTGCCATAAAACACTGCTACTTTACTTAAGCATAATAACTCCATTCCACATTTTATTTGAACTTAAGCGAGTTTAAGTTACATCTTCATTGTTGGCATTATCCACTTACCACATTGCTGAGTCAAGTTTTTCATAACCTTGTACTATAAAAAAGCAGACCTGCTTAATATTTTTGTGTCAGTATTACAAGTCTCAGAATCATAAAACTAACAATGGACTTAAGTACTTACCAATAAGAATAGAGACTGGTTTATGCTCATGAATTAAAGTAACTGATAGATGATTAGGCTTTTTGCTCTCTAGAGCCTCGATTTCCATTAAGTGAAATCCATTGTCCACCTTACAAATAAAAATTATAAATTATCAATCAACTCATTAGACATGAGTAAATAAATGACACAATGCAATGTATAAAGTAAACAGTATGTAATCCACACTTTCAATTAAACTTCATCAAAGAGAACATGGAGCCGTGGTAGCCTAGTGGCCAGATCGAACTGTGGTAGGCTTGTGGTCAGAGCGCTCGCTTTCATGGAGCGTGATTGACGAGGGTTCGATTTCCGATGCCGCCACCACTAAAATTGTTAAAAGCGATTTTAAATGCTGAATTTACCACGGGTTTGGCGGTGATGGAATATATCGTGAGGACATGTTAGTGGTCCGGTTTGCAGTCTACTGTTCAGACAGACTTGTGATTTAAATGCAGGATATCTTAGTATGCCACATATGCAGTATATCTGTGTTGATATGATCAATGTTGCATTTAGTAGCATATTCTTTTTCATTTATAGATCTTTGGATTGTCACAGAAAAAGCCCAGAAATGTGCTCTTTACAAATGAAACTTCAAAAAGGAAAATAGCAAAGTGTATGCACACAACTCTAAATAAACCTACAAACTTATTGGATAAGTTTAATGTGGACATTATTCTGCATCAATCGTGGTTTGGTGGGTAGTGTGCTACCAAGAAGTAACAAAGCTTAATTTTTGTGAAAAAGGAGTAAAGACCTCGGCCAAAGTTTATTAAAAAACAATCTTGGATTGTGTGTAGCCTTTTAAGGACACACTTTTCAAAAATGTACTGAAGAGTTTCCAGCGAGACTGCTCCTGGTCACAAGGAACAAAGTTCAAGACTTTATAAGAGCTGAAGATTGGGCCACATCCATTCCATATCCGAACCTGTTGGACAACAAATTGTGGTCAGTAGTAGAGGACATGACCTGCACAAAAAGTTGCTTCAACATTGAGTCTCTTAAGAAATCTTTAGAGGTAGCAGTGGTTCAATTCCCCTAGAAGACAGTATGTTAATACTTAGATTCGTGGCCAGAGAGATTAAAGACCTGTATCAAAGCCAAAGGTGGCATATATTTGTGGCAAGGGAGAATAGACCTGTATAGAAGCCAAGGCGGCCACTGTAAACAAAATTGATTTTAATTAAACCCTTAGACGTTGATAAACATGTACACATAAGTTTTATGATTATTACATGGTTTATTTTAAAAAATATGCATTTTAATTTATTACAAAATAAAATTGAAATTGTTCATACTAGTTACATTCATCATATTTATACACTGCCTGAAAACTTAAAGTTATTTGTATTGATTTTCATAATAATATTTTTATTGTACCTATTGACATTATAGATACACTAAAAATATTATTATAAACTTAAGCATCAAAATTGACATTTTATCATAAAGGAAAAAATATTTACCCTTGTTGGAACTTTTGTAGTTGTTATATAAATCCTAAATGCAGTCACAACCTGAAAAATATCTTTAATTGAAAAAACAACCTAAAATACAAAAATAATAGACATAAATTTTAATACATAATTAATTTACTCAATTTATAGATACTTTTACATTTACGTGGGGGTGTTTTTAAGTTCGCGGATTGGGGGACAAGGAGGGATAATAAAAGTTAAAAATATTTTTCTTTTTCTATATATTCTGCTGCAAGACAAATACATTTTTGAGATTTTTCAACATTTTTTTCATTGTCAGAAAAATACTTGGAATCTGCTTCCTTACCTTCTTCATCAGTGGAAAATTTCTTTCCACAAAGCTCTTTATTCATTTTTGGAAAGATGTAATAATCACACGGAGCCAAGTCTGGACTATAGGGTGGGTTATTTAAAATATCGAAGCCCACCTTGTGCAGGGCAGCCAGTGCAACACGGGTCTTGTGGACGGGCGCATTGTCGTACAAGTGGAGGACACCGCTGCTTTAATTTTCCTCTTCTCTGCTCCAGGATTTTGCGTAGTATTCTCCGGTTATAGAGACCTTTATACTTATAATCGATTCACAAGATGCCTCCTGAGTCCCAAAAAACTGTTGTCAAGAGTTTTCCAGCTGATTGTAAACCCAAGATTCATCCCCAGTATCAATTTGGTTCAGTACATCATCCTTGTCTTCACCATAGCGGTCCAAAAAAGATTGTGAACATTCGACGCGCTATAGTTTTTGCGGAGCCGTGAGCATTTTTGGCACCCACTGTGCGCTGCACCTTAGTCATAATTGTATTGTATACTCCAATCATTTCTGCAAGCTGTTTTTTCTTTAGCTGAGTATCTTCTAATACAAAATTTTTTACTTTTTCTACAAGTTCCGGAATGGCAACCTCAATACACCGTCCTGGCCATGGGTCACCTTCAATTGATTCCCTGCTTAAAAAGGCTCACTTGTATTCCATGGTTTATTTTATTACCATTTCGTCCAGAATGATATAAACAAATTTTCCATGCTATGTAAGTAACTTGATGATGGTGCAAGACTCGATTTTCTCTATTTTCCAAACGTTCTTCCAAATTGAGTGCTTAGTCATCAATAGTTCGAAAACTATTAACGATACAATTGGTAAAAAACTTTATATTTATACTAATTATGAGTCATTGAACATGTTAAGCTCTTAACAAGCCACACCCTCTACATCCCCACCATTCCGTAAACTTAAAAAGGCACCCATGTAAGCTTTTAATTACTTATTTTTTAATTATATATTTTTATAATCTAAAATTTACTTTTTTCTGCGATATAAATAATGAACAACTAGTTTTTAAAACAGTATTTGTAATATGTACTTAGGATGGCTATCTTCCACACAAACCCAATATTGGTATCTTTATCAAGGTTTTCATTACCTTATTTTTTAATACTAGTTATGAATTACACACATTGTGATATACAAAGAACTTTCACAGTTATTTGTCTTTAGGTACCTTTTGATTTCATATAAAGTTAGCTCATCATGATAATTGTGAAATGTCAAAAAGGAGCCTCTTATTTTGTGATTACTTTAGTGCCTTTAATGTTCATAGTTTAGTCAAAATCAATTTAGATAAAAGTTGATTTACTGCCAACTGCTAGTAACTATGAGGAGTGTCAGTACACAACTTGTAGCTCTATCAATATACCAGTTCAAAGGTTAAGGTTATTGTAGGCATATAGTTACCATATTAACATACATTTGTAATGTTTCAAGCTGATGTAGCAATGTGAAATGGCTGAAACTGTAAATTGACTTTCAAAATTTAGTAATGGCAATAAGAAATTAGGAAATCAAAAAACCAAAACAGTAATCAATTGTGATGAATGGGTATTATACATTTATAGGTATTTGTAATACCCATACATAACAATTGAATAATGATAGTTTCTTTGAGTTTAATTAATTAGATAATCAAAACCAAATACACTATTATTTGCATTATGTACTTAAATCTATTATATTTCACTATTCCTAACATTGTAACAATATCCCACAAATTCCATCATTTTCCTGTTAGTCTTACAATAATTTACAGGTGTTGGTATTACATGTACACATACATAGCTTGATAGTTAATGCACAGATCATGAGACACACCTAAGTGACTCATACTATTGTCCTGACTTTTTATCGAAATCTCCTAAAGAATTTTTCTACTAAGAATAGTTAATACTACAAATATTAATTTAATTGTAAACAATTTCATTTACAGGCATATTATCCATAATCCAATTTTATAGGTCAAGTACTTATTCACAAAACTACAATAAGAATAAAGTGTATGAAATTGTTTTGGCATAGTTAGTGCATGCATGCCCAAATAATAATGAATCTCAATATACGATTTTTTTAAGGTTATAAAATAAGGTTCTTGTTTATTATTTTTATTACTTACTAGAACCCTGTTGTCAACTTTATCTCCTCTTGATTCCATACGAATTAATGATTTATAGAGTATTTTAACATTTTTCCCCAATGCATTGCTAATGCTATCTACAAAGAGAACACAATATTTTAAATATTTAGTACAAGTAATGTAAGATGATACGTCAAAGCTAAAGTAGATGTTCGAATGCTTACCGCTTAATTCTGTTGTTAATTGTGATTTTGTTGACATTTTTGTAATTTTTTTTAATGTCATTACTTAAGAAATCTTAGTAGTGTTGATTAATACTGCACCCATATTCGTTTCCACCTATTTTTTTCATTTAATTTAACCGAAAACAAAGTATTACATTTTGTAAAGACATAAGAACTAACAGCAAAACGAAATAGAATTATTTAATATATTGACGGAAATCCACCATACCATACTCTTCACAACACACAAGACCATAGAGTAGTAAGTCAAGTAGCAATAGCTGAGAGTACTTAGGAATGTAATACAGAATAGAATAGAAATGTTGCCGCCGTGGAATACTATTTTATCCCTAACTCATTGACAAATATCGCCTGGTATAAGAAAAAATTTTTTTTTCGTCTACTTTGAAATGAGTAAGGTTAATTAAGATAATAACAAAGATTAATCAAGAACTACCCTTTAGGGATAAATGGGCTAGAGCGAATAACGTGGAGGTTAAAGGAATTCCTCCAAACAATAACGAGAACTTATACGAAAATGGCCAGAAAATCGGCCATGTATGTGACTTTCCTATTAAGAAGGAGCATATTAACTATATCGTTCTCATTCCAATTCGTGTACCAAATACTGAGAAACCTATAATTGTTGCATTCAATACATCAAAGAAGAGTTGATTGCATCGTTTCTTAGGAGTAAGAAGCTCTACCTGTCTAACTTGGGCTACAATACTAGGGGTGACTTCTATGTTAATGACTATTTAACACAACGAAATAAAACCCAGCTGAGTAAAGCAAGATTCCTAGCGAAAGAGAAGAATTTCCAGTATATTTGGGTCAAACACTGCAAAATAATGACCAGAAAATCGGACATCTCACCTATATTTTTTATAAAATGCGAGAACGACCTCTCAAAAATATCATAACTTGCCCATTCACTTTTAAAAATATACGTAATAAATTTAACATATCGTCACACAACAATTTGAGTATAACATTCATAATCCTTTGTTTAATTAACTACTGGAGTCATAACGGAACGGCCATCAAATTTACGCACGTAAGTTTGCACCTATTTGTAAAACTTCCGCCTCCTTGTGCTTGTACTCGCGTTGCAATAACGCTTATTATCGGGTGCGAAGCGCCTGAGACTTGTCTTGCTTACTTTAAATTTTGTTAGCGAAATTATTGTCTTAGCTACCAAAAGATTTTATTTTTACACTACCGTGTTTGCAAATTATGCATTCGATTCGTGGTATGCTTTATTAAAATATCTAATGTATAATTCTTTTATAATTCTCGTATTTTGCATCATGACAGAATGTTTTTCAAATGCGTTCTTCTTTAATTCTGAACAGCTTAATTTAGATAACATTACGGTTTCGATCTTATACGTCAATAGCCTGTTACAAAATACACACATCAAAAAAGTCTAAGCAACATGCATGATATTACAAATTTACCATTTATATTAATTAATTTCTAAGTCTTTACTCACTCAAAGTGCGTAGGTATGTAAACTTTTTGTTATTGATGACATACTGGCTGGTTGTAAAAAAAAAATTCGATTATGTTTTGTTTTTTTTCATAAAATTAAATGAGAGGGAATTTGTTTGAATTTAAGTGCGTTTTTATTGCTACGTTTAGTCTTTATTTTATAATTTTACCAACCATTTAAATAAAGTTAGCGACAAAATTGAATTGTTAGATATTCTTTACGTCATGGAGCGACGTCATTTGACGGCAAATAAAATGCAGAGAGCTGTAGGGATGTTGCAAGGGGGAAGTAATCAATCTCAGGTATCTCAGCATTTTGGCATTCATAGAAGTATTATTTGTCGTCTTTGGCAGCGCTACAATAATACAAAGGAACCCGCTGAACAGCATTCAGGCCGTAAAAGGAGTGCAACCACTCGGCAAGACCGGTACATACAACTGACTGCAAGACGCCAGCCGATGTTAACCGCACGAGAGATCAGTTTGAGGCTACAAAATTCAAACGGTGTTGATGTAAGTCCCCAAACTGTGCGAAATCGACTGCATGAGTACGGCCTATGAGCTCGATGCCCAATTAGGTGCCCACCGATACGTCACGGGAATCGCGCTCGTCGAAATGTATGGTGTAGAGAACGCAGAACATGGATCCAGGAACGATGGGATAAAATTATGTTTTCCGATGAGTCGCGATTCGGGTTTAGGCCTGATACAAGAAGGGTGCGAGTGTACCGTCGGCCCGGAAATACAGAAAGGTTCAGGTGCATTCAGGAAGTTCATCCATACAGCGGCTCAACAGTTATGGTATGGGCGTGTATTATGAAGAACAGGCGAACTGAGCTCGTTTTTGTAAATGGAAACATGAACGCTGAAAATTACGTTGAGGATATTCTCAGACCTTATGTCCATCCATTTGCACAAACCTTTGGCTCCGATTTTACGTTAATGCATGACAATGCGCGTTCACATACAGCTCGGCGAACCAGTCAATACTTGGTGACGGAGAACATACGGGTATCGCCCTGGCCTGCACAATCGCCAGACCTCAACCCCATCAAGCACGCATGGGACATGCTCCAGAGACGTGTTTTGAAGGACTTGGACGGAGTGACAACAACCCAGCAGCTGAAGGATTTGCTACAATTCCATTGGGAGCGAATACCGCAAGATGACATAAACAGTCTCATTAATTCAATGAATAATCGTTGCCGACAAGTTCTGAATAGCAGAAGAGGCCATACTTTGTATTAAATTATCCTATTCTTTTACAATAAATTCATTTTCTTTAGAAATTTCATTTTGTTAAAAAAATGTTTAGTTGCTTATGTACCTTAGTTTCTGCAGTATATTCTAATATTGTTAATTTCTGTTATTAAAAGAACTTATAAAGACAACAGCTGTTATTTTTACATCATAGGACTCTAAAAATATTATTTTAAAAATAAAATACAACGCTATGTAAAAACCATCCTAAAATTTAAATTAGTACATGTTGCTTAGACTTTTTTGATGTGTGTAGTTTAATTTATACGAATTATTCGCTTCTGACTTAGTATCTATATAAGGTTTTAAAACAATAGGCGTTTTATTAGAAACTATTTTCTTTTTGTCGGTGTAATTAATAATACTAGTTTTAAATAAACCGTTTTTAACATATACTATAGCAGCTGGTGACATTAGTCCTTTTGACCAACAATAATATTCGTGAACTGTCCGTCAATATTATAAGTCTTAACTGTAATTAATTATTCGTACGTAATTTTTTTTGTGGATAAAGAAAGTGATGGAAAGAAAAGAAGTGTGTAATATTTTATTTTTTAAATCTATTTTACTAGCCAATGTCTTTAATAAATCTAAGCCTATAAGGCCTTTATATTTGAGATCAAAATCGAATAGCAAAACTTATGAATAATGTCACTATTGAATGCTGGTGGCAACGGCAAATGCTATGTATTCGTGCTTAATCGTTCCATGTGCTGTTTTACCCTCAAACGGTTGACGCTCTACACAATATTCAAGAATTGTACCAAAAAAAGAACCTGATGCACCGGTGTCGATGAGAAACTTACCTTTATATACGGGCAGCTCAATATAGGGTAAATGGTCTTTGTCTTGGTGGTTTAATTTAACCAACTTCCTTCGTCTATTTCGCTGTCCTGGGTAAAATCCTGATGATTACTTACCGTCTATCGCGTTGGGGGATTGGCAGGTAGAACCATCGTCGTAGTATTCAGCGACAGAGGGTTTTGTTCTTCGTTAGTGTAACTGTTCATTGGGGGTGTAAAATAGCTCTTCAGATTAGAACTGTGGCTTTTGAGGCTTACTTACCGATCTCATAGTAACATCAAATACTTTCTGAGATGGATTTATTTGTTGTCGAGGAATATTCTGTTGAGTCCTAAAGTTACCCGAATTTCTAAAATTTCCAGAGTTACTGGGGCGGGTTTTCCATGGTGACATGAAATGTGACCTCTGTTGACGTTGTTCAGGTGTTAGATTATTTTGTTGGGGTGTAAACTTTGGTGTTATCAAATGTTGCAGTGGTTTGTTAGTAAATGGTCTTGGAGTTTCAACTTTAGGCTTTGCTTGTAACGTAGATGCAAAGTCAGGGATATAGTTTCTATTATATGCGAGTCTAGCTTCTTCCTGCCTCACCGCTACAATAGCTAATTCTAAAGTTACGGGTTGAGCTATCCTTACACATATTGCCTCATTCAAATCTAATTGATTAACATATTGTGCTATGGTCATATTTTTGTAATATGCTTTATCCGAATGTTTGCCTACGGTATACAGAGTATCGAGCATTTCCCTAAAACGTTTACCGAACAAATCCGCGACCTCCGATTTTAGGCGACGAGTACGAGTGAGCTCTCGCATCACTTGTATTTCGTTTTTGGGTTCTCTTAAGCGTCGTATTAATGCGCTCTTTATACCAGTCCACGTATTAAGATTTTCCTTGTAAGCAATGATATCTATAGCTACAGTACTTAATCTACTTTTTATTAAACATACTATAATGGGGTGGTGCCTCGCAGGCTCTTCAATTAACTCTAGTAAATAATCTACTTCCCTGATATAGTAGTTTAATGTTTTCGCATTACCGTCATATTTTGGCATTAGATTCATAACGAATTTGAAATTATCAACGCATTCTTTCAAAGAAATCTTACCTGACATATAAAGTAATATAAACGACTAAGAATATATCAAAGGTGTTATATATAGCTTAAATAAAATGTAAACAGTGTGAGAGCCAATCGCGATTATAGCTTATGGACAGACGCACAAAACACACAATAGTATTCTCTGCATCTCTTGTCGGTTCCTGACCAGCAACAGGATTCCTTATTTCCGGAATTCCCACGAATATCGCCCGTAGGTTCTTCTTATATGGATCGCGAATTTAACGATTGAGACACTTTGAGAAGAAAATTTGGATTCTTTCCCGAGAGTGCCGCGATCCTATAGACTGAGCCAGTTAAGTTTGGGCGAACGAAAATTATGTTTTTAAAAAGATATATTTATTATTTACAACTGGCATGTTTACATAAGAAGCTAAGTAAAGACTGATTACAAAATATCTGAATAACTAAGAACAATGGTTATAAAAATGATGTTTCAGCGGCAAGCTGATGCGACATCTGCACGGCGCCATAGTATTACTAATTTAGTTAGTGGCAAAGATTATAGTGTAAAGGGAAATGCACCATGATTTTGACCAAATGCCAATCTTACTGTTTTTTAACAGGAAATGTGGCAAACGTGCATGCAGTTCACTTTATGGTAAGTGATTACCGACGCTCACTTAAATCTGAAACTCCAGAGGAGCTACAGGTACGTTGACGACCTTCAAGGTTATTTGGGAGATGGGTAGGGGGAGTGGGCCTCCGGTTACAACCGATCGAAACGCAGAAGCACAAGATTCCTCTACGTCACGTCGGTATTCTGTGATAATGTGATACTACTCCGGTCCAGCCGACGTATTCGAGCAGCAGCAAACCGCCAGCACGCCGAATAACGGCGAAAAATCCATTCGAATCAGCAGGAAGAACGGCATGTCTAGAGAGAGCGCTGGTACGCTGGGCTTACGAACCCGTCTGCTCCAAGTGGTGAGAGCAGACCTCTAAATGAAAGCCTGCTTGCTTTTGCTGGCGCTTTCTAAGAGAAGCTTATGTCCAGCAGCCGACTTACATAGGCTGAAAAATATGATGATGGGTGGGATAGTGCCGCTTTTTAGACTTTTTGTCGCTACTACTAACTGTAAATGTTATTATCGCTAAACTGCTTTTATCTTTCAACCGTATAAAATCTGCTAAATGTAGCGACTAAATCGCTAAAACTGGACTGGAATCAGCTAGAACTCTAGACACTTTGCAAGACGCCATGGAATGTATTATACCGCAGAACCATAAAATAAGAATTTGGAAAAATAATATACTTGTAGTAAAGTAATGAATATGTAGTGCTCGTGTGTGGTTACACGAGTGCTACACTACCTTTTATTATAGTATATGAAAGACGAACCAATAGACACAAAGCCATAGATAATAGATACAGTTATTTTATACATACTGAAATCTACTACGTTCTTGTTTAGAGAGAAATAATCGTTTGTAAATTGTGTATTATGATTGATTGCATGTAAGTTTTAGTTAGAAATGAATAAGAACTTTGAAAGATGCACTCATTGCAATCGACGAAAATGGCTTGCGTCTGGTTGTCTTCGTAGATGGTTAAAGCCAATGGAATGTAAACATTTGCAACGAAGCCTTGATACTAATAGAGATTTCAATAACACAGATATTGTGAATTGTGTATTCCTTCCAGAGCGTAAATTACCGGCGAACACCAATAAATTTGTAAAGTTTTGGAAAAATAAATTTTTTATTTCTGGCAGTGTCAGATCTTTACAAAGATATTTTAGTAATAAGAGCAGTGGTGGAGAATTTATCTGTAGTTTCAGTAAAACTTCAGACCCATCTACATCCTCAGAAAAGCGAATAGTACCTAATGCGAGTTATGATATCAGAAAAGATGATTGTGATAAACTTATTCTAAAATGTCAACATTCTGAGGGTCATTCAGTTCTTAGGGGACACCACCAACATGCATCTATGGAAACTTGTGCTATATACTGTCAGCTGTCTAAGTAAGTTATTTTTTTAAATGATACTTAAATTTTTATTTCTATTTTATAGGTTGTTTAATTATAAAAGTATATTTTAGCAGTCTATCCGATACTACATAATGTGGAGTACTTTATCTTTTTCTCTGAGATAAAGTGGCTAAATTACTCTTCTTTAATTTCACCACAATGCATAATTGGACTTGAGGTTTGACTTGAGAGGTACAAATATATAGTATTCACTTGTGATTAATTTTATTCTCTTTATTATATACTTTAATTTCTTTTCATATGCCTGCCTTTGAAATTAAGGGTGTTGGGATCAAATCCCACTAGGTTCAAATATTTGTGTGATAAATATAAACATTTCTACCATAGTCATTGATAATTAGATTTATCTAGGTAGATATAAGTATATTTATCCTATTACCTATAGACTGATGTGGCCACTGCTGGAACTTTCTTAATTTTACCTTTCCACCATAATGTCTTATGGTATTTTACTCTGGAGACATGGGGCTGATACAAATCCTATTTTTATACTGCAAAAAAGATCTGTGCATGCTATTTATAATTTGAGAATTATTTGCTTAGGGAATTACTTAAAGAAGTCAAAATTTTTTCTTTTCCCATCATTTGAAATATCATGTATATGCACAAGAATCCTTATTCCTATAGAATAGTGACCAGACATAATTTTCAATTAAGAAATAAATATTAACACTAGATTTACAGAACCAATGGAAAAATTATATAAATGTACAACGTCTATTAATAATAAAACTTAAATAATTATGCATAAGAAACAGCAAGGAAGAAAGCAAATGCCAGCTATTTCCTCATCAATAAATGAGCAAACATGTTTGAACTTGCTGTTTATGATTAGAGCAAACCTTATCATATCACAAATAGTCACTTGAACAGTGAGTTTTGTAGTAAAAAGAATTTACTTTTGGAAGTGAATCTGTTCTTATTATTTTATAAAATAAGTGGAGCAATGTGTGAGATTATTTCAACAGTGCATTGTGTAAAAATAAGTGCTATTTGGAATCATAGCAAAAATTTGTTTTCGTACTTGAAGATCTGAATGTTTCAAGGTATTTACAAACCTATTCAAAAAATTTTTTTTGGGCAATTATATCTTTACTATTTAGCTAAGGGCTAAATAGTAAAGATATAATAAGCAAGTCTTCAAACAATTTGGAATTGCTAAAAAGAATAGCAAACATAAATGAAAACCAATCTGGATATAAATGAATTGTGTGAAAGCGAGGAGGAGATTGATAGTATCTACGAAATTGAAGATTCAGACCACAGTGGGAATAAAACTTATTGTAATACATTCGTAAAAAAAAAGAATGCATGTATTATATTACAGATACTGAAAACGAACATGAAATAACAGATGCTGAGCATGACATAAATTCGATTGAATGTTTTGTTAATGGAACCTTATGGAAACCACTAAAGGAAGGTGGAGGCTGTGGTAGAATACCAGCTTATAGTGTATTCATAGATGTTGTCAAGACCAACTGCATATGCAAAGTGAAACATTATGCTTGGGAATATACAAAGTGCTTTTGATCTGATAATTGATGAATGTGATAACATATGATTGCTCATATGAAAATATGTAAAGTTATAATTGGTCGGTTACAAAGGCACAGTCACAAGCTTTTCTAGTGATTTTGTATGCTCGAGGTGAGTATGAAGCAGAGGCCTTGAAAGCATCATATTTATGGTCTAATGAATGGGGATTCAGTTTCTTTTCACAAACAATGTCCAGAGACATCATGTAAATTCTTCGATTCATACACTTCAATGAAAAGAATGAACGAAGTCAGAGATTAAAAACAGATAAATTTGCTTTAATATTTGTAATATGGGACAGATTTATCGAAAATAGTCAAGTTTGTTACAAGCCTGGTGCGAATATTGCAATTGATGAACAATTGTTCTCAAGCAAAGATAGGTGCCGTTTTATACAGTATATGCCAAATAAGCCAAATAAATTTGACATAAATAATTTGGAAATATCTAATAAATGGATTGCCATATTTAGGTAAAGACGAAAAAGTTGGGTTTAGGGCGAATTTGTCGCGCTCAAGCTTGCCATATGCCGTGGCCTAAATATAACTATTGACAACTTTTCATTTGCAAATAAGTTGCTTGAAAAAAAAACAACTCTTGTGGGAACTTTCTGTGCAAATAGAAGGAATTTGGCAAAAATAGCAAATACTAACAACTAAACAAAACTAAACTAAAACTTTATAAATCCGATGCATATCCTATAGTTAGAACCATAATTTTAATGATAAGGAGGTATCATCCGGTGAATCCCATCAATCCAGTTTGACACAAACTATTGTGATGCTATTATTGTTTCAATAGCTAATGATTCAGTCCATGTATGTAACAAACAAAACGAATACTTCTTATATTATTGACATATACACTTGTATATTGGTAAAGTTGTAATGATGTTCCGCAAACATAATTGAACTACCATTGTGTGTGTGTTGGACTTGACTATGTCATGCTTGATTAAATGTCTTTGCTTGTGATAGCATTGCATGGTAGGTTGTTCACTTACCTTTAATAAGGTTTGGGGAGTTTGATGGCTACCACATGCATCTTACTTGAGAACAGAGGTTGCTTAGCTTGGCTGCAAATTCTGCATAAGTTATTACTTTATTCTTTTTTTTTATTTTACTTTTACTTTTACTTTATTTTACTCAAAGGAACATCTCTCATTTAATCAACGAGGAATCCATTACAAAATAGTGGTAAATATAAATAAAATTACAATTGACTAACAAAATTTAAATTTCTTAAACTGTGTTCTGTCCTATGTTCTATTATTAAGATCATCCTATCCCGTAATGAACGATTCATTTCCGAACTGCCGCAAAATAGTATAAAATTGAGACCTGCAACAATATTGTAGGAATTTAGTGCATAATTTGAAACAAGATGACGGGAAAGAAAATTTTAGATGCGAAGGCGACCTTCATAATTAGTTTTTATTTTCATCGGAAAGTTCACCATGACTCTTGAATCATTATTATATTAAATGTATTATATCATATATTAATAATGTGTATATGAACATATAATGGCATTAAAGAGTCATGGGGTTGGCATTGAAAAACAGTGCTATGTCAGAATTGATTTCCATCATAGCAAAATGCAGAGAAGACGTTTCCGAATTGTGGTATACAATTTCCACACAATAATGAAAAAATTTTTTAGGTTCGATTGTAATTTATTTTTATGTGTATTTTTATTTCCATTTTGTTTCAATGAATTATTTTCGTGTGCGTCTATTTCTTAGCACATAAATGTATTTTCTTTCTTTCTTTCATATAAAGAATTTTCATTCATTCACCATTCAGTTACCAAGGGATGGTGATCGCAAGTCTGCAATAAGAATGAACTAAGAATAGATTTTTTTTTCAGGCATGGATGGTACTGGGGTGGGATAACATCAAGTGAAGCAGAGGAACTTTTAGCCGGTCAGCATGACAATGTATTTCTTGTAAGAGATTCATGTGATTCAAGACACATACTCTGTGTTTCTTTCCGCTGCGTGGGCCGAACTCTTCATGCTCGTCTTAGACATGCAAACGGACTTTTCTCATTAAATAATGAAACTTTTGTGCCCGCAAATAGAATATCAGAACATTGCGCTACAGTTGATGTAAAGTCTAATTTATTTGAAATGCCTGTCAAATTAGCAAGGCCTTTAAACAGGTAAATACTTTTGCATTATAAGTGTATCTACTAACACAAGTTATATCTATTTTATTAACAGGGTTTGTGCCTTAATAATAGATCTGTCTCCAAAATACATTTAGCAAATAATCCCTTAACAATTATAGTATAACTCTTAATGTGTTATAACAACAGAAATTCTGTTGTTATAACACATTAATGACATGTGAAGGGTTAATCATGGAAAGATTATGAAATAAAATGCATACTGGTTATAATTACCATTAATAAATTATTTTTATTAGCACTCACACCTGTTAACCATAGGGGTAGGCAGATTTTCCATTTAATACAACTTAACATAGCTCAATGGGCTTTTGCAAACCACTGTTAAATTTGTCACTGAAACATGTTCGAATGTTTAGCATTACTTATAATCTCGAAAAAGTACCGGAATTGATTAGTACAAGATCCTTATGCAAGAACTTAATCGATATTGATTCAATTTTCACTGTTAAAACATTTACTTATATATAAGTGATGTTAATTAGCCTGTGTGGTATTTGGGTTTTGTATTTTCGGATGGATTTACTGCTATCAATTGGTCGCCAAAAGTGTATCGCGTGCAGGTATGGTTGACATTTGGAGAAAATATTGCATATATAGTTACATAAATATTATTGGTAAATCTCGTAACACCCGCTCCTTCTTTATTTACCCTTCTATTCACTGGCCGGGTTAGGTTAGGCTGCCAAACCTCTATGGAGGCTTCCATAAGGATGACTCAACCATCACAGCCATGAACCTTGTATGGCCATTCTGAGGGAAACTTTAGATCCGGACCTGTGGTCAAAGACGACGGAGGGAGTTACTATGGAAAGTCGCGTATGACGCGGTCCTGCTTGTTGATCTCACAGCAACGGTAAATATTTGTTATGCGGACGTCATATTGGTGGTTGCTAGCGGGACACCTTCGAGATGGTCAAGGAGCTTATCGAGTTTAGGGCGGAAATCGTCGTCGCTGTGATCCACGAATTGAGTTTGGAGATAGTGCCGCTTAAGACTGAGGCGCTGTGGTTCTACATACTGCCACGGGGCAGAGAACTCGCCAAGTACGTCCGTGTAGGTGGGACTGCTGACTTCAGAGCTGGGTGGTACCTGGGCGTCCATCGGGACATCTGCTGGGGATTCGAAGAACACTTCGAGTGCCTAGTTCCGCGGATCGAGAGGGTAGCCGGTGCCATGCACAGACTTGTTACATGGCTTGGAGGACCGAGAGAAGAAGTTCACCTCCTCTATGCAGGGGTCGTACGATCCGTAGCCTTCTATGGGGCACCCTTATGGGCAAAAAAGCTTGCCATTCGACGCTGTAAATCTTAAATCCATAGCGGCTAACGGTGGATAGCCATTAGGATCGTACATGGATATTGAACAATATTCTTTGAGGCGGAAAATGTCCTGGTTCACTTTCCAGCTCTGGACATACTGGCAGCCAGATGCGCGGGTGTTCAACCGGATCAGTATCCACCTTCAGAGCGGTGGTAGCGACCCAGAAGAAGCGATCGAGTCCATTAAGCGGCCCACCTTTGATCACACAAAGTGAACTAAGAGCCACCTGCATGGCCATGCAGGTGTTGTAGGACGGTCGGCCCGAGGTGGCCACTCCGAATGGATGCGAATGCGAGCCTACTTCGGATGCATGTTGGTATAGTCGCGGTGAACGAGGAATTTTGGTATTACGATATGCTATTCTTCTGCCTATACCTAAAGCATACCCTTCTTTGTGTGAGCAATGACTGGTTTAAAACACAAAGTTTTTTTTTTAATTTATATCAGCTATTATAGCATTTTGTCTGTAAAGTAACGAAAAGGTAACGAAACTTTTAATTGGTTAAAGCGTCTTTTTATGGAAAAATCATGTGTGTACGATCACTTTATTTTACCTGCCTTAACAGCAACATACACAGACGATTTTATTTTTGTGCATATCTATGGAAGAAATAGTCAGTACCTTTAGAAGTAATCATTCCTCTCCTTTTATAATAAATACTCAAAAAAAAAAGGTCGCATGATGGTGTAGGAACCCGCACCAAAAATCACTTAAATTTAATTTTATGATGCGACTTACGACATTTCGGCCTTAACGTCCACGTCGTCTTCCCGCGTATTTACTCCATGATCTCAGCCTTCGTGAAGTGATACAAAAGGGATAGGTACCTCCATCGTAGGTGTAGCTGGACGCAGCAATGAGTTGCACCTATCAGTGCCCTACCGTACTGGTTACGGCTGTGACGGTTTCTACCGGAAGCAATGCCTTTTGGCAGGGAGCCTGTGTGCACTATTAGGCATAATTTTGTGCTACTCCTCTCGTTTCGCGGGAGGTTGCCAAGCGACCGCTGAATAAGCACGTCGCGATAACGTGTTTATTCATCGCGACGCGATACATGGGTACAGGTGTGAGCCTTGGAGTGACGGAGTGGAAAAAGGAGTTAAGTTTCATTACTCACTCACTAAAGTTCGATGGACTACTGATCTGCATCACACTAATCTCATCCATAACGGCCAGCTGACACTACAGGAACTATTCGAAAGCTACATTTAAAAAAGGGGTTTATCCAAGGGATGTACCAAAACCATTCCAAACCCTAAAACCACATATGGATTATAATATAATTACTTATATTTATTAAGAAAAACCATCTATACTAATATAATATATAGAGAATATGATTTTGTAGAAAACGCTGTGATTATAACATCAGGAACCTAAACGTAGGTAGGCGCTGCGAGTAATGTCATTTCCGGTTGTTCGGCGATTTCTAACGCTGAGTATCTGCACAGACACAAATTAGTATTCGGATTCTACATCAGGAGCTCGCTTTGAAATACGGTCTCGTGGATCGGAGACTGCCTTACTATAAGTACTCGTCAGAAGCCGTGCTCGAAAATGGCGGCACCAGGTTCTATTGGGACCGACCCATCATCACGGACAGGACGATTCTTGCAAACAAGCCTGATATTGTGTTGGTGGACCGGGCACAGTCGAGGATATTTTTGGTCGATATCACCATTCCATATGACAAGAACCTCGTGAAAGCCGATACAGACAAGAAAACAAAATATCTGGACCTCAATCACGAGGTGACCGACATGTTGGGTGGTATGCCGATCGAAATTATTCCGATAGTCTTCTCTGCAAATAGGTTCATTCCAGTCAGCCTCTCGGAACATCTGAGGCGGCTGGGACTCCGTGTCGGACTGCCCCGAGCTCAAATGCACAGAGTGGTGCTCCTTGATACCGCTCTAATCTTTCGCCGGTTTTTCTCTGCTCCCCCCTACGGTCTTTTCTGCCGAAGGCTTCCCTCTGGTTGGGTTATAATTTATTTATTTTTAATAATATATTTTGCCATATCCTGTTTATGTGTTCTGTCAAATCTAATGTAATGGTTGGGGCGATACAAAAAATATAATTATTATAAACCTGACGGTGCCCAGGTTCAAAGCTTTGTCCCCGTGACGGTACTTTACAGTACCCGAAACGTCGGGATTTAAAAAAGTAAATTAAACGCGATAAAATCCGTAAACAATAGTTTTATTTCAAATGTGTAGTATTCGCGTAAATACAAGATATCATAAATAATGTTGATTGAGACTGAATAATTTTTAAATGAACTTAATTTCTTGAGTTTGCCGGCTAGTCGCATCTGTACCAATAGTTATTTGAATGAATGCCAATTAAGTGAATGATCGAATAGAATATTTTTTTTCCAAATCGATTCATAAAATTCTTGCTTCTCGTGAAACATACATAATAATTGTATCGTTTGAGCTTTGGGAAGGCGAATTATAAAAGTAAAACTGGTGCTACGGTTTGTAACTAATTTCGGTGATTTTATTTCTTTTTAGTTGCTCATAATACGTAATATTTTACGTTGTTACATTTAGTACCCTTAAAATCTTTAAGCTTTTCAGAGAGCTCATATTCGTAACTTCGCAAAACCTGAAGCCTGATTTGTGTATTTTTCAAAATAGTAATCAATACTTTAAACGATAATGAATAGATTGGTGTACAATGCTCATTTGATTGTAGATTGATCCTAATCTAACAAATTATACTGTTAGTGTTGTAAATACGTTTTGAATACTTATTTAAATGAATTATAAAAACGTAAGTTTTATGAATAAAGTTAATAATAAACCGTTTATCCTTGAATTTGTAAAAGTTATAATATGTATTGTATGCTGTGTTATTGTAGATTGCGTTATACTTATAAATACAACGCTTTCAATTCAATCATCGTAGGAACTACGGTTATAACTTGGCAAGCTTTAGCAAAAGTAAAAAGTAAAGTAGCATCTTGTAAATGCCCACTGCTATGCAAAAGCCTCATCGAATATCTGAAAGCGTTTCGGAAAATTGGTAACAACGATAATACCTAATCAACTTGGTATATTTTTTACAGTTTATTTACCATTTATTTATACTTGCGACTCGTAACTGCCGGTGACAAGAGGACAGATTCTTTTCTCGCTCAAAGGCTAAGTTTAACCATTCAGTGTCGAAATGCAGCAAGCGTTCTTGGTAGTATGTCAAGAGGAAGGCTAGGGATTTACGATAATTTAAATTTTTAGACGGGTATTGTAAATATGATTATTATATAATAAACTGTATTAACAAACAACTTACACTTTTCTGTATAATGAAAACTGCTTAATATCATTCGACGTGTTTGCAACACTTCACATGACTCTACTACTTTCACATTTATGAGAATAAACGAGTTTTTTTTACATCGGACCACAAACGTTAAGTCAGGGTCGGGGCTTTGCACCGGGGAAGCCACGGGTGCAGCCGGGACCGCCATCAACTATGATCGTGTATTGGCAGTTTTATGCGTTGTCATGAAAATTCTTTATTTGACGTAAGAAATTAAAATTTCCTTTGTTAATTGGCATTTTTTTTTACATTTACACCAAAACCTCAAATATCTGGCTTTTAAGCACAAACTCGAAGGTTGTAACTGCCATGGTGCCTGAGATCCAGATGCCAGAGTTCTGATCTACACCAAGCTCTGAAATATTTGACTGTATTCTCCTTCAATCAATCTCTTTCTACAGATATAAATAATCAAAGATTTACTAGTTAAGCCACATGTACAGCACAATGCAATAGAAAAAACATGTTGATTGGTAGAAAACAATGAAAATAACAAGCCAGATATAACACCATAAAAAATAGTTGTGCAAATTGATAGGGCTGTCAAAATAAAATTTTGCGTTAAATGTATAAATTAAAAAATAATTGAATATTCGCAGACTAAAAATAAGATAAACAATAATAAAAAGTAAGAATAAAAATACTTTGCTATGATCTTATAGTTAAATATATTATTATAGCAAAATATATATACATATATACGGCTGGTAACTAATACTAATAATATTATACTACATATATATTTGGCTGTGTAATCTCTTTTACAAAACTAGACATTTCAGCCCAATCTCGAAAGTTGTAACAACTGCAATGGTGCCTGATATCCAGTCTTCAGACATCATCCCTTTGACTTTGAATTAATAAAGGTTTATCGTGTTGAATGTAGCTCTGCAAATTGTCAATGTTATAATTCGTTTCTCTTAGTAATTCATTGTTTATAGCATCAAATAGATTTTGTTGAGGTGCTTGAACTCCCAGTTGTATTAGCGTTTGATTGAATATCGCTAAACATTTATCTTCCAGTAATCATTATTACCATTATCAAAGTTTTGTTAAAAATTTCTTCTTTAAAATTTATTTCTTAGACCGGATTTAGTAGTTCAGCCAAAATATCGTCTCTCATACTTTCTCTATCCTTCAACAATAATCGATTAGGATTTAATGGATTACATGTTGTTAATATAATCGCAAACAGTTCACGGATTTGATTTGCTGTTGCTGTTTGTACAGCTTCACAACTCACAACTCATAGCTAATTCCCAGCCCCATATAAAATCTCTTTCAAAAGATTGGTACACGAACACTTTTTAAAACAATCTGATACTTGTTAGTGTTTATTCTGATCTATTATATATGTATGTATTAATGTGTTTGTATGTATATATATATCGGTGTTATTATTTCTGTATATATTATAGTATGCATTTGTGTATCTATGTGGATGTGTATATATGTATGCCTATACATTTATATATGTTTTAATTATGTAGTATATTCCTCAATTAGCCTTTCATATTTATATTATTTTAAACTTGATGCACCTATCACCACATTTCTTCACGCCCTGGGTTGACTGTTAGAGAATGCCAAAAGGCATTAAGTCCGCCTTTTGTAATCCTTTTGGTGTAGACAATAAAGTATAAATAAATAAATAAATAAATAATTCCCAGTGATTGTCGTTTTCTAATAAACCTAATCTTTGAAATGCTTCACGATATGTTTCACAAATGTACACGTTGACAGTTCTTAAATCGTCAAAAGATATCGGACCACGAAAAGTGTGTAGTACTAAACCTAAATATAAGTATTCAGAGTTTTTTGGATGCACGGTGTAGACTCATCCTATCGTATTACTCTGAAACATTCCACGTTTTCGTGGCATAAATCTTTTACTTGATGTATCCCAAGTGTAGTAAGATGATAGTAGTTTCAAGTAAAGTAAAGTTTTAGCAAATGGATCTCCTTGGTATAGCTCAAAAAATGTTGTCAAAGTTGTTCTCCTTGGTGGTTCTGTCGCAACTTTTGCTCTAGTTTCTTTAGTAAAGAAGATGCCTTGTCCGTTATCTAAGTGAACAGATAGATGGGATACTGCTGGATCGCGATCGTGTATTGGGAAACCCAAAATTTTCCATATTGCTTCATTGGCATTGATGTAACATCCCATTTGGTACTGTATTGTCTCATCGTACTGGTGTTATCGTACTTGAGCCACTGCAAAAACAGCCATTGGTAATATACTTGCATACGTATTTGATGGCTTTAACAGAACTGCAGTATTCGACATTGATGTGAGCTTTGAACATTTTACATAAAAGTGGATTGTATGGAACAACCCATTGATAGTTAATTTCAATTTCTTCATTTCCTCGTATTTTAATTTTTGCTGTGAATCCGCCTTGTTCTCGTGATCGACGTCTATGTTTTGGATATCCGTGTTCACCTGTAATTGTTTCATTGAGAAATGATTTTGGATAGCGTTTTGTACATTTATCATCTTTCATCCACGGATAAGTTCTATTTAATCCACCGCAAGAACCATGAACCATGTTTTTCACTATAATTTCACTGAGTTCAGGATCTTCTTCCGGGTTTGGAAATACAGCCTAGACGATGTTGTCTATCTTGTCTGGTCGGATTTTAATTTTTAACCTAATTAAGTTGCGATAGTGGGGCGGCCCACGTTTTTGCCATTCAATCGAATACATCCAGCTAAGAACATGACCAAATATTTGTTTTTTGACAATAGAAAAACTCGAGCAATAATATCTTGTCCATCGTTGGCCACCAGTGCAATTTTCTTTGATATCAGACTACGAAGGATTTTATATAAATGTTATAAATAAGTCAGGTCGACCGTATTTTCTGACATAGGTCATTGTATCTTGAGCGTATTCGTACATATGACGTGGACTTCCAGTAAATGTAGATGCTAAGATGGCCAATTTTCCCATATTTTCGCTGTTTCCATCATTCATCATTGAGTCTTTTTAATGAACATATTCTTCCGAACGCAATTTCTGTTGGTTATGACGAATAAATTCCAATCTTCCGTCTCAATTTTTGCATACAAATTCCCGACATTTTATATTCACCATTTCTAACCATAATTAGATAAGCGTAGAAATGCATCGAAGATACTTTTTTGCTAGTTTCAGCACCTGTAGTTGAATTTACTTGTTGTATGTTAAAGTGGTAACCGCCTTGCCAAAATATTGGCGGATATTGCAGCGACAATGCATAATTGCATTGTGTTTCAGTAATACGTTGCAGTTGGTTACTTCGGCGGTGAACAATGATATCACGATGACTATATTCATTATCAACGATCACTACTGCAACTTCATTCACTTGAAGTGCATTAAATCTTTGTTCATGTTCACCGGCTGGTCCTATGTCTGCCCGAATCACGATCTTATAGTTTTCTGCAACCATTTTTTCTAGTGATATTTTAAACAAATTAATCAGTTGATTGTGTTTATGAAGTTGACGTTGTAACTCTTGAATAATACCTTTCTTTAGCCCCTGAATGTGAGTGCAAACGCTGATCTATTTCAAGCTGTTCATTTCCAATGAAATATACTTAAAGGAATTTTGGTGTTTCATCTGGTAGAGGCATTAGCAAACCAATTTGGTGATAAATTTGTCCTTGGATATTGAAAACCGGACTGAAATTACCTTCATTACATATTGATGTAGGCCCGAAAAAAGTTATTTGAAAGCAACAATTGTATCGTCTTATATTTTGTAGAAACGGTTTGGAATCTGGTGTCGCTCTGTTCATATAAGTAAAAAGTTGGGGTGGTGGTATTTGTAATAATAGTCATTTGACTTTACCAATCATGTTATGACGTCGAACACATCTCATTCGAGTCCGCATACTTTCGTTAGACTTTGTTCTTCACTTTGACTTCTTCTAATTTGCTGCACTCTTTCTCGATGTTCTGTTTAATTTTTATGCGCTGCTTTTTTCTTCTAAGCTTTCACATGAGTTTGTGTAAATAATCTTTTACGCTTGGGCATTTTTATTTAATATTTTAAATTACTTTTTAATCACTTATGATCCTGACGTCACTTGTTGATTTTCTGATCGTAGCTGAGATCTGACTCACCAAAAAAGCGTTAACTCCCGCTTATACAGTCAGCAATCGAAATTTCTAGTTACAAACTTTTCTAGACTACACAACTACATTGAAATTCAAAAAAATGTTGCAACTGTGCACGGAATGACTTTTCTAGACTGATAATAATTATCTTTTAATCATTTTTAAGTGTTCATTTTCATTTTCATTTGTAAAATAATTTAAAATTATCTAAGACATTTTAGATCTACTAGAAACATTTAAAAATATGTTTGAACGTTTAAATATGTTTTATAATGTAATTTTTTAGAATGTTACAGAAATTTTTAGAACCATTTAGAACTTTCTAACGTGTCTAAAATTATTTTTAAATAATATTGAAAATTTCAATGTATTTTAGAGCTTTCTCGAACAATCTAGTAATATTTAGAATATTCTAGATCGATAACAATTATTCTTGATGAATAATTTTCAGTGTTTGAATATATGATGGAACTTCTTAGATCATTCGTAGAATTTAGAGAACAATTTGGACCATTCTGTATCAACACAATCAGTAATTTTCATAGTTCCTTTTAAAAATTGTAAAATATCCGAGTATACTCTAGAACCCTCTGGACATATCTGGAAAGTCTGGAATATTCTACAACATTCTGGAAAAATCTGAAATATTTTAGGAAAGTTATCGAGATTTTCACGCACTAACGTA
Source organism: Bhutanitis thaidina (assembly GCA_029286595.1). Classification (NCBI taxonomy): domain Eukaryota; kingdom Metazoa; phylum Arthropoda; class Insecta; order Lepidoptera; family Papilionidae; genus Bhutanitis; species Bhutanitis thaidina. Next base: position 7,686,442 of record JAGSMS010000010.1, read on the forward strand.
ATTTACGGCATTCAGCACACTCTTGAGCTTATATGAGTCGTACAATGTGTTAGAAAAGGAAAGGATCTTATTAGTCAATTTTACCACCCACTTCCACCTACAACAACCAAATTCCCTTACTTGCAAGTGCACATGTGGGGCCTTCTACCACTGCAACCACAAGTGGGTGGCAGTGGGTGGTCATGGAGAAAAGGCTTGACATACCCACTAACACTATATTAGATTAGATTAAAAGTACTAGTCGAATAACGAGATAAGGAATTTATTAAATATTATATTAGATTTATTAAACAATAAATGGTATGATAGTAACATTCGTACGTTCGGTCCGTGCGAAGCCGCTGCGGTTCGCTAGTTTTAAACTACGCCCTAGACAGATTATATGCGGATGAAATTGCTGGCAAAAGCTCGTGTTTTAAAATGGTGTCTCAAAAATGAAGAACAAAGTAAACATTAGCAATAGGTTAAACTAGATAATGTGTTATTCTTTTGTTAATGATTATGTCTAATTACAGTTCGGGAGCACCCTTAACAGTAATTTGTTAAACAAATCATTATCAGACTGTTAACATTTTTTACTCCTGATTTATTGGATGTTTTTTTGATAAATTCAAAATTATAATTTTTTGTAAATACAGTAAAATATGACACTTAAACATCGATCATACATAAAAACTAAACTTCGGTAAATAATTAAATTGGTGACAGATCTCTTATTATAATAGTACCTACTTTTAATTCAGTAGATACCTATTAACCTTTGTATCTGGTATAAAAAGACATTAATTTGGGGATTATCTGGGAATAAAATTATTTTGTGGGGATAAACTATTTATTTTATTAGCGAATTATACTTTGGTAACATAACATTTTAATGGTGTAGGCAATACTGAAAGAATACAGAAATAGATGAAGAAAGTTTTATGTAATACATAAGAGTATAATTTTTTTATTATAATTTCTACTATATGCCACAATAATGTTACAAACCAAAAAAATTTTTGTTCTGCTAAAAACCAGGATTTTTTAGAAAGTTACGAACTTTTGAATATAAAAATACCTGTAACCGAAGACATGTCAGCTTATATACAAAATGTTGTACAGTATAAATAACATCCATATTAATGTTTCACTTAATGACTTTGATAATTACAATAATTATTTTGTGGCACATTTTTCAGATTTGCAAGATTAGACTCCCTACAAATGATCTGCAGATTTGTGATACGACAAACGGTAGCCTCCAATGTATGGCATAAGTTACCTTTACCACCAAATCTAATATCTTATGTATCTTTGGGAAGTGATTACATAGTTTCATCATAGCCAATGACTCAATTAAATTGTGCCTTAAAACTTCAATGCACTTTTTATATTGTAAGACTATTTACCTAATAAAGGACATATCCTTAATATTATGTGAAGTTATACCTTTATACAGAAATGGAAAATATTTTAATAATTATGGTTATAACCTTGTACTGTGATTAATGTTATTGTTTATAACCTTTAAATATCTCTAATGAAAATACACAAATGAAACTCGATAAACTTAAAATTATTTATTTAACAAAAAATAAAAGAATACTGCCATAGAATAACTAAATATCCGGGATGCTACTTGAGCGTATTCAATCCCAGCATATTCTTTGCCTGAAAAATATTAACAATTAGTTTAAGTACTTCATCTGCATGTAGCGCATGCTGTTAGTTAACAATCGAGGCTCTGCCGACTGAAAATCCCTTTGCATTTGGCGAATCGGAATCTCACTGACTAGTTAGTGAAAGGAAACCGTGCCACTAGCGAGGGTACCTTGACTTGCTGACGCCTTCTTGGAGTTATATTTAACAGTGGATTTCAATAACCTGATGAAGGAATATTAAAGAATTCAAAACTAATATAATATATATTTAAAATAATAACAGTGGATCTATTTGTTAACAAACAGCTAATTTCTATCGCCGGTTAGCTTACTCTAAAGTTAATTATTTTTTGAATGTCTCGGTCTGTCTCGCGAGACGTTGTTTAATATATAAAGGTTTTCGCGCGAGCCAAACCTCGAGGCTGCCTCGCAAGCCCCGCCCGGTGTGGACGCCGCTTCAAAATGTTCTTCAAAACGATGCATCTGTATTCTAATTGTTTTTTAATAAAACATTAAATTTACTTAAAATTAAACTCGATAATTAGTGAATAATATTTAATAGCTTTCCTAACAAAATGCCTCCATATTTTTAAATCGTTCGCTCATTCCCGATTGGGCAGGTCTGTGCATATGTAGTAATAAGTTCCTTCTAAAGAAACCACACTAGAATTTGTAAAATGTTTTAATATGTCTCCACTTATTTCCTGAAAACGATTTGTTAAGAAGACATATGTCACATCAACTAGTATACCTACCGTAATAAACGCAGCGGTCAGTGTTTGTGGAGCAACAGACACAGGGTTCATGTTGAGCGCTGTTTGGATCAATTCCGCGTCCCTTATTCTTGACTTTACAAAGTTTCTTGATGCACTACTTTCTTGACTACTGTCTGTCAGGTAGAACAATTCTGATGCTTTATATATACCAGCAAGGCCCACGCGTCGAATATACCAGTTGAACTAAAATAATCAAGATTTTTACTCCGTTGATATCATTCCTCACGTGGCTGAGTAGTACCTAATTATTAAGTTTTTCTCATCTAGTTACTTAACTAGCTTATTGCTAAGATTTAAATAATCGACAGTTAATAAAGGCAGTAAAAACTAAGCTTCTTGTGCCATCACATTTAAAACATCATTTACGAAAAAAATCAGTACCCAGTTGGATTTAATACATCCATTTATATACATGTGACGAGGGTAGACTTTATTTTAAAAAATATGTGCATTCATTTTAATTATAAATGCACTATTTACCTATTCCAAATCCTAAAATCATTGACACGGTAATTTCTAATTATTTTTTACAACTTTACTTGTCTGCCGGAGTAATGGTTTTTGGGTTTTTAGTACGCTCGCCGTAGCCAAGCGTTTGGCTTGTGGATCGCAAGTTCGATTCTAGCATGAAATGAATGCTTGTATGGTGTACATACAATTGTTCTGGGTCACACACACACCAGAGAAAATCCTAGTGGTGATAACTGTTTTTTAATTAAAAGAATTCTCAGCCAATGTCAATATTTGTACAAACACTAATTGCTTTTCAGATCTATGTTATTGTGTATGTGTAGTCTCGTATCTGTCCGTGCAACTCACCTTTACTCCGATTTTATCGTATAAACGTTACATAAAAACCATGAGAATGGTGTATTTTTGCGCAAACACTTGCGGCACTGTAGTATATTCCAAAGCTGCTGAAAATTTTAGTAATCTATATAAAGAACTAATATGACTAAAACTTATATTTAACTTACATCAACACTACGGTCACCTGAATGGTAGCAAATATCGTCGACTAGAGAAAGTAATGTTGCTAAACTATTCGGTACGTTATTAGGAATAGCTTGTATTGCCATTGCCTTTGGCCATGTACTCCTAAAACAAAGCATGATTTTTTTTATTTATTACAATAATAGTTTTTAATAATCTATGGACTATAGGGAATATATATCAACGTCATTAATTCATTCAATATCAGCTTCAAGAATGACTTTTTACTGAGATGACGACCTACATTACCAAGCGGACCCATTTGATAATGTAATTAAGGGCATAGCGGCGTTGTTTGACATAATATAACTATAATTGTACTTTAACGAGGAATTCTTTTATATATTATATATATATATGTAATTCATTTCTCGGGAACCCATATAACGATTTTAGAGGCAATTTTGTATTTAGGTAATGTTTTACATTCAAGTTTTTCTAGATAGCTTTTAGACACTATAAAATTAATAAAAACGCCATCTCTTAGAATATTGATGTACCAGTTTCATATTGTAGTGCTTCGTTAGTAATGTAATTATTCGAATATTTGACTACCATAATTGGCAAACTGGTCTAGGGAACAAGACAACTGTAACAATTTAAGAAAACTCTTAAAAAAAGTACTGGTCACTGTAACTTTTCTAAATCTAGGTTAAAATTGCACTAAATAATTGTTAGAAATTTGAATCATTATATCCAAAATACAAGTTTTTTCCAAATAAGGAGAGAAAACGTAACTTAGTCGCATTTTACGGGGTTATCTAAAACAAAAAAAAATTGTTATTTTTTTCTTGAGAATACCAATTATTGCTAATTTATGTTCCCAACGTTATGTCGCGTCGTCGTTTAACGTGGGAAGAGATGCTTAGGTTTGAGGGGTATTTTGGAAGTTGGGCGCAGACAACGCGTAGCTGCGGACGCTGTTAACATGCAACTAAGCTTAATTGACCGGTTATGGGTACGCTACAGGCCTACAGAAGTGTATGTCACCGAGGAAGATACAGGACAACCAAAAGACAAGACAGCTTTCTGCAGCTGGTAAGAAGACTCCAGTCCAAGCACGTCCAAGTGGTTACTAGTGACCAAATTTCTGGCAACTGCCAGAATATTACAAGGAGTTTATTTTTACTGTCGCAGACCACTTAGAGTAGGGATTCCCAAATTATTTTGGGCAAGAGACCAAAATTAACCAATATCCCCAGATCCAAAATGAACTGATACCTCAGATCCCCATAGCCAAATTACCTACTTTAAAAATCAAGTATAATTAATAATTATTGATATAATTACGTAATTTTTTTTTAAAGTACATCAATGATATTTCCTACTAAAATATTAGTCACTCTTATAATAAGTTGGTACACGTAACAACTTATACATTAACTTGAAAGTTTCAAATATGAACTTGTGTTAATTAATAGGGGTCGATTTTTAGACCTCCAAAATCAGTTTTCGTATATGCCGACACCTATTAATATACGACATATCGACCACTTTGGTAATGCCTGACTTAGAGTTCCAAATCTGCGACGTGGAAATCGAGAGCGCCGTTTATTGTGGGCTAACGCACATTTGAACTGTACGGACACCCGGTGGTCACATGTTCTGTTTTGCGATAAGTCTCGTTTCAGATTTCATCCCGATTCAAAGTGAGTGCGTGTTTGTCGAGTTCATGGTCGCAAGAGTCGACTCCCAGAATTCTCAGATTACCATGGCGGAACGATCATGGTGTGGGTTGCTATTCCCATGGATGGTTTTTCTACAAGACAGTCTTCAAATAAATTAATACTCATTTAAATGAGTATCTTCTTCTTTAAAGGCTTAACCTTAAAAAATGCCGTAATGAGTCCTATGAATTAATCCTATCAATACAGTCATATTAATACATCTATTGGTTTCTATGTTGCCCACCTATTTAAGAAGATAGCGTAAATATATTAATTTGGTTGATACCAGGGGGTACCTCTATTCTCACACCCCCTGTGCCTGTGCTTGGATTGCAAAGTTTGTAGTTTACTCATAGCAAAACTTACTTATAAGGCTCTATCATTAAAAGCCTTCTCATGATAGCATTTTCAACAAGCTGCACTGGTACTCTTGCTTCCTTTAGATGTTCTTTTGGCCACTGTATGAATAAAATTATAGTTATTATTAAATGTAACATGACAAACAAATATCTGTATTTAGGCCAACTTACAGATTTCATTTGATCAACCAACTGCTCATTACACTTAACATTGAAATAATGGACTAGATCACCACCACCATTTGGAAATAGACCATGAGTGATGCCAGGGTATCCAGCAGCTTCAGCACCTTGACTAAGTGATTCAACTGACCAGCCAGTTTTAGGGACAAAATCCATAGCCTTTGCTAATATACAATCTTTTAAATTTTCTTCATATTGCTGATCATCATTACCAGATGACATAGTTGATACCAGCATTTCACTTTTGTGTACTTCACTATTTTGACAATAACTCCTTATAATTCTTTGAGTATTATTTAAAGGAATAAATGAAAAAGGTAGCAAAACTTTACCTTTTCGCAGAGCTGTAAACAAAACAAAAGTAGTTTTTAGTGTATATGTTATAAAATTGTATGTGAGTATTTAAAATATAGGGTAATAATAAGCAACGGTACGTAATTTAATTATAACATTTATATTATATCTCTTACTGAACATTAACATTTTGAATTTTAGCAATATCTATGCATTCTGACAATCTAGCTACTAGACCCTCAATCAAATGAAATGCATTTAATGCTGAATATATTATCTCTTTCTTGTTTTCAGTGGGTATTTTATCCAAAATATTACCCCCAATATTAATCGACACATTGATATTTTCATCACATTTGGCCTGACTTTCTGCAATATCTCTTAGTTTTACTTTATAATGTGCTTTAGACATATTTAAACCAGTTCTCAATTTCTCCAAATATTCAGTTTCTATGTATGTAAAATGATCCTTGATTCCTGTCTGATTGGAAGTATCCTTTATAACAAGATATCTTAAAAAGTTCAGTGCGGATATTATCTGATCTGCTAATTCTACTAAATCAGATTCTGCTCCATGTGGTAGATGGCAAATTTTTCTCATCATGTTCATTAGTTGTTCCCCAGTAAAATTTTCATCTAGTTGAGGACTTTTAAAGGCTTCATTAATAATATTTTTGTACAAAGTTATTGCATATCCAATCATGCCAGAATGATTTGCAATTTTTAGTAGGTAGTTTATAAGTATACATCGGCCCATATATTCAAATTTATTTATGTGTTTACCTATTAAGTTTACTGAATTTTTACGTATGACTTCATAACTTGAATATATAGCAACATTAACTAAGTTTTTCAATAAGTCAAAGTGTACTGGTAATTTCAAAATAACATGTGGAGCATTGTTTGGAAAACGATCTAAAAGTGCATGACATAAAGATAAACCTTTGGTGAGTGGACCATATGCTGTATTGCATAACAAATAATTTACAGAAAGGAGTGTAGTATGGACAATATAGTTAATAGAGTATACTTGTGGAATTGCATAATCAACTATTTTAAAATGTGTAGAGAATATAATGTAAAACAACCCTGAAAGTGACATCATATTAATTTTCTCTCTATGATCATAAGGCAGTATATCTTCTGTATCGGTACTTGGTTTAGATATTTTACTTTCTCTGCTACATACTTCAATATATGCTAAAAACTTCACCACATCTTTTTCCAGTGCACAAAAATCATCAATAATAATAGCACATGCCTGCCTGGCTTCACTCTGTAAATTTGAATTAGGATCTAAGTCAATGTAAATTAATGGTTTTCCCAAAAGACTTATGAGAAATGCACAAATTATCTGCTTGGTTCGGACATTACTATCTTCTGCATTTAGCTCTTCCTTAAAAGGCTTGTAAAAAGGTGGAATCGTTGAGTACACTTTTATTATTCTTCTAATATTATCATCACTATCCATTAATAGGCGCTCTTTTCCTTCCAAAGAGTATTCAGGTATGGGAATTGTTTCTATATAAGTAGTAATAGAATTAAGACACCATTCCAAAGATTGTCCACGCTTCACTGTCAATTTTATTAATATTTGCTGCAGTGGAATTAAAATTATGCTAAACTGAGCATCATTTTTAGCAATTTCTATTTGTTCAATAAACTCTAATAGCACTTCTTCTGGAGATGCTTTTTCTACTATAAGCTTCAATAATTCTTCACAGGCTCCATGCAAGGATGGCTTTATTATGACAGTATCATTTTGTATCTTACTTATAATGATTGATGTTAAATCCCAACAATTATCTTTAAAGCTTTGCACTAACTTTTCTTTGTGGGGAACACTAAGGGCTTCATTATATTTTTCAGAATCTAATAATGATGATATTAAATCCACAATATCAATGTGGTGCTCCATAGTGAACAAATCAGTATCAGAGTTTATGGGTCCAAAGTACTCTGAAATCAATTGCTTCATTTGAAGATTGTTCATATTATATTTGATTATATGTAGTAATAATAATTATTAGTACTTCCATGTTCCATGGTTAAATCTCAAGGATCAATAAAAAGACTGTCCATAGATGCAATATCTTCTTCTTGTTTTAATACTGCTGTCCTGAAAATTCTTGAGGGTCCTTACTAGTCATGAGAAGATTGCTTGGTTTTTGCATATATTTAAATTTTTGACAATTGTGTAATGAGTCTTTAAAATATTTAATTAATATTAATTGAGAAACTTACTACATACTGTAAACAATTAAGTATTTACTTTTAAATATATACATCAGAACTGCTAATAAAGTGACTGTATGGTATAACCAAAGAAATACTTAGGAGTTCAACTATGACAAGAAATTCAAACTATTTCTACTTTTAAGGAACATGGAAGTAAAAATATAGTGGTCTTGTTAGTGTCATGAATGATCATATACTTACAACAGAAAACTCTTGGCAACTTATTCATGACGCAATAAAATTAGTAGAATTGTATCTAATTATGGAAAAGTATATAATTTTGGTATGTGTATGTAGTTTATACCAAAAATATTATTTCGTATACAAATTAAATAAGTTTATATCTTAATGTAATATTTAGTACATATGTTGAAATTAAGGCAACTCTCTATTTTTCTTTCCCTAGCTAGAGTGAATTCAATAAATCTACTCTGTGATAGAGGTACAGTATAATCATGTATATCGACATTAGAGCTGTCATTGAATCAATAAACTGTTTTTTTAACTGCTTCTCGTTTCGACTACGACTTCTTACAACTGTTATTTGTCAATGAAAAATCAGGTTGAAAGTAAAAGCTGTTTACGTCAACGCCTTATATCTCAATACACATTTATTTAAATTTGGTAGTTCATTTCCATGCATTGCGTGGTGCACGAAACGAATACTTCTCAATGTCTGAGACATGATCGTCGTTAGTCGGTATATGGAAAGTGAAATTTCTTGGAGCTACGACGATCATGCGAAAACTGCTCTCATTCTCAGATTAGGTAATAATACCTACCAAAAAATAATATTATAATACTTTATTGTCCAGACCAGCCAGTCCTAAGCCTGGACAAAGTACGAAGGGATCAGTTCGATAAACATTCTTTCAATATTCTTTAACTATAAATTGTAGTTAATGATCCTTCTTGTGCTTATTCTGACTAGAATTGTCAAACCTATTTATTAATTTTACAGCTATTTTAAACCTGTTGACCATTGATAAATAACATTTAAAATACATTTAAAACCGTCAATGACCTCTATTAGTACATTCTTTGAGTACTATGTAGGTATTAATTAAACCTCAGATTAAGTACTAATAAATGTAGCAGTCGTGTAGCCACTAGTAGTGTACTACACTATAGGCTCTTACTCATTCATTATATATAACATATTTTAGGGATATTGAACCCTTAATAAACCCTTAACATAAAAGTTGTGTTAATAACTAATTAATACATTTCTTAAAATTTTAATATACATTTATTTATTTTGTATTAAAAAAAATTGAAGCAACATGCTTTTTAATTTAAAGTTTTACTGTAATTTAGAGTGCTGAAGTTAAACGGCGGAAGCAGCAGAAACTATTTTTCTACTTGACGTTTGCTCAACATTCACGCACATTGATACTAACCTGACAAAGCAGATTAGAGCCGACGGTCCATGGAAGGAAATCAGCAGTAGCATCTCTCAAATCACTGGGATAGGTAGTACACGGGAAGATTGGGACATCGAATCAACTTAATTTATCACACGGGTCCTGAGGGACCACTAGACGATCTGGACGACGAAGAATACATCACCATAGACAACCTGAGTGTCGATCATAGGAATCCGAACAATGAACAGGGAAAGAAGGCTCTGCGCTTCTTGGAACAATACACTAAAATAACTCCTGAGAGGGAATATCAAACCACTCTCCTCGGGAAGTCTGACAACATCAAGATGTCGGACAACTATGACAACACTTTAAAGTGGCTATTCGGGTTTGAGTCAAAGATCGATATAAACCCAAACCTGAAGAGGAGGTACAATGAACAAATAGAGTCCTTTGTAACCAAGGGATACGCCGAACCAGTCCAGCATCAGGAACACGAATATGGTACCTGCCCCACTTCGCCGTCTTCAACCCAGCAAAGCCAGGCAAAATGCGAATCGTTCATGATGCTGCCGCTAAGACCAAGGGAACACTGTCACTCCTCACTGGACCGGGTCTGCTCCAATCATTCTCCGGAATGATAATTCTACTGCTTTATCGCATGATAATGCTATATGCGATTCCGTCGAAATACAATCGCTGTGACGGCAAATATCTCAAAAATCTTTATGCAGATAGAACTTCAGGAGGAGAACAGAAATGCTCTTTGCTAGGAGACCGCGGAGACAACTAGAGCAATATGAGTTCATTCTGAACTCTCCGGCAACATCGATCTACGTGATAAACAGCACTGCGGAGAAGTTCAAGAGTACCCAGAAGCAGTTGACGCCATCAAGTGAAACATTATATTGCATATGACTATATTGCGTTACATTTCCTCGAGAGCTCCATTCATGGGAGGAGCATGGGAAAGAACTACCATTATATCGCGTGTCTGATTTTTAATTAACTCGGGCCAAGCAACATAACAATTCGCGGAATCCATTATCTACTCGTATCACCAAGTTAGAACTGAGAATCTGTTCTTGTGAAATTTAATCTTATTCTCAACACCATTAGACATTGATTTGCTTAAAACTTTGTGAATATAAACAAACTTGTATATAACACACAAAGTTAATCATAAGGACTCGGCGTTACATAATAATTCAAGTGACTTTTAAAAATTATATTTGTGAATGTATTTGTTAATAAACAGGTAGATGTGTAAATAAATAGTGAAATTGTTTATAGTCATTATTATTAAAATTCGGTATTAATAAAAAATCATAATGTTTTCAATATTCATTAATACGAATAAATCCCAGAAAAGCAAGGAAGTGCAAGATGTATCTTGTTTAAAAAAGAATATTCTTATAAAACAACTGTAAGTAATTTAAAGCAATATTTAATGTAATGAGTCGGGAGAGGAAGACCTAGGCGAAAATTTCACGATCAAATCGGAGACGTTCTGGAAAAATGCCAGGTCAAGAGTACTCTAAACCAACGAGCATGCATGCGAAGATTAATGAAAGTGGACAAAGCGAAAGACGTATGTCAGGTCCGTATTAAGTGGAAGGAGATTGTCTTACTTGCTACTTTGGGAACACGGCGTGAATATATATGAATATATACATTTAATGTACACAAACATTTGAGTGCTTACAACAATTTATTGAGCCAATTTCAATATAAGGCAAAATTTAGAAGTATATAGGAGCAATTACTCCTTCCTTTGACAACATATCTACGAAACCGAAAAACAAACAGAAGATGGTTTTCAAAAAGTTTGGTGGAAAAGTCATGCTTTGCGTACATCCGAGTCTGGCCGACATTTTTACATCTGTGACTGAGAAAAGGGCCCTTCTCTACAGATAACGTACAGCAGAGTTAGTATTTCTAAACAGCTGTAAAAACTCTTACGATAAAATGAATTATAAAATATATTGTAAATATATGAAATGTTGATAACTAAAAATAAACGTTCGAGTCACTTTCACAACATGTAAAAGATGGAAACAAATATAGCCACTGTGACAATAAATGATGAAGAATGGGTGTGAATGTAACTAATATACAGCAGGCAGGATAGCCTATAGATATAAAAATAATAATTTTACTTCGTTACAATTAAAGAAAAGTAACTACAATTCCATGCCGACTACTGACTAAGAGACTGTCACTGGTATATATTCTTATTCTGTGCAGTCCCGGTTAGATGTCAGTGTCAGGAATGTAAATTCTTAGTAAATTAATCAAGAGAGTAATTACTCGAAATTAACGTTTTAATTCAAAAATTTTAAGCTTTTAACCTCTTGAATATAGCTACGAAAGATACATTTGTATAAAGCCCACAGTATTGAAATATTGTAAATGCATAGAGTAACATTAAAATATGTAAATGAATAGGTTTAAATCACTTTTAGTTTGTGAATAAAGATTTAAAATCAACAATTGTTATTTGCAGTTTAATCTGATTATGTACATTACGATGTACTACTATTTAAAAATAGTTATACAGTACAGTACAGGAAATTCGGCTTAGTTATAGTAAATTATAATGGCAGCAAAACAAAAGAATATTTTTACTCGAAGTAAACCAGTTATAAATATATACAGCGGTTTAGATCAAGATGGGAAAAAAGTGGGATTCCTTGTAAACTTTCTTGTTATTATATAAGTATTGTTTTTTTTGACATACTTTACAATTTTAGGTAGAAGTTCGTGAAGATGCGGAACAAATTGTTAAATGGCATGAAATATGTGATGCACTGGTTGCCGCTGGGTATTACCGTGCTCAGCTACAAGGGCTCTCAGCATTTGATAAAATTGTAGGAGGTCTTACTTGGTGTATTGAACTATGTGACATTGATGTAGACATAAATCTTCTTTTTGAAGAGAATCTGACTATTGGAAAAAAGATGTAGGTGACTTGTTACTTTTGTAATGATACTTTTGCATAAATTTAATAACGCAGTGGTAATAGTTATAATAAAAATTATATTTTCATTGTTTACATTAATGACTAATTATTATATAAGTAAAATGATTTAATGAATGCTTAGTAATTTTGCAAATGCCTTTCTGAACTTATTTACTATCATGTGATAAAATATTATTTTATTCTGTACAGAGCCCTTACAGAAAAAATTGTAAAAATATTACCTACCATGAAGTGCCCTTATATAATAGAGCCACATCAAATACAAGGTTTAGATTTTATTAATATTTATCCACTGATTCAATGGCTTATAAAATACTCAAGTGAATATAGAGAAGTCAAAGAAGATGAATTAAGGAGATTTGCTATAATGCAATATGATAAGGATCACATATTTGAATGTGATAGAGCTTACTTTATACAAAAGGAGAAGCTATTAAGGAATCTCTGTATTGTGCAGGTAAAGAGGTTTAATTAATGTTTGATATATTTTACTAATACTATGGGTTTGAATGCTAGAATCATGGAGAATAAGGTGAATGGTGTACAGTAATACCAAAACTCCCTATTTCCCTGCAACTCCACTTTGGTTACAGAGGGCAGGTTTTCTCCACCTCTTCCTCTTGGTTCACCACCATGACAATACATGTTCAGGTCAGAAGCCTGACTGGACACTTGCCTAGACAAGCACATATCCGTTTTAGGGGTCAGGAAATAGGGAATGTATAGATTATGCTCTCCTGCCTGCAGAAGTTTCTGAATGTGCCAGTCCATGTGGACTGCTAAACATACCACTCATCTTGGCTGCTACTAATAAGAAACAGATCAAGTGAAAGTAGCTTAGTTGTGAGTGTTGATTATCCCATACCCTGTACTCCAAGCAGATTTATTTGGGGTTCCCAACTCAATCAGGCATTACTTTTCGAAAATCTATAATTTTTAATATGCTGGAAAAAAGTTCTTTATACAAAAAATATTGAAATGATATATATAACCTACTTTTGAGGGAAGCACATCAACCTCTTGTTCTTCAAATGTGTGCACTTCTCCCACCCCAAGCACCTTTACCACAAGAATCACCCTCACCAGCACTACACTAATATTGGTAGTAGTGGTATTAGTACTGACATTTAGTTGTATTTGTGTTTCGTTTCTTTGTAGTTAGTATAGATACATATTAATATACAAACTTATTTAATTATGTATGACATGGTGGTGGAGGGGTTGTCCAGGGCGAGGGTTGCCTTCAATTGATACTTGACTACAGATGTAATTATGTGAAGAGAATATAATTACGGTGCGGTAATAGATGTTTTTAAAAGATATTCCATGGCGTTTCATCCTATATAGTTAAGGACTTTTATATGTATGTATATATTCAAGCCCTGTTCCCAATGGGGTAGGCGGAGACAAACTTCTTCCACCTGCTACGGTCGTATGTCAATACGACTTTCGCTTCTTCCACTTTCATCAAACTTTGCATGCATGCTCGTTGGTTTAGAGTACTCTTGACCTGGCCTTTTTCCATAACGTCTCCGATTTGATCGTGAAATGTTCGCCTAGGTCTTCCTCTCCCGACTCTACCATTTATACTTGCCTCATATATTTGTTTCGTCAACCTACATTTTCATTCATTCTCTCCACATGTTCAAACCAGATCAGCATCCCTTTCTTAATTCGTGTCACTACATCGTCTCACACCACAACGCTCTCTGATCACATTATTTCGAACCCTGTCAGTTATCTTCACATCAATCATACTTCTTAACACTCATTTCTACTGCATTTATCCTGCTTTCATCCCTTTTCCGCCATACCCAGCTTTCGCTTCCATATGTTAGTGTTGGTACCAATACCCCTCTATCGTCTGGCTGTTCATAACTGTATGCAATGCCCCATTCACCATATTACCTGCCATCACTCTCCTTTCAATGTCACATTCGTACCTTCCATCTGTCTTAAACATTGTTCCCAAGTAAACAAATTCATTCACTTGCCCTAAACTATCTTCCCTAATCTTGATACATACTTTCATCCTCTCCTCTCTTTCAAACACCAACACCTTTGTCTTATTAATATTTACTTTCATTCCCTTTCTTTCCAGTGCCCCAATCATTATTGTCACCATTGCCTACACTTCCGCAGCCGATGACGCAAGTAAGACTTGATTGTCATTGTAGAGCAAACATTTAACAAGCAACTCATTCATTCTTAATCCACAATCAATCTCCTTCAAATCTGTGAAACAAGTATCCATGAATAAATTGAAAAGCCATGAGGATGTTACACAGCCCTGTCTAACACCTTTATGGATGTCAAACCAGTCCGTGTACGCCCCGTTTATTCTGATACAAGCTCTGGAACCTTCATATAGGGATTTCAGTGCTCGTATCTGATCACAGCTCTCTTCCATGCAAAGATAGTGCCGACCACAATTCATCCCACACCACTTTGTCATAGAAAAGTAGCAGCCTGTAAGTGCCCACTGCTGGGCAAAGGCCTCCTTTTCAAATACGAGTATCAGAGAGGGTTTAGACGACATTGAGTAGGCCAATACCTCGGTAATTTTTACACTCTTGTTGTGTTTCCTTTTTCCTTTGTACAGTGGCACGATTACAGACTTGCACCAGTCTCCCGGTACTCGGCCCATTGTCCAACACAAGTTGAAAAGGCGATAGAACTGACTAGCTACCACTCCCTGTCCAGCTCTCAGCATTTCGACCGCCACCCTATCATATCCCGCTGCTTTACCTGCTTTCATAATCTCATCCATACTTATGTCTCTTTCTGATTCACTTTTATTCGTTTCTTGAGGAGGCGTTCCTGAATCTGCTGGTGCCTCATCATCATTTTAGCCTACCACAAGTCCACTGCTGAACATAGGCCTCCCCCAAAGATTGCTACGAAGCTCGGTCCTGAGCCACCTGCATCCATCGACTTCCCGCAACACTGAGAAGGTCGCCACTCCATCTTGTGGGGGACGTCCGACACTGCGTTTGTCTGTACGTGGCTGCCACTCGAGAACCTTTTTTCCCCAACGGTTGTCAGTTCTGCGAGCTATGTGGCCGGCCCGTTGCCACTTCAGCTTACTGATCCTTACGGCTATGTCGGTTACCTTAGTTCTGCTGCAGATATCATCATTGCGGACTCTATCACGCAGAGAAACACCGAGCATAGCCCTTTCCATAGCGCGCTGATCAACTTTGAGCTTCCTCATACGGCCTGCAATGAACGGCATGGACAGTTTCCACTAGCCTGCTATTCGTATCGTCCACTGTAACGCAATCTTCTAGTCACTGAAAGCGATTACGCAATTCGGTCTGAAAGCTCTCGGAGTTTTGGATAAGGGCACGTGGTGAGCGGAGCGTAGACTTCATCAGACGAGACCGCTTGAGCCTAATGTTAAGGTTCAGTGTGCCTCTTACCATTCGGTGATCACTGCCGGTTTTCACCCTAGTGATCACAGAGACATCACTGAACACCTGACGCTTGGTCGTCATGATGAAGTCAATCTAATTTTTTGTGGTACCGTCCGGACTCATCCAGGTCCGCTTCCTGTGGGGCCGCTTCTGGAAATGGAAGGATTTCATTATAAAGAATCCCTCCTTTGCCATGAAGTCAGCCAGCTGTTGCCTTCTTGGGTTTCGTTCGCCCTACTCCAAAGTTCCCCACTATCAGCACATCGCATTTTTTCGTACCTAGTTTAGCGTTAGTCTCCCACCAACACCGTGTAGTGAGTCTTAGAGCAATGCATGGCTCTTGAAATATCCTCATACATTGCCTCCACTTCATCACCAGGGTGTGTTGAGGTTGGTGCGTATACCTGTATGACCTTCAGCGAATACCTTTTGGTTATTCTGAGTATAAGGTACGCGAGCCTACTCGACACACTTCCGATCTCGATCACGTTGTTGATGAGAGACCTGTGGACGATAAACCCGACCTCCATGGGACAGATGATCATCCTGCCGGTAGTAGAACAAGTTACCGAATTTTAGGATTGCCGAATCCTCTCCCTGTCTTCGGACTTTAGACAACCCTAAAATACTCCAGTGCAACTTGCTTACTTCTTCCTCTCGTCATGGGGGGCAACTAAGGCAGGAAGATGTTGCTGCCCATCTCCTAATATAAATTTTTCCCTCTGTCGACTACGACACCCACGTGACGAGACGGGATGGCAGATTCTCTAATACCGCCACCACATGGTAGTATCGTACAGATGTTAGACTTTTTTTTATCATTGGTCGCCTTTTACGACACCCATGGCCAGACAGGGTTGGCGCTATTCTTTACTTCCGACAGCCACACGGAAGACAGCCGACGCTGGTGCCTCAACTCTTTCAAATAGACTTTCAAAATATTCCTTCCATCTCTTTAGTACACATTCTTCTCCTTTTATAATATTACCATCCTGACTTCTAATTTTAGAGAGCTCTAAAATTGCTGACTTTTATAGTTGTTTAATTTGTCTTTGTAATCTTATTGTTATCCTGATATGAAAAATCTCGCGTGTTACACCGATACCCAAGTGAGGCGATATTACGGAAATAACTAATTACAGACTGATAGCGGTAATCACACGGAAAATCAGCATGGCTGCCTAGGTCTGACCTAAGCGATCAACCACAAGTAATGTAATAAATTACACTAACTATATAATAGCTCAAAATAAGAAAAGAGGTCTGCAGGTTGACTCAGTCCATTTCGATTAGCTAGATAACGACATTTTATTTAAAAAAAAATAGCTGTTAGTATTTGCTCCTAAGTTATTGCCCTTTTTTTGCAAATAATCTTAATAGCAAACTGCAATATATTCAATTAGCAACCTTTAAAACACCGGCATATTACACGAGATCTGGCGTAAGTCAGGGATTGACATTAGGTCTTTTTAGTTACGGTGAAAGATTTACCGAAGGTCATCAGTAACACCAAAAGCTTGATGTTTTGCCGATGACTTTAATCTGTTCCCGCCGGTGGCTAATCTGGTTAAATTGTATAGTTTTTCAGTAAGATATTGATTTAGTGAGCGTATAGACTAACAATAAGCGTTTGCATTGAAAGCTTTCACTCGCACACGAACTCCGCTCATTCACGAATATCACGTGCATAGTATTCCGTTATTGTTAATTAGGGATTTAGGATTGACCGTGAATATGCAATTGAATTTGTAGCAGCACATTGTAAATACTTGCGCAAAAGCGTATCGAGCCCTGTTTCATCAACAAACGACGCACAATTTCCGCAATGTCCAGACGGCCATAGTGCTGTTCGCACACATCCTATGTCCGAGGCTTATTGGAGTATAACTTTATAATTTGGGATCCCCATGAAAGGTAAATATACTCCAATGTTGGAAAAAACTCAGCGTAAAGTCGTTAGGTATATTTGTAAGAAAATGTATAATTTCTTTATGCACCCATCTTTTTATGTGATACGCATGTCTGGATTTCTAACCACCAGAGTTAAGAAGAAAGCTAAAGGTACTGATACACTTCTCTTTGCTTTTAAATAATAAAATAGGCTATCCGGTACTTTTAGACCACTAAAGCTTTTTGTATCACATAATTACATACGAACCCGTCAAAGGTGGTAACGGGTGTCTTCGCCACGTAGTTAGCCGAGTTGCCGGAAATTTCTAAAATAAACATCATTATCAACTTAACATATTCAAGCATAATGTTATTTTATATTTAAAAATTTTAGTTACAAGTTATTTTAAATAGGTAAATGTTTAAAAATAGACCTTAAATAGACTTGTGACCTTTTTTTCCCGGACAATATTTATTTCATTTTCCTCATTACAGCTTTAGTGCATTTTTGTTGCTTGGACAGAAATATTGTCACTTCCGCTAATCGCTTTTGGCCTAGTCGGGTGTAGGTCGTGACGGATGGCAACGAGCCTTGTTGCCGGGTTTGTTCCCAGAGATTCTTCTCACTCTCACTTCTATCAAGCGGCACCGGAAACTCGTGACTATTCAGATTAATGCCAGGTCCATGGCTTCATTATTCTTGCTATATTTTATTACCTGTAATAAGGAAGAATTATCAGTAAAGAGTTTAGTGTAAATAGTAGTTTAGTCTTCACGGTACAGGCTCGCCTATCGTGAAGACCGTAGATTATCATGTAAGTTAAAATTTTCTACAATCATAGACATAAAGGATTGGCTTAGGATATTATATTGATATATGTATTATGGTTGCATATAAAAATATTTTTTCTTTTCTTCTATATTTTGGCCAGGCTGTTTGGGAGGAATAATAGGACGAATTTTATTCTGATTTTTTATATTACATCAAATAATTATTTTAAGTATTAGGAATAATAATAACATATATTTATAATATGTGTACAATAATAACTTTGTCATTATTCATAAATTTGTGTTCTATACACACTGCTTCAATATATCGCGAAAATTTAAGCAAATACGTTTTAATCAAACTGCGTTTTTTGCAACATAACATTTATTTACTGAAATCGGATTGTTAAGTTTCTAACATGTAATCATATATCGGATCCGGATAGTTGAAAATAGTTGAATTCATATGGCTCATTATTCGTGTTCAGTTTGGCTAGTAATTTAGTTGTTGTAATACTCCTGGTACAAATATTCAAACTTCCACTTTAAAAGGAGATGGCGGCGCCATATTTATTTTAGCCAATTTATTGTAGTTTGAAATTACTTCGACAAAAACTGTTCCTCATTTGGGCGCGATCGCCTCCTCATGCCCAACCGGGATTTTAAAGATGTTTCCACGTCAAAGTTTAAGAACTAAAAAATGTAAGGTCACTGAAGGAAGGATTGCTGTCACTTTGGCTATTGAGAGATAACGTCAATACCAAATAGATATTTTTATTTTTCAGAATTTATATAAACCTTGTAGGGTTAGAAAAAGGAAAGGGGGATTTCCTACAAATGAGTTGGAACAAGTGAATGCTGTTCTTTCTGAATATGATCAGCGAATGTTGATGCATGTAACAAATGATTATGATGAATCAAAGAAAGATGATGGCCTTGATTTCTTAGTGAGTACTTATGTCTATGAGTGTATAATTATTCCTGTCACTTTGGTAATTATTTTTAACTTATGAATATACTTTTATTTGCAGTATGACTACGAGAAAACCTTGGCTGATCCTTCTGAAGTCACTGTTGAAGTAAGTATAAAATAAAATTATTGTTATCATTTTAAAGTTTTATTTAATGAATTCTGTTAAAAATATTATATTAATAGACTAATAGGTACATGAACATCCAAGAAAGTAGTAACGATACAGCAGATACAAAAATACACTATGTTGTTTTACATTCTGAACTTACTGGAGACATCCCAAAGGAACTTGAAGAAAGTGAGAAAATGAAATATTCTGAAGACATTGTCAAATTAACTAACAAAATAGAAATCATGGAAAAAGATGTAGATAAGATAAAGAAAAACCATGAAAGCAGAATGGATGCTGTTAAAAAACATTATTCAAATACAAGTTGCAAGTTACAAAAAATTACTCAAATGTTGATGGATTCAGATAACTGTTGGTAAAATAGACCATTCCTGTTTTATTTCTAATATAACTGATAATATTAACTGGTTTTTAATAATATACTGATAATATTAATAATTATTTAAATATAAGTTTCAGTGATAAAAACGTCAAGGAGTTTTATACATCCTTAAAGGATCTTGCTAGAGAGAAAAATGAATTGTTTAAAATTATACAACATAGAGAAATGGAGCACAAAACATTAGAAGAGGAATTAAGGTATAAAAATTATTTAAGTTACTATTTTATGGGTGTATACCGATTATATACTAATAAAAAAATATACAAATAAACAAAATATAATGCAGGGAAGCACAACATCCAAGCACGGAAGTTGAAGAGCAACCGTTGACCCCTGCCGAAATTAAAGAATTTCAAGAGAGAGAAGGGAAGCTCAAATCATTTATTACTGTATCAAGGTTGGAACTTGGCAAATTAAACAGACAAATTATGAGGTACTCAGTTGCTATTGATGAAATACCTGGAACTGCAGAATTGTTACAATACGAAAAGAGATTTGTGGAACTTTATAATCAAGGTTAGTTTTCTTAGGAAAGACTTTTCATTAAGGTAACAGTTTTATTGTAATCTTCTATTATAAAAAGCATATGATTTAGCAAAACAAGCTTTAAGTTATCTTACAATAATCTTAGCCTCTTACAATGTAGATTCCCGTAGCGAAGCACTGCTACTACTTCCAGACGTGTGTAATGTAACGCTTGTACCGACGCTCGCGCTGATCCAACCAGGTGTTGGATTTTTTTATGGGAACACTAAGGCATTCGCAGTACTCGTGTAGATGGACTTCGTGATCGCGATGTTGTGTTCACTCATGATGATTCACGATACAGTGTAAAGAACAATTGCTTTTACTTATCAGTTTATATCAAGTAAAACCTGTCCGCATTAGCCACTTATTTGCAGACATTTTAGTTTCACAAATGATGATCTTTTTTATACTATTCTGATTTACACCATCGACGGTTTATTCCGGATTATTTCCGGTTTTCAGTTAATAAATAGTAACATTTTAGACTTTAGTATTGATGTGGTGAACCTTTGTACTTTGCGATAGTGTCATGATAATTTGAGATTGACTTTTAAGTGTTACATACATAATTTTTGTTGCAGTTGCATCGAAACATAAGGAAACTAAACAGTATTTTATATTCTATAATACACTCTATGAAGTTAAATTATACACATCAAAAGAATTGAGTTTACTTAATTCCATATTAGATAACTATGAAGAGTAAGTTTAACTTCAGAAAGTTTAGAAATGTATGTATTTTTTTGAACATAAATATAAATTTATTGTCTTTTTAATATAGGGCAATGTCTACAACGAGGAAAAGAGAAGAGTTTATGAATCAGTTTGAGACAATAGTTGATTGGGTAAATCAAACTGTGAGGAAAGTAGAGGAAAAGTTTAATAATGAAAAGGAACAAAAAGCCGCCCTTCATAACGAGTACTCGAGGCTTATCGAAGTGCAAAGACAATATGCCGCGGCTTTGAAGAAGTTGGCTGCAGAAAGACAAAAGATTACAAGGGAAACTAAAGTGGTTTAACACTCGTATAATAATCTCGTATTAAATTTGTAACTACATATTTATTTGATGCTAAAGTTTGGAATCACAACAATTTACATTCAGTAAACAATTATAGCAATAGAACAAAAACTTCAAAACTGTCCAATTTAATATTCCTGAAAGTTAATATTAAAATCTACCTCAGTGACATTATGCAGTCACGGCGTAGTTACTATGGACAAAATATGTTCTTATTGTTTTATGCTTGCGTGGTATGAGCCGTGCTAGCTCAAGGGCCAGGGCGCTCGTTCTAATTTCATAGCATGCCAGTGACCTAGGTTCTAACCCTGGTGGACAGCACCACTAATATTGCAACTTTATGTGCTGAATTAACTTAATGTTCGACGGTGAAGGAAAACATCGTGAGGAAACCTGTATGTCCGTCAACCCGCGCTAGACCAGCGTGACTGACCCTTTCCAGCTACAAAACCCTCTTAAATATTGAAAGGTGCCCTTTCCCTGGCAGTGGGACATTTACTGGCTGCTACGTTGCTGGTATGTGGTGACGCTCGGGGCAGGGAACACTATTCTCACTGCCTGATGGGTCCGCTACTGGGTCGGCTGAGACAGTTATTGGCGTACTTACTTTTTTTACTCTTTACTCTATGCAATTATATCTAATGTATTATAGGTAAAAAAAAGTTTACCTATTATACATTATATATGTAAGTAG
Organism: Bhutanitis thaidina; assembly: GCA_029286595.1. NCBI lineage: Eukaryota > Metazoa > Arthropoda > Insecta > Lepidoptera > Papilionidae > Bhutanitis > Bhutanitis thaidina. The sequence goes on from JAGSMS010000010.1 coordinate 7,708,745, forward strand.
CGCTTAAGATAAGCTCTACCAAGGTATAAAATAATATTGGAAATTACGAACGGTCTGCCAAATGCGTTGTACTTGTATTTTACATAAGTACAATAACAATATTGTTAATATGTATGCTAGATGCCAGCCTTTATAGCAACGTGTTATTTACAAAATTTGATATTGTAATCATGTAGGCGTATAAGAGTAATAGATAAGTGCATGAAAATAGTTTGTGGACTCGTTCAAACAATATGCGTAGGCATGATACATCGGTCATTTTCGTTATTTACAGTATATTTTTTTAATTTAAAACCTAATAAGCCTATTTGAAGGTACACGCCGCTCAAATATTTCTAGGGTTGAAATCGTAATAGAGGATTTAGATAGACCAATTAGATTTCGGAAACCTGAGGTTTATTTAAATCTTAATAGAAAAAAAACCCACGTTTTCAAGTTCACTGAACGTCCTAGAGAACTGCACCCAAAGGAAAAACTGTACGTTTGGACTTTTTAGGTATACAAATTCTCTTGCTATCGCGACGCTTAGTCACCATTGATTTATAGTGAAATCAATCCGTACATACAAGACTCGAAAAAAACAGTTTAAATAGTTTTTCGAAAACTGGTGGTATTATGCCTCTATTAAGATTTGAATTGTCGACCTTACCCATGTCAGGCGAGAGTACTACAAACTCAGCTTTCTATGCTGTGCTCAAATGCGACGCATCGGCTCTCGTTTACGCCTGCTTTAAATTAAAAGTTTTTCATAAGAACACACTCAATAGTAAGTGACTTGAAATACTTGTACGAATTATGATATGAAAAAATCTTTCTTTATTGATATGAATAAGAAAACACTATTTGAGTTTATTAATAATTTAATCTAGTCTATATTTACAGTAGGAATATAATTTTATATACTTACCAAGAGATCCGTAATATATTAAGACTGATAAGATTCGTTTTTAGTTATAAATTAAGCTCTTTTTTATAATAGAAAATCATTCCAATGCAACCGTTTATACATAGTTTTATTTGTAAACCTTTATTTGACACTGTTAAACAGTGACATTTTGATACGCATTACAATACGATATGACCAATTACATTACAATTTTAATCACGCATGTAATTTTATTCGAAATATAAAGATATAGTAAGGATAATTCCAAGATAGCCGAGTGGTTAGGAGATCTGCCCCCGAGTCGGTAGACCCGAGTTCCACCCACTATATGGAAGGCTCGAACCAATGAGTATTTCGAATTTTTTGTATGATCTTTATCGTTGGCCCGAACACTAATACAGCTACAGGTTCACCTGTAAGGTTGTTCAAAATTAATAAGCTCTTGTAAAAGGTGGGTTGAAACGACTAAAATAAATATCTATATCCACTGTATTGGGTACGATCGCGATGTGCTCAACCGCCAGCTAAGCGTGGCTGGAGAATGTAAATTGAGAAAGACATATTTTGTAGTGGATTATAAACAGATCGACGAAGAAGTTCAAATGTGCGTAAGACTTGGAAAATGGTTTTCCGTAATCAATAAAATCAAGAAATTATAATATTTTTGTATTGCTATAAAAAAATATATGACGTCTATATCTAAATAAAACGAATAAAATTCAAGGAGGTACAAAATCAAAAACTTTTAATTTTTTTATTTAATATGATGGAACTGAAATTATTCAAAACTTATTATCATTACTTCGTAACCCACTTATCTTTTCGAAGTTAATATCCGAAGGTTATTATTAAACAATTTATATCAGATACGTATATTGTTCCGTAGGAATCATAAAGTTAAAGTGTAACCACACTGCTATGTGCATGGCCCTTCTGTGAAGCACTGTGACTGTGGCCATGACTGTGGCTGTGGCCGTGGCTGTGGCCGTGGCCGTGGGAGCTAGGGCTTGACTTTTTATACATGGTAAAAGATATTAGTTCTCTATTGGCATTAGTCATGGCCATCGCGTGAGATACAACATCGTAGCCTAAAAGTCCGTGGAGACGGTTCACTACCATTAAGGTTAAGCCCTTCTGCGTGACCCGTACTGTTCTTTCCAAGTCTGATGATGTTGCTATCGCCATTCCAAATGATGAGTTTAACTCCTGAAAGGACGGAATAATTGTTAAGAATATTAAAATGTAAACCTTTTTTCGGAAATTACGATGAAACTAAAGATTTTATAAAATCTTATGATTTATTAGGATTATTAGGATATACATAAACACTTCAATGTTATTTTTTTATTTAATTTATTAGTATAATTATAATGTAATAAGAAGAAACATTGTTACTGAGGGTTAGGGCGTTAATAGCTGCAACACAGTCCTCGACTACCGTAATTATAATCGCACATTCAACATATTGTAAACTTAGTTCAAAATAAATTAAAAAATATAAAACCACGTCGTAGTGCGTATCCCGATAGGGTAACAGGGTAATAATATTTGTATATGGGTAATAGGTACGTCGATGGATGCAGGTGGCTCAGTACCGAGCTTTGTGGTAATCTTTGGGGAGGTTTATGTTCAGCTGTGGACTTGTGATAGGCTGAAATGATCATGATGATTATTAATAGGTACGTATATGTAAACCGTTTCCGAAAACGCAAATTTTACCAAGTTAATCTTAATATTGGGAATAATTAATCATCTGTTTATTTTTCATTTATTTTATACTAGGGACTTTTATTCGCGCCGGCCTCGCACGATATCATCTGTAATTAATAGACTAATGTGAATGTGTAATACATATTCTCTACTTAGCCAGGAGCACTGCCACGCCCCCAGATAAAGCTTCTTCATAAAATGTTAGAAAAACTCAAAGAAATCCACTCAGAAGAAAAAAACTTTAAAAGTGTATACATAGACAAACGCGGATTGCGACTTTGGTTTTTATTACCTATCTAAAGATTGTAAAATTTTATTTTATTCATTTCTGGAAAGTTATTATATCGAAAGTAAAGAAAATTCCAAATTTCAAACAGATTGTTGTTTCTGCAAAGTGATTTGACTTTTTTTTTAAACTAGAACGTCAATGTTACCTAATCACGATGATTTGATTTAATGTTATAAGTAAAACTACTACATAAGCAATTGCCATATTATGTAACACTGCAGTTGAATCAGAGTCGAACAGACATAACAATTTGATGGTTATACATTTATAAATGATATCACTGCCATAAATTTACAAATATATTGGTTACCCGCACTAACGTGACTCGTTCTTCACTATTTAATCCATACACTGTTGCACCTTCATCCTTGGAAAGATGTGGAGCGCTGAGGCTGCCCATTACCATGATGTAAGGCATATTTATTAATTGTAACGCGAATATTCACGTCTCAAACACAAGGATAAAATTGTCATCTGCGTATGACGGATTTCATTTTATAGGTTGAAATTAATGAAATATTATTGAATATAGCGAGCACGCGGTCAAGTCCGCCACAGGTTGTATAATGTACGCTCGCCTCGGTATGTGAGTGAACTTTGCCAGGTAAGCAGTGGGACGTGCGGCCGTTGTTCACAATAGCGTTGCATGGGTACGCGCAACAGGTAATACGTGTGTGGTTGCGGGTGATGTGACGTCGCTCGTTACATGGCCTTCACGGCTGCTGAACGGCCTGCGTCCGCGTCACTCGATCTCAGATCCGTTTGCATTGCGCTGACAACTTATCTTTGAATATTATAAAACAAAGTAGCAATCCGTGTTTGAGTGTGTATTCGCTTATAACTGTTTAACTTCTAAGTGGTTTTGAAAGCGATTTTCACCATCATTTAGAACATTTCACGTGCATGGTTTATAATTATGTATACGTAACACATTCATATAGTTTAGTCTATATATTACAAATCTTTCCGTGCGATGCAGGCGCAGTTTGCCAATGTACAATATTATATAGGAATTTGCGCCGTCATCCGTACTGTAATGTTAGTATTATAGATAAAATCTTGCAATAAAATAAAACAATAGCTGAGAAATTAATAGCTTCGTGGTAAAAATTAACGCTGAACAGATTTATTAGACAGAGTTATTTTATTATTCAAAGAGGAGTGGAAAACCTACAATTGAAACAATTTTCCATACAAAAACGTAAAAGTATTGTAAGTCTCAAACGCTAATTGTACATTACAGTTATAAAAATTATTAAATAATCAATTGCCTATGAAAACTACATAGTCGAACTTTAAGCACCGTCACCAGTTGTCATATTTATAATGAATGTTATGAATATAAAACATAGTTAAACTTTCGCTTTAAAGACTGTAATATTTAAGAGTAAAATAAGAGTCGTTTTTTTATCATGAATAATTAAATCATAAATCATCCTCAAAGTAATCCAATCAGATCCAAAAAATTGAAAAGTTAATTTTATAATATTCAAAAAATTATTACAATAAAGTACTATTTAAATGTCTGTAACAAGTACCTTTTGTTGGTGCTTTAACTTTTAATAATTACACTGTTTAACCTTTATCTGATATGACTTAAAACAAAAGCATAAAAATTGTTTTAAAGCTATAAACAAACCAAGATGACTTAGCAGTTATCTAAAACTATTTGATTTGATACCTACACGACCATCTAGCACCTAGTAGGGTCGAAGTTGATATGCCAATGCCAAAACGAGACGCTGGTTAATTAAATTTCGGGTCTTAAAGTATTGAGACTGTTCCCGTTTACTTTATAATCCTTCCTACCAACCTCAACCTCCTTCCTCCAAAAAATAAGAGAAATCTCTATTAACTTCTTCCAATTGCGATGAAGCGGGATTTCGCCATTTTTAAGATTCTTCAATCTTGTGTATCCATAAAAATAATAATTGAGTAAATTAAGGATATCACTTACTACTTCATGTTTTAAATAACCTAGTTGGAGTAGTTTTTTAGATTAAAAAATAAATGAAAGTAAACTTGTTTATTTCTTATCTGAAAATGAGCATGTCAATGCGCACTGAACTCCAGTCAACGTGCTGCTCATAGGCTTCGCCCCAGTATGGTATATAAAGACCGACTATGAAATGTCCACATCAAGAAAGTTCGTTGCGTAAAAAGCTGTAATTTAGGAGTTATGCCATAGACGTAAACAATTTTAAAAAATCAGCCTTCGTGTAGTTTTGATCGTGTAGCCTACCCCATATACACTAAGGAAAGTTAGGTACTTTTAAATATTATTTACAAAGTAGAATTTCGTATGTAGCGAGGCACGATTAGTATGTCGGCTAGTTCTTTAAAAAGCCAATAATGGGAGAAAAATATACAGACCAGAGAGAAAAAATGAGTAGATATAAATAATTAAAAATAAAATTGTATTTGTAGTCGATGACAGTGATTACGTATTGCAAAAAAACGAGATGGCAAATCGTTTTATGTCATAAGTATTTAAAAACTGCAAATTTATCAAAACTTACTATTTTAAAAGTGCAAAGGCGAATTATTTTGATTATTTTATTATGAGTCATTCCATGAGCAGCCCCTCGAATATACAATTAGGTATTTTTTTATAATTTGTTGTTTTTTGTAATTACGAACATTGCACACAACAGTGAAAGAAGAACCACGTTTTTTCCTCTGTACGCGGTGCAGGTTGTTAAAGTATTACACTATCCCAATCTATTTGTGTTGTAAAATATACCTAATGGCAGATTAAAAAGTCTCGGGGCCCTACTATTTATTTTTCAATTTCCTTCAGATAGGTTTTTACGGCTATTACTGCCGTGGGCTGGATCCAGTGTCGTCATAATTCGAAGTCGCTATCTCTAAACCATTAGAATATTGGCGCTTCAAAAGTAGTTGGTAGCTTAAGACAAATATTCAGAAGTTAAAATTTTGGAACTTTGTTATTATCAGATTTTTAAATAGTTGAAATATCTCTGTAGGCACTATTTTTTTTATTTACTATTTAGTACACAACATATCCAATGCAGGCAATAATAATTTTAATAAGTAGTTTTTTTTCCTTGTAAGGAAAGAAGGTTCAGATAGATCACTTCTAATTTCTGATTGTTGTCGCATCAATAAACTGCCAAGGTATCTGAAAATGAGTGTAACCCTGAAAAAGCGTACGCACAGATCCGTTTGCCACAACGGGCCTATTGCCATACCTTCATCTTCTTCAAAATAATGGAGTCCATTATCAACAGCCAGCTCCTGAGTATCTAGGGCGTACAGGAAATATTATATCAGAGGAGGAAAATTGTAAGGGGCAATATGGGTTGTGGTATAATAGGGGTTGGCATTTGGAGAAAGAGATAGTCTCTTTCACCAAATGCCAACCTCATCTGTACTTGATGCCACCTGCTGGCAAACAAACGAGGCTCGGAATGATGGCGGAATAACCATCCAAATTCCATAGACTAGTAATGGGGTGCAGCATCACAAGTCTAAGCGTGCCGGCACTGAGCTTGACCTCTGGTGAGTCCACACTGTCACAGTCCACACATTAGCATTAAATTCTTGAAAGGTATTAATTTACTTTCGTAAAGAAGCCTCTTAAGCTCATTTACAGAGTATTGTAAGGAATACAACATTAACTTTTAGTATTCGAGTCCTATCAGAAGGCCCGGCTTGCTTTTGCCCAGTCGATAGCAGAGTTGGCAACTAGATCTGCGAATGCTAAATGTCTCAACAGCGCTGGAGTTATTGGTAAGAAAACATAAAAAACGTCAGATGTATTTCATATTTAATTAAAGATTTTGTCTTATACATGGTAGAGCCGAGCAGCTGCTCGAATAGGCCATCTCAACCGGTGTAGTACCACGGACTAGCAGAATATCGACGTGAAGTAGAGCATCTTGTGCTTCTGGGTTTCGTTCGGTGAGTGAGGTAACCGGAGGCCCACTCCCACTCCCCATCCCCCTTCTTATCCTCGGGTAATCACTTACCATCAGGTGAACCGCTTACTCGTTTGGCGCCTTTACCATAAAAAAAAGTCTACCTACAACTTGCGCATATTATCGAATTTAGTTATTTTTCTTTAGGGTTCCCTACTTATTTATTCTCACGCATTGTTATGGAAAACACATTGTAACAGTACGTAATTTTTTTATTGTAAAAAATGTTGCTGTAGGAATTTCCAGTGTGTCGCGAAAGCAGTTTAAATACATAATGTTATTGGTAAACACGGAACAATTACTTGTAGTCCATACAAATTCTTGTTTCGTGCGGTAATCGAGAGCAGCGCTACAACAAACGATTAGTGTATCTATGGGAACCTACCTTTTTTTTATTGTAGTAGTAGATTCAAGCCACAGCGTCGGCTCAACAGGATAAGGCTCTCAAATTACAGGGGTACAAATAAACTGGGCCTGTGATCGCCAGAATCTCGGCAACGACTAATAACAATAATCAGCAATTCAGTGCTGGATTTAAACATTTTTACTATCCTAGACCCGGATCTCGTGAGAAAATTTTGAACGAAACTGAAATTCAAAGAGTGGCTATAAATTTGAAGATAAATAAATAATTGAAGAAACTTTTATAGTCTGTTCTCGCGTTTGTATGCATTAGGATTAGTAATTTTCATACACAATACCACTTATGTCAGCAAAGAATAACTATAACTAAGCCCCGAAAGCCGATTGATTAGTGGATGTGCTTCAGAATCAGGAAACTCGAGTTCGATCCCCTATGACCTCGTACCACTGTTTTTTTCAAAACTATCGTTTGACGGCTTGGACATTAAGACGTCGATAGGCTCAACACCTGTCCCTTTGTCCCAAATAAGTTTTGGTGAAAAGTGGGTTGAAAGGACCAATAATGTACTAGACCTCTGACCACCCCAGTTTTGGGTATACGGGCGAGAGATATTTTTTTCATGGAATAACTAATACTTCCGTTTTCACGGGAAAGTATGACGGATAGCTCAAGGACAAATAGATAAAATCCGAGAAGTAGAACTACATCTTACGTATCGAAAAATATATATGAAAAAGTAGATGGTTAATTAGTAGTCAAGTATTAAGGAAAAATCAAATTTCAGCTGAAGTGGCAAAATGCTAAATAGAATAATATGTTCTGTTACACATTAAAATGCATATCTTTTGTGTACATATTTATCGAAGTCTAAGCGATTCATTCATTACAGCCAGTTACAACACCTTTACTTTTTCTGGCCACGAATCTATCGTTTTGCTTACAAAAAAATGAGTTAAGTCATTGCATTGATTCTTTTTATAAATTATTTTCTATTTGGCCTATCTTTCAATTTAAAATTATTAAATGTCTACATACGAGTATCGAACGTGCTAACGAAGTTTGTTGTCACTCCGGAGGATTAAGATGGAATACCACACAACGGGTAAGAGGGTGGTACCTAGCAAAACGCCTCCTAGACAGAGGAGTATTTCATCTAGTTAATTCAGCTGACGATATTAAAAATTAAAGCATTGTTTTAACAACATTACACTAAACAGTGCATACTATAATATAAGGCGGTGGTTCTCTAGAATTACTGCGCCCTCTGGTGTCGGATGGCTGTAGCACGGTTCGTCAGTGTGCCGTAGTTGCAGCAGCCAGGCTAGGCGAGCACGACGAGGGTGTGGCCCGGGCGCTGCTGAACGGGGGCCTGGTCACTACCACGCTGGAAAACCTTCACAAATATAATGTGAGATACCTTTGCGTATAATATACGGTGATATCAATATTATTTTTAACTTTAAAGATTCCATAGACAGGAACAAATTTGCTCGGTTGAGATTTGGATGATTTTGCGCTTAACGCGGTGAGATCGATGCGCTTAATTCGATTATGGAAATTGATAGTACAAAATTTATTCATATTGGAGCCAGAAATGCACGTGTCTGAGCATTATCTTCTTTCAGTAACTGCACTAATGCGGGTTAGCGGATTCCGTATCTTATGTCTGCGAAAGTTTTTTTTAATTATATCTTAGACATGCAGGTTTCCTTACGAAGTCTTCTTTCACTGCCGAGCACGTGGAACACGCAAATTATGCCCGTAGAATTGTCATGTGTTGTCAATTAACAATTTGAGCGTTGCCAACCACGGCATTCTAACCCAGGTCCCTTGCGTAATATGAAATTAAAGCTGATCTCTGTTCGACCACGGCTCAACGGGTGTTATTCAAAAATGTTTTATGTTATTGATAATATAATTGTATTTCAGGTTTACTACAAACGATCAGCTCTGTATTTAATGAGAGCGATTGCAAAGTAAGTACTTTAAAAAGTATCTTTTACTTTTTTAGTTTCAAGAATTTGTTGCAATTTCTTTACATCGTGAGGAAACCGGCACGTTTGAGAAATAACAAAAGGTATTATTTCGAGGAAATGTGAAGTATATATCACAACCGATAATCCATACTGGAGCAGCGTGGCGGGTCTTTCCCGGCTCTAAAACACTCTCAGATATTTGAGGAGGCCTTTGCCCAGCCGTGGGCACTTACAGGCTGCTACTTTACTTTTTACTTTAATAGATACATGCTTTCCAAAAACGTATTACAGTAATTGAAATACTTTGTATCATTTTAGACACAACGATGAACTTGCGTCTTTGATTGTACGTCTTGGTGCATTGGAACACATAGTGACATGTCTCGAGGACTTCGATACACAGGTGCGGTGACAATATTCGATTAATAATAGTTAATTATGTATCATAATAGAGGTCAATATATGAAGTTTCCGTTTCAATGGGGTGGCCACTTTAAATAAAAATGAAACCTAGGAATTCGTCCAAGATTCGTGATAAAAACTGTTTTTTACGCATAATTTTGTTATATTCTTTTGTTTGACTTGTTTTTACATTCAGTATTTGAGTTAAACATGGAGAGCTAAAAAATTTGAGTAATTTTCGAAAACGTGATTCCAATGTGATTCTAACGCAACAGACAGCTTGCAATACCAATACTGCGTTAGGAGAGGGTCTAGCTAATATACCCTCTATGCGTTTTTGGTTCACTCCCTTTCGTTAGTAGATACTTCGACTTGAAGAATGAATCACGCGGAAGACCAGACACTAAATATATAACGATGTATTTAACGTAATGATGGAAGCCGATGCTTTTCAAACAACCAAGGAATTAGCATCATGGTTTGACGTTAGTTTTCCCACAATATTGACACATTTACACCATGGAGTTCTCTTGTGTCATAAAGGCAGTTTACATATACAAATTGCACATGAACAATCACCCAGACCCGGGACTAATAGATAAATGAATTTTATCTTAGAAAAAAAGTTGTCTGAATTTTTCAATATAAAACGGCAATTTCGTACTTTAACCTTATTAATGTAAGATTTCATTAAAGAATTTTCCTAATTATTTTTTGCCTGTTTTTCAAAAGTTAGTGCAAAACACGGATGCTGAATTTATTGTCTGTTGCCATATCCGGCGTGAAATTTCACGCATGCGGCCCGATTTGGCGTAGGTTGACAAAAAATTAAAAACACGAATGACAATAAAAACGTTCTTAACGCTTATATGTACAGTACTTATGTTCTCCTTTTCTTTTGATAGGTAAAAGAGAATGCGGCTTGGGCCCTTGGTTACATAGGAAAGCATAATGAACAATTAGCGGGTCAAGTGGTAGACGCTGGAACATTGCCACTGCTTGTACTTGCATTTCAAGAACCTGAAATAAGCCTGAAACAGGTTACGAATATTAAATAAATAAATTGTGATTTCAGTTGTCTCTTTTACAGGCCTATCGCTAATGTTATATTTAAATGCATATACAGATAACGGCAGGTGCGCTTGTAGATCTGGCGCAACATAGGCCGGAAGCCGTGGTAGAGGCCGGCGCAATTTGTCATTTAGTGCGTGGACTGGATAATCAAGATCATAAGTTGAAGGTACATTAACGGCGCTAACTTCTTTAATAAATTTAATTGTTAAATGTCTATTTTCGATTGATGATATTGGGACAATGCTTGCGGGGTGGTTAATGGCTGTCGTATCGAAAGCCAAGTGTCGTAAACTTTTGATACAAATTTAATTGCTATAAGGACGCCCGTACAGGAATAACGAACATACGAATATAGTTTAAAGAAGTCTATTACCCTCAAAAGACTCAAATAGTATGTTTTTATAAACAAAATGCTTCCCGACGAACACTTCGGCTTCCGACCCTAACACTCGTGCGGCTAACAAGTAAACCGCTTAACGGATCATATTTCAGATAACTTTAACCGCACCTCCGAGCATCAATTTTCTTCGACGCCGCAAAATCGTTAGATTAAGTCTTAAGCAGACAGACTTGGGCACATCTTACGAGCCTTCTTAACAAATCGCACTTTTCGATTTTGGGTAGAAGGCAAAATCGCTTGCGGCCTCTAAGGGGCGAGCGCATCATCCGAAGAAGCACTAACTTTACTTTATTAATTTATTTATTGCAAGTTCTCTTAGTTGTTAATAAAATCGACTCTGATTCCGCGGAGTTCATTGCGAAACCTCCGAGTCCGCATTCGAAAACTCTTTGGTCTTAACACGGATTTCAATGTGATACCAACCCTAAATCACGCCGGCGTGATATAAACGGACGGACAAGAAATAAGTGATTCTTAAATCTTCAAATGTTTCCGTGACAGACAACAAAGGGGTTTTTAATACGAAAACCAAAAAAATCATTCTGTACGTACTTAATCAGCGCAGGGCGCTGTGTGCGTTGAGCGCAGTGGCGGGCGCTCGCACGGAGCTGGCGGAGGCGGTGGTGGCGGGCGGCGCGCTGCCGCCGGCCCTGCTGCACGCCGCGCACCGCGCCGCACCCGTCCGCCGCGCCGCCGCCTGCTTGGTCAGAGACATCGTCAAGCACTCCATCGATGTTAGACCGACATCTTTTATGTCATACTATTTACTAAACATATTCTTTCGCTTTAAACTGGCATACGATACCTCTTACCACCCTACGATCAGAGTTTTAAATTGTTCTTGTACCTTGAGAGCTTTTTTTAGATAGGTGTAAGAGCAAATGTACTAAAATTTTCCTCAAATGACAATCTGAACTGCAAATAGTGATTTTTTTATAAGTGGGGAAATACCTAACACATATCTGCGCCCGCAGTTGCAAGGACAGGAAACGTCAGGTTTGCAACATCTCTATTTCGGCCACACAGTACTATAATACACCTAAATTACGGCCGTGAAGGGTAGGGAGTGCGACGCATAGTGGTAGAGACCCTCCTCCCACTCGCAGCACCACCACGGCCGTATTAGAGGTGCGACCCCGATAGAGTCGCTGAGGATAGGGTTGGAAGAATGAATAACGAAACCATATGCATACCTGCGACACGCAGACTGCGCAGACGCATTCATGATGGTTTATTCCTGAAATACGGACGCAAAATTATAGGGATCTATGATGAAATTTTTTTAAAACCCTTATAAAGGGTTCAATCTTCATTTACTTTTAATTAAAATAAATTATTTGAAAAAAAAATTTATAAGAAAAAATAAAACCTTTTTAAACCATTCGAAGTGAATAGTGATTCGTTTACTATTCTCGTAAACCCTCTTCGACTCCTTGTCGGTGAGGCGACGACTTGAAGCGCCAGCGGTGAAAGTCAGCGCAGATGGTGGTTTTGGACCTGGCTGTTGAAGATCTGGTGCAAATATATCTTCAAAATAATAAAAAATCCAAAATGCCCTGTGACTGAACTGCTGTAAATATTTAACATGTATGCTTTAACCTTAAAAGCCTTTATAGTCCACTGCAGGACATAGGCCTCTCCCATAAGGAGAATTTGCTATATAATCGCCACACACGACAAGCTGATTGGCGATTGCAGTGCCAGACACCTCAAACCATAGACGCTGCTACCTGTCATCGGTCTGCTCAATTATGCTAGTATAAAATACATTTATTTATTATTGTTATAGTATGACCAATTAACGTCATGGATATTCCACTTTACTTTGAAAAACACAATTTATGTGGACGTTTTTTTAATTTATTATATAATATTTTATTTTATTTGAATGTAAGTTGGCGCAATTAGTTGTCAACACGGGGGGATGCGGCCCACTCGTGGAGTTGTTGGCTGATACCACTGGAGCGCGCTCGCCAGCCTGCATGGCGCTCGGCTTTATTGCGGGCCAATCAGATCAGTTAGCAATGGCCGTTATCGAATCGAAGGTACTATAAAAGTTTTTAATTTTAATTTGCCGCTTGGTAGCGCGAAAAGGCGACTAAGGAGAAAACCTTATAAATATCATGGCAATCTTCGGGACGAAATCCGGCAGCGTGGCTCGCCTCTCGTCATTGTCACAGGAAAGAAAAACATGTTAATTAACCAATCTCAATAAAGAAATAAAGAGTTCCCCTTCTACAAACTCTTTATTCAAAAGTCAACCTCGTCTGCACGTGATGCACCCTGTTAGCTTACAAACGAGTTTCTGGTGACTGACTGTAGTTGGAAAATCCATCCGAATAAGACTAAATCCCACAGACTAGTGATGCGGAACAGCATCTTTAGTGTAAGGTTGCCGGCACTACGATTACTTAGCTGTCTGTCCAGTGTAGTGAGTATGGGCAAATCGTGGATGCGGGACAAGCCGGCTTTTGATGGTGTTTTTATGGAGAGGCCTATCTAGTAGTGGACTTATACAGGTTGTTAAAGAAAAGAAAGAAATTGTTTCATTGTATCGCATCTACTGCACTTATATTTAATTGACTAAAAATTTGTTTATAAAACTACAAACATTATTCCTCTTTAAGAGGTATCTTTGTCTTTGTGTCTATGACACTGAGTCTAATCCATGCTTAAATTTTATTTCCCAAGGTATATTTGCCATTGTGTCATTACTTTGAAACAAATGAGATTCTATTGTTTGACTCATATAAGGAGAAGAAACTAGAAGGGTTATTAAATTTATAATATAAACTGACATAAGCCAGTGGCAGCTGATGATACTGGTAAATAATGAGATCCGTAATTTATAAAGAACTTGAAGTCTAGTATAGTTTAATCTTTACATAATAGTTGTGTGCAAATAAATTGTGTTCTTTAAAAACCACATTTGTAAATATTGGAACTAGGGTTGCCAACATTGTTTCGGCTAATTATGGTATTTTTCAGATATTATTATATAGAAAGTCTAATTAGATCAAGGTAGTATTTGGAAAACACAACTTTATTTTCTTATGAGTATGGGTTTAGGAAAGTGTTAGTTATTAGTTTGGGTGTTACAAAAAAATATTGAACATGCAATTGAAATATAGTATTTTTGAGTACCATATATTTCTACAACCCAGATCCAAATTACTATACTATGTTTTAAATTATGGTTGACAACAATATTTGCAACTGTGGATACAATGTTTCGTTAATACTTGTTGCATTACAATGAACAACATTATATTTAGTAAATAGTTTATGAATAAAGCAATTATTATGTACAGGCAATCCCAGCATTAGTGGAAATTCTGCAGAAAAACGAAGCAGAGGAAGCCGAAATTTGTGCATCTGCTTGGACATTGGGACATATTGCTAAACATTCTCCTCAACATAGCTTAGCAGTTGCCGTTGCTAATGCTTTCCCAAAATTGTTACAGGTAGCTTTTTTGGCTAGATACTATATGGCAATAATAATACCTTCATAAATCTGATCATCATTTCAGCGTTTCACAAGTCCACTACTGAACATAGGCCTCCCCCAAAGATTGACAAGAAGCTTGGTCCTGAGCCGCCTGCATTCATCGACTTTATTATAGCTCATAGTGCACTGAGCAACTTTGAGCTTCCTCATACGGCCTTTATTAAATCTGATCATCTTTTATTAAATAAATTATATTTTTTTCTAGTATTTATGAATACTTTATTTACCAACACATAATAATAAGAATTGTATGTATTTCATTAATGCTGTTTTAGTAGTACTTATTAAAGACCAAGCCTTATCACTTCTTACTACTCATCAGTGTCTATTAATTACTAAATTACATATAGGAAGAAAAAAGGATGGTCATATGTTAAGAAAATGAATAGACTGTAGATGAAGTATTGTATATAATAACCATGAGTTAACACCAAGATTAAAACCAGCCAAGAGTCTGCCTGAGCCTTCATTTTCTTTTAACCAATTGCATGTCCAAACAAAGCCTCAAATATTTTCGAACTTGTAATGGGTTAGTACCTGTAATGCATTTTTTTTCATATAGTTGTACACAGATCCTAAGTCATCTGGAGAAGTGCATGCACGGGTATTATGCAGTCTTAAGCAATCATTGCAATGCTGTCTACACAGACCTGCGCTCGAACCACTATTACATGCTGCCCCATCTTGTGTTTTAAAATATGTACTGGCACAATATGCAAAGGTAGATGTTACAGATATTGATTAAATATTTTAAACTTTTAACAACAATAACACTTTATTTGCAATAATATACATGTTATAACTTTTACAAAATGCAATGTGTACTTGACAGTTATACAATACAAAACTCCATACTTTGCTTGGCCTGTTTCATGGAGTTTAACAATTTTCCAGGTTATCCTGTTTTATAAGGATTTTTTCCCAATAAGCATTAACAACTTTTTACTCTATGGGAGAAAGTAAACATTTCTCAATTTTCTCATTTTCCCCCTGTCTGGCCTATAATAACACTTTAAAGCTTAGGTATTGGTTCCCAAATATTATGACTTGGTAATAGAAAAAATAGAAGGAAAATAAAGTGTAGGCTTATATTCTCAAAAGAAATTCTAATGTTTATGGTTCATATTTTTATATATTTACCATAAACTAATAAACAGGACCATCATCAAGATTGTCATCGTCTTCATCATAGTCCTCACCATTGTCAAAGTAATTGTTTGCATAATCTGTACCTTCATCAATTTCATACTCTTGTTCCTCCTCTTCTTCTATAACTTCATCATCATCATTATTTTTTTCTTTTTTGACTGTATCCCCATCTTTACTTTCTGATTCATCTTCCGCATTTTCGTCCAAAGTCTCTTTCTTCTCAAGAGTATGAAGCTTTTTAGTTAATTCGGTTGCGTCGTCGAGTTTACGTTTACGCGCAGTCATTCGAATTCTGCTCGCTTGTGGCCGTAACTCTGCTGGCATGTTCACCCATACACAATCCAAAACTTTCCCTTGCTTTGCTGCAAGTGCTAATTGCTTGTATTTGTCGGAATATCGTTCAATACCGTCTGACCGTGTGTTGGGCTTAACATACGCAGGCGTTTCATGTAAATACTCAATAAACTGATCTTTGACAATAAGCATATAGTCAGTAGCGGCATCACAATTTAATGACAAGGGTTTCGCTTCGAGCTTTGGGAATAAAGGAGGCGGTGCGAGTGATACCGCAGAATTTTCTCCTCGTGCGATACCAAGGGCTTGAAGTTGTTCATGAGTAAATGATAAGCCACCACCGCCCCGTCCCCTACCTCTGCCTGCCATTATTTAATTTATATACATAATATAAAAATACTACTAAAACACCATTATTAATGAATGTTTATATAAAGTAGTAGAGTCGTTATAGGATGTAGAAAGCCGTTCTCATGTTTCGACTTTTCGTGGGACTTTGATAGTCTGATTAACTACTGTCACTGTCACAAACTGTAGTGCTTCAAAAATGAAAAAAACTTTTTAAACGCACAGACTAAAGCACAAATGTCATAAATATTAAATGTATTTAATAATTAATTACAATTTTGAAAAGTAATAACATAATGGTTTATGTTTATGGTGGCTTACTATTACATTTCTTTTAGATATTACCAAATGATGCAAGGGCCCGAAGGTTATTTGTGTCGACTGGTGCATTGAAACGAATACAAGAGATAGATACAGTTCCAGGCACAAGTCTTAAAGAATATATAAACATCATTAATAGTTGTTTTCCAGAAGAAATCGTAAGGTATATTTTTGATTTATTTTGCCTTTTCATGAATATTATTCTTAAAATATTTTTTTGTAAAAATTGTTGCTTTTGGCGGAGATAAAATTTGTGCTACAGGTGTTATGTGGGTTAATACGGGTTAAATGTATGTAAAGTGATAACAAATCTGTAAGTGCTCCGAATGTCAAACATCAAAATGGGGTCTCCATTTTTTTTATCCTAATGCTAGTTTCATCTGTAACTATTTTGTAAGCGAAACTTAGAAGTCTATTAGCCGCCACCCTCTTGCACCTGCTTCATAGATTTGCACATTGTTATTCTCATCAAAATACCATAATATTGTATTATCTAGCTGGTCTCATGATTTCCATAATGTCGTCAGAAGGTTATGGAAACTCCTCCTCTCTATTAGCCGACGTATACGTAAGTACAGAACTTCGCAAAAACTTGAACATAGTTTTCTATAGTTATTACTGCTGGTATAACTAATAACAATAGAGTTAATATATTTTTTTATTTATGACACAAAGGTTTAAAAAACAGGTTTTACTATGAAAGTCAAGATTCCAAAACAGTAGCGTGCGGTTAGCGGAGTCACAGTTTGCCTTTTCTTCCGTTTGTCGTAAGCGGCGTCTAAAGAAAACTTTTCATTCCTTTTCATTATATTTTTCCTTCACTTATCATAATATTAGAATTACTATTATTTCAACACGTCAACAATTATTCTTCTGTGAGGAAAAGCGTTGAAAATCTCATAGTAATCGCCGGGAGCAAACCTGGCGTAGGAGTTCGTTCTTCGTTACGTTCTTTTTCTCGCATAGTGGGTCATTTAACTACACCAAGTCGTCCGGAATGAAAATCCGTCGATTCTGTCTACGTCGATGGGTGACTTGTGAGTGCTTATATTCTGCTTATATCTATAGAAATATAGTACTTTCTTCCAAATCAATGAAGCTGTTCCCTAATTTGTATTAGTTGAGTCAATTTTCTAAAACAATATACACAATGTAAGTTTCGTACATAATGTTTATACCTTTAAAGTATTAGAGTAGTTCTAATACGGGAAACTAGGGTTACAAGAATTAATTATAAATATAAGATCATGTTTTGTTTATGTCTTTGTAATGTAAAATTTCCGTGTTTAACTATTTGTGTAAGTATATATAGGTCTACCAGGATCTGATGGCAAAAAGGGAAAAAAGAAATTGACGCTAGCTATTGCTATTGCTGGGGAAATTGGAGTAAAACGTTTTGATACTTATTTTTCCTTATAGCGGCTGATTATGTGTGTGGTACATGCAAATATAAAAATTTATCCAATGATCAAGGATAATTTTTGAAAATCTTACTGTGGCGAATGTAGGGTTCAAAATTTAGATGAAAGCTCCAATTACTCTGTTCATGAGTTTATTAATATTATAGGCTATATAATTAATTAATTATAGGCTATCAGAACTTAAAAATGGTTCCAAATACTGCACATCCATAAAAAAGTCTTCAGCGGAAGAGGAAGACCAGGTAGACGCAGTATTTATGATAAACCTTTCCTCCTGCATTTCAATTAATCGATCTTGTTCTATGAACTGATTTACAATTTTTATAACATGTTCACAAGATTTTCGCCATTCATCGATCCCTATTTGAGAGAAAGCTTCTTCTGTTAAAGATTTTATATCACTTGCAGGTCTATTAACGTTTTTACCCGCAACTTTTTGTTTCATTATTCCCCAGATTAATTCTATGGGGTTTAACGTACAATGATAAGGTGGGAGCCTCAAGACTTCGTGGCCGTGTGATTTTAAAATCTCATCTATCTTATATTTAGGTTCAGACTTATGATTTTTCACTGCTTCCAGTAATTTACATTTACGCAAATTATCGTCGTAAGGGATATTGTTTGATTGAAGGCATTCTTTTATATCAGAAATACGGTCGGCTTGTGTAAGCGGTTTGTTTAATTGTAGAGAATGGTACTTGGCGTTGTCCATGACAATTAGAGAAGGTTTAGTAAGGTTGGGAATCAACTTCTCCGTAACCCATTTTGTAAAGTTATCTTTATTCATATCATAGTGGTAGTCAGTAGATGTACTCTTCGAGCTATACACCAAAACAACAGTTTGGCACAAAACCATTTTCTCCACCAGCCAGTATTTTGTATGTACGATGATCCATCTAGGCCCTGCCGAAATCCTTTTAGATGGGCCTGCAATATCTTTATGTTGCCAGCATTTGTTCACTGAACATGAACTGTGTATGTAGGTTTCATCTAAATAAACCACATCTAGCTTATCATCGGCTTCTCGATTCTTTTGCATACGCTCCAAATACTTGAATCTGTGTATCTTTATGTCATGTCGCTCCATTCAAATAGTCCTTTTTGATTGGCACTTCACGAATTCGAATCCGATGTCTTTCAAAATAAGTCTGAAGACAAAATAAGATTGTTATTATTGTTTTGTATTGTTATGTTATAAAATAAGATTGTTATTTGCAGATTACTGTTTTTAGATTATATTCAAACTGAAAGAAAATGAAATTCATTACATTCAATACAAATTCTTCGGGAGTTTTTGTTACCTTAATGATTCTCTTCCTCCATTGAAATTGATTTCCTTCCGAAGAATTTGTAGCAATTTCATGACAGTGGGTATTTCTTTTCGTACAGTGTAAAACTCATTTATCTTGTTCTGATCAATTCTAAATCAAAACTCTCCAAGTTTTTTTTTTTTTTGCCACCTTTCCTCTTTCTACCGGGCGTACTAAACACGCCTCTGTTAGATCTGCCTTAAGCAACAATTCGTCTTATGGTAGTATTAGAAACCCCTGAAATAAACCAAAGTTTAGTATACATAATATAATACTCACGAAAAATGCAATAAACCAAAGTATCAAGACGTGTCATTCCTAATAACCAGTCAACGCTTGCACATGGCTCAATATCGATGATTGTGTTTGTTCTGCACCTTGTTCTTCAAGTATTCTTTGATAAACATTGAAAACAATATTTCTTGCTTGCAATCGAAGAGGTTTCTTCGACATTTTCACCACCTTTTAAAGGAAATTTGAAGCCAAATCAAAAACAATTCGAATTTTTTTTTGTTGCCATATGTAAATCGCTATTTTTTAAACTTCTTTTTGCCATCAGATCCTGGTAGACCTATCGTTATTTATATAATATTGCAATTCGTAAATACAGCTGTAATCTCTCTAAATAATATAAAATAATAATAACATTAACAACAATGCTCAAGAGTTCCAGCACTTATATTTCATTTGTGTATTTTTATGCAAAAAAATTCTTCCTACTTCCAATTTCCAGGTACTTTACACCGGGTTACTCAGACTCATTGCTTGATAGAGTAGAAGCTTATATGCCTCAGGTAAATTATTCACTATAAATTTTGAGATTCTGAATTATAAACTATAATGCGTATTTAATAGTCTTAAAATAAAAATTGTTGGTTTTCGAGTCTGGTCGTGTTGTTGAGTCCCCTGTCTCTGACATTACATCTGACTCTTCTTCCGATCTTATCGAATATGCATTCCTTCGGATACTAGAAAGTTAAGACGAGAGAGTACCTGTGTGTTTGTGCGTACACTTATGACACTGTAATACGCAGTTGACAACTGGTTAAAAAGCGGAAGTTAAAAAAATATATGATGGGCTATTTCTTTGTTTTCTACTAAACTAACTAACTTCTTTTGAAAGTGGAACCTTTCAAGGACGGGGGAAAAGTACACGCCAAAACAACTGTCTGTACAGCGTGGTTGGGAGCGAACGACGGCGCGCGGTGTCTCTCGCCTGTTTCGCTGGATGCAATGCTCTTTTTTAGCATCCCATACGTGTGAAACATATAATAGTAAATATAAGAACTGCTGGGTACTGCACCCACGCAAATCGTGAAAACGTCCTCCTGGTGATATCGCCGAGGAACTGTAGACGAACGCAACGCAGCAGTTGGAGCTGGGGACTGCCTTTCGTTCGAAGTGCGTCAGGTGAACCGCGTAGATTAGTTGGACACATTCTCGCTGGTTCTTCGTCACAAAACTCTTCTAGCTAAATCTCGTAGCAAAAGCTGCTTTTGTTTTAATATTACAAGCTACTTAATCTGTCACAGCGACTAAAAAACAATTCCCTTGCCACTAAGTGTTGCAATAATCTACCACCACCTCTTTTTGAATACCTTTCTAATATTAGTAAGTTAGATATGGGTCACTTCTTTTAGATGGCAGTTAGAATACAGATTAAAACGTCACAGATATTGTTAAGTTATCATTGTGGTACTAGTACGTACTTCGTAGTACATAACAGCTCTGTAGTGGTGGTAACATTACAGCATTATGCTGATTATGGTGAGCTGCTCAGATGCAGTTTTATTGTTGCAACCCAATAGACCAATATTGTTCATTGTGGCTCATTGAGTGTTATATAAGGTCATGAGTAGTGCAAATAAAGAAATACTTTTCTTTCTTCTTTCTGACTAATTAAACCAGCCTCTTTCGGGCCCTTGAACTATCTTTCGTATTCCGCAATAATTAATTGCCCCCACTGCGTTATGTTCCTCGCAAATTCATCATTAATAATAGTTAGGATGATTGTTTTTTTTTTACTAAATAATGCAGCATCTGCGATACATGACAAAAATTGTTTATAAAGATAAATAACCCAAGAATAAGTAATAAGTAGAATAACAAGAGTCGGGCTCAATACTATTGAGAGCTACGGGCCGAAAAGGGGTGGTATATTTTCCTTAGCTTTTGGATTCATCAATTATAATAAGACAGACTTTATTTAATTTTCAGATTCCAGAGTTATTTACTGATCGAGTACCTAGTGATTGCCAAAGTGACTTAACTCCAGAAAATTGAAAGTTAAAGGTCAAAATAATAAATTTTTATTTAATAAAAATTATTTTTGAATAACAGTACAAATTATTTTCCCATTGTCCAAACGGTCTTCTGGATTTTGACTGTTCTGCCGCCAATTGCCGTTTCTTCAATAGCCATGGACTGGCTAATTAGTCTGTAACTAATATTATTATACATATAATACTAATATAATATAATTATATAATAATATAATATTATTATACATATACACATACAAAGTTATAAATATACACATACACCTACAAAGTTAATATTATGAGAGATATCAACGTTTCCAAGAATGAGTTATGTAATAATTTTAAGACTTTTGATTTGATTTTTATCGTTACATCGCGTTCGATACAATTTCAATATTTCAAAATAATTATTTTTAAACCATTTTAGTACAGCTGAAATTTTAATGTGATATTGTTCTGTAATTAAAGAATATAATATCGATTAGTTAGACTTTCTTTTACGCGGTATAAGAAAGTCTTCTTATACGCGGGGCCATTGCTGCTGCTCGATTGAGCCGGCTCGACCAGGGTAGTACCACGACCTCTCAGAATATGGGCGTGAAGTAGAAGGATCTTGTGCTTCTACGTTTCGTTCGGTGAGTGAGGTAACCGGACGCCCACTCCGCCTTCCCATCGTCCCTCCCATCTCACAAATAACCTTATAGACCGGCAACGTACCCGCAGCTCCTTTGGTGTTGCAGATGTACGTGGGCGACGAAAATCACTTATCATCACGTGTGCCGCTTGCTCGTTTGCCCCATATAAAAAAAGATTGAAATTAGGTTGTATAATTAGGAGCCAGATTAGTTTCAAGTCTCGGAGTGAATAGGCGAGATACTAGATTGCGGTAACTAATTTCAAAGGCACAGACTTAACGTTACAGTTAACAAAAGCTGACCAAAACGCAAAATAATAAACCAAAAAGATAATTTATAATTTTCACAATACATTGTCGTGCAGGTTACTAAGCTGCTTGTAATGGACAACTTGAAATAAACAGGGCATGGTTCATGTTTGTCATTGTACTAGTCAATGTACCATAAGTGTAATCGAATAAGATACATATAACAACATTGTAAAGATATACCAGAGAGACTAGATTTAGTATACTATATTAAATGTCTGTTGAGAGAGATAGCTGCGATAGAGGATGTCAGAGAGAGAGAGAGAGCGATAGGCAGTCCAAACTGCTTTTTTTGACAAGGCGTCGATAAGGTTCGATTACGAACGATATATCAACTTCAATGAATTGTATAATATACTGGGTAGTAATATTGTAGAGCTCGGCCGGATTTCTCCACAAAGACAGGCCGTGATTACACACCAGATTTTTTCTATAAAGGCAAACTTACACCTATCAAATTATTAACAGAATTAATCATCAATTAGCATTTCAAAATCTTTACGATTATATATACGTAATACGCGGTCGTCGTATATCTAGTATAATGACGACTGCGTGGCTTAACCGCGTAACTGACAGCAGTCATGGGTCTGAACATAATATTTGTGAAAACTACTACTACTACCGCAAATTCCGGGCTTTTTTAAGGAACTTTCAACTCAACAAACCTTCGTCTGTGTAAAGCTAAGTTACGACAGCATTCTTTATATCATAATTTTTTTATGTTTTTTGATTATTATATCCTAAGCTATATGAATTGTATTCATTAATATAAATATTTTTCTGTGTCTGCCTCCTCTCCCTCTAATCTATATTGTTATGGCTTCTACGGAACAAAATAAATAAGCTGGTGTAAATTATTATTACTTACTTATTTTAGGTAACAAATAGGACATAAAACCCCTTTAAAAGAATCCAACTCATGAGTTACAACTGTAGAAGTCACAGTTTTTCATGTATTAGATTTTTAATTTTAGCAATATTATGACGCGTCATTCTGGGTAGTGTTCTCTCGGCTGTGTTTTAATTTTATTATAACCACCATTACCAAGTACTATCAACATAGTACTCAAGGTTGACAAAGCACCTGCAACCCAATCAAGATCGACTCGTATAGGCCACAGTGCCCACTTTTATTTATTTAAACTTTATTTTATACCTTAACAAAAAGTTTTACATAGGCCGCCTCAGTGCCTTTTGGCATTCTCTGCGAGTTAGTAATTGAAAGCTCTAAGAGGTTTTTGTTGTTTTTCGACTATCGTGTATATGTAATATAACGGCTTTAGGTATATAAAATAAAGATATATAAAATGCGATATAATCCACAAATTTCTAGCATAGATTGAATAATAAAGGCAACAAAATATGTTATCAAATTTTTTAATATTTGCAAAAAAATACCCTAATGGGCAAAGTCATATCAATTGGACAATCTAGTTAGGTTGTAAGTATTTGTATAAAAAGGACAAGAACCTACAGTCTTTCAATGTTCAACCGCTTTGCGTGCCTTTTTATTTACGTTCTCTGTTAATAATATAACAATAAATAATAAAACCACACCGTGAGTTTTATAATGGGGCTATTCTGTGGCTACGCCAATTCGTGGTGGGAGCGTGGGAGAGATAGATCTTATTTGTAACGTACCCCGCATATGAAAAACAAAGATAGCTTTACAATGCTGTATATGTCAACGTGACAAACGTACATCATTTAACCGCGTGGCTAAGTGGTAAGAGTCCCTGACTACTGAGCCATAGGCTCTGGATTTGATGCTAATATTTGTCCAGCCTATATACAAATTTGAGGTTGTTTCATGAGTCTATGCCAATGCATTTGACCCCTCTTCCGATATTATAGTATTAACGTAAGATACGGGAAGGTAAAGTCGAGTGAGTGCCTGTGTTTTGGGCGTACACATGGCGTCGAAATCGGCCACAAAAGACCTGTTTCGGGTGGTAGTGTTTAAGCCAATTTACAACACGAGCAAGAAGTGGTTTATTCGACATAAACTAAAATTTTATATTTAAAAAACATGAAGAAAGTGTTTGTATTAAAAAACTTTTAATTTATTAGTCCCATATCAACTTTTTAAAACTTATAAAATAAATATTAGCAAATATTTCTCTCACCTGAAGGTAGAACTACCCAGAACGTTTAATATTTTAACACCGTCCACGTCTACCTCAAGTATTTCATCTTGTATTCTTTTGCACGGAATATTCAGGTTATTAAAGTAAGCTTCTAAACGAATCATATGAGTTAAAGGTAGGCTCTGTAAAAGAAATATAAATTAATCTATCTAATAATAAACAAAAATATCTAATCACAACATAACACAGATTAATGTTATGATTAGATTGGAACTGAACACAAAATAATCTTCACACACGTATCTTAACATTCTTATGATCTGTAATAGTGTCCGAAGGGTTCGTTCACAATAGTTCAATTGTTAGTTAGTTATCTTCAGTATATTTTATGTGAAAGGACAGACAAACAGTTACAATATTATGACAATAATTCTGAAGGTCGCTTCACTGCGACCATGTCTTTGTTATAACGTTTTTATACAAAAAGTAGGCATGGCTCTGCTGTTAGGTCAATCATATTCACTCAAACTCGTTATGCAAGACGAATGGATAACATCCTCGAGTTCGCCTGTGGGAGGAAAAGCACTCATTTTAAAAAAAATTGCAAAACAGCTAACTAAAACCTTTAAGTCACAGATGACGGTGTGATTTGCAAACATGTTTGAAGACCACGTTCGCCGAACATGTTTGATGACTATGTTCGCTGAACATGTTTAACTTCTACCTTCGCAGAACATGTTTGACAAAACCTGTTTTGTTAGAAATTAGTCGCAGCTGACCGGCGTTGAAAATCACAAATTTAGCTCAGTGTTAGATTTCCAGATACACCTTTTCTACGGATTTATTATATGTATAGCTAATCTATAACACAGGAAACAAACAGTATACCTTAAACTGACTTCTATAGCAGATTACCTTCTGGTCGGTATTATTTTATTCGTATAATAGCACATCAATAATATACGACTATTTACGTATAAATATACGGCTCTAAAGCTATGCTGTCTTTTGATCAACTTAAAGTAAATGTTTCAATAAAAAATGTTATATATTATTTTAGGTTAAACTGTATTTTTCAACTTTTAATTTATTAATATATTATAATAATTACTTATGATCCTTGAGGTATCCTTTATTGATCCTTAAGGTATCAGCTATAATAAGAAAACCATAAAATCTCTTGATTTAAATGGTTATAACTCGGAGTTTTTTTTTAAAATACCTAAAATCACTGGTTGTCGGTAGAACATTTGAGGGTTTCAGTTTTAAATCTATTGCATTTTAACTCTGTTATAACGTAGTGCATGGAATACACCAAGTTACCAATAACCCTGTTATTATACCTAGTATAGTGCTAGTATGGCAATAAGTTCTCTTACACGTTAAAATAAAATTTTTATTAAAGAACAGTGTCATCATCATCATTTCAGCTTATTACAAGTCCACTGCTGAACATAGGCCTCCCCCAAAGTGTAATAAACAAAAAACTTATATGTACATATTTATCGAAGTCTTAGCGATTAATTAAAAATTATTTTATTCATGGCCGCCTTTGCTTACATACAGGCCTTTAATTTCTCTGGCCAAGAATCTATGGCGTATGTATACGACACGCACTGTCTCCGTGGCGAATTTAGCCAATCTAAAGGTTTCTCGAGAATGGCCTCTAGTAATTAGCACAATTTGCTGGAAAGCCCACGGTACGTTTTGAAAAGTGTAGTGATACACTTACACGAGAGGCTTGACATGACCCAAAACAGTCTCTTGGCTGAATTATTGCCTTCTTTTTTACAAAAATTAAGCTGCGAGACTCCTTGACACCCTCCACAAAACCGTGATTGATGCAGAATTATAACTACGTTGCAATTTTCCAACAAGCTACGACGCTCTTTTTCAAGCTATGGGCATACACTTTGTCATTCGTTGTTGTAGTGCTTTTCAGTGGTATTTTTTTTTCATATCTGTGTCTTCCACCAGCGTATCAGGACAGCGTGCGTTTTGATCGATCAATACTTACACTATCGAGCGTAACGATGGTTAGCATAGAATGGCAGGTCTTGTTTAATAATTCACAAGGTCGTAGCAGTAATCTTCATTTCACGTGAAATTATTTGTTTCGTTCACAGCCCGTCTGGTTCTAAAACAGCACGGACTCTCACCTGTTTTTTTATGGTCTTCAACAGAGGAATTGTTAGTGTAGCTGTCTATAGTGCGATACACAAACAAACATATGACTGATTCCTAGCTTTTTATTTATTCTTAAGAATTAGTGACGGCTTACCTTACCAACTTGTGCAAAGTAATCACTGCCCCATTTTATACTATAATTTAACAATCACGGTGAAAAATATGATATGATATGGCGGCAAATCAATCGAAGTTGAAGAAGAAGAATAAGAAGAGTTCATTCCAAAATTAAATGAAGAAAATAAGAACTTTATTTATGGCCCGACATATACAAAATATATTCATGTACATCAATGGAATTAATTACTGTGTAACAATTTCTCTAATATTTTTTTTATATCAACCTATAGAAATAATGATTCCTTGTATTTATGCGAACACTTGGAATAGAACTATAATTTACGGATTTTATCTCGTTTAATTTAAGTTTTTTATATCTCCGATGTTTCAGGTGTTTTACAGCACCCGTGGTTACGGGGGATAGGTATTTCACGTGTCATCGCGTCCTAATGTAACATGTATGGCTCATATTTCAGTATCGTATATCTATGACTCATAGACAAATTATAATGTAATATCATAATACGATTTATTTTATTTATTGCTATATAGACTACACAGAGCGCGAGAGACCTGGGTTCGATCCCCGGTGCCGGTGCACCACAAAAGTTTGTAAATAGCAATTTTAAGTGCTGTATTTACCATGTGCTCTGAGGTGAGAGAAACCTGCATGTCTGAGAAACAATAAAAAATATTATTTCCAGGATATGTGCCCTTCGAGTACAAGGCCCCTTCCCGGATCCAAAACCCTCTTAAGATGTTTGAGGAGACGCCTTTGCCCTGCAGTGGACACTTTCGGGCTGCTCCTTTAAATATAAATGAATTAAAAAAATATTTAATTATAATTTTTTAAACAAAAAAATCTGGTCCTATTCAATACGTCGATAAATTATTGAATAATAATTACTTTTCTCGACTCCCAAATTTGAAAGTCGTGTTAGATAAATTTTGTACTCTTTCAAGTTCATATAAATGGTTACAAAAACATAAAATTTTATTTTTACCGGAATTCCATATTGCTTAAGCACATTCCAGAACTGACTGAACTTAAGAGTGTGTAATTTTTTTAAAGTGTCTTTTTCGTCTAATAAAAAAGACAAACATATTTTAAGGGTATTTTTATAAATGTTAATAGTTTATAATACACACGCATGGTGTTTATATAATTAAAATGGAAATCAAAGGTTAATTTAGCACCGAGATACATACATTCTAGCTATGTTATGGGGTAAAGAGAAATAAATATACTTATTTCTATAGACAAATATTTAGATTAATTTAATAGTATTTTTATACCTTTTAATATTTAGTTACCACTTTTAGTGCATTGTTTTATTAAATTTATTCGAAATCTGAATTTTACTATTTAGTTGAAATGAATTATGTTGGAAAAGATGGGTAGGTACCTTAATATTACAAGTAGTTTCGCCTGGAGATTCGTACTCGATTACTAGAATAAACTCCATATTGATTACACTAACAAATAATTTAGAGATAGAGACTAGCATGTATACGACACGCATGAAGTTATGAAATACATTGAGAGCTCATATCAGTTCTATTGTGGAAGTGGTTAATGATAAATCACTAAAATAGATTTAAGGGTGTGTAATGTGTAGGTACGCGTTGTGGCAGTTTAACCTTGGAACGATTTGTCGCACGAATGAGATGTAACTTAAAATTTTTTTCTTATATAAATATTTCTTTAATCTTACATGCTATCAGGACATGAAAAAAGACCTTACATTTTTGCTGTTACCTATATATTATGCATGTTCGCCTGATACAATTTATTCCTCTATATAATGGATTTATGGGATAAGATGCAAGATAAATTAAACATCTACGTACATTAAGACAAAATAAATAAGTTCTCACGGTGGTCAGAGGTCTAGTCTAAACATTTAGTTTAGTAGTTTTAACCCTCTTTTCACCAGAGCTTGACAACCAACAAAACGTGTTTCGAAAAACTCGTTGGTGAACCATTATCAATCGGTTATGGTGGCTCGGAAATAGTCAAGAACTTATAAAAAGTTGCAATGTAAACAATGAATTGACGATAAGAATATGACATAAAATTAAGTCTTTCTTTCTTAGGCCTAACGATGATTGCATTGTGTGGGTTATTTAGGCACTAACCTAACACAACACAAATTCTAATTGGATGACGCCATTTTTATCATTATTACCCCCCAAATTGACGGATTATAATGTGGTCTTTGCTTGGCATTGGTACTTTTGTTTAGCAACTTGTTTTACTTTTTCAAGTGAATGGTACTAAATATTTGTCCTTGCTAGTGTCATTAGTCCTGATATTTTTTTATAGCAATAGCATATGAATTTTATCAAGTTATGACACAATTAAACATATTGTTTAAGGGTAATTAAATATCACGCCCACGCTCGCATTCCTCTTTTCTTTTTAAATAAAATACAAATTAAAGATAAATTTGTATCATACTTTATTTAAATTTGATATGTGCCAATGTATTCGACAACTTTCTGCCATTTTGTACGTAGTTACAATTACATTGCTGTAGAAATTTTGACACTTCTGATCAAAAAATACTGAGGCTATTGGTTTTGACAGTTCTCTCTTGATGTTAATCTACTAGGGGGCGTTTTCATGTTCGCGGAATAAGGGAATAAAAGTTCAAGACGTATACATTTTTGAGATCTTTCGATTAGTTTATTTATACAGCTCTTTTTTCTCTATTTCTTGCTTGAGTCTCATCAGCTGTTGGCAGTAGCGAATCGAATGAACGGTTTTGATAGGTGGTAGAGATACCTAATTCCGCATTTTGGACCTCCCCCGAATCACAAAAGTAATACTGTGGTGAAATTAACGTTTATTAAAAAAAAAAATATATTCAAAATAATACGTATATTTTTGAATGTGGGATTAAAGATTATTTCAATAAGCGGTGATAGGTTTACATTACCTCTGAAAGAAAAAAACATGAGATTTTTGCTTAACAGTCCGGTTTAATAAAAAAAAAACAAAATTTTATAAAAACATTTATTATATTAACACATTGTTTTCGGGAAACGAGTAAACTCACTTTTTTATACTATAACGCGGTAGAAGAGAGATAACGAGAAGATACATACGAGAGTGACGATAAATTGTTTGCTGTTTGCATACAATTTATGTACCTGCCAAAGAGACCGATTATGATTCTAGTGAAGAAGATACTGTTCCTCTTCCATCAACGTTTACCCGAAGAAGAATTTCAAGTTCATCATCTAGTTCTGATTTAGATCATGGCAATGAATGGTCATCAAGAGATAATCCACACAGTTTGGAGGAGTTTCTAAACTATATTGATAAAAAGATAATTGCAGCAATCAAAAAAGACTAAATCTCATTCAATCTCATCAAAACATCGACAGAAAGACGGAAACAAAAATTATGAAGCCAAATGCTCTGATCGATTATAATCAATACATGAAAGGCATAGACCGGGCAGATCAGTACTTATTGTATTATTAAATTTTACGCACAACTGTTAAATGGACTAAAATAATGGCAATGAACCTCATAAATTCTGCCTTATTAAATTCATTCGTAGTTTATCATTCACCTTCATTTTCCAACGTTTTCCGGTGGCAAATGAAGGTGCAGACTACCCATAAACAGCAGACATCTCTTCAAATATTTCCGTCGGTGTTTTGTTAACTTGAAATTTATATTAGTTAGGATACCCACAATTAGCGTTGTGCAGCGTTGCCTGATCTGTGATACTGGTTGAATGTGTATTTTAATGCTGCGGCTTTAGCTTAAGGCACATCACTGGGCATAGGTTATCTGTTACATGTCACTTTGAATTGAACAATTAGAGCAGAATGCCAATGTTTTCATCAGGCAATGGTCTTTTCTTTACGTTTAAGTTGTCTTATGCACAATTAGTACCCCCAAGCTGAATGAGCGCATCCCTACCCCTCGAGAAAAGTTTGGCCTCGCTTTGTACCTAAAAGAAAAAATATGGTAAGTGTATAGGTTCTTAAGTACTTGTTAAAAATAAAGTTGATATTTTAAAATTATTCAGTAGTTATAATTCTCCAAAGGAATTGCAGATATATGCTTGTCTATAAGTTCATCATTATGTGTGATCAGTAATTTTGTCTAAAGAGAACTCCTGAGATAAAAATTATCCTATGTCTATTCCATGGCATAATGTACATCATTACTAAATTTTGTTCATGCCCATACAAACAAACTTACTAACTTTCATATTTCTAACATCAAGATAAAACAGTCTAATAGTACTTCTAGAGTTATAAGAAATATTTAAAAAAAGTTCCATGTAAAGTAAAATTAATAAAGTTAAATCGGTTCAAAGAAATACATAGAAAGAATTTTACATTAGTACAAAGTTCGCAATTACCTCTTTATAAACTTTGCTATCATAAACACGCACCAATGGGCCACTCCTGTTGTTTATTAGTTTATTTCTAGAAATTATTTTACTACAGAATAACAAAATAATTTCAGGAGTTATCATACCATATTTTCCCCACAGTTTTGTGAGACAGGGATAACTTTGTGAAACATCGTTTTAAAAGCTACAGTATTTAATATCACCCCACAGGAATAAAGTGAAAAGATGGAAAATATTGGTACAAATTTTTATCATATACCAGCAACCTGTCCTTGCCTGTGTTAATATATAGACAGTTACATTATTTATTGTCATACAGTAATAGGACTAGTTAACTAATACCTTGTCAAACAATCACACTATAGTACTTACGTACTACAATGACATCTTTTTTCAGTTTACTGTGGTTTTGTATAATGTATATTATTTACTAAAAAAAAAATATAAATCTATAATCAAATAAATACAAAGAAAATAGATAATCAGGAAGATATTAAAATCTACATAAATGCAGTAATTTTTTACCTTTGTTTTGAGAGTAGCATATACTACTACAATGCATATTACAATGTATAGATGACAATCTGTAAAAAAAACACATGTTTAGAGGTTTTTAATAAAAGACTTTTGTATAAGTACTGATAGTTACTTTTCAGTTGTTACCATACCATTTTTTCCCCACGATTTTGTGAGACAGGGATAACTATTATTATCATCATATAAAAAAAAATATTTCAAAATAAAATAATGCTGCTGTAGTTGACATATGCAGACTAAGAGAAAGCTTGTTGATAATTGATTTTAAACTAAATCTGAGTGAATACTCTGAATTGTCAATCATGTGCTAAAGCTAACATGAAATAGGACAAAATATATTGTGACAATATTTGTTTATATTTGAGTATTTGAATTACTAACTTCCATTGTTTATTATTATAGTTACTAGCGGCATAGTGGATTATGTGACAATTTTTTTTGACCCAAATGTCATAAACTTTGTATCAAGAATTATCCTATGTCATTGCAGAATTTTGTTCTCTGACAAATTTCATTTCTATCTGTTCATTCCTTTAAGCATGATTGAATAACAATCTTTCACATAGCCTATAGCACTTTTGGAATTGTAAGGAACATTTCAAAATAGTACCATCAAAGTAAAATCCATTCATTACACAAAAATAATTTAATATATTAGTATAGATAGATATAGATGGGTGTAAATAGACCCGAAAATTTAGAAACATAGAATAACATAATGAAGTGTAGAAGTTTTATGAAAAAAAAATCGACATCAGTTTTAATATTTATCTAAAAAATATGCAACTTACCTTTTTATTAAATTTTAATGGCCGTTAGAATATGGTTGGTATCTGTAACAAAAAAAAGTGTTACAGGATGCTAAGTTTATGACCAAATATGTTTAGCACACTGATTATTACTTCAGTTGTTACCATACCATATTTTCCCCACGATTTCGTGAGACAGGGATAACCATAATTATCATCATATAAAATAAAAGGCTATTTTGACATTTTATATATTTGAAATGAAACTGCTTTATAGCAGCCGAGGTCATTGGGGACTATTTATTTTCCTACAGAAAAGTCTGTTTCTGGCTGCCATATTGGCAGAGAACAACCAAAGTTCAAATACATTAACTGCACTTCTGATTCAGGGATTCAGAATATGTATCAATACAAGCCAGTAATTTGATTGTATGATACACGTCAATGCAATATGTGGCGATATCGTATCGCAACCCCGGGTAGGCATCGCATCTAACCTATCAAATGACATAAATGTAATACTTAGTTGATCAATAACTGTTAAAGGGAGATATGGTGGGTACCTTTTAAAACCTGTCTTTTGGCGATCT
This sequence comes from Bhutanitis thaidina, assembly GCA_029286595.1. Classification (NCBI taxonomy): domain Eukaryota; kingdom Metazoa; phylum Arthropoda; class Insecta; order Lepidoptera; family Papilionidae; genus Bhutanitis; species Bhutanitis thaidina. Next base: position 7,741,937 of record JAGSMS010000010.1, read on the forward strand.
TTTTTTTTTTTTTTTTTAGGAAAGGCGGTAAACGAGCAGGCGGTTCACCTGATGATAAGTGATTACCATCTGCAAGACCAAAGGTGCTGAAGGTGCGTTGCCGGCCTTTAAAGAGGGAGATTTGGAAGAAGGGAGGGAGAGGAGGTGGATTGGGAGGGGAGCGTGCCTCTGGTTACCTCACTCACTGAACGAAACGCAGAGGCACAACATGCCACTACTTCACGCCGGTATTCTGCGAGGCCGTGGTACCAACCCGGTTGAGCCGGCCTATTCGATTAGCAGCAAAAGCCGCCGCTTGGCTGTACCACGCTTAAAATCAGTGTCTTTTTGATGAAATGGCAATACTGAGGCAGCTATATTTTGTAATAGGATGTGTGGGTTAGGTGGTTTAGTTTGTCTAAACTTGATTCATTCTACAGTGGCTATAATTACTGCACCAGTGAAGTTCTAGTGTTTGGTCTTTTTTTTTTTTTTTTTACAAACAAGTGATTAAAGTGCAAAATGCATGGTGTTTAGCAGATGTTATATATATAATAACAAAATTTTAATAGTATTTTTTTAAATAATACTACAAAGTAAAATATTAGGCATTGCTAATGGTGACCTGCTGATTTGCCACATGCTTGTCAGTGAAGGGAAACAGTAAAAACCTGGCATGTCTGAGAAATTAAAACTGCCAACCTGTACTGAAGCAGAGTGGCAGACTCGCCCTGGCTCTAAAACTCACTAAAATAGGAGAACAATTTTGATATCATTGGGATTTTAATTGCTGCTACTAGAAATTAAATGTACACTACTAGTAATATATAAATACCGACCTTTGGATTAGAATCAGCTGCCACCCTGTTTTTGTGAAATTGTCCTGAAAAATCAACATAAACACTATGTTCATCACTTATTATTATAAAACACAATACTAAATTGAGGTATGACAGTCAGTTATTATCCTTCATCAAAATTTTATGATATATGCTTGACTATTAACATCATATAAAAATACACTTATATATATACAGTTTTCTGTTACTATATTAAAACTTCATGTACATGTTTTAAGCAATTGAAATTCTTTTGTTATAAATCAATTAATTATTAGGACTTATGACACTAGAAGGGTTATCCAAAATAGAATTTTTGCTAGTCCATGTTTGTAGTTTAAAACTAAAAAAGTTATCTATTACAGGAATGGTGCAAGGACAAAAGAGGTTTGCCAATTATTATATATATAGTTAAAAAAAGTTTAGGTATATTAATAGAGGGAATATCTGTATACCTGTTGCCTAGCCTCGACTGGTTGTATTGATTATCTACCACTGGACTATTTATGACTGATCAGCTGCTGACTGGATTTCAGTCTAGTCTAAACGGCTATCAATGTAAGCTACATAGACTGTATTCCTCAATCCCAATAGCTTGTTCTTTTTAAAGCTTGCTTGTTTGGTCTCCATTATTTGTGATCTGAAATAAAAGTACGAATAGGTTGTATGCACTATTTTTTTTAAATAAATTTACGTAGATTCATTAAATGCATTCAGTAAATCACTCAACACTTTTAATCAGACTGGGGCGATAAATTATCATCATAAGTAATAAATAAAAAAAATACTAAGGGTATTTATAGGGGGAATAATTACCTGCTGCCTAGCTAGGACTGGTTTGTATTGATTATCTGCCACTGGACTAGTATGGCTGATCAGCAGCTGACTGGATTTCGGTCTAGTCTCAAATGCAGCCCACATTTAATGTATTTCTCAATCCCAAATGCTTGCCCTGTATAAGCTTGCTTTTGACTCCATTATTTTTGATCTGAAACAAAATCATAAATACGTTTTATGGACTATTCTTTTAAAATAAATTAAAATAGATTCATCAACACATTCAGTAAATATCTCAACATTTTTAATCAGACTGGGGCGATAAATTATCATCATAAGTAGTAAATAAAAAAAAACGAGTGCCTCCTGCCTCCTGTGTAAAACTTAAGTCATGAATAACAATTTGTTGGTAATCAATAGCTGATTAATTAATGCAATTAAAATCTAATCTAACAACTGAATGCATACCTGATGTTACAGAATGGGATGAATTACGGCAACTGAAATAAAAAAAAAAAAGAATTAATTTTAGCAATAATTAGGTTACAAAAAAACTTATAGCATGAAGTATTTAGTATATCAATCAACATTTAAATTCAGACTGGGGCGATAAATTATCATCACAATTAAAATAACTAACTAATTAAAAAAAAAAATTAAAATAACATACATGGCAGTTCTTTTTAGGATACACTTGAAAATTAGTAAATAGAGAACATCTATTTTTAACCTCCTGTATAGAATTAATATTACATAAGGATAAACATAATTTAGAGAAAGTACTAGAATTTTCTTTACAGTAAATATTGATCATCATTCATAGGTGCAATACATTAGAGTCATCATAAATCCTTATTTATACATATGATTACAATATAATAATATAAAACTGATTTCTACTACATACCAATTACATCTTAAGATGGAATAGATGAAAATCTGATAAATAGAATTAAATGCTTAATTTAACATTAAACAATTTAGAAAATGATGTATAAAATAATAAAAATATCAGGAACTATCAATCATCAAAATTCAGCTAGGGGCGACACTAAACTTCATCATTACTTAAATAAGATATACAATTTAAACAAATTAATTATATAATCTTACCCAAGGAAAGTATCTTTTACAGCAAAACCTGTATAACAATGAAAAAAATATCTGTGATACATATTTTATTGGGTGATATCTGCAGGTTGATTATAATCTTAAATGTCACATTCAACCCTTGGATATATGGCTATAGCAGCAATAAATCTTACACGGAGTGTGATAATGTACCTAACCAGAGTCACGCAAGCTAATATTGTTTTAGAATGCATCGGCTTTGGTAGGGTAAAAATGTTTTTACTATTTACAAAAAATATAACTTCAAGAGGGTGTAAGAAATAGTAAAGGAAAAGTAATAGCGCAATGGCTGTACCCATAAACTAGTCTGTGGAATTTGAGTTGGTAACAATAAAATATTATCTAAAATTGAAAAATAACACCATAATCTTTTTAAATTAATTTATAAAATATTGTATTGCAATATTTACTTACTTCAATAATGTTAATTCTTGAGTGCAGAACAGTTCATTATTTGTTCTTTCGAGCCTGAAAGTATATAAATAACTTATTGAACTCTGATGATCATCACTAACATAAAAGTTCGAAAAAAAAATTATATCAGGTATTTGGTAAAGTTAAAATCATAATTATGTTCATACGAACGAGACTATATTTATATTCATCATATTAAAAGTTTGACTCTAGTTTTAAAACCATTAAGACAAAACTTTTCAGACAGCCTAAATAAGTACTGGTAGATTGTTGGATATATACTGGATATACAATTGAGAGCCTTAATTAAATTTATTTATAGCTAATTTTTTTTTGACATTGTTTACTTGTTCAAACAAAGACAAATTTATGTTACTATTTTTTCCAAAATATTATATTACTTACACAATAAATTTTCTTGTTGTAGAAGTATAAAAATGAGTTCTGTAACAAAAAAAAACGATTATGTTTAACTCATATCAAAATTCAATGAATTATTATTCAGAGGGTTTATCTTATTGTAACATTCAACCCTTGGATGACTTGTCAAAACTAGGCATCTTACACAGAATGTATTAATGTTCCTAACCAGAGTCACACATGCAAGACTTTTACATTGCACATATTGGCTTTGGTAGGGTAATAAATAAAATCCAAATGTAATCATAAAAATCTCAGATGTACATGATATAAATACTTCATGTTTGTGTTTTTTAAGAATTTTAAAATCATTGAAGCAATTGGTATGACATATAGATTGTAATAAATAATTATTTATTTCAGTAATTTTCACGCATTTCATTGAAAAACTGATTAATAAATATAAATAAAATTATATATAATTATTATAACAATAAAAGAAAGCAAAAAGTAATACAGAGACTACTTTTACAGCCTGTAAAATAGTCCACTGGAGGACATAATTGGCACACTGCAAGTGGATTGGCAATAGCTGCACCAGATACCTAGTGCCTTAGTTACTGCTGCCATCATGGGTCTTCTTTATGTTGCTCTGGTATTTTCCAGGATAGTTATCCCACCACATATCAGTAACCATTGAGATTTTCAAGGCTTTTCCTTTTAAATTTTTAAAAATCTAGCACTGAGATAATAGCAATAAACATAAAACTTTCCCATATCTGCAATTGAGCCACATAATAAGAAGCCCAATTCAAATCAGCAACAAAGTTATTAAATGAACATGCCAAAAATGTGATTTACCTTAAAAAATTCAAATGACTTCCATGTCTAAGTCCATAATCTGAGGAATACGAGAATTCCATTACTAAACAATTACATAAATAGAAAAAAAGTTATTGACTAACTTCATCAGATTTCTTGGTAATTTTAAAATCATTCAAAATCATACGAACGAGACTTTAAAGATCATCATATAATTTCTCAATGTTTATAATTATCTAGTGTAACAAGATGAGGTCATAAACCATTTATTTGATTACAACATAAGTATGCAAAGTGCAATACAAATATTCATAAGTCTAACTCTTAAGTTCTTACGAGATAAAGATCTCTTAAATATTGCCAAAACATTGGAAATTATGCAGATTGCATTCTCGGAAACTGGTTCGATGTCATTTATTATAGGTTCATTATTTTCAAAATTTATCATCTTATCAAATATTTCTAAAAGGGGAAACAATTGGAAATTCTTACCTATTTTAGGGACCGCTTCCTGCATACCTGGAACATTAAACATATTCAGTAAAGAAAAAACATCATACTATAAAATATTTACAAGACTCACCTCAATATAAATATAAAAGGGTTTTATTAATTGAGGATCAATAAACACAGTAAAATTAGCTAATGGTAATTCTTTATTTTGAAGAGTCCTTTCAAGTCATACACTTATTGTTTCAGACACAAAACATGAATTACTTCTTAGCTGGCTTCTTGGCAGAAGTCTCCTTTTTAGTGCGTTGTTTCTTGACGGATGTTTTAGGGACCTTCTTTTTGCCAAATGTGCTACTACGCGCCGCCTTCACTTTCAAGCTCTTGAATACAGGAGTTCTTGCACGGTTTCTCTTAACGCGAGCCGCGCTTAATTTAAATCTGTCATAGTCTGTCATCTGGGCGCGTTTTTCTTTGTTTTCTAGCTTCTTAGCCCATTGGCTTTCAGCCCACTTTTCATCAAGTTTTTCTTCTGTCCATGCTTTTCTTACAACACGTGTAGGTGCAGTAAATGGAAACTTAAGGCGGAACTTAGTTAGATGTAACTGATTAAGGCGAATTTGTTGCCTGGGGACGCCGCTGCCGGGTCCATCAACGAGGGCACGCGTTTGATCAATGACATCAACAACGCTAACCAATTTTCCCTTCAAACGGCCTTCTGCTACCAGGGCCACTCGCCCCGGCTGGACGAATCTCGCAAACGGCATGACGGCCTGAAATATCACCAAGATACTTTAAATCACTTGTCTTCAGAAGCTTTTTTCTCTGCATTTGATGTAAGTAAACGTATGTGCCGACACGATAGATGACAAGCCTTAAAAATGCATATCACGAAATATTAAGTTAAAAAACGTAAGAACATGGCTTTCGAATATGTATTTCAAAAAAATTAGGAAAGTTCAGCTTTAGATCACTTTGATTTTTACGGATAAAAATAATCTAACCTTAGGACGTCTCTACAAACACAAATCACTCGTGTGAAAGACTTGACAAGTCGGCAACATTGACAATATGAAATTATTTAAGTTTGTTATGGGACTAGCTACAAGGCCTTACACCAAATAGAAAACTTTCCAAATATATGTAAAAATTCGATGGTTACCACGTTGTATTTTATATTTTCAAAATCATGTGTCCAAGAATTTAAAATTTTCCAGTGTATTAGATAATTATATGTTTTGACTATGCACGGCTAAAATTTAAAAATTATGAGTAGATTTTAAAAAAAATGAAATTTAACAGCTTATGAAGGATTTAAATTAAAACATTGTACCGGAAATAGTTTATGTTGGAAATTTAAATGTACACTCTGTCTATGTCGTATTAATACTGAACATGTTTCTTAGTAGAGTATCAAAACTGCCTCATTCGACATTTACATTAGTTTAGCTATGTATCTAGAATTGGGGCTTATAAAAGGTTAAAACATCTATTTTACATTTTGTAACAAACATAACTTACTTTCAATTTAAAATTTAACAAATTTAGGAACCAATTAGCAAAAGAAACTTATAACTAGAACGTTAAGATCAGTGCTGGCGCCGTGATCTCGCGGCAGTGTCAGATCCGTCCCGCTTACTGTGCGGCGTAAAGCTATGTTATTTAAATTTTAATTTAAAATTCAATATTTATATGTAACAGAAAACACGTTGCTTCAGGAGTCCACAGTTGAATAAGGTATGTTTTTTAACGTGGTAGAGCCAAGCGGCGGCTTTACACCCCGGTCGAGCCAGACCATTCGAGCAACAGCAAAAGCTGCAGCTTGGCTCTACCACGTCCATCAATTCTTCCAGGATTTCTTTTTGGCCTTGAGTCCATCTGGCTAAGAAGTCTCTTTCGGTCGCCAAGTAAAAATGCATTTACAGATGTGTTTCGGTTTGGGGCAGTACAATTACGGGTTGTTAGGCATTCCGTTTTAGTAGTCACTCTTATTTGTAGTCAGTTGTAGTCAGTGTCAGTTGCGTAATCACTTACCATCAGGTGGACGGCGGAGAGGAAGATGTTTTTCCAGATCTTAGTTTGGTTTTTCGTCTTACGAAAAGTCAAAAATAAAGACACAATTGCCCCAAGTTTCCTAGAATTTGTTAAACTATGAATAACTTGTGAACTAATGAACTAATTTGTTAAACTATGAATTAAAAATTTTCAAAATTTGTCGACTTTGAAAGTCCTTTAAAAAAATGTACTAGAGTGCCTTGCCAAGTGGCATTTAAAGTTGGCGCATTTAATTAGGAATCTAAAATGGCACAATACTTGTTACAGGTCTACCAGGATCTGGTGGCAAAAAAAAGTTTAAAAAATAGTGATTTTCATATGGCAACAAAAAAAATGTCACCTGTCAACCGAAATTTCGAGGAATTATTTTTGGTTTGGCTTCAAATTTCCTTTAAAAAGTGGTGAAAATGTCGAAGAAACCTCTTCGATCGCAAGCAAGAAATATTGTTTTCAATGTTTATCAAAGAATACATGATGAACAAGGTGCAGAATAAACACAATCATCTATATTGAGCCATGTGCAAGCGTTGACTGGTTAGTAGGAATGACACGTCTTGATACTTTGGTTTATTGCATTTTTCGTGTGTATTATATTATGTATACTAAACTTTGGTTTATTTCAGGGGTTTCTAATACTACCATAAGACGAATTGTTGCTGAAGGCAGATCTAACAGAGGCGTATTTAGTACGCCCGGTAAAAAGAGGAAAGGTGGCAAAAATAAAATAAACTTGGATAGGTTTGATTTAGAATTGATCAGAAACACGATAAATGAGTTTTACACTGTACGAAAAGAAATAATGTCATGAAATTGCTACAAATTCTTCGAGAGGAAATCAATTTCAATAGAGGAAGGGAATCATTAAGGTAACAAAACTGAATTTCATTTTCTTTCAGTTTGAATATAATCTAAAAACATAGTAATCTAAAATATATAACATAACAATACAAAACAATAATAACAATCTTATTTTGTCTTCAGACTTATTTTGAAAGACATCGGATTCGAATTCGTGAAGTGCCAATCAAAAAGGACTTTTTTTTTTATGAAAAAATAGGCTTGCGTTTGACCTCAATCTTCCCCGATGGAAAGCGAAGATGAGGCCTAGGATGGTACACGCTTGCCTAGATGTCTGTTCACTCTCGCCTTGAAGATATCCAGGTTAAAGGTTTCCGGAAAAAATGACCTCGGCAGAGAGTTCCACTCCTTAGCCATCCGCATAAAGAAAGAAGAGGCAAACCGCTTCATGCGTAATGGAGGAATGTCTACAACATAAGGCTGGAACTGCTCGCCGCGTCTAGTCGTTCGGTGATGGAACGGGGAAGGGGGTATTAGGTTATGCAATACCTCCGCACACTCTCCGAAATGGATCCGATAAAAACCGAGAGGCAGGCCACTAAGGACTATTTGAATGGAGCGACATGACATAAAGATACACAGATTCAAGTATTTGGAGCGTATGCAAAAGAATCGAGAAGCCGATGATAAGCTAGATGTGGTTTATTTAGATGAAACCTACATACACGGTTCATGTTCAGTGAACAAATGCTGGCAAAATAAAGATATTGCAGGCCCATCTAAAAGGATTTCGGCAGGGCCTAGATGGATGAATGGAGAAAATGGTTTTGTGCCAAACTGTTGTTTGGTGTATAGGTCGAAGAGTACATCTGCTGACTACCACCATGATATGAATAAAGATAACTTTACAAAATGGGTTACGGAGAAGTTGATTCCCAACCTTACAAAACCTTCTCTAATTGTCATTGACAACGCCAAGTACCATTCTCTACAATTAAACAAACCGCTTACACAAGCCGACCGTATTTCTGATATAAAAGAATGCCTTCAATCAAACAATATCCCTTACGACGATAATTTGCGTAAATGTAAATTACTGGAAGCAGTGAAAAATCATAAGTCTGAACCTAAATATAAGATAGATGAGATTTTAAAATCAAACGGCCACGAAGTCTTGAGGCTCCCACCTTATCATTGTACGTTAAACCCCATAGAATTAATCGGGGGAATAATGAAACAAAAAGTTGCGGGTAAAAACGTCAATAGACCTGCAAGTGATATAAAATCTTTAACAGAAGAAGCTTTCTCTCAAACAGGGATCGATGAATGGCGAAAATCTTGTGAATATGTAATAAAAATTGAAAATCAGTTCATAGAACAAGATCGATTAATCGAGATGCAGGAGGAAAGGTTTATCATAAATACTGCGTCTTCCTCGTCTTCCGTCTTCCGTATGTCCAGTATTTGGAACCATTTTCAAGTTCTGATAGCCTATAATATTAATAAACTCATGAACAGAGTAATTGGAGCTTTCATCTAAATTTTGAACCCCACATTCGCCACAGTAAGATTTTCAAAAATTATCCTTGATCATTGGATAAATTTTTAAATTTGCATGTACCACACACATAATCAGCCGCTATAAGGAAAAAAAGTATCAAAACGTTTTACTCCAATTTCCCCAGCAATAGCAATAGCTAGCGTCAATTTCTTTTTTCCCTTTTTGCCATCAGATCCTGGTAGACCTATAACAACCCTAACCGTTTCCGCCATAAAATTTAATTCGCATTTTTTTTGTAGGCTACATTTTGGAATACCTGTATTTTTTTTATTTTTCAATATCAATTAACAAAGGTCTTAGGTGCTCTGTGAGCAACATTATTATGTTGCTACGCAACCTAATCACACATCAAAAAACTTAACAATAAAGCGTTTAATAGTGGTAGTGATTTTTGTTGGCTCAACAAAGTAGTTTTACTTACATAAAATGCGACTAAAATATTCAAAGACATTATTAGAATCACAGGTTAAGTAGGTTTTATGTCTTTTTGTCATTGGGTATAATTACAAAAAGTTGAAATATCTATGTAGACGGAGCCAGGAGATGGGACCGGTAGAATTATATTGTAACTTTGTAAATTCATGTTTGTGTTTCAATTGTTTAGGGATGTGACAGTCCAGTTGCAGACATAAGCTGGTCTCCGAACAATGTAAAATTAGCGGTGGCTACATGCGAGCGTCAAATATTGCTATTTGATCGCGAGGGTTTGCGACGGGACAAATTTAGTACCAAAGCTGCTGATCCCGCTGCGGGAAAGAAATCTTATGTTATTACTAGTAAATACCTTTATACGAGTAGAAATTAATTAATAATACCTCATGAGACACCATCCCTGATTTTGTCATTCCTTGCAACTATACGAGCGAGTATTACAATTAGGTCATCCTTAAAATTTTTGCAATGGTCATGATATTTATTTAGAATGATATAGAACTCTCAAAAAATTTTTATTGTTATTACACAAATTATTGTGGTGGTTTTAAAAATGATTCTAAGTTCTAAGTTTTGTAAAAGATTTTACTGCCAATACTTAGCAGGCCCTTCGTACGGCTCCCGCTGGCTTTATCAATATAACACATCATTCTTTTCTTCATTGACGGTAACAGCTTTTTAATGGTCAATTGTGAATATTTAAGATTATATTTTACTTAGATGTAAATTTCCTGGAGCTGGATCTCTATGGATCTGACTCAGATCGGGAACTTTCTATATTGTAACTAAACGAAAGTAATCTTGAACGCACATTACAGTCTAAGTGTGAACATTACCGTTTATTAATATGAAGCCTTTGCTAGCAAATCTAGCACCTGGCATCTCATGCTCCTGCCGAATGTTTGAGATATACGATTTAGCAAACATAATTCCTCAATCCATATGAACCATTTTTGTTCGGGCTTCTAAAACTTATACCTCCTCAGAGCAAAATGGACTCACTCCGATATTTTTCGGATATTGCACTTCATGCATATCATTCTTCTGGGCAGTGATATACTCTTTTACGACCATCGGCTCCGTAAAGAGATATTTGCGACTAGTCAGAAGAGAATACATAGTCCCATTATTCCAGAGTCTAGTAGCAATGTTCACAGGCAAAACTGAATCCGGCTACTTTGTGAACAAGGGTAAGTTTAGGACCTACTATAGGTCTGTAAAGATTCAAACCGAATTTCCTAAGTCATATTCTGACAGTGATTTCACTAATTTTGATATTTTGTATATCTTTTAGCATTTACTGCACTTCAACAGCAGATTAATTTGATTTTTGACGACCTATGCACCTCAGTAGACAATTCGATGATGATTTCTGAGACTCGCTGAAACAATAATTCGATTATCTCGCTCTTATGTCTTCCTTGTGTGGACAGATTCTGGTCTTCTAATCTATGCTGATTTGACAGTTTTTAACGCTTATTTTTGTTACTATAATGACGATAAACAATAAAACTTATCTTCTTTAATATTTCATTAAAGTTGAAACGTAATGTAAATAATTTATTGTTAACGGTGGCTTAATTTTAATGCTCGTCAGTTTAGTAGGAAATTATCATAATTTTGTTTTTCAAAAACGTTTTTGATAAAGTCCTTTTAAACGAAATTAAAAGGACTTTATTAAATGAAATAATTAGTTGTTCAGTTTAATAATTCATAGATGTGCACTAAGCGTTGTACTTTTATAAATATTTTATTAGGTATTACATTCAGCGAAAACTCCGAGTTACTCGGGGTTGCTCAGTCTGATAACATGGTGTTTGTATACCGAGTGGGTTCCGATTGGAGCGGAAAGAAGGTTATTTGTAACAAGTTCCCTTTAACTGGAGCTCCTATGAAGTTATTGATGGCCGATACCGGTTTTTTTACCGGTACTAGCGATGGAAAAATAAGGTACTTGATTTATTTTTTTATTTACTAAGACAATGACGTCCGTTATATTAACAATACAATCTAATAATTAATAAATATACTATAAATTTCACGAGGCATGATTTGAAGAATGTTGGTTGTTTTTCTCGCTTCATGGTTATACTTAATCGCTCAGCGAGTGGCCAAAATACATAGTCTTCCCACAGATACTCATATTTACGCCATTTATTCAATTCAGCTTCAGCCGCCTCTGATACTCTGGTCTTTGTCCTCCTGATGTGAGAGGCCGTCAATGTACTCGTATCTATGCAAGTAGCTTCCCATACATAGGCTTTACCTTTTTCCCAAGAACCTTGATGAGCCTTACCTTTTTCCCCGTCAATTTTATCCTCCCTAAAAATTCCACATAAATTCTAAAACAGAGAGAATATTTATAGAGACAAGAACCCTTCGTTTGACGTCATTTAATGAACCGCGATAAAATAGCCTGCCAGCTGCCAGCCAGTTTTTTTTTGGCAAGAAAGCCAGTGGAGGTTGATGGTAAAGCGTGTAGACAGTGACCAGAGGCAATAAATAGTGGATTACTAGAAACCTTGCTTACACCAATACTTTTATAGGAGAGGTTGCTTCAGACCATTTTCTAAAAGATGGAACTCCAGAGTTTGAAGATAAATTCGATCGAATCTATTCTAATGCTATTTTGAGACAGATTAAGTTAATGTTAAAGTGTTTATTGTGAAAAGATTTTGTTTTCCGAATTTTGTATCTTTCACTGTCTCAATAAATGTTTAAAATTTTTTATACTTCGTGACTCCTTGGTAGGTCACCCCCTAACAAAACAATATTTGATAGAAGATGATAATCACTTTGAACTTTTCCAACAAGTTACGTGGCTTCTTTGGAGCGGTGTACTAGCGGGAATCTTCATTTCACGCGATAATATTTTTGTTTTCTTACGCGTTTCGTCGAATTCTGGCTCTAACAGCGTTCAAAGCCCGTCTCGTCCCAACAGCACGGGGTTAACCCGATCTTTAATGATCTTCGACAAAGGAATAATTGTTGGTTTGCCTATCGATAGTGCGATACACAAAGATATACGGATTCCAACGTGGTTCCATATACAACTCAAAACCGTCTAGAATGCATTCCTGCCTAAGATTAATTTCCACTGCTGAACAAAGGTCAGGAAAGAAAGAAATAAAATCCTGGATGGACATGGAGAATTGTATAAGCTAATGAATATGGTAATGTTCGACTGTTTATGATTGTAATTCATACATTTATTTTTTTAAGAAATATTCATAAAGGCAAAGTCTAATCATAATAAGTTACATCATTAATCATTCTATAAATATTTGTTCTCCTTATTCTTAAAGTAAATAACCTTAACTCTCTCACTCACTATCAATATCCATTCTCCCTTTTCTGTCAAAGGTTCTTGACGCTACAGTCCACAAACTAATATCCACCTATATCTTTTATAACATCTTCTTAATATATAATGATTTCTAGTATTTACGCGAACACTACACAATAGACATGAAACTATTATTTACGGATTAAATGGGGTTAAATTATTTTTTTATATATTCCCGATATTTCGAGTAATTCACAGCAGCCGTGGTCACGGGGGGGTTTAAGGTGTTAGACGTCCGATGTCATAGTTAACGCGGGCTACCTTCAACTTTCATTTATCAATTTTGGTCCGATCTACGCAGAACGTGCTTACAGTATCTTGGGGTCGTGCAGTGGTATGCTTGGTTTTAGATTTAATTTTGTGCGTCGATTTGTTGTATTTTGTTTGTAAGTATATTCCTATGTGTATCTAAATCCGGTATAGCGGTTAAATCTTTAAAGTGTCACAAATCAAGTTATTGTGATAATTTTTGACGTATAGCAATACGGCCAAAACTGATAAAAATCGGTTATCCTGAACCAAAAATCTACTAATTTCAAAAATTTTAATAAGCCTGACCTGATCGCATTTTCAAAAATGCGAAGAAATTTTACCGAACTGTATCATAGTAATAGGTCTTATTGTTGAAATGTAGTTTAATGATAGATGAAAGATACCGAAAATAGGTTTTAAGAAACCTGTAGCGTAGCGCATACCCAAACACCATTTAAAAAATAAAAAAGGAGATATATAGGATAGAAAAAAAAACAAAAAAAGCAAGTTGATTTGGGTCAATTAATGCGAAAAAGAATACTTTGTGGCGATTCTTAGGAAGACCCATGTTCAGCTTCGGACTTGTAAGTTGGCAGGCTGATAATAATAAATCGGAAAAAAAAAATTTTAGACTGCTTTGAAAATGATTACAGAATATTACCGACCGGTAAAATAATATTTCGTTTAAAAACTGTTGAATTATTAATAAATAAGTTGCCCAGATGTAGAAAAAAATTATATCTGCTGCCCGCGGTTGAAGTTGCCGATGCGCCGATAATGAAATCCTTGCGAGGTCATTTCAGAATATTTTAAATGACAATAAGGTCCCATCTATACTGGGTCAATAATTTTTTTGGAGATAAGGTTTTACCTGATTATTAGCAGGCAAAACTATCAAACATGCTGTTATAATTAGTGCAAACATTATTAGATTAAGAAAAAAAAGTGATTGCAGTTTCGGATTTGAATTCATTCTCACAGATCCCTTGATTGCAAAAGCAACAAAAGTTCGAGCGTTTGGTCGGCGGGTTCGTGTTGCGTGTCGCTCGCTCGTTCCGAATCTACGCTGGCATCGGGTCACGTCGACGGCACAATATATTTGAACGGACGGTTACTGCTCCGGTATGCGTTACCACCTACCGCTCTCATACTGTTGCTGCCTCATGTAAGTTTTTTCAGTGTCAAATCCTTTAGCTTTGATTATCTTATGGCATAGTCATAGTACTCTCCGAAACAAGTTTCCAGCCCAAATCAAGACCAACACTGTAATGTTAACTTATAGCTAAATGTCAACAGTCAACGGTGCATACACCTGACGACACGATTGAGTAATGTCCTCAGATCCCCTCCTCAGATGTCCATCATTTAGATGTGTGTTATCAATCCGAATCCAACTTTTTATGATGAATTAAACTAGCTAACAGTGAAAACTACATCACTCACTCAATGTTTCTATCGGATCTTCTCTCGACGCCTGGGCGTCGGAGGAACTGTATCGGGGCTTGGCCCCCCTCAGTAGTTTCATTTCGCCGCACGTAAAAGTACGTGCGGGTCATGGGGTTGCTGTTTGCAAAGATTGTGACTGCGAGGCAGTCGCGCAAAGCGGTTTTCCGTTTTCAAGCCCCCCTTCCCGGCCGCCCGCCGGTTAGGTTCCTGGGCGGTTCCCTGTCCGGGTTCGTCCGGTATGCCCGCCAGCGAGGGGCGCTGGGTTTCGGGGGCTTAGGTGTCTGCCACGGCCAGCTCTCTGGGGAGCGCCCTTTTCTCAGGGGGCCGGGCGTGCAGTGGGGCGATGTTCACGAGATGGGCGTGAGATGAGGCATCTGCGCGCTCGAACATGTTCGACGCCAGGCGCTTCACAAATGGTGGAGTTCCTCACGTAACGCGGCGCACCGACTATGGTACGCATGGCGGAATTTTCAAGAGTCTGCAAGAGTTTCCTGCTTGATGCGTTTGTCTGACCGTACCAAGCCGGTGCGGCATACGCGAGTCGGGATCTCAAATATATTTTGTAGATCCCGAGCTTCGCTATTAGTGGGAGGCGGGATCTGAGAACCGGTCGCAGCAGTGCGCCCGCGGACCTCATTCTGCTTACGATGTCTTTGACGTGGCGCCCCATCGTCAGACGTTTGTCGATGGTCACCCCCAGGTACTTCACTGCGCTCGACCATTCCACGACCTGGTTTTGGAGTCGAAGTTTAGGTGGCAGCTTACTGACCGGTCCGATGACGATTGCCTGTGTCTTGCCGACGTTCACCGACAACCTCCAGTCGGAGAGCCAGTTGGGTAGGGTGTCTAGGGGTCTCTGCATTTTTTTCGCTGCGAACTCGGCTCTTATGGAGCTGGTGAAGTACGCCGCGTCGTCCGCGTACAGAGCCAGCAGCGAGGATTCATCTTTAGGGATATCGTCGGTGAACACGGCATAGCAGACTGAGGAGAGGCAGCTGCCCTGTGGGACCCCTGCGGAGATGGGTCGTGCGTCGGACACAGTGCCTTCCACTACCACCTGAAAACTCCTCCCCTTTAGGAACGAGGCCACCACCTTTACGTAGCGGCGGGGCAAAGGCTGCAGTCAATGTTTCAGTGGATTTATAGAGGAGTAACAATACAAAAATATACTGATCACCGGTGGTACACCGCGAGTAATGGTTGCATCGGCGATCCGCAAGTGGCGGTCCAATAGTTACAGCAATATAGAGATAGAGTTTCCTTGATTTCTAAAAAGAAATAAGCCTCACAAAGTATTTATGTTTGTTACAGCTGATTGTCGGATCATGCGACGGTCGCATTTCACTTTACTCGGCGCAGCGCGGCGCTCTTCTTCGCAGCTTGGAGCCACAATTGCCGCCCGACCGCAGAGACTTCATCGCCGCTGCGCCCAGCCCTTCCGGACAAGTAAACATTTAATACGCCATGATAGCCCAGTGGTTAGGGGATATACCTCGGCAACAGACATACCTACATACATACATATACTACAGTTACATAAAATATAACTGTAGTATATAATGATACTTGGAAAATATATTTAAACTAGTAATAGAAAGTGCTGTGATCTCTTCTGCGTAGGAAAGTACTTTAAATAAAGTAAACTTGATAATTTTATGATTAGAAATGATTTTTATGTCATGTTATCTATATAAATAATAATTAAATCCTGTTCGTTGGTAAACGCATCACTTGAGAAAGGCTGGACCAATTTGTTTTTAAAAAGTTCTTAATAGTCGAATTAAATTTTTATGTATGAACGGCATGTTCAGTTTTTTTACATTTTTTTTGTTTACACATTTCTAATAGCTTTTCACAAATTCACAAAACAATCACAAACAAATTGAAATTAAAATTTAGACACGACTACGTCGGTTGGCTTCTTAATAAGATTAAAATATCGATTTTAGTATTTATTACAAATTCTAAAAATAGTTAAGGTATCCCTTAAGTTTTAATAAAGTATAGAAGGATAAAGTTTTATAAAGATTTTATTCCAATCCGTACATAATAGTTACTGTCCGCAACTTGTTTGCAGTAACTGGTTGCAAAAATGTAAAATATTTTTTGAATCATGAATCATTAACTTTATATTATACTTGCTGGCCCAGGCAGATGTTGTTCTGCCCTTTCCGGTAGATGACTCGATGAGTATGAGAAATCTAATTTATTAATAACTCGATCAAAGCGCCACCTATCGGATCTAGATTTTGTAATTTTGTAAATATCATGTAAATATTTTATTCATTTATTTTTAAATGTATTGTTCTCAATTTAGACAATTGCTTTGGGCGTTTTCGACGGCTGTTTGGTGGGGGAAATAAAAGACTCTGGTAATCTAGAGCTGTCGCAACTCAACATACCCAATTTCTATGCGACGAGGGCACTGGCTTGGAGCGGTGACGGCACTAAGTTAGCGCTTGCCTCGCAGACTGGCGCTGTCATACAATTGGAAGCTGTGCTTAAGTATATTTTCTATGAAGCTTTTATTCCTTTGTCTTAAGAAACTAATCTCAAACCAAAAATCTGAATAAAAAATTATGTTTATTTACATAAAAATAAACGTTTCTTTGTTTGTTTCTACCTTTTAGACTCGCCAATCTCTGGATCGATTGAGTTAAAATTTCTGCGTTTTGTTTGACTCATTACTGTAGTTCGAATTTCTATTATGGAAACACGCTAACAAATAAAATAAAAAACATTTTGGTTTTAAATGTATAGATTAGTGATAAAATATTATCATGCACTTAGGAATTTTTTGTTTTCAAATTCTGTTTTGGCTTGTTTTTATACCACGTACAAGGTATGATGTATTCATCAGATATGAAATAATTTAAAAGCACAGGTGTGGATCTTGTTTACAGACGTTGGGTATGGCGCGACACGGTGGAAGTTCAACACGTGAGTCCACGGCAGCTCGTGCTGAGCAGACTCGCCAACGACGCGCCGCCACTTACGGTCACCTCCAAACACGCGCCAGATATATTCAGTGTTCGTTTCATAGGTAAGTAACGCTTTTGTGAATACCATTACATTTACTTGCCATTTAATGAAGCCCTCTGGATCACTTTTTTAAATGGACATCTTACATATATAAAAAAAATTATGTCTATCATATACGAGTACATAAATTATATAGACTTGAAATTTAAACTAAAAAATCAGTTTATATTATTCGGCTATTTCTTTTTGGACAAATTCCTGGCGTATCTTCGTAACAGTTGAACCAATTTTAACGGGACTATCACGAGAAGGTTAAGGATAATAGAGAATAATTTAAATTATTTTTACTTTGGAAAAATACTTAGAATTTACGTAATATTTTGTTGTTGCAGTAAGTTTTTTTTTGTTGGATTGTTTAAGTAAAACTAAGCTTCTTTTCTCAGGTAATGATTGGTATGCAGTGTGTCGTACCAGCACCACCATAATTGTGTGTGACATCGCCCGCGGTTTAACCAGTGAGGTACAATGTTTGTTATATTTTATTGTATTACTACTTTTAGTAATTTGTAAAACTACTAATTAATTTATACAAAAAAAATAAATTTACCACGACAAAAAAGTCTTCACTTCTTCGGTAATTTTTGCTGTAACCTTTTCATTCACATCATTCTAATATTATACTACTAGAAGGAAGTGCGTTTTGGTGAAGTAATCCACCACCATACTTTTCGTTTCACTCATTAACATATCCGTAGCTCGTAAGAAAAAAACAAGAGTTCATCGGAATATGTATTGGCTCCGCCAGGATTTTATAGCCGTAAAGAAGTGGGGAAAAGTATGTAAAGTGGTAAAAATTCACATAAAGAAGGTTTCTATGCACGTCACAGTAACATTTGCGCACGATATACTACAGTGTTTCTTACTTCTGCGATTTTACCGCATTAGCGTTACATCGGGTTTGGAGAGGTGAAGTAAGTGCTTCTGTATTTGCGCTTACACAGTCCTACAAATATATCCTGCACATTTGGTACCTACCAATGGTATTTGTAACTAGTCGCCGTCGTCAAAATCTTACTCATTGATAGTAAACCTAGAACAAACTTAGCTTTTATTTACTTGAATATCTCAATTTTGAACTTTCTCGGTGCATTACTTTCTTTTTCTTCGTCACCAGTCTGTTAATAGTCCGTTATTGAAAATAGGCCTTTTTTAATGAAAAGATTTGGCGTAATAATCACGCTTAGGTTGCGGGTTAGCGGACGCCGTACCAGGCACCCTGCATTTTTGACGTGGCTGTCCGTCATTGATCTGCGTTTTTTAGACGCATATAGTGTATATTTGAAATTATTAATCCGCCTGATGTTGGATGTCATAAGATTTTCTAGACTTTCATTACGACACCCACAGGAATAACGGAAAAGGGCCCTTTGTTTTTTTATGCCATCACCACACAGGATTTTTTAGGAATTTAATTTAATACTCAATTAATAGTTTAATGGAACCTGTGTTCCAGATGTGCCTAATGTAAATAAATATTTAACATAGATTCCATGGTCGGGAGGCGGTGAGCGCATTTACGCAGCTGTGGGCGGTGCTTGCCTTTTGCTCCGGGCTGGGGAACTAAGTGTGGTGGAGTATGGGCTCGATAAAGTGTTACATACTGTAAGTTAGTTTTCTTATTTTTTTTTATTACTTAACTTTTCTAATTTGAATTCTTTAAGAGAAAACTGGAAAGTATAATAAACCTGCCATAACTATGAAATAATTGATATTCTAATGTCATATGAGGACTAGTGACTCTAGAAGAGTTGAAGAAACACAGCAGCAAGGACTGAAATGGGTGGTTAGGTTAGGTCCAATGTTGTAATCCTATCGACCACTTGGACTTAATATCGGTTATCTTTGAATACATTTTAAAAATAATCTAATACTTCGGAATTATATAATGGATGTATATATACATGTCTACATCTGTATGTTTCCAGGTGCGTACAGAGCGGGTGAATCCACATGTACTAAGTGTGCGAGTGAACGAAGGACCAACGTGCTCCGACGAACGCAAACACCTTGCCTACTTGTTAGACAAGCAGACGGTCGCCGTGCACGATCTCATCACAGGTGCCCGGAATGTTATGACAACATAATATATGGATTCAATAAAAATAATCCAATTGATATTGTAGGCGCACGGATCTTGAGAGCTTGGTGCATGTGGTTGAAATCTATATAGCGCACGTACTTTTTTTCATCAATAGTGTGTTAATTATTGACTGCCGATCGAATATTGTACTAATCGCGTTATGAGAATGGTGTTCTCGCTCCGCGTATCACTTCATTACAACAAATTGGTCCAAAAATCTACGCCGCAAGTGAAGGTTAGCGATCAACATTCCTACCGATATCTGTACAGACCTATACTAGAGAATTAATTCTAAACCGAGAATTGACTTTGTAAAATAATAACATTATGGGATAGAGAGAGAATAACACTGCCGTAATAATTAAGTAAATATAGCGAAATTCTCTACATTCTACGTCCAGCAGCTATTTATGGCTTAATGATGGCTGGTCCGTCCACTATAGAAGGTTTTTAGGGATCTGCATCCATGGGCTTTTTGCAAGCCGTCGCTCCATCTTCTGTAGAGTTATGCTACACTGCGTTTGCTTATACGAAGTTTCCACAAGTCTATGATCGGTAGTTCGGTACATCTGGTAGGCTGTTATGATGAAGCCATAAGTACATCGATTTATATACGGATATGTAGTACGTATTCGCTCATAATTTTCGTATATTATGTATATCTACATTGTGTAATATGTATACCTTCCACCATCTATTTACTAAGACATGGGGATCCTAGTCTGGGACTGGAAAGCTAATTTTCTTTACTTCATCTCATCGCATGACTGGTGTAAGTTAACTGATGGATTAAGGCAACTCACTAGAAAATTATATGCTACAATAAAATACCACCAATGGAGGGCATCTAAGGTGCAAGGTGCCGGATACTACGATCATCAAATTGATGCCTGCCAGGCATGGTGATGATGGCAAATCATCCATACTTGGCAGAGGCTTTTATCCAGGAGAGGAAAAAATTCGGGCTAGTGTTGATAATTACAACGCTGTGTGATTGACGGAAGCATATTATTTCCCTTAGTGTATTAGTGATTAACAAGGCTAAACACGCAGGTGTCCAATTGGGCCAGTGGTGGCACGTTGCGCGTATCGACTGGTTGGAGCTTAACGAGAGCGGGCATCTGTTGCTCTTTCGGGACACACGCCGTACCCTCAACTTGTTACGGCTCGACACCAGTGAAAAGGTACATATTTGTCCTACATACTCAAATGCTTACATTACTAATGTACTTTTATATAAAGTTACTTTAGTAATAAAAAGGCTTTTTGATGCCATGGAAAACCATTATATTATGCAAATAATATGAGTGTTAGCTGATATTTCTCCTGCACATGGA
Organism: Bhutanitis thaidina; assembly: GCA_029286595.1. NCBI lineage: Eukaryota > Metazoa > Arthropoda > Insecta > Lepidoptera > Papilionidae > Bhutanitis > Bhutanitis thaidina. Next base: position 7,763,058 of record JAGSMS010000010.1, read on the forward strand.
AATTCTATTCTATTCGAGTTCACCGAACCCGAATCTCGCAGACTAGTAATAGGAAACCACATCACAAGTGCGAGGGTAGCGCTACTACAATCACGTGGTGAGTATGATACTCGTATGAGCAAACCCTCCGACAAATGGGAGCCGGCTAGCTGGTGCTTTCTCGGAGCTCGCATAAATTTAGCTGTAGACTTATAATGGTTGTCACGATCTCACAGAATGCTAGCCACAATATATACTAATAAAATAACAGTGTTATGACTGGAGATATTAACTAGCAATGAGACGTTTCCGCTTGGTTTTTATAGGTAGAGTCTGCGTATACCTGTCACTATATTAAATAAAAAAACTCATATAATGATATTGAATTATACGCAGTTCAAAATGATTACAAAATAGTCTAATTTAGAAAATATTCTATGTTTGTTTTGTTAATTAGCTGGATGTATGGGATATTTCCTTTCATTATATTTATTCTCATTTTATAATAATTTACGTTGCAGGAGACTATTGCGCGCGGGGTGAGTTTTGTGCAATGGATCGAGAACAGTGATGCTGTTGTAGCTCAGACGCAGACTCATCTGCTTATATGGTACTTACTATACTATTGAATTAAAAAAAAATTATAATATTGATTTTTTTTTCATGCTTACATTTTTTTTTTTATTTCTTTTTAAAAACGTTGCCTTCTGTTGTAGGAATTTCTCCTGTGTCGCGGAGGCAGTTTACATACATGAATTGCACATGGACAAACACCCAGACCGGGAACTATTATTTGTAGTCCATACGAATACTAGTCCCGTGCGAGAATCGAACCCGCGACCCACAGCGCCGCAGCTAAGCGCTTAGCCACTACATCACCGAGCCGTAAATAAAATACAATTGATTTCTCGTTTTGGACTTAAAATCATATGCACTTCAACTATTCAATAACTATTTCCGTTACGTCGTTCATTGATGTGTCATGTTCAAAGACCGATTTGCTTTAAATTTTTACATTTCACATTGACGGTTGATTGGGGTGTAAGACATGACATTATTAAATCTTATCATAAATCTAAAAGTCGACTCAGAGTATTGTCAGAAACAAATGTTTGTTACAATGGGGGTTGTAGAATCCAGTAATGAGCCATTAACAGACTGATGAAGAAGAAGATACATGATATGCGCAACAACCATGGTTACAATTTGTGACTAAGCATTATGCTACTACACTATTACATCGGCCAGTTTTACTCCACCGTTGAACAAAGGCTTTCTCAAGAAAATGCGTGTAAAAGCTAATATATATATAAGCATATACTTTGTGGTAGGTTTGCTTACCGCGCTGGGCAAGCGGGCACTCATAACAAAGTCTGTGGGATTTGGGTTCGACAAATTCGGAAGGATATTCCGTCAACATTCGGTCGTCTGGGCTTTGTTGGCTAGCAGAGTCCAACTCATCTGGCATTTAGAGAAAGAAATAGTAATATACAAGTCACATTTCTGTGTCGGAAGGGAAGACACGCCTTCCATCAAGTGAGATTGAGGTCAAACGTAAGCGTATTTTTTATTAAAAAAAAAAACGGAAATTGTTATGCAATGTACAACAACGTGACAGGTACAGTGCGTGGGAGCCGGGGTGCGTAGAGACGGCGGAGTGCGAGGGCGGGGTCGCGGTTGAAGTGAGCGCGCGCCGCGTCGTGTTGGAGGGCGGGCAGCTTCCGTACGTGCAGCTCGACGAGCATCGTCTTGCATTCAGTGTGTATTATTTTCTTATGCTCTTATAAATAAATAAAATTAAATCTTATGCGCAGACATGTGTTAAGATTAGAATAATAACGAGCAGGGTAGATGTAATGGCTGTGACTTACTGCGATCGCGTGGTTTGCTAGTTAGCGTTAGCATACCATCCATGAGTCCTGGTCGAATCCCAACCGGAGCTAATATTTGTGCAATACACAATTTTTTTCTTTTTGGGTAAATGTGTTGCGTATCTCTGACACTCAATCTGATCCTTCCTTTTTATTATTTAACCTTATCCGATATAAGCTGTGATCACGTTATATCGGTTACGGGATAAGCGAGTAGATGCTTCTTATTTCGCGCTTACATTGCGGCTATATATATCATGCGCAGTTGAAAAATAGAATAGAATTGAGAAGTTATTGTCATGGGTGAAATCGGTCACGAGGACGTCATCACCATCATGTATATTACATATAACTAATTATGCTTGAGGAATGTGCAGACACACTTACTTAATGGACATGTATAATTAATCGTATAGGTACTGGGCCAAAATTTCTTTGTTTCTAGTTTACAAATCACGCCCACTTCAAAATTACATTATGAAATTTTAAGGTAAAATCACCGAATTAAAAATACACTCAAAATTTGGAAAATATTTTGTGTGAGTTGTGTTAATATTAATTTCAGATAGTGCGTTACGGAGTGGAGATCTGGGTACTTGCGCTAAATACCTGGAAAGCGTCGGCGACAGCGCGGATGTGTCGGCTTTGTGGCGCCAGTTAGCGGAAACGGCCTTGTCCAGCAACGATATACAGGTGTTCCTCAAATACAGAGTTTCATCTGCAAGGAAGGATTGTCCGCTCTGGCATATTTTCTTACTTTCTTCAACATTCCTATTTGAATTCCTTGACAATAAGAAACCTTACGGAACCGAGAGTGGCACTGTATGCCGTAAGAAGCTCAAAGTTGCTCAGGGGGCTATAGAAAGGGCTATGTTCGGTGTTTCTCTGCGTGATATAATCTGCAACCATGAAGTCCGCAGCATAACATTCTACCAACATACTCTTAAGGATCGGCCATCTGAAGCGGCAATGGAGCGGCTACGTAGTTCCCATAACTGATTATCATTAATTAAAAAAAGTTCTAGAGTGGCATACTCATACAGGCAAACGCTGTGTAAGAGTGGCGGCTTGAGCAGTATTGCGTGAAGGCGATGTATGCAGGTGTTTTTGAATTGAACTCATCGCAGGCTGTAATGAATATGAATGTTGAATAAACTTTATTATAAATTTTATTGAACTTGTTAGCGATATTCTTAAGAAATAAATTGGAAATATAAAAATGGCAGTTTTGTCTGTTATTAATGTTAAGCTTACGCTACCAAAGAAGGCGTATGATACTCATCATACGCCTTCACTCATTCGAGAAATAGAAATGAAGTTTGTGTTGTCATCAGCTTGCCGCCAAGTGTTACCGCGAGGCGGGCGACGAGGCCCGCTCGCTGTTCCTCGACAAGACGGTGCAGCTGGCCGCGGCGGCTGGAGATATTACTGCGGGTATATCTATAATACCTATGTCTCTATATAACTGTTTACTAATATGTGTACTGTGCTAATATGGGAAAATTGTAACAAATAGGATTGCACAGCGGAACATGGATTCAGGAAAAGTGGAAAAAGAGGTATCACACACGGTCTATACGTGCACATGCTCTGTGTTTATTTATTTTTGGTATTTATAATTAGTTGTCATCTAAAGTTGGGATGTTAAGATATTTTTTATAGGATTTATACTGGTTACCGGGTTGTGGTTAGGAATTGGCAGAGGACCTTGATTTTTTTAACTAAAATAAAAAAATATTTACAATCATGATACAAACGATTATTTTTTAACTTTATTTAGTTTGAAAATAAAAGAGAAAGGGACGGAACAGTAGGCATTTTACTCTCGCACGGGACAGGAGTTAATTTACTATTCAGTTTTTACTATGGCCTATCTTGTTTTGTAAAGACCAAGATTCAGAATCTTTAAACGTAAATAAAACAACTTGTATATATAGACTGCATGGAAAGTTACATTAAATTTAACCTCATATTTTGCAGGCCTTTTCTAGGTCATAGCATTATTTTGACTCGAGATAAATTTGCGCTTATAGTTAACTAGGCCAACGATACCCATGACAAAGACCTTAAAACTCGCCGACATGCGGACAATGAGATCCTGTGATGTCGTCGCTCTTACCGATGCCACTAGGCTATTAGTCATGTCGAATTGCGCTACGTTTTATTTGAATTATTAGGCTGTTTAATTTGTTTGAAATAATATTTTCTTACATTCGTTTATCTTTGATCCGCCACTCTGTAATACTAGGCTGCTCCATAAGGAACAATTTTTACAACGATTACCCATTTTCAACCAACTTCAAAAAGGTGTGTAATATTTTCTATTCGATTGTATTTTTTTGTTTGTCTGTTACATGATATCTTCGTCGATTGTGAACTGATAAAAATCTAAACTATGTGATAAAAAAGAACCAATATGAATTACCTCTTATCCAACAGGTTTAAGCAGCCCCTTAGTCCAGGCACAGCTTGCCATCTTGTCAGGAGATCTCTCTACGGCCGAGGAGTGCTACGTGAAGAGGGCGAGCCGGCCTGATCTCGCCGTCGATTTGTACAAGCAGTTTAATATGTGGGCCGAAGCTATCGCTGTGGCGGAGAAGTACGACCCTGCGGCTGTTACTATGATGAAGCAGCAGCACATGGACTACTTGATGTCTACTGGTGTGATATTTTTGGTTGAAGTTTTTGGTGCCTAATGGAAATCCCTCATCGCAGCCTACCTCTCTAGGTGACATATCAAACGGCAGCTGCGTCGCCGATGTAATTTTTACATTATATTGTTTAGTTTCGCTAAACGTTTTAATTATTATTTTTAAATTATAATTTTGTTTCGAAAGGCTGTGTCCTCTAAATCAATTCTCTACATTTGGTTCTTACACACATTTCAGAGAAATTGGAAATAAACATTTTGTAACGTAGGAGCAATGCCACATTTAAAAGTTGTATGCTCACATTTTATCGATGTGAACAAATAATAACCAAAATCATGTTTAATTATTGTTGTACTTATTAACAATTTGCTTTACTCTTTTAGAGAAAGGAATTAAATAAGTGAAGTTCATTCTTCCTATAAATTCTGAAACATGATATTATTCAGTAACAGCGAAGTGAGTGATGAATGAATTTAATTTAATTTTTGTATACACATACGGCGTATATACGCATAATATGTAATGAAAGACTATACTTACAGTTTAAATTTCTTAGTACTCGTCAAACCTGGATTTAAATTCCAGTGCCGCCACGACTGGAATTGTTATTAGCAATTTTAATTTTTTTTAAGCATTAGATTTCTAGCTGCACCAGAGCTGCGTAGTGAACCCTTCCCTGTTTCTCCTCTCGAGTATTTAAAGGAGGCCTTTGTCCAGCAGTGGGACATTTAGAAGTTACTTTACTTTTATGCGTATGACCTAATAGAGATGTATTTCGTGCGAAAGGTCGCGTTGGCGAAGCGGGTGAGGTGGTCGCGGGCAGCGGGGACGTGGGCGGTGCGGTGCGGCTGTGGCTGCGCGGTGGGCGCGTGCGGCGCGCGGCCGGCGCGCTGCTGGGCCACGCCACGCTGCTGCGCGACGACGACCTGCTCCATGCCGTCCACACACAGCTTGTACAGGTAAATACTAGTACTATATGACCCATTAGTATACTGCTGAACAAACAGGCTTCTCCAAGATTACGCCAGTTAAAGACAGCTTATATATCTTGGAGGATTTGGCCGTACTCACCACGCTGGGCCAGCGGGTTGGTTAGCGCAGTGCCGGTACTGTAGCAATAGTTATGTTGCTTTCCATCAATAGTCTGAAGGATTTGTGTACGACTAATTCAGATGGATATTCCACCATCATACTGTCGACAGAACCTCGTTTGAATTCCTCGTATAAAGAGACATTTTCACCCTACATCTCAGTGCAAGTTACACTCATTTATATAATTAATATTAATAGTGTGTGTTTTAGAGTAAAGTCGTTTTCTATACACATTGAAGGCGAGTGTCTCTACCGATACCCGAGGTAGGGATTTTTGTACCTTGCTTCGGACACAGTTTTTGTTCACACATTCGAAACGACGGTTCCAGTGTTAATTTCATCGGATCCCGTAACTTGCAAAGGATGTAAAAATGGCACTATACTGTATTTATTTATATATATTTTAATACTATATATACATATATACATGTATATCAACACGACGCGCCATGCGATAATTTTCATTAAAATTCACTTTAAAGGAGGAATGGTGGGAGTTGGCTGGGGAATTATCGGAGAAGAGAGGAGACACTAAAACAGCTGTAGAATTTTACGCCAGAGGACATAATTATGCAAGAGCTGTCCAGTTAGCAAGAGAGGTAAGATTTTTATTATTCCGCAGACATGTGAAACTGGCCAATTCGGACTTGAGCAGCGCGGCGGACCCTTTCGGTCTCCTTAACCCTCAGAAGTATTGAGAGGAGACTTTTGTCCAGCTGTGGAGCATTTACCTGCTCCTACTTTTATGATCCAAGATAGCCGAGTGATTAGTGAATCTGACTTTTTCTTTCTTTCTGTAATATTTATCGTGTTGTGGAAGAAGAATGAGCTTATAAAGCGCAGTATTGGGTATACAATAGTGAGAGTGTTACTTTTAAGTGCGTGTTGTGCGAAGGCGTGTCCGTCGGAAGTGACGCGGCTGGAGCGGTCGTGGGGCGCGTGGCTGGCCGGCGCGCGCCAGCCGGGCGCCGCGGTGCCGCACCTCATCGAGGCGGGCGACACGCGCGCCGCGCTCGACGCCGCGCTGCGGGCGCACCTCTACAAGAAGGCGCTGCAGATAGTGCAGGCAAGCGACATCTTCTTTACTATTCTTTTTCGTTTTTGTAACTTTTTTGGTATTAACTCTCTTAATGTTGTCGAACTTTTGTGAATCACTATTATACTTGATATTCTTCTGACTTATTACGAATTCAATGAAGAATTTTGAATGTGGAACAGTCACACTAACTCTGATATATAAATGGATCGGCTCAAATACCAGAGATGAAATCTCACAGAATGTTTCGTATGATTGATGAAGAGATCCAGAGACCAAATTATTGGCAACGACGTTTTTAATCTAGTATTACTAAAACACACTTTTTCTAACGCTGAAATGGGTTACAATCGATTCCAACAAAATTGATATTCTCCTCTCCTCCTCCTGAAACTCCAAATAGTTCATGTCAAATATAAATCTTTAGTTAGCAAAACCAGCTATAGATTGGTTGCAGAAATCGATCGTTACTTAATAAGATCAATTTACATGCTGTTTCAGAGATATTGATGGATTTATTTTTTTGATATTTGGATTATTAAGGGTTCAGGGAAAGAAATTTTTTGTTTTTACATCTCATTTAAATAAAAAAGAAGAAGAAATTACTTTACTTATGTCCCAATATTTATATGAAAAAATGATTAGGAATTCAGACCGGTAACGTTCATCAAGTATTTTATAATCAAATTAAGATGAAAATTAATCACATTAAGGTGAAAATCGATTAAAAAACGTAGCGGATAATTGTAAAGTAATTAATAATCTTAATAATTTCGCACTCATCAGGGTTCAATTTATTTAGGTCATAGAAGATAAGGATTCCGTACGGGAGCAGTGCGAACAGCTAGGCGCTCACTTCATATCAACTCAGGTATAATATTGCTATGATTACAATTCTTAGTAACCGTCGATATATAATATAGGTATTATATGATATGGATTTCAACGTGGTAGAGCCAAGCGGCGGCCTTTGTTGCTGCTCGAATGGGCCGGCTCAACCGGGTTGGTACCACGGCCTCGCAGAATGCCGGCGTGAAGTAGAGGCATGTTGTGCTTCTGCGTTTCATTCGGTAAGTGAGGTAACTGGAGGCCTACTCCCTATCCCCTTCCCTTTCCTCATCCTTCCTTCCATCTCCCAAATACCCCTAAAGGCTGGCAACGCGCCTGAAGAACCTCTGGTGTTGCAGATGTACATGGGCGACGGTAATCACTTACCATCAGGTGACCCGCTTGCTCATTTGCCGCCTTTCCCATAATAAAAAAAATATATGAACCGTGTCATGTGGTAGTGACGTAAGAAATTTTGCTCCACCGTTTTTTTCCATGGTGTCCCACAGATTAAAGAACCTAATGGTATCCAATAGATGATGGAATAACCATCATAACGCAAACCCAAAATAGACCAATCACTGGTACCAACGTTTAAGATGCGAAACGTGGCAAATATGGCAATTGTTTTTTTTGAAGGGCCTTATTCAATCAGTAGACTATTTAAAGCTTGTAAATAGTTTACTGTAGGACATTTGTCTCTCTCATATGGAAGATCTGCTTTAATTGCCACGCTCGATAAGCGGATTAGCGATCGCAGCACCTTATACCCTGCCGCTCGCCATAGGTCTGCTTATTTTTGAACTGATATTTTTCCCGCCACCTGTCGGTAGCCATTCCGATTTTCAAAGCTCTCACTCGTCTTTTACGACAACTACGGAAAGAAAGGAGGTAAGTGGGTAGAGGAGGTAGAGCTAGATTCTTATGATTGTGCGATGAGTATGATTGAACGGTATAGAAGTTTATGTATGAAGCGGCATCTAATGGCGAGTAACAACTAGTTAGAATACTTAAAAACCATCTCCATGAAATAATTTGCTAACTTTCATGGTGATCCTTCAAACGGTGTTGGAGTTTATCAATCTCATATACCATCATTCCATTTTATTAACAGAAGGATGTCAAAGAAAAAACAAATCACGCGAAAACAAATGAATCATTAAATTCGAAATACAAATACACAAGCCTAAATTTGAATACATTCGAATTTGGAATTTCTAACCAAACGCCAGATTATTTGAGATCAAAGTGGCCAGTTCGACAAAACGCCAATTTCATATGTAAGGACCTCATATATGGATATCTAAGAAGGTTATACTACTAGATATCTTCTGCGGTCCAATAGATTTCTCCGGCATTTGTTCGACCTTTCTAAACACGGGATGAGATGGAGTAATTTCCTTTACGAAAATATTTTTGTTTTGTAGTAGAGATAAGAACAGTCTAGGTATCGGATGAGTAAATCTGATCCACATAGACACTTCAAAATATTAGGATTATAATAAAATTCTCTCTTGGTTTACAACTTAAGGAAATTATGATAAAAAAAATGTTTATCTACTAGGACTGGGAGACAGCAGAGAGAGTCCTAACTTTCTGCGGTATGGCAGAACGTTGCGTTACGGCCTACAATGCCGCGGGACGCATAGCGGACGGGCTGCGTCTCGCTGCTTCTCATCTTACGGAGGAGGAAACTAGGGATATTTATCTTCCTCTAGCTCAGCAATTGAGGCAGGAGGGACAGCTGAGGAAGGCCGAGCAAATTTACATTGGACTCGAGGAGCCAGATGAGGCTATATCTATGTATAAGGTGTTTTTTATTTGTTAATTACTGCCTATTGTGAAACTAAACGAAAACTTTATGAGTTTTTGGGATTTCTAAGTACTTTGTTGCGCCTACCATGAAATTTCACTACACCATAGGTTGACGTGTAGAGAATGCCAATAGGCATTAAGTCCGGATTTTGTGTTATAATAAAATATTATTTTTAAATTATCCCTGTTAAATCTTTCTGAAGGTTAGTTATATGTAACTGTAACAATTATTCACGTATTTTGTAATTAAAAGCTAAATTAGAGGCCTTAAGATGGCCACACGGAGCGATTTTAATTTGTTCTTTGATTACCCCAATATTTACTCTCGACTAGCAATTCCTTATTAAACCCATTTAAAAAATTAATTAAAAATTATAATAACAAAAGGAAAGGATCTATGTCAAGATGTGTAGATTAAACGGAATCTACATACTTTACGACGTGAGTAAATAGTATACATAAACGCACTTTAAATCTCTGGCGGAGAGGTTGCCAACCAATACTTCCAACTACCTACAGTTCAATTACCATCAGATTTTTTGATACAATTTAATAATTATGCATACCTATAGCACAGCATTCGTTAACTTTATCAAAAAAACAAGTCTCAAATTTATTAGTACATAAATAAGTACAATAGCAGCTTACTCATGTCCCTCTTCTGGGAAAAGGCTTCTCTCATTTTTTGAGAGGGTTTTGGAGCTAGGCAGATTCCGTCATCCCCCCCCCCCCCCGTGGGGGTTAGGGGACTTCTCATGTCTTCGATTTTCTCCTCCACAGAGCGCGTGGTAAATTCAGCACTTAAAATTGCAATTAATATCTTTTAGTGGTACCGCCGGCACCAGGAACACCCGCGTACTATAAAATTAAAGCGAGAGCCCTAACCCTTAAGCTACCTCTACTTATCGTGTATTAAATTAAATATGTTAAGGAGGCATCTCAGTACGAATCCATGTTGCGACTAGTAGCAGCACATCGTAACTCTCTCCTGGAAGCTACAAGACGCCATGTTGCACAAGCGCTGCACGCGTCTGGTGATCTGAGAGCTGCCGAAATATACTACATTCAAGCTGGTAAGCTGATAAATTTTTTTATTTATGGTTTTCTAAATCGAAAATTCATTTTGGGATAAAACGGTTTGTTAATGTATTATGTAATGTATGTAAATAGCTGTTGACGTTTTAATTTATTTTCATTCCTATTATTTTATCTAATGGTATACAGGTGATTGGAAGAGCGCAATCCAGATGTACAAAGCTAGCGGGCAATGGGAGAATGCCGAACGAGTCGCTCGAGGTCACGCTCCGGCTGCCGCGCAGCAGCAGGTGGCGTTGCAGTGGGCCGCCACCCTGCCGCCGCCCGCTGCCGCGCGCATGTTGGCCGCTAGGGGACTCGCCGCCGTTGGGGCACGCTGGGCTCTGCAGGCGCAAAGGTATTCTCTACCGCGCAGCTGCAAGTGATACTGCAGTGGGCCGCTACCCTATTATCAATTTTTCTATTACTATTTATTATTTGTTATGTAGCTCGTGGCTCTATCATGTATGTGTTATATTTTTTTAGATGGGATATCGCAAGCGAGCTAAGCGAGCTGGGCGGTGGTGTGTCACGGCGCGAGGTGTCGCGGCACGAGGCGGCAGCGCTGGCCGAGGAGCAGCCGGAGCGGGCGGAGGTGGCGTTCATGCGCGCAGGCGCCGCGGACGACGCTGTGCGCATGTGGCTCGCGCGCGGACTGCACCAGCGCGCGCTGAGCCTCGCCGAACAACACGCCACGCACATGGTATTTATGTTTTTTTTTTTACTGAATGTAAGCTAGTGGTTCACTACAGTTATGACAAGTGTTAACACTAGATTAGACGGTAGCGCACTACTACACCCACAATGAGTTTGACGGAAACACCGATGAAGACAAATTATTTCTGTACATATAAAAATAATGAAGCATAACGCGTCATACGAATGTAAGGAATATCCAAATGTTCAATACATTTAAACACCTTACGAGTAATGAAAAAACTTTTACAGTGGGAAGTGAAGCTTCAGGAGATGAAAATAATCTTATATTTTGAGAATAAATAAAGATATTTTTTATCACCAAGAAGCTATTGCTTTTAATAAAAAACAAATTTAAATGAAACTTTGTACGCATAAGCTGCATACATTGGTCTAAAAAGTTAGTAGAAAACATTTTCGGAAAAGAATATTAAAGATTATTTTAAGTTTTCCAATATAACAGATAATTACAATAATTATCTCCTCTGTAACTAGACATTTCGATTTTCTTCTAGTTAGTACCTCTAAAGTCTTTTCTTATCTCTCTCTGCTTATAGTTATACTGGCTACAAAGTTTAATTAAAATCGGTTTTTTAAGTTTGTATAAATGTCACGAGGCGTAAACGCTCTTAAGGTTACATATTGCAGCTAAGAAAAAAATATTTTAGACTCACTCTACGGTTCGGAGTGATTCAATTTGTTTCAATGTCTGTAAGTGTGTATAGATGCTTCGATCTGTATAGATGTGTATATACAGATCGAAGAGGTGCTTGTGGAGGGCGCGCGCGCGGCAGCCGAGAGAGGTGACCTGACGCAGTTCGAGGCTCTGATGATACGCGCCAACCGACCTAAAGAGGTCGTTCAGCATTATAGAGATCTTGGTTAGTAAATATTTAGACGTTGAACAAACAAGGTGTCCGGTTGAGTGAATCGTGACAGAAATATAGTAACACAGATGACCTGTTCATCAAATTATGGATTAGTATCGTACCTTTAGAAAAACTAGGTATTGAAAGTTTTTCTTTCGAGGATGTATCTGTCTGATTGCTTTCAGAAAACTTCATAATTATTAAATTTGCTGTTGGAAGTGATTTTACAAGATGACAATGGATTTATAGCAGTCCTTTGACAGGATTTAATTCGAGTATAGTAGAATATTTATTTCAATGTGCTATTGGATCTAATTCTGATTTCTGAAAAGCAAGACCGACCAAATGACTACCGATTTTTTTACAGAAATGTGGGAAGACGCTGCCCGAGTTTCCCGCGAATATTTGCCTGACAGTGCCGAGCCAGTGCCACCAACAGTTCCGCCTTTGCTTCAAAGAGCCGCCGATCACGCTGACAGGTGTCCATTCCTCAATTTTATGGGAACACAAATATTAATTTTTACTTTAAACAACTTGGTAATCTTATCAGTGTAACAAGCTTTTGCTCGCGACTTCATTCGCATGTACTCAACGTGTTACGATGCTATGGTGTTTTTCAATAAACAACAAAAATGAGGAAGCAAAATTAATTAAAATAGAAACGTTGGATTTGCCTAGGACTTTATTAAGGTTTCTCTAACTATTTCTTATATTTGCGCGAATACTTCTCATATGTTTGTTCTTATTTCATCTTTTTCAACTTTTAAATTCCCGCCGTATTGGGTGCTTAGCAGCACCCACGATCAGGGTGGCACTGTCGTATTTAGAAACGCCAGAAAAAATCGTGCGATAAAATCCGTAAATCCAATTTTTTTATTTTAAGTTTTCTCTTTACCACAGTGTAAGGATAGTAGTGATAATTCTTCATACTGTGTCTGCACTTAACTTAAGCGGAAACGTACTGACGTGAGAATCCATTCAGTCTTAAACATACTATTTAGAGCTTGCAGTGAGAAAACTGGTTCGCAATGAGGCTAGCTCTACGCTTTTAGATCCCTAAGCCTGGCCCTGTGACATATTAATCGCCATGGCTAAACATTGAGTTCGGACGGTCTTTATCTTATTCTTTATTTCATTTGATGTACAGGCACAGCTGTTTAAAAAAAAATAGTATGCTGGTAAAGATACGTTTCATATTCATTTTAATATAACTAAAATATGTTATATAAATATATATTTGATTAGTACATTTTCTATTTTATTGATCACAGAGCTATTATTTCTAAAGTTTAGAGTAAGTAAGTGTCGATAGTGTTACTTCCTCCTTGCCATTTGTTTTGTTATTGTGCGTGCAATGAAATAAAATGATCAATCTTAATACATTGTAACTTTCACATTTTAGGGGAATGTAGATCTGTAAACAACTATAATTTGTATTGAGTTTATATTGAGACTTCGACATTAGTTCCCGGTCTTGCTTTGGGGTCAATCAACAAACATCACATAGCAACACTAGATAACTGCAGTTACACTTAGATAAATTTTTTGAAATCAAGTAAAATTAGGTTGAGAGATTCCATTCCATTCCATTTAGTTATGGAATAGCACACAAGGATTTTTTAGGGCGGAGTTAAATTGCACTACCTGCACAGTCGAGCAATCTTATCACGAATATTCCATAAATAGTCCTTTGCCACTAATTTGTTTTGTGTCGCTGGAGTTTGTGTTAACCAAATAAGCAGCCAAGCTAAACGGTGACATTATTTAAAATTAGCAATCATGGTTGGTTATTTAAAAAATTTGTCTTCGGTCAAACGTTCGCCTAGTTTTGCCGAAGCCGAAATGTGTGATCGAAGGTAACCAAAGCCGTTACCGAAGTTTTGATCGCCAATATCAGCGAAATGATCGGAAGATAGGCGATATAAGTTAACGATACAATGGGAATAATTGAATATGGGAATACTAATAAAAACGTTATAATATGTTGTTAAACAACTTAATTTTTACACACAATTGAATTATGACTTAGTTATTCCCTAGGTTTCAGATTAAAATTTTATCAATTTAATATCAATTTGTTGAGTTTTTCTATAAAGTATATGATAAGTATCAGCTCGTAAACAGTTTACAGATGGACATGGAATATGTCTTGAATTATATGATTCACAGGCGAATTTTATTAAAATTAGTTTAAGTAGTTTAATAAACATTTTTTAATAAACATTAAAAAGCTAAGTGCTGATATAATTAGGAGCACTAGGCGTCTTGTACCTTATATTCTTTCTACCATCTGTCTGTTAATTATCGCACGTTCCATTTTAGTCGTTTTTTTATGTAAATATACGAGTAAATGTTACAACACGTTGTGCGTGTTCCCAGGGGCGAGTGGTGGGAGGCGGTGCAGCTGCTTCTGGGTGCCAGCGCGGCGGGTGCGGCAGGCGGTGCGACGCGCCTGGCCGAGCGGGCTGCTTTGCGTGCGGCACGCCTATCGCGGGACCATTTGCAGGGCGGCCAGCGCCGCGCTGCCGCCGACATGCTGGCTGAAAGGTGAGAATGGTGCGGTGGTGTGCTGGGTGCAATCGCGGTGGGGGTTAGATTGAATATTTTCTAGTAAATAAATAATTAGTAAACTATGTATATACAATCTTATGTCTATTTTTTACACTACCCATATCTCTCCAACCAAGTGAGGTAGAGACTTGAAATTTGGTATGTATTACCAAAGATTCGTATATTACTTTAATATCTATGACTTTTTATGTATTTTAACTGTATAACAAATTATGTAAACGACTTTCCACCCTTCTTATTGCAACAACCAAATAAGATAAAGATTGAAACTATGCACTTAATAACTATACAGTTATTCATTTTTTTTCAATAGTTTTACCTTACTCACCTTTTTTTAATTTTTTAGTTTTTATTTGTTTCTATTATCTGCATAAATTATAGGTCCAGAGCATACTAGTAAATATTAAAACGAATGGAGTGTATGTGGGAATATACCATATCTTTCTCCAAATGCCAACGTCGTCAACTGCACGTGGTGATTTTTTTTATTGGAAAGGGGCAAACTTGCTAGCGGCTTACTTGCTGGTAAGTAATTACCGACACCCACATAAATCTGCAACACCGGAGAAGCTGGTATATTTCGGGAAGGGGGAAATGCAAAAAGGATCAGAACAGAGGAGTAGGGCACCGGTTACTTCACGCATCGAACGAAACGCAGAAGCACAAGATGTCTCTACTTTACGCCGGTATTCTGCGAGGCGATGGTACTATCCTGGTCGAGCCGGCCTATTCGAGCAGCAGCGTAAGCCAACCCGCTTGCAGTTAGGTCGTTTGTCAAATAAAAAATTAAATACTAAATACCAACTTGAGAAGAATTTAAAAGTTATTATGCTCTTTGTAGATTTAACGCAATTGGTCAAAGTGAAGTTGGAGAACACCTGCGAGCTGCGCTTACAGAAGATGATGATAATGCTCTTGGTAACAAAAACAATATTAACACAATTTAAATACACAAAATATTTAGTTTTTTAAAACCTTCTGGTAATTTTTGTATGTCGGGTCCAAGTGTGTTCAAATAGTGTTAATCGCGGTCGTTTAAGCGCTGCATCGGACTATTACTCCAATTTTATATACTCCATATTTCTATTCATTATTTCTATCTATGTAGGCTGGGAATGGAGATAGTGTCATTAACTATAGACCTATATCATTGTTACCAGCTTAATAAAAAATTTTTAAAAAAATTGTAAATTCTAGAGTAACAAATTTTTGGGAAAAACATGAGCTGTTCTCTAAAACCCATGGTAAATAATATTAAATTTTGAAATAATATAAATAATATTAAATATAAATAATATTAATTCATAATTTAGGAACATCTTAAGAACACATTGTCATCAGACAATACAGTAATATCATACCATCGACCTGGTCCGGTGATGGAGCTGAAAGGTGGGTAACAGAACCCTTGAATAACCATTCAGTAGTAACAACTAGCAAACCCATCGGCCTATTTGTCTTAACGAGTCCTTTTCAGTTCACCGGATGACGACGATATAATGAAAGGAGGATGAAAAAAGCGTGTTTATTAGTTTTCAAACTAATTTCGTACAATTCGAAATCGGGCAGTAAGCATCATCATCCATGTACAGAAACGGGCGCATCGGCAGAGGAGGATGAAGAGGAAGCGGCACGGGGCACGGAAGTCCGCGAGGCTGCGGCGGATGTGGAGGTGGAGGCGGATGCGGAAAGCGCGGCGCTGGAGCAATTGGCACGCGGTGGGCACTGGCGGCGCTGCCTGGCGCACGCGGGCCGCGCCGCGCCACACTACGCTCTGCGCCACGCTGCGCACCTGTTCAAGTCGCAGCCGGTGCGTCTGCTGACATGTTTTGGTTATTTTACCACGTTTTTATTAACTCGCTTTCTGTTTGACTGTTTAGTACAATTTTTTAATCGATTTTAAACAAATTTCTCCATATGTGTAGCTCACGCAACTGTAACTTCGCGAAGTATAGTAAGATTTGAAACTTTAAACATATTAGGTCAGAAATGGATGACAATAAAACAATAAACAATAGATCGATTATGAACTAGTTTTCTTGTCTGAATGTTTGTTTCTTTTAGTCCGTTTTAAAAACGTGGTAAATATTTTTTTTTAAAAGTGTAAAAAAACCGGCTTGCCACGCATTGGACATCTGTCAATAGTCACCACGCTGGGGTTGGTGCGCGCAGTGCTGGTACCGTCGCACTGCTGCTCGAGCTCGAGATGCTGTCCTCCATAACTAGTTTGTGGGATTTGGGTTTGGCTTATGTAATTTTTGTCTTCTCACCAGTCAGCCTTCAGAGCCTTGTCCGATATTCCGCAGCACCGAGTGAATGTCTTGAGTTGTCAAAAATTAGACATATTCCCCCTTACACTACTATTTAAATCTGTTAAAATTTTAGTCCTTAGTAAGTACTATTCTATAGTCGCAAAAATTGATAATCATAGTATTCATTAAGGTACACCATCAACATGCAGTACTTTAGTAAATAGTTCGCTTTCTCTACGTCAAACTGTTACACAATACTGCGAAATGTGTCCCTACCTGACACCAACACGGCAACCATCACGTTTTAACAACGAATTAAAAATTGCAGCGCACAGAAGGCATCGATATAGAAAGCGAAGACGTCCCCGAAGGCCTTACCCGGCCATTAGACACACTGCGCCAGTATCTCGTAGGTGACGGAGATATCATTATACAAAGTAGCGATGCAGCACTGGCGAAAGCTGTATGCAGCGAGCTCCTTGTTCGAGTGTCAACGGCACCACGTGCGCTGCAAGCGTTGAAAGATGCTGCGGCTATAATGTTGGCCGCAGGAGCCGATGATAGATCGCTACAAGTGAGATGATATAATATTGTAATATAATAGGTATAGACGACCGCTTGACCGAGTGGTTAGTACGAAGCCTTGCCGAAGTCAATATTTGTGCAACAACACTAATTATTGGTTTTCTGGTTGTGTTCTGTCAATCACGTGACACTTCTGACCTTTCCACCGATCTTATCCCACAAACTATACGTTATCTATGGGAAGGTAAAGACGAGTGAGTGCCTGAGTGTTCGCGCGTACATTAATGGCACTATAATATCTCCTGCGCAGTCACGGTTGTTGAAATAGACCAGGAGGACATTATCATCACCATAATATTACATAATCAGTATTTAACAAAACGCATTTTAATTAATTGAGCGTGGAGTAGAAAATTATTAGTTTTTTCTCTTTTTAAAATATTAAATATATAGAGTGAGACTATCATGAGCAACGCCTGCATGAGCCTTTAATTTGAATTTTCCCATGTTTCCGCATTATAGTTCATGACATCACATACTTAAATTTATTTTCAGGCAATTACTTTGCTGATGGGGCTCCACGTGTCTCAGATCGCGTCGAAAGTGGCGCGTGCTCTACCGCGCTACACGGACATTATTGTCGCTGATGTGGGTACGTTCTAAATTAATATTAACTAAGTCCTTTGAAAGTTTAGTAAAAAGTCCGATTACTACGTTAGTAAGTTACTGCTGTGTTTTAATAACTAGAAGATTATAAACAATATGTTTAAAAGTGAATTGAAATGGAAGATATTATGTCTTTATGCCCATATCATTTATTAATTGCTTATGATTAATTTAGAATGTTATCTATATAAACATTTCATTAAAAAAATGTCGATATTGGTGAGAAGGCTATTAAATTCATTGTATTTTTGACACATCCGTACGAAAGGGCTGTTAAGTCCGTGGTAGGCTTTTTGCGATAATCTACTAAAATTCTTAGTTATAATGTGCGTGGGGTAACCGTAAGGGACATCTATACATATATTTTCCAGAAAGCTATAAGAATCGATTGTGCTATGCAAGACCTTAGAAAGAAAAGATAGATTTCGGATTTTTCTCCGTAGAAAAAGAAATAAAATAAGCATCTGTGCGATATATATATCTATCTATCTATCGAGCTAACCAAAGGACCTTTGAATGTTTTTAATACATTAGGAAGGAAGATTATAATGGGGATAACACGTCACGCTCACATATTCTATGAAACCAGTGCAGAATTATAGATTATAATTTTAGTGCGCGCTGATCGGAAGCTTTTTGTGTTACGTGATATGAATCCGAGCATTTGTGCTCTTTTTCTAACCATTGCATCTGTATAAGGCTCAAATGTTAATTTTGGATCTTAAATCACAGGGACTTCTTGAAGAACTGTTTCTTCTGTATTGTATTTAGAGTTAACTGGTTCTTTTTTCCATGCATATTTAATGTAGTAACATTTGCTCACGTTGGGCATATTCTGTTTTCATTTCACCATTCTGTGAGAGCTGATTTGAGTGCCTCTTGTATAATACCTCGTAAAGATGTTTGTCAGACGTAATGTGTAGTGAGTCACCAACACCAACACAATCACATGACTTACGTCGGAGATTTTGACTGGCACGTGTTTTGACATTATTCCCATCATGCGTTGATTGCGGTCCAGTGAAGATGTATTAGTGAAGTCTGACTTTGGCTCTGAGCTTCTACATGTGCTTGTAGTTTCGACTCATTAGGTAAAATCTTTTAGTAGGAATATTGCGACAGTCGAGATCAAACTTTAGATTGCAGGTAAAACACTGCATATACTCTTTTGACGTCAAGTAATATTGAGTAATATTGGATGCCATACTAGATTTTCCAACAGTTAATTAGAGAAAATTCTATATGACATTAATAGGAGAATTGTTCTTAAGAAGTATTGCTGCTTTAATTCTAACAAGCGTTCGAGAATAAATAATTGCATTCAATTGTTAATAGAACAAAAAATAAAATAAAACGATGACGCCTGAACTTGATACTTCTTTAGTCTCGTTTATTACTAGGGGCAAGAATAATGTTCCGCCACGCGATAATCCACTATTTTATTATCATTCAGTTTGTACTACGTATTGATAAATTCGCGTGGATGAATATCCTTTAGAAATGATTCATCGTTCAACTAACAATAGTAAAGTTTACTTACTTGGTAATTAACTAAGAAAGAAAGTTACTAACTAAAAATTTACTCTGTGATTTTTTCACATATTTTTATATTTGAAATGAAACTGTTATTTACGTATTTTATCATGTTTAATTTTTATATTCCCGACATTTCGACTGCTTTTCAAATGCGTAGTGTTCCCGTAAATACAAGAAATCATTGTATTTTTATATGTCACTTTATGCTATACTTTAAAATAAATTCAGCACACAGTTATGAACTTTAAACTGTTTTTAACTTAATTCAAAGGGAAGAAATTACTAAACGTCTGTCTTCTTAGGTATCCACACTATTCTATATTGTATTAGTATCTATTTTGACGTTCATAAAAGCTTTTTACAAACCTAAATAAAATAAAATAAAATAAAATATGTTTCGACTTTTGACGGTGTATATCGTCAATAGAAGTGGGGGCCTCTGCCTACCCCGTCGGTGCCAGGGCACATTTTTATAAAGTTTTCTCCAGAAAGAAAAAAATAATTCTTGATACCCCCTATTGTATGCGTACGTGTTGTGTATATAAATTTCCCACATGTTTTGTATGTCGTGCGCGCAGCCTTCTACGCGAGTGGGGCGGCGTTGCGCGCGGAAGGCGCGGGTGGCGCGCGCGAGGCGTTCGTGTTGCTCAACCACTGCCTCGACCTCGCCGAAGCGGCCGACGACGATGCCGCGCACTTGCTCGACTACACCGACTTCGGTATGTGCTACCTGTGCCGCCTACTACGCGTAGTATAATGACGTCATTGTCCTTACGACGAATTCCAACTACGACGAGAACTTTAGTCTCGTCGTAGTTGGAATTCGTCGAATATATTATGAAAAAATGTGTATATTGAAAAAATAAATGTTTAGACGACTTCAGTCACTTAACAAGCACTGGAGCAAAGTGGCATACACCAAAGCGAAACTATCTAAAAAAATTAAATCCAGTAGTGGAACAAAAACACTGTTATTTTAAGATGTGATTATCTTATTGTTTATACAAGGGTGATGCGACAATACTGATTTTTTATGAAATCTTACGTATTATTTATTAGTGCTATAATTACTTTGAAATAGAGAATAAAAATACAATCGAATAAAAAATTTTTTTCCTAAAAACTGACTTTCGTACTCTATACATATGTATGTTTCTAAATTTAACATCATAACGCTGCATCCAACCTGTATACTCATTATCACAGAATGCACCGACTGGCCTCGCAACCCGCTATTGCTAGAAAGTGCGTGTGTTCGTGGAGCGCCACTGGAAGAACTTCGTGAGTGGGTGCTGTCTGTGTCTATGGATCAGGCCGTTGAACAGGTTGCGATTTCAATTATCCTTGCTTTTACTTCTGCTCCTTCTTCATCAGCATATTTAAGTCAACTGCGCCAACTGAAGCCGGCATGCATTCCTTGGAGGGTTATGAGTATAGAGTGTATTGGTTAGAGTATAGAACTCACCATGTTGGGTAGGCGAGCAGTGGGGCGCAGTATGGTTGCCGTCGCTTCACTGTTGACGCTATTGGTGAGGTTGATATTTAGAAAAAAAATTGGCGAACCGCACCAGTTTTGAACGATCAGATCTGTATTATACATATAAAACTTCCTCATGAGATTATGGTGTAAGCCGCATTGAAATCTACATAGAAATTAAGTTTGTTATAAGCGAATACACAGACAAACGTGGATTGCTACCTTGTTTTATACTATTTAATAATTAAAATTTATAATAATTAAGATTCGCTAGGAGCGCCGTTTCGTTTTCATACAACTTTTGGGTAACTGTAAAAAGAATTATTGGCAACTCTGCCAACCCGGTTAAAGAATAAAGGCGTGAGTTTTAGATACATTTTAATTATGTTCTAAATTATAATTATATAATGTATTTTTGGCAGACTTTGCCAGTGGATAATCGCGGCATGTATGCCGCGAGTGTGAGCGCTGACGAGCCCTGCTGCGTCCTCACTGGATACCCGCTCGGCACGCGGCTTGTCACTTTCTCCAACGGTGAAGTTTCTATTAACCATTTAAAAGTGTTTATGTAATATATATCCTCCATTTAGAAATTCTATTGGTAACGATTTTTCTGAAACTATTGATCTTTTGGTCAATTTATTAAATGATAGATCTTGCCCGTAACTTCGTTCGAGTATGCCGATTGTGCCTTTCCCCAGGGCTCAATCGGCATCGAGTGTTAAGATAGGCCGCAGGGGTGATTACCGAGTCAGGAATTAATACATCCATGGCAGTCGCACATATTCAGGATAAGATGGGTAAGTGCCGACTACGCTGGTTTAGTCATGTAATGCGCAGGGAGGAAAACAAAATAATCAAAGGCCCTTTTAAATATTGCCGAAGGACAGAGAAGTCGAGGGCGCGTTCTTAACTTGGACCATTACATTAAAAAAAGACATGGAGACGATGGACAGGGCGTGAGTGAAATGGATCAGATCTTTGAAAGTATGACATATCGTTAAAATATAGCATACCGTTCGTAGGTCGTTGCGCTAACCGCGAGTGGTGGTCGCGTTGCGGGCAGGCGGCGCGGGCGGCGCGGGAGGCGCGGGGGGATGGCTCGGCCGGCGCGCTGCTGCAGTACGTCGCTGCCTGGTGCGGCGCGCCCGACACCATGCACCTTTAAACTCCGTACCGTGAGCAATTATGTATACACATTCTCGAATACACGCACACAAGCGCTCTCAATACACAATGAAATAAAATAAAATAAATATCGCAATGAAAGCGGGCACAACCTGTTATCTAATCTTTTGAAAGGTTCAAACATGGCGGGCCCATCTTAGCGGGGATGGCTGGTCAGAGGGGGCCACTCCGTAAGGGCTTGGCGACCCTACTTCGGATGCTGGTTGGTTGACTATGACTGATATCTTTGCCCTGTTCGGTATTGAGATACGCCCTTTGTTCAATTCTTCGCGATCCTAACTGTGGCCGCATTGGCCGCAGAGGCGGGGCAGTGGGGAGAGATAAGTGTCGGTATTACAATGCTCCGTTCCGTAAAGGCAGAACCGTAGACCAGGTTCTCAGCGGCTTACGATTAGAACGTATGAGTGCTCGCCTTCCTGATCTCTATGGCCTACGTGAGATTTATGGCTGAAAATGACGTCGCGTCTGTATTTCGACGCGTCTCGCCGTCGTCATCTCAGGGGGGAAGATGAAGAGGATGTGTTCACTCGCGAGGAAGAGCCGCCTAGGGCGGCCGGCATTGGTGGGGTTGCGGATGTGTGTGAAAGCATTCCCGTGCAACGATATGCAACGTAAGTGTAAACACCATGGGGTTTTAGTTAGTGCAAGCCTGACATAATCTGTCCTGGCGTCTACGACGATGAAAAAGCTCAGGCATTTCCCCATGAACAAAAAGACATAACAAGACCGTAACTAAAGTTTGTCAGATTACGCCGTAGAAACTTGGTTAGTTCAACTTTTATTCCGAGTGAAGTAGACAAGTCTCAATGACGTCATCCCAGGGCCAAAACCTAAAGCTCCATCTCTTTATTATTTTTATTCTGTTTCAGGTATTTGCTGCAAAATTAGAACAATAGAACCTAGAAATAATAGATATAGATTTAAAATTTTCAATAAAATATGAAAAATATTAACGGTCAATTTTTTTCAATGAAATTTGCCTCCGAGCTACTTGAAAGATAAAGTAAAAATATATGAAACAATTGACAAGCAAAAACGAATGATAATTCCTTACATTATTTATTTTCGTTTGAAACTCGGACTACGGTTTTAACTGGATTTTAAAGATGCACGCACGCCTTGACGATTGACATACGCATTGTTGCCAACATTAAAATTTGATTGAGGCCTAGACTTATATAAAACTGTGTGTATCAACAAATTCAAATCTGTCACTACGCTAAGATGCCTTCTTCCGTGACATCAAAAACACGAACACCGCTAAATTGTATGAAATTCATAGTTGAAACTACTCGCGCGCTGCCTGTCCCTTATCCCTAAAATAACAAAAACGAAAAAAAATCCAGTGACTTAACTAATGTACGTACGTATGACTTTTGCTCTTATTTTGCTTAATGACATTATTAAATTAATTACATAAGCATGTACTTTACGATTTTCAAAGTTTTTTTTCATTGTGATAATGTATAGGATCAGAATAACAATAGGATGTAACGGAGAAATATGCTGTCTTTTGTAAAGCACCATCCATATCTGTGAAGGATGTCAAATGTGCGTTAAGCACTTTTGTGTGCGGACAGGGAATAAAACAAAGAACTTAAATTTTTATATCGCTATAATAAACTCATTTTGTATCACATTTATTTCAATAATATACTTTGACACACATATTTGTTACGTAATACAATTTGAAGGGTTTACCCGTTTTCGTGGCGAATACCTACAAAAGATGAACAAGATTTTTTTTTGTCAGAATAGTGTTTTATATTGAGAATAAATTAATATTTTTTTTCTATCCCATGTAATGAGTAAGTTATTAAATCTATAATTATTTAGATACATGTAATCCAGATAAAATTAAATAACAAGTTAAAATACAGTTTCGGCACGAAAACGGAATTTGAGATTAGTTTTAAAGTATCTAAACAGACGTAGTAATGTAACACTAAAGTACGTTGTATATTAAGTGAAATGTATTATAGAATAGTTCATCGATAGCATATCACATTGATTAGCCATGAGGCGGTATGAGACGGAAAATACATCGAATATGGTCTCGGTAGACTACGAAGATATGTGTCCTGTCCTGCACAACTTACTTAAACTTGAAACCGAATGGTGCAATAGTGGCCAGTGAAATTTGCTGCGAGCGGCGTCGCATCGCACACGTGCGCGATGGTCCTCATGCGAATAGTCGTACCTCATGCCGGCAAACTTAGCTGGTAGTTTACTGGCCTATCGGATGATCACCGAGGCACACAATCATTTTATTAGTTAATAAATTTTATACATTTATTTCTTACGTAAGAATATACTCTCGTTATACATACTATATTTAATCAAGATAGTAAGCGTAAAGTAGTTTGATCAATTCCGAGGTCGGAATGATTGTTATAGTAATTATTTTAAATATCTAGACTTCATTGATATAATATTGAAAAAGTTTTCACAGCTTTGTATTTATATATTATATATATATATATATATTTATGTAGATTTATAAAGTTATAACTGAATAAATAATAATGTGTATATAAAATGCAGGCTTTTGTAGACATTTCACAAGAAATTTTAGACATCTATAAATTTTTCTCTCTCAGGAATTGTACGATTACGTTAAAGTAATGCAAGGTAGGTACATAAATATAGGATTTGTATTATAACACTAAGCCGCGCGCCGCGAGCGTGGCACAAGTAACTTCCTACTTTTGTGTAGGTTGTACGGTCGCGTGCATTGCGGACATACTCTGTGATTAAGATCATTTTTAGACGTATTGTCAGGCGAGCCACACTTATGACAGCATTGGAAGAACACAGATTTTGACGAGATATATTCTATTTAAATTTTTGGGTAGATATGTACTTTGTAACTAACATCGACAAAAAATATCTTTCTCTCGACAAAGAGTTTAGTTTCAGTATCTCAAGTGTTTGTACTTGCTAGGTAACTTAACCAGAGTTTGTGGTTTGCCTAGTGGATGTTTATCCATTCCACTGTGCTTAGTAAAGGGGTCGATTTTTAACGATCAAGTTATAACGATTAGTACCTAAATGTTGGAATTGATTACACGGCGACTTATATTGAGTTAGAGGACTGCATTTAATCCTATTATACAATATCTAGCTAGATGTAACTTTGCTCACTTCTTTCCGTTCTGAATTCTTTCTATAAAAGATGTATGATGAAAAATACTATCAAGAAAATAGTTGTGTGTAGATAATTTGGAAAAATTATATATTTACAATTTGTAAAGTTAAGTATCCGACAAGAAGAAACGAGATCTTAACGATTTTTGTAGATGTAGGGAAAATTCACTAAAGCACAACCTTGGAAGAATAGTACCTAGATGCCCTTAATCACTAAAGTTATTATAAAGATCTAGTATAAGGCAAAGTGTCGAGTTTGGGGTTATTGAGACGATTCTATAAAAGATTTTGGTTCGGTGAGAACGACCGAATCATAAACACACATTTTACTACATTAGGTTTTTTATATATATGAGATATGCAAAGGTTCTACTAGTGTGTTATATTGATGAGCCTTATTATGATGAATACCTAGTAAATGATCAAATATATTAGTTTTATTTCACTTAGTTCTAGCTATATTTAGAAATTGGAAATATATTCGTCAATAGCTAATACGTCAATACACATAAGTGATTTACATATACGTCACCTTATATTTAGACATCTAGCGCTAAAATAGCAGTGGATCATAATGCTACACACCTTGTGTACAGAAAGGTGCTGCTATTTTACGGAACAATGAACTAAGACACTTACTATTTACTAGACGTAATTATATTCTATTTAAGTTGGTACAACATATAAAATTTCTATAACATAATATATATAGGTTAGGATCACATCTCGAAATCGCTATAGGATGCCCGTAAGACTTAAATAATTTTATTAGACCGTTCTTGTCGTTTAAAAGTTGTAAGATATTTTGTGTAAACCAAATCACTACATATAGGTCTAGCATTTTCATCGGAAACTACTAAACTTTTTTGGAAGTTTTGTAATAATTATATATCTCAAGTAGCAATTTCGATGTTGCGATTACAATACATATTTTTGATAATAAAAACAATCTTTAAGCTCAATATTTTTAAATACATATATGTATAATGCTTTTTGTCCGCTTTATATGGAATCGTTAAGATTTTAAATTAAAATAGCGACGGAATAATCGTTAATTGTTTTATTTTCAAAACTACTTTATCATATTAACGTATTATCATGCAATTAATCAATCAACACATATATAGCATATAAAGACCACAGTAAGATATTAGACATATTAATTTATAACTATGATCTGGGCAGCATTAGCGGCATGTGTGACATCACGTGTTGTTGAAAAGCAATAGGACTAGGGGCAGTCAGTGGCCGTCGTAGAGGCGCTAGTCGTCGCGGCGCTCCGGCGACGGCTCGCGGGATCAGTCGGGCGACTCGTCGGCGACGAACGACGTGGCCGGGAACAGCGGGTACCACCCGTAGGTGCGCTGCGGGAGGGTCAGCTTGTCGAGGCGAATCTCCGCGCCGCCCAGTGCTAGGTTATGTTCAAACCCACCGCACCGTTGCCATAGCATCACTACGAGTGTGCGGCCAAGGGCATCGCTAGCCTGTAAAAGTCAGTAATTAATTGAATCTTCGTTCTACAGTTCCCTCAAGTTTTTGGGATTAAATGGTGATATACCTACGACATCCAAACAGAATGAGCCGTCAATTCAACACCTAAAATTGTCAATGCTCAATGGTTATATAGGGGAATTATGTTGTGATGAAAAGTAATTCTATTGCGAGGTTGTTGGTCTCTTTTTTCTATCTACGATTTTTCTATCAATTCTGAGAAAAACTTAAGTCACGAAATTAACAGTTTCAAAGTTCGATTACGTCTAAGTCGTACAATATTTTAATTTGGTAAATGTTGTAGAGTTCGTATAATTATCTAAGCAGGTATTACCTGATATTTCAACGTCTGCTTGAAATGTGGCTCCGTTGTGCGTCGAATGACACGGGTTTTGCGCTTGTGTAGCCATTTGTCGCCGTCGCGCAGGTAGCACTTCACGTACGCATCTGGCACTTCGCCGTTGACACCGTATACTCGACGGGCGTGAGAAACCTGGCACGCATGCGAACATAATGCATTAATTGCAGAACCGCACTACCCGTGTGGTGGCGGCATTTGCCATCACATCTTATCTCGCGGCTGTTGTAAATTCGATTTAAGGAAATGTCAGGAAAATCTTGTGGTATCGGAAGCCACATTGTAAAATGGGCTTCCGATACCACAAGTGACCGATGACGGTCATCAGGTCTAAGGTGTGAGGTGTCTGGTCCTACCTCCTTTTGGAGAGGCCTATGTTCAGCAGAGGATTGTGGGAGGAAGAAGAATAGTTTCTGGTTTTTGGCGGTTGCGCTGACCTCAAGTTCAAGCTGTCCCTTGATCATGATGATGCTAATGTTGATCTCGGCGTGCAGCGGCGGCAGCTGCGCGTTG
Organism: Bhutanitis thaidina; assembly: GCA_029286595.1. Classification (NCBI taxonomy): domain Eukaryota; kingdom Metazoa; phylum Arthropoda; class Insecta; order Lepidoptera; family Papilionidae; genus Bhutanitis; species Bhutanitis thaidina. Next base: position 7,790,693 of record JAGSMS010000010.1, read on the forward strand.
CGTGGCGGCAGCTGGCCGGGCCCCAACGGCACGGCGTCGTCCGCGTCGCCCAGCGCGCCGGCCGCCAGCGGCACGGCCGCCCACATACTGCCCTTGCGCCCCGTCGCCGTGCCTGCGCGCCACAATACGCCCGTACTGCCCACTCCGCTCACACCACTACCGCTCTTCTCGCTCAAAGCTACTGCCGCTCAATCATCAACTACATCATCTAAGTTTACTCGACATAGTAGAGCTTCACTTTTTTCAGATTATAAAGTCATTCAAAAATAAATCGTGTTTCGCTTCCAAGACATACAATTCAACGAACAATACAAATAAAGAAATAAACCATTCAATCGTACATTGAAAAATAAAATACACAAAGTAAGCACGTCAAACAGCTTCGTGCCAACGTATATAGTAAGTATCGTTTACATAGAATTCGAATCGACTCCTTTCTTAAACACATAAATGGAAGAAGAAGCGTTTTAACGTGTGCAGCCAAGAGTGTAGACGACTTTCTAATAGTTGCCAGAAGCGGTCTTCAACTCAGTATTATGGTATAAGCATTCCGTGTTATGAACAGCCATAAGAGTAAGGTAGACGCGGTCGTTGTGAGCAGAGCTAATGTACAGGGCGCGCGCCGGCCGGCGGCGCGGCCGATCTACGACATGCGCGATCGCGACCTACTGCGGCGACCCCTGCGTCGACCGCGATCGAATATGCAGGATCATTCCCTAGCTTAGAAAATTACTTAAAATGAAACGCTCCAAAAAAACTTTAAATCTTCATCTACGGCCTAAGGATAAGATAATATATATGTACAGGAAATCTAATAGAAGGCGCATCGTAACAATGAATAACATTCGCAAAGTTAATGAGATCCAGTATCCTAGGCGAGACAATGTCATCGCGATGAACGGAGACGGGCAGCCGAACAGACGGTACACAGAGACAGATGAAGTGAGCGTGATTGCCCGCGACCGGGCATGCGTCAGGACAGAACAGAACAGACACAGTGAAGTGATGAAAAGCGTCGGGCGCAGCCACATTCAACGGTGCGTGCGCGCGGCCGTCGCGCAAGCGATGTATGACCCATGCTACTACGTGCCCTGAGATCCTTTCCTGTTCTCGACCAGGACCGATCGAGTCCAGTGTCCTATCTCGAACATGTAAGCAAACGTGTTCGAGGTGAGATACGTGAATGCGATCTGGACCGGCGAGGAAACAGAAACAGAATTTGGGGGCTGTCGGCCGTCGGACATCACAAGGGATCGTGTTACACCGACACCGCGCACGAACAAACCCTGAGCGGGCACGCGCGGGTGCTGGCGCGTCGTCGCTTACCGAGGTGCTAACGGTCCGTCGCTGCTGACCAAACAAGCACAACACAGTACATGTCAGTACCCTCATTTTTGTTTTCATTATTGTTTACTGCCATTGGAACTTTGAAGTAAGATATAACACATTATTCAAATATAGATTTGTTCTCTCGTTGAATTGAATTATATCATTATTACATAATGAAATTGAATAAGTTATTATCATTAATGATCGCACCTTCTCGAATAAATTAATAATTTAACTGAAATGTTCTAAAATTAAATGATTAAAGAACACTTTGTGTTGCAATTTTCAAGTGTTAAGTAATAAAAATATAAATATTATTTAAATTTAGATTCAGTAGAAATCTTGTATACTATAATTGAGCTTTCTTGACTTATTCACAAAAGATATTATAAAAAAAAGATAAGTTTCTTTAATAGTAAAGTGTAAATTTCATGTAGACCCATTAGTTTAAAATGATCTTACGGTATCGCGAGATTATTGAGAATGTGTGACATAGCGTTTAAAGTTAGGCCGAGGTATAAATAAAAGTTTCTTTGATAATATTTATGAACATTTTTATTCAATGATTCTTTATTTTCAACAGAATTAGTTATCCATTACATTGAAGCGAGACTAGGAGGAGATCGATCTAAACTATTGTGTCTACGCATTTACATTGCCTATAGTACTTACGGCATGGAATTAGATCATGAATATAGGTAGTTAGGATAATAGTGGATATAGGTTATAGAGGACAGGGATAGGTGTGGGGTGTAAGCGTGTCGTAGCGAGACTTACGCCTGGCTGTGGAGCCGGAGAGCGAGAGCGTGCGGCCGAGCTCGCCCTTGACGGCGCGCAGTGATCGCAGGATGTCGTCTGGGTCGCGACGCACGCACGACGAGCGACGCCGCTCATTGCGTCGCGACCCGCTCGCACCGCTCTCTGCGCCCTCTGTGACCCAGTACGTGTCCGGTGCACGTATCAGTTCCCATATCAAACATTTGGTTTTTCTTTTGATGCCAATCTCACCTGTACGTGGTGCACCCTGCTAGCTAACAAACAAGGCTCGCAACCGAATAGTGGCAAAAATGTATGCTGACTTTTACTGGCGCTTTCTTGGAGGAACCTATGTTCAGCAGTGGGCTTAGATAGGCTGATAAAGAAAAAGAAGTTGTGGGGTGTAAGCGTGTCGTAGCGAGACTTACGCCTGGCTGTGGAGCCGGAGAGCGAGAGCGTGCGGCCGAGCTCGCCCTTGACGGCGCGCAGTGATCGCAGGATGTCGTCTGGGTCGCGACGCACGCACGACGAGCGACGCCGCTCATTGCGTCGCGACCCGCTCGCACCGCTCTCTGCGCCCTCTGTGACCCAGTACGTGTCCGGTGCACGTATCAGTTCCCATATCAAACATTTGGTTTTTCTTTTGATGCCAATCTCACCTGTACGTGGTGCACCCTGCTAGCTAACAAACAAGGCTCGCAACCGAATAGTGGCAAAAATGTATGCTGACTTTTACTGGCGCTTTCTTGGAGGAACCTATGTTCAGCAGTGGGCTTAGATAGGCTGATAAAGAAAAAGAAGTTGTGGGTGTACGTAGTAGGGCCTAGCTTGACAAAATATATTTACCACTTCGATTTGAGACTTCAAGTGTATGCGCCAATCAAAGCAATCGACGATAGACGAGAAGTACAGACTAATTACGCACTAATAATGGTGCTCCCCGTCTCCGCGCGCAAACAGGCGTAGAAATAAACTACGCTCACTTATCTATACTTCTAATTACGCACAATCTATATCTGATCCATATCTTAACGAGCAATGTAAGAATGTACAACAAGGCAATGGTGACCAAAAGTATGCTGACTTTTACTGGCGCTTTCTTGGAGGAACCTATGTTCAGCAGTGGGCTTAGATAGGCTGATAAAGAAAAAGAAGTTGTGGGTGTACGTAGTAGGGCCTAGCTTGACAAAATATATTTACCACTTCGATTTGAGACTTCAAGTGTATGCGCCAATCAAAGCAATCGACGATAGACGAGAAGTACAGACTAATTACGCACTAATAATGGTGCTCCCCGTCTCCGCGCGCAAACAGGCGTAGAAATAAACTACGCTCACTTATCTATACTTCTAATTACGCACAATCTATATCTGATCCATATCTTAACGGTGGTGCGTGCGCGCGGCCGTCGCGCAAGCGATGTATGACCCATGCTACTACGTGCCCTGAGATCCTTTCCTGTTCTCGACCAGGACCGATCGAGTCCAGTGTCCTATCTCGAACATGTAAGCAAACGTGTTCGAGGTGAGATACGTGAATGCGATCTGGACCGGCGAGGAAACAGAAACAGAATTTGGGGGCTGTCGGCCGTCGGACATCACAAGGGATCGTGTTACACCGACACCGCGCACGAACAAACCCTGAGCGGGCACCCTCATTTTTGTTTTCATTATTGTTTACTGCCATTGGAACTTTGAAGTAAGATATAACACATTATTCAAATATAGATTTGTTCTCTCGTTGAATTGAATTATATCATTATTACATAATGAAAGTGAATAAGTTATTATCATTAATGATCGCACCTTCTCGAATAAATTAATAATTTAACTGAAATGTTCTAAAATTAAATGATTAAAGAACACTTTGTGTTGCAATTTTCAAGTGTTAAGTAATAAAAATATAAATATTATTTAAATTTAGATTCAGTAGAAATCTTGTATACTATAATTGAGCTTTCTTGACTTATTCACAAAAGATATTATAAAAAAAAAATAAGTTTCTTTAATAGTAAAGTGTACATTTCATGTAGACCCATTAGTTTAAAATGATCTTACGGTATCGCGAGATTATTGAGAATGTGTGACATAGCGTTTAAAGTTAGGCCGAGGTATAAATAAAAGTTTCTTTGATAATATTTATGAACATTTTTATTCAATGATTCTTTATTTTCAACAGAATTAGTTATCCATTACATTGAAGCGAGACTAGGAGGAGATCGATCTAAACTATTGTGTCTACGCATTTACATTGCCTATAGTACTTACGGCATGGAATTAGATCATGAATATAGGTAGTTAGGATAATAGTGGATATAGGTTATAGAGGACAGGGATAGGTGTGGGGTGTAAGCGTGTCGTAGCGAGACTTACGCCTGGCTGTGGAGCCGGAGAGCGAGAGCGTGCGGCCGAGCTCGCCCTTGACGGCGCGCAGTGATCGCAGGATGTCGTCTGGGTCGCGACGCACGCACGACGAGCGACGCCGCTCATTGCGTCGCGACCCGCTCGCACCGCTCTCTGCGCCCTCTGTGACCCAGTACGTGTCCGGTGCACGTATCAGTTCCCATATCAAACATTTGGTTTTTCTTTTGATGCCAATCTCACCTGTACGTGGTGCACCCTGCTAGCTAACAAACAAGGCTCGCAACCGAATAGTGGCAAAAATGTATGCTGACTTTTACTGGCGCTTTCTTGGAGGAACCTATGTTCAGCAGTGGGCTTAGATAGGCTGATAAAGAAAAAGAAGTTGTGGGTGTACGTAGTAGGGCCTAGCTTGACAAAATATATTTACCACTTCGATTTGAGACTTCAAGTGTATGCGCCAATCAAAGCAATCGACGATAGACGAGAAGTACAGACTAATTACGCACTAATAATGGTGCTCCCCGTCTCCGCGCGCAAACAGGCGTAGAAATAAACTACGCTCACTTATCTATACTTCTAATTACGCACAATCTATATCTGATCCATATCTTAACGAGCAATGTAAGAGAATGTACAACAAGGCAATTGCGGACCAAAAGTCCAAACGTCCAAAAGTGATTTAATTTTTTGCGAATGAAGTCTTTTCTTAAGTCTATTGAATCTGTCTCAAGCTAAAAGTTTGATTGAAAGTAGTTAAAACACGTTACCTTTATCCTGTTGCTGGAACGAAGAGCGGCGAGATCCAGGCAGGGAACGGGAGAAGTCCTTTCCTAGTTGATAGACTTCGACTTCGAGCGTCTCCGATTGGGAAGAGCCCCGTCTCGAGCCCGCCACCCACGCGTGATCCGGGTGAAGTAAGGACGCGCACTCGCCGATAGAGTCTACGTCATCTAGCAATTTCAATTCAAATACGTAATAATATAATGACATAATAAAAGAAAAATGTAGATAGAAATAAGTTAATAAAAACATTCTTCTTGTTACAGTCAGTAAATAGTCCACTGCTGGACCTAAGCTTCTTCGTTAGGGAGATTTGGCGTAATCAACATGCATGGCAGGTGGAGTGGCTATATAAAGAAGGCTATATTATGAGAAATAGAAGTAATCGATGCATTTCGGGCGTAATCGTGATTAACATACGTACATCCAAACCGTATGATCAACACCAACTTGGATGGATTTTTCTTCATATTCAATTAAAATTAATTAAATGTTTTGAACAAACATGAGGTGTGTAAATTATAGTGTTCTTATAATAATGGTATATTTTCTATGGTATATGCTGTAAAATATATATAAATATTATAATGGATGTAAGTTAGAGAGATGAGGTAACTCATGTGACATGTGAAAGGGGGCAAACGAGCAAACGGCTCATCGGATGGTAAGTGATTACCGTTGCCTACGTACATCTGCAACACCAGAGGAGCTGCAGGTGCATTTTTGGCCTTTAAGGATATTTGGATGGGAGGGAGGATGAGTCGGGGGAATGAGGACAGGGCCTCCGGTTACCTGTCTTACATTAAGGCACATCGATAATAATGCACTCTCTCTAACGCTTGGAAGTTAATTACATTACACATATATTTATAAATATATATGATCAGATTTAAACAAAGGCAAAAGGTACCAGACACAGAACGCTGTGAGGCGAAGTCTCCTCGTCGCAGAGCACGCGCACCTGTGAGCGAGCCGCGTGGCGACGCGTTCGCCGAGCGAGTGCCGCGCTCCTCTAGCGTCCACCACACCGCGCGCTCCTCGGCGAACGCCTTCTCCAACTCCATCTAATTTTTTCAATAAATACGTGTACCAATCAATCCAATTTCATATATCTTTTTTAGCCTTATTTTAAAGTTGAAACTACTAAACAGACTTAGATGGCATGCTTGTTGATTGATCTTAGCACTTGAAGAAATTGGCTTATTTCTGAAAAGAGTAGTCCTGAAACGTTAGCATTTAGTAGCTATTGACTTACTTATGTATAATCATCGGCGTATCTTGTAAAGAACGCAGTTATCTGGCGTATTTTATAATATTTTAGTTAATAATTTCATATATTTACTCGAATACTACACATTGAAATGAAGCTATTATTAACAGATTGGTAAAATGTTACGTTTGGTTAAATACTAGTGCACACATAGGTTTATTAGACTTACAGTACATTCTCCAATGAGAACGGGATCGATGCCGGGGCAGGCATCCCACAGCGTAAGTTCAAGCGCTCGTCCAGCTAGCAGGTCAGCCGTTAGCCCACCGAAACCTAGTGTCGCGTTCCATACAGGGCTGCATGACGCCGATGCCGGGTCTGTCTCTACTGGCGGACAGCTTTCGCTGGAAGAGACAATGAATACTAATTAAAACGAATTTTGAGATTAATAGAATAGAAGTTGAATAAAAGATTGACACTTAACTGGAAGAGTGGTTAGATGTACAAATGTATGGAAAATAATATTTAATACCATGTATTCTACTCCACAAATCATGAATGACTTGTGAATACAGTTGGCATTAACTTTGTTTTTAAAAAGACTACATACTTGAAGATTTAAATTTAATACATCGTGTTTTCCAAAATTAATTGCTTTTCCATACTTTTAATTATGCTGGGGAACTATAAAAAGTTTCTATGCTATCGTGCGTGTATAGTGTATACATGTCATTTGGGGTCATTGTAATGTTCGATAAAAATAAGATTTTACTTTCTCATTCAAACGTTGTTATTTGACAAAATATATCAATTACAGGACCAGAGATTATAGAAATTACTTAGTCAGTAACTATTATCAATATTAGTATTAGTCTTTATAAGAAAAAGCGATGTAGTACCAATTTTCCTATGTAATTGGAAGAGGAAAAAGCTAATTTGCTCAAATCACTGTGCAATATTCTTGTAACTACTGCAATATTTTTCAATGATTACTTCCTAATGATTTGGTTTTTTCACTGTTTATCACAAACACTCCTCGTTTATCTCTTTTGTTTTAAATTAATTTTGAATTGTAGTTGTGATGCTTTATCTTCTTTACGTTCCTCAAAGTAAATTAGGAAGTAAGATTCTGAAATATAGCCTTAGAACTAATTAATACGAACTATAGCAAATGTTCTATTCACGTCACTTCTAGTCTCTGTCAGTTAACTCACAGTGATGGTAAAAGGCGTATTCTAGCGAAGGCCTCGGGCTCGTCGCCGTAGCCGAGCGTATGATCACGCGGCGGCAGGTCGTCGGCTGCGATCAGCACTACTACGAGCTTGCGCAGCTCGCTCTCGAACCACACTTGCAGCTGAGCGCGCCCCGGTTGACGCTCACGGGCACGCTCGTTGCGCTCCTGCTCCTGCACATGTACGCAAATTATTACGTAAGCACGCAAGTATGAGAACAAAAATGCGACACGATACACTTCATTCAACTCATTAATTTATTTCTCGCTATCCGCATATCGTATATCGCATCGCACCTACTTACATCTATTAGGTCTAATAATTGAAAGGGGAGCCTTTTTAAATGGAAAATTTGAAATGCATAATCTATTATTATTAACAACGGGAAATGCATTGTATCTCAACATGCAGCAAAGGCCAGCTATTGAGTAGTTTTTCATTAGCGGGTAGTAGTTCGAAAATTTCCCAATCATTATATGCGATCACAGCAATGCCATCTTTTCGTCATACGGTGAGTTTATTTCACTTGCAAAACATTTTATTAAAATAACATGCTATACGGGCCGAGGCATTTCTATACAGATGTATACATATATGAATAAAACTTGACGCTCTTGTCCGCCATGCAGAAAGCTGTATCATGCTGATACCGAATCAAGCCCCATGTCTTGTTATTTGGAATGTTATTAAAATGAGTCATCTAAAGGATCATATAACGTACTCTTGTTTTCAGGTAAACTATATTAACATTCCCAAAGGTTATTGTTTAAAAGAAGCCTGTAATATTGGAGTAAAATTAACTAGTGCTATATTTAGCTAATATTAACGCATTACAATGTTCTACAGTGAGTATGAAATCACATATTAATTTATTTTTTTGTAGATTACAATTCCTACATTACAATAAAAAAAAATTATAGTTTATAATGACTGGTTGAAATTTTTTTATAAATGAAAGAAGAACTGTGCCCGTTCATATAATTAAAATTAAAATATTGGAATCACTAATAGGGCAGACTCTTTTATATAGACATATTTTACAACAAAACTTTTTGACATTATTTATGAGCACAACAATATTTCGTGTCACACGCAAAGGCTTCAGTCCTATACGGTGCTTTTCTAAATCAATATGCACATACCACACTGTGCTTACCAACTTCATGCATTTGTCATTTTGGAAGTAAATAATTGTAACAATCAACTACTATCATGAACTGAGCGGTTATGTACATCGTGTTGTTATGAGGTATCAGCACGGTCGCATCACGTGACACAAGCGTCGAACGGCGCCTGTCGTTCAAGGTGTTGCAGCGGTTGCGGCATACCGTGCTGCCACAACTCCAAGCTGCTACGTTACTAGCCGTTGCGAGCGTTCTTCATACAAAGTGCGGCATTACACTACTCTAAATCAACAGCAAGACTCGGTAACAGACACTCGATGCGCAAGACATGAGACGGTACAAACGGGAAAGTGCGGCGTCGAATGTGCGGGTCGGTGAAAAGACAAGACTAGAGCGAGTCTGGCTCTGGCCTGCGCTCACCTCTCCCGCCGCTCGTCTCCTTATGACTGCTTCGGTATTTCAGTCGCTCTGTAGCAGTCCTCATAACCGCAGGCTTCGCCTCATTCATATTCATAGTATCACTTCTTTTTACTAACAATATCGGTAAATACAATAAATTGTATTGTATGTGTTGATGGAATTAGTTCATTTATAAATGTTTAGTGTTTTTGGTAATCTTTTGTTTCCCGCTAAGCTAAAAGCGGCGGCTTTTCTAGCTTCACTACATCATATTTACTGTTGGTAGAGATATAAACTAATCATCCTCGAATATTCTAGGAATGATGTTCAATATCGGGATGAGCTTCTTAGGCTACTATCGAATACTAAAAGTGAATGTAGCGTTTATCTACACTTACTGCAACATTCTAAGAATCATGGTATTTTGACACTTTGTCGATTGTGCCCTAAATTCAACTCCAGCCGGCGACGTCGGCGACATTATGAAATTGTTCGGGTGATAGAAAAAAATAAAAATCTGAAAATAAGTAGGTAGTTTTTTTTCACACACTTCACTTAAGATTATCAATAACGAACATAGGTAACAAATGAAGTTAAATATAATCAGGTAAATATTTTAAGTATGTTAACAGAGTATCCCTTTTCATACAGTTAAAGGTTAACAAATTTAAACAGTAAATGGTTGACATACACAACTACAGTCGTAAATAGAAATACTATAATCTTAAAACTAGATTAACGTGGAAGATGTTCGGCTGATAAAAGCTAAGAGTATCACAGCAGATCCACGGAGACCTGCCCCTGCACTTCATGTCTTTGTTCATTCCCAAAACCACAAGAAAGATTAAATGTATTCTGTCATTTTGTTAAACTATCTAAAAAGAACAAGATATCTAAGAAAATTGTTCTGGTTCTCGGAATAAATAGAGGCAACCGGCGTCAGAGCAGCATCGATCAGTATTTTTGCGCTGTTACACATGGATGACATGACATGTGCAGTATTGAGAAAATCCAATCAATAGACATCAGCAGCTCAAAATAAGCTTTAAAATATCTGCTGAATGATGCTTTTATTCGAAAAGAGTTACTGGATCACCTTACACTCCTACAACTGAAATATCGGTAAGTCAGAGTAACGGTGTTTAATATAAACATGCTGGAAAGCTAATCTAATTTGTTTGCATTTATTAAGATATATTAAAACGTTATTTTATGTGTAGGTTGCTAAATGATCCACTAACTAAATGTTACAAAGGATTGCTTGATAAAGACACAGCTATGGTGACTGATTCGAGAAGCGCAGTGGAACAGGCACCGAGTGACAGTCTCTACTAGAGTTTGTAAAGGTATGAGCAGTTCGGCTCAATGTCTTACAGGTTCACAACATTTATTGTTACAATTAAAGCCTATTATAAGTATTATACCGGGGTTTTCGGCAATTTCCGTCGGGTTGGCGACGAAGGTGTTTTGTCAGTATCCGGTTCTGTAAAGTAAAAGCAATAAGGTTCTGTAGATTTTCAAACTTACGAAATCTTTCTAGGTAAAATGAAAAGTGAATTTTTGTCCTTAATAAATAAACTAAATATAAAAGAAAATTACTACCGTTGAGGGCGAAGATCATGAAGAAGAGTTGAAAGTGTTGAAACTTGAGGAGTAATGAAGTGAAAGCAAGAGAAGAAAATTCTTTTTCATTATTTTGTGAGCATCCTGAATATAGAAATTAAGAGTACAAAGAAATATCATTAGTGCACAAAGAATAGAGATAAAAAAGCATGGAAATAGAACAAATACTACAGCGGTAATTTTTATCACGTTTTAATTAACTCGCTTCCTTGTCTGTCTGTTTGTTTATTTGTCTGTTCGGTACAAATTTTGCAATCGATTTTAAATTAACATTTCGATGAGCTATGACTTTAAACAGCTTAGAACTGGATGACAAATAATAAAAACGTGGTAAAAACATTTGTTTCTTTAACATTAGATTAAACTGAGAATGTTACAAAAGTAAAATTATAGCTTGCTTTAATGACCGCAGAAATTAGTAATCAAGACATTTTTCAGCCTTAAGTAGTCAGAATATTGCTTATTTGATGAATATGAATTTACTATGATGCCGTATTATAGCGCTAAATTACTCTATGCGTTTTAATAAATGAATTCAAGTTTGTACTAAATAAAATGAAACCTTTGTATATGCTTGTAATGATGTCTCTCTAATGAAAAATACGTTACAATTACTCTAGGTATTATTACCGTAGAGCGCATGATGGTGATGAGTGGTGTGGTGTGTGGGCGGAGCAGGCGCATCATCGAGCTGCGGCGCGGGCTCCACCAGCAGTTCAACTGTGTCACCACTTCGCTCAAGCACGGCGCACACCTCTTCGAAGCTGCGCTCCGTCAATGGCACCCCGCCCCATTCCAGAACCTTCGACAACAGGTCTTTGTTGATTATACAATAATATATAAAATACTTCTACAAACCGAAAAAACAGGTTTGTGGGAGGATTCGGTTAATAAAACAATGTCTTGTATACAGTTCGTACGTTTTGTACACCTAAAAATATGATACCGTGAAAGATACTTCAATAAACTGATAGATATATTTGCTAGTTTTAATGTCCATGTCCTGGTAAGTATTATTGATGTTATGTGAATACATGTACGCGACGAGCAGCAGATATAGCGTGAGCGAAGTAAAAATAATAGGTATGTCAATTTTGCGGACAGAAGTAGGGCGGAGTATGAAATTTAGATATTATACTATTATTAGTCACAAAAATCTCGCTTTTTGAATCAATGAAAATAGCTAAAGACATGAAAATCAATCTATGTTTACACTATTTTAATAGCGATTATCTGTGCTAAGTTTCATCAAAATCGGATTATTTAGTGTCAGAGGATATAGCAACAAAAATTTCATCGTAGTTGGGAGTAAGAGCCAATAAATGCTTCAACTAAATTACTGATCTTGCAATGACGGTTGCACTGTACACAGTGTTTACAAAACATAGAAACTTTTGTGAATACAAATATAGATTAAATAGCATTTAGTATAAGCATTAAAACAGATCGGTCTAAAGAAAAATTTACATTTACTTATATTGGGCCCTCTATTGCTTAAAATGTATGTCAACGAAAGGTTTAATAGATATTAAAACTATATACAGAATCTTTGCCGAAATCTATTTAATAAATGGAAAGTTGAGATGACGTCACCTTATCTCCCTGCTGTAGTCCAGCAATGTCAGCAGGACCTCCTGGCACAGTCCATACGATGACTGCTTCGCGGCGTCCACTAGCGTCCGGCTTACCACCAACAACTCGCATTCCAAAACCTCTGGCTGTGTTTAAAATATCTTCGAAATAACTTTATTATAACCATATTTAATATATTCATAAATAGTTTATGGTGGTATGTAGAAATGTAATTAATAGATATTATTTTGAGAAATTATGACATTCAGTGATATGATACCATATTAATTATAAAGGTATAATACAAAAGTAATTCCTAACATTTCTCCGCTTCTGAATTTCTAACAGACTTTGGTTTTTGGACAAAAATGTGTAAATGACGTTGTATGTCGAAGAATTACGCACAGCGGTGTCCCTTGTCGTTGGGGTCCCGACGTAATGTAACACGGCGCGGCGTGCAGTCGTCCACGTCATGTATGACGATCTTGATCGCCTCCGCGTCGACGGACATTTGGCGCGCAGCCGCCACGACTGCAGCTGACACGGCTGGGAGCTCCGCGGCATCCAAGCCGCGGGTGGCAAGTGCTGCCATAGCACTTAGCGCGCCTGTACGCTGTTGCAGCGCTGCTATATCAGGCCTGGTGTGGAAATTTAGTGTTCCAATCATTGATTAACTTACACGACAATTGGTAAAGGAATTAATACGTTTATGTTTTGTATGTGAGTACGGATCATATTTATTTTCAGTTTACTTTTGTAATAAATAATAATAATGTTAATGTTTTTTATTTTATTTTTATATATTTATACTACAGAAGAAGATATTCAAATAATTAAAGGTAACTAACAATTGGCTGCCACGGCGACGTATAGGCCGATCTTCGTCGACGCTGAGTCCAGTTATCTGCGGGGCGGTATCGGCTGGCTCTTCCACGCGATAAGACCCGCGTCTTGGCCCTGCTCCACTCACGACGTCTACTGCCGATGCTCTGAATCAAAGAAAAGTCTAGAAAAACTCGGTAGCAAAGTACCCGTTATTGAAGTCGGACTGAAAAATATGGTCATTATTAAAAAAATATATGGAAAAATAGTCGGTACGGGATACTGAACTGAGACGACCTTCATTGGTTATGGCAACATTACATTTTAATAACTAAATAAACATGGCATGACTAACTTGTACATTGTATCTACAAAATAGCTTTTTAGACAATTAGATGTCCCATTCCAATAAGTTATAATTGTATTAGTAAATCGTTCTCTCAGTAAGTACAGTCATTTTAATATTCTGACGCTCTCAAACACCAGAATATGACAACTACTATCCTCACGACGCGCCTGTCCCTCTTCTTATCGTACCTTAGTCAGTGATTGATCAACTCCCCTTTTACAGTTCATTGCTGGGCATCATGGCAATAAAGACATATCTAAGATAGTTTTAAGATTACGGATTTCGACATTAGGCTCGATTCAACGCAGCCAAACGAACTTCCGCACCAGGCGCAGAAGTGAAAAGTGGGTGGCACCCCGGGGACAAAAACGTACCAAGTGAGATAAAAATTATTTCAATCACTTACCCAGTTTTATTATAATTTCACTATCTATATTTGCAATTAAAGTAGTCAAGTATTCAAGATTCAGTAGTCAAGATTTGTGCCGATGTTTATACCGGCAACTGTGATTAAGTTTTTCGGGTAGCTTACCTGCGCGACATAGGCGGCGGTGCGGAGAGCGCTGCTGTGTGTCCGGGCACGGGCTGGTCCTCGTCGCAGGAGCGCTGGCGCGGTGCGCGCACCGAGCGGCGCCGCGCAGGCGTTACAGTGCTCGCCCTCCGTGACTCCACGTCCGGCGTCACGCTGCCACCGCCGCCCTTTAACTGCCACCGCGGGCAGCGTCGTTACAAACTCAACGATTCTCATGTCTATTTTAAACTACGCCGTAGGTATGCTTTGAGAAAGGTAAAATATCCTACACTTAATTCTCAAGGTATCACTTTTTGCGGTACTACTTGTATAAAGAAAATATTTGTGTGTGTTTTTTCTTATGAAGAGATTATTTATTGAAAATATACAGGATGGATGCGAAGTTAGGACTGTAGTTGGTTCCATGGTTCGCTGCCCGCGTTTATCGTCACCGACTCGCGGTCAAAGAGCTGCGATGTCGCCGCTCTTGCTTAGGTCATTCAACTATTATTTATATCGAATGCCGCTTGGGTTTAATTTAGATTATAAATCAATTTTTTTTATAGAAGAGAGAAAAACTGTTTCTCTATTTTTTTTAAAGAAATGAGTAAGAGTACTAACCATGTTTTTATAAAATGTAAGCTCGTAATGCCACATCCACCAATTTAAAAATAATTGGAATTTAATTAACATTGAATATCCACGTGAAGTGGATAGTGAAGTGAAAAACTGGGCAGGTAATTGGGGCGTGGCTTGTATTTGGGACATCCATTCTTCTTGAAAATTAATGTTATTAGGTTGGATTGTACCAAAACGTCAAACTTAAACCTGTATCAACTGCAGATGATAAGTATAAGTATATAGTTTCGATTTCTGCTTAATACAAATTACTTTAAGTAAAAATGTAAAAGGAGCCAATATTCCATATACGCAGTAAGATAACAAAATTTAAAACTTATTACGGGGTAAAAATTTAACAAATTCCGTTCTTGTATAGTTTTTACGAAGAACCTACCAACAAGTTGTAGATAAAATCGTGAATTCTTCAAAAGACGCTAGCGTAGTAACTATTAATACGAATAGATAATAACGTAACAACGTTCTCAAACATTACCTTCTCCAGTTCTTTCAAAGAGGCGGGTGAGACGTCGGAGTGCCGACGGAGCTCGGGTGAACGTGGAGGTGCAAGGCCTGTGGAGGCTCCACCGCTTCCTAGGCGGGCTTCCGAGTGACGTCGCTGTAGCGCCTCTAATATTGGCACTTCTAGCAAGGAATCAGTGCTGTTCTGTGCCGCTGGGGGTAGCCGGGGACCCGCCTTGCGTCGGCATACCGAACAACGCCAGGAACTCTACCATATAACAAACCAATGTTATACACATACTTTAAATTCTTAAGTATTCGTATTCATTTAAATAAATCCAAAACATTAACAGAGTTGCGTGTTGATATTTGACCTATTTTATAGAGTACAAATTTTACTCAGTTCAATATACGCTGATGTTCGAACACACTGATCTGTAATTACTGTGATAGCCTTCTAGAAATATTTTCCTTAAAGATGTAATTACGTATTTTGAAGTAGTTATTGAAACCGAAGTTATTTGCGCTTCTTTGTATCTTGGTAAAAGTGTATTTTACCGGCATTCGTTTTTTAGTCACTATCCATGGTTTTAATAACACCTAAAGAGCAAAGTGGTGTAAAATTTAAGTTTCCAAAAGTTATCACGTAATTTTTAATGGAACTAAGTGACAATTTGACTCATACGTTGAAATATTATAAAATTGAGTTATATAAAACGTCTTACCGCCTCTTCATCGGTAGCTGGCTTTGAGTAGGAGGAACAATCCTCGCAAACGCGATGCTGACAGCCATTGCACGTATGGAATACCTCGCCCGGCTTCAATGCCTTTAGACACACTCGACATGCTCCAGCGCGAGATGGCGCTTTGCCTGCTTCCCTATAACGACATATTAAGTAACGATTGTATTTTACATTTATGAAAAGTGAGAGATCCGTCTCACTTCGCAAGTAGCTCTTAGTTAATCAGATTCTTAATGGCTTTAGTCTATTTACTACCGGTAAATTTTAAAAGCAAAGATGATTTACCTATACAAATCTAAATTGAGTTGGAGTGTGTAGTACTTATATCCACGCACTAGAGATTCAAATCTCCACTTTCTATGGAGTTGGACCCAGTACATTGAAAGAAATTTTCTACCAGCATTCAGACGATAGGGCATCGTTTGTCTGTCTGCAGGATGTACCAGATGGAGGCCACATTTAACTTGACTTACTCACCGTTGCTGGTAATATCATCATTATTGCTATTTATCATTAGTTTCCTCTTAAATAAGTCTTTCCACATATGAAACGTAAACTTACCGTTCTGTCTTAGGCTGTGGTGGCGGAGGCTGTGTGGGCGGTGGAGCAGCCGCGGGGGCTTCTGTTGTGGTTTCTACCGGGACATGTCTAGGCCCGAGCTTTGTTACTGAAATTTGAGACAAATCTTTATAAAACTCTGAAATAAATAAGTATGCTTCACGTAGTTACTTTGGAGCGGTTGAATTATATGAACGAAGTTTTAGGAAAGTAACAGTCCTTATCCCAAAGGTAAAACTGGCCCTAATAGCCACTACTGGCACGTGGATTGGTACAACTCAAGCTCAAAGTCTCATGACTTGACTCATGTTTCTGTAGTGGTAACTGTTAATAAAATTGAATATAATCTTTTAACTTAAGAACAGAGGCTTCGTTGTTAGGAGCTACGAGAAGTAGACTGCTAACCACGCGACCTATCGTCCATGTCAAACATGTTTACTACACATACTACATCATTACATGAAATACACAAAGAACTTTAAGAAAGGTTTTCTCGAGTATTTTTCGAACATCCACGTTGCTTTCAGGCACATTGTCCTTTTTGCCTGCACAAAAATAAAGTATTTAACTAATTGTGATTGCTAGCTATATTCTCCAAACGCTGTATTTTTAGTTTGTAAAGGAAAAATTATTAATGTTGGCTATGCTTATTATTATAATGTCATATTGTGCTTCTCGAATCGATACGCTGTAGGATTTCATGAGAAATAAAATAAAAATGTTAATCATACGAATATCGTCATGTATTCGATCTAGTAGTTGACAAATTTATATTGAAGAAACCAGGTGCTAGATCTTTCTCAAAATTTGCGGTTAGTATGGCACACTCGAAGTAGCGTTATAACAGAAACACTATTTATTTCTTTATCAATGTTTCCATGTTCAGAAATAAAATAGACAAATTTTTATAGGTATCCAAAGATCTATTTAGTGTGCATTATTGTATAGTTTGGTATACACATGGAATAATATGAGAAATGTTATTCCATTCATATCTATTCTTTCAAGCTAAAGTTAGCAAAATTGATTAACTTAATTTGAATAACTTTATATACTCGTACTAACTTAATTCAATAACTTCAAATTTGACGCCAGGGCAAAAGAATTAAATTAAGTTAGAGACGAGGAGAATCAGATAGGAAAGGTTTTTCGGTTCGTTTTACTAAAAGTTTATTCTTTTAATTTGAACTTAACTTCCCTGGTGGTGAAACGTAGAATCTTTCCAAAGTTTTATATTAGAGCCAGACAAGAGATGCAATGATGTATTCCGTCATAGTGTGTGACTCTTGATTATTTGTCTTAGATGGAGTGTCTATGAGCTGCAATAACCACTTTCTGACAAGTGAATTGTTAGCTATCTTGACTACAGAATATACAGATAACGAAGTTAAATTTTTGTGATCTTAAGCGTTCTCTCTTACGTTTGTGGGGAGAATATAATAATACCATCTCGTTCTCTATATGACAACCTCGCCTGCACGTGATGCACCCAGTAAGCAAACACAGACTTGGCTTTGGCGAATGAATGATGGCGGTAAATCCATCCCAATTTGCCGAACTACCAAAATTCTACAGTAATTATGGGCAGCACTGGTGCAACAGTCCCAACTGGTGCTGATAAGAGGCACTGCACTCGTCAACCCGCTTGCTCAGCGTGAACCTTGCAGTCGTTTTCTTGGAAAGGCCTATGTTAAACAATGGACTAAAAAAAAGTTAATATCTTATGCGTTATCACTGACAGTAGTATAAAGGTAGTAAATAAAAAAAGACCTCTCAATATTCACTATAGGCATATCATTAAAATATTATTGAATATTGATTATTAAAATATTATACTATGAATATTGAGAAATGCTCATAAATTTCGCTCTGAGCTCCACTTAGCTGCTATCAAATACTACGCGTTTTTGGCTGATGTTCATATTATTAAGTTCCCTTTATTACGATATAGGGAACTTAATAATATTTTAATTTTTCTCGATGTCTAACAAATAAAATCTACACAATTATCAGATCTTAACTTTTGATGCGGAATGCGAAAAGTGAAGCACTGGAAGTTAATCAACAACAACAATGGGACATTCCATTGGTACAGAATGTATCGAAATTATTATTAGAAAATATTGAGACCGGGTCAGCTTGTGGTGTTTAGAAAAAAAAATGCAGTCACTGGCTATGCGCTTTAAACAATTTTGGTACATTATTTAACGGCTAAAATCTTGGCATTGGCATAGCTATTGGAATTACTAGAAACGGCGATCTCAAGGTATCAACCACATTGGTAACCTTGTGGAAGCGGCGTCGACAAGCTGGGCCCCTGGCCTCTAACGAAGCGACGCGTTATGTATTTGCGAACATTGGAGGCCTCTGATATCAGGAATACTTCGACCAGAGCCAAGGTGTCATTGGATGCAGCTGAAATGGGTAAGTGGCGAAAATATGAGTCCCTGAGCTCTCTATTAAATATACCATTTGTCGTCGAGACCATCGGTCTGTGGGGTCCCCGTGCAGCCCAATTTCTAATCCGCGACTGGCTGTTGCCGCAATAAGAGAGTTGGTGTTTTTCTCGTTCGGAATTTAAGTATAATCATTCAACGATGAAATCCAGCCACCATTTTATCTTGCAAAAATATTTCGCTATATCACTGCTTGTTTTTCATCTGGCTATAAGAGCGCTTCTCTGTTTATTTTATTCATTTTGTACTTATAAGTTTATGGCACCTTGCGTTTAATTGCTCGAGGAATAGTACTAAGGGTATTCGAGAAGTTGACTGTTTAAAAATACTAAGATATAATTTAAATATTAAACAGTATTCTTTGGTATGAAATTTAGGTAATTTTTTTTTAAAACATAATCAGTTTCGTGTTAAATATTTTAGTTCTTAATGTTTGTCGACCTAAGTTTGGCGCTAGACGTATGGCTTTACAAGAAAACACTAAAAACCGCGGCTTTTCTTGAAAGTATTGCTTATATTTACTTTGATGGCAGCTTGACGAATGCAGTATTTGCAGTATAATGCAGTATTTCACATCAATATTCTGTGTTTAGATTCAGTAAAATTGGATGGATTTTCGACCATTAGTTGTTGGTAAAAGTCTTCTCAAGTTAAGTTGCATTCATTTTTGTTAAGAGAGAAGTCAAGGCAGTTGACTGATTTTTGAAGTGCAGGCAACTGTACCTTCGGTAGTCACTTACTGAATATAGACATGAGTTGTGTGTATTTACTATATAAACTTATTTTTATAATATTGAAGTAACAAACGAGATAACAGTCCAATGATTGCTGCAGTCCATGGACATCATCAAGTTCATTCGAAAAACGTAACAGATACGTTGTGATCCTGCGAATATGGAAAGCCCCATAGTCTGGAATTGTACTGGCTCTCTACACCCTTTAAACTTACACAACATTGCACTTAGCGGCAGAAATAAATAATAGTGTATTCCTATCTAGGCGGAAAATGTGCAAAACCAACTCAGTAAGTTTCATGGTTTTGATAGACAGTTTTCAGAACTCCGTAATTTTTGGAAATCATACTCTGCCTAACTTAATGTAAGTTATCGCACACTGAAGAGTGTGTGTGGATGTTTGTCTATCCAACTGGCATTAGTTTCAGTAGCTATTAACTCCGAATGTAAGCTAGATCGTTAATTCAGGAATGTAGACGGGTATAATCTTTGAGATGAAATATGGATATTGCTAAGCTGTTGGAGTACGTTATTATTTGGTCCAGTGGGACATGTGGTTCGCATCGATTTTATTACGAGCGGCATTTTGGAATGCTCTTGGGAAGTTCGGTAACAATTTATCTACTTGATAAAATGTTCAAAGAGGGAAATTGTAAGAATGAAAGAAGATTTGTTTTATTTTTCATACATCATTTAATACACAGATTAGCGATAGACACCAACGTGGTTCTATGATCGCCAATATTCTTTTGAGATATGAAGGTAAGTATATCAGAAATTTCTGTACAAATTCTGTAAGATCACGTAATGCTTTGAACGTGTATTACGAGCGGGAATAATACAAGCTTCGTTTCATTTAAATTGTTTCTTCTAATTTGGTGTAAACAAAAATAATTCAAATACAATCAAACAGCATTACATCTGTTAATTAGCTTTCAAAGGATTAATTGCGGAAGCTATGAAGGTTGTAATTGGAACGTCAAGTTTCAATTCGACCAAGGCTTCAAACAACAGAAAATTGATAGAGCTTGCAATAAAATCACAATACAATACAATAGGGCTGTCAAATTTATATAATTACAAAATCCAGATCTGATATGTGGGTAAGTAGATATTCGCATTAGGCGATTTTTTTAGATCCTCGCTAAGGGTGAGGTGGGGTGACGATTCCGAGAGATTGTTTTCTTGATACCCATGGTCTTTGCTTGTTGCTTATCTGGTATTAGAAGACGTGTAAGAAGTCTAGTGCTGGTGGGGCCGCGGATGTGTACGGGACTATTCGCGTGGCCCAGCCGATGCGTGCCGCGTAAATTTCTTCTAAACTTCCTCTAAACTAACAACAGTCTATAGTAATATAAGGATTACTGGGGTAGTTACATTAAAAAAAATTATGTCGTATGCTGTTAGTAATGACTATCTGTGAGCATAGAGAAAGAGAGAAAATCGTAAAAATCCTTGGTGCCAACAGAATACCAGCGCTGTAGTTGTGGTTATTCATTTAGCATTACTGTAGCATTATGCTGAGCCGGACGCCGTTTTGTTGCTGCCACTTAAAATAATAAAAAATATTATTAAGTTAAAAAATAATTAAGTTTTCATTATGTGTTACTTGAGTTGTGGCAATGAATTAAGTACTCTTTCTTTCTAGATTGTTATGTCTATCTTTTAGGTAAAAAAGGCTCCTTTATTTTACATATTACATA
Organism: Bhutanitis thaidina; assembly: GCA_029286595.1. NCBI lineage: Eukaryota > Metazoa > Arthropoda > Insecta > Lepidoptera > Papilionidae > Bhutanitis > Bhutanitis thaidina. Next base: position 7,812,037 of record JAGSMS010000010.1, read on the forward strand.
AATCAACATTTCCTGCATATAGTAAAATTATTAACTCCGTAACTTTGTAGCAAATTGCCTTGATAACTTGGAGCGGAAACCCGGGGTAACATTTAAACTTTGACGTTAACAGCTTGTTATTAGATGTATACCAGATGGCGCTTATTTTCATTAACGATGTTTAGTTTTATATAAGCTCTAATACCTGTCACCTGTAGGCAGCGATTGCGGATTTCCATTTGGCACGACTCAACGAATACTTGGAGTTCCGCAACTCACTTTCTGCCGTTCCGGTAGATAACGTAGCGAACGTAACGGTAACGTATATTGCTTTCTATTCCTTTAAATTTATAGTTTGCACAAAACTACTACAAGATGGGCGAATGTGAAACTTTGCATCCACCCAGGATGTGAATGTGTGCGACTTTTTAGGTAGGAAACCAAATCAGGGTTATCCAATCAATTACTGCCACGACTACTCTAGCGCCTGTGTATGAAACCCCTTAGTCTAGCGCCTGTATATGAAAATCGTGGAACCCGAAGTTAGCGTGGAGGTCCTTAGCGATTATTAAGTGTGCGAGGTGAGCAAAGGGGTGACGGAGCAAATCGTCTGTAAAAAACCTGGTCAATACTTAGAAAGCTAATTAGTTGTAGTGCCAAAAATTTCTGTGGTAGCACTTTCCATACGAAAAGAGTAATTTCAATAACCAAATTATATTTCCAGAGTTTGACTGGTTTGGTACGAATGGGAGAGAAAATGGGAGAATAATTTTTATATAATTAAAAATACTGAACATTTCAAGCCTTCCTACGAAGCTACACTAAGCTGACATCAATAACAAATTATAAGACAAAATAGAGGTACCAAATTAATCACCTGAAGAATCTTACGTAATTGAGTGGAATCCTATAAAATATCTGTAGTGAAGTATAATTTGATAATGTACTCCGCACAAAGCGATATGCAAATTGTTAGAAGTGTATAAAGTTATCAAAATATGAGAAGCATAGTCCCAAATAAACATTAAGATACATGTGGAATAAAATAAAAGTAATGTAGCAGCCTTTAAATTCTCTCTTCTGGGCAAAGGTTTTTTTTTAAATATTTTTTGAGACAGATTAGAGCTAGGTAGGGTTTCCCTTGCTGCTCCAGTGAGTGGACTCCACACGTCAACGAAATTTATTTTTATTATTTCTTGCGGGTTGGATTTCGATGTTTTCCTTCCTCCCCCACCAAGTGGTAAATTTAGGACTTAACAAATCTTGGTTGTGCCGGCACCGAGGATCGATCCCACATAACTCGCGTATTATTAAATTAAAGCGTATGTTTGTCCAGAAATTATATATTCAGTAGAAGTATTTAAGTAAAAGACAAAGAAATTGTTTATAGTTATTTTAAAATAATTTTGTTACTTAGTTAATTTACTAAATAAATACACCTGCTACGGCTATCTCACCAACCCATGGGTTGGCTGTCAGAGAATGACAATAGGCATTAAGTCCGCCCTTTGTCACCTCAAATTATAAGGGGTGTAAGCAATAAAGTTTTTTAGATTAAAAAACAATTAGGATATTAACAAAAACGCTGTTAAGTGTTTAACAATGCTAGTCTCATCATTAACCTGTTAATGGCTATAATCGCCACGTTTTACAAACGGAAGGGCCATTGGCGCAGTACCAGTTAAAAAAGAGAGCACCGACTTACTTACTATAATTAAATAATATTATAATTAAAGTCGAACTTAAACTTACTTTATAATGTAGTAGTTTTGCAGACTGAAAAGTCTCCTAATGGTCTTAGAACGTGGACCTGAACGTGATTGTTATGTAAATTAACTGACTGCACATGACACCGAAAGTAAATTTAAAGAACATTATCTCTATGTCCTGTTGTACATAGGAGGGAACTATTTAATAAGTTTTCAGTTAAGCAAATTAAAAGACTCAAAACTAATGTGTGAGTTATACACATTCATGTCATCAAAATATTTTTTGAATGGTTCGAATAGAAAGATCTTCACCTTTTTCGAACGCCTGATTGATACTGGAACGTAAAGTGGCCGCATTGGTGATGTGGCTACGAGTAACTATCCTAGTAGGTGGATTTTAGGCTCGATATTGTCGTATGGATTATTCTGCTATCGGACGACCGGTAATATAAAAGAAAGAACAGAATACAGCGCAAGCATGCGGAGTTAACGTTAAGTTGAAATTTAGTTAAAGGACATGAGAAAAAGTTGGTATATTTCCCGATTTAGAGAAATTTCAAATAACTTATATTTAAAGTAGTTTTAGACATTTTATTCTCTATATTTTAGTAAATTAATAAAAGTAAAACAGCTAGGCAAAGGCCTCGCCTCAAATATTTTTTGAGAAAGTTCAGAACGGGGAAAGGTGTATCACGCTGTTCCATACGCTGCTTGTGAATTAAACACTTAATATTGCTGTTAACAACTTTAGTGATGCGTACTAAGGCTATTTAAAGCGAGCGTTCTGACCACTAGGCTACCACGGCTCTATTCCCTATATCTACTTTAACTCTCTCGACCGTAGGTATACCCATTACTGGGGTGGTCAGAGTTCCAGATATTTTAGTCGTTTCGAGCCACTTTTCATCAGAATTTGTTTGGAACATGGTGACAGGAGTTTGGGGAGTTTTGGAGACTGTTTGTTGCCGTCTTAGTGGCCAGGGCAACGACACAAAGCGTAAATAAGTTTAAAAAACTCATTGGTAGGAGACGTCCACACAGGGTGTAGATCTCGGGTCTTCTGATTTGGTGTCAGGGCCCTTGATCAATCGCTATCTTGGCTTAAATATAAGTTTGAAAGAAATGTTTCACTGTTATTACCTTTGTCTTGTGCGGTGAGCAAAGAAGAAGACAATGTCTGCCGTAACTTGCCGAATGTACCAGATGTCTCGATCTGACCGGATACAGAGTTTGTGGTGTCTTCAGTCGCCACCATCTGTGTTATAAATAACATAAGATACCATTAACATTACATGTGAAGAAATAATGTGCAATAAAGAAACAGGTATGCTTAAGAAACGTTAAATAAACATTTTGGAATACTCGTTGTGGTACACCACGTGATACCCACAACATAAAATACTACACGAAACCCATCACATACAATATTTGTATATGTGGGCAGCAGTATGCGAGAACCAACGCGAGGGTGCTGTTACTGAGCTCACCAACCCGCTTGGCCAGCGAGGTGATTATGGGAAAATGTTCCATGCAAGACATGCATGCCTTTATTAGAACTTTCATCGAAATGCCTTTGTTCAGCAGTGTACTAATACAGTCTGATGATGATGAAGTTTTAAAAGCTGCAATATTTCTAAGTAAACTTTCTTAAATTTAATGTCAATCTACACAGTTCGTTTGGGAGACATATTGATTAGAGTAGGTAATGAAGCGCTACCGTTGCGAAATAGGTCACGCTACCCAAATACTAACTCAATGATTTTGCTTTGACATGCCGCGTATATTTATATCTTATGCAATTAGTTCATTTAAAACTCGTTTTAAATATTTTAGATGATGTGAATTTGAGGAAACAAGTATAGGACACGTGAGCATTCAGAAACGCATGTTCTTAACACTATTGTTTTATTCTATAGAAATAAAATACTAAAATAGGTAGTAGTAATCGTGTAGAATATTGTGTGTACAAGTTTGTGTACGCCCGAGATTTAACGACGAAACAAAGACTATCCGTCTTAACACAAAGACATAAACACATAAACAAGACTTAGACCATTTTGTAAGTTGTTTTGTAGGTACTACTACAAGTTCAGGTTGAGCCGTTGTTTAAAACTGCACGTGATTTAAACGTTGCTTTAGGCGTTTAACCTCCGCCATATTGTCAATATTTATTTCTTTATTAGGTGACTACAACAATTACATATATTTTTAACATTGTTCACATTTTTTTTGCGTTTAATTTATATATATTTTTGCGTCAAATTAAACAGTTATAAGCAAAATTTATTAATTGTCTTTGCCTATAGACACTGAACTAAACACATATATAAATACAATAGACTAAGTAACTTCGTTTGTATGTCAATATCCGTTCATGATCAAAAAATATAATAGAAGAGGAGAAATAATGTAGATTGAATTTTTTTTCTTTGCCATTTTGGAACGAATAATTCCCATTACTATCGCAGTTAGGACAAAATATTTATCCGATAAACAGTGTGAAATAATCCTACAGTCCTGTTTATCCAAGCGGAAATCAAAGCATTTTTTTCTTTTTAAAGTTTGCAACAACACAAGGCAACTTTTATTAAACTGTCAACGTGTTGCACTTGCTTTGCTAACTCAAAATAGTATCGTTGCAAACAAAAACCGTTGACACTTTTTAACTATAATATCAGTTGTGTTTGGTATGAAGAAAAGTTTTAATTTAAATTCCGGAAAATTATTATTACCGGATATGACTGATATTGCGGTTGTTAATACTTCTACTTAATGTGGCGACTACGGCAAAGCCTCCATGTGGGAGAGATCTATATAAATATCCAGCATTAGACTAGTAACAGATTAACGATCGTGTGGCTTAGTAGTAACTATTGAGACTGTAACTATCTGTATTTGTGTAAAAACAAAAATTATCGACTTTCGGGCCTGATCTTATTGTGTTGTGTTCCCGTGTCTTTCTGCGGAGGACCCGGGAAGATAAAATCAAGTGAGCGCTTCTGTGGTCGCTCAAACACTTTCGGTATTATAATATCTCCTGCGCAGTGGTCGTTTTTGTCGAATTAGTACAAGAAAACATCATGTTTTCCTCTCTCATTTTATAATATCTTATTCGCATAGTTACGTACTCTAAAAATAAGTTATTATTTGGTTCTTTTTTAAATAATTATCAAAATATATACTAATAATTAAATATTAATATTATTATTATAATAAACGCTAACATAGACGGATGATGATGAAGAAGAAGAAACGCTAAAATGCCGTGGTTGTTCAAGGCTCGCTTTAAGTTTCATTGTACGTAAGTGACCTGAGTTCGAGTTCCGACGCCGGCACTGCTTAAATAGTTGATTGCAGTTTTAAATAAAGTCAGCAGCTTTACTACGTGCTCGGTGGTAAAGAAAAACGTCATGAGGATCTATCAAAGAAATAATGCACAATAAATACCATCTCTTTCTCCAAGTGCCAACTTCAAAGTACGCTAACTAACGAGGCTCTGGCGACTGAACTAGGCGGCATATACATCCCAATTTGTCGAGCCCAAATGCCGCAGACTAGTGTTGAGGAGCAGCATCAATAGTGTGAGGGGTACTGGCACTGCGCTCACCAATCCGCTTGCCCAACGTAGTGAGTTATGGAACATTCCAACCTTCCAAGAAATGTATGCTGGCATGAGCTGGCGCTTTCTTGGAGAGGCCTATGTTCAGCTGTGGACTAAACTACGCTGACGTAATATTTCGAAGACGAGGACGACTCTGATTTTTGAATTTTAAGTAGTAAGTGTAAAATGGAACTCGAAAACGAAATTAAAAACATTTATTATTACAGCAGAATAGACGGTCTGTGTTAGTGACACCGATAAAAATGTGCGACGAAGAACTCGCGTCATGGTAAGCGACAACGTGTAGTGATAAAATTCTTCATACAAAATAACGACCTAGTAATACTGTCGTAAATTTTATGGAGAGCAACAGATGGGGAATGAAATACGTTGGAGACGGGAAAATCAATATTGTCGTCTCCTGAACTCGGCCGCGAGCTTTTTTATTGCTCCGCTCTTCCCTCACGAGTTATCTCCCAACTTTCTATTTAATAGGAACCGATGTTGATGATTTAAGAAAACATAAAAATTACGAAATAGAAAAAAATAAGCATTAATTTCAATAACTTTCATCAATTATATTTGCCGTGTGGTACTGCTAAAAGAGAATCCATCCTTATGTAAAATTTTTAATAGTATAATGTGATAATTGTGAAACTAGTACACCAGATAATAATAATTGTCAAACTTATAGTAAAATTTGACTGAGAAAAATTACATTTTTCTGTCATTTTATGTAGCCTTCGACAGAGGACGAAATAACTATGGCAAATATGACATATAAATGATAATAACCTATACATAGGCCTAATAAGATTCCCATTTGGAATAGGCGTGTGGTAGAGGTGTATGAATCTGCCACCCTCTTTCTACTCGTGGGTATCGTAAGAGCCCTCTGGAACACCTTTTAAATCTCATGGAATGGTTCTGGCAGCAAGCCCGTTGAAGAAGCTCGCCTCACGTCCCTTGCGGTGAAGAGTGGATTGCGGAAGACCATTTCTACTACGTTACATGCTAAGAGGTAATCCGTAATTTCGGTCTATTATTATAGTTCCACGGTTGCCATAGTACATATTTTTGGGTTTAACCTTTATTAACATGGTCGTCTGGTCTTGCTATTGAGTTACATAATTGTTAGATGAGAATGAAGAAGTAGGTATTCTGAATTCAAATGCATGGAGTATTGTGTAAAACAAGGAAAAAAACGCTTTTCCGGTGGAAGGAACTAGGTAAGGCTTCCACAAAGCTAACTCGTAACGGACGTTGTAAAACGAGAGCGCTGTGATGAAAACCGAGAAAGTAAAAAAGAAGGGCGGCTATAACATCGAGAAAGATACACTACACTAACTATCTTTCCAATTCGGCAATTGTAAAAGAACATTTAAAAAAAATTAAGTTATGGCTTTAGAAACTGTGGTGTAAGGGATCCCCCTTTACCAACTTTCTAACCTACCTTTACCAACTTACCAACAGCCTCACCTGCATTCGGTGTTGACTGTCGAACGAGGCTCTGGATACTGGTTGATGGCACTAAAAGTTCACTAGTAATGAGGAGTAGCATATGTAGAGAGAGGGTACCGATACTGCGCTCACCAACCCGCCAGTCATGTGTGGTTAGCATGTGCAAATTATCCACGCAATGCAGGCATGCGTTTATTGGCACTTTCTTCAATAAGTCATTCCACACAATTTTATTCGGGAGACATATTGATTAGAGTAGGTAATGAAGCGCTACCGTTGCGAAATAGGTCACGCTACCGAAATACTAACTAAATGATTTTGCTTTGACATGCCGCGTATATTTATATCTTATGCAATTAGTTCATTTAAAACTCGTTTTAAATATTTTAGATTATGCGAATTCGATGAGATATAGAATTGTGGGTATTTAAGCCTTAAACATTACTGCGTTTCTACGCAGTAATGTTTAAGGCTATTAAGCTACAGAATATATATATATAGATCATTGACAATATTCGTCTATAATTTTTGATTTTATTATATATTTATTTATGTATCCTTTTATATACTTGTATACGTATTTGTGTATTTTATGTTATAAATATTTATTTAATTATATAGTTTATTTATATGTACTTATCAACTTATTTTTATTGGAGTTTTTATTTAATTTTATTTTTTATTCTTTGTTTTGTACCTGCCAACTACCTTTCACCATAACAAGGGTTGACTGGTAGAGAATGCCACTTGGCATTAAGTCCGCCCATTGTAACCTTAAGCTTAAGGCAATAAAGAATAAATAAATAAATAAAATAAAAATACCATACGCTTTAAAGGCAATTAACACCTTTGCAAATAAGTCAAGAACACACAAATGATTATTTCTAAGCGACTTGTATGATTAAATAAAACCGTATCGGATTCCCGGTAGTAAAATAACCGCAATAAAGATTCATGCATTAATCAATTTGTACAGTAACCGTTGTATAAGGTCCAATGGGATTCATGTGGTCAGTACACAACTGACCTCAAGAGCTTCCTCTATTCTGACGTTATCGAATTTCTCTAGCAAAGCAACCATATTCGAGTCTCGAGCGCTTTCCACGAGGTTAAATTTAAACTGAGTTTATAGTTGTAATTATGTTACAATTGCCCGATGCACTCAGCTTCCTTACAATGAAATTCAAAAACAGAAAATACTGCAAGCTAAATGTTCACCCTTATAGTCATCGTAGAAACTTTCTTTCAACTTTCAGTCGTGCTTGAGAATCTAAGTCCAAAAGCATTAGTCTGGTACCTTAAGATTTTATACCCCTAGTTGTTAGAACGTTGTGACGTCTAATGTTAAGCTTTCTTGAAAATTATGGAACTACATAAATTTCATCTGTTAAGAAAATATTTTTTCAGTAAGTATTTCTCCTGTGGTAGGAGGTCCTCGCGGAGGTAGGTTACGGACAAACATCCAGACCCATAAAGTATGAGGGTATCTAAATGCCCACTGCTGGGCAAAGTCCTCTTTCTCAAATATCTGAGAGGGTTTTGGGGCCGGGAAGGGCTGTTCGAGTGCGAGTTGGAATACTTGACATGTTTTATTATTTATCAGACATGCCGGTTTCCTTAGGATGTTTACCTTCACCCCACATCGTAAATTCAGCATTAAAAGTTGCTGTTAACAATTTTAATGGTGCCGTCACCGGGGATCGACCCCAGGGCACTCGGGCTCTGTGAAACTAAAGCGAGCACTCTGACTACTAACTACGGCTGACAAATGTATAATATGGTATATTTAAATGTAAATACAATCGCGGTTTCGATCGTAGAGATTTTATGGTAAAGTAGGTCATGAACATTCGTGTTCATGACCCGAGGAATGTGAAGGGGTGTGAGAATGGGCGTCCCGGATGACCCACTTGTTGCCTCGGCCAGTTATTTACATTACAACTCTTAATTGCTAGTGGCATACAGAAGGTACACGGCCTTTATTAATGAATATTTGAAAAAGTGTTATTATAATAATTGTAATTATATAATCCGGAACGATATAATCTAGACATCTTTAAGGCCAAAGTGAACAGGCACCTCTAGGCAAACGTGTACCATCCTAGACCTCATCCTCGCCTCCTATCAAGCGAGATTGAGGTCAAACCTAAAAAAATTTAATCTGTAGCTTTCTATCGCTCCAAATTATAAAAGTATATAAATTTTTTTGGATATAAAAGTTTACAAATAAACTAAATTCTAAGCTGGCTCTAGTTCATGTCCGCGGATTTGTTCACGTGGAAGTAAATATTATCTGGGAGCCTAAATATAAAATTTCATGTTTCTTATTTCGAAAATGATGGAGTTTTACAAATTTTCATCTCTTTTTTATATCCATGGGATTTCGCCGAATTTCCTACATTTTTGTTTTTCAGTTATGTAAACAACTTTACAAACGAAACATACATCTAAATGTTACTTTACTAGTTTCAGTTATTACTTTGAGATGATGGATATGTAAGTCAGATAGCCGGGGTATTTCCTTTATATAAGTACAGATATTGTTTTAGGTGGTCGGAGCCACCAGCGGTCATAGGTTATAACTGTTTTTAGCAGATGACCAGGATTGTACTAGACGTGCATTCTGACTGGTATGAGTAGGATGTGGCTCACTTGGTCTCAGAAAGATGATTAGAAGTGTAAAAAAAATTGACGGTAAATTATTCTGATAACAGATTTTATTAGCCTTTAAGGGTATTTGGGAAATGGGAGGGAGGAGTGGGGAGGGGGAGTGGGCCTCTGGTTACCCCAATCACCGAACGAAACGCAGAAGCACAAGATGCCTCTACTTCTCGACGGTATTCTGCGAGGCCGTGGTAGCAACCCGGTCAAGACGGGAAATTCAACCAGCACTAAAAGCCGCCGCTTGGCTCTACCACGTACAAAGTTGGGGATACATTAAAAAAATACAACTTTTATACAATATCTAATACACTTTTTCAAAATAGTAATGAATTTGCTTATTAGAAGAATTTGCGAATTTAAAACTTTACGCGGAAATAATCGCAGGTACAGTAAACAACAAATATACAAGACAAGAGACAAGATACTGAGCATTTTGTTGAAAATGTGCATTCGCATTCGCAAGGATATTCATCCTTCCCGAATGCTTTGACTTCGACGCATTATTTAATGCGTCTATGCAACGAGTAATACTAACACGTATGGTTTAAAATTCCAGCCGAAGTCAATATTTGAGCAAAAACACACACAAATTATTGATTTTCGGGTCATGTTGCGTTGTTTTCGTACGATGTCACGGACATTGCATCTGACCCTTCTCTTATCTTTCTTTCGTTCGTTACATCAGATAAGGGAAGGTAAAGACTAGAAGTGTGTTTAGAAGTGACTAGAAGTGCGCGGTTCTACGAGTATAATATATCCTGCATAGTTAACAGCCGATAGTAGTAGTAAGTTGTCGCCGTGGTCGAAGGCTATGATATCTTATTGTGATGACACTAACTCACGGGAACGTCTATGGTCTATGGTAGTTATGAGAACATGTCTAAATATAATTCTTTACTTAAATTGGATCGGAAAGCAATGTTTGTTTGTTATTTTGTTATTAAGGGTTCACTTGAAACATGTTTCGTTGCGATAGACAAGTCAGGGAATAAAAAGAAAGGATAAAGTGATTTCGAGCGCGATCTCGAGTGATGTAGATTTATTTAATTGCAGTTCCGACCAAGCGCGCTCCCGTTGCTTTAATGTGATTTCTGAATGGTTACTTCCAGACGAAAGAGCCTACAAAACAGTAAATCACTGAAGTTGCTTTTCTTAGTTTACAACATTTAATGCCATGTTCATTATTAGGTTTAGGTTTTTTGTGTTTATTTCTTTTTATGAAACTGATTATGTAAGTAACACAAGTAAAACAGTCTATGTTTACAGTAAAGTAGCTCTCTATAAATGTTTCACAGGACAAAGGCCTCCTTTCAATATTGGAGAGGATTTTGGAGCCGGAAAGGGTACGCGTTTGCATGTTTCCTCATAATGTTTTCCTTCAACACTTAGTAACTCTGCACTTATAATTGCAATTAACCGTTTTTTGTTTTGCTTGCACCGGGGTTTGTTGCCAAGTAAATCGCGTATTATGAAATTAAAGCCAGCGTCCTTATATCTAAATTACTACTGCTCTCGGGCGCACTGACCACTAAGCTACCACGGCCCTTTATTCCATGTTTATTCCTTGATTTATATTTAATGTGTTTATTGGTTACTTCGAAACTGGCTGTGCAATTTTGGGTTTATAACTAAAACAGCGCAAAACTGAAATAAATCGTGTATTTAGCGATTCGATAAATAAAATTTTCATGAATTCCACTATTTATGTTACTGTACAATTTCTTAGTGAGTACTTATTTATGAAAATATAGAAGGGTTTAAAACTATTTTCATGGACCTTACTAAACCATGCATTGGTTAAACAATACCCGAAAATAGCAGTTAGTTGTTAACATCTGTATGCTAATCTTCTTCTTTACCTGTCTGTCTGAGTCCACTGCTGGATTAAGACCTTCCCAAGAAGGAATCCATAAAAGCTCATTCATTATATAGGGGATTGGCTGACGATTGATATGTTTAATTTTTTTTCCTTTACTGGGTTTATAAGTTGGCTGTATGGAGGCTTTCATAAAATAAAAGTAAAATTGTAAGTATGAAATAAAATATATTCAAATTAGAATGCAACGTATCGATAATGCTTAATCACGATAATAAGGACAACGGGTCTACCCAGTGGGCTGTATTAGGTCTATGACCTAATTTTACAACAAGAATTTTAACTTAAATAAATACAATTTGGATCCGTATATATAATTACAAAATATATAACCGTATGTATTATCGGAAAACATAAACGAACGAAAAGAAAATTATCTGTAGTCCAAAAAACTAAATAAAACTTTTATACCGATGTAAATCATAAATCCAAGTCTCAGTGTCGAGTCGTGCGCTATTGACAAGTTGGGAACATGTGGAGACTGTATCTATTGATATACATAAATATACATAGACGCGGAAAAAAATTAAATTACTTGAGAATACTTTGAATTGTACCTTTTCGTTGCAACTTGACTCAATTTATTACATTATCCATCATGAGCCCGTCCGCATACACTTTATTGTATGATATAGGTCTCTCTCAAGTTAAATTGTTTTGCCGTAGGTGGAGTGGCGCTCTTCTCGTATCGTATTCTGCTGTCTGTCGTCGGTCTGGTTGATTTAGGTTTACCACTTGGTTATAGCTATTCAGCGACATGTCAGTGGCCACGTTTTCCTAGCTCTTAGTTTGATTATACAGTTGCTATAGAACGAGATGTGGGAATGTGTAAATAAAATTACAGTCACCTCTATCACTTGGAACTTTTTTTTTAATATGGGAAAGGCGGCAAACATGCAATCGGTTCACCTGATGGTAAGTGATTACCGTCGCCCACGTACATCTGCAACACCAGAGGTGCTGCAGGTGCGTTGTCGTCCTTTAAGGGTATTTGGGAGAGATGGAAGGGAGGATGAGGAGGGAGATGAGGAACGAAACGCAGAAGCACAAGATGCCTCTACTTCACGCCGGTCAAAACACCGGACTTTGTAATTACTACTTTAAATAATGAAAGTGACAGGGCCGTGCTGCAGCTAGATATTAATGTTTGTAGTGGTTAGCCTGCTAAAAATGTTAGAGAAAATTCTTCTTCTCAGTCGAGCCCTCTTATCAGAGTGGTCATGATTGACACAGATGGTGTAGACAGTGGGTCTTCAACGTCGACGTTCTCCTGGTTCGGGTAATTGCTTATCGACTTTTCATTTTTGGAGATGTGTCCAAAGAGCTTGAGTATATATATATAATCTTTCAGCATGAAATTTTTCAGGAATTCCTTAGTCGACACTTACGGCAGTTATGGGAAAAAAGAGCATTTTATCAATTGCTATCCTAGTAGATTTTCTAATGCCACTCCCCCAGCACAGGATACCTTAAAATACCGTTAGTCCCATTGCAACATCGGTTCGAGTATGAGAGAAAAAATTCAAAATTACGATATTAAAGAAAAGTCGAACACTTTATTAAAAGAGTTTGTTGAATGAATTGACAGTTTCGTGGTTAGCATACCTGACTACCGAGCCATGGGTCCTGGGATCGAGTACCACCCGAAGGCATTATTTGTACAAAAACACAAATTATTACTTTTCGGGTTTGATTGTGTTGTGTTTGTCCCGTGTCTCTAACACTGTATGACACTGACCCTACATCCTATCTTATCGCATAAGTGTTACATAGGATATAGGAAGGTAAAGACTAGTGAGTGCCTCTGTGTTTGCGCATACATTTACGGCATTTTAATATCTCCTGCGCAGTTGCCAACTGCCGAATGCATTCGGAAATGGTCGCCGTGCTCGAAATCGGCAAGGAAGGCACGATTATCAGTTTCTAATCGAACGCTATTCCAGAAAAGAGATATTAAGACAATGCTTCCAGCCAGAGAAATTCCATATTATTTATCAGGTACATTGTAATCCCTGATTCTTCGTTGAGATTGGATAAAAAACTACTTATTAGGCTACTTATCATTTACATAGAAGATATCAGCTTACATAGAAAACTTTGCTTTTAAAATTCTTTTGCATAATTTACCTTGTTGGCGTCTTTCAATGTTTGTGCATTAAAAAGTTAACCTGGACGCGTCTAGAAAGTATTAAAACTGCAAGGTAATTCAGAAATATAGCTCTCCCGGTAGCAAATGTTCAAAACTTTCCTATCTATATTGGCTCTAGTATCCCAAGTATCGTACTGGTACTAAAAATATGATGTGATAATACCCTGTGTTATCTATTAAGCAAAAACATTATTTTTGATTAATGTAGATGCAAATGTAACGACAATGGCTGTGTTACTTTTATAATTAATACTAAATTATGATATTTTTCTGACCGTTTCCTGTCATAGTAAGTTCAAATGCTACGTAAGTTGTCATGCGTTTAATATATATGACTAGACTACATAGCCTGAAGATGCCATAGCGCGAAACCGTTTGGTTGGTTATATAAATAAATAAAATGTGTTGTGAATCTAGTACAAGAGGTAACAATCATTGTCAATTATTAATATATCTTTCTTAATGTAATATATGTTACAGGTACATTTTACTAAATAGTTTTTTCGACTTTGACACGACCTTTTAGTGTAATACACTTAAATACACTGGCCTTTTTCTATGCATAAAATTCCCTTTACCTAAAAATACGTAGTAATAAAACGTAGCTTGTTTTATCCTTGGAGTTATTGTTATAAATTGAGACCAATAACGGGCAGGACCTTGTCCTTTTGAACTAGAGGTCTTTTTGAACTGCAATAGTTACCTCGGGAAATAATCAGTCTGGTTTGTTTCTGCACATCGGTAAGCATTTTGACTACCCAACGAGCGAATACTTTTTCATCCCCAAGCGTTCATGTAAAATGTAATGCACACTACCTGTCGAAATCTTTGTTTATTTAGCAATAAACACGACGATCGGCCAAAACAATTTCTTAATAATTTCTTCGGTCACTTCCATCGAAAAGGTTCCCGCGCGAGGGTTATCTTTGGTGTATATTCTTCGACGTTTAAATTTGAAGCACTAACGTGCACCTAATATATTCCGTAAATCTTGATGAATTTGTTCTATGGTAAAATTTTTCTGATACAAGAACAGCCCGTAGTTAAGTTTTTTTCGATTTTTGTCAACTCAATTACAATTACAACTCAACACTTACGTATGGACATAAAAATCATTAATTACAGAAATATTGATCCGATGTAATCCAAACCACAACATTGATAATTACTCTTAATCAATCCGTAATCAGTGTTTTAATATAATGTATTCCATTATAACTGACAATCAGGGTGAATTGATGTACAATGTAAACCCATTATTGTTTACTGGCGTACATAACTAAGTAGAGAGCAATCGGACGGCGTTTGTCATCGCATAATTACATTCCTTTGTGTCGCCCGCACGGTCAACGCCCGTACCCGCTTCAGACAATGCGGTTTCAAACTTTGCTTCCAAAGTCACATTTAAACACTTCACACAAGCTTGTCAAGCTTGACACAAAATATTTAATTGAATCATTGACTCAACGAGGTAATCATAAAACGGCGCACAGGCTTTAAACTTTTTTTTAACGGTTTGGATGGCAAACGAACCAACATTCTACGTTTGCGAGGCCATGGTAACTACATCGGTCGAGCCATCCATTCAAGCAGCAGCAAAATTCGTATGAATAAATTGGCTAAACCACGACGGTGACTTGCTACTGAAGCCCATGGGATGCAAACAACTGAATCGTTGGAGGTTATAGATGCGTTATTGCCCCTGGGGACTAACATGGCATGACTCGCTTTTTGTAATTATACTGGCTGCAAGTATACCTTTCCGACCGGAATTCAACACTGGGTGCACTGCTGATTGGCGGTTGAAAAAGGAAAGAGGGTGGTACCTACCCAGACGACTCCTAGGTAGAGAAGGAGCATATTTACATTAGAAAAGCCCCATATAAAATTTCTTTCAAACGATTGGTACGCGAACACTTTTTAAAACCATCTGATACTTGTTAGTATTTATTATATATGTATGTATTAATGTGTTTGTTTGTATGTATATATCGATGGAGGTATTTATGTATATATGATAGTGTGTATTTGTATATGTATGTGTTCTCTTAGATATGAATGCTTGTAAATTTAAATATGTTTTAATTACATACTAAATTCTCGATTAGTCTTTTAGCTATTTACATTATTTTAAATTTGATGCACCTATCACAACATTTCTTCACGCCCTGGGTTGACTGTTAGAGAATGTCAATAGGCATTAAGTCCGCCTTTTGTAATCCTTTTGGTGTACACAATAAAGTATAAATAAATAAATAAAATAAATTTAATGTACAGTGGCGATGTAAGAGATTATGGCACTTCATTCCATTTCGAGGTTGGCGTAAAAATTTATTAAAGGAAGATCAAACAAAAAAGTTTAAAGATATCACTCATTTAGAGGAATTATGTCGACTGATAACCGAACTAACCAATACTACACATTTCTATGACTTCTTTAAGGCCCATATAACATTTTCAAACCATCGTTTTCATTGATTTAAGGCAAAACATTCTATTCTGAAATTTCAATTCTCAGCTGAGATAAGGAATCTCAACAGTGTAACGTCATTACTATTGTGATTAATAGAAATCCATTGTCCAAGATTGCTAGATAGAATAGATAATGGCATTTAATCATTGAGTAAAATATTTTTTTAATTAATATAATAAATTAATTGAAGATGTCATTTAAAAAAAAGCTGCTTTGTTGACCATAATGATTGTATGTCTCCTTTTATCGTACGGCTCATTATTCATCAAAGGCGAAGATCCATTAGAACTATATTCTACTTCAAAATATTTACTTCCTACATCTTATTCTGTGCAATCAGACCCGCTTAAGCTGTGTAAAACCCCCTAGGCATTTAAATCTCGAGACTACGCTCATCTTCTCTAACTTCGTAGCAATGAAGTAAACCCAAAATTTTGTAACATGTGTGTTTTTTCAGCTTTTAAATAATTTAATTAAGGATGTCAATTTACATGAGTAGTGTCACATATCATATAATTTTCGGTGTCAGATAGGCCGGCAGATAATTAATTTTAGTTTAAGATATTAACAATAAAAATTAATAATAATAGATAGGATTCTCCTTGTGGGCGGATTTGGTACGATTGCCAGGTTCAGCGGGTGATTTAGCCATCCTGACGTCTCGTACTTTAGGCGCTGTTAGCCATCATCTGTCTATGTATTTATTGGTTACCAAGGTTCCCTTTGAGCAGTGGAGGCAGATCTATATTTACTTTGAGTTAACTATTATACCGAGTAATTTCAAATTACGGTGGATGGATTATGAATAAGAGTATTGTTTTTTTTTTAAACTTTTACATTGTCGTACGTTTTTAAAACGTCAACTAGAAATATTCTGTGTTCTGGACAGACAGCTTAATAAATTATCGACAAAGTGATCAAGTTTAGCACTATATAAATATATTTTTCCAAGTGTCCTTTGTATCAAATTATTTAAAGTAAAGTAGAAAAAAAATTACTTTACGACATTAGCTTACGTATAAACCACTAATATTTATTTTATACATGGGACTAAAGCTCTTAAAAAACCTTTTAGATCCTACATTTAAAAATGCCATTACATTTACTATTAAAAACCAGTTAAGGTTATATTTGAACGTTTATGGAAACGTTAAACGCTCGTAAATTACTTCTACCTTAATGGACTATAACATTTCGAAAGGCTAATACAAATTAAACGTCTAGGCGTTCAATATTCTTTGTTGTATTCTTCCGAACAAAGATCAATGTTCGTTGTTATAGTCGCATTAAAAAAAAAACGATGTAGTTATAATCCATACCATGTGAATGGCCTTACAATTTTTCATGACCTGGTACATAATTTGAAAACATTTTAAACATATGTGGAACTTTGATGTCTCATGTCAGTCATTAGGTAATATTTTGTTTTTATGCGTGGGTCTGAAACTACACAAAACTTTCACCCATTGACTATAGTGTAGATTATACGGTGAAGACTCTGTGATTCAAATGTGTGATTGCAAATACTAGACTAAAGCATATCATATCATATTGAAACACGTGGCACGTTTTCGATATTGGTAATAAGTATTACTTATTGTCAGGGGTTGCGATGGTGTTGGTGGTTAGAGTGGTGGTGGTATTTTGTAGAAGACACTTGTAAAAGAGGGAGGCGGAGGGAGCTTCTTTATAGCCATGCGGAATTTTGCAAATAGACTTCTCATTTTTGTTCTTGAATTTATTCAATAATGAATGTTTATAATTTATCCCACATTTGAATTTAAAAAGTCAGAGGTGGACAAAGAGAGGCTCTTTACAAAAAAGCTATCTATTTTAGGCACGTATTTCGCGACGATTGCTTCTGTATTTAATCCGTCGGCGAGAGTGAATCCCTACTTAGGAAATAATAAGTGCTTAAGTAATTCTGTATTTCATATACCGGTGTTTATAAAAGATTATTCTTGTGCAAAGTAACTTTTGTGGAAATTTTTGACTTGTAATAAGATACGAAATTTAAGATTGCGTACGATGCTCCTATGATTCTTTGTTAAATTTCTGTCTAATTATTTTTTTTTAATATTTTATTTATTCATAATGCTTTTAACTATTTTGGCCATAAATAAAGTTACAATTTAAAAGTTCTTGTTTTCTTTTTTTGAATTCAAATTGGGAATGCGAAACTTCCATAAATTATCTGCAATCTCTCATATTATTTTTCAACGTGATTGTTGCGTTACAAAAAACAGAATTGTTGTGATTGCTTTGTACAAAATGGGTCGTGAATGGATGGAGTCATCAGTAATTTTTATGTTGCTTCAAAAGCTAGGCACCAGCTGTATTTATACGTATCGCATTATCGGCAGGTACACCTAACATTCAACTGTCGAACAACATAAAAGATCGGGGAAACCCCGTGCTGTTAGGGTCAGACGGGTTGTGTACGCTGTCAAAGGCAGAATTTGACGGAACCTTATTAGGAAACAAAAAATATTATCGCATAAATGAAGTTTTTCGCTAGTAATCCCTACCCCGAATTATTAAACAAACTCAAATTATAAGACCTGAAGCTAGGTGCTTACCATCGGTCTACAAATTGTGGTCAGTACATGAGGATATGGGCTGCTCAACACGTTACTCCAACATTGAGTTTGAAATATTAAGCTTGTTGTGTTTTTTTTTAATGTTTCCATTAACACAGGGCAAACGAACAAATGGCTCAACTTACAGTAAGAGATTAGCGTCGCCCACGTACATCTGTAACACCAGAGGAGCTGCAGGTGCGTTGCCGGCCTTAAAGGATATTTGGGTGATAGGAGGGATGATGGGGAGGTGGGTTGGGGAGCCTGGAGTGCACCTCCGGTTACCTCAGTCACCGAACCAAACGCAAAAGCACAAGATGCGTCTACTTCGCGCCGGTATTTTATCAAAAACAAACACTTTATCATTATTACATTGTTTCTATAAAAAATATATGCAGTTTAATGTGTAACAGAACTCATGGTCATACTAAGTATAAAATTGTCCGTGTAGATAAGTCCAACTTTGATCCAGAGGTTAATCGACGAATCCAGCTTGGCCGGGAGGCGTCCGGGAATCTCTGTCATCATATTCTCGTCAAGTTCACCAAAAAATCTCAAGACATAAATGTACTCGTACCTGTTATCAGTAATGATTTACGGAACTGAGACATGGTTATTTACTGGATGGTTCTTGCAACACAGGAGAAATTAAATAAACAAATGGCATGGTGTAATACTTTACTTTGTTACTACGCAATACCATATTACTTAACATTACCATCAGTATGACCCTTGGCGTTGTCACCAATATTCATAATTAATGAACGAATTAAGTTATTGATTACTTTTAAATTGTAGAATAAGCGTATTTGCATCTCTTAAAACTAAAATTCTGATATGGTTCAGAATATAAAACATCTTGAGTTAAAAAAATCTGTTATATAAATAATTTTCTTCCTATAAAGGAAGAAAAATATAATTAGTGAGAAATAACATCAGGTTACTTCAAACCTATAATCTTTAATAAGATTAAATTGAATCAATTTTTCTCTATAATGACTTGTTGAAATTCAAATTATGAAAATATTTGAAAGATAAACGTAGTATTTTCATTTAAATTGTAGGATAAGCGTATCTGATATGGTTCAGAATATAAAACATCTTGAGTAAAAAAAATCTGTTATTAATAGGAAGAAAAATATAATTAGTGAGAAATAACATCAAGTTACTTCAAACCTACAATCTTTAATAAGATTAAATTGAAATAACTTTTCTCTATAATGACTTGTTGAAATTTAAATTATGAAATAATTTGAAAGATAAACCTAGTATTTTCATCGAAAGTTACAAGAAGCTAAATAAATTATTAATATATGGTGTATGTATTAAAATATAAGTAAACATTTCTGAAAATCTAAAAACGTATAAAAAGGAAAGAGCAGTAACAAATCTAAAAATAAGCTCCTGAGACTCTTAAACATTTATTTTAGTCGTTTCAACCTACTTCACTAGAGCTTATTTGGAACAACGTGGCAGGTGGAAGGCCTGTCACCATCGACGTGTTCAGGCCAACGATACAAACCGTACGTACATACGGGTAACTTTTAAAAGACTTTTTTATATGCGCCCTCCACATGAGATAATGTTATATTACAGCCTTACAATTTGCAGTACGATATTACGTAATTTCTCTATAAACCCTACAAGCTTGAGATTTGACAAGAATGATCCTGACAGGGTATAAACATCTACTAAGAAAGGATTTTATGAAAAACCACCCCGTAACGGACGGTATGGGGGTTGGATGGCAGTATGAAAGTCCTATGTTTAGAAGTTAGACATATTAAAATTGGCATTTAGTTTAAAATTTTTAAACTATATGACATGAGTACTTTTTGAAAAATCAACGTAAGGGGTAAAGAATAGCAGTAAGTAGTAATAATATATATTGGAACAAGGGTATATTTTCGAATATAATGAAACTTTATATGCAAATTAAAAACGCTTACGAAGTCGTGAGTAACAGCTAGTCCTATACTGTGGGATTTCTATACTTCCAAGTTAAATTAAAGAGTTTTCTGACACTGAAAAATTTATCATTAATTTAAAAATAACAACATCTAAATGGAAATTACTCTGTAGCTAACCTAACCTAACCAGTACTAATATCAGTCCGCTCGGTTCTTCAGCATAAACTATTATTGTGATATGAAGGAAAGACATTTTCGCTTAGCAGCGCATTACAACAACTCACAGGAAGCGCTGGGGTGTCGCTAGTTTGATATGTACACAGAACGCGGCTCCGTACCGCATGTAAAAGATATTTTTATAAAAACATCTTACATTTTGCGATGCTTCATTTTATCCTCTTTGTGTATTTATGAATACTAAATTTGTTTGAAAATATTATCGCTTATGTGAACTTTCAAATTCGGAGCATGTACCTACTAAATATTGTATGTAGTGTGTAGGTACACATATATGTATATATTTTCTTAATTTATTTTTATTATACATCATAGAAACTGATAGGAAATTTCTATTCCAAAAACATAATTTGTTTAGTGATTTTGATTTTGATATCCTAAAATAACTGATTATCATTCACTACGTGCACTTTATCTTTCACTATCTATACTTCGAAATTAAAATACTCTTTATTCATATTTACACTAAAGAGAAATTACATTTCATGTTGACGTATAATTAAATTCTTTAGTGGGCGCCATTTGAACCAACGGTGAACTGGCTAGCCGCTCAAATTGCGATTAGCAAAATATATGAAATTCTGATTATTACATTTACAATATGTGATCCTTTATAAATATTCAATATCATGAACGTATAAACAAACATAAATTTTTTAATTACTTCTTAATCAAAGTTTGGTTAATGTATTGTTTGTAAATGTCACACTCATCTACTACTACTTGATCAGCCTATTTTAGTCGAGTGTTAAACTTAGGCCAGCTACCTGCAAAAGCCGGTATCCATTTCTTGGAAGGTTTTTCCATACTCACCACGCTGGACAAGCTGGTTGGTGAACGTACTTTATTATGACACCCGATTAACATTTTTATTATTTTGAGAATTTGTGATCATTCTGTGTTGTCAGTAGACCATACTGCCTTAGAGCTAAGGGTAAGTAATATTGCTTAAACTCGGATAGATTTTTAGCGTCTAAATCGTCCTGTCTGTCTATAGGGTACGCCGTCTTACGCATTTAAATTAGCGTAAGTGATTTACCTTCATATGAGTCTATCTAATATAGGCCTTGATAAGATTAGAACATTATAATTATTACTAATTGCGCTCAACATGTGTATTGCCGTGTACTGATAGGCAAAAATGTATAAATATTAATACATTTTTGCCTATCAATATATTCGCCAATACTATAAAAAATGTAAAAGTTCGTAATTTGAGCCTATGTGACGGTCACTTTGTTAAAATAATACCGAAAGAGAACAGTATTTATGGACAAAAGAAGTGCAAATAAACGCCAGTATTTATTAAAGGTGCAAACAGCAGCTGTTACATGCATTTTCACTTCACATTGAAACAGCGGGACAGATAATATTAATATTTCTCAATTGGCCTTTTCATACTTATATTATTTTAAATTAGATGCACCTATCACCACATTTCTTCACGCCCTGTGTTGACTGTTAGAGAATGCCAAAAGGCATTAAGTCCGCCTTTGGTGTAGACAATAAAGTATAAATAAATAAATAAATAAATAATATTTAATTTCGTGTGTTAGCGGGAGTTAGGTAGACTTATCAGATGTATTTAAACTAACCGGGAGCAGTGAGTAGCAGTATCTTTTAAGGTTCAATCATTAGGACAACTTATGTCGCAGGGAACTATAGTATGCTTATGATAATTAATTTCATAACACGTATGTTACCTGCTTTCGGATCCCGGCACCGGCACTACTAAAATTGTTTTCAAACGAAACGATTCTTACGCTGCTATGTACACGTCCTAGATAACAGTATTAAAATATCAACCAAAAAAAATTTTATATCGGGAAGTATCAAAATACATAAATAAAGCTTAAATAGTTTTAAATTACATTATAGTGCTGAAGAGAATATGCAGATTTCCTGGTAAAGCTCTAATGTTCGTTTACCAATTACGTGTTTACAATATTGTGCAAAACTGTGTCTTCCATATAATGTATTTAAAGTAACCACTAGATTATGTTCTCGTAAAAAAATAGCTGTTATGTAATATTCAATTTGCAGAAATATAGTTCACGTTTCGCACGTGTTCACAGCAACAACAATAAGCAAGACTTACTTGATATCTTTCTTAAGCGCATAAGATTCTTATACGCTTGAGGAAGATATCAGCGTAAAAGATTCAATTGCGGAGAATCATACGTACACAAATTTCAAATAGAATTTGAAGAAAATCTCAAAAGATTAACATTTCTAAATATGCATTAATGACGTAATCAAATTTTCTGTGTGGTGGCTACGTAAGAAAATTTGTCACCTTGTTGTTATCCTGAATGTCGAAAGGGTCTTACAATATCATAGCGTTTGACAGTAGCAACCTGTAAGTGCCAAGGCCTCCTTCTCAAATATCCCCCGCCACGCACATGTCTTTATATTTTTTTTTATTATTATTCTTTCTCAGTCATGCAGGTTTCCTCACGATGTGTTACTTCACCACCGAGCACGTGGTAAGTACAGCTCTTAAAATTGCAATTAACAAGTTTAGTGGTGCCGGCACCGGGATCAAACCCAGGTCACTCGCGCTCTATGAAACTAAAGAGAGCAAAAAAAACTCATTGTGCAATCAAATTAATCAAAAAATGCAGTACCGTACACAGACTATTAAAGGACAGCAGGGTCTAAAGTGCGAGGTGTCCGGTACTACGACCGCCAAGCACGGTAATTATGGCAAATCGTACCTTTACAGACACCTTTATTCAACAGGAATCTTGAAGAAGAAGATTGTGTAATTGTGTAATTCATACAGAATTATTTATCTAATGACAAAAGTAAGCAACCTTAAAATAACAAGTTTATAAATTTCAATCTTTTTTCACAATGACGTATGTCTTTGTGTTCATACTTGGTATAGATTGCCTCTCCAGAAAGAATCCGAAAAACTTCACTGCTGTTGTGAAGCTCTTAAGCTGAACTAGATTAGTTTTTATTTCATCATTACATCTTGAAAGTTCTGGATTTACATAATTTGTAAAGTTCTTGTAATAGTGAACAAAGACGCTTACAGAGCTCGATTAATATAAGCGTTTCACTACTTCGTTAACATGTTGAATGAATTAACGTTTTGATATAGAAATGTACTTAAGAATTTCTACGTGGTAGAGCCTAGAGACGGCTTTTGCTTCTGCTCGAATGGGCCGGCAAGACTGGAATAGTACCACGGCCTCGCAGAATACCGATGTGAAGCCTAAAAGACTTTTTTTAGATGTATACATAAATCCTTTTAGTTTTTTAAATTTCTTAGGTAATTTTATAATTTAAAAATAATTATCATTCATATAATATACCAAGTGCATTGCTGAGTAAGGAATACCCTAAATCGTACGTATATCGACGAAATTGGCGATATACTGAATAAGGATAAAATTAAAACTACCCATAACCAATGAGCGAGAGATGTGTGTAAGGATCGTGCCGTATCTAAATTAAATAATGGTTATCATCAAGAATGTATGTAATATATAACAATGTATTAATATTATATAAAGGTAATAATATAAGGGTCTACAATTTAATACAATACATGAGCTTTTACTGTATAATAGAATTCACATCGAAAATAACTAGGCCGACCACAAACAGCGCTAACGCTAACGGTGGAGGAATGCCTGCTGTGTTTGGGCGTACACTTGCAGCAGTATACTGTAATAATAATATAACTGTGCAGTTGACAACTGCTGATAGTATGTTGTCGTTGTGATCGAAATTGACAGGGCGATTATCATCATCATCTTCATAAGGCTCGCAAGTAATGGCTACTCACAATCTTTTATTTACGAGATTAGGTTTGTTATAACAAACACACCTACCACTCCGTATTGCATCTGAAGAAAGGTAGAGTTTTCTTAGAAAACATTAAAAAGTTGACGATAAACTATGATCCTACAATTTATAAAACAATTTATGGCCGTTGTTATAATTACGAAATTATAAATGTTTTCACTACAATGTGAGAATGGAATACTAAACGAATAACTCTTAAATTAATAAACACACAGAAACGCATAATTACCAATAGAATTTAAATAAATTTGATAACTTACATATATTATATCTGAAGTCTCCTTAACTTTAAACGACGTCAAATTTAAAGTTAGATTGATAACCGGTTGAGAGCCGAGTCTGGGAAGAAGTTTCAAATGTTCAAAATTATTGGATTCCTCAAATATAATGCTTCGAATAGAAATAGTATGCTTTGTTATATTATAATGGTAACATTTTTGGTAATCCGATTAACGTCAGTAATGATCTACAATTATGCTACATTTGGAGACTTGGATACTCGAAGTACATCTATATATGTATCATAGAATCGATACAAATGAAATTAGTTAAGCTTCTAAAATTTTTGACATTTAACAGGACCAACGAAGACTGTTGTCGTAACTTCTCTATAAAACAGCGAAAAGACCGCCGTGTGTTATACGACATGGTTTTTATTCATGTTATTCTTGCAGGTTGTATTGACTCGTCTGAATTATTAAGCCAGCCATTTTTGCTAAACGCACTGGTCACTTGTTACAATTACCTGAAGAACAAACTCGTTACGCTTCGTCAGCGTCAAAGTCAGTCAGCAAATACGTCAGACACATACACTCATAGTTCTTAATAACTATAAAAATGTTTCATTACACTCATGGATATTTTCGTTTATATAAACAGACGCACTTACCTATACACTTGCCAATCAGTACCAACTCATCAACTACGTATATTTATAAAATAAGTTAGTCTAGTATTTATTGTTTGTTTTTAGTTTTAATGTTTAATAAATTTAATAAACATCACAATAGTTGGCAATCATTTTATATAACTCTGTCTGTTACTCTATTTTTTATTTTATTGTAGGGAGCTGTAGTATTCTACAATAAAATACAGCTGAAATTTAATAATAAAATAAATAAAATAAGTTCAAATCTACCAGTCGTTTACCTAATGTCAAAGGATCATCAAAATCAATCAATCAAACGATTTCCATTTTGCAAAAGATACTTTAGTAGCCGTCAACGCACATTTATAAAATTTTTTATACTAGCGAAATTAAAATGTATACATATATATATATGTATATTCATATGCAATTGTTCGTTAATCACATAAAAACAATGCAATGATCTCGAAAATATTTTGCAGAATTAAAGGTGAAACCATGAACCTACATCCGCAATAGTTAACTCTTAACTCATGCAGGGAGTAAGCAGTATGGAAAATAAATTAACTGATTCAGTTTATCTATACATTTAATAACTATAACAGAGCAGAGCCATGGACATAAAGGGGACTAAAGTAAAGTAAGAGCCTGTAAATGCCCACTGCTGGGCAAAGGCCTCTTTCTCAAATATATGTCCATTGCGGGTTGGCACATGTCTGATGTTGTTGGATGTTTTCCTTCAACGCCGAGCACGTGGTAAATTCAGCATTTAAAATCGCAAGTAACAATTTTAGTAGTCCTGTCGTTAGGCATCGAAACACGGTCAATTGCACTCTATGAAACTAAAGCGAGCACTCTGACCACTAGGCTACCTCGGCTAAAAGAGAGTTACAGAGAGCAAATCAACGTTTATTTGTAACCTGGATGCTGCGGGGTAAGGTTCAGATGCATTGACAGAGCCAGTGCCACAGGGTTGGCAAATATCTTTAAAAAGTAGCAGCCAGTAAAAAAAAAATACGTTACGTGTTTATAGCTTAAAAAAAGTATTGGGTAAATGTACGATCTCATATTTCTCAATTACCAGCCTAAGAATCAAAATAAAAAAAAATGTAGCGCAATAAAAATCCCTAGTGAGAATTGAATACGCAAGAAACTATAACAAAGAAAATTTTAGTTTTGCAGTAAAGAGGTTCTATTTATATGCTTATTTGAAACTACTAAGTTACCATATTCTTACGAAAATTGCGAGAAACCCACCTCTTCTTACTTTTCTGAGTAAAGCAAAGGCGGTACGTTGGAGGGTCGCCTTTTAAACAAGCCTGCATTTTATAAGTGGTACTTTTCGCGTTAAATCTCTATAACAACAATTTGAAACAAAATTTTCGTGGCATTTTGTAACATTTTTCGCATTCATCTCTTACTTTCTTTCTTGTTATCTTGTTTTTACTGATAGTTATTCTGTCGTTTTAGATGTTTATGCTGTCATACATATATGTTTGTATTTAAATATTCAAATATATGATATTATATGTATATTTGTATATATTGCATGTATGTATCTACTTATTTACGGAAGTGCATATTTCGATATTTATATAATTTCTTTGGTTTCATTCTGCTGCACTGTCTCTATAAGTTCTATTAGTCTGTCTGTTGAGCCTAATGGTCGAGGTGAGAATGCCTCTAGGCATTATATCCACCATGTGTACCACTTAGTGGAGAGAGGTTTATAGCAGAAATAGATAAGAGGGTGTTACAAACCCAGGCTCGCAAGCTTTAAAAATCCTAAGAAAAGTTGAAAGGACAACCCAGGGCGCGCTCCACCCCTATTCCGAGGGATACGAGTTCTCTGCCACTAGACACCTACTTCAGAGCGCATCTTAATAGATGGTATGATTATACACAAAACAAATGATTGATGGTAATTTGATAGCGTTGACGTCAAAGTAGTTAACGCCTCGTTTGGTACATTGGCTTGGTGATTGCATGCGGTGTTGCGGGACACGAGCAACTGGCAGAAGTGACCACAATTAGATTAGCCGCAATTGGCTTGCCGTGGACTTGCAATCGCGCCTAGACCAATGCGTTAGAATCGGACAAAAATGAAAAATCAATGATGACGATAAAGCATGAGGTCTTACTAAAATCGTAAGATGCCGTTACAATAGAATTTCTATTGTTGCAATCAGTTATGAGTTATCCTTTTCTGAATTTAAACACGCACGATTACTACTTATCTGAATATATGTAATAATTTTGATCCGCCTCATTTCCTTCCCCTATCTACCTTTTCATACATTTATCTTTATCGTCGGCATTAAGGAGAATGAATAACTATTAGGGTAGTGGTAAAGTAGAAGTGGTAATAAATACGTAGTTTATGTCTTATCGAAGCTTACGTAACGCGAAAATTGGCGAGTCGAGAGCTACTTTCTTTTCTAAGATTAAGATTTTTTTATTAAAAAATAGATCTGTATATGACTACTGAGTACTCTGTGAAGTACAGATAGTAATGTATTCAAAAATGTGAGTGCAGTTCTAATTTTGAAGTACTACTTTCTGGCCGCGACTTCATCCTTGTTGAATATTTCCCCGCGCCTTTGCCAGGATAAAAAGTAACCTATATTCTTCATCACAGTTCAAGGTACATCCATATTCCAATATAATCGCTTTGACGGCTTAGCCGTGAAAACGGACCTGACCGAGTGTATCGAAACCTGCAAGGGGGGACCTTAACTCTCTACGTTTGTTTTCTTTAGTTTAATTTCAAAAGAATAAAAAAAAACGAATTCTAAAGTGTAGTAAACAAAAAATAATGCAATATTAAAGCAGATTTTAACGTAATATGGCATTGAAGAAAAAAGAATTTCTTACTGGTATTTCGGTGAAAAGTTTTTTTCTAACTGGTGTAGATTTTGACAAGCCTAAATTGGATAAAAATGTTTTGCCTTTGACAGAAGTCCTTGAATAGCGAGGTTTTAAATAAGGATTATGTATTGTTATTATTGTTGCCTTGCTTTAGTAAAAGATTGGAATAATTTATAAAACACAATTTTTTTACTTTTTAGCTAATTTAAACCTTTCATTATTTTTGGAATATCACATCGTAAAAGTTCTTTTAGAATTTTATCTGGAAATTTATGTAGAAATAGCCCGCCATTAAAATAATATAATAATATGCTGTGAAAAAGTTTTTTCGAATTTTATATACAAATTCAAGATATATTAGATTAGCTTATTTACATTTGATTATAATATACTTGTGCCATTTTGTTCGATAACTTTTTTTTGAATTTTGAAGGTAGTGACATAATCCCATTGCTGTAGAAATTTTGGGATTTCTGATCAAAAAACTGCGACAAGTAGTTTTGACAGTCCTCTCTTGATGTTAACATAACCCTAATAATTCTCGAATTTCTTTGTTTGATTCACTCATTTTGGCGGACAGAAAAACAATAGAAAAATGTTTTTAAAATGTCATAGATACAAACAGTACAACTAAAAAAATATTATACTACTTTTTACTTAAAAAATACGAAAAAACTTTTTTCCCGACCCTTCTGGCCTATTTCGACCACAGTGACATGTTTCGGTTAACATACAATCTGCACTGCGTATGCACTGGCATTACCACAAACGCTATGGTTATTATTTCGTTTTACCATCTCTTACTTTCAGCGTCCATTGCTGCTAAGGTAAGAAGTGAGATGGCAAATATACGGTAGGATCATTACACTATCATAAAAAATTGATAAAGTTCGTTAAAGGTCATATAATATATTGATAATTCTTCTATAATATATTGCCGAAATCAGTAGATAAGAATCAATATAACAATTAAAGACAAATTGTATGAGAGGTTAAGTACCGTTACTAAAATTTTAGATTTAGATTAAGATAAAATGATGAATTGTGAATGAAAAAAGTATGGGTTATGGGTTATGGTAATGGAAAATAGTTACAATCTACTTTTTCCTGTATTGGATAAAGGAGATATGTGCAAGCAATCGCATCATCACGCTGTGTTAGTACCACGGCCTCGCAGTATACCGGCGTGAAGTAGACGCACTTCTTGTGCTTCTGAGTGAGGTAACCAGAGGCCCATTTCTTCCCTTCTCATTTTCCACCTCCTCCTTAATTCCCAAATATCCTTAAGGGCCGACAACGCACCTGCAGCTCCTCTGGTGTTGCAAATGTATGCGGGGTTGATAATCACTTACCAATAGCTTGCTCTTTTGCACCCTTTCCCTTAAAAAAGGATTAAAATCAAGAGATATCGGTCTGTAATATTCCACTAACAACTAGAGAAAGTCATCATAATGTATAAAAAATCGTTACAGAAGAGATCTACCATAAGTTCCAACACGAAAAAATTAAAAAAAACGTCCAAGAAATTAACAAAATTGAAAAAAACAGACAACTATCTTGGCAAGAAAAAAAGGGAGAGAATATTTAATTATTTTTAATTGAAAATACTAAGACGAAAGCTAATATTATTAAAGAACAGGTACAATTTGTTAAATTATTTCAGTATATCGCTTCTACTACCAAAATGTTTTAGGCCGGAAATAACATAATACCTAAATTATTTTTAATATTTTTCAGCTATATAACTATTTCACCTTAGATAGTTTTCTAACTTTATATTCTCTTAACAGCCTGTAGAAAGTCCACTTCAGGACGAAATAGACCAAAATAGAATAAACAATAAGGAGGATTGGCCTTAATCGCTACGCTTGGTAAGCATATTGGCGATCGCAGTACCAGCCACCTTAGATGCTGCTGCCCGTAACCGGTCTTCTTAATTTTGATCATGTATTTTTTGAGGGTTATCTCGCCATCTGTCGGTAGTCACTGTGCTTTCCAAGGTTTTTTCATTAGTCACCTTTTTGTACGAGGTAGAGCCAATTTTTTTACCGGCGGCTTTTTTGCTGCTCGAATGAGCCGACTTGAGCAGTTTAGTACCACGGCCTCGTAGAATACCGACTAGAAAGAAAAATATTTTTTGGATTTACCTTTGTCCTTAGTATATTATAGTGAACAAACTATCAATGACTGCGTGACTCAGAGGCCAGCGTACCTTCCTGCTAAGTCATGAATTCTAGTCCTGGGTTCGTATCACAACTCGGCAATATTTGCGCAACACTCAAATTATTCGCTAGCAGTATCCGATGCTAGATACTAAGAGATAAATTCGTTTATGCTTGCTTTTTTATTTGCAAAAAATATTTCAGGGTCTACTAATGCTCATGAGATAGTTAAAAACTGAATGTCTTAAACTGAAACTTCATTCTGTATTAAACATACTTTCGCAATCGTTACAAAAGTATGTTTCGTAATTGGAAAACTAGAAAGAGTACTTAGTAGATTTTCAGTGTTGCGCAACGTAAACTATGGACATTGCAAAAGGAAACGATGATGTTAACTGAACCTTTAGGTAATTATCAAACTGTAGTTTCACAGAACGGGTTTTTTTGCATATTTCATTGGACATTTATTTTTAATTTTAGTTCTCTACTTATTGTTGCTAGAGTTTTTATCTGTACGCACAGGGATTTGTCGTAATCGCCACGATGGGTACGTGAGTTGGCGATCACAGTACCAGACGCCTTTCTCCTAAGACATTGCTGTCAGTCACGTCTGGCATTTTTGAGATCCGCCGATTTTGGACCACCATCTATCTGGTATAGCAGATTTTCTTATGCTGCCTCTAGTTTAACTTACTATTTTATTAATTTTCTTCGTCACGGTCTTCGTCACCTGGCATTACTTTAAATCAAACAATTATTAATCTAATGACGTGTTGAGAAAATAGAGATTCTATTGTCATGACACGTTAAGACACCATATTGAATTCACAATATTTGTATGTTATAAGCTCGTTAACAGTATTTTCTTTCCAGAGAGCCTGAGGGCCTCCTTGAGTAAAAGCTCTATAGAATGTCTTGGATTGTGTTATTTTATTTTTTTAGCCTTAGGCAACGAATACTCTTGAACCACAGCCTGTACAACAGCTCAACGACTGAGAAGAAAATCTTACAGCGGAAGTAACGTATTTTTTTATTAAAACAAAACCAATTACGTCCCAACTAATCCCACCGCTGTGGGTTTCCTTTTGAATGGAATGTATACCGAAAAACGAATGAATCTTTCATTGTGGGGTTTTTCACTGGATTATATCTGGATGCATTCCAGTGTACTCAAGTAATAGAATATAACCATCAGCTTTTCGAAGTCCGTAAGAAAAAAACATCTAAATATTTAATATAGCTATTTTCAAAAAAGAGCCAGCAAAAGATGAAAAATTAAATATCTTCGTTGATATGCTATATCTGGTTCACAAAAGTGGTCCAAAGTGTAGACCGTTATATACTCCCAAAAATAATACAACAAAACAGATCGTAGAAATTTAAATCAAAAATTATTCAATGCAAGTGAATTTTAAATCAAAAATCATTTTAACACGTTAACTAGTATTTAACTAAAAAGAGATTTTTCGCCACCGGTTAATTGAAAATGGATTTTTGACTTAGCTAATGCAGATGCAGACTTTTGGGGGAGGCCTATGTTCAGCAGTGGACTTCTGATAGGCTGAAATGATGATGATGATGAATGCAGGTGGTGAATACGCCATAACACAAGCTCAAATGGGTTGCATTCTGCGACTAGGTACTGAAACCACTTAAAGTCGAAGTATTACCTTGTCTCCTTATTTACTATATATAGATTTACATTTATTTTCATTATTTTTTTTCTTCTCTTTAGTACTCTCTGTTCTATAACCTACACCTCCTTAATTTCTGCTACTTCAACCTACTTAACTTCTGCGTTTGCCAGGACATCTCATCCCGAGGGTGTGGCGAAAGTTGAAATTATCATAGATACCGACAGAATAATAATTTCGGAAATGCATTAGGACAGCAAAAAAAAAGAAAAATCTCAATTTCAACCATTGAGCACATTGAACGCACGAGACAGATAAGCACAAAAGAGTTAAATTTATTCAGTTCTAAAACGGAATTAAAAAGTTGCCTCAAGTACGATAGACCTGACAGGTAATAAAATGAAAATACAGGATAATAGATTATTCATACGCAGGCGTCTGAATAATCTATTATCCTCCTATCAGTCTCCTATGTATATATACAGACAATATAATATAATATTAAGTGTTTTGAAATATTGCCATTGTTTTTGTACTATTTACAAAACCTGAATTAAACGTTTGCTAAGCGCAAACAATGTTCTAGTGTACTACACAAGTGTTAATAGTCTTAGTTGATCATATATAATGGTGAATATACTGTCTCGTTCTCCAAATGCAAACCTCACCTGCTCGTGGTGCACCACGCAAGTTAACAAACACAGCTTTGGCTATCGAATGATGGCGGAAAATCCATCCGAATTTGCCTAACCAAAATCTCACACACTAGGGATGGGGAACAGTATCACTAGAAATAAAGAAATAAAATACGTTTATTTGTGACATTGTGGTCACATAACATTCGGACATAACGACGTACAATATACATAGTACCTACTTAAATTTAATTCATAAGAATTAACATAACATAATTTTTACAAACACACGCTGGTAGAAAACAAGCAGCGGTGGTCTTCTGTTGGGACCGTTTGGAGATGTCACGAAACAGATTCACAACAACATGTTAATATAACTAAAGTAACAACCTAAATACTTACTGATAAATTCTAGTTAATTTATTAAAAACTAAATACTAAAATGCCTAATGAATAATAAAAGAATAATAATCTAAACATAAAATTAACAATATTGTTCAATGAAATAAATTAATGTAAATGTGATGAATGCTGGCTTACCCTTAATAATCATAAAGATTTTTCCTTCATGCAAAAATATTACTTCCACTGCGTGACGAATTTTCTTATGCTTCATACATGCGTTTTACAGCCAATAGCAGATGGACACACATCCAGACCAAGAATTATTACATGTAGGCCATAAAATTATTTTGCCCGGAAATCAATCCTACGATCTCCTGCGCCGCAGCCAATCGTTCAACAACTGCGCCAACCGAACCAACGTCATTTAAAATCACCCTTTTTTATTTAATATAAAGCTTGTTTACTGTGTTAGTCGCTGGGTATCTTCCTTTCATAGTTATCCGGGCTCATAGTTTAAATTAGCTCACTTGCTCCTGGGCTCAAGATAAATCTTTCCATCCTTCCTTATTTTCATGCCCCTAATCTCCTGTCCTATTATCTTGATTGATGACTCTTTAGAGAATGAAACCTATTGCACATCGTATGGGAAAATGGAGAAATGACATTTTATATTAGAGATAACCTTTTGGAATAATATAATATTATGCTATATTTAACATTATTTTTAACGATTTAATTTGAATATTAATATCATTTTGCAACTCGTAATAATTGATAATATAAGTATTTATTATTATTATCAACTATTTAAGCTTACTAATCAGCTTTTTTTTTCTTCAAAAATGTTAACCTTACCTGCTCCTGTTTGACTCTATGTCGTCTTTCAAAACTGATTTCAAAAAGGGCAAGGTTATGAAGTCGCCTGTAATTCTTTTATATGTTTATGTTACGCGATATCTTCGACGATTATGAATTTATTTTGATGATTCTTTATGAAGTGAAAACATCTTTAGGCGCAACACGCACACTTTTTCTGGACAGTGAACGAAACTGAGCCATCACGCACGGGGCGGCAACCAAATGATGCTGAATCAAAACAATAAATGGTATCCATCGTATAACACCAATGTTATTATTACTATACAAGTACATATACTCTAGAGTACATATATTCTAGAATTAAAAAATCTTAAAAATTTTCACTGCTGGCGTGTGGTCATAAGCTCACAAATTTTATTTAATACCTAAACTTGTTTAATGAAAACTTATGGGTGGGAAAATGTGGGTTGCAGAGTTGTTTCTCATATTTTGTTTTTAAATTCACTTATCGATATTGATAATGCTAATATCGATCGCTTTTTATTTGGCACATATATGAAAAAATAATAACCACGTAATTGTTTTTAAAATCTCTACATCATCAGCCTTTGATAGTTCAGACGTAGACTTCTGACGCGGTATATGGTTGAAAACTTATATATAATATATATTACATCAAAATTATGGGTGTCGTGTGAGTAGGACACTGCCAGTATACTTAGATGTATATGTTATTTAATATCTTTTACGTAGATCAATAATAACAATGTTTTATTCCATCACAAACAATTACCCATTTGAAGGACATAAATATTATTAGGAACATAGGAAAACAGGTTCAATATTCTAAGGGTTCAATGTTTTGTCTCTTGAAATATTTTTGTTAATATAATAGACAACATAAGGTTGTGTGTTCACATCGCGTTGGGATCACCACTTTGGGGTCGCCACTTTGGCGAGATTGATGAACGGATGATACGTGAGTATGATGAGACTCCGTTGATTCACAGACTTTACTCGCCTTCACAATCATATTATTTTTACATACCTCTATACGATGACCACTGGCATTAATCGGTAACAAAATAAAATTATGACATATTCGTGAAGGAAGAAAATATGGCGGGATTTCCTTTTTGTTTCGCGGGAAAAAGATCTCTATTTATTAAAGGGTTGTGACATAGATTATAAAAATTGTCAACGTTGTAAATGGCATGAACCGCCACATATTCATCACATTCCAGAAATTTCGATGATAATTTTAAATATTTGATTTAGACATTAAGATTGCATAGTAGCCAAATAAACATGATTTAAAGTATCTGTGTTCATGTCTTCACATCTATATCTCCTAATGGGAGCACTAATAGAATAAATAAAATAAATGAATATATCCGCATTGCGATGTTAATTGAAAAAGTTTTACTGGAATGAGCAGAATTAATTACGCGACGAAAGGGTAGAGGTCAAGAATCTATTTAAAATTGTTTTCGGCCAGGTAAAATATTTTAAATTAACAGGCGCGCTTTCGGAATGGAAACTCGTAATTATTTAAAATGTTTAAATTCAATACAGTTAACGTTCCGAATAAATAAACGTAATAATAAATTAGAAAATATTATATTGCTACCACATCCGCCTAATTTGGTCCACTATTGAAAAAAGGAAAAAATATCTGTCTTTTCGTTTTATCTTTGGACTTAAGAAATATTACCAAATATCTCAGTTTCACCTTTAGAGGCTCCCAATTCGAATTCGCAGGAACACTCGATTATTATGTCTCCTTTATAGCATCCCGCACAACCCATCCCCTCCGTGAGATTCCGGAAGTATACTTTTATTTAACGAACGTGTAAAAGACCACTACTTAGCATCGTGTTTATCGAATATATTGTGCATATACGAATGCATATGTATGTATAGTAGCCGTCACGGCGGGACCACGGCTACTGCAAAGCACTCGAAACGTCGTGATGTAAATGTTTATGTTAAAATGTATATACGTATTATATACATAATATGTATTAGAAATGTAAAAAGAAGAGAAAGAAATGCAAGTTTTCCATTTAAAGAGAGTTTCCTTTTAGGGTCTGTTGGAAGAAATATCAATATGTGGAATAAGTAGTGCCCTTGTATAAATACTATGTTTTTATATTTCTGTGTGAACATAAGTAAATAAAAAAAAGAAGGCGTCAGCAGAAGCCGGCATACATTACTTGGAAGATTTGCCCGTAATCACCATGGTGGCTGTCGGAAGTAAAGAATAGCGCCAACCCTGTCTAACCATGGGTGTCGTAAAAGGCGACTAATGGTAAAAAAATATATTAGGAGATGGGCAGCAGCATCTTCCTGCACTAGAACAAAAAAAAAAAACTGCGGTTGCCAACCCGCTCGCCAGGCGTGGCAACTAAGGCAAACCCCCCCATGATGAGAGGTAGAAAAAAGCAATGGCCCCCAGTCCCCGGCGGCCTCGCTAGTCCTGGCTATGGTGGCAGCCATGGTAACGGCGAGGCAGGGGGTGCGAAGAATCACCGGCTGATTTCTAGCTGCCAACCCAAACGACTGGACCTGGCAACATATAACGCACGCACATTGAGGACCGACGAGAAGATACTAGAACTGGAAGAAGAAGTAAGCAAGTTACACTGGAGTTTTATAGGGTTGTCTGAAGTCCGAAGACAGGGAGAGGACTCTATAATCCTAAAATCCGGTAACTTGTTCTACTACCGGCAGGGTGACCATCTGTCCCAAGGAGGTGTCGGGTTTATCGTTCACAGGTCTCTCATCAACAACGTGATCGAGATCGGAAGTGTGTCGAGTAGGGTCGCGTACCTTATACTCAGAATAACCAAAAGGTATTCGCTGAAGGTCATACAGGTATACGCACCAACCTCGACACACCCTGATGATGAAGTGGAGGCAATGTATGAGGATATTTCAAGAGCCATGCATTGCTCTAAGACTCACTACACGGTGTTGATGGGAGACTTTAACGCAAAACTAGGTACGAAAAAGGCGATGAGCTGATAGTGGGGAACTTTGGAGTAGGGCAACGGAACCCAAGAGGGCAACAGCTGGCTGACTTCATGGCAAAGGAGGGATTCTTTATGATGAACTCCTATTTCCAGAAGCGGCCCCACAGGAAGTGGACATGGATGAGCCCGGACGGTACCACAAAAAATGAGATCGACTTCATCATGACGACCAAGCGTCAGCTGTTCAGTGATGTCTCTGTGATCACTAGGGTAAAAACCGGCAGTGATCACCGAATGGTAAGAGGCACACTGAACCTTAACATTAGGCTCGAGCGGTCTCGTCTGGTGAAGTCTACGCTCCGCCCACCACGTGCCCTTATCCAGAACCCCGAGAGCTTTCAGCTCGAATTGCATAATCGCTTTCAGTGCCTAGACGATTGCGTTACAGTGGACGATACGAATAGCAGGCTAGTGGAAACTGTCCATGCGGTAGGAGCTAAGTTTTGCAGGACCCGCCGCACGAACAAACCCCAAAAGCTCTCCGATCACACTCTTAAACTCATGAAAGCCAGGCGTGAGATAAAGCTTCAGTCTACAACGGATGCGTCCGCGTATCGGCAACTGAATAGACAGATCTCCAAATGTATGAGGCAAGACTTACGCAAATTTAATACCGCCTGTATTGAAAAAGCGATAGAGCGGAACCAAGGCTCCAAAGTCTTCGCCAGAGATCTGTCTATCAGAAAGAGCCAACTGACCAAGCTGAAGACCGAAAGCGGCCCAGTCATTTCCGCTGGAGCCGAGATTTTGAGTGAGATCGAGAGATTTTACGGACAGCTGTACACAACGTCGTTGAAACCACACATTGATGTGAGTAACGACCCAAGAGCCAAGCTTATCCGACATTACTCCGATAACATCCCGGACGTTAGTCTGAGCGAGATTAGGATGGCTCTCAAACAGCTTAAAAACGGCAAGGCGCCGGGTGAGGACGGAATTAAAGCTGAGCTCCTGAAAGCGGGTGGAAAACCGATACTTGTTGTCCTTCAGAAGCTGTTTAATTCCGTCATTCATGGCGGTGTTACGCCGAAAGCGTGGAGTAGAAGCGTGGTTGTCCTATTCTTCAAGAAAGGGGATAACTGCCTTTTGAAGAATTATAGACCGATATCGCTTCTAAGCCGCGTCTACGTGCTGTTTTCGAGAGTCATCTCAAATCGTCTAGTGAACAGACTTGACGACTTCCAGCCTCCCGAACAAGCCGGATTCCGAAAAGGCTATAGTACCATAGACCACATACATACTCTTCGCCAGATTGTACAGAAGGCCGAGGAGTACAACTTGCCATTATGTCTGGCGTATGTGGACTATGAGAAAGCCTTCGATTCAGTCGAAATTTGGGCGGTGCTACAGTCTCTCCAGCGGTGCCAGATAGACTCTCGGTATATCGAAGTGCTGAGGTGTTTGTACAATGAGGCTACGATGTCTATCCGAGTACAGAATCAGAGTACGAAACCAATCCAACTGCAGAAAGGTGTAAGACAGGGTGATGTCATATCCCCGAAACTCTTCACCGCTGCATTGGAAGATGTTTTCAAGCAGCTGAACTGGAAAGGATACGGTATCAACATCAATGGCGAATACATCACTCACCTTCGATTTAGTTCTTATGGCAGGATCGCTGGAGGAGCTTAGTACAATGCTCAATGACCTCAATAACGTCTCCCAACAGGTTGGTCTTAAGATGAACATGGACAAGACGAAGTTCATGTCAAACGTCCATGTCACACCAATACCGGTTGTTGTTGGGAACAATAGGCTCGAAGTTGTAGACGAGTACGTATACCTGGGACAAATTGTCCGATTAGGTAAGTCCAACTTCGACTCAGAGGTCAATCGACGAATCCAACTCGGCTGGGCTGCGTTCGGGAAACTACGTCATATCTTCTCGTCGAGTATACCGCAAAGCCTCAAGACGAAAGTATACAATCAGTGCGTGTTGCCAGTGATGACATACGGATCCGAGACTTGGTCCTTCACTGCAGCCCGTATGAGGAAGCTCAAAGTTGCTCAGCGCGCTATGGAAGGGCTATGCTCAGTGTTTCTCTGCGTGATAGAGTCTGCAACGATAATATCCGCAGCAGAACTAAGGTAACCGACATAGCCGTAAAGATCAGCAAGCTGAAGTGGCAATGGGCCGGCCACATAGCTCGCAGAACTGACAACCGCTGGGGAAAAAAGGTTCTCGAGTGGCAGCCACGTACGGGCAAACGCAGTGTAGGACGACCCCCCACAAGATGGAGTGACGACCTGCGCAGTGTTGCGGGAAGTCGATGGATGCAGGTGGCTCGGGACCGTGCTTCGTGGCAATCTTTGGGGGAGGCCTATGTTCAGCAGTGGACTTCTAATAGGCTGAAATGATGATGATGATGATGACCATGGTGGACAAGTGGGTTGGTGAGCGCAGTGCCTGTTCACCTTTTGTGAAACTTAGCTGGCTACCTCTTGCACCAGTGACGCTGCTCCCCGTCACTAGTCTGTAGTATTTTGGTTCGACAAATTCGGATGGATATTTTGCCATCAATCATATATTTAATGAATATGACATAATTTAAGCATTATAGTTTGAACATAATTATAAATCTTCTGATAAATTAGAGGAGGGAATTAAATATTAAGAGAGAAATTTTAAATACTCACCATTCCAAGTTGGGCTGTCGTACTTGAAAATCTAATAAAACATATATTTGGTGATATGTAAGAATAAAATATACTTCGATGGTTTCTTTAAAAGTAATTTTAATTTTCTACCTAGAAAAATATTTCAAAATTGAGTTTTTGGTGGCCTTTATGAAAGTCCTGCAGTATAAAGCTTTAAAGCATGAACTGAAATTCGTGACACTGATTTTCAGTCAAGCCAGAAAAGTAAAACAGTAAGATGAAAAATAAAAAAATTATAAGGATTTAACGTATTGTACCTGTGCTACATAACAGACATAAATAAACATTTATCTAAACAAACATTATGTACGCGACCGTGTGTATATTTGTCTGTTCTTGGTGACAAAGAAAGAGAGAGCGTACATGTGTAGGAAAATTTTGTCAGGCAGGTCGACGAGTACGTATACCTGGGACAAATCCGATTAGGTACGTCCAACCTCGACCCAGAGGTCAATAGACGAATCTAACTCGGCTGGGCTGCGTTCGAGACATTACGTCATATCTTCTCGTCGAGTATACCTCAAAACCTCAGCAACATCGACTAGAGCTCCTGGGTAAAAATGGAGTCCTTTTATCTAGTAATAACCGAATTAGTTATTAATAGAATGATTATTAGAAATGCGAAAGTAAGTCTGTCTATTTCTAGAAAAATAGTGAGCCACTGAACCGAACTTGAACCCCAGGGAAGGCGATAGGCTACATTTTATCTGGGAAAGCTGCCGGAAAAATTTCCACGTGGATGAATAAGTGGGCGGAAGCTAGTTGTATAGGTATAAGTAGTATTAAGCGGCTAGCAGCGCAGGACACTGCCCAACTTTCCATTTAATAAAAGTTTGAAACCAGAGCATACACGCAGTTATATTTTAGTGAGCGGAGAGCAAAATGATAATCCGTTTAAACTTGGAAATGTTCGCTTGATGTAGGTATACCACAATTATCAAATAGCTATACTAATTTTCTATTAAAATTATGAATATTAAAATTATAACCCCGAAGTGATAAGATCCTCTGGGTATCGTAAAAGTTGACTAGGGGATAATGCCACATAAATCTTTACACTCTCCACATAATATGGTGAAATAAGCGTCTCAAATATGCCGTGAGTGTCGTGAAAATAATGTCAACAATTTTAATGGAAAACGCGTAAAGCTGTAACTTATCATCTTATATATATCTTAGACACTGCTACCAGACAGCACTATGGATAATTTAAGTCTGGCACATTTGATATAGTTTTTACGCCATATATCTTATCTTTATTCCATTTTATATAGATATTATTCTCGTAGGAAATGAAGGTGTTCACGTGGAGGCAACGTGAACACCTTCCTGTCACTGAAGACAGTGAACGGTTATGTCAGCATTAAGTTCCGAACCAACTAAAATCCCCAAAGGATTAGATAAACGCTGTTGGTCCGATGGTCTTGACAGCTTCGGCGGAAGAGACCCATGGGCCGAGGGTCCGCAAGTGAATTTTGGCATTTTCTCGCCATTAGTCGATCTTTATTCGACCCCTTCTCACTGGCAATTTTTTTTGAGTCGCTACTACTGCACAGCAACGATATTTTATACAATACAAGGTTATTGTAATTATAGATGCTAAATTAATAGCTGATAGAGATTAGTGATAGAAAGGCATTCTCATTTCAAATAAACTATCACCTAAATATCATTTAGGCTAGGACTTTTCACGAGCTTAGGATGAAAAATATTTCATCACCCACAGTCCGTAAAAAGTCGGATATCTTGGAATACAAGAATAACGATTTAGATTATATAACCTTGAAAACAGTAAAGAAACCTATAGAGAATGAATCTATCACCAAATCTCGATCCTTGAGGGTTCCAAGATTCAGGCCGTCTCGAGAAAGCGCTAACAAAATCTTGTATATCGAGCATATGCAATCATCCAAATATAAAACTTGTGACAGAGAGCAGTACACTAGTATGTGCACAGAGCACCCGCCTGCGCAGCTTAGTTAATATAGAGAATCCTTTTATGAAATTCAGACCATATCTAAAAAGTTCCACAAGTTTCATTGGACTTAAAGACTGAATTTTGTATAGATATTTATGTATTATAGATATGCGATCTCATGACGCCTTCGGAAATTATTAAATTTTGTTACCGAAGCAATTGTATGTGACCTTCTTTTAAATTTATTATATCAAACAAAATGTGTGTTTGGGAAAAAGTAGACGAGATTGTGTTTAGCTTTGTCTTGGTAGATTTAAAATGTAAACATTCGAAAACTGTTTTTACATAAACAATAACAATACATTATTTCACCAAATTTACGTTAAAACGTAAAATACATATACATATACATATATTAATTAACTATTTATAATGAAAAGAATATGCGCTTCTAAATTTAGGAAACGGTGGTTTTATATTTTTATAATGTTAAAATATTACGTATATATTAGTGGTAGCTCAGCAGTCAGGGCACTCGCTTTACTTTCATGGTACGCGAAAGTGCTGTCCTTACCACGTGCTCGGCTGTGAAGGGCAATATCGTAAGTAAACTAGGATGTCTCAGAATAATAAATAATATATTTCCAGGACATGTGAGATCCATCGGATCCACTCCACACTGGTGCAGCGTGGCGGAACTTCCTTCAAAACCCTCAAATATAGTTAATTCTTTTATACTATGTATATTTTAATATTATTTTTTATGTTTTAGAGACAATGATTGTTACGACTTTGACTGTTTTACAATCTTATAATAGAAATAAAATGGGAAATGAATTTTCTTACTCATTGAAAGGTTGAAGACCGTAAGATAAGTTGAAGCTACTCGTAGAAGCGGCCCGAAGTGCCATCATTTGACTAAAAGCGGAACGACATCCGCACCCAGAGTTTTTAATTAAAGCGAAACAGGCATAAAATCAAAACAACCACTCAAACCTAACGTGGAACGTTACCCTCCTATTATTCAAAATGACTTATTGTTTTATTTCCTTGTAGTACCATTTTGTTTTAATGTGTAATAAACTGCGTAATTTATTCTGTTTGAGCTATTACATTTTTAAAAGTAAAAAAAAAGTCAGTCTCTTAAGCCTTTTTTCTGGAGTATTAGGGAGGGGCGTTAATATTTTACAAAGATATCGCATACATGAAAATTCGTATAATTGGGATATCTCTTTTCTCAACATAAATAAAGTTACCATTATGATGTAGGTATTTTCATTTAACATTTCACTCATTTACTTTAATTTTACATAAGATCTTTTATAATTGGATAAAATTCAAATTCTTCTCGTTGATTATAGTCACTTGATAAAACTCCATATTATATTTTCATTACTTTTACCTTACCTTAACAGCCTGTAAATAATCCACTGCATGACATAGAACTCTCCCATAAGAATGGTTTGCCATAGTCGCCACGCTTGGTAAGTGGATTGCCAATCGCGGTACCAGACGCCTAAATCGCACCTTCGACGCTGCTGCCCATCATCGGTCTGGTATTTTTCGAGATGGTTATCCTACCATCTGTGGGTAACCATTGGGAAAGCTTTTCCCTTAGTCGCCTCTTACAACACCCACGGTAAGAAATGGTGTGGCAGATTCTTATGCGGATACCACAAGGCCGCTTTCTCATAATATAGTTCATTATATTATGAAAAGTTTATTCATACTGGTGATAGATTATTTAATCAATACCATTTGGTAAACTAAATCAACCTAACTGGCGGTAGACTTCTGCTCCGCCTAGGAGTAGTCTGGGGTTGGTACTTCTTACCTACGAGTATATCTGCTGCCAAACAGTAGTGCAACTGTTGTGTTCCGGTTTCAAAGGTATGGAGAGCCAGTATAACTACGGAATCCCGTTTTAGTCCTCAGGGTTGACCACGCATCAGTGACCTTCTTTGATTGACATTGTTTGCAGGTTTTCATGGTGGTCACTTAAGATCAGGTGGACTGTTAGCTTGGTTTTCACCCCATTCCAATAATAAAAAATATCTCGAGCTGCAACGATACCTACCCTCGGCGTGAAAGGTGTTTTTATGTTGTAAGGTATTATACAAAAAACAAGCACTCAAGACCGTATACCCAAATGGGGTGATAGGAAGTTTAGTGGTAAGAATTTATCTCGTTTAAACCCACTTATAGTACCTCATAATTGTAATTTACGGTATTGATATTGTAATATTACAAAGAAGATTGGTTTTGTTGCATAGTATATAGACTGATTTTGTCTTTGAAAAAATTTGAATATGCTGCTTTAAATAAATACCACGAGTAATCCTTAGCGTAAGAAATTATCTAGTGCTATTATTTTACAGCTAGAGACTCACCTTCTTCATAAAAGACATAACATTTGTAGGCAGCATGGTGGCGTTTAATGTTGCTTTCACTTAACTCACATCATCAACGCACCACACTTATCATCACCACTTACACAACACTCCACTCCCAACTAGACCGCTTAATTTAAGCTCAGTCTGGTATGAGCATATTGACACTAAAGCACGACATCTTATCGTTTTGTTAATAAATGCGAACACTTCGGTTTATCCGAGAGTACACCTGAAACAAAAGAGACGTTAATATATTAATATTGTTTATTAAAAAAATCATGTGAATGCCTATGAGAATCTCCTATCCCATTTCGTCACGCGGGTGACCTAAGGAGAAAAACAAGAAAATAAATAAGCTAGCAGATAAAATAATATCGTTAACACTCACTATCATCACACGCATTAAATACCAAGATACTTGTAAAATACTAGTATGTACATTTGTACGTGGTACAGCCAAGCGGCG
Organism: Bhutanitis thaidina; assembly: GCA_029286595.1. Taxonomy (NCBI): domain Eukaryota; kingdom Metazoa; phylum Arthropoda; class Insecta; order Lepidoptera; family Papilionidae; genus Bhutanitis; species Bhutanitis thaidina. The sequence continues at coordinate 7,856,295 of JAGSMS010000010.1, forward strand.
GCTTTAATAGGATGGCTTGACCGGGGTACTACCACGGCCTCGCAAAATACCGACGTGAAGTAGAGGCATCTTGTTCCTTCGGCAAGTTAGGTAACCGGAGGCCCACTTTCCCTCCCTCTTCCTCTTCCCCACCCCCAAATATCCCTAAATGCCGGCAACGCACCTGACGCTCCTTTGTTGTTGCAGATGTACGCAGACGAAGGTGACTTACCATCACTTACCATCACTTACCATTAGTTGAGCCGCTTGTTCGTTTGCCCCCTTTCCCTTAAAAATAATTGTACATAATTATATTAACGAAACGATGATCCGGGTACAAACGTTGATTTTGACATCCATTACATAAATGTTTTCCATTGAACGGGATTTACTCTAGAAACCCTCCAGAGCGACGGCAGCTTTATTATCAATTAGGCTATCTGGCAGTTTTGATCTAGAGGATGGTAAGCAGCATCGTTTTGCGTAAAGTATCACACTGCGGTCACTAATTGCCTGTCCGTAGCAATAACTATTTTATTACTCGATTCCATGTGAGCGGGATATGATCATCTGGGGACTAAAACGAGCTAAGTCTACCAATTATAATAATGATTATGATCAAATAAATAAACAAATTATTAAACGTTAATTTTCAACCCTGTTGTTTTAAAAGTTTATATCTTCTGTATATACTTTGTATACGGTTGTTCCTTTTTTGTATTCAGGAAAAGATTTCTTGCGTACTGATCGTGTTACATGAATCTGTCTACGATGTAAAATTTTAATAATAAAATTAGTTATAAAACAGATTATATTTTCTCTTTTGCACCAAAGCTAGACGACTAATGGCTGAAAATCCATCCAAATATGCCGAAAGCAAATCCCACAGACTAGACATGCGGAGCAGCTTCTCTTGTGCGAGGGTACCGGGACTGCGCTCACCAACCCTTCTGCCCGGTGTAGTGACTATAAATCTTCTATGCATAGCATACGAACTTTTTGTGGCACTTTTATGGATATTTATGTTTAGCAGTAAATATTAGTAAAACTATTTCCATACGATAATCTCATGATAAATATATAACAATAAAATAAAAACTAAGCTCTCACGACCGTAGGTATACCCAATAGTGGAGTGGTCAGAGATCTAGACATTTTAGTCCTTTCAATCCTTTTTACTCGAGTATATTTGGGAAGAGCTTATCTCATTACACTTACAACAATAACTATTAACCTTCCTCGAGAAATCATTGACAATTTTTCACGAATTTTGTTTTTAGCCAACTTGCCTCGTGTACCACGTTATGGAGCGACAACAGCACCTAACTAACACCTAACCTTACCTTAGATGTTGTTTTTCGTCACCGTATATTTTCGGTTTGGCAACATTTTTGAGATAGGTACTTTTACCTTTGGCGACTTTGTGGATACGTCAGACTGCCTACGAAATTTAATTTATCTCGACCTACTTATGTCGGATTATTTTTTAATTTTGGTCACACGTATAATCGTACATACAATACGCTATTACAACAAAAGTTTGCCATTAATTTATGTAAACTATAATTGATTTAAACGCTACTAATATATTTTTGGCATTCTTCAGTTATATGGACAAATTTCGTTCGTAGATTTATTTAGCCCCATTCAAAGTAAAAACTGAATTAGGGCTCTGATTTTCCTGTCGAAGCTGAAACCTGGAATAAAATTCATTATTACGCATCCGTGAAACGAGCATTTTCGCTAAAGTTGCAATAAAAATTCTCACAGCCTGTGGAAATTTTGATATTTTTTTCAAGGGAAATACAGCACTTAAACCGACTTCAATTCGACTGTAATTTTTTAATGTATATTCACCGATTTAGATGATGATACACCAACAGTGGAAAAACGTGTAATTAAAAACTAAAATACTAATATGGCTTACCTAATCACTTAAGAACTCTTCTTTCTACATTTTTCGACGAGCATTCAATATCTGAGTTTCCAATACCCAATTAGACGATTCAGTTATAACGCTCACTAACGGCACGATTCACATTCAGTTGGCCGATTCAATTACTTGGGATAGTGAACTGTAAGAGATCCTCTTTTACCCGTGGTTGATCATGAAATTATAAAACCAACCGTAAAACTAATGGATGTTTAAAAGTTATTACAAGTTGTATCATTTTAAATTCATATTTATTATAACGATAAAATGTATGCTATCGAAAAATTAGAGACCGATATCGCTATTAAGATGCATCTACGTGTGGTTTTCGAGCCATCATGAATAACAAATTTAACTACTTTCAGCATTTCGAACAGCCTTGTTTCCAAAAAGAGAAGGTAAAGTATCATTTACTACACCAAATTGTACATAAGACCGAGGAGTACAATTTAATTTAATGTTTTCTACCGCTGAAGCTGTAAAGGCCACTAGGCCAACAGCATATCTCCTGTGGGGGTTTTAGTCGGTCATCACGTTAAACTAAAAAAAAAAAATTTAATGTTATATAAGGGTCTCTCTACCACACAAGTCCCAATCTAGAATTACCAGTGTCTTGGTAACACGATCGTGTTAAGATGGATACGAATATGGTCATGTCACAAGTTCAAGTAAATATTGCCACTTTCCTTTGCCACCTGCATCTAAGGAATTCTCGCAAAACGGTGCAAGTCGTCCATTTTGGGATGTCGCCGTACACTCCGTTCGCCTGCGTAGGTCTCGATAAAATATACATAAAAGAAATCAGCTACTACAGCCACGTAAATAGTTGGTATTCGTAAACGGAGCTGGAAATGTACGAGTGAATTTGATTAGGTTGGCCATTTGATTCTTCTTGTTGCTTAACGTGTTATAACAATGGAGTTTCTAATGTAACATGTCGTGAATTATCGCCAAAGAGCAAGGAGATCACAAGTTTCGCTGATTCTTTAACTTAAAAATTAAAATCTTCATTCTTCGTCATAAATTTCATTTGTCAAATGACATTACTTTTTTTATAAATCTACTACCGTTTCATAATAAGGTCTCTGACACAGAAGAAACAGGCGAAATAAAATTCGCCATTATCCATTTTTTTTTAAATTCCTGTTATATTTTTTAATACAATGTTAATATATTAATAAATTACAAACAATCAATTAATTCCCCAAAGGTTATAACCATCCATGTATTCCTATGTATTATAATAACCCCTGTTTATTAAGTCTTTGTTTAATAAAATATTTAAAAAAAGCTTTTTACAAATTAGCCTTTAAAAATAAAATCCGCTAACACTTCAAAGATGTTTCAAGTCTGTAATAGTATTACTGATAGTAATTCCGTCGTTTTTGTTGCTAATTCTCATAATTTACATACACATACTTTTGGGTTTGTATTTAAGTATTAAAATATAAAATTCTATGTGTATATTTGCATATATTATATGTATGTATCTTCCTATTTATGTAAGTATACATTTTGATATATATATAATTTTACTTGTTTGATTTTGTTCAGCTGCACCGACTGAGCAACTTTGTGCTTCCGCATACGGCCTGCAGTGAAAGATCAAATCTCGGTTCTGTAAGTCATCACTGGTAATATGCACTGGTTGTACAGTTTATCGTCATCAGCTGCATCAAGTGTTATTCCTTGAAAAATAGTGGTATCCACAAGGTCAAACTCTTTCCCATTTATAAGTACATTGGTACCTAAATGTTTAACATAAGTGTTGAGAATTTCATACATTTAGTTGTATGGCCATTAAAAGGAGAATAATCTCCTTTTAATAACAGCGATAAACCAATAAACCTATCTTGTTATAGCATTATTTATCTCGACTTGTGTAACAAGTTGTTGTGTGATTTTGAAATTTAATGAAGTATGGTATATTTAATACAAAAAGTGTATGAACACTCGAGTATAATGTGAAAAAGAGAAAAGATGGTATATGCCATCGTTTTCTCAAAATGCAAACAACATCTGCATGTAGCGCAGCCTGTTAGCGAACGAACGAGGATCTGAAGTCCGACTGGTCGACAAAAATCCATCTGAGTTTACCGAACCCAAATCCTAGTAATGGGGAGAAGCATCGCTATTACGAGGGTTCCAGCAATGGCGTGGACAGAATAAGAAATATATGCCGGCTTTTGATAGCGCATTCTTGGAGGGGCCTATGTTCAGCAGTGGACTAAAATAGGCAGATGTAGTTGTAGATTGCCTTACGATGTAGCTATTACAAAATATTGTATATTCCTCCGGTTACCTCACTCATCGAACGAAACGCGGAATTACAAGATGCGTCTACTTCACGCCGGTAATCTGCGAAGCCGTGGTAGTGCCCCGGTCGAGACGACGCATTCGAGCAGCCGCCACATCCTCCCCTTGGCTCTACCACTTACTAAGACTGTTTTAAAGACAATTCTTATACATAGAAAATGATATGGAACAGTTGGGTAGATATATAAGTATATAACAGTGTTTAGGAAATGAGATACTACCTAGATTTTATCGAAATTGACATCAGTCTGTAATCTCTGCGTACTAATGTGTGAGTTCTCGTATATTATATATTACTACTTTTAATACATATTCAATTATCATCGTCACTATAAAGACTGCCGTTGGCATAAATCCACGATTACAATCTGGTAATTTCAAAGGAGATCTTAATACTAGCTTAGTTTCACTTCCTATCACAGATTGTCAAACGCAACAAGCAGCTGTAAATGAAAAGACAAGTTGTAGGTAATAATAGTTTTGACCATATTCCAATTATCTACGGTAATCCTAAGCAGTGGGCCACGACAAGAGCAGCGAGACCCGCGCCTGTTAATCTCGCATTCAATACCTTCTCTATATAGGGGAGCTATTATACTAAGAATAAAATTAACTATTTATTTTTATAGGCTTTTGTTAGCTTGTTTTTCCTCATTTCTCATTTCAAAAATATTGTAATGCCGGCTCCACACTCCCGCCGCGACAGCCGGCAAACTTGACCGAAACGCTTGACTTGATGATGCAATTTTGCTAATGTAGAGGGAACACACATTTTCCCGCACACGGATCGCGCGCAAATCAGGATAAGGAAAAAAGATAAGGATTTTCTCTTATCATTCATTCATGCCATACCATCTTTTTCTCGAAATGCGAACCTCACCTGCGCGTGGTCAACGAGGATCTGACGACCGAATAACGGTGAAAAATCCTTCCGAATTCGCCAAACCATATTCTCACAGACGTGTCGTGTGGAGCAGTATCAATAGTGCAAGGGAACCGGGATCTGCAACCCGCTTGGCTAGCGAGGTGTGTGTTGGAAAACCTTTTAAGAAGTGCATGCTGGCTATCAAAGATATTTCAAATAAGCCAATCCCAAAATTAATAACCTTTTATCTTGTTCTGTACCTTTGTTCCAACGGCTATCAGTACTCCGAGATATGTGGCCGGCTAATTGCCTCGTCAACTGGCTGTTCTTTAAGTCTACTCGGTTACTTATCGTATCGTAGAAAACACCGAATACTTTAAATCTGGTTCATTTGTGATGGCTACTCCGCCATCAGTCGCAGTCTATGAGATTTTTTTGAAAATATCTTGGATATATATATATATATACATATATCTCTTCTAAGTAGTCTTCTGTTCTGTTCGGTTTATTATGTATAACTACGTATGCCACTGAACTCAAATGAGCTAAATAACTTTACTATATAGGAATCAAAATAGCCTTCACGACAATATCTTATCAAAAACCAGTGCCAATAAGCGATAACAGATTGTGTTTGTAATTATGTATTGTAATGCGCTTGTATTTTTGTTTACAGAGTTGCACTTCTTACTTCCTTTTATTTAAAATATAATGTCTCACCAAAATTCATAAGGTTCTATACCCAATTAAACCTATCGGTCGGTCTTTTTGGTTATTTTGAAATGAAGAGGACGAATCGCGTCGTGCGTTCGCCATCTTAATGCAGCCCGCGACGTGGTGGAGAATAAGCGCGTATTCGCAGAGAACACTCCGTTACCGAGTTATTAAAACATACGATGCCAGGGTATCATTAGTGTAGTTAAATTTTTTTACTTTTGACCTAATTTACATTTTTTCTTTGTTTAGTGTAATTAAATAAGTTATAAAACTATTTGGTATACTATTAATGACCATTTTTGTAAGTTTTCAAAACCTATTTCCAGTTGATCTAGATTACTGAAATATGGTAAAGTAAATAAAAATACCTCAAATCACCGGATATATTATGACGAGTAAAAACCAAACCCCAAAGTATTATTATATTTAGCTTGCACTGCATATCCCTTCTGCTAAAAGATCAATGATCAAGATGTATGGGTAATACAAGTTACACCACGGATTTTCGTGTGACTTCTTTCGTCGATAAAATCACATCAATGACATGATTTCGTTTATTGGTAACAATGTCTTAGGCCCGTTTTACACCCTATCGTATATCTATTCTCCGTATTCGATTCTTCATCTATAACTCATAGACAAAAGATAGTGTAATATCAAAATAGAATTAATTTAGCTTAATTTTTTTACATGTAGTAACATCATATTTAAGATAATATAAATGAGGCAATGTAATACGGACCTTGCATAAAAGAAAACATGTTAAAAAATAACACGGTATGATTTCACTGGTGAATGATGTCACTTAGAATTTATGCAGTTTTTTGGGGCATAGCGTACAAGGTCCCTGATTTCTAAATTGTTACCTGCATATAATAGTTTAATTTAGTACTAGTAAGTATTGAAAGCGAAATACCATTATATGTATATTTAAGTAGTAAATCCAATTTTAAGTGTGCAGATTTTGAAGTTCATATGAGCTTTAAACAAGCCTACATTGAATAATTTGCTACTCCCTTTCTTCATCTTTGTGTCGGAAGAGGCGACTAAGGGAAGTCTTGAAAATCGCTATGGCTACCGACAGATGGCTAGATAACCATCACAAAAAGAATCAGACCGATAACCGGTAGGAACGTCGTAAGGAGCGAGGTGTCTGGTACTGCAATCGCCAATCCGCGGGCCGAGCGTAACGATTATAGAAAATCCTCCTTATAGGAGAAGCCCTGCAGTGGACTATTTACAGGATGGTAAGGTAAAGGAAGTTTTAATAAAAAAGACTGAAATCATAAGAACTGTAAGGGCCGCAATATTGAAGATTAATGTACATTATACGTAGTGTGTAGGTACATTACGTGGTAGAGCCACTCAGTGGCTTTTGATGCTGCTCTAATGGGCCGGCTTGACCGGGGTAGCTCCACGGCTTCGCAGAATACCGGAGTGAAGTAGAAGCATCTTATGGTTCTGCATTTCGTTCGGTAACCGGAGGCCCACTCCCCCTTCCCCTTGGGAGGGACCCAACCCTCAAATATGCTTAAAGGCCAGAAACGCACCTGCAGCACCTCTGGTGTACGTGGACTACAGTAATCACTTACCATCGGGTAAGCCGCTGGATCGTTTGCCCCATACCATAAAAAAAATCATAAATTTTTCATCAAACAAAATCTATTATTTGCATGACTAAGCAAATTTATGGTACAAGAGCGGCAGATTCGGCATGGACCGCAAGTCATATATCTTCCAAATTGGTGATGTAGGTACACTGAAGAAGGGCTAAATTGCTTATATCCATAACCGACATATGCATGGGAAAGAGGAAAGGTGTCAGGAACATGCCATGGAAATCTGTAATCAATATATATATTTTCTGATGTTTATGCCTAAATTAAAGTGATCTCCAGACACTTTGTGTATGTATATATACCATTATTCCTTCACATGACTTAACAAAAGATTTTCTAGTTCCAAAACAAGGCACTTTTTCTTCTCATAAGCAGTAAAGATATTCTCTTTTTTCATTCTTTTTATTATCAATATATAAATATAAAAAAATTGTACCTACATTGAGTAGTAATAGGACAACCCCTCCTAGTTGTAGCACACTTAATATTATTTTGCAGGGAAGCCCTTGGATGCAGATAACTTAGCCTCAGTACCATACTTTGTGGTAAATTGTTGAAGAGGTCTAATGTTCAGCACTGGAACTGACATTCTTAGTTTCAAAATGATTTTAATTTACTTTATTACATTTTCAAATCTCTGATACTATATGAGTTGTGGCTGTGTTGTCCTGCCTGCTGAGTAATCAATATCTGAAGTTTATGTTTTGGACCACAAGCAAATTATGGGTTTTTGGGTTTCAACATTATTGTTTTATCCATATGTCTGATGTTGCTTATCATAACACAAGTGTTATATTGGTTATGTGAAGGGGAATAGCAATATATGCTTCTGTATTTATTCTGATAATTATAGTATTGAAAGCTGGTATTTATGTCAACAAAAATTTTGACACAATCTACCAGCTTCACAATGAGGTTCCTCTGAAGGAGGAGAAATTTGCGAAAGAAAATAAACAGGTATACCCCTTTGAAATTTTTTTTCTAATAAATATTACACATATATCAGAAAATGACAAAAAACAGATTAATGCAACATATTTTTATTAATATTACCATTGTCATCAAACTTCATTTATGGTATTAAAATTAACCCTTAGAACTTACTAAATTTGAGAAATAACTACAAAATTAGATGTTGCTGTTAGTGATGTTTTATACCATTAGCAGTTCCAACTAAAGATAAATTTTGAAATAAGAGAATTTGAAAGTTTTCATTATGCTGTACCTTCAATGAAAAAACAATAACTAAGATTCAATATCACAATATTAATTAATTTAAAGATATATTGTTACATAACACATGACCTTTGGATAGAAAATGATTTGTGCACATATGAAAAAATTAATTGAGACTCTTATGAGAAAGAGAATAATATTGTAAATTACATGAAAAATATAAACATAAATTCCACTTTATGTAATTACATTGGCAAAATTATAGGAAAAATAATAACAAGGTAAGTTGCTATGAATAAAGTAAATTATACACAAAATGTTAGATTAATGTACAAATAGTTCCCTACTTAGGTGCCATTTAAATACAATCATACTGGCAAATTAAAATGCCTACTGATGGTTGACAATTTAATGTTGTTTAGTTACTTTTCACATAACATACGAGTTTCTTGAAAATTTGATAATTAGCTTCACTTTGTGTGATAATAAACATATAAATTGTATTGGAACTAACTATTGTAATTATTATTTAATTTTATATTCAAATAAAAGGATCAAACTTCCCAGTACATCATGTTCTATGGCACACATATATATTATCATATTCAATTACTAAATACATACAATTTAATATATATACCTGTGTAGTGAAGCTAAAACAGCAGTTTTTTTTTCAAGTCACATTTGTTAATTATAGTTCATTAAACCTAACATCAGAATCTCATAAAATGTGATCCTTCACCTATTTGGTTCTAGATACTGTCCATGAGCAAATTACTGAACTGACTTTAACCTTTTTATTGAACCCTTTTAAAATGAACATTATGAAACAAATAAGAAGGCAATTAGCTGTTTACCGATTAGTGACACAAATATTGGCCAAAACAAAACTCAAAAACTTAATTTATGTCCTTGTGAATGTAATAAGAAATTATATATACATTTTATACATAACATATTATAAATAGGCATTCACTATTATAATAATTTGTTGGAGAAGATTGTTATACATCCTTTTGGGATAATTCAATTCTATATCTCATAATACAGGTTAAAGCCAATAATATTTTTGCAACAAAATATCACAAGTCATTTGCAATTTTTCCCTCATTGTTACATATTACTTACATTCAATACATATTACACCCTCATTAAACATACAAAACACTAATGGATGAGTGAAAAGACAGTTTCACCATTCCGCATCGCCATTGGCTTTCTGAAAAACATAATCCTTGCCCGCTAGGTTCATAATACCATCTTTAAGGTAGAACTTCCATTTATTACGACTGCGTGTAATCTTGTCATATTGACAAACAACCACATTGTCAGTGTCAAACATGTCACCAGGTTCTTCATCAGACACATCATCACCTGAGTTAAGGGGTTCTTCCTCAGCCCCGCCACTTTCATCCCTTTCTTCTTCTTCCTCTTCAGCACGTTCTTCTGCTGATTCTTCATCTTCATCATCATCAGCTCCACCATCTTCTGAGCCTTCGCCGACATTTGAGCCTTCATCATCAGAAGAATCCATGGCGCCATCTAAAGAAAATGGTGCTGCACCACTGCGTCCCCCTCCACCACCATCAAACTCACTTTGTTGCCCAGCAAGGGCTGAATTAATGTGTTGTTGAAGTAAAGTCGCAGCTAATGGTTGGGGCAAACTTATTGTAGCATTGATGATAGGTCCAGTCAAGACCTGGTGTAACTTGTTTCCATTAAGCGCTGATGCTGGTATTTGGATTGTGAATGAACGTGGCTGTGATCCAGGCACTCCAGGCTGAGCTGGCAGTGTTAGCTGTACAGGCACTTTATTATTAGGGTCCAATACATGATGAGGATGAGCACCGGCAATATTTGAGGCAGGAGCACCATGGTCTATATTACTTTGTTGGCTTGAGCTTTGTTGAGGCATGTGCGCATCAGCCCTTTTAGGGATAGAATTGTTTCCATTAGCTTTATGGAAGTTCTGAAGGACAGGAGGTGGAGGAGGGCCTATTGCAGAAAGAGGTTTTGGAGGGTCCATAGCTCCACTGGCGGCAAGTTTTGTTTTCCATAACTGTTTAAGTTCCTGCAACACTTGTTCGTCCACACCATCGTCCAAAAAGCAATCGCGCACTCCGGCTATCACATCGTCAACTACGGTATTGTACAGTTTTATGACGGACAGTTGACTCGTCATTTTGATGGTGTTTAGTTTCACAAAATGAACACGTAGCAAATATTTGAGTTCGTTATATTTATAAACGTTAATATTACAATTTACAAATGTGAAAACGATAATTGAGACGTAAAGTAGGTATCGACGTTCGTATAATCACATCTCTAATCAATGTCAACCATATTTCACATTACACTCCCATTGTGAGAATCTTATTACACATTCTTTTTCACAAACTAAAATCGATAACAATCAGCACAATACTTTAACGAAAAGAATTTTCCACTTCATAGTTGAATTTCAGAAAAATATTTAACATAAATTTTGACAATTGACGACTAAAACATAACCTACAAACAAATAAAAAGCAGTACTTGCCAGTCTGCAAAAATTGTCTGTAGTTTTATTAAGACGCATGCGCGCGCGAAATCAGCGCCACCATGCGGTGTCGTGCAAATTGCAATGGGGTGCTCGCTGCCAAATCACCATTGGCAGCTTCCACTTTGTGATCCTATACCCTTATAGAAATTAACATTGATTTAATTTATAATAACAACTATAATATGTTTTTTTTTTCAATTTATTTTGTAAAAATGTCATTTTACTTCATGTGTGTCTTAAGCGTTTAAGTGAACATATGTATTAAAATATTTAATTATTTTCGCAAGCCAGCAGCAGCTTCATCGATAGCCGTTAATTTCAGGTTCAGGTACCTTTGGCTGTGTTACCGCCCTTCTGGTAATTTATTGAATCCTTTTTATAGATTTATGTGGACACTTTACGGTTAAAGTTTTAACTTGAACTCCATACGTTTTAACTTGTTTACCGGTGTCAAAGTTAAAAAATTTGTACACAAGGGTTAAAACAATTTATAGCTTCTGTCGGAACTGCAATTCCGATTGAAGTCTTGCTGAAACATCGATAGTAAAATTATAGTTAAAGGATTTCTCGTTGAACTTGTCAATCACAGTAAACCTTTACGGACAGGTGCAGAATAATACACATCAATATTATACCACAAAACTCGGAATATACACATACTTTACAAAGAAAACCCAAACATTTCTTTACGAATTTCCTCCAATAGCCAAAGTTACCTACTCATTTAAATCAGGGATTTATAAACCCACTGAACCTAAATAAATGAGAAAGTTTGTACCTATGTTGGGATGTCAGTAGCTGTATACTCAGTCATTATAGCATATACATAATAAAATCTACACAACACATACACACACAAAGAAGTCACGATGGCTGAGTGGTTAGTGGATCTGGCTTTGAATTAGAAGACTCGCGTTCGATCTCCGGGATATTTCCATAGAGTTTTTCCAAACTTACGTACGATTTATATCGATGGCTCGGACACTAATACGGTGACAGGCTCACCACCACTTTTTTTACTTCTGCTCGAAAATCTCTTCCACCGAAGCTGTCATCACGGTGGCCGTGTCAACAGCGTATCTCTAATTTTTCTTTGGGTTTAGACGGTTCTGCATTTTGCTGATCCCGACATAACCTGTCACTGCGTTCAGTGACAGGTAGGAGTTTCCACCGTTTATTATTGTTTCATGAAAATGTTGGTTGATGTACAAAGGTTGCTAATTTCATAACCGATGACGTGTTACAACAATAGAAACTATTGTTATAACACGTTAGAGTTAAGAAATATTAAGCAATAGAACAGCGAGCAAATATAAAGTTTTAGATATATTTGTATATTAGTGCAAAATATCTATTATTTTTACGACATTATTACAGCTACTAACAAAGGTAACTAATCTTTGTTTGCTGCCTTTGAATAGAAAAATATTTTTTAACGGATTTTACTTATGATTGTGATTATTTTTATAAGCTTTCGTTCTTATAGCACTTTCATTTATTACATAATTAACTTTTTATTTGTTTCCTCAATGACCGCTCTGATCGCAAGTTCATTTGTGATGGTTTGATAGTTTTGAAGTCCATTTGTCAATAAATCATCAATATTGAGCTAATTACTAAACCTACCTAAAATTTAGCTAACAGAGAATTAACGAGTCTTATTGAAAAATATCTGATTACTAAAAAAACATTTGTGGGACTTGTCATAATAAATACTTGTATATAAATAAATAAATAACTTTACATAATTATTAGTTTGATTTGTCATTTTTCTAAAAACATCATTTATTTATTTTCTACATCTACGACATACTCTATGAATCATTATCATTACTGATACTATATTATAGTATCATACGAATACAGGTGGATTTCATCTTTCACCCACTAATGAATACTTTCATAAGCAAGAAAGATATTTCTTTTAGTATTGAGTAACAGCAACGTGCCCAATCGGTCCTTACGCGAGTCGGTGCACGGCGGCCATCTTTAACCGATCAGTCCACGTACGAGCTGACCAGCTTGCTTATGTCACTAATTATTTATTTTTTGCTAAATTCATTTAATATTGTATTAGTATTAATACATTTAACCATTTATTTTACTGATCCGACCTCTGGCTCTTGTGTGTGGTTTTAAGCAGTGCGCGTGGCTCTTACCATGATTTTTATAACACAAAAAGAGGTAGACACGTCACTAGCTGTACATGACAATGAAGTGTACAAAGACAATTGTTGTCTCTAGCCCAAGTCGCTTACACATCAATATTATACCGATATACACGTGCTTCTCAGTTCCCGCTAACCATGACTTTAGACTTCGTTTTATAGTGTCAAAGAATGTATAGGACAACAGTATTTCGACTGGAGCGATAATGTTCTTGTTTAAATCAATGATAAAACTAAATTTTTTGACAAGTACTTTTGGTCACATATTTAAGAAAAGTTACTTTAGTTAAACAGTCATACAACTAGAGTTGTTGACGACTTGTTGTATGACTTTTTACTGTTCTGTTACTGTTAGGTAAAAATGCTGAACAATTAATAGATAACCATCTTGCTCTATTTCCTATTTATATTATATTTTTTTAATCTTGCCCTAATTCTACAATTTTATACATAGATATATTTCTTCATAGGGTTCCGTAGCCAAATAGCAAAAATGGAACACCTTCAATTTCATCATGTTTGTCCTTCCATATGTCACAAAGGTAGTTAACGATTTATTTATAATCATATTGGTATTGTTTTAAGTTGCCATCTCCAACTAGTGCTCCATGAGTGAACTGCTGATTTTCGTAAAAAAGGAGCGAACGTGATTGATTCGTGATACCCACGAAATGTTATTCCAGAGTGTAAGGTAATACCATGCTAAGTTTCATCAAAATCTGTTCAGTAGTTTGTTCTTGTTGTTGTGTTCAAAGGAAAGGACAAAATTTAAAACGAAATTATATGAATAACACAGATATTTAGCATCTAATTGTTAGAAACTTTTCATTCGATTATTGTCTAATTTGATTGTTTATCTATCGTTTTTACGTTTATATTAAAACAGCGCTCTAACCAATAAGTACTGATAACTTTGTACCCCTTGTACCTTCTGTCAAAACCAAAAATACAATTTAGACTATCTCGCTCCCGAAAGTATGGTACATTCTTTATCGCACGGGGTACTAGGTAATTCCCCTTTCGCGATTTGAGCGAATGAAATGAACAAAGAGGAACGGAACGATTAATTAAGTATGAATCACAAAGCAGTTGAAAAGCAACGCAAACAGATGGTTCTGCTGAAATTAGCGAAATCGGAATATATCATATTACTATACTATAAATAATAAAAAACACTCGTGACCACAGGTGCTGCAAAGCACCCGCAACCTTTGGAATATAAAAAGTAATCAATCGCTCATAGCGTTAAAGATAATAGTAGTTTATTTCTATAATATAAAAAATTAAATCTTATGTTGCTTTATTTTACAGAAATTGCATATTACAACACTCATAAATTCAGTATTTTACTAGGAGATTTTTATAGATATTTTAGTAGTTCGTTGGATTTGATAACGGTAACACTGCCGGTAGGTTGTTATGTTTTTGTTATATATTCTACGTTTTGCTTTACCAGTCACCAAGCATAATCTATGCCAGTCATTCGCCAGAAGCATCACGTGAAAGTTATGATTACTCTAAATGTATTTTGTCGTTATTTAAAGGAAATTAATTCTTTAAATGATACTAAGTGAGTTTTTATGTTGCTCGAAAATCAATTAGTTCTGAGCGAATAATTTGAATGGATGAATTAACAAATAGTACAAGTAATAAAACACAGCTGGCACTGTGGTCGAGTTATTAACAAATTTGATGTTTATGAACCAAAATTACTCACAATCACAATATATGATGTGTTACGGAAAAGCCATGAATATCGCATTGCCTAATAGATGGCGTGATAACCATCTCAAAAATACCAGACCATTAAAAAAGGCGCTGATAGTGAGCAATTTTGGAGTAGGGTAATGGAACCCAAGAGGCCAACAGCTGGCCGATTTAATGGACAAGGAGGGACTCTATATGATTAACCAGTTTTTCCACAAGCACCCCACAGAAAGTTGACCTGGATGAGCCCGGAAGTTTTTACTAAAATTGAGGTTGACTTCATTGTGACCACAAAGCGACTGCTGTTATGTGACATCTGTGTGATCGCTACGATAAAAACCGGCAATGATCACTGAATGGTAAGAGGCACATTGAACCTTTACATTAAGTTCAAGCGGGTTCGTCTAATGAAGTCCGAGCTCAGTCCATCTCGTGCTCTAATTCAAGACCCCGTGAGCTTTCTGATGCCTAGACGAGATCGAGAGAATCTACGGACAGCTGTATACATCGTCGATGAAACCACACAATAGTGTGAAAAACGAACCGAGCAGCTTTTAATTTTTTTAATTTCAGCCTATCACAAGTTCACTGCAGAACTTAAACCTCCCCCAAAGATTGTCCCAAAGCTCGGTCACCTGCATCCATCGACCTCCCGCAACACAGCGTATATCCGGGTATAGCCGGGTTGGATTCCAGCCGTCCAACCTTTGACCCAGACAAAGTCTGACTTACCTAATCGGAGAATTTGTCCCAGGTATACGTAACCGTCGGCAATTTCGAACGTTAGACATGATATAGATCTTGTCTTGTTGGGAAACACTATTAAGGTCATTGAGCATAGTGGTAAGCTCTTTCAGCGGTCCTGCCATAAGAACTATGTCATCGGCAAATCGAAGGTGAGTGATGTATTCGCCATTGATGTTGAAACCGTATACTTTCCAGTTCAGCAGCTTGAAAACATCTTCCAACTTTTTTTGTGGTCTCTCGAAAACAGCACATAGATGCAGCTTAGTACCGATATCGGTCGTTAGATCTTCAGTAGGCAGTTATCTCCTTTCTTGAAGAACAGGACAACCACGTTTCCACTCCATGCTTTCGGTGTAATACTGCCATGACAAACGAAATTATACAGCTTCTGAATACTAGCAAGTAGCGGCTTTTCAACCGGCTTTCAGAAGCTCAGGTGTAATTTCGTCCTCACCCGGCGCGAAACCCGGTGTGGATTATGAGAAAGCCTTTGATTCAGTCGGAATTTGGGCGGTGTTACAGTCTCTCCAGCGGCGCCAGATAGACTCTCAGTATACCGTAGTGTTGAGGTGCTCGAACAATCAAACGCAGTTTAGGGCGACACCCCACTGCATGGAGTAACGACCTACACAATGTTGAGAATGGACTGTGGTTTGTGGTAATCTTTGGGTGAGGCCTATGTTCAGCAGTGAGCTTGGGACAGGTTGTAATTATAATAATCAAGAAAATTAAGACAAGAAAAATTTATAGTAAATACCTACTATGAAGAAAATCTTTTTAAGGCTATGTTTTACATTTTGGAAATATTGATAATAATATGTGAAATATTTATAATAATGTATAAACTTGAAGCGCTTAAAAGTGAACGGCGTCAAGCTTCAGGAAAAGTGGACAATGCGATTTTCTTTCATAACCGAAGATAAGAACTAAAATAAAGATATATAATTCAGTAATGAGATTTCAAGGAGAATTAGCTAACCATAATCGAATTTCCACTTTCATAAAACTGTTGGAGGATCGCCGATAATGGACATGTTTGTTGTTGATCTTGTTAAAAAAAATGTCTCTACTTAAAACCAACAGTAGAACATCTACCTGTATCGATTCTTATGACAATATGTCAATCGCTTCATGTTAGATACTGCGGATAAACACTCCTAACTCAATTTCCAAAAAATGTCGCTGCCACTGGAATACGTAACTATACTAATACACTACTAAATTTGTATAATGCGTAATGATTTTTATACTTATCATAAAAGTAATTCAGGTTTTTTTTTCACTTAAATTTACATACGAAAATGTCAATGCCCGTATGTCAAATATTACATGCTGCTTCCGGGCATCTTAGCATCCGGCATTATCTGAGCATGTTCTAAGTTGTGTTGTTCGGAATATGTGCTCTGTACACATTATTATAATATGTTCTTAGGCTTTAAATCACTAACACAACAATATTGATTAAATAAAATCTTTATAACGTTTTAGTTAAATGCATTTTAAAACACGATGCAACTGTCCACGGTTTTCATTTCATAAAAGCTTGGTGTGGATGTTATAATGTGATTTATATCAGTGGTGCTGCGGCGTTAAATGTAGGTTTTAGCGATAAAGTTTAATGTAGAATGTACTCTGTTTGAAATTAATTTAGGTCACGGTAACGAGTTTGCAGAATTTCTATTAATGTTAAAAATTTCACATTGAAAACAGGACAGCGTTTACGCTGTTTATCTATTTAAAAATGTATATTTAGTTATTGTCAATAATTAGAATAGGAAGAAAAAAAGATTGTTTGTATTTAATGAAGTTAAATGTAATTTATTTTTACAAGCATCTTTTCAGATTTTTCTATTAAATTCTAGGTTGACTGGTAGAAAATGCCCTTAGGTATTAAGTCCGACAATTGTGCATCATTTACACCTACAATTAAGTTTTTCTTTATCAAAAGACCGCGTGTAACTCATCTTATGTCACAGAAGTGAACCTTCTTTTCACTTAACCATAGCTGCTAGTATATACACAAGTATTAATTATTCAATAAATATTAATTAGTTTAAATACCTCACACTACATAAACAAATTAATATTACACACTCTAACCGCAACGTTGTACTCAAATTCGTCCTTGAAATGTTACTCTCAACGCGCATAAAGAAGTTTCACTTTAATAAATAAGTAAATAAAGTTTTTAAGTTAATTTCACTGTAGGTCGAATGAGGAAGCTTGAAGCTCCTCATCAGCGGCCTATGGAAATGCCAATGTTCGGTGTTTCTCTGCAAAATAGATATTGCAACGATGTTATCCACATCAGAACCACAGTAACCATATTTCCTTAAGGATCTGTGAGCTGAAAGGCTACATATAGCTAGCTGTGGGGATGATAAGATTCGAAAGTGGCCACCACGAACAAGCAAACGCAGTATGACCCAGTATGACCTTCCTACTACTGCAAGTGATTTACACAAGGACGTAGTTATGAAATAACTTTTATATTTTTAAATAATTATACCACGTCATTTTATTTAATTTGAAATACTCTTGTAAAATATATCCCACTAAGATAGTCATTCAAAATTTCTGACGCCTATACTATCGCCTGTAGGTACGAAAATACCTGACCGACAAGTTAAAATTATATAGATATACAAGAAATATAATGATGTAATATATAGCTTTTTTTAACTGCATTCAGACATAAATAAATGTCCCGGAAACGTTTATGGATATGGAGGATATGTGGTCTAACAATTCTAATGTAATGGTTGGGGCAATCCAGAATATGATCACAGACTGGAGATTTCCTAGAGCGCTTATGTTTTACATGAGTATGTGTTCCAAGGAACCTTTAGGAACACATAGCTGAGACCACGTATCCTCACAAAAGAACACCGATTTTTACCAAAGATGTTTTACGGGGTTTTTATTGAAACTAAAAAGGCTATTGAAACAAAAAACTATCCTAATTTCAATTAAAAAGATTGCTGGTTCCTACCACCTGCTAGGGATTCGGTAATTACTAAAATTAAATCCAAGACCAAGCATACCACTGTATGACCTCAAAATACTGTGAGCTCATTCTGCGTAGATCGAATCAAAAATTAATAATTACAAAGGTGACGGTAGCCGCGTTAACTATGATATCAGGACGTTAGACGGCTTCAGTCCCCCTGTGATCACGGGTGATCAATGATCATGCACCCGAAACGACGCGATTCAAAAAAGCGAATTAAATAAATCCGTAAATAATAGCCTCATTTCAAAAGTGTCAAGTTAGTACAAAGGGTTGTTGATTTAAAAATGCTTGTACAGGTATTTTATTATTTAAAAGTATTCACATAAATGCAGATTTCTTACTTTAGATTTCGTTCTTTAGACTTTCGACTCTCCTTTTACCCAAATAATCCTTTCTTAACGGATACTTACACCCTACCAGAAGCCTACCTGGCAAACCTACGAAGTTTGTAAGGATTATTATTCCTGAGATTTCGTGATTAGTCATTGAGTTGTAACTTGCTTTTATGTATTTCGAATAACTTACTCATTGTTTTAACCTATTTTCCATTTTTTATACAAACAAAATATTTATAAGGGGCGTATACCTGCCACTTAAATAGTCGTAAATTAATACAATGGTGATCTGTAAAACTCAATAAATTATAATTACGACTATTTGTCGTCGAATAAACTTAGAGAATATTCATTCTATTTTTGTAAAAAACTGTGTCTATAGTTTCATTTGTTCAATTTTTCTGTTCGTAGGTAGCATCTTTTAAGTTTCCCTTAAACATTTAAGCAGTATTGTAAATAAAGACCTGCTTTAATTTTTCTTGTCAAATGTTAATGTGGTATAGTATTTCGGCCACTTAGTAATGAAAAAAATAGTAAAAAGTATTTATCACCCTTTCCCCCAACATTGAAAGGGGATCTGCCCTCCGGTTTTCTAATCGATCCGTTAATGGTCACTGCTGGACATAGGCGAGAACTACCATAATCGCCACTCTTGTCAGGTAGGTTGCCGATAGCAATACCTAAGACGCTCCTACCCAGAATAGACTCTTTTTTGTCCTATTTTTCTTTCTTCTATGCTTTTAAACAAGGCCTAGTCCAGCAGGTAGACAGCCGAGGCCATAACGATGATGATTAAATTTCCATACAAATTTCATGTTCTTACTCGTATTTATTTCACCAATAGTGACTGTAAATTGCCCCAGGGATCGGCGAGTGGTTGCGGTTTTAGCAACCAGTCGTATACATTAAAAACGATAGAAAGTGGTCGACAGTTTTCATTCCGTGAAAGCTTTCTGTGAATAATTCAGTGGTGTTTGTTTCAGAAGTAAAGGTAAATGTAACCCGCATTTATCTAAAAGACTACGATGTGTGTATCAGGAAATGTGGCGCCATATCCTTTATTTTAATTAAAGATTAACATCCTATAAATTAATGAAATTAATTTGGGCGGTGCTCCAGAATTTGGGCGGTGCTCCTGTCTCTCCAGCGGTGCTAGATACACTCTCGGTACATCGAAGTACGGAGCTGTTTGTACAATGAGGCTACGATGTCTGTCCGAGTACAGAATCAGAGTACGAAACCAATCCAACTGCAGAAAGGTGTAAGATAAGGTGATGTCATATCCCGAACCTCTTCACCGCTGCATTGGAAGATGTTTTCAAGCAGCTGAACGAATAGGCGAATACATGACTCACCTTCGATTTGCCGACGACATAGTTGTTATGGCGGGATCGCTGGAGGAGCTTAGTACAATGCTCGATGATCTCAATAATGCCTCCCAACAGGGTGGTTTTCAGATGAACATGGACAAGACGAAGTTCATGTCCAACGTCCATGTCACACCAATACCGGTTGTTGTTGGGAACAATAGGCTCGAAGTTGTAGACGAGTACGTATACTTGGAACAAATTGTCCGATTATGTAAGTCCAACTTCGACTCGGAGGTCAATCGACGAATCCAACTCGGCTGGGCTGCGTTCGGGAAACTACGTCATATCTTCTCATCAAGTATACCGCAAAGCCTCAAGAACAAAGTATACAACCAGTGCGTGTTGCCAGTGATGACATACGGATCCGAGACTTGGTCCTTCACTGCAGGCCGTATGAGGAAAGTGGCTCAAAGTGGCTCAGCGCGCTATGGCAAGGGCTATGCTCGGTGTTTCTCTGTGTGATAGAGTCTGCAACGATGATATCCGCAGCAAAACTAAGGTAACCGACATAGCCGTAAAGATCGGCAAGCTGAAGTGGCAATGGGCCGGCCATATAGCTCGCAGAACTGATAACCGGTGGGGAAAAAAGGTTCTCGAGTGGCAGCCGCGTACAGGCAAACGCAGTGTAGGACGACCCCCCACAAGATGGAGTGACGTCCTGCGCAGTGTTGCGGGAAGTCGATGGATGTAGGTGGCTCAGGACCGAGCTTAGTGGCAATCTTTGGGGGAGGCCTATGTTCAGCAGTGGAGTTGTAATAGGCTGAAATTATGATGATGATGATCCTATAAATAGTCTATTGCGGGGACATCTTCATAAGGATGATTTGGCATTACAGCAAATGCTTACGAGACTCATAC
Source organism: Bhutanitis thaidina (assembly GCA_029286595.1). Taxonomy (NCBI): domain Eukaryota; kingdom Metazoa; phylum Arthropoda; class Insecta; order Lepidoptera; family Papilionidae; genus Bhutanitis; species Bhutanitis thaidina. The sequence continues at coordinate 7,877,640 of JAGSMS010000010.1, forward strand.
ATACTCGTATGTTCAGCAAAATACCGAAAGCCGTTGGTGATGATGAAAGGAGTATATACAAAATTTTGGCGATTAAGAAATATGCAAACACCATTTAAACATGGTGCACCCTACAGTCTGACAAATAGGGTTCTGGTAATCGATAGCGGAACATCTATGTACACTAGCCTCGCCCAAATCCTCTACACTAATAACGGGCAGCAGTAGAATATGTGCGTGCTTCGCTAACGATGAAATTAAATTTTGAAGCGTAATGATAGTGCGTAAATACTTCGCCTGCTTTTAACAAATAGGTAACCTACTTATGTCTAAAGTTTGTATTAGAAAATTTATAATATTTTTAACTGACAAAAGGGTACAGTCTGCTTGATGGTAATCTGTCACCGCTGATATATGACGACGATAATACGACGACGATACTGATGAGAGCGAAGACTTCTGGATGTTATCGCCATTTGTCAACAGCGCAGGGTATATTATAGTACTGCAAACGAACTCGCAAACGTAGGCACACATTCGCCTTTACCTTACCCTACCTTCTTGAATTGAGAAAGGGATCCTGAGCTGGTTTGGATATGTGTAGAGGATGAATTAAAGTAGGTTGACGAAACAAATATATGAGGCGAGTGTAAATGGTAGAGTCGGGAGAGGAAGACCTAGGCGAACATTTCACGATCAAATCGGAGACGTTCTGAAAAAGCCAGGTTAAGAGTACTCTAAACCAACGAGTATGCATGCGAAGATTGATGAAAGTGGGAGAAGTGAAAGACGTATGTCAGGACCGTAGCATGTGGAAGAAGATTGTCTCTGCCTACCCCGTTGGGAACAAGGCGTGAATATATACATACTTACTTACCGTGCCTGATGTAATGCTTAAGTAATAAGGTAATGTGTATATGTAGATGTGTGTCTCCTGATGACAATAACGGAAATTCTTATTGCCATCAATCCTTTATCCCTAATCTCTTCGCTATACTCAACATAGTAAAATTATGCTTCTACTTTATGGTGTTCTGTGAGAGCTAGAGAGTCTATAGTATAATAGAGTCTATAGTATAATATCTATTTTGCACACAAATGTAATTTTGTTTTATTTCTCAAGACATTATGGAGCGATGGAATTGTAATACGTCGCCAATAAAAGGCGATATTTCTATTGATAAATATGCATACATTCCGTAATGAAGATGCTTAGCACAATAAAGACAGTAAATTAACGTACAAAACCTATTATTATCGTACAGTGGGGCACAGGTCTCCTCTCGTTTTAAAGAAAGTAATATTATAGAAAGAAATATAGATAAACCGTTATAAAAATAATATCATACTTTTCTTGTGCCTAGTGACATACTTCTTATATATTGTATTATATATTTGTATCAGTTTATCCCGTATATTTTTCTAATATATCCCGAGGGAAGTATTACGCTGTATCTAAAACTAGGACCAAGTTTATTACTTACGAAAGTTATATATCAGTTCAATCAATAAAGTCGCCTGGATGGTTTATGTAAGTGCAACGGAAAGGGTGGTTCGCCCACCTGTAGCATCCATCAAAAAATCAATACATGCCTTCATTTGCAGACATAAATTATGAAACCTTTGGTTCAAGTCTTTATAGCCAACGTATTAGTCCATATTGGTATATTTTGTAGTTATAAATATTATGTATACATGAACAAAATAATCCTCGTATTTAGCTTTTATCACCATGCAAACCCTTTTCAGTAAATCCAATCCGATTTCGTGCAAAAGACGAATGAGCACAAGGGAGACACTATGGAAAAGTGGAGAGGATTTTGAAGATTTTTTAAAGGGAAACGATTAACGTGATGACACGGTTAAAGACACATTTTGTATGATAATTTAGAATAAATAAAGACTAAACGTGAACACGTTCATGTTGAAAATATCGAAAAGTAAATAATGTCGTGCCAAGGTGCCGTAAGAACATCTTCTTCCCATTAGTATAGTTTGTAAGTCACATAGGATACCTAAATGAAAAATCTTGGAAACCTCATGGCCTCCGACAAATGGCGTATTGAGAAAATTTATGTGCACAAAAACTTTAACTTATTTAACGTAAGGGACAGCGTTTCAAAATTGACATATACATTTTCAGAGAACAATACATTTAATTTTCGTTTAGCTTAGTTCGGTAATTTCGTTCTAAAATAGTTAAGCTACTAGTTTTACTGATGCCATATAAACTTATAGTAAAAGTTTGTAACAATACTACAACAATGTAGTGCATTTTACAGTTTACTACAACAATGTAGAACTTATTAAATTAACAATATCGTGTGATAGCGGTATTAAACAATCCATCACATCATTTCGCTGTATATATTTACTGTCCTCTCGCCCTAAGAGTATTGTAATAAGTTGATTAAGGTTATAAATTAAATAAGGGACGGGCAGCAGCTTTAGCTACAGAACAAGAACATTTTACTACAATTTCTTACCTGCTTGACAAGACGACAGACATAAAAATTGTCTCTGTTCAATAAATTAAACATAAATTTTTGCTACATTGATAAATCATGTAATCCGTTTCTATTATATTCGTAAGATAGAAAGGTTATTTAATGTACGAGTATGTTAAATTTATTTAAGTGGCTCTCCATTATTAACAGCATATATAGCAAGTACATCTGAGAGGGTTTACATTTGAATAATATCAGTTACTATTTCTTAACGTGTATTATTTATCATGCAAAAGCAATCCTTCTATTAATAACCAAAAAGTTAAATCAGTAAAAGGTTATTACATTTAATTACCTGCTTAATAAAGTTAATTAATAAATTAAAAGTCTCTGTTTATGAATTACCGAATATGAACCTTAAAACTTATGAAGTCAACACACAGTTGTTACAGTTTTCACATTAAATGAGTTTTACTGGTTTAGTTTAGAATTTGTCGATGATGGTTTTAGATTTGAATTTAGTTTTACGAACGAGTTAGTTTTAATTAATATTTAAAATTGATGTTAAAATATTGAAGACAAAAGCAATAAAGACGTATGTAAAAGATTTGTTGATTTTTTTTAATGTAATCGTCATATCTCCTTACCTAAGATTTAGAATAAATTAATACTATCTTCGTGAGTCTCTGCTAAAGTTTTTTGAAAGCATCCCTCTTTTACTTTTAAAAATCAACAAATAAGGCGAGACGTAACGTAACACGAAGACGTAACAGTAATACATTTATCATATCTTTACACCTGACGTCAAGTACTCGGGCTTAGTACTAAATTGTTATACGTATTGTGCTGACGTAACATCGTGATGAAGGACAATACTAGTTGCGCTTGTGTATCAGGATACTAGCCACAAATTTGTTTGATCACAAGCAAGTATACAAAATCACCGGCGCAAAATGTACGGGTTGGCACATGCATGCTTCTCCGACTTGAGGAGAGGCCCGTGAGAGGAGTGTTTGCACCGATCTCCTGGCCCTCCACAGTCGAGATAGTTGCAGGGGGAGAGGAGTGTAGGTATTACGATAAGCCGTTCTCCCTACCCTCCACGACCAAAATGTAGACGACGCGGAGCCATAGACAGACATCAAAGAGCCTTCCTGATCCTCATGGCCTCCGGGTGGCGGACTCGGGGGTCTGTTGCCCACGTGGGTTTCGAGGCGGAGTAGTTTAGCGCGTCTGTGTTCTGGGGCGTCTAGTCATTACGGAGATGTCCTCTCTCGAGGGCGGCCGGCAGGTGAGGTTGGGGATGTGTGCAAAATTTCCCCATGTATAAAAAAAAATAAAAGGCCTGTCAATTTCTAAGGTTCATTCCATGGTTTTTAGTTTGTGATCGTCTAGTTTTTGCCAACAGTATGTTGCAATTTACCCTTCTTATAAAGAATTGGGCTTTATAGAAGGGTGAGAAGAAAATTTATATCAAATTTATATATAAATGAACATATCCTAATAGCCTGATTCATCCTAGCCGAGCCGAAACCGTTAAAACAAATCTCCTGAAATTTGTATTGTACGAATCGTAAACGTTTTAAAATGTAAGCATTTTCTATGGACGGATTTTACGATATTCTTCCCTTAAGGGGGTAAAATAGTGGATGAAAATTTGTAATAGAAATAGTAGGTGCATGTTATCTTAACATTAAAAAACCGATAAATCAGCCACAATTATCGAGTAACTGTATAACGCCTTCAACAAATAAATTGTCATATTTCCTATATTTGATTCTGTTATTCAAACCAATTAAACCGTTCACTAATCTGTAGAGAATTTCTAAATAGAATGAATGTTTCTGACTTTCTACCGCATACACTTATTTTAAAGTTGGAGCACCTGTCCGATTGTTATACGAGTATAATCTTAGTTCGCTAACCATAAAAATGTTGTAGAGGCCACGATAATCACTTTGAGAGACGTTTGGGTCCCATTTGTAATTCAAGAATATCAATCTTAATGATTCTCATATCTATTCTCAGATTCTATTCTCAGATCATAAGAATATTCTTCCGAGTTCAAAATTATACAGTTCTCTCTCAAATGGTACTTTACCATGTCAATTGTCATAAGGGCAATCGTTGAAACGGACCACCATCGACTTGCGAGAGAATTGACTGGATCTAAATATGTGATGAAAGAGGTTACTTTAAAAAGGTTAAAATAACGTCTGATTTTATTAAATTTCTTGTTCTCTATCATTCACGTTCACGGTTCAGAGCACCAACAGTAATGTCAGATTTATTTAAATTTAATAGGTTCTTTAGAAGTTACTAGTTAAAGAAAATGGTTGCAAATGACAATCCCTCCGTTTTTTCTGATTGTTTATTGTGACCAAAGACATTAAAGCATAATATTATATAATTTAACTACTTTGACCTATTGAAACAATTACAAAGTATTCAAAAGCATTTCGATGGCGAAGTTCTCGCGCTGTCTAAATTAGGCAACGGAAATTGAAGTTGCACGTTAATTATTCGCTATCGGCAGCGAGTAAAATGTTTATATCGCCGTCGCTGCATGTAATGCATGCAAGCATGACAAATATATCGCTGGAATAATCAGTTAACTCATACGGCCTGCAGTGAAACACCACATCACGGTTCCGTAAGTCATCATCATATATAATACTTTGCTCTTGAGGATTTGCGGTAGTACCAGATAATATTAAACATTATTTAGTTAGAATAATTTTAAACAATTGGTTTACAAAAATATTTATATTAAAATATAAAGAAGAATAAAGCAAAGAATGTTGATATGTTACGTTGAAAATGGGTTGTAACCAGAGTTGTGTACCAATTTGGAAGGTTATTTGTCACCCTAAAACATAAAATAGGAGCATCATTAGTGTGCGAGAAGTGGCACTACGCTCTGGACTCGGATAAGGTAATGTTGGTGATGACAACCTTGAGAATATTTTAATTTTGCGCCCCCTTAAAGCGGCGCCCAGAGCGCGTGCTCCACTGTGCCACTGGGATCACACTCAAGACATTTGCAGAAAAAGTTTGTATAATTTACCCATTTATCTCACGCCCATAATACGTCGCAATATAATATATGGAATATGTGTGGTAACTAAATTTTATATGTACACATGTACACACTTTTTCGTCAATAATTTTTCTTATTGCCAGTTATTAAAGCATCAGTAGCAGTAAAAGTCGACATGCATTTCATGGAGGTATGAAGGAGTATGAAACTCACAGGTAGTCTGATGGAACGCCAAAGCAACGCTTGTTAACCAGCAGCCTTTCTAAACACCAGGGTGTGGTATGTTGATTAATGAAAATTATAACGAATGGTAATAATTATTACTAGATTATGTTAGATTATGTAATATCGAATGAAAGGTGTCTTGCAGAGGGCGTCATCACAAAATGTACTGTCCTGTATCTAAGTTATGTTTAGTGGGAAGTGGACCTATGTTTGACAAGGATTATTTTAATTCGTTAGAGTTATTATTATTAGATTTGAATAACATTCCGTGGCTGTCTATAATTATTTAATATTTTCAGTTAAGGTTAATTATTAATTAAATACTAATGAGCATTTATTTAATTTTTTTTTTTAAATGTTACTAAGAAAGACATTAAGATACATTTGATTTAATTACGTATTAATATGTTAAAGGATAGTATTAATAACTGTTCTCCAAATTCTTCAACTTCTCTTCAATTATGAGGTTAAGTTAAAATAATATAATGAGAGAAAGTTTGTACTTTGGAAGTTTTTCGCTCAGTCACGTCTGAAGTACTGAACAGATTTAAATGAAGGAAAATTATGTCACAAAATAAGACATAGGAAACCTATTGTCATTATAAATCTAAGAATTAAAATATAAGATCAGGCGAGTAGAGTTGCGAACAATTGTTAGAGTTTAATATATCAACATTCGCATTGATTCTCGGTACGCCGTACGTGTTTAATGTAACATCGTGCAGCAAACAGCGAGATTAGTACAGAGTTTATATGCGGCAAACAGAGATACAAAATGAGTATTGGTGGCCAAAGAGTATACGAGTATAACCATTGCCGGTGGCTTTAGCTTGTGTATAGAGTCGGGAATAAGTTGCATCATGCTACATAGGTGACTTTCTGAGGTTCTCATCTTCTGCTTTTTGAAATGTAGCCTCCGCAAAATATGTAAATTCGGCAGTATGATTAACGAAATTTTCAAACATCGAAGAACGTTTTTGTTGTGGTTTCATTACATGCATATCATGAAGGTCTAGTACAACTTTTTGTGTGACGGAAAAAGTAATATTGAATTGGACATTAATTGTATTAATAATTGATAATGGTTAGTACCAATAAATAGAATTATATAGTATGTTCTGTGCGGGTTATATAATGCCGTAATTATTACCCGATCTTATCCGATATATTCCTTTCGAAATAAGATCGGAGAAAGGGAGCAGGAAAATCGGAATGATTCTCCAGGTAACTGACTCTCCAGTCCCATTCTTCGGATTCATACTGCTAAGTTAGGTAATATCACCATGGCCCCGGCACTTAAATATCTAGAAGATGATATTGTAATTGGTAGAGCCAAGCGACAGCTGTTGCTGCTGCTTGAACGGGCCGGCCAAAACCCTTAAAGACCGGCAACGCACCTGCAGCTACTCTTGGGTTGCAGATGCGTCGGTAATCACTTATCGTCGGGGAGCCGCATGATCGTTAAAAAAAACATGGCTTAATCCAACTCTTCTCTCTTCTCGGCTCAGAGAGAACCAATAATTTATGTGTGTATGTAAAATATAAAAGTGTCCCGAACAAACCCTGAGAATTTTCAAGCGCTGCGATTTATTTTTCTTAGTGATTAAAATGCATGAACTTCAAATTTATCATTTTCGCCAAAAATCACAGCGATTTTTCGATTCATATTAATTTTTTCAATAAATTTTCTTTTGGCGATAATCCTTATTTCTTCGATCAAAAAGATTAATTAGTGAAAAATCAGAAAAATAAATTATTAAATTTTTTTCTCAGCAACTTCGCAATGATTCGTTATTGTTACAAAAATTCACTTGAATTTTTTTGTCCGCTGTCAATTCTGTGTATTTGGTACCCATAGTCCTACGTCCAACCGAACACTGCCCGTCCGTCCGTTGAAAATTTGACAGTTTATGTATTGTTTTGATGGCATGACACGCATGATATTTCACAACTTTTGAACCTTATTTTTCATGTTACGTGGAAAAACATCGATTAAGTAGAATATTTTTTTGTTAAATTTAAATTTAAAGCGTTATCGTTTAAACGGAAAATTGAACTCGAATATTGATAGGTGTACTGTGAAGTACAAAGCGTTCAATTAATTGCTTAAAAATGGCTCGGTGGCACAGTGGCTAAGCCTTTAACTGTGTCACTAAGAGTCGCTGGTTCGATCCAATCACAGGGAAAGTACTTGTATGGCCTACAAATTGTTCTTGGTCTGGGTGTTTATACATGTAAATTACCACTACGATGCAGCAGAAAATAGTTCTCTTTAAAAATAAAAATTACGGTAAGTACCCAGAACGTTTTTTTTTTTGTTTATGCGGAAAAAAATATTTATTCAACTCAAAGGATCTTGTAACTATTGTTACAATATGCGTTGAATTTCACGTGGGTAAAATAAATATTTAATATAGTATTCCATATAGAAATATGTAATATAAGTATCCTCTTTATCTGACGACAGGAAAGCTAAGTTTGTACCAAGTTACAAACTTGGTTCCTGTCCATTACCTCGAAAGTTGTGGATAAATCAATAAATGTGACCAGTCTATGTTCCGGAAGAGGTAGTTGAGACTACATTTAGTACTTCTATTCTAGACTACACGGAAAACCAAATAACTCTCGTCATATATCTCACATAAAGTAGGTAAATAAGTAAAAACTTTTTTCGTATTGTTAAAAAGTTGTAATACCTATGTTTGACAACAATGGTAAGTGAAACGAAACGTGAAAGATTGTCGTATTTACTAGAATTCTCTACTAGTATTATTTAAATGTGAAATTTATATAATACTAGTAGAGAAGTTTCTTTAGATGTTTGCCTTTCAATGACGCAGAAGCGGCTGAACTGATTTTGATGAAATTTGGTATCGTAAAAATCAACGAAAATCTGTCACAGACAAAAGATCTTCTTTCACCATGGCGACGCTGGCACATGGCGAGATTATATATTATAAAAATAAGCTCACACGACTGTATACCTAATACTAGGGTGGTCAGAGGTCTAGGACGTTTCAGTCTTTTCAACATACTTTTCACCAGAGCTTATTTGGCAGTTGGTAAGCCTGTCGCCGTCTTTATGTCCCCAAACCTACACACAGGGGACATAAAATTGGGGATCGAACTCGTGTCTCCTGATTCGAAGAAACTCCCCTAACCACACAACTATCGTGGCCCTATATTATAATTTTAATAAAAAGTGTTAATAAATCATATGCCGGTTATACAATATCCACAAAGAAGAGATGATGTTTATGTTCATTGTACCAGTAGTAAAAATATTTATTATATATATACTAACATTCTTACGTCTATATTTTTTATTTATCTAGATTACCTGGAATGTTAATCGTTTCAGTTATGTCAAGTGAAGGGTTAATGATGCCCTAGTGGTGGTGAATTTAGTTTTAGGAAACCGAGGCCTCTAATGGTGGTGAATTTACTCTTAGACTGCTTGTTTTTGAATGGTTTCATCACATAGTAGCATATAACAACTTAAATACATTTAATCTACATTATTAATTTGCTTTTATGTAAAGCTTTGAGGTAGTGCATTAGTCGTCTAGACTTATATTAACTCATCACGTGTGCTAATAAAAAAATCTATTGTTGCATTACGTAAAGAATTATAAAGAGAGAGCGTGAATTGGTAATATTTGTGAAGTCTCCAGGACAGCTGGTACTTTTGATTAGGATATGTTTAAACTCTAAAAATGAATTACGATCCGGTTTGTGCTGGTTGTCTTTTATTTTTTTTATGGGAAAGGCGGCAAACGAGCAAGCGGTTCACCTGATGGTAAGTGATTACCGTCACCCACGTACATCCGCAACACCAGAGGTGCCGCAGGTGCGTTGCCGGCATTTAAGAGTATTAGGGAGATGGGAGGGAGAGGACGGGGAGGGGGAATGGGCTACCGGTTACCTCGCTCACCGAACGAAACGCAGAAGCACAAGATGCCTCTACTTCACGCCGGTATTCTGCGAGGCCGTGGTACCAATGCGGTCGAGCCGGCCCATTCGAGCAGCAGCAAAAGCCGCCGCTTGGGTCTGCCACGTTAAAAATCAATCTTAAAGCTACTCACTCAAATGCAGTCAACATACCAGGGGTTCCGTAAGAAACTGTGATATTAAAATGAGAAGTATGTTCGTACGAAGTGGGCGCGGTTCGCTAGTTAATGTTACAGACGAAAATATGGCATAAAGTTTGAAAAATTAAGTTAAAATGTAGTGGCAAAATTTATTTTGTTGAAACTCTTTTGATTTACGTAACAACACAACAGTGACATATTTTAAAAATCAGTACAGTAATTTTAAAATACATAAAACACAAAAAAAAATATTAAAAAAAAATGTGTTTTCATTAACATAAATATGGGCCTACTCGTGGGGAGGGGCACGCTAGTTACTGTTTAAAAGCACTAGTTCCTCTAGAGGTTATTTCTTGCCACATGCGTTAAATTCAAGTTATTCTTGGGTAAGCCTCATCGTTCATCTTTATGTGACTCGACTTTATAAAGAAAAGTTGAAAGCGGTGATTTTCTTCAACAAACAATCCCTTTTTCCATAAATTATGAAATTGTGAGAGCTGGCTCTTTGCTAAGAAGCGTTCTCTTCACGTTTTTTTTTAAAAAATAATTTCTAAGACAATGTGTACAGGTAGATATTTTATATATTTACTCTAAAAGGGGTTTTCTTTATGCATAAATTAGATTGCAAACCAATGCATATAAAACAGATGTACATGTACTTAAAATAATGGCTAAGATATAAGTAAAATAAATGAGATATAAAAATGCCTGCTCTATAGTGGGTTTGAGCAGCACCCAAATAATTTATTTTGCGATATATATAATGAAGTTGTATGTATTAGCATTTAACATCTTTTTGTCTAGTTGTCAAAGGCACCTGCACGCGATGATTAACGAGGCTCTAGCAAGAACTGATGGTGCAAAATCCATTCGAAGATACCGAACTAAAATACAACATACTAGTGAAAGGGTGAGCGTTTCCAGTGTGGGGGTAGCGTGGTGAGATTGACCCACAAATCTGTCATGCATGGCATGTCAGCTTTTCTTGATGCTTTTTTGGAAAGGACTATGTCCAGTAGTGAACTTACGCAGGCTAGTAAGGAAGAAAAAGATATATAAATACGTTTGATGTGTCTATCTGAAAATGCCTAAACACTACTAAAGTACTTTTTATAAATAATTGATAGTAAATCTGAAATCAAAAATTTTTGTTCAAATTTAAAAAAAATTTGCAAAAGTTTATTTATTTCTGGAGTTAAATAGCTATTTAAAAAGTTTGGAAAATCCAAAAGTGCACGTCTCATGACGTTCATTTAACTATTAAGAAAAAAAAATCGTATTGCGGTTCAAATATTTCCAGTAATTTCCATTTTAGACGAAAACAAAAAGAAAAAATAATAAAAGACAGGTTAAACATGTTATTAAGACGAACAACCATCGGAGATACATCCTAAGAGATGGCACCGTCGTCATATGTCGAGCCTGTCGCCGTCCCAAAACGCTTCGGCATGTCATCTCCGGTTGTTTAGCGCTTTCTAACTCTGAGTATCTGCACAGACACAACCTATTAGCTAGGATTCTACATCAGGAGCTCCTGATGTAGAATCCTACTACATCAGGAGCTCGCTCTAAAATACGTTCTTGTGGATCGGAGAGTGCCTTACTATAAATACTCGCCGGAAGCCGTGTTCGAAAATGATCGCGCTGGGCTCTATTGGGACCGGTCCATTATCCCGGACAGGACGATTCATGCGAACAAGCCTGTCATCGTGCTGATGGACCGGGCACAGTCGAGGATATTTTTGGTCGACATCACCATTCCATATGACGAGAACTTCGTGAAAGCCGAAACAGACAAGAAGACAAAATATCTGAACCTGGCTTACGAGGTTACCAACATGTGGGGTGGTATGCCGATCAAAATTATTCCGATCGTCTCTGCTAATGGGTTAATCCCAGTCAGCCTTTCGGAACATCTGAGGCGACTTCGAGGCGGAATGCTCCGAGCTCAAATGCAGAAGGTGGTGCTCCACAATACCGCTCGCATTATCCGCCGGTTTCTTTCCCTTCTGGTCTCTCCTGCCGGGAGCTTCCATCTGGTTGGGTATTGTTTATCTAATTAATTTTATTATATATATTTTATTAAATATTATTTATTTTGTGGTATTATTTGTATCTACACGTATTTATATATACAACCCAACCAGATGCGAATATAAAGAAATACCCCAAATTAATGAAATAACTACGGGTGCTAGACTTTTGATATGAAATAGAAAACCAGTTGATAAAATTCTGGACACGATAAAAAAAAACCGATCTCGATACGGGATTTATCGTGACCACATCCCTAAAAAAAATCCGGACGAGCACGTCAAATTTTTTTTAAACTTGTTTTTTTTCAAAGTAGCAATATTAGATGATTATTCAAAATAATTTTAATGAATGAATTAAAGTGTTTTCTGGATATAAGTATTCAAATCAATATTATTCAAATTAGCACATAAGTGCAATATAATTGTGATAGAGGCATTTGAAGACCGCCGAATCGCTTGAGCATGACATGTCGGGTATAAAGCACTATCTCACGCCGCTGCGCGCCCTGAGACGTGCAAAAGTCTCGCGTATAAAGTCGCCTCTTTTCCTCATTACAAATAAATTTATAGTAATTATAATTAAGAACCTTTAAATAGTAACAATGGCCCACTTCACGTTTATAAGGATTCTCTTAACCATGGTTTCAACATGATTGTGAGTGTCACTATTTGGTTATTTTATATACGCGGAAACGTATGACGGCAAAACTTTACTTTACTATACAGTATACCTACACACTATACAAACATAAATATATAAATACACAAGCTGTTACGAGATGGAAGATATGAATGCCTTGTGTGGGTCAAACAGATATAGCGACGGAAATGAAAGCCGTACGTTGATTACGCGCAATTGGCACTGAGTAAATTGTTAATTTGGCTTGGTTCGGCAGAGACAGCTTATGTGACGCCATCACAGATGTGACACTATATATATTTTGCTGTATTTCAGGCATTTCTTCTCTCTATACGAATTTCAAAATCTAGAATCTAGTGGATTACTGATATAGAAATAAGTTTAAAACTTTTGTTGTTTATTTTATTACATCTTAATATTATTTTTGCCGTAACGCATATATATATATAAAGCAAATAAAGTCATGTTTATTTAGCTCAAAAATTAAAAAAAAAAATTCTCATTACTGGAGAAAGACCTTTTCTCAATATTTGAGCGGGATTTGGAGCTGACGAAAACAAAAATGTTTGGTGTAAATAAGTCAATATTGTGGGTATACAAACATCAAACCATGACGCTAGTTCCTTGGTTATTTGATAAGGATCGGCTTGCACCATTACGTTTAAGTCATTTGTAATTTAGTGTCTGGTTATCCTCGTGATAAATGTTTTCAAGTTAAAGTTACCACTACAAAAGCAATTAAACCTAAAGCGCACAGTGCGTTCGAGAGTCGTAAAAGTAAAGTAAAGTAGCAACCTGTCAGTGCCCCCTGCTAGGCAAAGGATTCTTTTTCAAATATCTGAGAGGGTTTTGGAGCCGAGAAAGGCCCGCCACGCTGCTCCAGTGCGAGTCGGCGTGCTTCAAATATACTCGAAATAATAGTTTTTTGTTTTTTCTCAGACAGGCAGGTTTCCTCACCATGTTTTCCTGCACCGCCGAGCACGTGATAAATACACAACTTAAAATTGCTATTAACAACTTTAACGGTGCCGGCACCGGGGATCCCACAAAACTGCTTTAATCTTTGAGGTCTCCATGTTTAACTCAAATACTGAATGTACAAATGAAAGTCAATCAATAGAATGTCTTAAAAATTTGGAATTTTCAAAGTTAAAGGTTTCAAGTAAAAAAAGTTTTAAACACAAATCTTAGATCCATGCTGGTTTCATATTAAATTATGAATATGAATATAAAGTGTGAATAGTTACAAAATACGTATATACATTTACACATGCGTATGTAATACACACACACAGATACATACCACACACGCACCTATTGTTTTTTGTTAGGAAAAGCTAAACCATAAGGCACATGTATGTCCATACTTAAAATAAGGTATAATAGTAGTAGAAGGTAATAATAATATATTAGTATGTAGATTATGAATAAAACATAATTACGTTTAAATTATTATCTTCAATTGACAACACTTCTATATGTGTCACTTTTGCTTATGAGTGTTTAAAACTGTAAACAGTCGAATGAAAGCTATCTTGGTACGTAAACAGTGTCTGCTGCTATTTGCCTATCGCAAATGATAAACATTTCGATCAGAACCAGTTCAAATTCTCTACAAATATGTTTACATAGCCCGTGAATATTTTTAATAAAACGTAGATTTTTACTTTAAGTCCTGAATAAAACGAGGGAGAAGCTATTTAACCATTAAGTCAAGATAAAAGTACAAAAGTTCATTTTGAGTTGTTCTTTGGCGCCGACTACGTATGATGAAATCGCTGGTCTGGGCTACTGGCGGAGGGTTTTCAGACGACATAAAAATATATTTAGTTGCTCGATTGATCTTTTTGTTGCGCTCTGTTCATGATGTATTCATTCTTAAGTATCGGACACGTCAATCAGCACTTCAAAATTTGTAATAAACAGTTTTAGTGTTGCCAACTTTTGAGCAGGCACCGACAAAAAGCGTCCCATTCACTGCATATCGACAGGGTTACGGGATCACACACGTACGCATCTACAGTCCCAAGAGTACCTCTCCATGGGGTTCCATGGGTTCAGAAAAGCGAGCACTTGAAAGCACTAGTCGGGAGGATTCGACAGCAGCGATTAATCTAGATCTGCTTTACTGCTTTACGAGGGAACTCTAATTAAAAGTAGGCTAGCCGGCTCCAACTAAAAGACATAATAATAAACAGTGATTATTTAAGCATTTCGGTGCTCAATCTTATGATAAAAATTAATATAAATATAAACCTTGTAGCATAAAAGTGCTTAGTATTGTCGTAACACGCAAGACTATTGCCTAAAAAACAAAAATACAGTCCATAACTCAATTAGGTAGAAAAGATTTAAGATTTGTAATTGATTTTTTAAGCCACGCCGACGTAGTATGGCAGAAAGTGACAACAAGGGTGGTCTTAGTGTGTAGTGAGTGTGTATGAAAAATCTAGGAATCTTTAAAAAAATATCTAAATTTAAAGGCACGAGCAGCTCTCTGTTCACACCACAGCTTTATTGATATTTTTTAATAATAAAAGATTTAATATTGTATAAATAAAATGTACAAGGCAAGCTACAGTAAAGGAATAAATTTTTACTTTTTCTCATTAATTGTAAGTTTTATTGTACATACATACACACGAGAAACTCTTTATAGGTAGCATTTCCTCCTTCTGAGGCAGTCGGGTAATGAGACAATAAATATATTTAATCGCTCTTTTAAGCCTGTCGTCAAACCTCTTCATAATTAATAATGAGAGATTAATAACTTGATCCTGTTAAAAGCTGTAATTTGCCTCTAGCTTCACAGCGAATGATGAATGGTTGTCTTTACAGTGTAATACATTTCAGAAGCGACATTTTTTGATCTATTAGAGGAAATGATGGACTTTAAAAGCTGTCTTCTATATTTTTAAATTTACAGTTACTTGTATTTAACCGTCCTGTCTGGTGCTATTTAGAGCTAATCGATAAACAATAAATCTACTCGTAGTAGGTTTATTGTTTATCAAAACTTTAAACAAGTTGTTGTTTTTTATGTAATTTTAATAAGTTCACTTCGTTATGTACGTAAGAATAACGCAGTAATCTTGTCATATCCCCGATATAAAATATTTTTACAGTAATGAAGTACCTAATGAGTAATATACGAGCCTGTGATACTCTTAGAAACTATTTAAGTAAAGAATTTTATTTAAATTATTTAGGCAGCTATTAAGATCTATACAAAGTTTTCTTTGTATGGAAATTAAAAGTAAACGCCGATGACTCAATTCCAAAGATATTAATTATTATTATTATTTAATTGCTAAATATACTTTTTTTTTATTATATCAATCACAAAGTAACGTAATCTTGCTTCATTGTTTATTTTTAATGTTCCTTATTCCTCGTTTACATCAACTAACGAGTTATGATACAAGTTTTCAACAAGACTTGACTGGCAGACTTGTCAAAAACATGTCATGATGACCATACTAGTATTTTAATTGTTTCGTACATGATATTTTTACTCTTTTGAACGTACATACCTAGTACTGGTTGACCAGTAGAAACGTTTTGTGTTCACATTTAGTTTTGTGATATGTTTTGTACTTGCATGATACAGGGAAACCGTTCACACCAATATATTTTAGACGAATTACGATTATTTGATTACAATTTGTGTACCAAACTAGCACAAACTACAAATTTTTTTACTTCGTCGATGCTCGATCTATTACAAAAAACTTGATTACAGGCAGAATATTTCGTGTGATCGTTTCGAACAGGTCCGGTAAAATGATGTATACATGCATAGACATGCAACATCTCTTCTATTAGTGGATCAAGCCGAACAGAGATTACTTAGTGACCTTTGATTCCATGATCAAAATGGACAGGGAAGAAGAATTAAATGTAAAATAATAAAATTATATTACAAAATGAATAATCATTAATTTTCTCGACGTAATAGCATAACACATTATTTTGCCTACGATAAAGTTAAACATAATTTAAATATAACAAAAGGTAATTTAGGGAACAGAAAGAGAGACTCTAAAACGTTCAAGCACAAAATGTGGCTATAAACTTCTTCGCTTTTACCCATTTTTTGTGGTTTCAACCAATTTCAATACAAAATCCAATTAAATTATTGTGTAACGAAATATTTTTCAAACAACGGCTGCAATTTGATTTTTTCGGCATAACTACACTGCAGCAAATACGTATTGGGATAGATTTTTTTTTCTTTTTCTATGATAGATTTTACAGTACTCGTGATTGAGGGAATTTACAATTTAGATTTTCTTGATTCCAGTTATATATTTGAAAAGAGTATTGTAAATTTTACCTAAGAGCGGAACGTACTTATCATAAATGTTTTTAGTTATCCATCGCACCCAATTTGTATCTAAGGCTATATGATATTTGTCCTTTTCGCAATTGGTTTTGGTTTTTGGATCTGGTTTATTTGGTCTCATGTCTGTGTTACATTTTTCCAATTTTGTCGCGTAATAAATGTCACATCAGATGTGTTAAGGTCACGGCGCAGATAACATCTTCTGAATTAACCAGTAGATGTTTCGCAGGCTCGACAAAGAAGACAAGCAAAATAATGATGTAGATAATCATGTAAAATATTTTAACGGGATACGGAACGAGGTAAGCTGCAGCAAATTATTGTGTCGGTAATTACTGCGTCCTTATTTCATTTTTAGTCTTTTACCGTTTAAAACGTCACCTTCTTCTGTAGGAATTACTCTTGTGTCGCGGCAGTTTACACACATAAATTACCTTACTTGAAACAATTAATTGTAGTCCATACAAAAACAAATACCGTGAAATCGAACCCGCGACCCACAGCGCCGCAGCTAAATTCTTAGCCACTACGCCACCGAGCCGTCAAAATTTTACTCACTCATCCTTATATAGATTAAACCTATAGTTCACTTTTGAGCAAGGATCATTCGGTTCATGGATACTTGAAAGGTACTCATTTAGTATTTATTTATTATCGGGGTCGAGGATTGTGTGATTTGTGTACATTTATTTCTGGTTTCGTTACTAAAGACAGAAGTAGAATGCTTTGGGAGAAGATAAGCATAAAGTACTTCTATATATCTGTACAGTTCACTTACAGGTAAGTTTATTCGCAACCGTTGCACATGCTTTTCTGGCCGGTGGCAATTTCCGAATACTATCTGCATTTTTCAACTACGCATGAGTCATTATAGTGCCGTAGTATGCTATAGTGTTTTGTACAAATATTTGCTTCAGGTGGAATTCGAACTAAGGACCCAGCACGGGCCTCAATACTCGGTACGCCAACCTCTAAGCCACGCGGTCTTTTGATAATGGTGCAAACGCTTGTAACGTATTTTATTATATATAATCTATTCCGTTATTATTATTTACCAAGTGAGTGACTAATTTACTGGAAATTATTAGATTACCTGTTCTAATTAACATTATAATTTGATACGTACTCGGCGAAATTGGAACACGTAGCGATTGAAACAAAAGCATTGAGAATACAGTAAATATCTACTATAGAAATTAATAACGTTACGTAAACAGGAATCTGTGTTCTTGCTTTGTGTTCATGCAATACGCTGCCTTTGTTGTCTAAAATGAATGGAAAGTTGTGAATAGTACATTTGAGAATTTGCATGTTTCAAGGATATAATATTATATCCTCGTAAACCTTTTAGAGAATGCACTACATGACGATATTAGTTTTCATATTCATAATTTAATTGATACCTATGAAATACCTCGACTTAACGCGTTATTCACTATGGTAACGTAACGATTAGAAAGTGGTTCGGTTGAAACTGGGTGTTTAAGAGATTATTTCACGCTGATTTTCTGTAGTTGGATAAGCGGTATTAGTATAGTAGGTGCTTTTACTCAAACACCATCAAAACAGGACAGCTTATCG
This sequence comes from Bhutanitis thaidina, assembly GCA_029286595.1. NCBI lineage: Eukaryota > Metazoa > Arthropoda > Insecta > Lepidoptera > Papilionidae > Bhutanitis > Bhutanitis thaidina. The sequence goes on from JAGSMS010000010.1 coordinate 7,896,024, forward strand.
CTACTGCTCTGAAACTGCGCATAATATGAGAATACTGCGCATAATAGAAGCCTTTGGTACCCGCATATATCAGTGGAATCTCCAAAACCTCGTTCATCAGCCGCTATGGGTGAAAGGCAACTATGACATGTAGAGAAACAGGTGATGTATTTTATATCTGGATCAATACGTCAAGGTGGGTCAATAATTCTGTGCACTTGCGTTTTATTCGGGCGCTACCGTAGTTTGTGGCGAATAAGTACTTTATATATCTTTTATTATATTACAAACTTTACTAAGAATAAAAAATGCTGCTACTTTTACTTATATATTATATAGGTTTTGGTGAAAATGCTACAATTACAAGATTTTCGATTTGGTTTCAGAAACAGTATATCGTCAAAACTGATTTCTGTCATCATTACGAGATTGAAATAAACCAATTGATTAAGCAGTCATACCGCTACGAAGACTGACTGTTTATTTCTCTGAGGGCACGGCGCAAAATGCTATATCTACGAGCCAATTCAAACCGCTTCAAAAAATGACAAAAACAAGAAAATAAAATTCACGTTCGACGCCGTTTTAAACTTTGGTACGACCTAGGATTGCAGACGTTACTAAATAATATAATATGGAATGACGAAAATGTATAGCAGTAAAATTGTTTTGTGTATGTAGAGGCAATGTTCTTTCCAAGCACTTGGATGTGGTTTACATATATAATAATAAAAAAAAATTAACGTTAAGTTCGTATCTTCTTTGTTAAACTTTTAAGTCTGCTGCTTATCATACTTTTTAACATAAGTCTCTCGAAGAAAGCTATAGCAAGTTGGCGTACATGTCTTGGAGGGTATCCATACTCATCACGGAGGTAGCCGCATTGTTCATCGCAGTAGCAGAACCCTCACACTAGAAATATTGCTATTTATAGTTTTTGTAAATTTTATATAAGTTTGTGAGATTTGGGTTAAACAAAGATGAAATCGTATACCAAAAAAATTTTTTTTAAACGAGCTTTTGAGTTTTGTTGTCACAAAAATAAGTATGGGCTTAAGAAATTTTAGTTGATACTTCAATTGAACCCATCATACAGATAACATCAGACATTCAGATTTCAAGAAAATTTAGTTTGACTTCAATAACACTTTGTGACGTTTAATTTCGAGCTCTGGTTTTTTTTCTTTGGTTTTATTGATTTTATTTAGGAGTTACAATTAGGAATCACAACTTTTCGAGTTGAACATTTTGGTATAACTGAGTACAATGTTTTTAGACGTACATATTATAAGATTGCTCTAATTTTTAAGAAAATTTTACAATAGCATTAATTTTGACGTTTTATCGTAAAATAAGTTTAGCGACTGTGCCGAAAACCACACGTTAATTATGCAGCCGCTAGCTTATAAATAGCTAATCCACCTCCGCAACATGCTCGGTATATCAGATATTGGATAAACTTAAATATGAATTAAACCATAACACAGACATGTTTGGAAATTTTCAATTTAGAAATACATTCGCTAGGTTTTCTGTTAATAGAATTTTGTAAATTCTTTGAAATATAAAATATTCGAGTACACACTATAAAGACAACACAGTTTATTTACTTAACAACAATACTCAGCGTATTCAGGAATAAGAATACGGTAATTATCTCCAAACAGGTGACAGTCACATAGGCGACCTAAGTTAACTGAAACCTTCCATCTAAAATGCCCGTCACCGGTTTTGATAATTTCAGATAAATTGTTATTCAGCCATCTGTTGAAAAAGATGATAATTTTCCAAGGTTTTCCTTCAAATTAATATCCCACTTATATTTAATTCCAACAGAGGAATCAAGTCAAGAAAGTCGAAAACAAACCAGTTTACTAATTATTGGTATAAATATACCAATTGTGCGAGATTATTCATTATACAATTAACAGTAAAAAAATTTACTAAATCTTACGTATAGGTTAATAAAAGGAAGTTGCAGATAGAAAGACAGCTCCTTAGACACAAAAAACTGTCACACACGAATATCGGAAGTTTCCAGTTCGAAAGGATAATACAAATTCTGATGCCATGAAATGAAATACTTATTATGGGTTTGTTGTCGAAGGGAATATTATGGTCTATAAAACTACAACCCTGCAAATAGAAAATAGGATGGACAAGGAAAATCGTACAAATATTTAAGTACCATTTGCTTTAAATTATTATTTATCAAAGGGCCGATCTTACAATCTTTAAATAAAATGTGAAATAGGTCTTAGCTTAAAAAATTTATCCTCTTTTTTTAATTATTCTCCTTTGGGTTATTCGATCATTAAATATGGAGTAAATAATCATCTTTTGTTTTTTTTTAATATCTGTGTTATTTAACGGACTAGTTATGAAACTATAATGTGCATGAGCACATTACGGATAAATAAAACTTTTGCATTACAGTTTTTCAAGTGTCAGAAATAGAGAATGATCTTAGTGTCGTTATAGTGTTTGAAGTCATTATCGATTGAATACAAACATTAAGCAGACATTGACAGACTAATAAGAGAGAATATATGCTAAAGATAGAAATAAGAAAGAACATTAAGCATTTAACATTTTCAGTGACAATATTATTTGTCTCTGTATAGTTCTTAAGAGTAGTTAACGTTAAATCAATGAACAAAATATACAATATATATCAAAAAGAGACATCGCTGAGCCAATTTTGATTTGGCTAGACTACAAAAGAAATTATATGTAATTTTGAAAATATTAATGAAAGTAAGAAAACAGACGTAGTAACAAAAATTTTAATATGGATTTTGGTACAATTACGATTACAAACGATACAGGAAACATATCTCAGATTTACAAACGGTACAGGACACTGAAATCTGTCACCCATATTCGTAACCTGGTTTTGAAGGAAGGATCTTTCGAGTGCTGGAAGATTGTTCCGGTGACGTATACTTAAAACTGACGACAAAACGAACCTTTTTATGTCCGAATTACAGCCCAATCGCATTACTCTTTTTTTTTCAAATATTATTAAAAGAGTTGCAAAAAATTACTGGTCGTCTTTCTAACAAAAACGGGTACTGCAGTTTGTAACTGTAGTTCAATAAATATAACTGATACCATAAAGTAGCTTAGTACCATTTTAGACGAAAATATAACGTCAAAGCCACATAATATAGCCTCTTCAGAACGTATTAGAAAAATCATTGATCCTATGAATTTGCTGCGTTGTGTGGCTGTTAAACCTCTAAATAAGTCTGTCTACAATGCCCTATGTATGTATCTATAATCCAAAGAGTAAACAATACCGCGTGACCTAAAAACAATTAGAGGATTTAGGACCAAATAAAAAATTATTGCTTAGCGAACAAATTTTATAATAAAGATACGTTACATGCTTACAAACCAACCGATATAATTTCTGAACGCAGCGGCAGCACATATAGACGTATTTGTTCATTTACATTATATACAATTAATGTAATTACTCATATATATGAGTAAACACATTAATGATGTATTTATACAGTATATACTGTAATAAACAGTGCAGTGCATACAGTACTTGTAAATTCATTAATTGTTGTTCGATATATATATATTATTACTTATCGATCTTTCGAATCTTCGGTAATTTTATCATCTTATGAAAGATAAATGTCACTGTACTATGGTACGTAATTAATAACGTAGAAAAAATCCACAAAAAACAATTAGAAACCGAACAAAAACTATATTAAAAATATCAAAATATTATAATTTTTTTTGTAAAAATAAACTTTGTACATACGTAATACTTAGTATCACTTATGTATTGATTAGTGTGTTTTGCTTACTTACCTACGCTGGACAAATAACATCCAGTATTTAAGTGAATTAAATAGCTTAATATAATTGTATTTTGCTGTGCTATAACGTTGTTAAATTTTATATTAATAGGAGTTTAGAAGAGCACGTACACCCGAGTCGTCTCAAAGTGCAGGCAGGACAGAAAATCAGTGTCGAGGTTTAGATTTCGAATTTGGACAACTACTGAGTCCAGACCATTTCGCGGTCTTTATTCTGTAGCACAGATTTTTTTTAGACAGTTTTTTTGTAACATATTTTCATTCATACAAGTTTATGTGGCAAAGTTTAAGGTTATTTCAGCTATCAGACATTTATAACAATAGCCAATGGTATTCCTCCGATATGTATTATATACCATCGCTATGTGCTATTTTACGATTGAAACTTGGAGCGTAACGTTATTCCTGGCTTAAATATAAGCTTGGTAGAGCTAAGCGGCGGCTTTTGCTGCTGCTCGAATGGACCGGCTCGACCGGATTAGTACCACTGCCTCGCAAAATACCGGCGTGAAGTAGACGCATCTTGTGCTTCTGCGTTTCGTTCGGTGAGTGAGGTAACTGGAAGCCCTCTCCCCCGTTCCAGAAACATGGTAGCGGTATTTAATTTTGAGCTACCCCAGGAGGGTATCAGTACCGACGGTTCTGGAGAATTCCTCACTGAGCATCCACGTTCAGGCCTTCGTACGCTACCTAACCGTGGATGCTCAGTCTGCCCCGCGAATTCTGTGGGCAAAATTCCGCTCTCTATCTTTCCTACTCGAGGCAAACGTAGCAAGAAAACTATGGCACTCTCTACCGCGCTCGCCGTGGATTTCTGCTATATCTGAGGACTCCACTCGAACCTTAGCGCCGTTTATTACCATCTTGAAACAGCGAAGCCGGCCTTGCTTTTTCTTACCGAGACTCAGATATCTTCTCCGGCTGATACCTCTTATCTCCATTACCCGGGGTACGAACTGGAACACTTCTTCCTTTCCTTCCTTTGTGTCTCGAGCCGGAGTTTGTGTATACCTCATCTGTTCGTCTCATCATATCTGTTCTCAACGCCTCGGTAGTCTTGAAGGTATGGACTTATCCACTCTTTGGCTGCGCATAGACAGGGACGACCATCCGCGCGTCTATGCGTGCCTTTACAGGTCCCATAGCGGTAATACCGTAATTGACCAACTCATCAACCACGTCCAAATGGCTACAGATTCCGTGCTACAAGAGATCCCATCCGCAGAGATCGTGATTCTCGGCGATTTTAATGCCCAGGACGCCGATCACGGATAACCGATCATGCGGGGAGATCTGTTTACGACTTTGCATTAGCATATGGCCTAATACAACTGGTAACCTCGCCGACGCGGATCCCAGACGTGGAAGGCCATACACCTTCCCTGTTGGACCTTTTGCTGACCTCACATCCGGGAAGTTATTTAGTCTCTGTCGATGCCCCTCTTGACTTGTAGGAACACTGTCTGATCCGGAGTGTAGTGCCTATCGCGCGCCGATCCCGAACGCGATCTGCGGGCTTCCGCCGTGTGTGGCACTATAGGTCGGCAGATTGGGATGAAATACAGTCTTTCTTTGCTTCCTACTCTTGGGGGCAGGTTTGCTTTTGGCCGGATGATCATAACGGCGTCCCGGGGATGCAAATACCAGCGCTATTAAAAACGAGTTCAACTCTGCCTCCAGGTCCTTCAAAAGAGTTATCGCCGCGGCAAAATCAAAGCACATTGGCATAATTGGCGAACGATTAGTTCGCCTCCCATCGGAAACCCGCTCATTCTGGTCTCTCGCCAAGGCTGTCCAGGGGAATTTCTGTCAGCCATCTCTCCCATCTCTGCAGAAGGAGGACGATTTGCAGGCCCTTACTGCAAAAGAGAATGCCGATTTCTTGGGCTCTCTTTTTGCATCCAACTCGTCTCTTAATGACCAGGAAACTCTCCACCTACCATCCCGTGGTATAAGTGCTCCATGCTGGAAATTCAGTTTCTGCAGAGCTCAGTGCGAAAGGCACTCCGCTCCCTGGACATCTATAAATCGAGTGGGCCGAACGGAATCCCTCCAATTGTGCTGAGGATGTGTGCCCCTGAGTTGGCACCGGTTCTCACGCGTCTTTTCCGGCTCTCCTACTTGTCAGGCGTCGTCCCGGAATCTTGGAAGAGAGCATTTGTGCATCCGATACCCAAAAAAAGCAACTGCTCTGATCTGTCCTACTACAGGCCTATTGCCATCACCCCCTTGTTGTCTAAAATAATGGAGTGGTGATTTTCTAGTTTACCACTCACTGATGGACAGAAGCTGTTGAGTCGAAGGGGGAGGCTTTGGCGGTTAGTCTGGACGAACCGAAAGCATTTGATAGGGTTTGGCATAAAGCGCTTCTTTCAAAGCTTTCATCTTACGGGGTTCCCGAGAAATTGTGCAACTCGGTCATCAGCTTTCTCGCGGATCTGAGCATCAAGGTTGTTGTCGACGGTGCATGCTCGGACTCCAAACCCGTGAATGCTGGTGGTCCACAAGGCTGTGTGCTATCTCCCACTCTGTTCCTTCTGCATATCAACGACACAGTAGCATGCATTGCTATGCACGGGTGATGCCCTATATACAGGCCGTGCGAATATTTCACACCTCGAAGAGTCCCGGAACAAACTTGTGTCTGAAGTCGAGACCTTGTTAATCTAAGTCTCGGGTTGAGGTCGACGTTGGTCCTATTCAACCCCAAAAAGACAGGTTTGTGCGTTTAACGCTAAAAAGAAACCCTTTGTCCTTTCTCCTCTTTTTGAGAACATTCCCCTTATTGCCTCAGCCAGTATCAGAATCCTTGGCGTCGAAATATCGAGCGACGTTCAGTTCCGTGGTCACTTGGAGGGAAAGGCCAAATTGGCCTCCAAAAAGCTCACTCTGCACGATGTGCTCTGCAGAGCGGGACAGTATTACATGCCTGTCCACCGATTGCGACTTTATAAGGCGCAAGTTCGGCCCTACATGGAATACTGTTCTCATCTCTGGGCAAAGGCACCCCAGTACCAACTCCTTACAGTTGACCGCATCCAACGTTGAGCGGCTTGAATTGTCAGCGATCAAGCTCTCTCTGATCGGCTTGATTCTTTGCATTTTTTACAAAACTTACCACGGGAAATGTTCTGAGGAACTGTTTGGATTGATCGAAGCCGCTGAGTTTCACCATCATACATCGCGAAGTTCCATCGATACCACCTAGATGGTTGGCATTCCACCACAGTGCGTTTTACTCAAAGTTTTCTGCCACGCACTCCGACTTTGTGGAATCAGCTGTCGCCAACGGTATTTCCGAACAGTTACGACTTAGGGACCTTCAAGAAAAGAGCCTATTCCTTCCTTAAAGGCCGGCAGCGCATCTGTAGTTCCTCTAGTGTTGTGGATGTTCGTGGGCATCTGTGATCACTTACAATCAGGTGAGCCGCATGCTCATTTGCCCCCTTCTTCGATAAAAAAAGAGCTATCTAGTTGTTTATCTGGCGATTGAAAAATCGTCTATAGCGCATAACTGTGATATTAGTTATGCGCTATAGACGATTTACAACTTATCACAATATTTTTTCTACCGCCAATCGGTACTGCAACCAGTTTAGTCCATATAGATGACAGCGTATCTGTAACGGTTTTCGATTGTAGGTTGTAGGCCCATGGACACCTGCAAAAGGTCTCCGTGGGCTGGAGAAGCCACTCACCATTAGGTAGCTCGTTTGTTACCCAATTCAATTAAAAAAAAACAAACGGAATATTATCGACGTAGCCAATCTTTTGCATTCCAGACATATTCCTCTAAAAATAAATATTTGGTTATCTCACGAAAGCCATAATTTCTCCCATCTGTGAAGCCTGCGGTAAGGTTGAAAATGTATATCAATTATCTGTGGAATGTTGTTTACGTTACGATAAGGCAGAAGAATACTTAGTATTGCACTTTTAATATAAATAAATAGCCACAATAACCGAGTGGTGATCTGCCGCCCAAAATGAGGTTATGTTCTATTTGTATTATTCACTTGAATACTGAAACGGCGACAGTCTCACCACCTATCATGCTATCCCAAATAAGTATTAGTGAAAAGTAGGTTGAACGGACCAAAATATATTAATGTGTGAATACCCCGTAATGAATATACAGTCGGGAGAGCTTATATTATATATATTTTAAATATTAATAGACTTGTAATTGCAAAATATTCACATCTCAGAAAATTGTTTTTTTTTAATTAATCGTAAGGTTCTATAGGATTAGTTAGATGAAAAGGAGAATATACCATCTTATTTACATCCATCTTCATCCTCTTAACCGACCTGCTAGTTTACAAATAAGACTCTGACGACTGAACGATGGCGGAAAATCCATCAGAATTTGCCGAACACAAATCTCACATACTACTGGCACTGCATTTATCAACCCGCTTGCCCAGTGTGATGATTATGGGAAAACCTTTCAAGAAATGCATGCCGACTTTTGCTAAAACTTTTCTGTAGAGGGATTATAATGAAAAGTAAAAATAATATAAGTACGTTATCGAAACGTAGATTATTAATAGTGGCGGTGAGCTATACAAATGTTACACAATATATTGACGTACTTCGGACCAATTATGAGTTCGGAAACTACATCCGAATAATATCAACAGTTGGCAATTGCCCATGTAAACGCTGGATAGAGGCGCTGGCTAACATAAGCCTTATGTGATAAGATCGGGCAAGATGCAGTGTCAGGAGACACGGGAGGCAAGACATAATAACCGAAGCCGATTCAAAGATTTGTGGGTTGGATAAATGTTAAGCTCCAGGTGGGATTCCAACCCAGGATCAACGATCAGGTACTAACCATACGTGATCATCATAGAGTATACAAAACTGTGACACAGTATATATAAATGTTACACAAATGTTAAGCATATTGCCATTTGTCAACATTCATGGTCAGTTAGTGTTGTGCTATTCTTTAATTTCGTTAGTCACACGGAATCGTCAGAGTCCCATTTGTCTTCCGACACGATACATCACAGTCAGGTGAGGATGGCAATTGAAGAAAATAAAAAATAACATTATCATTTTTATCGATTTCTTACCGCAGTTCTCCAAGCAGTTTTAATTTTTTTCGATATTTTCTATAAAATATCGGAATGTTGAAATAATTTGATTACAATTTCACGTGTCGTATTGATTTCCATCCCCGGCATTCAAAACAGTCAATCCTACAAACATTAAATAATGTATGAATAATTTTAATACGTACATGAAAATGTTTCGCTTTTTTAACTTTTATCGCGACTTCTTAATTTTCCGTTATGTATTTATTATACTCTCTTATACTTGCTTCTCTTTGCCGGTAAGGGTATTTAAGGTCTAGCATCATATAGTCGGAAGCAAAGAGATTTGAGTTTTAGTAGAATAATTATCATAGAATCCAATGATTATTAAGATGTTAAAATTTTAATATTATTCGATTTTTAATACATGGGATAATATTTTGTTTAATTCCACTACATACTTATAAAAATATTATTTTAGATAATAAAATAAATAAAAGGGTGTTCAAGTGTATAAAAATAATTTGACAGCCAAATTTTGAATGATAGAAAATTGTGTATTTATGTGTAACATTTTACAACAATTATTCTGTGTTGTTGTTTTACAATAAATGGTCACAAGTAAAAAAGGTATTGAGGGTTTCTTGGCACAGTGGATCAAATTGGCTTCAACGCTATAAGTCGCCGATACCCTTTCGGAACAGATACTCGTATTTGTATGGCCTAGAGATAACTGTTATGGATCTGAAAATTTCTTCATGTACTATTTATGTGATATTAATACTCGTATATCTCGGAGAAATCCAAGAGTGGTGCCACGTTTTAATAAAGATTTTTTTTCTTGAAAAATTATCATTGACCATTCAATACAGACAGAACATAACAGACAGTTCCGTAAGAATTATAATAAGTTGAAAGTTGTATACACGTCACCCAGTAGAAAACATTTGACTTAGCTAAACGGGCTTTCTAAACCCACTTTTCCCAGAAATGGCCAGGAACTGTTCAAAGCTTTTCCTTCGTTATCTTATGATACTCACAGGAAAAATGGGGGTGGCAGATTCTTTTTATACTTCGTCACTACTACATGACTAATAAATTGTATTATCGGTTTAGTATAATTGGAGTTGTAATAATAAAATCATATAAACCAACTATTTACTGTTGCCTCTAGGTATATAGAAACCTAGAGACAACGGTAAATAGTTCTCATCATATACACAATCTTAAAACTTACTCTTGTGTGAACACCGCTTAGATCGCTAGCAAATTCATGGGTAATTGAACACAGGATTCAGTGACACAGAATTTTTCTGTACAACGAAACAAGTTATATAAGTTTAAAGAGTAAATAAGTTCAACTACGGAACAGCATAAATTCAAGTTAATGCTATGATAAGAAGTGAGTTATAATGCACACTCACTCGTGGCTTGGTCTCCCACAATTAACCTAGGGGAACCTGAACAGAAGTGGCCGCTTCGAAAAGGATTGGTGAGCTTACTTCGGATACAGGTTGATGGACCGTAGGGGATTTGTTAGCGTCGTTGCGTTGCACCGCTCTCCTTGCCCTCCACAGCCGAGTTGGAGGTGCGTTACCCACGTGGGTTTTGAGGCCGTGTTGGACACGTCTGTTGTGGTGCACCTACTGTGGCCGGCGCTGGAGGAATGAGGGACTGCGGATGTCTGCGAAAACGTTCCCGAGGCCCTATCGATACGTGGCAAAGGAGGAACACCGTGAGGTTTTGGTCGGTACAACACGTAACCCGTCCTTGCACCGTTGTTCGAGTCGTTAGTCTACGTATTTCCCTCTGATTTATTTGTTGCAGTTCTTTATTAAGTCGTATTTATTGATCATGATTTTTAAAGAAAAGTTTCACGCTGATACTGTTATGTGTTGTAAATAGACACATTAAATAATACACTTCTGTACAATTAATGTAAAAGATAGGAATAAATAATAACGATCTCAAAAATACCAAAGTAACAATACACCAGCTCGGCGAACACGGTTAAACTTAAATTTGTCCAGCAATAAACTGTTTAGTGGCTGAAGATTGAGTCATCATTCTTTATCATCATCGTTGCAACCTCTCATTAGTCTACTGAAGCCTACTTTAGTTCGTAATTTTTAGGGCTGTATCGCTTACTGTAATTCTACTATGATCATTCTTGTTTCGGAATTTATGGAGCAAAGAACGTTCGAGTATATCTTGCTGATTGACTATGAGCTTCAGTCTACGTTCGCGCGTGTGTGTATTTCAAGAGCGCGAACGCGCGTGCACGAATTTGCGAATGTTATGTTCATACCTAAATAGAGAAATATTACACGATTAAAATATTGTGAAAAGTTTTATACTAAGAACATCTTACTTTCCTATATTTTTGAAAGTTTCGTAATAAATTTCGTAAGGTAACTTTTAATTCTGCAATTAATGTGTTCTTCTTAGAACACAGTAAAAACAAAATAGAACAACGTTCACATTATTCATCGTTATACGTTATAAAAGTCCTGACCTTATAAAGAAAAGTCGAAGGCTCGGATTTCCTGCGGCTAACAATCCCTTCAATTTCCATAAATTATCATGCAGTGACATTTTAAGTAGATAATGGGAACGTATACTTTATACAAAAATACCTATTGTCTTACAGTCGGAAAAATTTTAGTTTTCATACAAGTTTATTATTATCTTCAAATATTGGTTAAAGTAATAATACAAGACATTCTTTTGAGGTCTTAGCATGTTCATGTTGTCGTATTCCTGAAGGGTAGGTGTTGCCTTGGTCGCACCGTCAAGTGTGACAGCATGTCAGAATACATTAGTATCATATCTGTCAAGGTAATTTGGTATGGCATATTGCAGGTGGTTATTCCGCCATCTGTCGGGGGTACAAGTTTTGATTTCCTTTAGTCAAGTTACACGAAATTCATGAGAGTCCAGCACAAAGTTCACGGGTTTGTCTGTAGAAGGAAAAAGAAAATGATTAGGAATACAAAAATGATGCCACGCATTTAATTATCTTCGGAATACTTCGACTTCTAAAAATAGTTTTGAAAGTTCTTAGTACGACATGTTAGATTTATGCTAGTAGTATTAGGCATTGAAAATGAACACTAGAGTTATTAAATCACAATTATGCATTGTAATATAAATCCCTTAATTTTTTAAACTAAAAATACAATCGATAAAATGAATACATATTACGAAAATATACGTGAATTATTCATTGGATTTTTCTCGTGCATAATGTAATTAGGACGATGGCTGAACACGGGTATGCTCTCAGCTTTGTATAGTTCAAATTATATTCAGAACGTCATTAAAATGCTATCGATGCTTTGTTATTATTCGCGTCTACAATAATTGTTAATTTTCCTTTAGTGGGAACACAGTCTGTTTTTTTTTTAATTTTGATACAGCAGTAACCAATTCACAAAATGATGAAGAGGACGAAGTGGAGGATGATGAAGTTGAAGTTGCATCTGATGAACTTCAATAAACCTCTTAACTGGTAAGGAAACCTTTTCTATTACAATGCCTATATTGATTATTTATAAAAACAGTACATTTGTAATAAGTTAACAAATTTTAAAAGTAAATTTAAGATTAAAGATTAAAAATATTTATTCACTTAACTCTGAAATCTGTTATTTTTATTTTATAACATCATAACAATTTCTGTAAAGCTTGAAAACTCCTTTCAGATCTTGGGGCTATTCACAATGGTGCGGCTCGCTCAAAGTAAATTATGAAGTAAGCCGAGTGCTTATTGTTTGTTTAGGTTCACCTAAACAGTTTAATTACTTAATTACTTTAGAAAGCAGAATAATTTAAAATTGTGTGGATTTTAATATCGGTACATTGTTATATTCAGTCGTGAACTATTAGTACGAAATTTAATTGAACCAATTTATTCTTCGACGTAAGATATAAAATTATTATTTTGTTATTACATTCTGCCATCGCTTTGTAATGAAGTTTATTTGATGAAGAAGAAACAGCAAACAGCTCTTTTTAATTTTGTTTAATAATAATCCTATTAGTAATATTAGAACTATCTATGATAGTTTTCAATTTCACGTCCTTCGTTTCATTTACATTCAAGGCCGCATCAGCGGTGCGGCCTCCGACAGAGTCACGGAGGATAGGAAGAATGGCGTAACACAGTACCTCCTCTTCTCCCGCGACTCTACTTCGGCTGAAGAGGGCCATGAGAGCGGTGGAGGCAAAATACTCCCCCCACAGTCCACCGACCCGCATCCGAAATAGTCTCGTACATACCTACGAGTACATAATTCCGTAGGCACTCATGGAATAACGAAGACGAAGAAGCAGATTATCTTATGCTCACGGCGAAACATTCTTTTCGACTTTATAGTATCCCATTTGTGGGCAAAGTTCTTCCATTCAGTTTTTTACTGGAGTATCATAATATCTCTTTTTGGAGTTTTCTTTTAATACTTTAAAAGCTACCTTTGACCTTGAATATGGCTCTTGACAGACACGAGATTAAAGGAAGGGTTTTTCGAATGAACGTCCTTCAAATCAAGGTTTCCTATTTATTTCCACTTATTGAGTCTGCTATTAATAAGATATTGAACACCTGAGTCAGAGTTACCAGGTTGAGTAAAGCTGTATTCAACGGCATAGGAACTAATGTATTTTGTTGCATGCGTAATTGAATAACCCAACTTTTCAACAAGAATTTCAGCATTCTTGTTGAAAAGTTGGGTTATTGGTTGGGAATTAGGTATTTCGAACATTTTCTAATCTACCATCGGCATGTTGAATGTAGAAAGAAGACTCACGAAAAGTATTCACTCTCAACGAGTAAATTTGCCATTTATCGTTGCAAAGGTAAGTGTAAGAAAAACGCCTTATAAAGAACTAATTCAAACCGCTTTACGATCTCGCATAACAAAAACGGCCAAAATTAAAATCCTAATCGCTATCTTAACTCATAAATTCGTTGCGGTAAATAACATGTTTAAGGCGTGGAGTTCACCAAGAAATTGACAGTCGTTTTAATATTAGAAGAGCATAGTAAGACGATTAATATAATGTCAATTAGTGTAATCCGTAATTTTTAGCGAGCTTTAACAAGATTTATAAAAAGAAAAAGGATAATTGGCATTCATATATACATGGTAGGTGTTTGTTAGATTTTACAAATAAAACATTACGGAGAACAAAGACTTTTCAATGCATCCAACTTTGCAACTTTAATAAACTATAAATATTTTTTTTCACATATCTATTTTCAGCCTATTTTATTCCACTACTTAATATAGGGGGAGCTCCACGAGAACGCCATCAAGCCTGCACGCATTTCTTGAAAGGCAATGTTTGGACTTGTGATGTGCTCCAGTTTATGGGATTTGGGTTCGGCAAATTTGGATAGATATCACACTATCACCGACATCATTCGATCACCGGATCCTCGTTTGTTAGCTAGGAGTGAGCACCGTGTGCAGGTGAAGTTGAAAGTGTGGTATTTATATACCATATTTGGTTATCCAAACAAAACAGAATTTACAGTAAAAGATACACAAGATAAATGATGGAATTCATTCCGTACAATGATAATTTTTAAACATTTCACTTTGACTGTAGGACGGATATGAATTATATTCTGCAATTAATTGTTCTAGTAATTTTATTCTTCTTAAATGTTTATTGTTTAAAATTTATAATCGATTGAGTCTTATATTAATTATGATACAATTATCGTTTGCGATACAGTACAAAATTTTAATCATCATTTTTGAACATATGTAGATTTTCAGTATTCACCAAATTTTTCATTCTTTACAGATTTCGTAACTTAATTTTTATTATTTATAGTTCGAGTTCTCTCGTTCATTATTAGTAAAGTATTATAGAAGCCTTGGCCAACACATGACATAGGGGTTGCCCCTTATACATTATTAATTTCAATGAACAAAGTCTATCTCAGGTTGAATAATTTAAAATCATATATGTATGTATTTAATTTCAATGTGAAGATCTTGAAATAACTGACAAGATTGTAAATTTAATTACCGTTGTATGAAACTATTAGAGCTTGTTTTACATTTCGGGTTCCTTTAACTAGTGAACTTAGCCACAGAACCCGAAAGACACATTTGTAAAGCTTTGTTCACATATTAGAGGTTACCACAAACATTAAATATGTAATATACATATCAATGCTGTAAGTAAATAATTTTAACATTCATTTTATCAACTAGTAGTAAGGCCCCACGATTGTACACGCGTTAAATTTGATATATAAATGACTGTTTTATACGCATGATGAGAGGACACGACTAAGGTTTATGATGACTTCTATGGGTAGTATATCATATAGCCTATAACCTTACTCAATAAACAAATTATGTAACGCAAATACAGAGGACATATGTTCATCCGGGACCTCCTTTAATAATATGTACATATCATGGAAGACAGTTCACCTCTCACTCAATTTGTACGAAACGTTTTTTTACGAAATCTAAGTTAGTGCTCGTGTGCGATCTTGCCTTGGGCCTTTTAACTTTAACCAGAAGATGTCTGCAACAATGAACTGCAACTGCATGAAAACTCGCCGTGCGTTTAGATGTCCGATAATAGAAAGCTCGTCAAAATATATCTTGGAGAAGCTTTTTTTAAAGGGAACGGCGGCAAACGAGCAAACGGCCGCCGTTCGAAAAGCGGCAACGGATCACCTGATGGTAAGTGATTTCCGTCGCCCGCGTACATCTTCAATAGCAGAGGTGCTGCCGGTCCGTTGCCAGCCTTTAAGGGTATTTAGGAAATGGGAGGGAAGATAGGTATGGGGAGGGGTAGTGGGCCTCCGGTTACCTCACTGACCGAACGAAACGCAGAATCACAAGACGCCGGTATTCTGCGAGGCCGTGGTACGTGGAAATATAATGTATAGCTGGCAACCCTATAACTGTGCTCGTAGCTAGAATGATTGGTACCTATTCAGATCTGGGTCACCGATGGCATATGTCTACACTGTGTCCAATGCTGCTGAATGATATTTTGCAGCGCTTGCCTAATAAACTCAATAATGTTCCACACACGATTGGACCACAATTTTGTTTAGGAATAAAATCAGTCTCGGTGTAATATACCGCTGCACTTTTGCAAAGATATGATTCAAGTTAATCTGCGACGACATTTTGAGCTAACGACTGAGGGTGTTCCAAAGATACGCTTTGAAAGTAGGAGCCATGGTTATCACGCCATTGTATCTCAAGATTGACATCACCCAGTTGTAGATTGCCTTTGAAGAAGAACAAGTTTGAAGATTAACACTCACTTCTCCTCACTTTTAGGAGAGTCCTGTAGGATTACGTGGATTCAACCAGATAATAAAGTTTAAAGTTAGGTTATCTGGAAAAACTATGTTTACGAACAAGCGAAGCAATTTCAATAAACCAAAAAGAAATCAAATATCAATCTCTTCTAAATTTGTACATTGATGCAGTAAGAAACATTAAACTACAATCCGTCTATTCCTCTGAGGTACTCGAAAGTATTGGCAGCAATCATCTTATGCGTTTAGAGGTATCGTAACAGTCAACTACCTTCATTAAAACTGATTTTATTTCCTTGATTATCCGATACCTATTTATATGTAATATAATGAATTTTATGTAATTTTTTTAACAGATTCCCAGACCAGATTTAACCAGATTCAGACAGCAATCATTTATTGAGTAATTAAAATAAAACAAATAAATGTTTGATTTATCTGGTACTACATTACGCATTCAAATATATCCGAAGAAGAGATAAATTTTAATCTCTTCTTCGGATACATTACAACATTTACTTTTTTATTCGACACCTACGACTATATTAATCTTACCGGCATGGTAACACAATAAATGAATTGTAGGTAATTTTAATACCGTATGTATTCATCGTCTGTTACATAAACTTTTATCCAAGGTAAATACTAACTATTTTATTTTTATTAGCCTTTCAGTGCCATTGACTTCCATTACTTCATAGGTTGTTAACGTTTTATAGCCTGAATGAAACAAAGACATCAAAAGTCTTTAGTCTTTTTTCCATCTATGATTTCCTTAATTTCTAATACCTAATACATTTTTTCTTCTTATGCCCTACCCTCTATAAGTTTCTTTATACCTTCTTCATTAGAGAAACAACATCATGGGAATAATTTCAGATCTTGATTATATTATCCTCATTAAATTTTATTGAATCAAACAAAATACACTTATTTGCCTACTTTTGTATCGAATCGTATCTCACATAAATCCTTTAAAATCATTTCTCAACATTTACAGACCAGATCAGGCAAATTACAGATCCAATGTTATGTTAGTTAATACTAGCCTTTCTCCACTTAACATAATACCTTAATTTTGCCAAACATTATTTAGGGTGGGGTTTAACTCACATTACCTTTTAGGGAGTTTACTTACCATTCAAGAGATTTTTCATGTAAAGATACGTATGTATATTATATTCAAAACATTGTCATTATATTATCAAGCTTCACGAAACATGGTAGTTACCTGCAAATACATTCAATATTAGCTGACCATTACACCATAGTCCTTTTCGATTAATAACTTACTTAATTGACAATTTAAGCTAGTTTTATTTAAAGGAGTGAAGTTTAGATAACTGGTAACAAGTATAGTTAATATAAACTCGGGTAACCCGGAATTATCGTATAGTAAACATACTCTGTGGAAGAGTCACGCTGCAGCACGAATAGGCTGTGTTCTCGTTCTTACGTATGTAAATAAAAATTTAATGAGTTCAGTATTACTTTCTTCTTTTTCTTTTACAGTCAGTATAAGTACACTGCTAGGCACAGGTCTTTCCATGAAAGCGCTAAGAAATGTTAGTTATTTTAGTGGAATTACTTCTAAGCTAATTATTTGGATGTTTTTTTTTATTATAACAGTTATATTGTTTAAGTCAAAGGGAGTTGCTACTGCTAATCCATAAACATCGTTATAATTAGAGGCTAATATTATTTCAAACTACTAACGGATATAGTTCACGTTATAAACTCGACTCTATTGTGACGTTACTAGTTTAAGAGCTTAATCAATAGTGCCAGTTAAGTTTCTAATTCCTTTAAAACACACACAACTTTTGAGCTTTATTGGTATCCCTTTCATAAGTACTATTTAATATTAATCATCATCATTACAGTCCGTCACAAGTCCCCTGTGAAACTCTAATTAATTAAAATCTAATTAAATCTGATTAAATTAATATTCTTACAGTATATATTCCAAGAGGTTTTTTTTATGGGAAAGGCGGCAAACGAGCATGCGGTTCGCCTGATGGTGAGTGATTACCGTCACTCACCATCAGGCGAACGTTTTTTTATTATAACAGTTATATTGTTTAAGTCAAAGGGAGTTGCTACTGCTAATCCATAAACATCGTTATAATTAGAGGCAAAAATTATTCCAAACTACTAACGGATATAGTTCACGTTATAAACTCGACTCTATTGTGACGTTACTAGTTTAAGAGCTTAATAAATAGTGCCAGTTAAGTTTCTAATTCCTTGAAAACACACACAACATTTGAGCTTTATTGGTATCCTTTCATAAGTACTATTTAATATTAATCATCATCATTACAGTCCGTCACAAGTCCCCTGTGAAACTCTAATTAATTAAAATCTAATAAAATTTGATTAAATTAATATTCTTACAGTATATATTCCAAGAGGTTTTTTATGGGAAAGGCGGCAAACGAGCATGCGGTTCGCCTGATGGTGAGTGATTACCGTCACTCACCATCAGGCGAACGTTTTTTTATTATAACAGTTATATTGTTTAAGTCAAAGGGAGTTGCTACTGCTAATCCATAAACATCGTTATAATTAGAGGCAAAAATTATTCCAAACTACTAACGGATATAGTTCACGTTATAAACTCGACTCTATTGTGACGTTACTAGTTTAAGAGCTTAATAAATAGTGCCAGTTAAGTTTCTAATTCCTTGAAAACACACACAACATTTGAGCTTTATTGGTATCCCTTTCATAAGTACTATTTAATATTAATCATCATCATTACAGTCCGTCACAAGTCCCCTGTGAAACTCTAATTAATTAAAATCTAATTAAATCTGATTAAATTAATAATTCTTACAGTATATATTCCAAGAGGTTTTTTTTATGGGAAAGGCGGCAAACGAGCATGCGGTTCGCCTGATGGTGAGTGATTACCGTCACTCACGTACATCCGCAACACTAGAGGTACTGCAGGTGCATTGCCGGCCTTTGAGGGTATTTAGTAGATGGGAGGGAGGGAGGATGGGGAGGAGGAGTGGTCCTCCAGTTACCTCACTCACCGAACAAAACGCAGAAGCACAAGCACAGGCACATGCCTCTACTTCACGCCGATATTCTGCGAGGCCGTGGTACCAACCCGGTCGAGGCGGTCCACTCGAGCAGTATCATAAGCCATCGTATGGCCTACCACGAAATACCATTAAAAATGTGATCCTCATCATCATCGGTTATCGGGGAAGAGTACAGTTTAAGGTGTCCCACTAAATAGAGCAATATATTATCGTTTCATGGGTAGTCTCAGATACAGATGCATCAGGACTACATTCAGAATTAGTTTTTGTTGTTGATGGTGATAATGGTTATAATGACATAGGCAAATATTTCATAAAACAGCCTAATAATCCAAATAAAACGCAAGCCCTTTTTGTCGCAACTAATAGTTTAGTGACCTCGGCAAGAGCGTTGACCTCGCAGGATTTCTTTGTCCGCTCGTCGGCGACTTCAAAGCCTGGCAGCGGATACCTGCGCATACGTTCCATAAATTCTTTGACTTAGGTGTCGTTGGCCTAATTAATTAATAGCAAGCAAGTATGACTAGAGTCAAAATAATAAAAAATTAAAGAAATCTTGTGATTAAAATACTGTACTATACTTATATAATTGATATTTGGTGAATGACCTAGAAATGGCCTGTAAAATATGAGATTAAATTGAATCTCGTTACGTCTCATCCGTTCTACATAGTTACATGTACGGACATTATGTATTTATCAATAAATGAACATAAAGAGATTTAAATAATATGTATTTATGAAATACAGTAATTTTATGAACTAGTTTGATTTCTATTTACATTTTTGACAAACAAACTAGGTGTCTGCACATCTCCCATGTTTGAGTGGTAGAGAATGGCTTAAGGCATTAAAGTCCACACATTGTAATCCTTTATTTAGGATGTTTGTAATTAAGAATAAATAATTATCTTTGAACTCGATAGCTGGATTGATAAAGACTCCCTTTATCAGTTTCTTTAACGGCATTGCTGAAAATAGGCATTTCCAAGAAAGAACCGACGAATGCTCTTAAAACTTTTGTCCATACTGATTACTAGTTAGATACTTCATTACATGATAATATTTACAAATTTCACATTAGAATAATTTCCTCATATTTGACTACCAACCTTTTTAAAACCTCTTATCATTAATTAATTTTTAGGCTGGTTTGTGTAACCCACTTAAAAACTTTACTTAATAGTGTCTGGTGGTCGCTACAAGGTTAAATCTTTATAACTTGTGTGGCATATTAAGTATCAAGTAAACCGAAGCAGTCTATTTGTGAGCCTATGCCACTACTGGGCATAGGCTCACAAATAGAGCCGAGTTTTGACTCCGGGATAAACGCAATGCAGCTCTCGTGTGGGTAGGCATACTATCATTTCTTTTTTACGTCATTTGTCAATTTTTTTTGTTCCCCCTTATCCATAAGAAATCGCGTTATCATGCTCTTATATTAATAACGCTGAAAGACATGACTTTGTATAAACCCAATGTAATAAAAATACTAGTTTTTGTTACTTCACTTCTGTATTTAATTTTAATATTCTGGTATGTTTATACGACAACCTCGACTTAGTGGTTCAGTTTAGTTAAATTAGAATACGGAGCCTTGGGGCTTAGGTGCGAATCTCAGCCGAAGGCAATATTTGTATAACACACAAATTACTGGTTTCGGGTCTAGTTGTGTAACCTTTTCTTCGATCTGATAGCATACGTAATAAATCTGCGCGTGCACTTTTATTATATATACAGCTAGAGAGGACATAATTCGTAGCATTTGTGTAAATAAATGTTGATTATTATACTACTTGAAAAAACAAATAAAGGTTGGCTACGTTGATACGCTCGGCAAGTTTGTATAACTGTAGAGTAAACCTTATGAAAGTATCTATGCATGAGGTGAAAATTGTTATTGTTGTAAATTAAAAGCTCATTATTCAATGAAACAAACGGCTCGTTATTCAATTAACTTGTTCAACAGTGTACAATATTAACGCTTGTTAGAAAATAGGAAGCAAAGAACAGGTTCAAAGCTTCCTTGAAGTTTTTAAAAGTATTTTCTCAATTTCCGATCATCCAAAATCTTTTCTTTCTTTCTAGTCTGTTCTAGTCTCTGTTCTAGTCTTTGTTCTTCTGTAGTTTTTTATATATTTATACATATACGCACATAAATAAACGGCTTTCCTATCACTTGTCGTCAAAAAATTTACTTCTGGTTATGTAGTTTATTCCAGGGTTTTATGAATAAAATAGTTTACTTAACATCACTCATGCTTTCACTCTGAAGATTTCATTGGGATTTTCCCTTGCAACGGAATATATCAGATATTGAATAAGATTGATACATTATGCTTCTCTCAGGATCGGTCTGAATTAATATGGGTGCGTAGATAAAATAATGAGCAGCTTCTTCAAATATTGTTTACTCATACTGATAAATTGTTAAAAATTAAGGTAACCTCGATATTTAATGTAGGATCTTCTTCCGTAATATTATGTGTCAAACAAAAAGGACAATTTGAAAATAAAGTTCTGAAATCTTTATTTTATCATTTTCAGTAACGTCATGCTATACATTTATAGTTATATTCTATTCTTTGCTCAGGCGGCAATGAAGATGTATTTATGCTATTACTCACACCTGTCATTCATTGGGGTTGGCAGACAGAAGATTACGGATTTTCATTTGACATGACTTAACAAAACTACAATCCATCTTTCGACTCTTCGGGAGATCGTGACGTGTGATGAGTCTCTCGTTGTCGGGCGAGATTGCCATGAAATTTTAAAGCGTCTCCCTTAGTCGTGATTTACGATACCTACGGGAATAAAAAATATTGCACATTCATATCATTACAAGGGCTACACATGTAAAAACAATCAAATTAAAGGCAATTATTTTGGCAGCATTGACACCTGAACTGAACTGAAAACTGAAGTAATAAAAATGAATTAATTGAATTCGATTATTAAAACTATTCGATCTAATGTGAAAAATGACTTAATATTTTTTTATGAGAACAAAAAAACAAAATAGTTTAATATCCGAAGGACAATGTCGTAATTCTAGGCAGATTTTTGTCTTACAACACCATACGTGAAAATGATTCTGTAAGAAGTAAACATTAGAAAATTTTATTGTAGTGCAGGTCATTCTGAAATAACTGAAATACTGGGGAGTCAACATAATCATAAAATGGCGTTAGAAAGTTTATTTGGTAAATTCCGTAGAACAGCATACAAAAATAGTAAACGACGGGTGGTTACGTGTCTTAGGAAGTTTTTTTTAAACTCATCCCTATTCGGTAAAGCAATACTTTGAATGATTATTTGAGTATTTTATGTGAATTGAAACTACAGATTTTTGCGTCGAGTAAAGATTCCTTCATTCTTGATTACACACTTTGTATGTTTCTACTATTTGTTGTTTTACATTAGAGCACTATAATCACACCAAGTTTGACGCTTGTATGTATTACCCTTCTTATGATATAGCTAAAACGAGGGCATGTGAAGACGCTGTCCGGCTCCGAAACTCTGTCAGAAATTTGAGAAGGAGGCCTTAGACCAGCTGTAGGTTGTTACAGACAGCGACGTTTCTTTAATTTTATTTTATTATTATAGTATGTTCGAAGAATCATGCTAAATTTTGTCACAAGTCGTAGGATTGTTTTGGGCGGTTATCGAATAGTTTTATAGTGAGACAGCCAGAACAAAAATATGTTGATTGATCTCTGTTGCGTCCTTAACAACCGAATTCATTACAATTTAGAAAATAAATAATATAATTTATTTTTGTATGACATTATACAGACACAGTTCTGTTACTGTTTTATATTGTGGGTACCGGCCAAATTGTATTTTAGGACAAACTTGTACTTCCGCGATTGGATTAACCTTTTTAGGCTGGGCCATACTAATTCGTCTTAAGCGCCATATGACTAACTAGATTTTCCTTAAATCAATCAGAATATCCTATTATGAATGTGCATACTCCAGGATTAACTGATGCCTATTTTAGCCCACGGCTGAACATAGTTATCTCCAAGAAAGTACCGTATAGGCGTACGTTTCTTGGAAGGTTTACCCTTTCTCATCTCGCTGGGCAAAGTGGGTAGGTAAGCGCAGCATCGGTAACTTCGCACTAGTGGTGCTGTTCCCTATCACTTGTCTGTGATGGGGAGCAGCATGATATACCGCTGTCATTCGGCCGCCAGAGCCTCGTTTGTTTGCTAGTGCATATGAAGTTGGCATTTGGAGAAAGAGGTGGTGGTATATACCCCTTACGTACCTAGAAACATATCTGAAGAAAATATCTGATTTTTGGAGACTTGCTTCTAAGTAATTGCTTCTAAGTGATTTGTTTTTGAAAAGTACAAATGGCAGCAGTAAGTAAGAAGAAAGGCCGCAGTTCTTACTGTCTGGCAGATGAGAATTTTCTAAAGCAGCTTTAATTTCACAAGATTTTACTTACTGCTTTTTCCTTCATCTTTGTCAGTAATTATCACATTGTTAACAACAGTGTATTTTATCAGATTAACATCACAGCTATCTTTATTTCTAGAGATGTAGGCAAAAGTCCTTTTTTAAAGAATTTGAGTTCAATTTCGAATAATATTTTCCAAGCGATGGTTTTATTCTCGTATGGAAGGTATGAATTTATATAAATTAGATATATCTTAAGCTCTCAAAACACTTCGTCGATTTATTGTAAGCTAATGATATTCGCTTATTTACTTTCGAATAGGCATAGTTTGTCCTAGATTGTGCTTATCCATACTAGAATATACTGGTTTAGCCCAGGACGAACTAATTTATTATTTATTTATAAGGTATGTGGGTACAAATATGTTCATACATATACACAAATTTGGAATGTAACTCAACAAATAACAAAAATTATTACCTGAGAGAATGATTTTAACTGAGTAAATCAGTAACTTATTAGTATGTTCAGCGGTAAAACTCGATCTGCTGTGTTTGAGTTGATTATAAGATAGCAAAATACCATGCGTAGAACAAAAGTTTAACGCGTACAATGCTTAATTTATGTGTTGGGGGAACGGTATATTATCAAAGAAGCACCGCACCATTACGTCACGGTGACATTTAGCCTCCTCGTGAATTTGGGATTTTTCCTTTGTAATTTATACTCGTAAGGCTTTGCTGATGCCCGAAAATTATTCTTTTCACGTCGGGTTGCTCTAAATAGAGCTCTCGAGCTCAATTTTAAATAAAATCGACAAGAGACCCATTTATTCACCGAGTTGGTATGTTCATGAAATACTTAAGACCTTTTTTTATCTTTAGCAAAATTTGTCGATTATAATTAACATTAGGTAGAGCAGTCGCTGTGCGATTGGCTAATACGTTCAGGGTAACGGGTTAGATTCCTACACGGAACAAAATATTAGTGTTGTGTACAGATAATTAATCATTGTTCCGAATCTGAAGGTTATTGCACGTGCAATTATATATTTAAATCTATCCTCGACACATAATAAAAGAAATAAAAAAAAAACTATTTGCATCGTGCGTGCATGTGCGAGATAGTATTTGACCTTCTCTGCTGAATAGTTCTAAAGTAATCTAATGTAAACGATGTATGGCCTTACCAATTGTCAGGTCTACATTTCCCAAAACAAATTTTATGAGACTGCCGCTTTGAGAAAAACTTAGCTATTATTTTTTAATCAATCTTTCGAGGTCTTTGTAATTTTAAATCGACAGCTCACTTCTGTACTTATCTACTCATCTTGCTCTAGCCAAAACAACCATGTTTCATTTTACTGTAAATTTAAAATGTTTCATAGTCTTATACCATAACTATATTAATATATTAATATTAATATAGCTAAGTGGATAGGGAATCTGCCTCTTATACTTGACGGCAACTAGGGTTATGCGTCACGTTATGCGAAATAAGTTCTGAGTTGAAAATACTAAAATGTAGCCCTCTGACCATCCTACTATGGGGTATACCGTGTGAGCTTATTTTTTATTAATATTTCTGTCAGTGAGTACTATGAGAGAAAAGTATAACAGGTTCTTAGTTAAAAGTCTTTCGGTAATTGTGCCCGCCCATAGAACACTAATCCATGAAACACTCTCACCGATGAACGCTTCATACTTTCCAGATCATAAAACATATAAACTGAAGTTTCGTGTCCAGTATAGATTTCGTAAACTCGATGTCGGCATCAGTTCACATGAGACTGTTCTTTTCGTATCGGTGAGTATGACAACGAATGAAGAATATAACGACTACATAGTTTCTAATTAGTCTTTAGAAATATTGAAAAGAGCGCGTGGATGCTTTTTCTGTAAATAGTCCACTTCTAAATAACTTTTCGAGTAGTCTGTCAGACTTTTAGGACATCCACGCGATGTGATGGGTTGGCGAAACTTTTAAGCCATTACACAATATTAATTAATATATCTGTCTATGTATTAAGTAAATAAATAAGTATATAATAGGCACAGTAGATTATAGATCAAGCAAATTCAAAACAGGGGGTTGTGGGGTTGATTTCAGTACCGAACAAATATTTGTATGGCCTATAGATAATTGTTCCGGACCTGGGAGTTTGTCCATGTAATTATGTTTGTAAAACGCCTCCAAGGTAAGAAGAAAGCCTTACATTGGTGTTCCTTATGTCATGTGGAAATAAAATTGATACATCAACGTTTACCAATACCAGTATTTCTATCGAATATTTAAATTAACTGGCAGATTACAAGAATTCGAATTTTGACTAAAATATAAGCATGAAGATAATAAAATAAATTTTTACCTGCGACTTTACAACTTACCTAAAGACGATTAGCAGTTAAGCAACAAGTTCTAACTTTTGGTAGACTACATTAATATACGTCTCACGTTGGTTTTGCTCACGTAGTCTGACATTAATTGCCATAATTTATGAAGGCGGACTGTCTATTTTAGTTAGTATGTTTGTGATCGAGTGTTTGTTTTAAACATATTTTAATTAGTGCAGAGTTAAGTAAGAAACTTTTGCAGCTATATTATCTTTCATATTAGACATACATTCCATTATGCATTAAAATATGCTACCTGTTAGACTTAATACGAGTAGAACGATACTACTGATAGATTTACGTATTCTTAGAATCCGCCCATATAACTCAAATGAACCTAAATTAAATAAATTGTAACAGAAATGTCTCATCTACGAGTATTTCTTCAATTTCTAATCTAATCTTCACGTGGTGTACTGTATCGCTCTAGCCGTGTACGGTGATGGCATTTGATTTGCCATAACAAAAAAATTCTAACACTGTTGTTGGGAAGCAGCATCACCAATTTCGAGTGTACAGTGTTCCTACATTCTATTAGATACTCGTATATTGATTATACATTTAATTAAATTTACTTGAAGTACGAAAATTACAGATACAGCCCAGTGGTGTGTCTAGTTTACACCCTAGTGGTCAGGCTGCTCGTTTTAGTTTCATAGAGCGCGAGTGACCTGGGTTCGATCCTTGGTGTCGGCCGCTGAATTTGCCAAATGCTCGGCGGAGAAGGAAAACATCGTGTGGAATACCTGCATGTCTTAAAAAATCTTTTTTATTTCGTGGACATGTAAATCTTGCCAACCCACAGAGCAGCGTGGGTACCCTTTCAGGCTCCAAAGCTCTCTCAGATAGATATTTGCCCCAGCAGTGGGCATTTACAGGCTACTACTTTATTTTTTACTTTAACGAAGTTTACATAAGTACATTTTATAATTAGTAAGTAATGAAAAAATTCATTACTATCCTTTAATAAAAAAAGAATAAGTCTTCTAAATTTCATATCTCGTGAGATGAAAATTAAAGACTCTACATACTCGTACATGGATACCAGATTTCTAAATTAGCATGTTATTCTATTAAATACATAAAGTATCGTGTAGATGAAGAGAGTTTCAGATTTAGATATCTTTAAACCGGAGGGAATATAGCAATGAAATAAATTTATTATTACGTGCTTCAATTTATTTCCAGTAAAATTTGTGTTCAAGATATCTGAAATGGTATTACATTATAAATATTTATTTAGTACGAATGTATGTGTCTGATTCACACACTATACACAAGTTCTTATGATATAAAGACTTAATAACTCGTATTATCAGCATTAGGTCCCGGACCGACTAAAACCCCCGTGTATTTGAGAAACGCTGTTAGCCCGACGGCCTTTACAGCTTCGGCTGAAGAGACTGGCGGGCAGGAGGCTCGCAAGTAAATAGTAGAGCTACGATACTGCAGTATTGTTTCGACGCCGCGCAGCTGGCTACTGCTGTGTTGTGTTCTGACCCTTGTTAATGGAAGAGAATAGCAACAACAAGAGCGCCAAATTTAAATTGTTAAAAAAATATGTCTACAACAAGGTTTTACTAATGTCTTTCACTTTATTGAGAATAGCCTATTCGAACAGCAGCAAAAGCCACCGCTTAGATTTACTACGTATAAACAAGAAGAAGATTATAGTAAAAGCTGTTATCAAAGTAGCCCTGCAAATGTCCCACAACTGGGCAAAAACCTCTTTTTAATATTTGTGAGGATTTCGGAGCCAGGTAGGGACTGCGTTTGTTTTTCATAAAATATTTACTATCGCCACCGTACTATGAAGACGGTATTGTTGTGGGTTCGTTTATTATTTATAAGTTAAGGGAAGAACATTCGGGACTACATTTGGTTATGTAGCGATGAGAACTCCGTATGTAGAACACTAGCTTCTTATATACCACATAATAGCGATGGCTAAAAAAACGTATATCGAAAAATATTGTGGTAAATAATCCATATAATCTGCTCCCTTGAGGATAAACTTGTGCATGTATTAATGTCGCACTATCGTCTCCTCTTCTTCGATAAGAATATATTTAATAAAGGTTTCACACAATGCAATATTCTATCACAGGTAAAATCTTTATATGGTAATTTTATTTTCTACTTTAAAATATACGTAAAATTGCTTATGCTATACAGCTATTATATAATTTTATAACAATCACTGTTGGTTCATTAAATGTGCTTTAGAGCTCGGTGTGGGCTGATTTACACGTGTCACTTAATTTGAATAATGCGACCCGCCCCAGCACGTGAGTGTACCTTGTGTTAGCGGTGTGTACGAAAGCACACCGCACTCGACGGAGACTCGTGTCTATATTGCTTAATGTGCAGTGTAAAGGCATCACCATCAGATTGGATCCGCTGAGGGAACCAAAAGTAAAGTGTATGCCGTTAATGCTACGCCTACACCTGAAAAGAGCTCGTATTTTAGATGCTGCTGCTAGTAGTTTTCTTAGTATTATAAGTTTGTCATATGGAATATAGCAATTCTGCAATATATTCGGAGGTCTTTTGACACCGACTAAGAGTGGTTGATATGGACAAATCATTCAAAGAAGTAATGCATGACTCGTTGGCGCGAATCTCAAATGAAAGGATGCTTTTACTATTTTGATGTGCAATATGGGCAAATCATTCAAGGAAGAAAGCCTCCTTGAAATGTGGAGGTTTGGGGTTGAAAAGGCTTATATTGATGAATATGAATTTATATTGAAATAAACAATAAAAATAAAAAGCAAGATTAAGCTCATCTGTGTTTGTTTAAGCTTTTGAATATGGAAAACATTCTTGCAAGAAAAAACAAAACTCAAACAAATAAGCTCACGACTGTAGAGAAGTTTAAATTCTATTTGCATTATTCCAATGACGCTTTGTATAATTTAGTACAAAAGAAAACTCGTAGCAGTTATAAAGAAACTTCCAATTGAATTCTGAAGATTTCTCATTGAGGATTTTCAGAATTTTATATTATTACTATTTTGAGAATCTGTAAAGAATGTCTTGATAATTTTTGCCGGCCTTAAAGAATATTAATTAAAGAATATGGGAGAGATGATGGGGACGTGCGTTGGGGAGCGGGGAGTGGACCTCCGGTTACCTCACTCACCGAACGAAACGCAGAAACACAAGATACCTCTACTTCACGCCGGTATTCTGCGAGGCCGTGTTACCAACCCGGTCGAGCCGGCCCATTCGAGCAGCAGCAAAAGCCGCTGCTTAGCTCTACCACGTACATGTACGAAACAGTCGTAATTAATGATAGTTTCCGAACTAAAAACACGAACTATAAGCTTAGTAACTCCCACAAGCTTTATTATCTCTCGAA
Organism: Bhutanitis thaidina; assembly: GCA_029286595.1. NCBI lineage: Eukaryota > Metazoa > Arthropoda > Insecta > Lepidoptera > Papilionidae > Bhutanitis > Bhutanitis thaidina. The sequence continues at coordinate 7,925,420 of JAGSMS010000010.1, forward strand.
GCTCGAAGAGAATATTCATCATCTTACTACACAAATAGGCTATAGTTCAGTGAGCGATCAAGTGACCAAGAGAAAAGCCTAAAATAAATTTTATTAGAAGGTAGTGAATGCTTTTTAAAATGGTTAAAATTAAGGGATTTATTTCAAAGTAACGAACTTAATAAATCACGAGCTGATTAATCCAATAACACCATGACCGTATTCGTTAATGCATATTTTAAATTGATACGTATAACAGTGAGCGTCGAATTTAAGTCAGTTCTTCCCAAACGAGATAACCAGTAATTGGGACTAACGACAAAGCAGAGATGTGTGTTAATATTATGGAACCGAAACAGTGTTTCACTGCAGGCCGTATGATGAAGCTTAAAATATGCTCAGTGGACGATGGAAAGGGCTATACTTGGTGTTTCTCTGCAACGATGACATCTGCAGCAGTACCAGGGTAATCAGGATCAATGTGTGTGCTCAATGGCAATGGGCCTTTGAAAATGATAATTTCTCTAGTGGAAACATCGTATAGGCATACGTAGTACAGGAGGTCCTTTTGGGTCATGTGGAGTGATAACCTGCACAGTTATGCAGGAAGTCGATGGAAGCAGTGGCTCAGGTCCGTAATTTGTGGCAATCTTTGGGGTAAGCCTACTCGTATATTCAAAATTAGACTTGTGACAGACTTTAATGATGATGATCATTCGTACTAATCGCTTTGTATCAATCAATTTAGAAAATTGACTCTATTCGATAGATTGAATACGATATAGATTGTTACGTGTATGTGAAAATATCAAAGTAGAAATAAATGGGTAATTAATGTGTAACCACTATTAAAATCTAAATGTGTAACATTTATAGAACAAGTAGATCTATTTATTAGCTTAAGTTATTAGTAAACACGCTTAGAGTTTGTTAACATCTATAAGTTTCTATTACATTCAAGGTAGCTTTAATCATTACACCTTTTAATATATTACAATTTAATTTTAATTGGACACATTTTCTCTGTTTACTTTACATTTTAAATGAATGCCGAATTCTTAATCTTTTTTACATTAGCAGTATCAATGTATCCTATTTCAGCCTAGTTCTCAAAATGTTCTCTGTGATGCTTATGGTAGTTCGTTACTACAACAAATCTTCATTCGTACCTAATATTTCAAGAAGAATGGTTGTTAATATATAGAATATCTATAATTTTATCACCACAGTAACTATTTATCCAACCATAAGGAATGTGTGCAGTTTGTCACAACTATCGATTACTACAAATGACATCCAAATTATTACTAAGACGAGGTGTTAAATTTTTCAAGAAAGAAAAGTAAAATTTAATGATTTCTTATACTTTCGCGAAATGTGTATCTTTTGAAATGAAACTATCAATATCGGATTTTAGTTTTTGTATTCCCAACGTTTCGAGTGCTTCGCAGTACTCGCGGTCACGGGGGATGGAAAATGGAGGTGTTAGACGTCCGGATGTCATTGTTAACTCGGGCTACCTTCGACTTTTAATTATGAATTTTGGTCCGGTCTACGCAAAGCGCTGACACTTGAGTGCGTGCAGTGGTATGCATGGTTTTAGATTTAATTATTTAACACAGGATCCCAAGCCGATGGTAGCACCATCACCTACATCAGGTATCACCAGCCATCTTGTCTATTGAAATTAGGATGTTTTTTGATTTCAATAGACTCGCGAACCATCCTTGGCAGGAATCGGTGTTCTTTTGTGATGATTTGTGGCCTACCAAATCTGATGGAATGGTTGAGGCGATCTAGAAAATGATCAAAGACTGCAGACTTCCTAAAGTGTCAATGTTTCACATCAGCCATGTGTTCTTTTATGCAGGTCCTTACAGATATTTTAGAGACCTATGTAAGAGAGACTGCATTCACAGTCAAGGTTGTATGCTCCTGCAACTTGTAGAGGAATATTGCACTCGATAAAAAAGTAATTATCATAAATTTAAATATTTTTTTCGCCGGCTTGAAAAATTGGCTTGGAGCCAATCTTGTCCGTAACGCCTCTGAGGCAATACAGCAGACACCGGTTCGACTCATGCCGGCTTCACTCGGTCACTGTAACTTGTAAACTGGCACGGAACCCGAAGCTTTTTGTCGTGCAGTACTTGCTTGACCTGCTGAAGCTTGAGGCTACGTCACTCACAATAAGTGTTAATAATAAATAATTAAGTTAATTAAACCTAATGAAAAGAGAACTTTGAACGAAAAACGAATGATGCGGAGATACGTTACACACAATTCCTGCTGCGCTGTCGCATTATTTCACCTAATATATAGATATCCATTTTGGCGTATCCAATAACATATTTTCTTTCTACTAAAACTTTAAAACGGGTTTGACTTCACACAATCGAGGAGAAAATGTTTTTTCAAATTAGACCACTGATAATTTATTAAATATATATGCCGATGCCAGGCGAAGCGCTGATACAAGATACAAAATTCCCGCAGATTTTTAATTATTCGACACAACACGAAAAACCATTTTGGCGTGTCCATATATCATCATCATCATCATCATTTCAGCCTACTACAAGTCCACTGCTGAACATAGGCCAAAGATTACCATAAAGCTCAGTCCTGAGCTATCCATCGACTTCCCGCAACATTGCGCAGGACGTCACTCCATCTTGTGGAGGGTCGCCACACACTGCGTTTGCGTGGCTGCCACTCGAGAAACTTTTGTTCCCCAACGGTTGTCGGTTCTGCGAGATATGTGGCCGGCCAATTGCCACTTCAGCTTGCTAATCTTTGCGACTAAGTCGGTTACCCCAGTTCTGCTGCGGATATCATCATTGGAGCCCTTTCCATAGCGCACTGACCAACTTTGAGCTTCCTCATCCGGCCTGCAGTGAAGGACCATGTCTCTGTTCCATATGTCATCACTGGCAACACGCACTCTTGTATACTTTGCTTTTGAGGTTTTGTGGTATACTCGAGGAGAAGGTATGACGTAGTTTTCCGAATAATAATTTAGCCATTTTAATCTAACGTTTTAATTTTTCGCAAGAGTGCACCAGCACTCATTTTGAATAACGTGACAGGTGATGAGTCTGTCGCTGTCTTAGTGTCCAGGCTGACGATACAAATCCTACACAAGTTTCGAAAAACTCATTGGTCCGAAACCCTCCCCATAGGGCAGCGAAAGCGGTCCAACTGATTCTGCGGCAGATACTCTGGTCATTTGGCTATCCTGGCTGTAAATGATTTAGTTTTATATATTACAAATGTTATTTATTCCTACGTGTATTCATTCGTATTAGCTTCATCGAATATAGCTTTGAGCTTAAATTTATTAACAGGAGAAAATAAAAATAAATCTAAATTATCTGGTACAGTCGTAAATGCGTTTCTTACGTTAAATAATTAAAAAAGACGCCAGAAAATAAGTCTTCTGTCATCATGAAATAAAATACACATTTTAGAACAGCATATGCTGTGATATCCTTAGGCGATGAGGAAATTACTAAAATTATTTGGAGAGTCTCGTCTCAGTACAGACTGTTCGTACAAAAATGTTAACATTTTGCTTAAATGTTTTCGCAGATGCTCGAGAATTTCTTAATACTCTGTTAAAATAATATTAGGCATATATATTTAAGTTATTATGTTAAATTTGATCACCCAAAATCTTTCTAATTAATTTTGCGGAAAAAAAAATTATTGTAATTTTCTTCAGCTATTTTTAAAATTACCACGGAATTTTGTCTAAATATCTGTTAATAATAATTATCAATATACTGTATGTAGCGTGTGTGCGTGTAATATATTATATTGAACGGATCGTCAACGAAAACGTCAAAATTTAATTTCTATTAATATAATATTTATTTAAAGTCAAGTTCATATATAGATAAAAAAGTTCATTAACTAACTGATGGCGGTATAATATTGCGCCGGAACCGGAAACTAGATCGTTCGCGTGCTATAACATTAAAGCGAGCGCCCTGTCCCCTGAGCTACCACTGCACTACACTATTACAATTTTTTTTTCACAATTACTGTTATAACTAACAACTAGTCACTAGTACTTATCTAGAGCTGTGGTAGCCTAGTGATCAGGGCGCTCACTTTAGTTTCATAGAGCGCGAGTGACCTGGGTTCGATCTCCGGTGCCGGCACCACCAAAATTGTTAATAGGAATTTTACGTGCTGTATTTACCACGTGTTTAGCAGTGAAGGAAAACATCATAAAAATTATTTCGAGGATATGTGAAGCCCGCCAACCCTCACTGGAGCAGCGAGGCGGGCCCTTCCCGGCTACTAAACCCTCTCTGATACTCGTAATTGAGAAGGAGGCGTTTGCCCAGCAGTGGACACAAACAGGCTGCTACTTTATTTTTACTTGTCACTAAAGAAATATATATTATAATGTTAGATAATATTTGTTTGGATAGAAAAGAACGTTAACTTAGAAACTCAGCATCAGGTGACGATACTTGAAAGTCCAGCGTAAAAACGACGTTTACATTGACAATCTCAAACTCAAGAAACTTCGCGAATAGACGTTGGCTGTTAAAATAAATAAAATGTTCTTTTACATTCTCATGTAACAGTCTGATTGCCCTCAAGGGATTATTTAGTGGCAGTATTCAAACGAGTATGCAGCACATTTCTTCAATATCATTACTATCGCCATGCGCGGAATTACTTGACGCGCAACATCTGGAAAATTCTCGATTCCTGATTCAAATATCCTGGCAAAAAATGATTCGCACTTACCGAATCACGAACTAGTGATATCGGCGGTTCGCAGAATGTGGGGCAACCTTATATGAAATCAAGCTGACACAAATAATTTAATTCTTTTAAAAAAATTTAAAGCTCGACAAGCTGATGATGTCATAAGACGCAGATGCTTCGATGGTTTAGCCACGATACTAAATCTAAATTAAATCAAAATATTTCTCACAAATCTTGTGTAAGGTTCTAAAGTAGAACATCTTTTAAAATCAGATTCAGCTATACTATTTATGTAATTATGACTAACTAGTCTGCTATCATAGCATATATAAATATACTCAAGGTCTAGACTTAACAGCAAGTTCTCTTGATGAAGTTAGAAATAAAGTGGTTGTAACTTTTAGCATTGAATATGAAAAATGTTAGTTATTTTATGCACTTTTAGGTTTTTGAGATAGGTTTGAGAAAAGATCAGTTTCTTCAGAGACACTACATATTTTAACTAATACTTCATAATTTTTTTTTATACATAATTTAATTTTAACTAACAAAGGTATAAAAACAAACAAAAAATATAAAATCGAGTACATGTGTACTCCGGCAATATGCGCTGTATTCTCTTCTCAGCTATTAAAATATGCTCTTCTCAGCTATTAAAATTTTTATCGGCAAATCCCCAAAACGAACGGGCTTTCTCGATTTTCTATTTCTTTCAAGGTTATAATCATTATTTCAGTACTTTATAACAGTACGTACAACTGTCATCTCCTTTCACGATCCCATACACAGCTAAGAGCCTCAGAGTTTTGTTTCATTTTACCCCAGCACCTTTTACACTGTCGTTGATCTTTGAAGTTATGCGGTATTCATCTTGTGCAAAAGGTCCTAATATTCAGGTACGTGCAAAATATGTTGCACTAACCTTATATGTATACCTTATGTTACACAAATTTAATGACATATATTTTTTATTTGATTTAATCAATTAGTTTTCAACATACAATCTATACGTATTTATGCATACAACCCAACCAGATGAGAATATATAGAAATACCCCAAAAATAAAATTTCTTAATTTCTCTCCATAAATGGCACAAAAATACATGAATCTTTTCAACAAGCTAGATCGCCTTCTACTGTATCCGTTTTATCTATGGTCTTCGTAAGTATGACCATATATCTGAATTACATATTCGCTTTACATTTAGAGCTTACTATCCAACAGAGGCACCACACTGGGATTCTAGGTACTCACTATCCCATTCTTATTGATGTAACTTCCCCGACTCCCCCAGAAAAAAATTGTTTCCTTTTTTTAACGCACGAAATCTTCAATCTTCATCTAATCTTAAGATTAGTGTTCCACAACACTTTATCGGCTTTATCGGCAACTCTTTTAGGTTCCAGGCTATACTGGAGCTCCCTTCTCAACGAAGTAAAGAAATGGACAAACAGTAGCTCATTTAAGCGATCAGTTAGAGAACATTTTTTAAATTTAATAATTACATTTTTTAAATTTAAATTTAATGCTATGTAGATTCGACGATTCTAACATTATAACTATGTAAAGAAAATATGTTATTTTTTAAATTTGTCTTTGCAAGTGAGGTCTTATTTAGTTATTTTTTGTGTACTTCTATGTACCTATTGTATTTATATTTATTTAGGTATTTACATATATAATAACATATTGTTATGTTGAATACATATTATTCTATATTTATACATATTTATTTTATTTCAGTTGTTTTAAAATTAAGTTTTATCAATTATTTAGTAAATGAATACACCTGTACTGTTATCTGATTATCCCATGGGTTGACTGGCAGAGAATTCCAACAGATATTAAGTCCGTTCTTTTATACCGTACCGTTTACTTGAAGGCGTAAACAATAGTTTTACAACAACAAAAGAAGTTATGTATTTTATTTAGCACTAATTTAACGATATTGTCATTCGAGAGAGACTGGTGCGCATTAACGTGACGTAACCAAAACTTTTGGTCTGTCACCAGCTGATCATAACAATCGTCATGGAGAACTTATTAACTTAAATCTTGCCAAAAATGCGATGATTTTTGTCTATAGTAATTAAAACACACAATTTTCAAAATAATTCGCAGAAAATGAAATACTTTCCTTAGCCTGTGGCTTTCAAAAGTGGAGATTTATTTTTAATTTACTTAATGCAGGTGCCTAGTGTTAAAAACATTTAGCAAGTGGAACTAAATGTTTAAATAAATTATTATACTCGTATGTATATTTTGGCAACTAACATGGTAACACTATTCACAGAAAAGGTGATAAATGAAATGATACACGGGCGTGGGCGAACAAACTAAGCAATTATCAAGGTTTATCTAATGGTTGATTGGGCTAAAGCTTAAGTAGTATTTATTCTCTCTTGCGTATGAGAGCCTTGATAAATGCTTCTAATAGGGGATCCAAAAACTGATGATCTGGCCGGTCTACCAATCCGTTATAAAATTGACGACTGTTTATTATAGCAAAAAGGCCACCTCGATACGTTTATGTTAACTGATTTGTTTATAGTTAATAGGGCTTGGAACGCAGTAAATTATAAGAACACATTAATAAAAACTAATTAAACAAAAATTTTAAATCATTAATTAATAAGAACTAAGTTTTTTATTAATTAAATGAAACGGAGCCTTATGTGCTGTTGTTTATTTAAAATTAGATTACAAAACAGTAAAAATATACATTTGATCCTTCAAAAAAGTAGGGTAGTAAGTGTAGGTGATCTACTTATTCGAAAACGGCCGACCTTTAATTTTGTAATTTTCGGTGCGCTAGTAATTTATCTACTTCTTTGTGTATTAAAAAATGATTCATTTGAAAATAATTATTACTTTACAAGAAATGAGCTATTAATATTTGAGTAGCGAATTTAAAAAAATGTTATAGGCAAAAATTTAAACAATGTTTTGGTCGTAAATGCTAAGTGTTCAAAGTCACACACCTTCCTAAAAGCTACAGGTTTAGAAAACACTTTACTTAAACATTCCCTGCCAGACCAATTTAAACACATATTTTACTTATTTTTTCTATTTTAGTGTAGCTTGAAGCTTTGTGCAACTTTGAAAAGAATTGTACTGCATTAGTGTATACTTTGAACTGAATATTTAATTTTCAGTTGTCGGAATAGCATTCATAATAAGAAGTAGACAATATTCCGGTAAATTCCACAGAGCGGTCTAATAATATATCCGACGTGAAAATAAAACATTTTGCTCATTATTTAAAAAATACTATATACTATTCAAAAATTGCAGCACAATCTGCATCACTTACAGTTGAGATCACTTACCACATGAAAGGGCCGTTGAGTATTCATTATCTTCTTCGTGTAGGCGTCGTAAGAGTCGACTACAGAGAACTAATAGGCCGGTTAAATACTGTGAACAATTTACTTAGAGTGACCTAAAATTTATGTAAACTTATCTTAATAAGTAAGAAACTTACGTTTCAATAAATTCATTGGTACGTGCCCTCCACATGGCATCCTGATTGGGAGGTAGACCTAACCACTCATGTTATAAAAAAATAAATAATGGCCGGATAGATTAATAATCCGCCACACTGTGTTACGCTGCTCCGGTGTAGTTCGGCGTTCACAGGTTTTCGAAATGTTTCTTTTCATTCTCACTTGGGCGTGCAGGTTTCCTACATTTCACTCGAACACTAATGTCTTTTGTTTTAGTATTCAAAATTTTAGTTTTAATTTAACGAGTTTGTTATTTAGTTTCCTATTGCTACAATTACCGATAGACATACTGCTAAACAAACTTTATTAAAATATTATGCATTAAAAATTATATTGATAAGTTACTCTTAAAAAACATAATTAAATATTTATATCTAAAAGCAAACTATGCACTCCTCCCTCGAATTATGTCGATAAACTCAACCGTAACAGTGCTTATTTCATATGTTATAGGCAGATTCTTACGCTGTTACCACATGTTAATATACAGTAACAGTATAAATATAAATAGTAAATAAGAATACGCAGCAACTATATCTTTGTTATTTATTACAACTATTACAGTGACATTAGAAACTATTGTTAACTATTTCAAGTTAATAAAACAGTATACTAGGAAGGTAACGCTTAATCACTACAACAATTTGTGATGTACTCCAGCAAATAGTTGAAATATTAATATTTCGCAGTACGTGAGTTTGCTCATGCCTATGCTACGAGTATTTCGATCTCAGCAAGGACTTTGACATTATTAACCATACCGAATTATGGGAAAAGCAGCACCACAGAAATTTGTCATTGGAAATTACATATAGGAGCTTAAAAATAGCAGCCTGTAAGTGCCCACTGCTGGGCAAAGGCCTCCTTCACAAATACTAGTTTCAGAGAGGGTTTAGGAGCCACGCTGGTCTAGTGCGGGTTGGTGGGCTTCACATATCCTTAAAATAATATTTCTTTTATTTCTCAGACATGCAGGTTTCCTCACGATGTTTTCCTTCACCACTGACACTACACGTGGTAAATACAGCACATAAAATTGCTATTCACAGATTTAGTAGTGCTGGCACCGGGTTTCGAACCCAGGTCACTCGCGCTCTATGAAACTAAAGTGTGCGCCCTGACCACTAGGCTACCACGGCTCACAATAGGTGCAAAATAGCTGCTTATTCTTAACAAATTGTGACGACTGACGGAAATCGTCATAAAAATACACAGGCCGATAACAACCAGCTGCATTTGAGGTGTCTGCTCCTGCGATCACCAACCCACTTGCCACACGCCTTACGTGCGGCAATGTCAAGAGTATGTCACCAGGGAGTATGCCACCAATACAACAGATAGATATCAAACGCAACTACATACCACTACATAACTAGACTCTAAAACAAATAACTAGTAACTATAAACTTAAAATGAATTTACTTATGATCTTTATCATAAATGGATTCATTTATGATAAAGATCAATAGAATCAATAGAATAGAAATTCTATTTTACTCGGTTTATAATTTAGTTTAATCATAACTGCATGCTGCTGCATTGGAAATAAAAGCTGTCGCGTATTGTAGTAGCAAGATTGGTAGAAAATTGTAGTAATTGGGCGTAAAATAGTTCAATTATATTCAATAAAGGGACGTTTTTGCAGCCAATTTCAACAATCTAGTTCATCGATGACGAGACTGGAAATAAAGCTAGAATTTTTTGTTTCATAAATAACAAAAATCAAGATTCTATGTACATAATATTTTCCTGTTTACCTAATTTTATCTAATTTGAATGATTTCTTATATACACACGAACAGTCGTTTAATTTTAGTTTATTTTATTTCTGACGTTTTGAGTGCTTTACAGTACATGTGTTCACGGGGGACTGTGGTGTTAGACGTCCAGATGTCATGGTTAATTCAGGTTATCTTCAGCTTTTAGTTATCAATTTTGATCCGATATACGCAGTGTGTGCCGACAATATCTAGAGGTTGTGCATTGATATGCATGGTTTTGAATTTTATTTTATTTATTACTGAATCCCCAGCCGTCTTCTTTATAGAAATAAGTATGTTTTTGATTCCAATAGCCTCTTCGGGAACATAAAAACAATATATAAACAGGATAAAATTAGTCAATATTAGTTTAATTTGATTTATCGTATTTTCAAATATTAAATGAAAATCGAAATAAGAATAAGGGCTTTGTTTTAACAATAATAACATTCCCTAAAAATGTCACAACATATTAGACACCATAATCGTCTTAAAAACCTAAAGCTATTAGAAAAAATTTATCGGTAACTTCTGAGTAATTTTTAATTTTTATTTCAAAAATTTTAATTAAGTTCTTATTACATGATTATAAAAAGTCAAGCTGTTGCCCCAGTCTCACTCACATTCTAAAGAACTAGTGCTACCGGGATAAAAAGCATTAGAAATAAGGTTTTGTTTTAATAATCACCAAAAAAGTTTTTCAAATACCATTTCTAAAGAATAGATCAATGAATTACTAATAAACCAATGAAAGGTAAAAAATTAAGTCTTTTTAACAAAAACAAAAGGTAAAGCCGTTCATTTAAGTAAGAATACTGTTCTATGTTTCTGTAAACATCAAAAGTTATTACAATGTAAAAAAAAATACGGATACCAACAACTTTGCACCGAGTTGCTTGAAAGAGAAAAGTACCTACAACAGAGAAATTTCTAATTAAGGCCCGCCTGATGAAGGTAAAATAAAAAGCAAATAAATAATGAGTAAACATCATCGTTAACAACTTAAAATGGGTGTTATAAAAGTTTCAGTCAGTAATAATGATTTATTTTAAAATCACCTGCGTTGAGCGCACTCTGATAGTTCAAAAACGGCGACCGACAGATGGCAGAAAATATATCCGAATTATAATCATTAGTACGAGTATGATGCACTCACTAACTCGTCTGTCCAGAGTGGTGAGTGTGGGCAAACGAAGTAATGGCATGCTAGTGCTTTCGTGAATAGGAATTTGATCAATAGAAGACAAAACAGATGAATATAATTTTCAACAAAATATATAATAGTAAATGTTATAAAATAAAATATGAATAGACCACATTCACTCTTACATAAGGTACTCCTAAGCTAGGACTTTTTTCTGCCTAAGAGCCATATGGATGGGTACCACACTCTTACCTATTTCTGAATCTAATTAAGCGCCTGTAATAAATTGCGAGCCAGTGATTACAAAACAAATACGATGATATTATTTTGATTGTTGAGATAAAAGTGTGAAATTTTTTAAGATGTTTTCATCTATACTAATAAATTTAATTCTTTATATGTATGTAAGTTCTATCAGATTTAACTTATAATCATTTCACGGATTTTGATAGAACTTTTTTTTTAAATGTTGCTTCTAAATACAAACCGTCTAAATACTCGTACTGTTATTAATATAAATAACTATAATAGGTAAAGGGGTTTTCTATATAGGTAGGGTGTTAACTTTATGTGGGATAGGTCTGTGGGTCATTAAATTTGGCTCGACAAATATTTTAACGCGAACACCATTTGACTATTTTCATAATTCTTGGGGTTTTTTAGTACAGTCATTTTCAGTTATATAATTTTGTACTTAGTAAATTAGGTATAAACAATTTATTTGACTTCTTTGAAAAAATAACGTGCAAAATACCTATTTGCACATTACCAATATTTATGTCGAGGTAACCGGTGACAAATGTAAATTCGTTTTAAAAATAGCTCGCTTTTCAAAATGCATTTCTAAAGAGCGGATTTACATTTCTATTGAAATATGGGTGCCTCCTAACATAGATTTTTCTTTACACTTGTTTATTTTAGCAGCAGAACATCTACATCATATACCGTATCTGACTGAAAATGCCAATACAAAATAAAAATAAAACCTGTGTAATACATTATCCTGTTATTATTTAGAATACCATACTATCAACTTTTAAATAATGTCTTTAATTGACCTTACCGACAATCAATAACTACAATCTCTACAGTCTATAAGATGAGGATATTCAGCAAAATGAATATCTAAAAACTTTTTAGGGATCTTGATGTAAGCCTTTAAGTAGAAAAATACTTAATTTCTTCTTCTTCCCAACTTTCATTCCAGATAGAGCTAGTGTCAGATTTCCTGATGGTAAATGGCTACTGCAGGTAAGGTTACGGACGCGTTGTCACCTTTGAGGACTAAGGTGGATGACAATAAGGTGGGTTCTCAAAGCCTGTAATTATTCTGGCAAAGATTACCTTTCAAACCTGAATAAAACAATGATGGCACTGTTGATTGGCGGCAGAAATAGTTAAATGTGTGGTACTTAATCAGACGACTCCTAGGCGGACAAGAAGCCTACCACCTTGCTAAATGAGGTGAGGAAGATTGACTAGGAGGATGCTAAGACGACCACAGTTTTGATTTTCCTTGTGACCACGGTCCGGAAACTTTTAAGGCCATACACAACTGCCTACAGTGTACAAGTACACTGTAGGAAAGTGACCTAGGATAGGTTTACTGAGGATATAAAAGACAGACTGCAAACTTCTTAGAGCCTCGACGTCGAAGTCTGCCTTCTGTAATCATATTCTAGGTGACCCTAACCATTACATCAGCTTTGATAGACCACAAATTCTAACAAAAGAATACCGATTCCTACCAAGAATGTTAAAATGAAAAAATCCAAATTTCAATAGAGAAGATGGCTGAGTGCTACTACCGGGTAAATATAATAAAATTCAAACCCAAGCATACCACAGCGGTAGCTCAATATAATAAGGCCAGATGTTAATAATTAAAAGCTGAAGGTAGCCTGTGTTAACTTTGATATCAGTGACGTCTAATACGTCAGTCCCCCCGTGACCAAGAAAGTGATGTTATATTCCAGTAAAATTCCAGGCCTTTCATTTAAGTTCTCAGGGATGACTACGCATCTGTAACCTCCTTTGATTGAAGTTGTTGCAGGTGTACATGAGATACAATGCACTTACCGTCAGGTGGACTGTTAACTCGTTTGTCAACCCAATCCAATAAAAAAAGTTGTCGGAAAAGTATGCTAGGGGAAATACTAGAAAAAGCAAATGACGGAATAACCACTTTTAATAACAAATATTGGGACTAAAGTCTCTTGCAGCGTCTAGGTTACAAATTAAAAAGTTAATTAAAATACTCTAATCACCATTCAACTTGCTAAGTTTACAGCAGTTGCAGTGAAGAGGCCTATGTCCAGAGAGATTGTTAACCACGACCATCCATCCAATCTAGGCAATGAATTTTCATATTCGTACCGTATGAAACATGTAACAATTGCACTTTAATTTTTTTTAGCCTGACGGTTATACAAGCAATGGAATTTTCATAAGGCTTCCTTTGTATGCGCTTTTTCTTTTCAAATTCACTTTGCTTCAAAAATGTCGGGTTTTTTACATAAACGTTATACACACCCATTCTCCTTTGGTGAGTACTATCGTTTTACGCTGAGCACCATCAAAATAGCGAAATGTTTAAAATGTTTCTTTGAAATTATAAAAGTAAAATAACGTAGCGTAATGTGACAGTATGTACCAAAATTTTTGTTTTTCTAGCATAGATCTATCTTTTAAATAAATAATTGCAAATATTACGATTCCACGTGTTTTGGTACATAAATACACTTTTTAGCTCATATCATTAACTTTTAAATACAAACAAATTAGTAAAATCGACCATACCATGAATCAATAAAACACTCACAATTGTATAAAGCTACATGCGCCCCAACCATTACATAATACTTGATAAATCAAAAATTCTTATTTCTTAAAATAATTTTATCTATGTATTAAATAATTAAGCACTCACGCCAGGCACCCATAGAGATAAACAAAGGCCGAAGGCCTTAACTGATATATAATGTATAAGCTGCGGTTCTATTTTATTGATAAATTCCTTTAAATTTGTATCCAAACTATGACCGTTTGATAATAAATAAAACAGAAACGAATTCACATTGGAAATGAAACAGACCGGATGGAGTTTTCTTTACACTGGCGTAAAATGTTTATCTTGATATTTGTTTGCAGTTCAGTTGAAATGAGTACACTATTATACTGCTTAAATTATTTTTCACAATAATATATTTCCGTCGTAAATAGAAGCTTTTCAATATACTCATTATAGTTATCACATGCAAAAATGTATGACACCAACATCTACGCCTACGCACCACGGAATCCGATTGCACGTTCATTTGTCTAATTAACAAAAATGCACTAAATGTTTAATTCCATGATAACAATCATACCTTCCTCATCTTCTCCATCAGCCCGGTAATAGTCCACTACTGAAGATTTCTATGAAGATCTAGGAGAAGATTCTCTTATTTGAACGGTTCGCCATAATCCACACGCTTGGCTCGCGGGTTATGTAAATGTCCACTACTAAGCAAAGGCCTTCTTCTCAAATATATGAGTGGGTTTTGCTGTTTTGTGGTTACGGCACCGCGGATCTAATCCAGGTCCCTCGCGTTCTTTGAAACTAAAGCGTTCGCCTTGACCACTAGGCCTCATAAATATGTTTAATTGTGAACTAACTTAACCCTGTTTTTTTATAATGCTGACTTTATGTGAAACACGAAATATTTGTTTTTATAATAAATATTGTAATGTATACAATTATCAATCACTAATAACATTTTACATTAAAAAAACATCTGCCACAATATTAAAATCTTAGGATGAAACTTATTGAAAAATGCCAATAAAAGGTTAAATTAAGAGGCGTAGTCAGTGACTCAGGAATCCGAATGAAACTTTAATGGTAAATTAATAGCCCCTCGATGCTCGTTCAAACGTACGTAACGTAAAGGCCTGCTATTGTACTTCTAAAGCTCACAGATAATTAAACCCCGTTAGAGATTTCTGAGAGTAAGCTTTTGTAATAACCTTGTGAAAATGTCAGAGCGCCTTTGTACAATTATAACCATCAATTGATAACACAGTATTTTCTCCAAGTATAGTCGAAACTAGGAAGTAATATATAAATATAAAGTCTCGAGCCTGTCGCCCATAGGAGGTAGACAGAGATCACAAAATTCCATTAAGAGAGTCCACACTTATATAGTTTCACCTTTCAGGGAGTGAAAATGTAACTGTTGGCTAGCTTCGGCGTCGAGTTTGCTCCTGGAGTTTGCCCTTAGTTGATTTTTAAGATACCAATGGGAAAAAATATTCTTAGCCCACAAAAGTAATATGGCGAAATTATACACGTCTAAAATTAACTTAGGTTAATGAAGAAGACAAATACATCAATTAGTAATATTAACCTAAATAGAAATTACCTTTTGAATCCCTCTCAATCCGGTTTCCAGTCGGGTCATCATAGTACGACTACAGCGCTGGTTAAGGTTACTGACGACTTTCGAAGAGGTATGGATAACAAGCAGCTCACTGTGTAGGTATTGTTAGATTTAAGCAATGTATTCAATACTATCGATTTTGACATCTTGTTCAATCTGTTTCAATCGATTAACATATCTCCATCAGTATTTGGCTGGTGAGAATTGCGAACTGGAGAACCACAGGCTGTCTTATTTACACTTTGCTATATTAATTAATTCAATCTCTCAAAAATTATTACTTCTCTCTATCATATATATGTGCGGATGATCGCCACGTGTACACACAGTCAACTCTGATGATGGATTTGGCGGACGCAAGTTGTCTTGATTTAACTGAAGACCACCTAAACAAACTTGAACGAATTCAAAATCTAGTAATTATGTCCATTTTTGGCGCAAATATGACCGAGATGTCTCTGAATTTCTTTCAAAGCTCAAGTGGTTATATATTCGCCTTCGCTGGAATCTGCAAATTCTTTCTCTTCTGTACTCCGTATTGTTCAATCCTATGTCTCCGAGTTATTTGAATGGAAACTTTAAGCTTCTTGGTCTTGACAGACCGTACAGAGTTCTACCGTCAGCCGGAGAATACATTCTCGCACAAATTCTTCGAACTCAATACTAATAATAATTATTTCGCCATCAAGGCCATCTGCTTCGTTCTAGAACTTCCTCTGCAAATTCATTGTTCGAAAACACTAGATAAGTTTAAGGCCGGTTAAAAATCCTGTCATTGTGGCATCTTTAATAATCATTAACGACATCTAAAATGCAATTTTTTCCTATTCAGTCTTATGAATGTCTATACTTTATGTTTATTTTGCATATATTAGTGTATCATTATGTTAGTATGATACAAAACATTGGTTTAGTTTATTTAGGTATATTTATTTAAATTATCTGGAAGAGACAATCTTAATAAATATAATAAAACCACCTCCCATTCTACAATGGGTAAGTTTTTCCATAACTAAACATAAGGGTTGTCTGGAAGAGATCGATTTTTAGCGATAAGACCGCCTTATTGTACCTACCTCTTAAGTTTCTCTTTCTCTGATCTGTTTATTTTGTGTTTTTGTGGTGTACAATAAAGTACGAGTATACACATACATGCACATACATTAACAGCAGTCGAAACTGAATAAAAATCTTATCAGATTATCAGTCTGCTTAATTTTGGTCTGGTATTTTTCGAGATAGTTATTCCGCCATCTGTCGATGGCCATTGCAATCTTCTTACAGAGTTCTACGTCCAACAATTTATACACTGTTAGAAAAGCAGAAGAAAATGTAATTGCAAGCGGTTTTGGTGTGCTAAAATTACATATTTATATAATAAATGCCATTCGTTTTACATAAGACGTGCCTACGGCTCCACCTACGTGAAAAGTATAGAATACCAAGAAATTATCCCATAATTATGAAATAATCAAATCATTTACATTTTATATGTCCAGATTTTTTTTTAAATTCTTACAGGCGTTAAATGTTGATGTCTGTTACATTTTTTTTTAAGTTTTAACACTATTTCTTCATATCGTTCATATTTTCATACAAAACTTGACCTTTTTTCCGCACGATATACCCAACGATCGTCAAGAAGTTTAAAATATCAAAAAAATCAGTCCCGCTTGCGCCGTCGCTCCGTGCACACGTGTGCTCGCCTCCGGTTCGAGCAGCCATAAACACTGTGCCGGAGTGTTTCGCAGCGGGATGAGTCATTAGTTCGCAATGGGTCGTTAGTGGCCCCGCTACTGCGGGTGCCTACTCGACCCTATTGTCTTTCCGCGTCTTAGTCCGCGTGTTATTAAAGTGAGTGCCGCCCGTCGCCCGCGCATACTGCACGGCGGTACTGTTTGCGACTTCGCCCCGCGCATACGTGTGCTCTTCCCTCGGTTTGAGCAGCCATGACACTGTGCCGGAGTGTCTCGTACTCAGTATTTGTCGCGTAGATCTTGTCAGGGTCGTCGGTCTCCGCGCCTACATCTTCCCGCGTATTCGCGAGTTATTATTTAGTGAGAGCCGTCCTAATCCCGCGCACGCTGCGCGGCAGTCACGTTTGCGACTTCGCTCCGCATATTAGGGTCACTGTGCTAAGCGTCTCACAAGCGGGTTCTGTCGTGTCGGTTAGTCAGGGCCGTTGGTCGCCGCGCCTCCATCTTCCCGCGCATATTCGCGAGCTATTAAGTAGTGAGTGTCGGCCGTGTCCCGCGCACGCTGCGCAGCAGTCCCGTTTTGCGACTTCGCTCAGCTTACGTGTGCTCGCCCCTAGGGTTAGAAGCAGCCATATACACTTTGCCTGAGTGTCTCACAATCGGGTTCTGTCGTGTCGGTTTGTCAGGGTCATAGGTCTTCACGCCACTATTAGCCTCCCGCATACGTGTGCTCGCCCCCAGGTTTGAGCAGCCATAACACTTTGTCGGAGTTTCGCAGTACAATATGTCGTGTGTCAGTATATCGCTAGTGGGCCCCGCACCAGCGGGTCCCTACTTCGACTCTACCACTTTTCCCGCGTTCAATCGCGAGCCATTATTAGTGAGTGCCGTCCGTGTCCCGCGCACGCTGCGCAGCAGTCCTGTTTGCGACTTCGCTCCGCATACGTGTGCTCACCCCAAGGGTTAGAAGCAGCCATATACACTTTGCCGGAGCGTCTCACGATCGGGGTCCGTCGCGTCGGTTTGTCAGGGTTCACCGGTCTCCGCACCACTATTTTTGTCTTATCCTTCCGCGTATAAATCCGCGCGCCATTAAAGTAAATCGTCATCCCGCCAAACTCGCGGGCCAATCTGCTCGCGAGTCAATTCAGATGAAGCTGTGAAAGCCTCCGGGCTAACAGCGTGTGGATGGTTTTTAGTCGGTATGGTCCTCCTTCAGGGGATTGAGTCCAACATAACCCAGTTGCTGGCCTACCGGCCAGCAACAGGGTATGCTTAACAGCATTTTCCATCCAGGGAAAAAAAAAAAAAAAGTTTAAAATATTTGTACTAAATAACATGATGTCTCTGCGCTATATAGTCTTGTCGCTATTTACTCTTGGAGTTTCAGGCTATTAAAACATGAATATTAATTTATATGTGATTAAAGTATTAATTATTTTTAAACTTTTAAAACTATAATAAAATATTATAATATAAACATTCGGGTGAATGTAATCGATATTATTTTCTATTAAATAACGTTATTTTCCTAATATATAAAAAAGTTATCAACAAAATATGTAACTTCGTAATGTAAATATGTAAATACGTTTTCTATTCCACGTACAGGTACTGCCCAGTCAGTTGACTTAAATAGACTGGAGCTATATTTACAGTAGGAATTGTTTTAATCTGCTAGGCAATTTTCTAGATAGCAGAAATAACGGGAACAATAAACAGGGTGACCCGCTTCTACAAAACTTATCTATGACTTTGCCTTGCTCATAAATGGCATCAGGTACACTATTAAACTGTGCATTTCCACAAATAAAAGAAGCTATTTACATAAAGTTAGAAATTGCAAATACTCAATTTAACGATAGGTTTTCTAATTTTTTTATTAATATACGATAGTTACTCTTTATCTGTGATAGATACGATGTGATAGTTTAAAGACCAGGCGCTTGCGTTAAACATAATACACAAATAACCTAGGTTCGATTTCTAATGCCGTCAACACTAAAGAAAAAAGAACATAAGATAACCTTCATATTTAAGAAATTAATGTTGTGAGGACTCATGAGGTGCACCAATCCTTATGAAGAAATGTGCTCATGAGACTATCAATATAATTGTATAAGCACTCACGCTTATGAATTTCCATTTGGGACTACAAGCACTGGTAGCGCTTCCGCTTCCTTTTACCTCTCTGGCATATGGAAGGCGAGCCTTTTTCGCGGTGTTTATTTCCGGAGATAGCCATGAGATTTCAAATCTTCTACTTTAGTCGCCTCTGGCACCCATGGGTGCAAACAATTGATGTAATTTGCAATGTAATTGATCACCAGCTAACATGTTTTGTTTCCTCGGTGTATAGAATACACAAGTTTTTGGTAAACATATGTATGTGTATATTCTTGAGAGTATTTATATACTAGCTTAACAGCCTGGCGGCGCCCGCAGCTCGCAGTGTATCGAGATCATGGAAAGGAAACTAACTAGATTCCTTACAAAAAAAAATTTTTTCGTTCTGTTGCAGTGGTACCGAAGTACACGTATCGCATTTCAAGTATCCATTCCATTTCATTTACAATGTACTGGCAGCGGAAAAACACGCTCAGGGATTTTCTATATTAGATGTAATTGGTTTCTCGGAAACGGCTAACTATTTGGATGAAATTTTAAATCTAAATAATATTTTACTTCATATTTATATAGGTGGCATCCCAGAGGAAATTCGTTTTAACACATTTAAAATATTTTTTTCGTGAACGAAGTGCTGCTCCGCTCTCTGTGGCAATTGTCTTCGGCATAATCATTCTGATGAAATTGGCGCCATCAGTCGGTCACCAGAGTCTTATCTATGACTCAGCGTGTACCGTGAGCTGGTGAGATTGACTTTGAAGGATAAACTGGTATACTCATAAATGTAGTACATTCTGCTAAACATAATGATTTCCTACTTTAATAAAAAAAAATCTATGTGCAATATTTCGAAGTATATGCAATAATACAGCCTATATACGTCACAAAAGCAACTTCAGGGTAAATGAAATCATACGACTTGCTTTAATTAAAACTGTTTCATTTTAATTATTCTTCAGCAACCTGGATTGAACGAACTCTACGCTCTGATATTCATATAACTCAGTCTATGAATCCCGACAAAGAGCTACTATCGTTGAAAAATTCATTTATCTTTCATCCTCAGACACAATGTTAGTCAGTTAACACGTTAATGTGTTTTGAAAGTTCAGGATAAAATTGTTGCTATTAAAAATCTCAATCCAAATCTAAAAAGATGTAGGCATTTCTCTGTTGCACTTAACATGCATATGCAAAAGGTAATCATGATTCCCAACAGATTGTAAACCTATCCGAACGTATGCATAAGGGAATGAAACGTATGTCACCTTTTAAATCAGTTTTAAATAACTGCAGGTTGAGTGATTTAGTGCCGCGCTGCGGATCGTGGGCTCCCGGGTTTTATTCCTCTACGGAATAAGTACTTGTATGCTCTACAAATAATTGTTTCGAGTCTGCGTCTATTGAATTGTTATGGCTGTAAAACTTTTCCACGACGCAGGATAAAGTTTTTACAAAAAACATCCAGAATACTTGTGGGCGTCGGTAATCACTTATCGTCAGGTGAACCGCATGCTCGTTTGCCCCCTATCCCATAAAAAAAGTGAATGATTAGTGTATCATAATCGCGTTTGGACAACCGTGTACATATACTAATGTATAATAAAATAACATTAAGGTTAAGTACACTGAATTCATGTCATACTGTTACAAATTACTGGGTCGTGCAAAAAGTTCAGACGCCAATCGCTTACGAAAAACTTCTTTAATAACCCTGGAATTACTTTTAACGTAATTGCGTTTTGAAACCGCCACGTTATGGTATGAAGATAATATACCTTGTAATAATAATTTTATTTTGGTATATAAAGTAGAGTAATACAGTATAAAAGAATTATAAATAAAAGGCATAAGATAAAAAAAACTAAGCGGTTAGCTGCACACTGCTGTGATGAGAGCCGCGTGATTAAATACAAAGGTCAAACGTTTTATAATAGTACCTAAAGGAAGATTCTACAACCTTTTTTCCAAATTTTATGAAAAATATGTGGTTTATATTATTTTAAGCCATATGGATGATTGTGATTTGATCGCATTGAGATTGACCATATTATGTAATACTCATTTGCATTTGATATCCATCGATCACAAAGGGCTGTGGAGGATTTTTCACTGCATGTTAGATCCATGGAGTAGTTCAGAGGGCAACAACAATTATAAAAACATTCAATCATAAAGTTATAACCGTAAATTTGATGTAATGGCACAGTCTTATTCCTATAAATCACAGTTATAATGCACCATTGAAGACCCTTCTGTAAAAAATGAGGCTTTAGATTATCTCGACACTCCCTTATTTAACTTAATTTTCGCTTTGACGTTGTTTAATTATATTTCCAAATTACTAAACTCTTTGTTGACAAGGTTATATTGAAAAGATCAAAAAGTTAGAGCTTGAAGCTAAGCTGTTATCAAATAAGACAAAAGAGCAAAATTAATAAAATTACAGTAGCCGTCAATTACTGGTACGTGGACTTTTTTTACGTGGGGCAATCTGTTATGAATACTCGGCCCCCAGAAGGGACCAGCTCCCACCGACTAATATGATATACTAGGTGATACACTTATTCAGTAGGTGGTAAACTCATCTGCATAAGACTCGTTGGGGTAGGTACCACCCACTTACTCATTTCTGCTGCCAAACACCAGAGTATGAACTGTTGTCTTTCAGTATGAAAGGTGTATAGAGAATATAAATACGGGCAATCAGGCATTCCATCTTACTAATCAACTGAGAGGTGATAATGCATGTGCATTCTTTGGTTGAAGTTGTTTGCTGGTGTCCAAGGGCTGTAGTAGCCAATTATCAACAGGAGAATAGGCCGGCTTGACCGGGGTAGTACCACGACCTCGCAGAATGTCGGCGTGAAGAAGAGGCATATTGTGCCTCTGAGTTTCATTCTGTGAGTGAGGTAATCGTAGGTTCTCGGCCCCTCCCCCAAACTCCCCTCTCTATCGTCCCTCCCATCTCCCAAATATGCTTGATTAGCATCAGAAATAGGTAAGAAAACGGGAACTACTAATTTGTTTTTTAACCAGTAATATTCGATTTGTGAAAATCGTGAAGCTTCACTGATGGATTCCCAATCACAGACGGATAACAAGACCCATGGGACGAAATTATGTCGCAGATACTCTTCAATCGCACTAAAATATACTTCATACATTACCGTTACAGAAATGTTACACTAAATTCTCCTACTTTACTGGTGCCAACTAACGTATACGATATATAAACGACTAGATATATAAGTGGTTAAAAATAATTCACCCCAGCTATGTGTTTTTTTGCGGGGGTACTTACAGATCTTTTAGTTTGCTCTATGTAAGAGAGACCACATTCACAATCAAGCTTGTACACTCCTGCTACTTGTAGGTGTGGTTGCCTGAACTACCCCCATCGTAGCATTTACGATAAGAATAAGAAATTTTGATGAATAAGCTCTGTGAAATTTGTTTTGGACATAAAATATTTCGAACAGAACAAATAGTAACAGTGGTTGTATAATATTACTTTAGGACAGAAACTTTTCAATATGATATTCGTTGCTGGTATCTTTTTATTAGAGTATACGGGCAGAACACATGCTTTCGCATAAATTTTGAGGACACAGAATTTTCTAGTATTTTCATCGACGCGCTCGTAATAAACCAATATTACAATCAAACTAGTTCGGAATAAAAACTATTAACTTACATTTATTTTAAACATTTAGTATCTAAACAATTAAAAAAAAAATTAAGAACTATTTGATTCTATTTTGTACTCTTCTCTTCTATCTTTCTCACCATCCTTTTCGCCATTATCAACCTATTAAAGTCCACTACTGGTTATAGGTCTCTCCAAGAAAGCTTCAGCCTAAACCGGGTGCATTTCTTGAAAGGTTTGCCCATACTCTATACTCGTTGGGTAAGGCTTGATTGGTAAGCGCTGGACCGGTACCCTGGCACTAGTACTGTAGTTGCTTACTAGTATGTGGTATTTGAGCTCGGAAAATTCGGATGGATTTTTAGCCATCATCTCTACACCAGCGACTCGTTCATTAGCCGGGTGCACCCTGCTAGGTAATAAAGTGCAATATTGTGTATAGTGTTATATTAAAAATAAAATTATGGAAAAAGATATGTGAATAAAAGTTTGCAAAGAAATTCAAAGTTCTAAGTCTTCCCGTCGGATCTGTTACAGTTGTATTATATGTATAGCTAATACTTACAACATTGTTGAAACTCTAGTTGTAACTATTCCCGATGCTCGTCACGGGGTACCGAGAGACAATATCGGTGCGCTGGGTCATACGGGTCAACGTACTATCTGTGAGTAGTCGCTTTAAGGTGACGAGGTTTTTCTCGCCGCCTTCCACTGTCTTATAGTCTTTGATCTTATAATTTGTAAGACTGATTTTGATCATCGATACATATGTTAGAAAGAGTTGAGTTACACTCGAAGAATTTTGTAGATATATTTACACGAGTTTCATAAGCATAGAAGCCTTCCTTCGTTTTCCCCCCGTTATATTGTGAACTAAATATTGTTTTCAGAGTTTTTCAAGGATATATTATGTTCACTACGCCGCACTTTGAGAAGCACGATGTAAGTTATATACCAGTGGGTCGTGTATAGACTGTCAATGTATAGTTAATTATTTAACATCTCAAATGACTAAACTATAATGAGTTCATACTTAAGGATGCTATCGAGACGCCATAAAGACGGCGAGCGCGTTCTAATGACGCTCAACGTCAAATAATTAAAAGTTACTTTGCTACATTGTTCACATGGACTTGAGAAACCGTGTAAGTTCACCCTTCTGAGATATAAATTAAATTTTGTGTATGGATTAAAGTCTTTTCAACCTTCATTGTTTAAAACAATATCTGGTAGGCTAGACAGACTTTAACTGATCATGAGCTATATTTTATTCCTTTCAGTCAACCATATTGACATTTCCCGTTCCAGGTTATAGTAATGTGTACACACATTAGTAAATCTTGGGAATCAACTGAATGACAAATAATAAAAACAAAAACTGACTCAAACGCTATCAATTTAACGTTAATATGTATTAACGCGGTTGTGCAAGTAATAATTAATACGAGTAATAGATGAATTAAGCATATCTTAGGAATGTTATTTAATTCGTTATTTTATACTCAATACGTATACGTATAATACCTATAAAAGATAGACGCCGTGCCGTGTGGTAGCAAATACAATATGCCTCACCCGTAATTTCTGTAGGTGTCGTAAGAGTTGACTAATACAAAGAACAGAAAATCTCATGACATCCGAAAAGTAGCGAAGGAAGGTGCGAAATGTCTTGTACTGCGATCGCCACGCTGCATGTTACGCGTAGTGATTACCTAGATTTGCTTATAACTACGTAGTGATTGCGTCCTAATAAGCAAACATCCTTATGGGAGAAGTCAATGTCCAGCTGTGGCTATTTAACTAGTGTCAATAGAATTTACTTTGTAAGAGCACTTGAATTAAACGCTGTTTAAGAAAAGGATGCGTACTGTACGATTTAATGTAAATATATTTAATGAACTGTAAAATTATTAAAAGTATTGTTATTTGATTCAGAATATGTAACATAAATTGTAAAGAAATCATCTAAAGTTTGATGAAGTTAAAACACTAAATTTGTAGATGAAATGTTTTTTTATTTATTTTACGTTAATTCTTCCCCTCGTTCTGACAGATACGTGTAACAAATTCTGAATTAAAAAATAAGCTCTCACGATCGTATTCCCAAGTTAACAGGTCATTGTAGTAAATAAATAACAAAATAGTAAATGTCTTAAATGACTTTATTTGTCTTCTACCCATTTCTCACCAAAGCTTATTTAGAACAAAACGACAGGTAGTGAGCTAATGATACCGTTCGTACGTATTTTTCGAACAATACATTAGTAAGAGTTACCTGTTTGAAATTAAATGAAATGAAAATCTTTATTTAAAGTTTTTTATTAAACGTAAGATTCAGATTTCGTTTGTTAATTGTATTTTTTTTTTAATTTACCACCATATACTCTTATATGGCTGAACAACATTCTCTTATTAGTCGCTTATCGTTCCTAAAATCAGTAATGTTGACGGCAATTGTTACACGACCTAATGTCACACTGTGGTGTCCATTCAAAGACGCAATGAGATAATACAAACAAAGATTTATGTCGTGTTACCGTTAGTCAGTGGACTACAGCGCGTGAAATTTGTAACAAGGGCGAGCGGTGTTTTGTCCACGTACTGCTATTGACCGCTTGCAAACGTCAGGACTCACAGAAGGTATATATTATTAGGCATCTATTGAATAATATGCAGGGCGTATTTAGGGTCATCTGTATTTTTTTAGAAATATTGCTATTTTATTGACCATGTGTTTTAAATGTTTCTACGATAAATACGATTATTGTTATTATTATTGTAAGAAAAACGACTATTCAGTAAAATCGAGTGGTGACGAGATTTGCCTCCGAATCAGTAGACGCAAGTTTGACAATGAGTTTTGAGAAACTTATATACGACTTTCTTGGCCTAAACAGTAAGAAGGTGATAGACTAGCACCGCCTGTCACATTGTTTCAAATAGTCTCTGGTGAAAGGAGAGTTGAAAAGACTAAAGTCAATGCAAAGACCTCTTACTTTACTAGAGAGTTTATTTTTTAATTGTTTTTCACCCATATTACATTAAGTTTGTTTACATTAATTGTAAGACATAAGTTTCACTAAAAAGCTATTTGTCATTTATTGTGTAATATATATCACACCTTTTCATATAAAATAATTTTGGAAGTCATAGTCAGCCTTCTTCTTCACCCGTCTTTAATAAATCCTTTGCTGGACATAAGCGTCTCCTTGAAAACGCCAACAAAAGCCGACTCAAGGAGTTTAAGTGAAAGAATATAATATACTTTATCTAAATGCCAATCCAAAATACATTTGGTACACCGTTCTGGCTAATAAATTAAACTCTGGCCACCAACTGATGAAAGAAATTTACACAATAATGCCGAACCTAAAATCCCACAGACCAGTGGTGATAGGAAGAAGGATCACTGCTGCGAAAGTATCGGCACTGGGTTGCCATTCCATCCCACCTGGACCGCAAGTATGTTCTTTCATATAATGCGTACCTACTATATCGGAAAATCTGGCGCTAAAGTGAAACCCGCATTCGAGGTACTTTATTATTTAAAATATAATTCTTTTGTTAAAGTAATATAAGGTTAAAGTTGAAAAAATCAAAAACATTTACATCGTACTATGGATTTTAACTGTCATGATTAATGCTCAAAGCTTTTTGGGTCAACTTTATTGACAGAATGATGGACAAGGTATTATTTTTCAAACATGATTCGGTAAGCATCAACCTAGATAAGGCGATGCGTGTAAAAATTATTTGTTATATAATTAAAAATATTTAGTGAAATAAAATAAAATAAAACACTAAGCTGCCTGCAATAAAACACAACTACAGAAGGTAGCAGAGCCGTGGTAGCCCAGTAGTCAGGGCCCTCGCTTAATTTCATAGAGCGCGCGTGACTTAGGTTCGATCACTGTTGCCGGTACCACTAAAATTATTAAAAGATATTTTAAGTTAACAGAATTTACCACTAGCTCGGCGGTGAAAGATAACATCGTAAGGAAATCTGCATGTCTGAGATAAAATAAAAATATATTTCGACGTCATATGAAGTGTGCCAACCTGCACTGAAGCAGAGAGGGAGGCGGACCCTTCCCGGCTCCAAATTCAGGATTCGTGGCTCCCTCTCAGATATTTGAGATGGTGGCCTTTTTCCAGCAATGGTCATTTACAGGCTGCTACATATTGTTTTACTTTTACATATTTAAAAATTTGCTGTTTACTCACTTCTACCTAATTTTATATACGCGCATACTCATATTATTATAACCCCCATTTATCTCTGTAATGTACGATTAATCAAGCGCCAATAGCCAAATGGGTTAGGGTGTGGACTACGAAACATGACGTCTTAAGTTCGAGCCCGTCTTTCGAGTATTGTCGTGAACCACTCCTGATACTGTAAGCTTAACAGGAAATCATAAAAACTAGTACACAAATTATGGTATTTTATTATATTCAAAGAAATGAAGGTGCATATCAATCGCCACTTCACCCATTGTTGGAACCGCGAACCAAGCTAGCGTGATTTTATCGCTCATTACAGTGACGGTGACTCCATTTACACTTGGCGTTTGATAACATCGGAGTTGATTTAGGTCAGTTGTAAAGACGAGTTGTTTTAAAAAGTCAACCCATGAAATAAGTTACTTGACTTTTATTTACATCGTATATTGTCACGAATGTAAGCCGGCAGATATACGTTTCTCCGACTTACCTTCCTGATGACTTGACAGAATTGTGGGTTATGATCATATTTTAATTTGCTTAAATTGCATTTTACACAAACCTTCTTTTTCGCTTTATGCACATAATATCAACATTATATGAAAATTCTGTATGATTAAAAGTCGCAACTGTAAATACGGCAATAGCGTTACTGTTTTACTACTTTAAATACATAAAGTTGAAAAAATCTTAATTTAGTATTTACAATACAAAATGTCGTTAACAGTAGTGAACAGGTGCTTAATTATATTTCTTACAAAATGGATAAAAAAATTTTTTTATTGTATATCCCTATTGCTATTACATAATCTTTACATTAGTAGTTAGCGATAAAATCTATCGATGCCGCTGGTTCATCGATTATATCGGCAATTACTTCACGTACTTCAGTATAGCATTAGGCATTAATAGAATACCTTAAAAAAAATCAAAACAATTAAAAGCTGATATGATTTTCAATCCATGTCGTAAAAATTAAAAAGTAAAATGCCAATAAATAAGTAAACGTTGAAATGCTTCAATGAGACGAATAACCTCCAATCACGTTTCGAGGGTAACGAAATCGCAGAGGACTTTGAACTGACATTTTTCGTTATTTTATAAAACTCGTCACTATGTTTTTCTTTGCTGCTAAATACGTTATCAGTTAGGTCAAGTTTCTTAGTAAAAAACTTACATCGCGATGGGCACCTAAACTACCATAACTCTTAAATAAATTAAATTATTAAATCATCAATAGAGTCAGGCGTTATTTTGCGGGACTTCATTATATTTAAAATCGGTAAAAGTGCTTAATTCGTTAAATTTTGCACAGTAAAGTAAGTTATAAAGAAAATTTAAGTTACCTGTAAATATTCTGCAACTGGGCAAAGGTCTCAATATTCGAGATTGTTTTTGAGACCGCCACGCTTTTCCAGTGAGTGTAGGCGGACTTTTCATCTCCTCGAAATATATCTTCTATATTATTTCTCAAGCTCAAGGCTCAAGTTTGACATTACCACGGCTCAAGTTTCAAGCTTAGCATACAAAAATTAAATATAAGGTATATCTAGATCTTAGAGAAGAACAGAATACCACCCTCCCCGCCATAAGTTCGCGGATTACGTCTATCAGCACCACAGTGAGCACGAATATCACACTCATCACCGCATAACCACACGTACGTACGCAGTGTCGGGTACACTACCCTTATTATCCACAGAGAACATTTAAGATTAGTGTCTGCGATGTTCAACCGCTGAGCGATTGTCACTCGGCGAAACTTAGGCAATTAATATCTTTTTCCAATTTTAATTCTTTTATAATATTAAAGTGACAAAGAGGTATATATATATATATAGTATATATATATAGTCCACCTGATGGTAAATCGCTACTGAAACCCATACAAACAGCTTCAATAAGGAAAGGTTACTGATGCGTTTTTATTTATGATGGCTAAAATACAATGCTTCACAGCCTGTTATTAGACTGGTTTTCTAAATCCCATCAAACTGGAACACAACATAAGCGGCTCAAATAGGTAAGAAAGTGGTACCTACCCAGACGGCTCCAACGCAGAAAAAGAACCTAACACCATATACCACCATAATATACAACTTCTTTTTATGTGATACAATTTTTGGCTTGTACTGGTATTGGATCCCAAGAAACTTCAACTTTGCAGACTTGAACGTGGACTAATGTTTCGCGCGGTCGACTAAAGTGATAAATGGTTTCCATGAGGTCCATTAACAAAGCTTGTGAATCAACACAATGATAAATAGTCTGAGTGAAAATTTATTTAATAGTTGTCTAATTACATTTCCTCACTCTTACCGTTCTACTTGAACAAAACTAACGAATGCAAAAATAATACGAATCGGGAGTTTTCTACACTACCTTTATCTAAGATAATATAACCAATGGACCAACGAAGATAGACTTGAAATTATATGTGTGTAATTCTTTAATGCACTAGTAATGCTTTAACTAAAATTGTGCAATACACTAAGACGCCAACCATAACGGTGTTCTATGTCCAAGTAAGCTGTATTGCTACACTGAACCCGCTCAACACCGCCACTAATAATGTGCCTAAGACATAGAAATGACGATTCCGAGTCCGCGTTTACCGCGAACTCTTACTATACCGAAAGTGCTACGCAGCTCTTCTTTAGCCTTTTTGAAGTCCCAATTATATTATAATATTTTTAATTTTTTTTCGTCTTAGAGACCTACAACATGATTGCTTTTTTTTCATAGACCTTACTAACATTATGACTTTGAGACTTTCATATTGTACTACATACTCAGTACTACAGTAGTAGAATCGCGATCGACCTCTGTACCTATATAATGTAAGTCTACTGGTCTATCTTTATCTAACTTACGAAAAAACTTCTTTCATCTTTTAGCCATATTTTCTTAGTTAAATATTACTAATACACAGACACTCGGATTGATTTCGGTTATGAATTTAGTATATTGATCGTTTTAAATTGAAATAATTGTCATCAAACCTCTCTGTGTTTTTCATAAAATGTAGTTTATTCATTAGTAAATTAACCACTAGTATAAAATACTTTTACCCTTGGGTGACAATTAGTCATATTTTGATATAGTATTGTAGCTTTGATAATCGTATCGTAATTAATTTTTTTTTTTTCATTTCATTAATTTTGTTTTCATATTCCTGATGTTTCGATTGCTTTATAACAGCCGTGACCAATTAAACGCGATAATATCCGTAAATAATAGTTTAATTTCAAATACTATAGTATGTAATTACTTTTCTATTAACGAAGTTCACAAAACATAGTAGCATTACGCTACTATTTTACATATTGTGTAAGAACTTGCTCGATCAAGCCTACTCGTTTATATGGTACAGCCAGCATGAAGCAGCGTGGTTGTACGTATAAAATAACGTATTTAAAATAGGCTTTATTGTATGACTTACAAAGCTCTAAAACATAATAATAATAATTTAAATGGCTCTGAAGACCTGTATTTTGTTAGAGGTATTCAGAAAAAGGTAAGAAGCTTTCAAATTCCCATTATGTAACACATAACCCTACTTTACTTTAATAGTCCACGTCAGAGACACATAGACCTCTCCCATAAGGAGAATTTTCCATAATTGCCACGCACAGCAAGCGGATTGGCGATCGTAGCACCAGACACCTCGCACCCCAGACGCTGTTGCTCATCATTAGTCTGCTTAAATTTAGTGTGGTAATTTTTAAACGGTTATCCCGGCATCTGTCTGTAGCCCTTGCAATTTTCAGGGCTTTTCCCTTAGTCGCCTTTTACGATATCCACGGTAAGAAAGAGGATGGCTGATTCGCCGATAACACACGGACACATTAGATAAGGAATGCTGAGTAGCTAACAAAGACATACCTACAAATTCAGGAATCGTAAATAAGCTTTAGTGTGCTACTCAAACAGAACGCTGCGGTAACTCAGGACCGTGCGCTTACATTAAATCTCATAATCCTTATTGTTGTTAATTGCAATCGTAATTGCTAATTTATTACATGCTGTGTTATAATAAATACTTTATATATTTATCTGCTTATATGTTTCAGAAACAAGAAAAAATAAAATATTTCGAACACCTTCGTCTGCACTGGACTAGCGCGATGGCTTTCATTACTTAAAGTGAGGAATGGGCACCGGTTCCGAGCAGCGGCTAATTCGTAATTTGTCACTTAATCGGTTTTTGCATAGGATCACTTATATAAGATACTAATGCACTCTACCAGAAATAAAAATCTCTGGTTAATAATAAGAACATTATCGAGATATGCTTCAAATATGAACATGAATACGAAATATTTTAATTTTTAGAAAGAAAATCACATATTTTTGTATATATATTGTACAGAACAAGTTTATTTCTTCCTCGTCTTAACAGCCTCTGAATAGTAACATTTTCCGTAATTGTCATATTTTTTTTTTCAACGTGGAGGCCTTGACGTAATAGCCACGCTTGGTAGGTGGTTTAGCGGCCGCAGTACCAGAGACCTCGAAACATAGACGCAGCTACCCCGGGGCCGGTCTGGGTAATTTAAGCCTAGATTTATAAGATGTTTATTCAGCCACCTGGTGGAAGGCACGCGATGTTTTTGGTTCTTACCGTTCAATTTTGCTTCACCCACAACGAATAAAACCATATATTTGACTAGTGTGTTAAAGAGTCATCATAATCTAGTGGTCAGGACGCTCGCATTAATTTCATAGTACGCTAGTAATCTGGGTACAGACAGTAAATGACGCGTGCGTCATTTAATTGCGTAGATCGGTCCAAAAATAATAATTAAACGGTGAAGGTAGCCCGAGTTGACTATGACATCTAACACCTTAGTCCCCTCGTCATCACAGCTAGTGTAAAGCACTCAAAACGTCGAGGATATAAACATAAAATTAAACGATATAAAATCCGTAAATAATAGTTTAATTTCAAATACTATAGTATGTAATTACTTTTCTATTAACGAAGTTCACAAAACATAGTAGCATTACGCTACTATTTTACATATTAATGTAAGAACTTGCTCGATCAAGCCTACTCGTTTATATGGTACAGCCAGCATGAAGCAGCGTGGTTGTACGTATAAAATAACGTATTTAAAATAGGCTTTATTGTATGACTTACAAAGCTCTAAAACATAATAATAATAATTTAAATGGCTCTGAAGACCTGTATTTTGTTAGAGGTATTCAGAAAAAGGTAAACTTTCAAATTCCCATTATGTAACACATAACCCTACTTTACTTTAATAGTCCACGTCAGAGACACATAGACCTCTCCCATAAGGAGAATTTTCCATAATTGCCACGCTCAGCAAGCGGATTGGCGATCGTAGCACCAGACACCTCGCACCCCAGACGCTGTTGCTCATCATTAGTCTGCTTAAATTTAGTGTGGTAATTTTTAAACGGTTATCCGGCATCTGTCTGTAGCCCTTGCAATTTTCAGGGCTTTTCCCTTAGTCGCCTTTTACGATATCCACGGTAAGAAAGAGGATGGCTGATTCGCCGATAACACACGGACACATTAGATAAGGAATGCTGAGTAGCTAACAAAGACATACCTACAAATTCAGGAATCGTAAATAAGCTTTAGTGTGCTACTCAAACAGAACGCTGCGGTAACTCAGGACCGTGCGCTTACATTAAATCTCATAATCCTTATTGTTGTTAATTGCAATCGTAATTGCTAATTTATTACATGCTGTGTTATAATAAATACTTTATATATTTATCTGCTTATATGTTTCAGAAACAAGAAAAAATAAAATATTTCGAACACCTTCGTCTGCACTGGACTAGCGCGATGGCTTTCATTACTTAAAGTGAGGAATGGGCACCGGTTCCGAGCAGCGGCTAATTCGTAATTTGTCACTTAATCGGTTTTTGCACTTATATAAGATACTTATGCACTCTACCAGAAATAAAAATCTCTGGTTAATAATAAGAACATTATCGAGATATGCTTCAAATATGAACATGAATACGAAATATTTTAATTTTTAGAAAGAAAATCACATATTTTTGTATATATATTGTACAGAACAAGTTTATTTCTTCCTCGTCTTAACAGCCTCTGAATAGTAACATATTCCGTAATTGTCATATTTTTTTTTTCAACGTGGAGGCCTTGACGTAATAGCCACGCTTGGTAGGTGGTTTAGCGGCCGCAGTACCAGAGACCTCGAAACATAGACGCAGCTACCCCGGGGCCGGTCTGGGTAATTTAAGCCTAGATTTATAAGATGTTTATTCAGCCACCTGGTGGAAGGCACGCGATATTTTTGGTTCTTACCGTTCAATTTTGCTTCACCCACGACGAATAAAACCATATATTTGACTAGTGTGTTAAAGAGTCATCATAATCTAGTAGTCAGGACGCTCGCATTAATTTCATAGTACGCTAGTAATCTGGGTACAGACAGTAAATGACGCGTGCGTCATTTAATTGCGTAGATCGGTCCAAAAATAATAATTAAACGGTGAAGGTAGCCCGAGTTGACTATGACATCTAACACCTTAGTCCCCTCGTCATCACAGCTAGTGTAAAGCACTCAAAACGTCGAGGATATAAACATAAAATTAAACGATATAAAATCCGTAAATAATAGTTTCATTTCTAACCACATATAGTTCTTGTTACATACACTTTGACAAGAACAGACAATAGTTTTATGTCACAATCACAAAGCGCATCCGGAAATAACGCAGCTCTTTCCTGAGAATTAATTAACTGCTGTTCTTCACTCCACTGAGTTTCTTCTCTGACGGTAATAGAATTAATACTTTACCATTCATGTTATTTTAAGATTTTACTATAATAGTGCTTCGTTATAACATCTTATTTTAAATGCTTTCCTTTTAGAAGATTTATTTAAAGTACCTGGACGACTGAGCTTCGCTCTTTCAGCCTATAATAAGCCTACAACCACGCTAACGTTGTATCGCAGCGCGATATATTTTTGAGTTGCTAACAATCCTCAATATTCTATTAAATAACATTAAGAAAAAAAAATCTTAATAACAATCTAAATAAACTTGGAACGTAAATCATATCGGAAAATTATGGGGAGTAGCATTTATAGTGCTAGGGTTCCGGCACTGCGCTTCTGAGTAAGAGCAAACCTTCTTTCTTCATGCCAACTATTTTATTAGGAATATGCAGTCAGATATTGCCTCAAATCATGCTATCTGTTATGTAAGAAAGAAT
The DNA here is from genome assembly GCA_029286595.1 of Bhutanitis thaidina. Classification (NCBI taxonomy): domain Eukaryota; kingdom Metazoa; phylum Arthropoda; class Insecta; order Lepidoptera; family Papilionidae; genus Bhutanitis; species Bhutanitis thaidina. The sequence continues at coordinate 7,959,888 of JAGSMS010000010.1, forward strand.
TCTAAACGATGAATCTCACACCGTTCATCTCAATTCGCTGCCGTAGGAAAATCTGTTTCAGAGAGCACAACGGGTCTATATAATAAACACTCGCCCGTCCTAGCTTCGGTATATCTCTGCAATCTCGGCCTGGAACATCCTTTTGGGCCGTTGTCTTACAGAAGGAGGCTCCCCTCCTCTCTTACTTATTAATAGGTAGGAGTTAGATCTCGAGGATACCAATGTTTTACTTGGAATACTCTTGGAATGCAAAGCTTTTTTAAGGCTGCTTTTATCTTATATGCTGACTAGCCAGCAGTCAATCAGAAGCGCAGCCTCAGTTGTGTTCTGGTTTAAAAGGCATAGTAAGTCAGTATAATTACAGTCTGTGAGGCATTTCATCTATGTTGTTTATCACCTCTGAGGACAAACACAGGGGTGAAATAAACCTTAATCGAATACAACAATCTAACATTGACATTAGATTATAATTGATGATTTTTTAACTGTGGGGAGCGTAGTTTTTTAATTTAATTAGCCATAAATGTAGAGTTGGTTCCACGCCATCAATAATGTAATTAGTGACCTGATTAGAGAAATTTATTTGCTTGCACCTCTCTGTTTTGGAAAATTTACTAGGCTGTTATTCTTAGCTATCTCCGTACACAGTAGCAAGGTTCAAGGTTACTATTAAAGTTAGCATATTATCATTATCAGGTTATTAGTAGTCTATTGTTGTATAAACACTTATCCTAAGAAAAAAAACCTTGTCCTTATCGCCACACATGACTGGTGGATTAGTAATAGTAATACTAGACATCTTAAACACTGCCATCCGTTTAGAGTTAATGTATTTTCCGATGTGACATCGTTTTAGATGAGGTTTGTTTCTGGCCAGGGGTGCAAGGCGTATTATATTCTCTATACTTTATTCTAAAAACGCTAACCTATACTGCACGTTGTTTTGGTTTTTCAAAGAGAAGGGGCCAAACGAGCATCCGGGTCACCTGATAGTAAGTGACCCACGAACATCCACAACACCAGAAGAGCTACAGATGGGCTGCCGGCCATTAAGGAAGGAATAGGCTCTTTTCTTCTAGGTCCCTAAGTCGTTCTAACTGTTCGGAAATACCGCTGGCGACAGCTGATTCCACAAAGTCGAAGTGCGTGGCAGAAAATTTCGACTAAAACGCACTGTGGTGGAATGCCAACTATCAAGGTGGTATTGATGGAACTTGCAATTCCGTCGCGATATACGATGGTAAAACATTCCCCGTGGTAAATTTTGTAAGAAATGCAAAGAGAAGCAACATCTCTTCGCAAGGCCAAAGGAACAAGCCGATCAGAGAGAGCTTGGTCGCCGACAATTCGAGCCGCTTCGACGGTGGATGCGGTCAAATGGAAGGAGTTGGTACTGCGTGGTGCACCAGTGCTATAAACTATTAAGTTATTGTGTATTGTATAACTTCTTCTTAACCAAACATCCAAAACTTCATTTCATATTACTGCTCTTCAGCACAACATACATAGAGTTTCACACGTACGGCACTGTTACGAGTACATATTCTATACAGGTGAAATGACTAATAGTCGGAAGATATTGCCGGATATCTCTAAAGGACAAGAAAGTTATTATGATTATGACATGACACTTCAAATATTTAAGTGCATATTAGATAATTATTTAAATGATTTTTCTTTTTATTGAACTGCTATGCCTGCCCGCGCTTTCGCCCGCATGGTCAACACATTTTGTAATTTTTAATTAAGACATTAGTGTATAAATCTTCATCTCTGTCAAATTTCGTTATAATCCTTTAACCGTCCTTTAACCGTGCTGGAATGACAATTATACAAACTTCACATTCTTGATATTATGTAAAATAAAACATAGCCTTTATACTGATGTGACCATGTTTTATTTTAGTAGAAGCATTTTAAGAAAAGGTTCATCAAAATTTGTGAAATTGCTTTTAAGTTAAATCCGTTCAAATATATAAGTAGTCATATACCGTAGTATAGAATAGAAGATGATGAGAGAGACTATTTATCCGATACTAAATGTTACCAGTCCATAACATAGTGGCGCAATAACATTAAAGTCACTAATTTCATGACATGAGAAAAATGTACATTTTTCAACTTAATAATAAAATACTTAATAATTAAATCGTGATTTCAGGTCTTCGTTTACAACCAAAACCAAAATGTACGTATAGAACAAAATTGTCACAATATCTCTTCTTAGACTATTCGCTATAATCAGCTCGAATTAAGAGTACACTACTCGCAACAATTCAATGAAAAATTCAATAGATTTTATGCCATGATCACAAAGTGTCCGTAAATAGCGCGGCTCTTTCTGAGAATTAATTTCAGTTCTTTGCCTCGTTAAGTTTCTTTTCCGATAGATAGTGAAATTGATATTGTTGTTTTCATGTTATTATAAGATTATTCACACTTAGTTTTTCTATAACGTCTGTATCTATCATAATTTCTCTGATAATTTAATTTTAACAGAAACGATAAACTGTTAATAGAATTTTAGGTATCTGTGAGTTTAGGTATCATTTTGTCCTATTACTACATCCAATAAAGGTTTCCGAAAAAACTGATCGTACTTTGAAAGAAGACCTTCTACATATTTTTTTATTTGCAATTTTTTTATTATTCAATTTCATTAACGACAAACATTCAAAAAAAAAAATACACAACACTTTAATGCCACTCTCTCACATAACTCCTTTTCTTTTATTGGATCATACTTTTATATTAAAACTAAAATCAACCAAACAACCAACCAACACTCAAAAATACCTTAAAATACTAAATTACGATGAAACCGAGAACCATAATTTTTTGGGCCAAATAGATTACCATAAAAACTATTGCTATCGCTCTTTCGCTTCTCTTTCAATTTTTTAAACGGAAAACATTATTAACATTCAAACTCACTCAGATATTAAGTTTACTTAAGGCGTAACTCCTAGTCTAGCCATACGAAGATATTCTTAAACGTGGTAGAGTCTTAAGCGGAGGCTTTTGCTGTTGCTCGAATGGGCCGGCTCGACCGGATTGGTACCATGGCCTCGCAGAATACCGACGTGAAGTAGAGGTATCTTGTGCTTCTGCGTTTCATTCGGTGAATGAGGTAACCGGAGGCCCCCTTCCCATCCCCCTCCTCATCCTCCCTCCCATCTCCCTAATACCCTCAAAGCCAGCCAACGCACCTGCAGCACTTCTTGTACGTGAGCGACGGTAATCACTTACCATCAGCTGAACCGCTACCTCGTTTGCCGCCTTTCCCATAAAAAAAAAAAACTATAAAATACAAATGCATACATACTCATTCGTGAACAAACACTCAGGCATCATACACATACACTCAAACACACAGCCAAACACATTACTGCAAATTCGGATAGAATTCTATTTAGAATTTACATTTTTTTACTGTTCACTAAATGTCCATAATTTCATTACCTCTAAAAATGCTCTCTAAACCAATGCCCTAAATAATTAAATTCTAGTTGAGACAGAGAAATGGCGTAATACAAGCTTATAGTCTGGCATTTTTGTTAAATATCGTAAGAGAAATAAATGACATTTTATTTTAATTTTATTATTATAAAATTGTATTTTTAGTCGATAAAGATACATGATATACGACAATCATGAAATAATGTCTACCATTGTATTTATATATTTTAATGACTGCTCTGGTTTTGTATGGAAACAAAAGTTGTTATACCAAAATTAACATTTTGCGCGCCTTATTCGACTTTTTATCGCTACGTTCCTATTTGTTTCAGCAACAGCCTGGCGTATCGAGATCTTAGCATTTCGTATATAATCATTAGTGACATCAAGACGAAGATTTATCCAACACATTTACATTAAAGATCTTAGAGATCTTATCGCTAAATGCGCCAGGGACATTTTCTTTCCATTTCAGACAAAAAAAATTAAATAAACGCTGAAAATAGGCCTCTTTAAGAAAAAGACAGCAAAATCATACATTTCTTGAAATTCCTGTCTTTTACTGGGTCAATATAACTCGGTTCGATTCAATAACGGTGTCGATTCTTACCTACTCGTAAATATATTAGAACGGATAATACGCGCGGAGAGACTATTCCCACAATGGCTGCGACAGTCACTTCTGGAATGTTATCGTTCTCCTGGACACATCAAACATTTCTCCATACAAGATAAACATACATTATGTTCACACAAATTACAGAATATAGACAATTGCGCCGTCTAATAATAATGTGCTATAAATAGTCTTCTACGATCTACTTCCATTTTCACTATTATACTTATTCACTTGTACATTCGTACATGTGCGAGGAAAGTGGCAACAGTTTAATTAAATAAATTTTAATATAACGCTAAAATACGAACGCAATTTGAAGTGGAACGGGAAATATATTATACAATTAAAACAAGCGACAAATTGTTATTCGTAATTCATTTTATTTTCAAATTAGCTACGTATAGATTATAACGCTATATTATTTCATATTTAAATTATAACCTAATTCGAGTATAATAATATGGATATATGCCTGTGATAATATTAGTGTCATTTCATTTCAATAAAATCATGAACTTAACGACTATGTAGTAATTCAGTGCTGCATCTAATCACTTAACTTACCAATCACTCTAGAGTACCGATGTGATTGGAATAAATGCCACAAGGTGTTACAAAAGTAAAAAAAAAAGGTGCTACAATTATGAAAGGAATGGCCAAGCGACGGCTTTTGCTGCTGCTCGAATGAGCCGGCTCAACCGGGATAGTATCGCGGCCTCCCAGAATACCGGGGTAAACATTTTTTTGTGTGATCACTACTAGACATTTATCGCAATCGCCACGCTTGGCAAGTGGCCACCTAAAATGCTAACTAGTGCCCGTCACTGATCTACAAAATGTATTTCAAACATATGAGATCTGAAATCCGAGATGACAGAGTTGCAGAATCTCATATGCCGTCAATAATTTAGTTACTAATATTATATTGTTAAACCAAAAACTTAACTAACGAATCTATTCATCAGCCATACTTATTATGATAGACGCCATGTTGGCTTTTGATCAGCAAGTAATTTTTTTAACCTCTATTCCCGTGTACGTCTTACCATAAAATACGCGAATTCAAAATTGTTATTTTAATCTAAAAACAGTAACTTTTCACTGGCATACAAGTACTCCTAGTTTTTAAATCTCAAAATGCTGATAAAATTTCTATTGATTATATGAGACACTATGTTCAGAATGCGTGTACCGCAATGCTAGTTAGTTTAGTTACTGGTTTTTATTAATAGAAAATAAAATTAAAAATATAAAGTGAAAGTCAAAGGGTAAATTTATAATTTTGAAGCTGTTATGTCGTCTTTTAAATTATTGGTTTTTTTCATTCATAGTCTTTCCAGAGTGGATGTGACAAAAATTACAAACGTAAATCTTTACAAAAAATTATTACTAAATCATACAATTATTTAGGCCTGGATGCTTAACCTCTCTCGACTCTCATCTTAGGAGGTTCTTGACACTTTTTGCCTCGTCTAACTTGGCAAGACGCATAACATAACAGTATCTAACAGCCGTAAGTTATGTATCCATCAACAAAGCATTTTCTATCTCAAATAGCTGATAACACATTAATATCATTATAGCTTCCACTTTACTTCTTTTAACTTTGCCCTTCTAAAAATAAAAAAAATTGTTTATTTATATTTTGTGACCTTGCCACATAGACAAATATACTTACGTATCACCGAAATAATTCAGGGAGAAATAGCTGCGTTACTTGTCAAAGTAGGGATCAATCTACCTTCTAGCTTTTTAAAAAAAGCATAATGAATATTAGTAAATATAAGCGGTAATCTGTAAAGCGACGAGAAACAGAAGTAGCACTTAGCGTAAGCCGACATTATAAGAGAGCGACTGTGAGATATTTTTTTTTATTTCCTTAATCTTTCTCATCCTCGTGGCAGGTGAAGTATTTTTTTTTTAATATTTACTGCCAATCATAGTTCATACCACCCGAATAAAATATTTGTTATTCTTTTATTCTTGGAAGTGGAGACCCGATTTCACTTTAGCTTATTGATTAAGGTAACTTAGCAGTTATAACTGTGTAAGACATGTTATAAAAATAAATAGTAATTGATTTTAATATTTCGAAACAAAACCTCGCGATGACGTAAAAACTTTAAATGAAATCATCGTTATACTTAATGACAACACGTTCCACACCGTTATTAAAATGTAAAGTTATAGTAATAAAATAAACGTACTTGCATTTTTGTATTTAACACATACGATGCTCCTGGTCCACTGAAGTCGGACAACCTCTGGCGACAGACTGATGACGGAACAATTATCTAACTATGTCGAACCTAAATACCATGGGGAGTAGCATCTACAGTGCGAGGGTATCGATGCTGCGTACACCAATCCGCTTTGATGCATATGGTCAAATGTTCCATGCATAAGATACCAAGGTGATGCCCTATATGAGGAGCTCGTACCAATGAGCGTTTCGAAGACTGACTTGCGTAGCTTGACCACTAAGAATGAGACAGGCTCACCACCTGTCACTTTGTCCCAAATAAACTCTGGTGAAAAATGGTTTGCAAGGACTAGACCTCTGTCCACCCCTGTATAGGTAATGCGGTCGTCAGAGCTTATTTTTATATTCTGTGAGAGTAAGTACGTTCACCGGTTGAGCCTACCCATTTACCCGTTCTACAGCTGTAACATAACTGCAGCATAGCTCTACCACAAATAAACCAAATCTTAATTAACCCGACAGCGCAGAGTTCATGCAATATCAAACACAGGAACTACTATCCGATACTATCATACAAGAAAATGTTGTTTTGAAGAAAGTGAGTTTCTGGATACAATAGCCTTGTCATAAATTCTTATCATAATATTCGCTTGCGTGTTACCTTTAATGAAACGTAGCGTCTTATGGCTATGATTTTAATATTTAACCTACGGACAAAGAAAACAGCCTTAGTAACAAAATGTTGAAAATAAAATAAGATTATACAACTCCTTCCATTAGCGTTCTGCAGCAGAATTGATGAAACAATAATGTCATTCTTATCGTCCCTGTTATGAATTATAAAGGGATCCAATTAAAAGTTTTGACCAATTGAGTAGAGTAGTTTGTTCCATATAAATTTAAGTATTTCTAACCAGATGATGGCATTGTTAGTATGTTAAATCTATAACACAATCAACCCCGTTATGTGACAGCGCAAGAATCTGTCGCCGTTTTCTTCCCGCGGCTGCCGTTAAGAGCGACTACGGGAAAAACTTTAAAATCTAGGACATTCTCCCGGCGACGAGAGAAGGATCCCGGAGAGGCGAGAAGTGGGTTGCGCAACCCCTTCGGTGGGCATTGCCAAATACACATCCGCAATCTCTGCCTTCTTCTGTGGATGGCATATTTAGGAGTGTATGTGTCTATACGAATATGTAAAATTCTTTGAATGTGATGTACACACATTTACCGGAATTAACTTAAAAGCTATTTTACGGATTTTGATGGAATTTACACTTAAAATTAATAACGTTAAAGATTACGAAATGCTTGTCGTTCAATCACGCTTAAGGACATTTAGATTATTTCATGGATGGCAGAGATTTAGATTATTTTATGCAAAAGGATACAGAGCACTTTTTGAATCAATTAAGAGTACTCTTAGGCCAAAATTGTGATTACGCGGGCGAAGCCGCGTGCTGCTAGTTATATATAAATCATCGATTAATTGACGACCGCGTGGCCTAGCGGTTAGCGTACTTGACTGCTGAGACATACACTGAGTTCGAATACTAGCCGAAGCCTACACTAATTATTGGTTTTCCGGTCGGGTTGTGTTGTGTTGCGTCCCGTGTCACTCCATCTGTTGTTTCCACCAATCTTATAGCATAAGCGTTAAATCATAGGATAAAGGTAAAGAATAGCCAGTGCCTATGTGTTTGCGCGTATACTTATGACACTACAATATCTCCTGCGCTGTTGACAATAGCTGATAGATAGTATTCGGTAGTAGGAGGACGTCGTCATTATAAACTAACGATCTTACAGAATACCGGCGTGACGCAGAGGCATTTTGTGCTTCTGGGTTCCGTTCGGTGAGTGAGGTAACCGGAGGCCCACTCCGCTTCCCCCTACCCCCTTCCGTATCGTCCCCCTATCTCCCAGATACCCGTATATATGGTGTTGCTGATGTACATAGGCGACGGTTTTGATTTAATGCAGCAACATTCGCTACAAACTTTTCATGTTTAAAATTGCAGAAAAATCATTAATGTTTTGTAGATTTTGTGACGCATGCCTTTACTTTGAACTTCAAAACTTTTGCATGAGTATGAGAATATATCTGTAAATTTCACAGTAAGAAGCAAGATGTACGTTCTCTTCAAAGGATTAAGTTCACTTATAAAGGGTCCTGTTACATCAAAGAACTTTTTCACGGAGATTTGTAAAGGCATTATCGTATTATAAATAAAATTGGTCTGGTATAAGTCGTTTCATTAGATAATTAAATAAATATGTTTTATTAGATATTTAATTCATCATCATCATCATTTCAGCCTATCACAAGTCCACTGCTGACCATAGGCCTCCCCCAAAGATTGCCACGAAGCTCGGTCCTGAGCCATCTGCATCTTCCCGCAACACTGCGCAGGTCGTCACTCTACACCATTAGATACTTAATTAAAGTGTCATATTATGTATCAGATAGAAATTCAAATTTTAAGTAAAAATATATAAGTTGATTAAAAATTTATTTTTGTTAATAACAGATGTAACATCTAATTATTACAATGTAATATTTAGATGGTTTACAATTTCATTTCATTCTTAACTTTTGACTTATTTATGATATATATATCAAGTTAATATCTTATATGTTTATTTAATTTTCTTTGATTATTCTTTAGAAACTTTCTTTCGATCTTTGTGGCTAATGTTATAATATTAATAAATTTATTTCAATTATTGTGACTAACATTAGCTAAATATCTTATTATAATTTAATACCATGAACGATGATGCAATACGAAACTTCTATAAATATATAATTGAAAAATATTTAAATAAAAATGTTTAGAAAAAAGAACAATAATTTATTATGAAACACACAAGCGTTTTTAAGAATTTCTTTCATTAATATACAGACGTGTTAAAAAAATTAACAAGGCTGTATAAATTGCCAGGATAATAACAGAAAACATGCGATAACTTGTGGAACGGCGTAAATAAAATGTAAATCAACAACACTTACGCTTTGAGCAAAGCAAATTTATGTATATGTTAAATTTTAACAGAGTTGTAGGGGTGCCAGAGGCTTGATTTTGTGTGGCCCTTTTTATTACCGAATTTACTCCCTAGCTTGTACTATAACATCCAAGTTTAATATCTAATTGATGTGTTAAAATTTGGTTTTCGTATTTATATATAAATCCTAAATTTTCAGCTGTTCGTAGCGGCCAGGGCGCCCGTTTAAATTCCAAAGTTGCGTACATCGGAAATGACCTGGGTTCGAATGCCAATGCCGGCCCCAATAAACATTGCTAATTCCAATTTTAAGTGCTGATCTACATGCACAGCAGTGAAGGAAATACACCATGAGGAATCTTTCATATCTGAGATATAATAATATAAAAATATTATTTCGTGGAATCATCTGAAATCTGTAACCTGTACTGGAGCTCGGCGAACCCTTTCCAGTTCCAAACTCCTATCTGAAATGGAGGAGAGACTATTTCGCAGTAGTGTAATATTTTTAGACTGACATTTAATTAAATTATAAAGGACGTTCACGTGACTCAGTGGTCAGCGTACCAGACTATTAAATCGCGGTAACTTGATTCTTCCGATTTTATATGAAATTAAATTAATATTGCGCAACATACAAATGGGCGTTTGAGCCTGTATTATTGTTATATTATTTGTAAGACATTGTTAGATGGTAATTCTATATTTGTACGTCTTACGCCAGTCCCAGGCGCGTGGTATACATATGGCTGGCCTAATTCAGCGGGGTGGCCGCCGAGTGGCAAGCCTACTTCGAATGCGGGTTGATGGAGTCTTAGCGTTGTGCTTTAAAAAACTCACTCGATCTCTATGGCCTCCGCACGCTCGGGGATCCGTTATGTATGAATGGAGGCCGAGTTGGAAGGCTCGTCCGAGTGCATTGCTAGGAAAGACAGGGAAAGGAAGTGTCCTTTCTCGAGATGGGGCTGCTCATGAGGTCGATGGGGCCGGCGCTCATGAGGTCTCGGGTGTGTGCGAAAGCGTTCCCGTGGCCATGCTGACATGCGAATGTGGGGACGCCGTGGAGTTTTGGTTGATGCTTTGAGATGTTTTTTTTTTTTTATAGAAGAAGGGGGCAAACGAGCGTGCGGCTCACCTGATGGTAAGTGATCACCGACGCCCACGAACATCCACAACACCAGAGGAGCTACAGATGCGCTGCCGGCCTTTAAGGAAGGAATAAGCTCTTTTCTTGAAGGTCCCTAAGTCGTAACTATTCGGAAATACTGCTGGCGACAGCTGATTCCACAAAGTCGAAGTGCGTGGCAGAAAACTTCGATTAAAACGCACTGTGGTGGAATGCCAACCATCTAGGTGGTATCGATGGAACTTCGAATTCAGTCGCGATGTACGATGGTGAAACTCAGCAGCTGGGATCAATTCGAAAAGTTCCTCAGAACATTCCCCGTGGAAAATTTTGTAAAAAATGCAAAGAGAAGCAACATCTCTTCGCAAGGCCAAAGGATCAAGCCGATCAGAGAGCTTGGTCGCCGACAATTCGAGCCGCTCGACGTTGGATGCGGTCAAATGGAAGGAGTTGGTACTGGGGTGCCCCTGCCCAGAGATGAGAACAGTATTCCATGTGGGGCCGAACTTGCGCCTTATAAAGTTGCAAACGGTGGACCGGCATGAAATACTGTCCCGCTCTACAGAGCACACCAAGCTTTTGGAGGCCAATTTGGCCTTTCCTCAAGTGACCACGGAACTGAACGTCGCTCGATATGTCAACGCCAAGGATTCTGATACTGGCTGAGGCAATAAGGGAATGTTCTCAAAAGAGGAGAAACGACAAAGGGATTCTTTTAGCGGTGAACGCGCAAACCTGTGTCTTTTGGGGTTGAATAGGACCAAATTACGTCGACCCCAATCCGAGACTTTGAATAACAAGGTCTCGACTTCAGACACAAGTTTGTTCCGGCACTCGTCGACGTGTTCCCGAGAAATATTCGCACGGCCTGTATATAGGGCATCACCCGTGCTGTCGTCTGCATAGCAATGAATGCTACTGATTTGTAGCATGTCGTTGATATGCAGAAGGAACAGAGTGGGAGATAGCACACAGCCTTGTGGAACACCAGCATTCACGGGTTTGGGGTCCGAGCATGCACCGTCGACAACAACCTTGATGCTCCGATCCGTGAGGAAGCTGGTGACCCAGTTGCACAATCTCTCAGGAACCCCGTAAGATGAAAGCTTTGAAAGAAGCGCTTTATGCCAAACCCTATCAAATGCTTTCGCTACGTCCAGACTAACCGCCAAAGCCTCCCCTTAGACTCAACTGCTTCTGCCCATCGGTGAGTCAGGTAAACTAGAAGATCACCAGCTGATCGTCCGCGACGGAAACCGTACTGTCGGTCACTGATCAGCTGGTGTTCCTCCAGGTACCTCAGGAGCTGGGTGTTGATGAGTGACTCCATTATTTTAGATAACAAGGGGGTGATGGCAATAGGCCTGTAGTTGGACGGATCAGAGCGGTCGCCTTTTTGATGTACTAACCCAACATAATCTGTCCTTGCCCCCGCGAGGGTGGCTATACGTTAGGTATTTCTCCACGAAAAAAGTCCATCGTCATCAATTATAGAATCATAAGATTGTTGTGATTGTAAGTTATTGTTTTTGTGGAGTAATTTTTCCCTACTCCCGTCCAAAGTCAAGGGCAAATTCGAAAGTTTTATAAATTTTTGCCCTCAATGTATTTTATAGTAGGCCATTTTAATTGAAGTTGCTTTAACAATATTTCTAAACATTGTGTCAGTTTGTTGCAATATGTATATGTGTATAACAATATGTTAGAGATGTTGTAAAATTTTATGCATTTATTCAGAAAAGAGGTAAAAAGCTTAATATTTTGGATAATAAAATAGACATGAGAAGGGCTTAGTTGAAGTCCGTCATTCGTGTGCCTTTTTGACCCTCGCATTTCAGAAAACCAACAATTATGTAAACATGGTCTACAGAAACAATCCCGAACTTTATAAAGAAGTTTGTGGGAATGGATCAAATAATTTTATTTCGACCATTGTAATCAATTTATGAAGAGTTTTTAATAGTTTTAGAATATTGTACCTACCTTTGCAAATTAAACGGAGACACTGTTGTAGATTTACCATTAAAACTACTGTAATATTAAAAAAACTTGTGCGTGTAATAAGATAATATGTTTATAAATGCTTCATATCTTATATTTTAACTAGTATATCAGCATGTCTCCGCTAGGCAACCACAGCATTATATTGACATGTTGTGGAGGCGTTTATAGTCCATAAAAAAATCATGCAAAATTTAAAAAAAAAGTCAAATTTCTCAAAAACGTCTGTATCTTATTTGGTTGTAGAGGTAGGAGTGGTAGGAGTGGTACATAACACATTCACATTTAGCTTATATACATTACAGATCTATCTATGAGAAGCCGGTGCGATACGCTAGTATCGTATATACTCGTAATAACCGCACATTCATTTTGTTATAAAAAATAAGGAATAGATGAGAAGAAAGCTTATTGACACATAATATAGTAATAATACGTTATTTGCGCAAAGAAGCTCCGTTTAGTTTTGGTGTAATAAAATCAAACGAAAAAGCAATTACGTTTCGTATTTTCCTGTTTGTAACCCGAGACAACACGTTTATCAGCACTTTATTAGTGTATTTAGGATGTCCTTTATTGCCAAGTACATTTTTAACTATTAAGGAAAACGACACAAAATAGAGATTGATTATTACTTTTCCAAACAAATACAAAAGATCTGAAATTAAACTATTATGTACGGATTTTATCACGTTTAATTTTGTTTTTATATTCACGACGTTTCAATTACTTGGGATCCAGTTATAAACTAAATTAAATCTAAAACCAAGCATACCACTGCACGATCTCAAGACACTGTGAGCACATTTTGCGTAGTTCAGTCCAAAAATTAATAAATAAAAGCTGAACTACTGAACTACTAACTATGACATCTGGACGTCTAACACCTCAGCCTCCCCGTGACCACGGCTGCTATAAAGCAATCGAAACGTCAGGAACATAAAAACAAAATTAAATACCATAAAATCCGTTTCTTTTCAAATGTGTAGTGTTCGCGTAGATATAAGGAATTATTATAGATACTAAATATGTACCTAATTTGAAATATTAACTTCCATATATATTCTGTTACAAAACATTAAAAGTTTCCTACTCTATATCAATTAGTTGTCGTAATCAAATTATAACTTGTGAAATAAAAATAATAATTGGCACTATATACGGTTCTTGGAAGTGTTTAATTACGGACGTACGAAGACAATAATCGAAAAGTGGCGCCAATTAGTGAAGCAGACAACTTGAAACGGTCGCTCTGCTAAATTATGACATGTCGACAGGCGACACACTCGTTGCACACAGGAGAGCCCGTTTTTCGCCGCTGATAGGTTATGTTGTAATCTGTTATTAAGTGGAACCTACGCCAATGACTTTTACGAATGAACTTATGAATTTATGTGACCAACAGAAATAAACGATAACATGTAATAAAAACATCCCAAGTTTATTATCCATATTTTGAAAATTGCATACTTTTACGAGCTATGGTTTGCGGAAATAGAATTGGAGTGAAAGGCTATAAAACAAAGGTATCTTAAGCTTCTATTTACTTAAACGACTTACAGACAATGCAAAGTTGCGCTTGATCTTCCACGGGTTGTCAAAGACTTCCTGCCAGTTACAAATCATCTTTCGTCCTAAGTATTTCGCCTTCCTTTGCCAAGGGATCGGGCGGTCGAATAGGGTCATCGTGTCTAGTTTTCTGGATTCGTAGTTGTGATTGGCGATGTTGGTTCCCCTTGTGAATTGTCCATTTCCGGAACCATTCGCCTAGTCGATTAGCTGGGGATTGGAGTCAAATCGTGATACGAACTTTGTGACGGTCAGGGAAGTATAGGGCCGTATCGACCGAGAAAATCACAAGACTGACCTGGGGCTCCTTCGGAATGTCTCTTGTGTAAAGTGAGAAGAGGATTGGGAAGAGGCAAGAGCTTAGAGGGACAACTGCTTTGAGAGGGCGGCTTGAGGATCGCGTGTTTTCTACTCTCTTGCTCAAGTAGGCTTGTAGGATGCGCACGAGCCTGTCTGGGACTTTGAGATGTACAGTTTATAAATACAGCCGTTGTACCAGACTTTGTCAGATGTCTTTGCGACATCGAAGAATAACGCTCCCGTGCTGTTGGGCTTGGGGCAGCGGTTAAGATTGTCTAAAATGAGCTCCGTTAAGCGGTGCACGGTGCGTTGAATGCCCGAGTGTTCAGATCAGAAGCCGAACTGCACGTAGAGAATTAAATTGTTTTTGAAAACATAATTTTTGAGTCTTTTTAGGATGATTCGATAAATTTTCCCCATAGAGCAGAGGAATCTTATTGGGCGATAGCTGAAGGCAATGTTACAAGATACAAAGGCGCTCCGGTGTATAGGCCGGAGCCCCGCCCCTTATATAGTACCGATTTTCGATCGTTGTTTTATTTTTAAATGTCCGAGAATAGTCTCTAAACGTTTTTCTAAAAATCATGCTTTTATTCCAACCAGTACAAAGCCTTCTTTATTTACCTACCATACAATTTTATTAACATCGACTGGCAATTCATAAATTATAATTTTTCTTCACGTCATTCAATAACGTAACAAGATGTTATATAGCCTGATAGCTAATCGAGCCTTGAACTTTCGTGACACTCCTAAATATTTTAATAGTTGTTAAGCATAATTAAATTAAACTAACAGACAGAAATTATATAAAAAGGAAAAAGGAATCGAACTATGTGTATACGTGTATTATGATATATATTAAAATACCGACACGACTTTACAATAATCTCGTAAATATTATGTAAATATCATCGATTTACTTGCATTTTGGTAATGATACAAATGATGCAAACCAATGTTATGCACTAGCACAAAGCCTGAGTAACTGCTAGCTGTAGTTCATAAATACTACACTACATCCTACCTTAATAAAAAAAAAATATATTGAATAAAGCTTACAATTTAAGTATCGCCTTTGATACTTGAGAAAAGTGCCAGAACCTATCGTCTAAGGGGAGACACTTAGACGAAATAGCAGCGTTATGCTGCTATTTACTAAAGACGTGGTTTATAGATCGAACAAAAGCATTATCGGTCCTCAAACCATAGTACTAGTACATAATATACCTGTGAAAAATTTAAAAACCTGTTAAATAATGATGATGGAGAATTTTTGAAATTGTTTGATACAACTGCGAGCATCTGATGCATATCATAACCTGCTAAATATTATATTGAACAAAATAATTAGGACAATAAAAAATTTATTATATTTTTGACATAATTCCTTGTACCTTTTCTTGTTAAACTTTCCTTAATGGGTGACTAATGAGCTAATAGTCCACCTGACAGTACCGTAGAAAGAGGTGAACAAAGAGTATATAACTACTACGTTGAGAATTGCGAGGGTGAATAGATAATAGAAAATCATAAGTTTTACTAAAGTTAATTTATAAAATTTATTAATTGTGTGCCGAATGATGCTTTTGTTGGTAATCGTAATAATAAGGCCAGGTCCAGGTTTCGTAACAGCCACTAAGACAAATTTTCTCAGAGGAATAGTCAGGACACAATCAAACGCTACTTCCAGAAGTTAGAATTTTTGTTGGCAGGAGTAGAGGCCAGCAATATAAACTACGACAAAACTAACTTAAGGGACACCTCAGGACGCAAAAAATATCTAACAACAAAGTACCCGGATGAATCACCCTAGTGTAGTGTATAAGGCCCGAAATATGCACGATACATTAACTAAAAATGGACCAACAGGAATACCATGTAATTTAGAATTGGATTAAAACGACTGTACTGCCTCTCTTTAAAGCCAAAGAAGGAAAAAAAGTGCCTAATATGTAATAGTCTATCATTAGATATAATAAGACCTTGTAATGAACATAATATATTCTTTGTTTTCTTGCCTGCCAGCAGTATACTTCTTGCACAAAGTCTCGAGCTGATATTTTTTCGCGCTATGAAGATTTTATGCCGTAATATTCTAATGAAATGGAAAAAGGCTGATAGTAAGTCTCAAGTATCAATTCATAAGGATTGTTTCCCGAGATTATTGAATAAGTTAATAGATAACCTTACTACAAATTCCAAGGAAAATATATGTGCTTGATTTAAAAAAAACAGGAATGACCAAAGTCAGTTTTTGAGCAGACTACCGGGTGAAAGTGGAGTCAATTTTTGAAAGTGGAGAAAATTTTTGAAAGTGGTGTCAGATAAGTCAATTTTAACCATCTGTCCTGATCCACGTGAAGTAACACATAGCTGACGTGAAACACCGACGCTCTAGAAAGTCTGCAATCTGTGATCATATTTTTGATCGCCCCTACCATTACAACAGATTTGATAGACCACAAATCATCGCAAAAGAACACCGATTCCTGCCAAGAATTATGTGGTTGAGTTATGTGATTTATGGTAGAAGATGTCTGGGTGCTACCACCAGCTTAGGATCCATTAATAAACAAAAGTAAATCTAAAACCAAGCATACCACCGCACGACCTCAAGATACTGTAAGCACATTCTACGTAGATCGGACCAAAAATTAATAAATAAAAGCTGAAGCTACCCCGAGTTAACTATGACCTCCGTCGCTACCACGGCTGCTGTAAAGCAACCGAAACGTCGGAAATATATAAACAAAATTAAACGCGTTAAAATACGTAAATAATAGTTTCATTTAAAACGTGTAGTGTTCGCGTAAATACAAGAAATCATTACTTGTATAATTTTTGGGCATAGCTTTCAAACTACATTTTCAGAAATGCCATATTCCTAACTAGTTTAGTTTTTGAGATAGACTCCGTAACAGAAATGGTTTGTAATTAACAAGTTAGATAATTAAAAATCATTTTGTTGAATTTCTAATTCAATATTTGGTTTTTGGTCAAATAAAATATTGGAAAATATATTGCATATTTGTTGTGAGTTTGGGGAAAAGCGGAGTATAAGTTTTTGTCTGCTTTTCCCCAACGCATAGATAGATCCATAAAATATTCAATACAAATAATCATCATAATTTTTAACTTAGTACCCTGTCCTACAGACAAGCATCGGTAGTAGTTCCACTGTGCGTACTTGCGGATTAATATTCAATTAAGAAACTCAGAGCACGTAAATGTACTGTACCTACGATTAAATTAATTTGAAATCTAACAATCACAATAACCAAAACTCACGCCTGTAATCCCTAAGATCTAGATCTAGTGCCAACACATCTAACTATCAACGGACAACGGACTGAGTTCGAAGTAATGGATTCAAATACAACCTTTTGAATCCATTTCAATCCGGTTTCCATTTCGGTCATAGTACGACTACTGCTTTAGTAAAAATAACTTATGATATCAGTTTTGGGATGGATGACCAGTGTGTACAGTGTTGACTTTACTGGCTTTCAGTAATGCTTTACATAATGTCGACTACGAGTTGCTTTTACCAATTCTTATTTCTCTTAACATATCTCCTATAGTCATTGACTGGTTTCACAGTTACTTGCATGGACGCCGGCAACGTATTCGGATCAAAGAAAAGTATTCGCACTGGTGTTCGATAAATGCCGGAATACCGAAAAAAGGAGAAAGAAAGTACTTTATTCATTGCCACAACTCAAGTAACACATAATGAAAACTTAATTAACATAACAAAAGAATAATAATAATACCACAAGGTGGCGTGTTGCCTCCTCTTATCTCAATCTTTATAAGTTCCATCACTCACCATTTATCTTCTCTCTATCACCTGTACGCTGATGATGTCCTAATTTACGCTCCAATCAACCAAAACAATCGAATCACTAAATAAAGATCTAGATACCATTGTACAGTGGAGCAATTCTCATGGACTAACGGTAAATCCTTCTCAAACACAAGCCATTATTATAGGAAGTCAAAGGCTTGTTTCACGAATCGATTGGACTTCTCTTCCCTGTATTGTTTTTGACGGCATTCAATTACAATATAGTGACACGGTTAAAAACCTAGGTGTTGTATTTGATAAGTTTCTGTCTCGGGTTCCTCAGATTAGTGAAGTGAGCAGGAAGATGTTTGCGGCTGTAAATTCTCTCCGGAGATTGAGAAACTTTTTACCCCTACCGACTAATATTGCACTCGCAGAATCTCTCCTTTTACCAATACTTGATTATGCTCATGCATGTTACTTAGACTTAAGTATGGAGCATATAAATAAACATGAGCGCCTTCGAAATTTGTGTATACGGTTCATATTTGGCCTTCGTAAAGCTTGAGTGGCTCCCAATTCGTCTTCGTAGGAATATTCATCTTTTATCACTTTTGTTTTCTGTTCTGTTCAATCCAACCACTCTCTTTTATTTAAAAAGCGGTTTGACTATTTCTGCGATTTTTATCCTAATCGTCTCTCTTCGCTCTGATGACAATTTAATACTTAGCAATCCTTCTCATAGCACTTTTTACTCCAAATCCTTTTCTATTGAAGCTGTTCGGCTTTGGAACTCTCTTCCACTATACATTAAGCGAGCACAATCCTTACCTATTTTCGAACGTCTGTTAAAAAAATACTTTATGGCTTCTTAATCTTTGATTCCTGTTCCTTGACGTCGTTGACTTTGTATCTCTGTAATAGTACGTACGTGTATATATATTTCATATATTCATATTATGTATATTTTTGTATATATTGTATATGTATATAATGTGTATGTATTATATGTTCACTTTAGTGGACACCCGATACTTATGTTCATATTTCCTTTTTCTTTCTGGATTGCCTAGAAGAAATTGCTTCTTAGCGATAAGGCCGCCTATTGTACATTTTTTTGTTTTTTTAATTAATCTTTGTATGTTGAATCTTTGTGTGTACAATAAAGTATATTTCATTCATTCATTCAATATACATAAAACTGTACACAAGCGGTAACACTGAATATATTTAAAAAGAAAACGCGACACTGAATGCTAATTACCTTCGTAATAAAATAAAACCTTTTTTCTCTAATTTTAAATTAATCAAACTGCATGCATGCCATAGAACTATAGATATAAAATGTTATTCTTATATTCAAAAGCAATTTAGCTTACAAGCTTGCATGGATTGTTGAATTAATTGGTAAAAGGGTTAGATTAGTGGTAATAAAATCCACCCTGAGCGCGGCTGGTATAATAAAGAGCGCTCAAATATAAAATCTTACGCTAAAATGTAGAATTTTATTATTTCATTAATAAAATAAAAATGTCCTAATCTAGAAGTAACTATACACAACTAGAACTGGACACCAATAATTTGTGATATTGCACAAATATTATTTTCGGCTGGCATTCGACCCTTGAGCTATGGTCTTGGCTCACGAGCCGTGGCAGTCTAGTGGTCAGTGCGCTCGCTTTAGTTTCATAGAGCACGGGTGACCAGGGTTCGATTCCCGGTGCCGCTACCACTAACAGGGCTAAATTTGGCATGTGCTCGGTGGTGAAGGAAAAAAAAAAGAGGATGTCTGAGCAATAATAAATATATAATTTAGAGGGCAAGTCCTCCAAAGGCACTGAAGTAGCGTGGCGGAACCTTCTCGGCTCGAAACCCTCTCAGATATTTAAGAGGGAGGCCTTTGCCCACCACTGCCCACCAGGGGATTCACAGACTGCTACTTTATTTTACTTTCTTACCCATAGTCAGGTATACTAACCACTTAGAGCTTGTATATATTATATATATTTTACACTTGTAACGTCATTGGCAAACTTTACACAAACCTTCATAAAACGAAGAAGAAAGAAAGAAAGCCACTCGGTCGTAGTGCGAATATTAAACATTATTTAGGACACATGCACAGTATCAACAAATTCCGTACCGCGAAAACCGTCGTTAGTAACCGGCACATTTTTTTATTTTAATTAATTACTACTGCTACTGCTACTACTATATGAGCCTATTTTAGTCTGTTGCTGAATAATAGAATTACACATTCAACCACATTGACCAAGCGGGTGGGTTAGTACAATTGACAGCGCCCTCACACTAATGATGCTGCTTCCAATCACTAGTGACCAAGGGGATTTGTGTTCGGAAAATTCCGCCATCATTCGGTCGCCAGAGCCTCGTTTGTTTGCTTACAGGGTGCACCATGTACTGACGTGATTATGTGTATATTATGTTTAGGTTATGTGGTTTATGGTATATTCTCTGTTACACCTCTAATTCGACTAACTGCGAAACATTTATAATAAGAAAGAAAAAAGAATAAAAATTGTACACCATTTCTATTTCCGATGCTTTGATCTCTTTGTGATAAATATAGTATCAATATAAGCGATAATATTCTCACGTTTCCTTTGAGTCGCAGAGTTCTTTCATAGCTTGTTGCAGAGAAGTTACGTAATCAGACTGTAAGTTTCTATTTTCTATTTCCCATTCACAATAAATCTATTTCTGTTCTCTTAACGCTCTCTAATAGGGTTTCAAAAATAAATACTCTAAATTATCTTACTTCTCTACCTACTCCGGATTATTTGCCTTTTGTTTTTAATCAATTTTCTGCTTATGATTTTAAGAAGAGCGTTTTATCCATTACCTCTAATGCCGTTGGCAACGACTGTATCAGCCGTAATATGATCCTTCCAATCATTGACTTTCTTATTTCCGCTCTCTGTCATATCCTGAACTTCTCTTTCTCCTCTGGTGTGTTTCCATCAACATGGAAAGATGCACAAATTATACTCTTACCTAAGAAATCTAATCCTGCATCCTTTTATGAATATTATTGCTTTTTAGTTACCTGTCTGGGCGCCGGCAACGTATCCCCATTGAGTAGACTTTCTCTAATTGGTGTAATACTACTGATGGTGTTCCACAGGGTGGCATACTATCTCTTTTGCTTTTCGTTGTTTTTATTAATTCTATATCAACTAAATTAAATTCTTCCTACCATCTTTATGCAGATGATCTTCAAATCTACACCCAGGCTTCTCCTAATTATTTAGCTTTAGTTATTGATACCTTGAACGCAGACCTCGCACGTATTCTGGAGTGGAGCAAGGAGTATGGTCTTAAGGTCGATCCATTAAAGAGCCAAGTTATAATAATTGGCAGCTCGAAATTAATAGGTAAATCTAACTTGCCTATGGCTCCCCAAGTTATTTTTGAGGGAAGTGTAATCCCCATTAGTGATAAAGTTAATAACTTGGGTATTATCATAGATAAATCATTTTCACGGGGACCTCAATTGCAAGAAGTAAGTCGGAAACTTTTTGCAAGCATGATCATGTTTTACATTTTCGTACTAAACTCAAGTGGCTACCTATTCGCCTTCGCCGGAATGCTCATATTCTTTTTCATCTTCATAATGTGTTGTTAAACCCTTCTTGTCCTTCATATCTTAAACAACGTTTTGAATTCCTTCTTGGTTCTCATTCATGGTTTTTGAGGTCATCGGAGAATTTTAAATTAAGAAGCCAGTTCATAGCACTAAATTTTTGGACAGATCATTCACTGTACAAGCTGTCCGTCTATGGAATGGCCTACCGCTATCGGTAAGACGCGCCCAATCCTTACCAGTTTTTAAAAATCTTGTCTGGCCTATCAATTACTTTTATGCAACTTCCAAACTCATTCATAACAATCCTGTCCATCCAAAGGTTCTCTGGAAGAGATTGCTTTTAGCGATAAGACTGCCTATTGTTCCACCTCTCATGTTTAATTACGTTTTTGTATTATTATTTTATTTTCCTGTTTTTGGTGTACAATAAAGCGTATTCTATCTATCTATCTATCTATAAAATAATGATGTTAGGTAAGAGTATATATTTCATTACGACACTCTTGCATTAGAGCATTATTTAATGGTTGTTGTACGTTTGGTATCAAATCTATACATTACTATTGTAATAAAACTTTTAATTTAAATTAAATATTTAATTGAATATTATTTGAAAATTTGTTGTTGGGGCATGTTTGGAATATAGTAGAACCCAGTTCAATAATTTCTAGAATGTTTGTTCGTCTTTACGCGCATCACGTGTAAGCGCCAGGATCGATTTCATTAAAATTTTATTTGTTACATAGCTTTCAATATTACCATATATATTTATGAAATAGGAACTTAATAACATATTAAAAACCTAAGAAGAGTTACAAACATAAATATGTCCGTGTGATAACAATAAATTCCAAGCCTCTTATTGTTATTAACTAAAGTTAAGCCTCTTTAATGCAAATGAAGTTTTGTATGAAAACGATAGGCTGACTACATGAAATCATAAGTCGTTATCAAGAAATATTTAAATGATTAAAAATTACTTTTATAAAAACTTTATTTGAATATTCCCGTTGAAATAGTCATTTTCTTTACCGTATGGTGACTATTTCAGATCTCATCCACCCTCTTTTTTTAATTGACGTCTGCTTTTTAATTCTCATCTTTGATAGTAATTTTGCAAAATGTTAAAAATAATGATGATTCAAAATAAATATTTTTGGGCCATTTATATTGGCTCCAACTTCTATAATTTAACAAAAGGTTTTTCATTGACTGGGAGTGACTAGTTCCTGTTTTAATTCGATCAACAGCATTTCGTCAGTAAATTTTATCTTTATTTGAATAAAGAAAAACAATTTTGGCACAATATATGAAAGATTAGACCCTAGCCTGTCCAACATAACATATTTAATAAGGGTAATCTACTTTATACAAACTAACTAGTTCCAAAACTCTCTGAACTGCAACGTATCACGAACTATACTCGTTTAAAATTCAAGTGTAGTAGCGTTACAAAAGTGTATAATACACATTTGTAACTTGATTAAACAATAAAGTAGAAAATATTCTTTACAGTAAATAACAACAAGCCTATTTGAAATGAAATAATTATTTACGAATTTTATATACCTTCAGCTTTTATTTATTAATTTTGGTGATGATCACAGACAGCAGATTTCCTGGAGCCTAGAGTTAGTGATCATATACCAATCAGATTTGATAGACCACAAATCGTCGCCAAAGAACACCTATTCCTGCCAAGGATGATTCGTGAGGTGATCAAAATCCTCCCTTTTTCAATAGAGACGATGGCTGGATGCTACCATGGGCTTGGGATCCAGTAATTAATAAAATTAAATCTAAAATAAGTAGTATTATTCTATGTATGTATGGATCCTACGTATGATGCGGTATTCTACGTATATAGGACCAAAATTAATAAATAAAAGCTGAAGGTGCCCGAGTTAACTATGACATCAGTACGTCTAACATCCCGTAACCACGGGTGCTGTAAAGCACTCGAAAGGTCGGGAACATAAAAAGATTAATGAAACGCAATGAAATCCGTAAATAAAAGTTTAGTTTCAAATGTGTAGTGTTCATACAAATACACAAAATAATTACAATGTTGTGTTATGTATAACTCTCGCTCTCATGCTTATATCAATGTATAATTTATATATATATATATATATCTTTAACCCGTAGGGGTAGAAAGAAATTATTAATTTTTAGCACAACGCTGATGTTTTTTTCTGGATTGTGGTGAAAAATGAGCTAACAGTCCACCTGGTGTTAAGAGACGATACGTTGTCACTTTTGACGACTAAGGTGGATTGCCTCAAAGCCCGTGATTATACAGTTTGTTCTTTGTCTCTCGTGATTGTTCTCTCTGTGTCTTTCTTACTGGAACGCAACTGTAATTACGCCTCTCTCCAAGTCAACTCCTAGGCAGAGAAAGATGTGGACGCCAAATGAAAGGACATTGTGTGTCGTAAGAGGCCTGTTCGCTGCGACACATTCCGCACCGACCCTTTCTATCCATATAAATAAACCAGCCTCTATCCTAAGATATTTTTCGTATTCCGAAATAATATAAAATAGCATCGCGCGGTAGGGCCGAGTGAAGTCCGTCGCGGACACATCGGGCTGTTCATGAAGAGATTTATTACGTAGCTAGCAAATTCTATAAGAATTTTTATCTAGTAGGCAGTAACAAACAAAATAGATAACAGCGATTTGTTCTTTAATTATTATGTAAGTATTTAAACAACATTGAATTAAAATTAAATTACAATATTCCTTCTTAACTGTGAGGTAAGTGAATAATATCATAAAGTGATATTCGCACATAACGGCCATTTCAAACAAACTAAGGCGTGTTTTCTATACTTCATAAAAGAACAGGAATTTAGAACGTACCAATTGCATTTTTTTGTTTAACGAATCGTGTTACTAAACTTTATAGCAGTACGTTTTAATGTAATAAGTAAAAATAATTTAATGGATTTAAATGAAATGACTTTTTTTATTTTAGTTCGGATTCAAATCAAAACTTTAGTGTTATTTTTACCCGACAACAGAAAAAAAAGATTGTGTGTACAGCATACTGTAGAAATTATAAATATACTGTAGATATTATGTTTTTTTTAAATAAAATTAACTTACCAGTATAAAGACAAAATAGTAAACATATATATATATAAAACACTGATTATTAATATTAAAACGCTGTGAATCCTTTCTCGCAACGGCTTCTAAAAAAATTTATATACGAAAACATTTAAAGAAAGATAATTATGATTGCTCATATTGCAAAAAAGTTTAAAGTTGGGCAATACCTTTTTACGTAAATGAAATTGCCGTGTTGCGTCATCTTGACAAGTTTCTGGACTCAGCAGGACAACTTTTTTGTCCAAAGGAGGTTAGAAGTCCAATTAACTTTCATTCAGACTGTTACATGACATGTCAGTGTTGACCCTTTTCGAATTATCACTTCGCTGACACTACGCTAACAAAGTTACTTGTAAGAAAGCCTACATTCTTATGTAGTAGGCAGTTACATGATAAGTCAACGTTGCTGTATGTTCGGTCATTGCCAACAACACGTTAACTAAAATTGTTCTCTCAGTACACGTACAGAAACTTCTTTTCGCTTGTAAATAACTGCTTAGTATTTAAGCAATAATTAATTAAACAATTAATATTTATTAACAATAAGTATAACTCACTGTTTAAATACGTACACTACATAAACAAATTAATATTACACGCTTTTAATTCAAAACGCAAGACACTGACAGTTAATCAAAACTCAAATTCGACATTGAAATTCTACTTTCATAGCGCCTAAAGAAGTTTTAGTTCAAAAACTGCGGTTACCAGATCCACTGATTCAGAACTCCAGATTCCACATCAGGCGTGGAACCCTAAAATCCTCCTTATTTTTGGGGGAGGTTGTTCAGCAATGGACTTGTAACGGGCTGAAATGATGATGATTACAGCCAATAAAAATAAAAAAGCGCCTTCGTCATCAGTACAGTAAAGCCTTGGTTTTTATGAGAATATACGCAAAACTGTAAAGGTACAAAAGTTAGTAACAAAGTAATTCAAAGTTTTTTACGATTTACATATCGTACTTTTTAGGCTCATCATCTCTCCCGTTACACTCTTACGCACTAACTAAAGAACAACATACAAGCATGTCCATACCTAAAGGTAGGAAGTAAATTAAAATTAATTATACGTATTAATCTGAGAATTATTTAAAAAATACAAAGGGACAAAACTTCTATTCGTACATCTCTTACATTGATGAACTTTTAATGAACGATTACAAGATGGTAAAAGACTTGGCAGACCGCTTGGGGCAGTAAAACTTTCATCAGGATATATACAAAGTTAACGAGAGCTAATTAACTCTTTACTCCGCCCATAGTTGCTTACATACTAGTGTAAATAAATTTCTCTCGGAGTTGTATAAATATAACTTTGAATGAGATAAACCGTTTCTAAACGTAAATAATTATGTTATAAGTGTTCAGGTTAAATATTTAATTAAGAAGGCAATAAACGAATTCATCCATAGTTCAAATTGCATCGTTATTAATGTACTAGAAATAAGACTAGTACAGAAAAAAATAATTCTAATTCAGTACTTACAAGTTACAATTTTTGTGATAATTTATTTTACTTAATCGCTGGTTGAAAAAATGCTATTTGAAATAATCTTCTTCACTGGGCCGTAAGGCTCCTTCTGCTCATCAATTCCTACCGCTATTCAGCAGTGTAACTACTGTTACGTTCTGGTGTGAAGTATAGTAGTTACAAGGTGTCTTGTACGTGGTAGAGCCAAGTAATCAACCTGGAAATGTCCTCTTGGCTGATTTAATTATTTTTATGTTTTTCTATAGCCTATTTACATTTTTAATAAATGAAAATAAAGTATCAAGCAAGTAATTCATAATTTATGCATATAATTAACTTGCGTGTGACGTGTGTAAACGTGACGTGTGAACGTGACGTGGGAACGTGAATTCATATTCTTCATAAGTTATTTATTAATTTAAGCATTTATCTTAATTACTTACACTAATTTTTACTATAAAAGCTCATAAAAAATTAAGTGTAGTCTTTACGTTTTATTTTTACGTTAGCTATTTCTGAGACATCTTATTTCTGTTCTACACAAAACTTCCTTGGGATTTGAACACGAGGCCCATAACTCAATTGACCACGTAGGCGTTATAACAATTCATTTGAACCTCAAATTCTCAAAAAAACTGATTTATCTCTTTAAATATGTTAGTCTTTAATTAAATAAATACGTTTAAATAGCGAATGAATAATGGATCATTAAATTCTATTTCAAAATGAACACTAAACCTTATGTAAAATAGTTACAAAATGTTAAAAGTACGACATTTTACTTGCTGACCGCTTCATCACTCTACAGCTGTATTAGAAACAAAACAAAGCTAACCACAAACCGTAGAGCGTGGTCAGGTGTTACACAAGTGCTACGATTGTGCTACGACTACAAATTACTACGGCCTGTTTGAATTTTCGTAGCACAATGTTGCTTACCCTGTAAACAAATGGTGTGACTTTCAACAACGCAATATTTAATAACATTTTTTGCGGTCTCAATCGACGGTAACAAATTTTGAAATCAAATATCTTAAAAATCTTAAATTTTATTTAATCGTTATTACACAAATAATAAAACACAATGAACGCTTTTAATCTCTTATGAGGTAGATAGAGGAGCCAACCCTTCCGACTGTTAGCGAAGAGTTTTCTTTGTCAATTAACTTAAAGATGCATACGGCATTCAAAACATCGAATGACGACAGGTTATCAGTCAGACCATTCACCATTACGTCTGACACTATCTTCTTCATCCTCATCAGCCTGTTTACAAGCTGGTAGGTTCTTTTGTCTAGGTGCTATCATTTCTACCGCTAATCAGCAGTGCAACCACTGTAGTGTGCCAATTTGAAAAGTATAGAGAGTCAGTATAAATAACGTCTGCGAGGCATTCCATCATAGTCCTCAGGCGTGACAAGGCATTTATCAAGTTGTTTATGGGCTGTGGTAGCCATTTTCCGTATGGACCGTCAGTTCGTAAAAAAACCTGTGCAAATCCAAAGTTATTTGCACAGTTCACTACATTAGAAAGCGTATGAGCCGACATAAGCTTGCATACCATTCATGAAAGATTTGCCCTTATACACCACGCCAGGCAGTGTCGAGCAGCGAGTTTTAGAAAGGTTAACTTAGAAGTTGTTTTAGAAGTGGCCACGCGGATTTATACACGCTTAGACCCTAGCAAAATATAAAATTACATTAAGATGAAAACAATAACAAAGATATTATAGTAGTTTTAGCTTGAGTAGTATGTTATAAAAGAGAATCTGTACAAAGTAGAAGTGATATTTATACATTTTATAGAAATCCATAGCAGCTCAATAAAATAAAAAAATATTTTTTCATTTAGAAGAATAAAATCAAGATTCATAAGTAGACTAAATTCCAATTTTACTTCATCCGCAAAGTTTATGAATATTAATAGAGATATTTTGCATTACATCAGCAAATTGCAAAGTTATAATCATAGCCATAAATTAAGGTTCGTTAATCAGATTAACTCTTTATTGGGGAGGCTAATCTTAAGCAGCTTTTTTTTGACACTGAATTAATAATTCACCGCTTTCAATTTCAATCATCTTTCACTGCAATAGTATATAAACTTTAGCCCAAGATTTTATAAAAATATTTGCAAACACTGTTAATGTGACTTGAAATTTAATTACGCTTAAAATTAAAAACAGTGTCATATTGTATAGATCATAATGAGATGTGTAGACGAAATGTATGTCACAGTTATTAACATAACTGAACATTCGAGGAATTCAATGCGCGGCCACCTTTTTGAATTTTAGGGAATGAGTTAAAACTACTTCAACAGTCCCTAACGAAAGCTTATTAAAAATATCACTATGTAACCAATATACATACGTCGATTTATCTTAACCATTTCTTATTTTTTTCAGTCGTAGCGCTTATTGGTCGCCTGGAGCGAGTATCATCATTACAAACGATTCTGCCGCGTTTACCGCGCACCAGTATGCTACTACAGAATAAGACGTTGCATTGTCTCTCAAAGTAGACTGCAATTCTTCAAAAAGATATTTTGTGGAAAGTTTTTTCTAGCAGAAATAGTTAATAACCGCACGATTTTCACCTATTTGTACACAAATCAAATTTCCGCAAAATTTCAACAGCGAAAAAAATATTGAATGCAGTTTATTTTTAATTTTTGGTAACAATGGCTTCTAATGAACTTAAAATTCAACAAAATATAATGCCTTATGCACTATAACTTAACTATTACTTATCAGAATCCAAAACGTTATTGATCACCTAATGTATTGCGTACATATGAACATTTATTACGTCATCATATCACAAGGTTTTTTGGAATTGCGACTTTTACTTTGACTTTTGGTGACACTTATGACTCACCCGAGATGTAATAGGATGTCAGATTCCTGTATCATATAGTGTGGTGGCAAAACCGTTACCACTTTATGGTTTAGAAATCGACCACATAGTAAATCGAAATTTATAACTTATTTAATTTTATTTTAATAAGAATTTTAAAACTAGTTCATATAAGAAAGAGAGCAAAAACGAAAAGTAGAAGTTATCGCCAATCGGTAAAGGGAAAATGTCACAAATCTTCCGTAAGCTTCTCTCCATAAAGCATGAAAAGAAATTATTTTATCATTTCCGTTGAATTAGGACATTTACAGGGGGGAAATAGAACTGCGTATGAACCAAACGAAAACAAGTTAGAACTGTGTATTATTTTACGTTGTATTCATTTTGTTTAAATTTGATCGTTTTATTGACCTGCATTGTTTTTATTCTATCTAATAATCATTACGTTACGCACGTTATGTATTCAATCCATAATGATAAAATTGATTGAATCTGACTAGTATCGGACACCTCGCATCATTGACTTCGTTGCTACGTCACTGATTTAGATAATCTAGGTTTGGCATATTTAAATAAAAACTGTTGTCACCTGTAGCATTTAGTATCATGGGTTCGTTTCCAGACATAAATAGCACATTCAGAAATAACTGAACTCTAAATAATCACACGTACACTTTACAAATATTAGATCGGTATGGTAAACGTAAGTTCCTTGCTGAATATTTGTGACTGGTGACTGTTACTCATCCATAGGATAGATCAGTAGTTCTTGAGCTGAGATTATAAAAAAAGCATAACAAACATTTTTCAAATATTGAATTTCAGGTCCAGATTCTATTTGAGTTATAATATTCCTTTCTTATGCAGTAAAGTGTAATATTTGACATTAATTTGAGTTACCAAAACCTGCTTTTGAATCAGGAGACCCGAGCTCGATGCCTTATGGAATGGGCTCGTACCTATGAGTTTTTGGTAACCCATGTATGATTTGTATTTATATATTAGATGGTAACAGAGAGGTACTTCAACGATATTCCAAATAAGCTGTAGTTAAAAGTGGGTTGAAATAGCTGTATTAAATTTCTAGACTTTTGTATACCTCTGAGTTGGGTTTACGGTCGGTACAGGTTATTTTAATTTAAATTATATCTCTGTTGCTGCCAAAAACCTACAGATATATATTACAAAATACACTAGGGACAAGACTGATATTTCTACGTTCCGATTTATTTTTAATTACTTGCTCGCTACTTAAGTCATGCTCAAATTCCGTCGTACATAATTACGTTAAAATATAAATAAAATTTGTTTCTGTAATGAACACAAAACAAGAACGAACAAACACAAAAGGAATTTATTGTCTTACTTGAATAAGTAATGAACATCAATTTTTACTGCTGAAGGAATTGGCGAAGTTTTATCTCAATCGTATCATACAGCAATCGCACGTACCATTTTAATGTCTATTGCGAATTTAATAAAACATGGTTAGCAGGTGGACTTTATTTTTCATACCAGGTTTGTCTTTAGTTAAGGATTTGTTACAACCTATTTCGGATTTTTTTAATTGGTTAGTCTTCTTTACTTTACTCAAAGCTAAACGCATAATAATACATATGATGCTGTAACCAATTAATTTTTAAACCAACAATTAATAATATTTTTTTACCAATTTGATTCAAATGCATGCAAAAATAATATATCAGGTCAATATTGTGAGTAAACTGACGTCAAACCATGACGCTAATTCTTTGGTTAGTTGATAAGGATCGGCTTCTACCATTATTTTTAAAGCATCCTTATTTTCTTAGTATCTGGTATTCTTCATGCTTCATTCTCAAGTCGAAGTTTCCACTACAAAAAAGATTAAACCAAAACCGCATATATTAGTTAGTCGTATCCTCTCCAAACACAACATCGATGTTGCGAGCTTTCGCTGCTATGTTAGAACTACTTCTGATCTTGTTTTCAAAAATTACTCAAATTTTTTTAATTATTTGAGGTTAACTCAAATACTGAATGTAAAATCAACTAAATTTCAAACCATAGATAGTCATAATTTTTTAGTATTTAGATTGTTAAATCTCTTTATTGTTCACATTATGACAAATTAGCAATTTAAATATGCAAGAAAAATGTACAAATGCGAATTTAATCCTAAGCAGAGATCTTTGAGGACAGAGAAAAATATTATTAATAAGCAAGGAGGTAGCACTGTACTTAATACTAACTAATATCATGGGGTATATATTATACAAATTCACAAAATGTTGAAATACCGCGGCGCTATCGAATCTTGAACCATGAGGCTTCAACTTTAATTCAAAGTGACCACTCTATTAAAACGGCAACTTCATAATTAAACCCTTTTCAATTGAAGTTTGGCGTATTGGTTTTGGAAAAAACCTGCCACGTCATGTTTCACTTTCACTCTAACCCATTAGGCTGTTGGCGCTCTATTTAGCATATTCAAAATGGCGTTTCAGCCATTTCTCAAAATTGTTATTTATAACTGGTACTTCTTAATCCTTCAAGTGTTTCAGTTACTATCTTACTATCATCTGATAGGACTATCAGATGATAGATAGCTAAATTGTTAACTCATTTGTCATTCCATTGTATATTGGCCCCTCTCACTCCTTAGTGTTAAAAATTACTGAACCAACATATGTTCAAATATTTTAGAATGAATATATAAAACAAATCCTAATCGGATTTTAGGAAACTAATGGAGAAAATCTTCTGTACTGTACTGTAACTCACAAACTGTACGTTATTTGTGATACAATTTTAGGTTCTAATAAAATACCGTCGATATATACACCAAAAAATCGAACGTTCAATGACTCGCTATATGATATTATATAGTATTGGGAAAATCTGACATCTTGGATGGCTGTAAAAACAGCAATTTTCTCGTTGCTTTTAATTAAAAAAACAGTTAAAAAAAGCTAAAATTTTCTAAATATTTTCTTCTTTCAGTCCACTGTTTAACAGAAGCCAATAACAATGATTCCAACGTTTAATGACAATGCCGCAATTTTTTTAAACAAAACATTAAAAGTAAACACGGTACAGTAAAATCAACAATGATATAGAAAGACATAGACAATAGTTTTTAAAGTTGTTTCAAAAATTTTATATACAGCCGTTGTTTGATCACACTTCGGTTAAACGTTATTCAAATTTTAACATGCCAACGCATTGTCTACGCCGCGTTTAACCTCCTCCGTATTATATTTCCTTTTTGCGTCAAATTAAAAAGTTTTAGGTAAAATTTTAAATATGTTTTGTTTAATATATTTAATATATGTAGTGTTACATATATTATATGTGACACAATAACTAAACGTATGTTTGAACATCTTTATCTTTTTTTTTAAATAGTATTAAACAATGTTGTGATCTGTATTTGTCTTCACATTCGCCTATAACTTCATAGTGGATTTCAATGCAGTTTTCACCACCATTTAATGTAATTCTATTTAGTATATATAGATAAATAAACAGTCTATGTCTGCGTTGTTAATCATATTTTTTTAGCTTTTAAGTGTTTCGTTTGTTTTATACTATTTAAAGATTTCAGAGATTGAAGCTTAGGTAAATTACCCAAATCGATATAACATCTACAACTCAATGTTCTTTTCAAAAATCTTCAACTGCATTTTACGCTTTACGTTGCTCCCATTTTTTCAATATAAAATGTATGTAATCCTTCATTAATGCTATTTAAACTATTATCATTCTACTTGAATTATCAATTTTTTTATATCTAAAATTTGATACGATTAATCTGAAACATGGAGTAAAACTGTGACATGGAGTTGATGAGGAGTTTTACCCTCTAAGTTTTCCACAAAACGTTTTTAATCTTTTTAAATGAATAGTCAATGTAAAGGTATAAATAAATAACGAAGAAATTTTCAGCAAACAGGTTCAATTATAATTGTTAAGTAAATAAGTTGTCACGCACACATAATTTAATAAACAGCTAACGAACCGTTAAAACAGAGAAGACCCGCTAACAACCAAAAACACGCACGATAGAGGTATTGTGTAAAATATACGAAACAGACTTAAGTAAATTTCCTCTTGAATCTAACAGATATAGCAAACAGAGAAGAAAACTTGACTAAGTAGAATAAATATTTTGTTTTCTATGCGGAACATTACTAGACCAATAATAAAGACATAAAGTAATTCATATTTCTTCATACTTACTCCATGCTTCCGGAATATTCAGGAATATTAACGGAATTGTCAAGTAAAAAACGAGGAACTATGAACATTAGAAGGTGATTGTACTCAGTTTGATAAAGTTTTCCAGCGCGATAACTAATACAATCTAGCCAAGTTATTATGGTCGAACCGACTAAAAAAAACTACATATTTCTTACATAGAAATAATAAAACTTAACATAGTTTTTAGTTTTGAAAACTTAAGTATTATTCTTATCTCTTTAATATGTTTGTTCATAAATAAACGTTAAATATTTTTCAGAATTTAGGCACTTCTTAACGTTCTTTTTTGATTTTGAATTTACCTAATAAATTAGGGGTTGGTTTTATCATTTCCCGTCAACTCTTGTAAGAGGGTTATGGTCGGCTCTTGTATCTCGGCTGACAATGGATCCAGCTCTTTGTTTCTGTTTTAATCAAGGTACCTAAATCAAAAAGGTAAATCTATGGTACCATTTTAAAGTGCAAATGGATTTTAACGATTTCGTAAAATGACATCAATTTATTTATTTATTTATTTATTCTTTATTGTTAGGTATTGTGAAAGGTAGTTGACTGGTACAAAACAAAAAATAAAAATTACGAATAATTTTAAATAGAAAAAACTAAAATGTTGAAACAAAATATCTAAATTGAAAAGCAAACTATCACGATTTAGATATCAGATCTGCCTTGCCGTCATTGCCGTTTAGACGCAGTGTGAGAAAATCTATATTCCCGAGCATGTTATAAGAGTCAACTGGCGTCCCCTGCCTTGAAAATCTCATGACGTCCGGCAAATGGCATTTATCTATCTCAAAATATACACAGATCATTGATGGAAAATAGTAAAGTTGTGAGGTAAGATTACAATTGCAACTTGGCGATCTCCTTTTTGCTTTTTTACACGTCACATAAAAGAAGAAAAAGCTTTCTTTATCACTAACGCTGACTCCTGTTTAGTAGTGTTAAAGCATAATTATTACAATGAATCAATTTAGATTATCCTCTCAACGTCTTTTAAGTCATACTAACATGGTGTTTTAATTTTTTCACACCATCGATCCATTTTCATTTTATTTTTCGTTGGGCTTCTTTATTTTCGTCTTTATTTATTATAGTTTTGTTTGCAACTCACACTCCTCGCCTCGCTAAAGATGTCCGAAGAAAGCTACTCGTATTTTACTGATCGCTAACATTGTCCATCTACAAGTTTTAAAGTGTTTATAAAATGTGTCAATACATCTACAAGTATTTACCTTTTTAGAATTTAACAGATTTTTGTGAGTTATACAAAAATCAGAAACATATTTATAAAATAATATATAATAATTTAAATATTATATTAGGTCTTTATGTCTTTAGCATTGATTACAAAGATAGTCCCAAATATTTTCAGAAGTATATATATATATATATCTCTACATATACTTCTATAAATAAAGAAAATCCCAACAGTCGTATGCACGTTTGGTCGTTTGGTTAATACTTACTTTAGAAGCTATTTCTACAATCCAATAAAGAACAAATACAACCGTCATAAATCTTGTCTATTTTTGCCCTTGGATATTATTCCTTAGTCATTTGCAGAAAAGACAGGCCGTGTGCCGAATAAGCAATGAGCTGTGTTTCATTTAAACTGTTTATTACACATTGAACTAGTAATTTTATCCATGTCTTGTAAATCATAAATATCGGGCTTTCAGTACTCCACTCCTGGGCCTCAGTACCAGACTCTGGCACCTTAGACACTACTACTCGTCACTCTTTTGCGTATTTTAGTTCTAGTATAAATTATTAAACATGTTCAGTCCCCTTACTGATAGATCAAACTTAATTACGAAAATAAAGAATTTTATTAAATTTATTTTTTGAATAATATGATAAGAAATATTTTAAATTACTAAAGTAAACATCAAATATGAAGAAAGCCCTTTTAAAAATTCTACTTTCATCTTTTGCCTACTCGATTTTAGAAACTCGAGTGCGTCTTAGAAAGTATTCACCGACATTTACTTAACACAAAGGCTTGCGTCGATTTTTTTTAGAATTTACGCTAAATTACTCGTTAACTTTTTAAAAAGCCTTAGTAAGAATCTGCCAACTAATTTCTTCCCAGGGGTGTCATAAGTCGTAAGATCACTAAAGGAAAAGCCTTAAAAAACCTCATGACAATATCCGGGCGCAAACACGGTGACGACTAATGGTCGTTCACTTCCCTTTAATATGGTTTGAGGAGGGCGATTGCTGCCAGATGCATGCTTCTGGGTCTCCTCTGGTCTACAAGTCCTACATGGGTTTTAGCATTCTTATGTTTTTTATTGATCTTTATAGTGTCATGAGACCCAATATAATTATAACAATAGAATTTCAATTGTTTCACAGTTAGGATATGTGAAGGGTTATTTCATTATCTTAGAATATGGTTCAATTGCCGGTGAGACAATTGTTTCTTTTTCTTTTTCATTACTTGGCTTGTATAAAATTTACAAATAATAACGAAAAAGAGCCTATGAATGATGGAAAGGATGCCTAAGAAGATTATTTCGTCTGTTCAAATCAATTTATATGCATGCACATATATAGATGATAAGGTCATAATTTATCATTTGTAAGTAGGGAATAGAGGCGTGGTAGCCTAGTGGTCCGGGCACTCGCTTAGTTATACAGAGCATGGCTTCGATCCACTTTGCCAGCACCACTAAAATTTTAAATAGCAATCTTTAGTGCTGAATTTACTACGTGCTTGGCGGTGAAAGACAACATCGTGTTTCCATGCATGCTTGAGATATATTAAAAAGCAATAGTAGTACTAAATATATGAGCTTAGCGAGAATGTAGACTTGCGCTCGTTGAGAAAATGTTTAATACTTTACCAGAAGATCTAAAAAAATGCTATTACAGGTTTCAATCGTTAATTTAAAAAATTGGCTCCTTGATAATTGTTTTTATTTTGTATCATATGAACGAATATCATAAATTAGACATAATGCGCCATGCTTTTTGATTAATGTTATATTTATATTACTATATAATATTAATATTACTAGATAATTCAATTTTAGATATTTATCAAGTTTTATATGTAATATGTAATAATAATAATTGGTAATTAATAACCATTTTCTCAGTAAGTTACATTTTTAATGTTATGTAAAATTAAATAGTTGCATTACAAGCATTAATCGGCATAGTTATTAATGGCCTCCTTCTTATATATCACGGTGTTGGATCCTGGAAGGGTCCGCCTCGCTGCTCCAGCGCGGGTCCGCGAACTACTCATATCTACAAAAAAAATTTTGTTATGTATACTACCGGCAACCGGATTCGAATCTAGATCGCACGAGTACTATGAAATTAAAGCGAGTGCCCTCACCCCTTCTACCTTGGCTCATGGGTTGATACGTTTCGGTATAATTGTAAATTGTTTAAATTAACATGGAAAGGCCTATGTCCAGTAATAGACCTGGTTGATAAGGAAGAAAAAGATAATTGTAACAGTGCTCGTTTAACAGGAAGATTAGTTAATTATTAACAAGTATAACTACGAAATCTAAACTAAGCCCTCAATGGGCGTTCGTGGACTTCGCCGTCCCTATAATGCATGTTGTCTAGTCCTTTGTTCATTCTTTAATACTTTTCTTCTTACTATTTGTATTTGAATAGAGCACGCTCCATTTTATACGCATATACTTTGATTCTACTTTACCCATTTGGAATGCGATGAGTGAGAGCTCCTTCTTGGGTATTTTTTTCTTCTGAAGTTTCAAACGAAGAACTATCTCCTTTGTCTTATGAATGTTAATTAAATAAAGTCTTAATTTTCTGATAAAAAGACTAGAAAAAGAGAAACAGTTTCTAGTGTTATTAATGCAAAATAACAAATAAAAACACATAAAAATATTAAAATCTTTACCTATGTATACTATTTATTTAATTTATATTTCTGAAAAAAACTCGATTTAGCAGCTAGTTTTTCAAAGAATCTTAATAATTAATATAATAATATATATTAATAATTTTAATTAAAATGACAATATTTACCAGTACTTGCACAGGTTTTTGCTTATCTATTTATAGTTCTAGAGGTCGAAAGATGATTACAAAATTCATTACCATACTCAGTTAAAATAAGCAAGTTTTCTAAAGATTATAATTTCTAATCTTATTTATCAGAAAAAGAAAAATTTATTACAGATATAGGTAATTATATATTTTATGAAGGCTGACTAGTAGTTTTTTATGGCGTATCATATTGTCCACATAACGTAAATACTCGTATAGCGATGACTCGACTTTAAATTTTACCTTCGATATTGTGAGTCCCTGAGCACGTCTTATCAAGAATACGCGCCATTACGTTCATATTTCTTGTAATATTGCCCACAATGCAATGTCTAAAGGAGTTATGAGATCAAATAAACAGTAGAAAAGGGAATGAACATATATTATATAAAAAAGCGTTTACACTAACGGCAGGGTCTTTACTACCACAGTCGTGAATACTCCTACGTTACTAACCGATTTGACATGCACGAAGCCTCATACGTGAAATGGGTATCTCTATTTGTTGCCAGACTATAAACAGTTAACTCCAGGACTAAGGGCTCTCTCAAATTGGGAAGATTTTGAATAATGGCGATAGGCAGATTGGCGATCGCAGTATCGGAGGCCTCACCTCAGGCGCCGCGGGTAGTAGAATGGCCGTCATGCTATGCAATCATAATATGAACGTATTATGTAAAACAAGTCCTATTTAATTTTAATTTTGTTACAATATAACAGAAACTTAATGAGCAGTTTAGCTGACTCTAGACCCGTGGTTCAGTTTTCGAATTCACATAAATTATCGTTGTTCGTATGTCGTTGTGTTGTGTCCCGTGTTTCTGGAATTTTTATCATGTACGCGTTATATTAAATACGGGAATGTAAAAATGTGTAAATACCCTAGCGACTAAACCCTGCGCAGTTCACCACCGCCGATAGTATTCGTGTATTGCCAATGTTGTCAAAATTGGTCGGGAGGACATAAACATCATTATGAAATATCATTAAAGATATGTTTTATGAAATCCTTCATTCCAATTCTACTTATAATGTAAAAAATGAGTCTGCGATGGTGACTACGCACCGACACCTTCTTTCTTAAATTTGAACTCGCCTATCACTCTTTAAAAATATTTTTTTAATTTACCAAGTAAATAACAAACAAACAAACGAGCTTACTGATCAAGTGGTGGGTGGCTACTGGATCTGCAAATAACTTCAAATGAAGAAGGTTCCAGGTACGTTATTTCCTCTCTGGAGTAAGATGAAATGCTTCGCAGCCTGTAATCATACTGACTATACCTTCATACCGGCACACAACAGAGGTTGCACGACTGATTGGCGGCTGAAATAGGTAAGAGGATTTACCTTCCTGATGACTCATAGGCAGAGAAACAGTTCACCACATAGTTAAGTAAAATATTACAGAATATACTCGTAACAATTTCCGTACTTACTTTTTTGAGACAAATTTAATATAGAGTTAATAAAGCTACTTGAAGGCGGTAAATACAAATCGCAAATGTTCTTATACAGGTAGCTATGAATTTATATTGTACTACTTTATGTATCTAGAAAAAGCCAAATTCGGGTCAAATTCTTACGTCAATACCACACGGCACCAACTATAGCCACACGGCTTTAATTAATATTGTCAGGTAACATAGGTTACCTTTTCGTGTTCGATCTATTAACCGCAATTTACAAAATTTTCTTAAATTTTTTTTAACATTCCTCCAACGTTATTTTACCTGTTTTTGGAGTCAATTTACATAAATTAACTGCATATGCACTAACAAATACTAGTCCCGTGCGGAAATAGAACCTGCGACCCGCAGCGCCGCTGCCAAACGCTTAGCCACTACGCAACCGAACAGGCAAAAACTATTGTACTACACAGTTTCCTTTTTTTCATTGTTTTCGTTAATAAAACTAAATCTCTTTATTTCCATATATATGTCTATAATTACACCAGACTATAATCCTGTCCAAAAGAATAATGAAATGAACCGTTCCATAAATATAAAATGACTATCCCAAGGCTCATCACAACTCTCGCCAAATGGAGCAACGCAAATAGCAGGCACTCAAAGGCCTCCACTTTTAGGCCAACATCTCTTTGAATATTTAATATCGGTTATTTTGTTTTCTTATATTGGGTCTAATTTTTCAAATGTTAACCGTTTACTTCA
Source organism: Bhutanitis thaidina (assembly GCA_029286595.1). Taxonomy (NCBI): domain Eukaryota; kingdom Metazoa; phylum Arthropoda; class Insecta; order Lepidoptera; family Papilionidae; genus Bhutanitis; species Bhutanitis thaidina. The sequence goes on from JAGSMS010000010.1 coordinate 7,999,471, forward strand.
CTTACCCGCCCCGGATCTATTTTATTTCTAAGTTAAGAAATAATACAACAAACATTTTTAATATATTTCTTATAATAAAGAGTAAATAATACATTTATCTTGACGATTATGATCAGATATCCGCAGTTCTCCATGCTTATCTAAGGACCTGAATTAAAAAAACATGCGAGTAGCATTTAATACTAGCGGCCATCATCATCATCATTTAAGCCTACCACAAGTCCACAGCTGAACATAGGCCTCCCACAAAGATTTCCATAAAGCTTGGACCTGAGCCACCTAAATAACTCCGAGCATACCGCTTTCCATAGCACGCTGAGCAACTTTGAGCTTCCTCATCCGGCCTGCAGTGAAGGACCATGTCTCAGTTCCATATGTCATCACTGGCAACACGCACTGGTTGTATACTTTGCTCTGGAGGTTTTGTGGTATACTCGACGAGAAGATATGACGAAGTTTCCCGAACGCAGCCTGGCCAAGTTGGATTCGCCGATTAACCTCTGGGTCGAAGTTGGACTTACCTAATCGGATAAATTGTCCCAGGTATACGTACTCGTCTACAACTTCGAGCCTATTGTTCCCAACAACAACCAGTGTTGGTGTGACATGGACGTTAGACATGATCTTCGTCTTGTCCATGTTCATCTTAAACCCAACCTGTTGGGAGATACTATTGAGGTCATTGAGCACAGTGCTAAGCTCCTCCAGCGATCCTGCCATAAAAACTATGTCGTCGGCAAATCGAATGTGAGTGATGTATTCGCCATTGATGTTGATACCGTACCCTTTCCAGTTCAGCTGTTTGAAAACATCTTCCAATGCAGCGGTGAAGAGTATCGGGGACATGACATCACCCTGTCTTACACATTTCTGCAGTTGGATTGGTTCCGTACTCTGATTCTGTACTCGGATAGATATTGTAGCCTCATTGTATAAACACCTCAATACTTCGATATACTGAGAGTATATCTGGCATCGCTGGAGAGACACCGCCCAAGTTATGACTGAATCGAAGACTTTCTCATAGTCCACATACGCCAGACATAATGGTAAATTTTACTCCTCTGTCTTCTATACAATATGGGGATATTAGGGAGGCTGGAAGTCGTCAAGTCTGTTTACTAGACGATTTGAGATGACTCTCGAAAACAGCATCTAGACACGGCCCCTTTCTTGAAGAATAGGACAACCACGCTTCACTCCATGCTTTCGGCGTAACACCGCCATGAATGACGGAATTAAACAGCTGTTTCATTACGTTTTAATAGAGATGAGTACACTCAAATATCGAGCTTCTTTGTATACCCAGGCTATTGCAAATGGTTTTTGCGGTTTGTGTCGTACTTTTGCCTTTATTCTAATAAATCTTCAAAATGTATCTAACTTATTCGTAAGATTCACTAATTTTGACAGACAGAAAAACAATAGAAAAATGGCGGGAATGTGTTTTAAATTTTATACCACAGAGATTTTAAAAAATATGAAAATCTTTCCCCTGACCTAATATAGTACATTCTCAATTTGGTTATATATATTAAAAATCGGAAGGCGCGGCTCGCTAGTTACGTTAGTACATATTTTTGACAGTTATATTTGGTCTCTGGTCATTCTGCTGAACCTGTATCGTCGAACAGGGCATCATACTTTTCTGCAGATCTTGGATCAAAATTTATAAAAACTATTAATGAATTTGCGCTGTATCACTTTCTTTGTCAAGCGCATCTCACAAGTAACGACCTTCAAATAAAAAGTCCAATTATGCCATTGCTTGCACCAAGGACGCCAGGAGAAGTGATTGGTGAATAGTAATTCTCATTTGTTGTTCAGTTTAATTCAAATTAGCACGAAAATTAATATTTTAGAGCAGACAAAATTCTAAGATTTTATTAATACTTGTAAAAGATTTCTTGTATTAACGCGAACACTACGCATTTGAAATGAAACTATTATTTACGTCTAACACCTCAGTCCCTCCGTGACCACGGAAAAAGCAATCGAAACGTCGGGAATATAAAAACAAAATTAAACGCGATAAAAGCCGTAAATAATGGTTACATTTCAAATAGTTGTAAAAGATCACCTAAAACTACCTGAACTGAAGTCCTTAAAAGGGTAGAGAAGAACATACTCGTTCATCAAAACTTATAAAGTAGAATGATTTATACGGGATAATTAAACGATAATGAGGGTCAGTTTGTAATTTTAAAAGAGGCAATTCGCCAAAAACCAAAAGGGCCAGATAAAAAAAGATAATTACCCGGAGAGTTATATTCCTAATGACCTTTTTTCTCAATATAATAACTTAATTTCTATCTGCACAGGTAAGTAGTAAGGTTTGTTACTAAGTAAATATACGTTAAAAATATAAACAGAACAACAAGTAAGAAAGTAAAACAAGGGCCTATGAACCTCGTACTTCCTACGATCCTTAGGATCATAAACATAGATCAAATACTATAAATAATAAACGTGTTTTTCTTTCTTTCAAATACAGTAATTTTTAATTGCTTCGTACAACCTAATTTCCTTAGGAAAATTATGGTAAATAATAAGGGCATTAGGTAATCAAAAAACTGACTTCGGTGACTGCACCTTCGAAGTGCGTCATCGGATCTCTTTACTTTTATGACACACTGTAAATATGTCTCTTTTATCTATCTTAAACGTGGTAGAGCCAAGTGGCGGCTTCTGCTGCTGCTCGAACGGGCCGACTCGACCGGGTTGTTACCACGGCCTCGCTGAATCCCGGCGTGAAATACAGGCATCTTATGCATCTGCGTTTGGTTTGATGAATGAGACTTCCATCTCCCAAATATCCTTAAAGACCGGCAACGCACCCGCAGCACCTCTGGTGTTGCAGATGTACGTGGCCGACGGTAATCACTTATCATCAGCTTGCTCGTTTGCCGCCTTTCCCATAAAAAAAAATGTTCAATCTACAAAATGTTTACATGTCAAATACCCGTAGTATAGATCAAGGGAGTGGAATAATATTAATAGAAATCAATTTTCGCGGAGGCCGCATCGTTGTTAATTATTGAAATCCTTCGACGGAACTTCTTTATTTAGCTTCGTTGGAATGATTCGTACCAACATATTTTTTTTTTAAATACTGTTAAACACTAAAAATATTATTTTAGACTTGGTAAATTAAATAAAGAAAACAACGTTTCATAATACACCGAAAACTTTTTACATTTCGAAAATATTATAACGAATGCGTACTAAGATTGTATTTTGACCAAATCCTGTGTCCAATCCAACCCCTCACAACCACACTATCACTTTTCCACAAATTAATGCATATTTTAAACAACGATACTCACTCAGGCCTGTAATAAACTTCATGGGAAAGGCAAAAGTGTTTCACTATCAATATATTTTCGAGCGAGCTAGTCGTCCACCTGATGGTAAGTATTGTTACGCCAGCCCAAAGCAAATACGGTGCCACGCAGACTCTGCACGAGGGTAACAATTGACTCGTAACTATTTCTAGTCCACAGTAGAGATAAAAGGACCACGACTTTTAAAACAACTAAACTTTAGGAGAATTTAATATCAAATCAAGGAATCAACAAAGTGTCTTTTGTCTCAAATGCCAACCTCTCTGGTGCACCCAACTGATCGACAAACGACACTCACACACACCAATTTGTAGAATCTAAATTATTTTTTTATAAACAGAACATTAAAATCTCACATATCCCGTGTCAACTAGACAACAACATAATTAAGACAGTACTTATATCTTCAAGTGCTATGCATTTGCATAATTTGTAACGACCATCCCTAATTACAGCTTCCAGCTAACAGCCTAGAGTTACACATTAATATGCGTCTGTTATACAAGCAAGTATAACAAGAAACTACCATTTTCATGGAAAATTAGTTTTTAACGACTAGAGGGAGACCCCTGTCAAACCTTGTGTATTACGAATTCGAGCGTTTTTACATCGCTAAGTTTCTCAGTATTATTTTTTGTTAAACCTTGGTAAAAAAAATGTAATAAGTGAAAGCATTCAAATGTAATTTAATTATCACTTTACTTACCTTACTAAACTTTCACTAAACATCATTGTATGAAACCTGTAATAAGCGCCATTATCCTTTAACTTAACGTGTCACAACAATAGAATTACTATTATTTTTATTTAGTTCGACGATCTTTTCCTGCAAATGACCTCACATGGACTTTGAGTAACCCTGCAAGCTAACCTGCCTGTTCGCGAACGCAGCCCCGACTCCCCGTACCTTAGATGCTGCTGCCCGTCATCGGTTTGTTTATTTTTCGAGATGGTTATCCTGCCATCTGTCGGTAGCCATTGCGATTTTCAAAGCTTTTCCTCGGGAAGGAAGATCCTTATACCGATGCCATACGGTCTTTTCTCTTCCACTTCGTCTCTAATCTCAAATATTTTTTTTAATTCTGCTCTTATTCGCAAAGTTTCGTACAAAAAGACTTTTAGTTTTAATAACAACAAACAAGAAACAATGGAAAAACTACACAAAAAAATAAAATACAGTATGTAATGAGAAAAGTTGAATCTGTGGTCAGTTCGAAATGGCTAAAGCAAATAGTTTCTATTGCAAAGTCCATGGACTCATATATTTGTTTTCCAATTATTTGAGATACATGCGTTACACAACTGGATAAACATTCTATAGAATTTCCTATGTGCCCCATATCCTATTCAGTTATATAATACATATACAGAGAGTAATTTACATTTACCTTTCTAAAAATATTATTTATATATTTTTTTTCTGAAGCTTATTTGGACCTGTCCCCGACGAGATAGCTAAATTTGTTTACAAGTGGTTTCCACATGATGGAGCCAAGCGGTGGCTTTTGCTGCTGCACGAATGGAAGGGGTCCACCGGGGTAGTACCACGGCCTCGCAAAATATCGGCGTAAAATAGAGGCATCTGTGCTTCTGCACTTCGTTCGGTGAGTGAGGTAACAAGGTAAAAAAGAAGATGAGAATGGGCAGGTGTACTCCCCTAAGATCTCGCTTTTCCTTTAACTGAAGGGAGTGACAACTGAATAAGCAGAATAAGCATTGAAGCAGTAATGATAAAATAAACAAATCCTATTAAAAAAGTATCAAGCTATTTCGGAAGTAACTTGAAATCGCATACCAGCTGATCTGGAGATTTACTGTAAAACATTTTTACTAAAGTAAATTGTTTAATAGAAAAAGTTTTAATGAAGTTAGATAAACGAAACGCTTTGAGTGTATTATATTTTTTAAGAAAATATTTTTAATCTTCATTTATTCTCACTTTGCCCTAGAAAGATTACTTTAATATCTTCAATAATATTATGTAGATGTCTATTTATGTAGTGTATATAGATTTCTTTAGTTTAACGCTAATAATTTGCTTTTAAATGGTAATAAAATTGTCAACGCGTAATGCTAAACATTTATAAATGGGAAGGGCTACCTTTGGCTACACTATCCTATTGGAATAACGCTTCATGCAAAGCTTCAATGGGGCACCCATACATTCAAACTTGCTAGCAGGCTTAGCTCTACACCATATGCTGTGAGCAAAATAAGTAGTCACATCTAGAATCTAACACAATGTCATATGGTATTTTACTGTGGAGACATGAGTCTGAAGTAGAAACTTCAACTTCAAAACATGAATACATTTACTGTAAATAGTAATGTGCCTAATGTAAACACTAGGAATAGACCCATGCTTGCAATACCAGTTTCTGGTCTTTTAATATTTTTTTTTATAAAAAGGGTTATTGTAAAACAAAATTTAAAGGAATACTTGGATTATAATAACCACTGGGAATATCAGAGGAACATCATTACGAAATGGTGGTAGGTTTTAAAAAATAGTAAATGTGTGAAATTTATGTACTCATGTCGAAACTTAGATTTTAGGATTAAAAATTGGGCCATGTGAGGACGCCTGTTTGTTTAGATGATAGCAGATGTGTAAAATTACAACTACATTGTTTATCAAATAATGATGAATGATGCATTTGTATATTTATGAGAACAACAATAGACTTACTATAAGTGGCTTAAAACAAATTGCAATGTAACTGATGTATGTTTGTAGCGAATTAATAATATTATTAAGTAAAGCTTGAATTTTGAAATATAAATCATGCAACGGGTCATTATCATCAGCCGTCCATTGATGAGCACTCTGTAGTTGTGTACTCGTCACAAATCAAACCCATGGCAAGATTTGATGAGTGGATTGAATTGCAGTATTAGATATCGCGCCCCTTAGATGTGCGTCAGTGCACTTTAGATCTGACAATTTCCAGATACTGTAAACTATTTTTAAGGCTCCCTTAGTCATCCCTTACGATACTTACCAATTATCCCCAAATTTAAGGATTTCTTTTCTTACTGTCACAACCACACCGAACGCTACTACAAAATATGGCACAGCTGTACATGTATCTGTAGAACTCGGAATGATATAAAAATAAATTAAATGCCAGCGCTTATTTATCGCTACGCTGTCACAAGATACCAATGCAGGCGTAAAGTACAGACGAAGCTTTATATGTGGAAACTAACGTGGATCTTATCCGGACCCGCCGACATAAATCAGGATAAGATAGCCGAAGTTTTGGTCTACCCAACTACCAGATTTCCCAGATAAATGTCTAATAAAGGGACACGTGTCTATTAATATGGAATTTATCTGGGTACCTAAATAGACGTTAGACGTAATTTCACATTTATATATTTTTATTTGTAATTTTGTATTTCAATTTACGACTGCGTATAGTTATAACCACAATGAAAATAAAATATATTTAAAGATGTACTATTTCATATTGGCAAAACCTAAAAACATAACACGAGTAGTACATATTTAAAGGCCTGTACTAAACTAGCATAGTGCTGAGAACGCGGTCTGTATAAGTACATTCTCCCATTAAATATAGAAAAGTTATAAAATTATACTTCTAAATAATATGACTTTACTTACCTTTATGTAATGTCACCTTTGTATGTGTACCTGTAAATAAAATACTTTAATTTATTACATCATTAAAAGTATTGTAATCTTATTAAACCTCTCGTGTTGTATGACACATAATAGAATTCCAATTCTTACAAATTAGTATAACATATGAAGGGTTAACACTTGTTGGCGATCTGCATCCAAAATATGTTAAGGAAGTATTTATACTAAAAACTCTATAACACGCGCTTTATACATAGTTTTGTGGGTGACGAGAGTCATGTCGTAACGATGGCTGTTATCTTTACTTATATATAAAAATCTTGTGTACATCTATAAGTCATCGTGTAACTTTTGATCGACTTGATCGATTTAGATCATATTCTTACAATTTATTTCTACTGGAGAGACAAGCGGTTCATAGCTATGCTAGTACCCGATAGAAGACGCCGTACTCGAGTTATTAACAAATTTTATATTAAGGAACCAAAATGTCTCTAAACTCTGGACTCTAAATGTAGTAGAGTTTAGGTAGAGTTATTAATAAAAAAAAATCTCATACTCTTCGCGCCACGTACTGGAAAGGGTAGAACAACGTCTCCAGGCCCATCTAGTTATCTTTATAGAGACTTCACTTCTTTTACAAAAATCCGAAATTGTTTACATTTTTGTAGCAGTTAATCGAAATGTCGGGGAATCTAACACATCTTTCTCCAAATACCAACTTCAACTAATGCAGTTGAGGTTGGCTGAATAATGGAGGAAGCTCAAGCGAGCGACTGATAATGGAAAATGTATTTGAGAATGCCGAATCCTCGGTGCTGGTGATGGGGAAGAGCAGGTTCTTCGCTTACTTTCTTCCGTCTGCCCAGCGTGGCGAGTACAGATTACAATAAAAGAGCTGTGTCCAACAGTAGCACTAATGATGATCATGATGTTCTCCCGGCCAATTGCGACCACAGCGACAACTTGCATATACTATCGGCGGTTGTCAACTGCGCAGTAGATATTATTGGCCTATAAATGTACTCGCAAATACATTCGAAAGAAGAGACGCAATGCAGGACAACCAGACCCGACAACAAAAAAAAATTGTAGTTCGTTCAAATATTACCTTCGGCTGAGATACGAGTATAACAATACACCCAGTGATTCTGACTTTTAACGTTGTACTTTTATATTATACGCATACTTATTCCGAACAATGTTTACGAGAGATGGAAGGTACGAATGTGAGATTGAAAGGAGAGCGATGGCAGGTAATATGGTGAATGGGGCATTGCATACCTTTTTGAACAGCCAGACGATATCTCACACAGCTCGTTTGGCTGTGCATAGAGGGGTATACGTACCAACACTAACATATGGATGCAAAAGCTGGGTATGGCAGAAGAGGCATGAGAGCAGGATAAATGCAGTAGAAATGAGAGCGTTAAGAAGTATGATTGATGTAAAGATAACTGACTGATTCGAAATAATGTGATCAGAGAGGGTTATGGCGTCAAAGACGATGTAGTGACACGAATTGAGTAAGGGATGCTGAGCTGGTTTGGATATGTGGAGAGGATGAATGAAAGTAGGTTGACGAAACAAATATATGAGGCGAGAGTAAATGGTAGAGTCGGGTGAGGAAGACCTAGACGAACATTTCACGATCAAATCGGAGACGTTCTGAAAAAAGGCCAGGTTAAGAGTACTCTAAACCAACGAGTATGCATGCGAACATTAATGAAAGTGGGGGAAGTGAAAGACGTATGTCAGGACCGTAGCATGTGGAAGAAGATTGTCTCTGCCTACCCCGTTGGGAACAAGGCGTGAATATATACATACATACATTATTCCTATTCAGTTCTATCACATCATAAAAGTTATCACCTACTTTCAAAAACACTTTTTCAATCAACATTCATTGTTTATTTATTTCTTTAATCGGCTCACTGCGGAATATAGCTCTTCCAACAGCAGGATTTGCCATAATCGCCACGGGCGCCGGTGAACAACCGCAGTACCAGACACCTCGCACGTTGTACATTGTCACCGGTCTGTATAATTTAGATCTATTATTTTTAAAATGATTATTATACCATCAAAATTACCATGAATCGAATGAAAAAACCATTAGTCAACTTTTAACGATACCGTGCGTGTGAGATCGGGTGGCAGATTCGCTTAGGCCGCCACCGCACGGCGAAATTATATTTCCCGCAGTGACATTACAATATAAGTCGCGCATCACCTTGCAAATGGAAATAAAAAGTTGCAAGTTAAGTAATCACAGAATGATATTTCAACGTCTTTTATTATTTTGTCAATTATTCTTTACACTAAATTATTACTGAGAGGAACTTATCTGATTTTACACAGCTTACAGACCACCTGATGGCAACTGGCTACTGCAGCCCACGGGCACAGCTGTTTCGTGGCCTTTCGCAACGACCCCAGAGACCAACAGAGAAGGATTCTACCATACAGTAGAATTATTTCTATAAAGCATTAAATTACTCTGAAAAATGTTATACATAAAACTAATTTTCTGAGTTGCGCGGTTAGCGAACCTGAGGTCCATACGCAGGCAACTTTGACTATAGCTTAATCCGGCTCTGCTTATACAATCATGGTGTAGTCTTACGTAGACGTCTTTTAGTTAGCTTAGTATAAAGTAAAAAGTAACTAAAGAAACTTATTTTAAAAACGTTATTAGCATCACAGAAAACTAAGACAAGAAAAAATTAAGAATGGTGAAAACAATTCAGCATTATATTTATTCGTAAAAAGTGCATTTTAAGTTTATGCGCTTAAAGAGAAAATTAAAATGTTTTGTAACATTTATGGCTGTTTTATACAGAGTTAATGTTTACCTGTTTATTTTATAATTACAAAGATGTTTTACGTAGAGGCGCAATTTTGATGTTAGCACTAGAAACATGTGTCGCATTTTCTACGTATATTTTATCTCTGAATTATTGCATAACAATCTTGTTTTTGTAAAATGTTGTGTTTAAGGTGTTCGATACTTGCACAGGAAAATATGAAATAGCAGTGCCTACGGAGCCCTCACGCGAGCTTCTCTAGCTTTACTCCCTACTTATCCTATCGTTATTAACGGAAATAACCTCCATAGATGTAATTTATGGGAAAACATATCTTTAGCGTTAGACTATAACGGGTTTATATTATACTTGTAAGACTTATATTAGAAGTATAATTTAAACCCATAGCAATAGCTATTCTATCTGTTCTAAATGAAACCTTTACTTTATATCATTGAAGAATTTATTTATATAGCGTGGGTTCGATTTCCCCTCGTGAGTGACAGTAATGCTTGTAACCTCACTGGTAAAGCAGAGGTGACAATAGTTCGCCAACGGACAGAGTTTTATTCTTTTACACATGAAACACCTTACATTGACAAAAAAATATTATATAGTCTGTTCTGCACAAATATTATACCAATTCAAATGAAAGCCATGTGGAACGAAAACGACCGTTTTATTTGTTAATTTCCACATTTCATATTTATGAATCCTACCTCCATATGTTTTCGATGTTATACGAGTATCAACGGCATGAAGGCAGCCAGAAGATATCGATTGACCGAAACATACATGTATTTGTAGTTATTGGATGTATCGTGTGCGTAGCGCTAACAAGACTGGTCGCGGGCGTTAAATTTGTATGTAAGCAGTTAACTGTCAACACCTTTCAATGAACATGTATTGGTACCTTACTAATTAATTTAATTTTAACTTAATAAAATGCTTGCGGTTATGAATAAAAACAATTTTTATTTGAAATATCAGGGGATAAGAAGGAAACGAAGGAAAAGTAACCCTACCGTAACTTATACTAGGCTCCTTGTTTACCTCGTAGTTGGCTGGGTAGGTCCTCTTCCCTATTTATGCCGTCAATCAGCGGTTGTATTGTATTGTAGAGTTCTGGTTTAAAAGGTATACTGAGTCACTAAAATTTCAGGCTGTGATGCATTCCTTTTTAGTCCCCAAAGGTGACAACACAAGAAGGCCTTCGGTTACCTCACTCGCCAAATGAAATTCAGAAGCACAAGATGCCTCAACTACACGCCGGTATTCCGCGAGGCCGTGGTACTACTCCAAGACCGACCCTTACGAGCAGCAAAATTTTATTTAATTTAATAAAGAGAAATAGGCTGCTCCCTTAGTTCTGCAGCTCCGTTAGTCGTGCGAGAGAACCAGCAATACATTCTCCAACCTGCCTGCCCTAGATTGTAGATGTGTGTTCTTCCAATCGTGCCAGCTTTTGTTGACCTTTTCAATGAAAGGCCCGAAGTATCCAGCAGTAAACATACATAGATTTATAAAGTAGTTAAGCGTCGTAATTTTTTTACGTTTTATTACTTCTACTATATATGAAACATTTCTTATTTGCATATTTCTCAAATTTTTTCACCAATTCCCTAACTATACCTTAATAACTAACTTGAAAGTTCTTGTGATATTGATAAATGTTTTAACTTATTATAATCATTTTTGCTTGTATTATAGTTAACTATTTCCCAAATATGTCATTTCATACATAGGTTTGCCCGCGTAGTCACAAATGTTGTCCTTGGGGAACATAGTATTGTTTCAACACGTATCGTTCGTCTTTTACATAATAAAAATTTCCTTCAATTTCAATCACACGTTTAAGTGTGTGAACGACAAACATACAAACTTTTTCATTGGCGATATTAAGTATAATCCTTTTGAGATCATAGGGAAAATTAAAAAAATAAATATAATTTTATCAAATCCGTGAAATTGCTTTTAAGTTAATACCGTTCCCACGATAACCGAGTGGTTATAGTTTCTGACTCCGAATCAGCAGATTAAGTTCATTCTCCTGTGCAGTGCATGATGTTTTCAAAACATATGTACGATTGGCAGTCGTGGCTTGGATACAAAGCTGGCGACAGGCTCACCACCTGTCACTTTGTTCCTAATAAGTATCCCCCGTATACTGTTTCATTTATACATAAATACATACAATACATAAAAATGTATACAAATAATTTAATTTATTATAAGTCATACATTTTTACTTCGTATCTTAATTAATCCACATTAAATGTAAGCTCATATTATTTTATTACTTATAAGTACAGTAGTTGACTCTTTTTTAGTATTTGATATTTTTACTGTCGACACATTCCCAAAAAGTACACATAGAATTTTCTATGAACTCATTTATCGTGTGCACAATAAAAACCTATTATACCTAGCCATTTACAAAATAGCGGCGTCAAGTTACTAGAAAGAACTATATTAGTTCATATTAAACTGTATGGTCACTATTCCATGCTTCCTTATCATGAAGATAATCATTAAGCGCAAACACATTTAGATGTATTTTTTAAATTTTGTTTCTGAAAAAGTTTGTACATTCTGGAATTTTATTACAGAAAAGACGACTAAGCAAAGAATTTTTAACTTTATTTAGTCCAAATTTCAGATTTTTTAATTTGTTGGATATTTAAGAAACTCCTTCCGGGCGCTGGGCCACCACTTGTTAACAGAGACAGATACTTGATTGTGGCTTCAATGTCGGATTTACTCGTACAACGTGATTCTTGTATATGTTCAATGTGCCTTGCAGTATTCAGAAAAATCATACTTTTGATATTTTAAATTGTAATTATTTGTATAAAAGAATATGCTCGTAAGTAATATGCTTAGTAAAACGTATATCGTATTACCGCTTCGACTAAGCTAGAGATGATTCATATTAATTTATATTAATAGCACTCCGCACCGATTTCGCCATGATGTATTTACGCATGTAGCGATCAAGGCATTTGCCTCGCTCCCATGGGGCCAAAGTAATGCCGTCGGGTGTCTTACCTTCCTCCTTAAAATTCCGCTAGGCTCTAAAACGTATGAAATATTTAGGATGACAAGAGCACTTGGATGACAACATTTAAAAAGACTGTCCGGTAGACTGTCACATCACGTGTGCTGGTACTTTTTTGACAAGCCAATGGAGGCCCAACTCGTCGACGTACCACAAGGACATCGATGTGGTTGAGAGATCAACATTCCTAATCGAATCTCTATAGCTATGCCGAAGCTCCTTTCTAATAGTTAACCGAACACTATCTAAAGAATTCTGAAGAGAACGAATCAGGAGAAAATCTGACGGTGCAAGGTCCTTGTCCGTGATCTTGCAACCTCCTGGTGGATGCATTAACACTTCCTAACTAAGCTCTCAATACTTGCTGAGTGGCTAAAGATGTGGGTGGCTTATCATGATGAAAAACCACACCACTTCTGTTGATCTATTCCGCCGATTTTTCTCTTTTTTGCTTGAGTCTCATCAGCTGTTGGCAACAGAGATCCGAATTTTGCCCGGCGGTAAAAGCTCATAATAAACGATGCCCTTCCCATCCTACCTTACACGCAGCATCACCTTCGCTATAGTCTGTGGGGCTTGACTGCCTTTTAATCTTTGTCGCCCGTTCTTTTCGTAGGTAATCAACTAAACACCAGTGATTAAACCTTTTAAAAACGGTTCGGTTTTATTACATTACATTAGAACATCGCAAGTGAGTACACGATTCATTAGGTTTCTTGCAGTAAGCTCGCGTGTCACCCAAATATCCAGTTTTTTTGTATATCCTACTTTTTCAAATGGGTTAAAAAGGTTTTGTGGTCAACCCCTAGCTCTTCAGCTATGTCGTAACTAGCAATATGCCGATCTTACTATACTTTTTCAAATTTGGCATCGACTTTATCCGTAACAGGTCGACCAGAGCGAGCCTTGTCTTTGACATTAAAATTTCCGGACTGAAAACGATTGAACCAATATTGTGCTACTTTTACTGCCACTGCGTTAAACGTAAATAAACTGCGTTAAAATAAACGTCACAAACTTCAAAATGTATCTAATTTCTTCGTCAGATCCACTCATTTAGGCGGACAGAAAAATCGCGAGAATCTGTTTTTACTTTTTATATTTCTGTTTTAAAAATATCATCTACTTAATGGTGTTAAAACCAGCCAGATACAAATTGTACAACCAACGAGGGTTTTCTGCTACTTTTTCCTTGTCCGAGAATTTAGAGAATTTATCATATTATCAATAAATAACAGAGCTCAGAGCATCTCTGCTCTGATTCTCATCCAGGAGAAATGTTGTTATTATTCACCATTGGTCAGAAGCCACGTAGTTGTTGTACTATTTCCCATAGTTAACTTTCCAATACTTAATGAAAATATAACAATACTAATTAAAAAACAAAAAAATTATTATCTCCGCTAACTATTAAAATGAAAAGTGTGCGTGTAAAACGCGATATGAAAGGAATAAAACTTTTATTCCCTTCATATCGCGTTTGGCGAAGCCACCTGTCACGTTGTGCTAAATAATCTCTAGAGGAAAATGGCTTGAAAGGTCTCAGACCACCCCAGTATTGGGTCAACGGTCGTGAGAGCTAATAGTTTATTTATTTTACATTTAGTTTAATTTCCATTCCCCAGTCTCATCTACGTGGGTATTAATTTAATCAAACAAAATGTTTCCAATATACTTATTAGTTACCATTATTCGATCTAAATCGATCGTTTTTTCCATTTAATATCATTAGTTAGTCATTGGAAAGTACATATTTATTGAAAGCGACAGTTATCTGATTACAAACGAACGTAACATTCGTGTTATTGGCTCTACGAACACAAAACAACCAAGGCTTATAAATACACATACATAAGTTTCGTCCAATCAATACCTTCTGGTTGCTATCTCGCCTCTATTAATACATCTACAGCATATTGAGGCTGTAACACGAAGTACTGTGATTCCTAGGCCGGGCATTTTCAATTTTAGAAAACTTAAAGTAACTTTTTGAGCGGGGAAGGATCCACCACGCTGTTGCAGTGCGGGTTTGCGGACTACACATTTCTTAAAGTTATATTTTTTATTATTTCATTATAATAACGAAAAAAACATTCCAGCTGTTTCGACACTTATTATTTTCTTTACAGCATATGCTGCAAATCTAAGTCTACTAAAAGGTTTGAATATATGGATGCCATTGAAGCCTAGTATCAGGAGATATTCCAATAAAGCAGTGTTAGATTAGAAGCTAATTTTGTTAATTTATACTCTTATTGCGATTTAAATGCAAATTATTAGCGTTGGACTCATGAACTATCTTTGATATAGGATTATTCACCACGTCGTGGGTAACAAGTTGTCACTCGATTATAAATACATGGAGATACTCCATCAGCAAATAATACTATAACACGTTCACTAAGTCAGATAGGTCATTAATGTAAATAATATAATGAAATGGGCTGAAAATCGAGTCCTGCGGAAGGCCTATTGATATCGAAACTTATAAAACGAAATTGATTGTGGTGGAGCAGTGTATTTAAATTAAAAGGCTTTAACAAATGCTGTGCCTGTGTTGGTAGTTCATTGATGAGTCTTAAGTTAGTGGGTACAAAGTACTATTAATACCGATTTAAATAAAGGAAATATATCAGATTCTACACTACTGCTAAAGATGATTTACAATATCTTTAGTGTCAATTGTGTAAAATTTTAAAACGAAACGCAGAATAACAAGATGCCACTACTTACGCCGGTATTCGCTGGTACTACCCCGTCGAACAGCAGTAAAAGCCACCGTCTGACTCAACCGCGTATGAAAGTGTAATAACTTGATTGTAAGACATACTTTTTAAGTATTTTTTAAATATAAACAAGACGTCATATATTTTCATAACTTTAAGACCTTTTAATTTAAATGGAGGTGACGTGTACTGTAAAAAAACAATTGAAATTGAAAGTGTTTCAATAGTTGTACTCTAAGGAATATAAAGAATTTTTAGTACAGGAGAGACGTGGTTTCGAATCCGACTCTGTGAATATGCGTGAATACATTTTAGCATAAGTATTTTTATTTAATACTTTAGCATACATTTTACAATAATTACAATGAAAATATTCATAAATAGAAGGACAACGATTCATAGGACTTCAATTTAACTTTTCAGAGTAGACAAACATTTTTTTTTAAATTAAATCCAATACTTTTAAAAGATTGCACCTCTATTTTACTGAGATAAAGAAGAGAAATATTTTCGTTAAAACAGTATTAACATTTTATTTTCGTAGATAATACAGAAATATTGTTAGAAACTCAAATCGCAATAACTGATTCACGAGAGTTGTATAATAATAAAAAATAACTCCGTTGCAGCGCAGTAAGAATCTGTCACCCTCTTTCTTCCCGCAAGTATCGTAAGAGGCTAAGGAAAAGCTTTGAAAATCTCATGGCAATTTCTGAGAGTTAACCTGGCGAAAAGCTCGCAACTTGTTACCAACCAACCGCGCCCGTTATATCCCGATGAAGAAAATCCGTGGCTACGCTGAGTCATACCAAATAGTCGTCTAATCAATATCTATCTATCTACCTATATAAGTGACAGGCTTGAGTCTTTAGATTTATAATTAAAATGCACATGAACTTAAGCGCACGTTTATCCTTTGATAAGAAGAAATAAGAAGAGTAAAAATTGCTGAGTTAAATTACAATTTAAATGCCAATGTAATGATGTTCAAAGTTATCTCAATTGCGATCTACAGATCCCTACAGAGAAGGCCTAACGGCAGGCCAGGATTGAACAGAACGATCACAACCCTAACTAACTTCCATCCATCGAGTTTCTGCAAACATAGGTCATCGCTCATATCTAATTGAGGTACATAATTAGTAGTACATAATTACTTCGAGTACTTACTGCTCCGTAAGAAAATTTAACTCATAAATTATAAAACACTAACTTAATAAATTAAAGTAAAGTACCAGCCTGTAATAAATGAAAATTACAATTAAATAACGTAAAGAGGAAACGTGAAATGTTATAAATAACATCACTTACATTGTAAAGTTATATCTAGTTAGTTTTATTTCCATTTCAAAATATCAAAGCACTCTCATGTACAAACAATTTTCTAACTGAACAGCAATCAAACCCTTTTTATTGAATATCGGATTTTATTGTTTCACTAACCGCTGCCGAGGACTTCGCACGAGAGATAACATATTTGTCCCTAGAGAATTCTTAATTGAAATAAAAATATCCTTAACCCCTGGTGGTTGGTTCCTTCTTCGCTTACGTGTGGTCTGTATAGGTAACACCCTCTTAACCATTTCTGCCTTGCATCAGTGCAACTACTGTTATGTTCAAGTTCAAAGGTATAGAGAGCCAGTATAATTACTACTACAGTATAAAACTTTGAGACTCATTCCATCTTAATCCTCAGCAGTGACAACGCATCTGTAGCCTTCTTAGCTTGAATTTACATTTGACATATAGTGTTGTTTTCTGGTGTCCATGGGCTGTAGTAGCCACTTACCATCAGGCAGACTGTAAGCTAAATTGTTACCCCAATTCAATAAAAAATCTACATCTCGCTGCCATGGCCTACATGGCCGCCCTACGACTTAGCGGGGTTGGGTGGACCGAGGTGGCCGCTCCGAGATAGTCTGGCTAGCCTACTTCGTATGCGGCTGGTGGACTGTGGAGGGAGTGTTTGCAAGTTGCTTGGCACCGCTCTCATCGCCCTCTACAGCCGAGGTGGAGTTGCGGTGAAAGACGACTTTGGTATTGTTATTCGCAACATTCTCCATGTTTTTCGCGACTCTGCCCAGGGCCGCTCCGCTGATGTGACTGAGGAGGAGCTGCGGTTTGAGAGGAGTGTCGGTATTACGATGCCCCGCTCTAGGTGGAACCTAATTGTGGTTGATGCTTGATCCACATGGACTCCGGGTGAAAAACTTGGGAGGTCCGTTGCCTAGGTAGGTTAAGAGGCCGAGTTTCGGCGCGTCTTGCCAGGAGGGAGAGGGGAGAGATGCATTCTCTCCCGAGAAAGGTCTGCCTACGGCGAACGGCGCCGATGGAGTTGCGGATGTGTGCGAAAGCATTCCCGTGGTTCTGCCGATATGCGCCGAAGGTGGAACACCGCGGGGTTTTGGTTAGTGAAACCCTGACATAACCCGTTCTTGCCCACGCGAGGGCGGGTATGCGTTATGCTTGAAACAGAATAAAGGCCTCTCCGAGAAAGCGCATGCAACCGTGCATATATTTCTTTGGGGGGATTGCCCCTACTCATACGCAGGAAGACGGGTTGGTGAGTACCTACCCGCACAAGTGATTCTCCAACATTGTAATAAAAGGTCAAAATTGATAAGAATGTTTTTAACTTTAAGAAATTTAATCGAACCACGTTTTCATTTAATATCGTTTTAATCAAAGGCACATATGTTTTAGAAATATCATTAGATATTTATAATTAGAAACCGTTGTCTGACTGCTAACGGACAAAACACCCAACATATTTTTAGGGTCCCAGCAAACAAAATTAATTCTTAAAAATACACGCATATTCTAGATAGTCTATATATTTTTCATACCATTCCTGCGCCTATCAACAGTTTTACGTTTTATTTTTATGTTTAACTTAATCTTTAATAGTTAAGCTCGGATTTTTTCCCATGATGTGGAAAACGTTTCTACACTTCCTACAACACCCTCGGGAAGTAAGGGGGTGGCGGATTCTTACGCCATTGCCACGCAGTAAATTAATAAAATAAAATAAGTGGCTCGATTACAAACAATCACTTTCTTTTTCTCTACTTCAGATTTTTTGACACTAACTTGAAAATAACATAATACAATTATTAATAACTAGGAAGTTTTTTATATATCAAATTTTCTACCATTTTAACTCTGGAAATCTCCTCCGCATAACAACTGCGTAAAACCTAGCTCTCAAAATATGAAGTTGAAAGTTGACAATAGCACGAACTTTTAAGTTCAACAGAATACTGGAATCACTTTTACTTTGTACAAACTTAACCATTTCTCAAATTTTGATATAGATTTTTACCGAGTAATGATTCTAAAAATAAAAAATAAACGAAAAAATTATGACCCGCCATCACGCCAAAGTTTCTATGTCTAAACTGTATAAATTTTCCTCTGTGTATGGTGATCTACACTCGAATATTATTTTTTCGTAATTTCACAACAAATTAATGGCGGATCATATAACACACCTGCCTGTTAAATTATATTAGAACCGTCGAAAAGATGGCGAAGTAATAAGACTATGAAATACGTACGGATGATTATAGAGGAAAGATTCATTTATTAAAAAATACCAAACTATTATTAATTTCATCAAATATTCCTGATTACAATTCCAACTAAGCCTGACAGTAAGTATTTGAAGCGGTTTATTACATTAGTCGAATGACGGGCTCAAACCTGCTATGTCATGTTTCGCAGTCCACACTCTACCAGGCTAGCCTACAAGGTCTTCAAATTATAAGTATCGTTAAAAATGAAAGATCTAAAATCTACGTAACCCCTTCCGATTTGTGGTTACTACAAATTATACTAATATATTTAAAATATTTCCCATTAGTTACTGCGACATTCATTACCAGATAAGAGTGATATATTTCACAGTCGGCACACATTTAGTACTTATTAGAATGTATAATGCATGCCTCACGTTGCATGCAAAGCCTACAATATCATAGGCTTTGCATATCATCTTTTACTTCGTCAAAGCTTTTGCATAAACACGGCCATGCATAACCGTTTGAACTGAACTGAAGGCACAACATACAATGACAATAAATCTAATCCCGTCAACGTAAAAGCTAGATATGCCTCGCCCTTACAAACATCAAGTTCCAAAAGATTTCATTTAACTTCTGGTAGGTAGAATAATATATATATATTAGAAAGAGCATTAAGTGATTAGGAATAAGTCTCTATAGAGACTACCGCCCAGGCCTCTTCTGAGTAAGGAGCTGTAATTACATCGTTTGCCAGGCGCGTTGGACAGAGACTACAACAAGCAAAATGACAAAGAGTATGCTAACAGCTCAGAGAAGCCTCGCAACTTGTTGGAAAAATGTATCTACAAGCACGTCATTCAAACTTACGTAAAATAATATAGGCCGGGCCTTTAAGTTTTTTTTTTTCATTTCTACTACGATTTAACTGCGGGCTCTGCGGTAAATTAAAACATCGAGAGGAAACCAGCATGTCAGAGAAATAAAAAAAAAAATATTTCGAGGACATGTCGGGATTGCGGAAGCTACGTTTGCCTTCTGCATGTTCTATTGATTTAAAAATTACTTCGAATTTTATGTACGCGAACACACAAGTAGGATTGACCGACATATACAATCAACGAAGGACGATTACGGCATTAAATAAACTTGAAAGGAGTTCTAATTAAATTTCTGTTTTAAAACAATTATATATTAATTGTATCCACAGGTATCTCACATACTTGGCGATAAAACATCGTAAGGAAATCGAAATTTCTGAAAAATTTAATATTTTGAGTACATGTGTTTACAAAAGATCATTGAAGAAAGGTGATGATTCATCAATCTTGAATGAACCTCATCTCCAAAACTCTCTCTCAAAAAAATAAGCAAATATAGCGGACTTAATGCAAGTAATAAGCCAAGCATCCATTAGGCTAAGGAGAGATAAACATTCGAGAGGCTCTGCAACAAAAAAAAAACGGAACTAAAGTGGTAAAAAATCCAAAATTTGTAAAGAGCTTTTATTAATGTCAAGACGAATTTCGGTCCAGAGTATTATAGCCATGAGGGCGAAGGAGAACTTGAGATTACCGAAGAACGGTTATGAGAAGCTCCCGAGTATTGAAACTTATGAGTAGATTACAAATGCTCAGGAGCATATGGATCATTTAAAAAAGTTTAGAGAATGCAAGGTATTCTAACACATCTGCGCTGTCGAATAGGCAGTCAATTGAGTTGGGAGCGAAAGGAATATATTTTTAGGAGTTTTATTCCGTCATATATTGAAAACCATTAGATTTGTCTGGCATTTCCCGTAGTCACTTTTTACGATGCCCACGGAATGAGACGGGACAGCCGATTTTCTTACGCCTCCATTACACAGAATACATCAATCAGTGCGTATTCTGTGTAATGGAGTGATATTACAACTTAATATATTGAAATATCATCATCGCCTTGACAACTGATTCAGCAGTATGCTTAACATAGGCATTCCCCATAGATTGCCTCAAGGTGTGGTTCTTAGCCGCCTGAGTGCATGTCTTACCGCATATTTGGACCATCCAATTTTATCATGAAAAGCAGATTAGGAAGTTGTCCAGCTCTGCATTTTTGGGTACATGATGGCCTCTCGAACACACCATTATTTTAAGAAATTAATGATCATAATTAAGTTAAAGTTTTACTTGTAGTGAATCGAGTTTTATGTTTTGATGGTTACTTGCAGTACACTAAATTAATTTAAAATCAGTCTATTAAACGATGAAGAAAGAAAAACCTTCTCTCGAGACCTTTTATAGGTTATATCGGTCTTTGTTTCCCCAGCGCATTTATACACACTTTATGTACACATTCTGAAAACATTTTCGTTGTTCTCTTTGCGAATTTGAGCTCTTTAGGAATGAAGAGTCAATATTTTTGCTCCACAGGCGTATAAATCTGATTTTCGTAACTACCTTTAGTAGATAAAAGACACCATACAATTCAACTAAATATTATTTTAATTAGTTGATTATATATTACCATCAAGGATAACTTATGCTTAACTTAATAAGCAAAATATGCAAATAAATCACCACAATTACATAGTACTTTATATACGGTAATACTGCATATTTTATTAAAATCGGTCGAAGAAAAGATCTCATTAAAGCAGAGCGCTCGCATTCCATTCAAAGAACTTCTTCAGAGAACATCCTCTGAACGACTTTTATAATATTAATTGAGCCCAATATATTTTAATAAATTCTTATTTGTAGCCTATATTTTTTGTCTATAAAGAGTGATTACATTTTGATTTTTTAAATCGAGACACCAGATCATGAATCCTGAAAATTTAACTACCTATTCTTAATTATGTACACCAACTTCTAATACATTAACTTCACTAACACTGGTGAATAATTTGCCGCATAATAGTATAAGTTAAGATTTTTAATAAATAATTACAATTATTTGAAATCAATACAAAATAGAGTTATGACTTATGCTAGTTACTACTTACTGAGATACTAGTAGTAACTATCGATTGAATGACACTAGTACTTACTAAGCGTGAAAGTACTTACGTATGTTCTAGTTAAAATGAACGTAATGAAGATTCCTAATAAATTTAAATATACCGATTGACTGTACATTCGCGTAAATACAAGAAATCATTAGAGGTCTCAAAGTTTGTTTTAGTTTATAGAACATTTTGTGATATAGAAAAAATTTTGGTGGTTTATAGAATAAGAGAAATAACACTACCAAATATGCATATTTTGATGCAGTTTATGTATCCATCGTTTAATTGAAAAGGCGTGATTAGCATAGAAAAAATAAGTAGCAGGTTAGCACGTCAATAAATAGTAACGTAGTATAACGTAGCATATTGCTACGCTCACGTAGTAGCAAGCTTTGAAAAGCACAGAGGCTGATTGATGGTGAAGCGTAGAATAAACACAATGAAACACTACAGGTATCAAAAGACCTGTATATATTTATAAGGAGTCCAAGGTGTGATGAAAATTACTACCGATGAGAAATAAAATTATTACTGATGAGACTTACGACACTTACAATTACCAGTACTTCAACGATGCATCGGACACATACACTTTCAGGTATAACAATTTTTAAAATAACACAAACAAGTTAACATCAAAGAGAAATGAAATTAGTTCACATAGTCGAATTCATACATTTTCACGCCCTCAATCGCTTGCAAATTACAATCGTGAAATTAGTATAACTCATATCTATTTATTACAATCGTGTAATCATTTCTATCCAATTTAAATGGAACCATTTAAATTGGATAGAAATGATAATCTAACATTTTTAGGTAGGTCCAATATTACATGTAAATGAATCGTTAATTAATGTAGCGTTTCTTAAATTTAATTATTTCTTTATTCAAGCACAACACACAACTCTTAATGAAAATAAAGCAAAATTTATTCCAATTTAATGTGAATAAATTACAGTACCAATTTCAATTCGTCGCAATTACCTTTGATTGACAAGCGCTTTAAATCCTGAGCTTAATCTCCTGTCAACGCCATGCGATAAGGATGAAATCAGTAAGTAATTTTAATGGTTCGGAAAAATTTCGTTTCGATGTGTAAAGCAAACATAATAAAAAGATTCACTTAATTTACCTGTAGTTCCTAAATTTTTTTTGTGTTGTACTTTTTCATGTTTATTTTTACACGACATCTACGCGAGACCAGTTCTGTAGTTATCACAATACCAGTCAATCTGCGGTCAAGCAGTAGTATGCAATCATTACTGTTTTAGATTAAGGTGCTGCAGCAATTTCACTACATAAGATTTGAAAATTTAAATTCGGCATTACTCACTTAACTACAAAAATAAATGTCTCTTAAAACCGATACGAATAAGAAAAATTGTTAATAAGATGCAATTTAAACTATTGCTAAGGAGTCATATCATCTAAGAAAACATACATAGTTTTTTTTATTAATAGCTATATTTTGTAACAGCGTTTTAGTTTTGGTGTCAGTAAATGCAACATACATTTAGACCGCACGTGCAAGTATATTGGAAAAATTAAAACTATAATTCGATTAATATTACAAATGTATGGAGAAGAAAGCATTGTACTAAAGAAATTCTTGAAAAATTAAAAATATTTTAGCTTCCACCAGAATAGAAAATATCGCAAAAAGTCAGGTCGAAAATTCAGTCAGACTTCGCATTCAACCAGGCTTCGTGCCAATTCCTCAATTGATGACTTGGCACAAAGCAATTGGTGATACTGCAATCTCCGATCAGCCAGGCATGAATGATGATTTGGATAATTATTCCTTCATGGGACGAAGCTGGTATATAGAATAGTTGACTATGCATAAGGTACAGAGGATAATGATGAAATATCGAAAGAAATGGCATCAAAAAAAATTATATTATAAAAATAAAGTGATTGTTATTGGCATTGAAATTCGAATTTTAATAACTTCTTTGAACAATGAATATGGATTTATACTCGAACTACATATCCCTTAACGCGTAGTGACAATAGAAGTTCTAATGCTCAACACATCATATGAAGTTGCAATTTCTGAAATCAATTAGTGCTACTGCACTTATAAGTTAAAAAACAGGTTATAATGTTGATTATGTAAATAACATAGAGTTGCAAATTATATATATCCAACTTCGGAAAATATTCTTTAATCGCTTAAGTAAGATATGTTTTAAAGTTTTGTAAATTTGAATAGATTACAAAGTTATCGAAATTTAAACTAGATTACTGAATAGATTAGGACTATCAACGCCCACCAACAGGAATTTGGGATTTCAATCAAAAACTTTCGCGTAATGCACTTCAATAACTTTCTTTTACCCTTTGGGACTAATGGCAGTTATAATAAGGCAAGCAAGTATTAATATAATATTATAACTATTATAACATTAATTTCCTCCTCTACATTTCCTCCGAGTCTGTTTATCCCACGGCTACATTTTCTAGTTAAACAATCGGAACTTTTGACGGCGTCGGATATATTATAGTGGCTCTAGTACTCTATTTTACGTCGACATCAATCCATATCCGTTTTAACTATTAATGGCAATGATTAATTCTTTACAGACAGCAAGAAATGAGGCTCCCGAGTGTCATTTTCAACACCAACCCAAATTTTTTTTTTTAACACATCCTTCCTAACCATCGACATGCAAAGGAGAAGCAGTATACATTTTACTTTTTTCACTTAGACGTATGTTATAAAGAATAAATGTATGATTATCAAACATAAACATTTAGTACAACGAAAATACTTCATTGTTAAATAACTTAGTACACGAGTAAAAAATGTATTAAGATATTTAATTTACAAAATAAATATTCCTAGACGGAGCACTAATTATTTAGTTCGGCTCATCAGACCTCCAATTCACTTGACCAATCTTGCTTTTTTGTGTGAAATAGTAATATAACTTTTAACTGTTGTAATATTTGTAGGTGATCACTAAACCTTTCCTGTAAATTCCAGGTTACTCCCAAGAGCTCTTATTATTTCCGGACACTCCCAAAATCTGTCAGTTTACTATGTAATACCTTTTAAGACGAACTGACACTTAGGAATAATCTTAGTTGGAACCAAACTTTGATTTTATCTCTTAATTCCACTTGAAACTTAATGGCGTATTTTTATGTTATTATATTCGTCTTTATTTTACTTAAGGCTTCTCTAAAGGTATCTTAGGAAAACTGTTAATCAGTCTGATGTAGAAAAAGCTTTGCTTAATTGAAACGTATGTAAAAGGAAAAGAAAAAGATCCGTAACGGCCACGGTCTACGATACCTGTTAATAAACGACCAAAGCCCAGAAGAAGCGATAATAGTGATTATCTTTAATTAAAACATTTTACTTATTTTTTTGTATATAAACATACATTTTCATTGATCAGATAACGACGTTATTTAGGTAACTCATCTCACATTTTTAATGATATATTTACCTAAATTATTTTAGTAAATTTTTCAGTTTAGTAATGAGTTTTCATTATCTACTTTTAAAATCGTTTAGTTTAACTGTTGTTCTATTTCATTTTACTTAAGCCCTAAACCAAATTCGTAAATGATAATATTGTTGAACACAAATATCGCAACACACCGCAACCATACATGGCAACGCGCCATCATGTGACATTTTTTAAATAAATGCGCGTCAAAATAAATTCTAAAAAAACATGTAGACGTCAATAATAGACAATTATAGTAAAAAAGACATATAAGCTCATGTCTTCATGCATTCAACAGGTTCACCGTTGTATTGATAACGGTCATCCATCAAAAGTATACCGATTACTGGAGCGACTATACAAGGCGCGGGGGCCCGGGTGGCGCGGTTAGGTCGCTGAGGGCGGGAAACCACAATCGTTCGAGGTCTCCGAGCTCATTAACCGAACTATGGATAAGTAATTAAGTCCGCAAGGATTTACTTACGGGAACGCGGTCCGGACCGAGGCGCGACACTTGTTAAAGAGCGTGAGGCCGCGTGGCCGGGCTGCGGCAGACTGTTGCTCCCGGGGCCGTTTCACTTGTTACGTGCCACCCGCCGCCCTGCGCTCTTCCACCCCACCACGACCCGCGCAACCTTCGCCCCGCAACCGCCCTGCCAACCCCGCCCCGCATCTGCTCACCAATATCACGGATCCTTCACTTAGCAGCGTCCTTCTTACTCACCTAGGCGAGGTATGTACAGTTAACCCTTATATTTACAAAACCCTTCAAAAGCCTTTTTGAATGTCAATGTTATTCATCAAAAGGCTACGTTTAATGAATGAAATTGGAACATTAAGTGAACGGCAGCTACATATTAGTAAAATTATATTAGCTTTTACATTCTGTACTAAAACTCAGAATTTAGTTTAAATAAATTTAACTTAACTTTAAATTCAGATACAACTTATTTAAAGGACCAGTTAAAGGCATGATACGACTAGCTGTAACCTTGACTCGTAGATAACTAGGATACATACTCTAGAACAAAAGGCAGCAAGATGTATCAATATTAGGTACCAGACTCCAGCTCTCCAGTGAAATCTAGACGTATTGTGAAAACAATTTTTTTTTCGAAATTTAGATTTCGGTCTAGTCTCAGTAAATCTCACTATTGGGAGAGATCTATGTCCAGCTGTGGACTATTGACAAGGTCATGAAAAAGAAAAAGATTTTCAATTTATACATAGCACAAGGCATGGTAGGCATTTTTCAAACAAAAATCAGATGTTGGACATTTTTAAAATTGCTTTAATCTGCCACTGATTTTCTCCTTGTGGTTAACGAAAAATCAAATGGAAAATAAAGCTGCAGCAGCATCTTAGAGGAATATCAAATTAATTAAACCAACCCGCCTGGAAGTGCGGCCAATGTGGCAAATATCCCTCCTTAGAGGTGAAATCATTTGTCTTAGAACTTCGATTTGATATAATGATAATGATAGTTTATAGTTAAGAACTTTTTGGTAATTTATGAGTATGACGAACAGCAGCAGTTATGAAACAATATTAAATGTAGCTTCAGTACAAAGCAAACATCGTATTAAAAAAAAGTTTTGACCAGACGTTCTCTGCATAAGGCGACAGTTTATAGTAAACTCCAGTTCAACAGTAGCAATGCTCAATTTAGCATAGTATTCGGGGATATAACATCACCCTGTCTTAGACCTTTGTCTTTGTCTACTCTGGTTTTGTACTCGGAAAGACATCGTATCCTCATTGTACAAACACCTCAACACTTCGATATATCGGGAGTATATTTGGTACTAAAAACATTGTAACACCACCCAAATTTCGACTGAATCGAAGGAGGAACGAGATATTATTCTCCTCGATCTTCTGTACAATCTAGCGACTAGAATGTATGTGGTTGATGGCACTGAAGCCGGCTTGTTCGGGAGACAGGAAATCGCTAAGTACTAGACGATTTGTGATGACTCTCGAAAACAGCACGTAGACGGGCCTTAAAAGGGATATAGGTCTATAGTTCTTCAATAGACAGTTATCTCCTTTCATGAAAAATAGGACAACCACGCTTCTACTCCACGCTTTCGGCGTAACACCGCCTTGAATGAAGGAATTCAACAACTTCTGAAGGATTACAAGTACCGGTTTTCCACCCGCTTTAATAAGCTCAGCTGTAATTCCGTCCTCACCCGGCGCCTTGTCGTGTTTAAGCTGTTTGAGAGTCATCCTAATCTCGCTCAGACTGTCGTCCGCGATGTCATCGTCGTTACTCACACCAGTGTGTGGTTTCAACGACAATGTGTACAGCTGTGTGTTTAGCGAAAATAACTGCGCCGCTTTCGGTCTTCAACTTAGTCAGTTGGTTCTTTCCGATAGATAGATCTCTGGCGAAGATTTTAGAGCCTTAGTTTCGCTCTATCACATTTCACAATATAAGCAATAAAAAATTGCGTATGTCTTGCCTCATAGATTTGGAGATCTGTCTATTCAATGTCTATTTTGACCGCTCGAGCCTAATGTTTAGGTTCACTATGTCTCTTACCATTCGGTGATCACTGCTGGTTTTCACTCTAGTGATCACAGAACGTCACTGAACAACTGACGCTTTAGTCATGATGAAGTCAATCGCATTTTTTATGGTACCATCCGGGTTCATCTAGGTCCACTTCCTGTTGGCCCACTTCTGGAAATAGGAGTTCATGATAAAGAATACCTCCTTTGCCATAAAGTCAGCTAGCTGTTGCCCTCTTAGGTTCCGTTGCCCCATTCCCAAATTTCCCACCATCAGCTCATCGCCTCTTTTCGCGTTAAAGTCTTCTATCAACACCATATAGTGAGTCTTACAGCAATGCATGGCTCTTGAAATATCCTGATACATTGCCTACAATTCATCATCAGGTGTGTCGAGGTTGGCGTACACCTGTATGACTCCAGCGAATACTGTTTGGTTATTCTGGGTATAAAGTAGACGTCCTAACTCGACACACTTCCGATCTTGATCGCGTTGTTTAGCTTGATCTTGACCTTTGGTCAATAAACCCGATACCTCCCTGGGACAGATGATAACCCTCCCGGTGATAAAACAAGTGACCAGATTTGAGGATTATCAAATCCTCCCTCTGTCTTCGGACAGATAACCCTTTAATATTCCAGTGTAACTTGCTTACCTCTTCTTCCAGTTCCAGCATCTTCTTGTCGGCCCGAATGCGTAGGATATATATCGCCAGGTTCAGTCGTTTGAGTTGGCAGCTAGAATCCAGCCGAAGATTCTTCGCACTACCTGCTCCCCGTTACCATGTCTGCCACCATAGCCAGAACTAGCGCGGCAGCCGGCTGGCCGGACTGGGGGCCATTACTTTTTACCTCTCATCATAGAGGGGTTGGTCATAATTGCCACGCCTGAACGGGTTGGCAACCGCATTTTTTTGTAGTATAATGCAGGATGATACTGCTGTAAAGTAGCAGCATGTAACTGCCCACTGCTGGACAAAGGTCTCCTTCTCAAATATTTGTAAGCGTTTTGGAGCTGAGAAGGGCTCGCATGCTGCTCCAGTGCGGGTTGGCGGG
Source organism: Bhutanitis thaidina (assembly GCA_029286595.1). Classification (NCBI taxonomy): domain Eukaryota; kingdom Metazoa; phylum Arthropoda; class Insecta; order Lepidoptera; family Papilionidae; genus Bhutanitis; species Bhutanitis thaidina. Next base: position 8,028,563 of record JAGSMS010000010.1, read on the forward strand.
CTTCATATATCCTCGAAATAATATTATTTATTATTTTTCAGTCATGCAAGTTTCATTACGATATTTTCCTTCACCGCCGAACCGCCGCACGTGGTGAATACAGCACCTAAAATTGCCATTAACAATTTTAGTGGTGCCGGCCACTGTGGATCGAACGAATGTCATTAGGGCTCTATGAAACTAAAGTGAGCGCCCTGACTACTAGGCTACAGTCTCCGTCTCCGAATTTAATATATTTCCCTCTTTCGACTTTTACGGCACCCACGGGACGAGACGGGAAGGCAGCCACACAGAAACATGGCATTAAAAACTATCCCAGAGTTTCTTGCGGGTTTCTCTTTGAGAAGGTCTTGTTTCGCGAACCGGTGTAGATTTTATTTATTTGTACTTATTTACATTCTTTAAAAAAATTATACAAAGGTCGGACTTAATGAGTAAATTAAACAAGCCTAATTTGAATATAAAAGTTTTGACCTTGACAGGGTTTTGTTGCGGATATTGGTATGTCCGCTGGGACATAGTAGAAGAAGCTCGTTTATATATATTACGAAGGACCAGCGGGAAAGTCATAAAAGAATCTTACTTGCGCTCCAGGAACTCGTAGAACGAAAGGTGGTGTAACTGTAACAGGTGCGTTGCGGTCGTCTTCGGCGATATCACCAGGGGTTTACAGTGGTTTGCGTGCGCGCACGCTGACCATCAGTTCTTGTTTCACTAGCAATTTCAAACTTGTGATTTTACGTTTGAACTGCATATTGGTGTGTCCAGACATACTGATCCAAACAAAAAATACAGAAATAAAAGCAATGTTACAGATATTGTTTTAGTTTCCACCTAATGCATATAACAATGCACCCTGCTAGCTAACAAAGGACCGACTAATAGTATCGTAAAATCTATCTGTAGTAGTACCACAAAGCAGAGATTGGGAGCCACATCACTAATGTAAGAGTACCGCCAATCGCCAGTAGTAGTGGACTAGCAAAACTGGCGAAAGGGAAGAAACGACGATGAACAAGAAGATTCACTCTTTATTTAGGGAATCAAAGATAGATATTTACTTATGACAAATGGAAACTGCTTTGTTATGTTGTTGTACACATTACTTGTTTTTTTTTTTTAATATTAACGCCGACAGAATTTAGAGCCCTTTAAATCAACAGAAAGATGGTTGCAGTATAAGAAACACGAATGGTACGATATAGATTAAAAGCATGTTCACGATAAAGTAGTATAGTAAGTTAATCAGGCCACAAAGTTGTTTTCTTCGCTGCTTCTTGTTGCTGCTTCACTTTAAACAAAACGGAACATCCGTAGTAAACTTCAGATATTTAACCTCTCAATAATTGCAAACAATAAATTATTTCTAAAATCTTCGAATTAATAATTAAGTAATTAAATATAATAATATAAACGATATGTAATTATTTTAAAGACACGATGGGATTAATAGGTGTAGCCTGATTCCAATAGTTTCCTAATCCAAAACTAAATTTCTCCCTTTCTCTTTCTATCGATAAGCCATGGAAGCCTATCAGCCGTGGTAGCGTAATGGTCAGGACGCATCAGCAACCTGAGTTCGATGTTCGATTCCCGATTCCGGTGCCGCTAAAATTGTTAACAGTAATTTCAAGGGCTCAATTTAATACGTGCTCGACGAGAAAGGAAAACAAAGAGAGAAAGCCTGCTGTGTAACGCCGATTGTTACCAAGAGACGTGCTGCTCTGTCTATAACGTAACAAGACTAATGATTTTTGTATATTATCCTAATCCTATACTTTAAGCGAGCAATTCTTACATATATGTATACAAAAAATATGTGATTGGTTTTTCGAAAATAGCTCTTACGATTTGGATGAAATTTTGGATTTAAATTATGTTTTACTAAAAGTTTATCTAGAAAGGTATCACCCCTGAGAATATTCGTTTACACGCAAATAATTAAAAAAATATTTTCACTCCAGAACATTCTTGATTGGAATATTTAGATATCAGTAAGTTGCTACTTAACAACTGATGATATTAGTTACTGGAAATGAAAATAAGCACTTTCACATTCCAACTTCCAAACTTGAAAAACGCCGCCGATTACTTACTTAACCATAAATTGACTATTGTATTTAGCAGTGTCGTGTGGGTTACACTACACCTGCATACCTGAGAAATAATAAAAAAATACAGGATATGTTTGAATCGTGCAGATGTTTTGAATAAAATAACTATGAATGAAAACAAAACCGGCCAAGTGCAAGTCGAGCCTCGTTCTATTAGGGTTCCGTACTTATGGTCAAGTAACTTTATTAACAAGCAATTCTCTGTATTTGTTTTTACATAACCTGCTGAATGTTTATCAATCGGGGTTTCATTTTGGTGTCAATATCACCACTGCTCTGATTAAGATAACTGATGACGTTAGAAAAGGTATGAATGAGCAGAAACTTACAGTGGTGGCGCTGGGAAACCATGGTATCCTTTTATTTCCTTCCTTAGATTTTCATCCCCAGCTTTGGAATGATTTTTACCCAATTTTCGCAGCCGTTCTGTTCTGTGCCGCAGACATCTGTATGCTCACTTGGAGCTTTATGTACAAACAAGTATTGTATTTGTATTATTTTATGTACAAACTCAGCAATGGTATTACAACTCTCATTGATAATCTTATTCTGGCTAAGATGGATTATAGTAACATTTCTCCTGTTTTTTATAATGGGATCTTGATCCCATTCATTAGTTTCGTGAAAAGTTTTGGCCTGCACACTGATCAAAATATGAATGGGGAAACTCAGGTTACTGAAACCACGCGTAAAGTTATGGCCCAATTTTTAAGTTTAAAAAACTCGTTAGTAAAACTAGTTATCGTCTTAAAAATTTCTTGCCATTCATAAAAAAACTTACGCTTGCTCAATCACTAATTATACTTATTCTTAATTATGCAGATGTGTCTATGATCTATCTCAAATTCTCCTTAACAAGTTAGAGCGCTTTCTCAATAATCGTATAAGGTTTATATTCGGTCTACCATTATGTCTCCTTTTATTATACTAAGCTTAAATAACTTTCTATCCGTGAAACGCGCAGTTACAGAGCTCTACTTGTATGTCCATGTCCATCTATTCCTTTATATTACAATCAACCTTTCTAAGCTTATTGATAGAGGACTGCGCTCTTACTAGGATGTTGTTATGTAAACGTATACATTGTCCCATGAACGTATTACTCACTCTATGGAGTCTAGTAACACAAGGTGTAGTAGACAATACAAAATAAATAAATAAATTGTGCTTTTAATTTATTAATAGTGCTTTAATTATGATGAAAATATTCTTTGTCGAAATATACATTATTTTTTACTAGGATCGTTCTCTGCCTACTAGGCGTCTGGGTAGTCTTTTAATCATTTTTGCTTCCAATCAGCAGTGTAACGACTACTGTAAGAACAACTGAGAATAATTTAATATTATCATAATTTTTTAAGCGGTTCAGCTTCACAAGAAGCAAACAGAGAAGTCTTATAAATGATGTAGAGCTTGTCAAACATAGAACTGTTTTGTGACGTCGAAGCTCTGCGTGCGTTATTGTGGACGTGTCCCTAGCTTAATTGTTTGGATTATCGCGAATCTCCTTCCAATGGAAGATTTACTAAGGTTACCTTCGTTATATATCGCTTTATGAGAAACGTGTATATCTATCCGTATGGTACTTTATACCGACGACGTTTTACAGTAAGATAACCACACAAGCTAGACCATATAAAAGTTATAAAATAGGCTAAATTGCATCTAAATTTTAAAAGTTAGTTTATACTTGCGATTGATGTCTCTTGGTGGAACTTAATTAATCACACTCTGTTTAGTTAAAAATTACACTCTTGTTCCACAATTTTTTTTGTTGTAGTAGTTATAACTGGATACTTGTGAGTGTAGTGTTAAAACCATTGTCCAACCAATGTCTTGTCTCGACAGAACAAATATATTGTAGGAATATGACCTCAATCGGTCTAGTCGTACAATTTGAACACAATAATATTTTAAAAATATTATAAATTATATATAACTTCTTTGAGACAACAAAAAAATATATTGCGTCTTCGAACTAAAATAGCCTCTAGAGTGTAATAGTAAACAATTTGTAGGAAACTGCAACATAACATAGCGAGTCAAGGTGATTCGAGAACCCTCGAGGGCCCCGTATATCTCCCACCCTTACAAACCAACCGCCAATAAACACATCTGGGAAAAACTGAAGCAAGATATGAATGTTGGTTTACAGAATAATACAGAAAAAATACTGTAACCACAAAAAATAGAAAATATATTAATTAAGCATGGTGGTTTTATATCTAAATGTCTAATAAAATATACACTCTTTGAGGTAAAAATTATTACTCAGTTTTTTACACGGGCCAGGAAAACCTATGTTGCTAACTCGCTACATAAACACTGATGTTCTGCGCTGCGCGGAAGCTGGTGACCAAATTACTCTCCTATAGATCTCCTTTACCTTAGGAGCTGGCTGTTAATTAATGACTCCATTGTTAACAGAAAGGTGAATAGGCCTGTAGTTGGACAGATGTGAGCGGACGCTTCATTTAGGGATCGGGTACACAAAAGCTGTCTCCCAAGAGTTCGGGACGATGCCTAAAGAGTAAGACTGCCGGAAAACTCGCGTGAGAACCTGTACCAACTTTAGACATACGGATACTCAGCACAATTGGAGAGATTCCGGCAGGTAGTTTTACCTCGTGGTAGAGCCAAGCGGCGGCTTTTGCTGTCGCAGGAATGGGCCGGCTCGTCCGGATAAGTACCACGGCCTCGCAGAATACCGGCGTGAAGTAGAGGCATCTTGTGCTTCTGCGTTTCGTGCGGTGAGTGAGGTAACCGGAGGCCCTCTCCCCCCTCCCCCCCCCCCAAATATGGTAGCGGTATATAATTTTGAGCTACCCCAGGAGGGTACCAGTACCTACGGTTCTGGAGAATCCCTCACTGAGCATCCACGTTCAGGCTTTCCTACGCTACCTAATCGTGGATGCTCAGTCTGCCCCGCGTATTCTGGGGGGGGCAATATTCCGCTCTCTTTCTTTCCTACTCGAGGCAAACGCAGCAAAGAAACTATGGCATCCCCTACCGCGCTCGCCGTGGATTTCTGCAATATCAGGGGACTCCACTCGAACCTTAGCGCCGTTCATTACCATCTTGAAACGGCGAAGCCGGCCTTGCTTTTTCTTACAGAGACTCAGATATCGTCTCCGGCTGATACCTCTTATCTCCATTACCCGGGGTACAAACTGGAACACTCCTTTGTGCCCCGTGCCGGAGTTTGCGTATACGTCAGAGATGATATCTGCTCTCGACGCCTCGGTAGTCTTGAAGGTTTGGACCTTTCTACCCTTTGGCTGCGCATCGACAGCGACGACCATCCGCGCGTCTATGCGTGCCTTTACAGGTCCCATAGCGGTAATACCGTAACTGACCGACTCATCGACCACATCCAAATGGCTACAGATTCCGTGCTACAACAGATCCCATCCGCAGAGATCGTGATTCTCGGCGATTTTAATGCCCACCACACCGATTGGCTCGGTTCTCGCATAACCGATCATGCGGGAGATCTGTTCACGACTTTGCATTAGCATATGGCCTGACACAACTGGTAACCTCGCCGACGCGGATCCCAGACGTGGAAGGTCATACACCTTCCTGTTGGACCTTTTGCTGACCTCACACCCGGACGGATATTTGCTCTCAGTCGATGCCCCTCTTGGCTCGTCGGACCACTGTCTGATCCGGAGTGTAGTGTTTATCGCGCGCCGATCCCGAACGCGATCTGCGGGGTTCCGCCGTGTGTGGCACTATAGGTCGGCAGATTGGGATGGAATGCGGTCTTTCTTTGCTTCCTACCCATGGGGGCAGGTTTGCTTCTCGCTGGATGATCCCAACGTCGTTGCAGATTCTGTCACCGATGTGGTACTTCAGGGAATGGAACTTTTATTCCGTTCTCTGCAGTGCCTGTCGGAGGTAAATCCCAGCCTTGGTTTGGTCGCACCTGCAAAATAGCGTCACGCCGAAAGCGGAAGTGCTATCAGGCCTGGGCCGATGCATCGGCGTCTCGGGATGCAAAACCAGTGCTCTTAAAAACAAGTACAACTCTGCCTCCAGGTCCTTCAAAGAGTTATCGCTGCGGCAAAGTTAAAGCACATTGGCAGAATTGGCGAGAGACTAGTTCGCCTCCCATCGGGATCCCGCGCATTCTGGTCTCTCGCCAAGGCTGTCCAGGGAATTTCTGTCAGCCATCTCCCATCTCTACACAAGGAGGATGATTCGCTGGCCCATACTGCAAAAGAGAAAGCCGATCTCTTGGGCTCTCTTTTTGCATCAACTCGACTCTTGATGACCGGGGAAACTCTCCACCTACCATCCCGTGGTGTAAGTGCTCCATGCCGGAAATTCAGTTTCTGCAGAGCTCAGTGCGAAAGGCACTCCGCTCCTGGACATTCATAAGTCGAGTGGGCCGGACGGAATCCCTCAATTGTGCTGAGGATGTGTGCCCCTGAGTTGGCACCGGTTCTCACGCGTCTTTTCCGGCACTCCTACTCTTCAGGCGTCGTCCCGGAATCTTGGAAGACAGCATTTGTGCATCCAATACCGAAAAAGGCGACCGCTCTGATCCGTCCAACTACAGGCCTATTGCCATCACCCCCTTGTTATCTAAAATAATGGAGTCACTCATCAACACCCAGCTCCTGAGGTACCTGGAGGAACACCAGCTGATCAGTGACCGACAGTACGGTTTCCGTCGCGGACGATCAGCTGGTGATCTTCTAGTTTACCTGACTCACCGATGGGCAGAAGCAGTTGAGTCTAAGGGGGAGGCTTTGGCGGTTAGTCTGGACGTAGCGAAAGCATTTGATAGGGTTTGGCATAAAGCGCTTCTTTCAAAGCTTTCATCTTACGGGGTTCCTGAGAGATTGTGCAACTGGGTCACCAGCTTCCTCACGGATCGGAGCATCAAGGTTGTTGTCGACGGTGCATGCTCGGACCCCAAACCCGTGAATGCTGGTGTTCCACAAGGCTGTGTGCTATCTCCCACTCTGTTCCTTCTGCATATCAACGACATGCTACAAATCAGTAGCATTCATTGCTATGCAGACGACAGCACGGGTGATGCCCTATATACAGGCCGTGCGAATATTTCTCGGGAACACGTCGACGAGTGCCGGAACAAACTTGTGTCTGAAGTCGAGACCTTGTTATTCAAAGTCTCGGATTGGGGTCGACGTAATTTGGTCCTATTCAACCCCAAAAGACACAGGTTTGCGCGTTCACCGCTAAAAAGAATCCCTTTGTCGTTTCTCCTCTTTTGAGAACATTCCCTTATTGCCTCAGCCAGTATCAGAATCCTTGGCGTTGACATATCGAGCGACGTTCAGTTCCGTGGTCACTTGGAGGAAAGGCCAAATTGGCCTCCAAAAGCTTGGTGTGCTCTGTAGAGCGGGACAGTATTTCATGCCGGTCCACCGTTTGCAACTTTATAAGGCGCAAGTTCGGCCCCACATGGAATACTGTTCTCATCTCTGGGCAGGGGCACCCCAGTACCAACTCCTTCCATTTGACCGCATCCAACGTCGAGCGGCTCGAATTGTCGGCGACCAAGCTCTCTCTGATCGGCTTGATCCTTTGGCCTTGCGAAGAGATGTTGCTTCTCTTTGCATTTTTTACAAAATTTTCCACGGGGAATGTTCTGAGGAACTTTTCGAATTGATCCCAGCTGCTGAGTTTCACCATCGTACATCGCGACTGAATTCGAAGTTCCATCGATACCACCTAGATGGTTGGCATTCCACCACAGTGCGTTTTAATCGAAGTTTTCTGCCACGCACTTCGACTTTGTGGAATCAGCTGTCGCCAGCAGTATTTCCGAATAGTTACGACTTAGGGACCTTCAAGAAAAGAGCTTATTCCTTCCTTAAAGGCCGGCAGCGCATCTGTAGCTCCTCTGGTGTTGTGGATGTTCGTGGGCGTCGGTGATCACTTACCATCAGGTGAGCCGCACGCTCGTTTGCCCCTTCTTCTATAAAAAAAAAAAAAAAAAAAAAAAAAAGGCCCAGGCAAGTTATGGAAGTTCAGGAAGAAAAGTTCTTTTCGCACTGCGCTGAGCTGCAGAAGCCGGACGTTCGGCATGGAGCTCTTTCACCAAGGGATGGTCGGCGGAGAGTTTCCCCTGTCAATTATAGTCGAGTTGTGCTGAAATTAAGGAAATGGGTAGCAGAAATTCCCTTGGCGAGGGAGGCGTACTAACTTCTCGCTTATTCCGCCAATGTGCTCTGACTTTGCCGCGGCAATAACTGTTTTGAAGAACCTGGAGGCAGTGTTGTACTCTTTGCATTTTTTAAAATTTTCACGAGAGATGTTCTGAGAACTTTTCAAGGTGATCGCTAACAGGTTTCACCATCGTACATCGCGACTGATTCGGTTCCATCGATACCACCTAGATGGTTGGCATTCCACCACAGTGCGTTTTAATCGAAGTTTTCTGCCACGCACTTCGACTTTGTGGAATCAGCTGTCGCCAGCAGTATTTCCGAATAGTTACGACTTAGGGACCTTCAAGAAAAGAGCTTATTCCTTCCTTAAAGGCCGGCAGCGCATCTGTAGCTCCTCTGGTGTTGTGGATGTTCGTGGGCGTCGGTGATCACTTACCATCAGGTGAGCCGCACGCTCGTTTGCCCCTTCTTCTATAAAAAAAAAAAAAGGCTAAAATATTTTTGTGGCTAAGTTCAGCTTTTAGGTGTAAATAATAAGAAGTAGCTCTAATATATACAAGGTTATTAATACTATTGTAATACTTAATACTTTATAAGAATGAGTAATAAATGTATGATTTTATATTCATATTAAAATAATTCCATTTTATTGACAAATATGTAGGGCACAGTCCGTGAAAGCCTCATCGCACGCTCTCCAAACCGCAAGAGGCATCTCTATGAAAATTCCTTCGCGCCGACTCAGCGTATCTAAATACATTCATAACATTCGGGTGGAGGATGCTACTAGCTTGGGATCCGTGCTTTGCTTCCGAAGGAAAAAAATATTTTACACATACCAAAATGGCCACTTTTAGCACACGCATTTGTTGCAATTAAATCTCATTTTCCGCTGTATATAAGTTCATATTTTCCTTATAGCTGAAGCGTGACACGAGCAAGTTGTTTAAGATTTTATTATCAATACGAGCAGGTTCATTATTTAAAATAAATTATGCATAAATATTTGTATTAACCATACAACTAGATTTACTTAAGCATAAACTAGACTTGTAACATCGTTTACTATTTTTTTATCCTTACAATTCCTTAGGAGCATAGGGTCGCAAAACTATGAACTGAGGAGAATGTAACTTTTTTTAAGTAAGTAAATACTTTTATATTATTTGACTACAGTCTCCTTAGTTTTCTAATTGTTATAGCTCTTCTTTAACCTCTAGTTTTTTAAAGAGTCCACTTTACCAGTTCTATATAACACGCGGTCTAGTGTTGCTATAAGTAGAGCCTCTCTTAGGAGAAATAAATGGCGAATTTAACTTGGTCGATCTATCGAGCTATGCTCATGGCATATAACCAGTTGACTCTCGGTTTTTCCATTATTATTGTAATACTTAATACTTTATAAGAATGAGTAATAAATGTATGATTTTATATTCATATTAAAATAATTCCATTTTATTGACAAATATGTAGGGCACAGTCCGTGAAAGCCTCATCGCACGCTCTCCAAACCGCAAGAGGCATCTCTATGAAAATTCCTTCGCGCCGACTCAGCGTATCTAAATACATTCATAACATTCGGGTGGAGGATGCTACTAGCTTGGGATCCGTGCTTTGCTTCCGAAGGAAAAAAATATTTTACACATACCAAAATGGCCACTTTTAGCACACGCATTTGTTGCAATTAAATCTCATTTTCCGCTGTATATAAGTTCATATTTTCCTTATAGCTGAAGCGTGACACGAGCAAGTTGTTTAAGATTTTATTATCAATACGAGCAGGTTCATTATTTAAAATAAATTATGCATAAATATTTGTATTAACCATACAACTAGATTTACTTAAGCATAAACTAGACTTGTAACATCGTTTACTATTTTTTTATCCTTACAATTCCTTAGGAGCATAGGGTCGCAAAACTATGAACTGAGGAGAATGTAACTTTTTTTAAGTAAGTAAATACTTTTATATTATTTGACTACAGTCTCCTTAGTTTTCTAATTGTTATAGCTCTTCTTTAACCTCTAGTTTTTTAAAGAGTCCACTTTACCAGTTCTATATAACACGCGGTCTAGTGTTGCTATAAGTAGAGCCTCTCTTAGGAGAAATAAATGGCGAATTTAACTTGGTCGATCTATCGAGCTATGCTCATGGCATATAACCAGTTGACTCTCGGTTTTTTCCATTATTATTGTGCGTTTCTGGTTGCCAGCATATGCTCGTGCAACATGACGGCCGTGAAAAAGGTAAAGGATATGAGCTTATCTGTCTAGGAGAGGTCTGGGTACGTACAACCCTCTTACTAATTTTTGCTGCCAATCAGCAGTATAACAACTGCTATGTTCCGGGTTGAACGGTACAGAGCCAGCATAATTACATGCTATCAGGCATTCTATAGCATCCCTCAGGACATGTGAACACATCTATAACTTTCTTCGATTGAAGTCGTTTCTATGGGCTGCAGTAGTCACTCACCATCAGGTCGACTGTTAGCATGTTTGTCAATCCAATAAACAAAAAAGTTTGCATTGTAATTGTACCGGTAATAGGCTTCAGTAGATTTTTGTTGAACTGACATCAATTAAAAAAAACTTATATTCTGATGAGATTTTGTGATAAATTAAATTAAATCCAAAGACCACCATACCATTGCACTAAAAATGCTGCTCGCCATCACTAGTCAGTAGGATTTGGGTTCGGTTAATTTGGATGATTTTCTGCCATGAGTCTGTCGCCAGAGCCTCGTCTGTTAGTCAATAGAGGTTGACATCAGTGGAAAAAGTTGGTATATTCCTTATACATCATTTTTAAAATTAATATATTTATCTAAATCTGTCAGCATGTCCTTGATCAATGGTACAGACAACAGAAAAGTGCTGCGGATATTTGCTGAGCAATAAGATTGGACTCAGATATAAATTTGAAAATTATTCATATCGATTTCCTGCTTGTTTAATTTCCAGCTCCACCTTCTTTCCGTGAATTAAAATTTTGAGGTCATTAAGTTATAAAGCACAACATTGAAGAAAAACAAAGTATTTGTATATGTGCTATCCTTCCGTATATTACTCGAAAACTACAAAATGAAACATATTTGACTACGGAGCTAGCAGTTCTAAGATTGAAAGATATCGAAGTAAGAAGTCGAGGGCATATCTTGTTATGCGCACCTCGAGCATGAACATTTAGCAATGCTTTACGATCGCTTCACTTATAAAACATTCAAAAATAATATAACATTCTAAAGATAATTTATCTGTAACAGATTTAAAAAAAAACATAAAAACTCTAATCTCAAAAACTTACGTCAATTGTACTGTTAAGACGTCTACAAGAAAGTCTGGAGGCCTCTTATAAATTACTGGTGATGAAAAGCCGCTTATCACCGGTGTGATCATTTTCGGTCTAATTTTATGATGGTTATCTTGTCATCTATTAAGGTCTTCCCTTAGTCGGTTCTTACATACTGATACATGGCAGAGTTCTGTGGCCTAAAACACGACAATACCTTAAAACTATTACCCACGTTTTTGCTTAAGTTCACCAAGCGTATTAATTTACACTTCTGATTTTTAAAAACTTATTCATGTAGTACATGTATTATAGAATTAATACAAATTATTGACTATCTCAAACAAAATAGTTTTATTTTCAATTTCTAGGTGCCATTTTTACCTGTAGTAAGTAGTGTTTGCAATGTATCTGCATGACATATATCTTAACATCCGCGCCCAGTTGGCTAAATATGGACGATAAGGAATAAGTTTTTCCCCCAATTCTAGTAGTACATATGCGTACTCAGTTTTACACGCGTCGCTAACATTTGTTGTGAATCTATAATTTGATCGAGGTCAGTTGACAAGTCATTAAATGACGCGCCAATATTTCTTAAACATTATCAACTACGTCTTAATTTATTACTTCCTTAAACCGATTCGGTGCCTTGTCAATTAATACTGCCAGGAAAAGCCCAACCCCCTTAAATTTCGATAAAAGTAAGAAATAAAACCATTATTTCCGCCGTCGCATACCATATATTGCATGAAAACAGAACAGTTATTCAATTATTTTGATTATTAAAATAAATTTACAAATACACATTTAAATGATATCATTCACAATTTACAGATTTGATTTCGATATTCACGTTTTCATCGCAATGAATGCGACCTATCCTCTAAACAAAAGAAAAGTGAAAATGAAAGTTAGCGCCACATGCGATCTTTATAAAAAGGTGTTATATTATAATATTATATTCCTCGACTAATGACATTGTAAACGCTGCTCGACGTGAGACTGTTATATTCGAGATACGAACTAGAAACCTTATCTAGCTTAACCGAAAAAAAAACATCAAGGATAAGAGCTCCAAACCTCCTGTAGAGCAGTTTTCAATAGACCCAACGCTTCTCGCGCGCGGTACGGATATTATTTCACTTAAAAAGAGGTTTGAAGTAGTTTTACTTTATTAAGCCCTTAGCCTTGAAAAGGTCGCGCATAAGCCCTTTGAGATAGCGAATCTCCCGCTGAAGATCAGAGCATTTATCGCCGAGCTCCGTGTGGTGTTGACGCAAAGATTGCTCTTCGTTAAGCAGAACCTCGACCTCGGCCTTCTTCTTCTGACGATAGCGGGTGGCAGCGTTCTTATTCTGCTCCTTCTTACGGGAACGACGATCGTCTACGTTGCGAGAATAAGGTTTAGGTCTTGACGGAGCAGACCATTCTTCGTCGGTTGATGACGAGCGCGGCGAAGAAGGTGGCGATGAACGTGGTGAAGCGCTAGCGCTACCACCTGAAGCTTGAGGGGACGCTAATTGAGCGGCACGATGACGGACCAACTCCTCTACTTCCTGGAGATCGCAATCGTATTCAGCGCGTAACGCAGATGTGTGCGCGATTGGCCACTGATCTTGAGGGGCTTGCAAAGGAAGTGAAGGAGCGAGTGGAGCGAGTGGAGCGAGTGGAGCGAGTGGAGCGTAGTGAGCCTGTTGCGCGTAGCTCAGCAACAGTTGAGTGGCAGGTCCGGGCGGGCTCTGCGGGGGCGTGAGGTGCGTCAGCTCCACGGCTCCGTAGACCGATTCAAATTCACGCAGGAGTTCCTCCGTTGGCTGTGGAACTATTTGAGAGTGATAAGCGGCCACGGGGCTCACCGGTACAGTGGGCACCGGCAACTCTACGCGTTCTGGCACTTGATTGATGTTTTCGAAGATGGTAAGCTCCACCTTCTCTTCTAGCCAGTTGGGAAAGATGTTTTCTGCAAAGAAAAACGAAGTGTCTGTAAAATCTATGTAACATCACATCTTGTAACACAATAATCAAATATAATTTTATAATATTTTTCAATCTTATGCTACGAATACATATAAAAGTAAGATTTTTTTCTAACTTATGTTAGAAACCTTTTTAGGACGTATCTTAATACATATATAATTATAAACAAAGTACCTTCGACTTCAAGTTAAGTATACACACTGCCGCAACACAGATCTTACTGATGCGGGGGCAATTTGTCATATTCTGCTGTCGCCAAAGACTTCCATGTGTCTGGCGCTAGTAGTCTATCGTAGATAAATATTTATGTAGTAAATGTAACTTTTGTGTAACATGTAACACCATCCAAAGTTTTTATGTTAATAAAGATACTTTATTGTTATATTATTAAACATTGTAAGAATGGTTATAATCATGATATTACACGATTCATTCTTAGCGAGGCATTTTGAGTGAACGTGTCGTGCGTTGCGTTCATCGAAAATGGACGCCGATGTAAATCAAAGCTAAAAATAACTTTCATCATCGAGATGCAAAATCAATGAACAATAGACAAACATTTAGACCTAGACACAATATGTAGCATCAGAATGTTTCATTAAATATGAAAGCCAAAACTGTACCGTGTGAGATCGTCGTTAGCGAAAGACTTGACATTCAATCAAGCGTTCATACCGTTTACCTGAGACGGCATGCAGCAATTATTGCACGGTGCATGACTGTAGTGGAATCTATTTATCGTGGTCATGGCTAATTCGATTTTGCGCACGAACATTACTTTTCTGTTACATGTTGAGGTAATTACTAGTAAGAAGTAAAAAGAAAACAGTTACTAAGAGATTTTTCCATTTTTTTTTTGTTTTAAATGTCCGTCGAAAATTTGTCATATAAAGTGAAAAATTAATTAATCACAGAGTAAACTTATTGCTCGCTCGATGTGGTTTATTATTTCATATAAATAAGCATTTATTGCTATTACTAATTTTAGAATTACCGAAAAGAATTACCACGTATCAAAAATAAACACGTTTAATTCTTAAAGATATTTTGTCGTCTCCCTGTCATCATGCTAAACACGAAACGTGTTGTAAGGTCCTATGTAAACTAAGAACCACTTGATGTTGGAGCGTATGTAACAGAATAAACGAATCGAATGTCAAATAATAATAATAAGGATATAGCAAGTAAGCAATTTATTTGGTGAACTCATTGCATTTGGTCAGCTCGATCGGGGTAGGGTCACGCCCCCAAAACATTACTTGGCAACTAAATACATAGGTTATATTGGTAGTAAAAAAAAGGTTTACTCAAAATAATGCTTACTAGTCTCTTAAGACTACGAAACCCAAAGGACAAAGTGATTATAAAAATGTCTAATCTCAAGCGTTTTTACGTAAGTACACCTCGAATCATTATATAAGTTATAAAAAAATTTTAAATATTAAGTTACATTATAATTTAATTATGAATTAAGCAGAATTTCCTGTTTTATTTTTAACGCCACAAAAATTTTAAAGAGATACAGATAACTGAATGTGAATAAACTTTGGCGAGATATCTTTGGTGTAGCCTAAATAATCGTTGTATTTTTAAGAATTATTATGCGGAACATGACGTTAGTCGCGTGAACTTTGATCTTGGTAAAGATCAGCGTTATTTTTTGTGATAAGTACACCATGTCTATTGCTAAACGATACGACATTAGTCCATGTTTGAATTCCCTTTCCAAGTCACAGTATTTAAAGGAAGACTCACTGTACCCACGACCTTGTTCGCGTGGGACTTCTACTACTACTAGACTATTTAGGCGGGTTAACAAAATCATCTAAGAGAAGCATGAACTATAAGGTACTATAGTTTATGCTTACGAGAATATATTATCTATGGCAAAATATTTAATAATCAACGGTACATTTACTATGGTATTCAGTAAAATGAAATAAAAATGTTCATTTCTTCGGAACCGTTGCAACAAACACGATGAAACATAGCTTATTAAAACTGTGTAAAACTCATGTCAATGCTGCTTTAGTAGTTTCAAAGTTAAATCGTAAAGACAAAAAAGGTACAAAGTACATCCAATAATAACGGCAATCTTGGCCCCTAAGTTTGGTGACGTTGTTCGTTTACACTTTAGAATATAGATATAATATGAATTCGAAATATGGACTAAGAGGTATTATGTTTGAAAATTTCAAGGAATATTTTACAAGCTTTAGTATTTTGAATTTGCATAATGAATTTTCAAATATACCTTTTTACGAATAGACAAGCTAAATCCATACTTTAATTCTCCAAGATTGTTTAGTAGTAGAGAGGAAAACTTTACTAAAATATTTAAAAAAATATCAATAAAAGACAAGAGAAATAGTATGTTCAATCACTTATTTATTACATATACTATTAAAGCTTGCGATGAGGATAAATGTTATGCAAAACGTGCCTCTTGGAATAAATAAACTCAAAACTTGCGATGTAGGTAAAGACGCAAGACGAGCCTCCGTGAACTAAATAAACATATCACGTTGCACGCGAATCATTAGCCGTGTCACTCGTAACCATTGTCCGGTTAACTGAATAGTAACGGCGTAACTCATCCAATCTGCTGGCAGCGATTTTTTATATTTGTTTGGCGTTGTTTAAATTGAGGTGAATTTCTTAACTAATTATGAAATCATATTTTGTAGAGTAAATACTGCGACGACGTTTTAATCATGATCACCAAACGTTTAGACACGAAATGAGTCTATAATGAAATTACAGAAATACATCGATGTAATTCTGAATCATTTTCTAAGAATTGCAAGAGAAAAAAATGTAATATCTTTGTTAGTAAATTCGCGTGACTTGGCTCGATTTAAAGGGATAAACCACAGTTTTGATTGTACATTTCAATTTAATTTATAGTTCGCTGTATTAATTAACAATGATTTAGTATTTTATGTAATCAGTGTAAATTTTCTTATCCTTATAAAAATTGTAACCTCGTTTGATAGACCCTAAAAAAAATATCCTAGTCGATATTTAATATACTGTTTGCTAGTGCTCAATAAAATTATTGAAACCTATATCGCATAAAAATATAAAGAAGCATCTGTATGTGGTACAGGCACGCTGCAAAACGAATGCTTCAGCTCAACCGGGTAAGGAAGATACTCTCTGAGAACACCGTCCTTATACGCTAATGTTTAGTATGGGGAGACATAATTACTAGTAACACGAAGCATTTCACCTTTCCCTCAGGGGTGACTACGCATCTACATCTTGATTCTTAATCTACCTGGTTATTGGCCGCAGCGACCATTCACAATCACTGGACTATGTGCTCATTGGTTACACTTAATTGTGTAAACAATAATCGAAGGCCGGGTTGGTGTTTCAGAAGAAAAATAAACAGTTGCAAAATTACTTATAAACAATGACGAAGAAAGAAGAAAATTAGCTTACGTTACATAAACATTACTAATATCTATTTAAAGTATTAAATTTCAATTAGCTTGAGGCATAGTATTGCTTCATAATATTAAACAGGACCTAAGTACGTCAATAAATTTAAATTACTAATAAATACAAATGAGTGTATTGATGTCAAGAATCCGTTGCCACAGTGCAACTGTAATAATAATCGGACAATAGTCCGTGAGATACGAAACCATTAACTAAAGCAATCATAGCAGGCGACGAGAGCACACAAAAATCAATTGAGAGTAATTGGTGGACACTCAGCCTCAGTGGTAAGCGTATCGAGTTGGTACGAACGTACAGATGCTTTTATTACCAAAATAGTAAAACAAACCCTACAAGTATGTAATCAAACATCATCTTCTTTAAGAACCTTTACAGATCAACTTCAAACCATAGATCTTGCCAATAAATCTGGCACACATGATCTCGAATATATTAATCACGCCCGGCACGCCGGTTGAGCCTCGACATCAAACTAGTGATACAGCTTCCCATCACCGGTCCATGAAGTTTCAGATCGGTAACCATTTATGCAACAAAACTATTTAACTGTTTGAATACTGTACCATGTATAGTTTTTACAAATAGAGTTCAATACGAAGGAACAAGTTAACAACAAATATCTCGCGAGTGACGCGGTGGCTGCAGCACGTGACCCTTGATAAACCTGCACAATCACCGCTATGTGCCCTCCGGTTATAACGATTGATAAATTAACGTTGCTGTCATCAACACACTACTTTCGTTAAAATCAACATTTTGCTTACGTATTATTATGACTGTCACAATGTAAATGCATTAGACATTCGAGAAATTCTAAAATAAGTGTAGGTAAGTACTCGATATGTATGTTATATACAATCAAACTAGGTATAATTAATTTTCCGCACCAATAGTGCTATTTACAGATTGACCATAAAATATCAAGCAGCCTCCTTCACTACAAAAACTCGTTTTGAATGGAAATTTTAAGTTGGATTAT
Source organism: Bhutanitis thaidina (assembly GCA_029286595.1). Taxonomy (NCBI): domain Eukaryota; kingdom Metazoa; phylum Arthropoda; class Insecta; order Lepidoptera; family Papilionidae; genus Bhutanitis; species Bhutanitis thaidina. The sequence goes on from JAGSMS010000010.1 coordinate 8,046,542, forward strand.
TATTGATTGTTTCTTTTTCACATAACTTTAGAAGAAACCAATAATGTATTATTAAACAAACTTTTCGTTGCATAATTAGGGCAAGTAAATATTGATTCGGTTCGATAAATGTCCTTATTGAAAGTAATATGCTCCCTTCTACGGGAGAAAGTAAACAAGAAATGAATGTTATAATCTGTATCAATGTAAAGGAATGAAAACAAGTGGTCAATACGTCGCTTTAATTATTGTTGGAGTTGTAAAGCGAGGTCGCCTTGTGCGCGAACTGGTTTATCAGTAGGTCGTGGTATAAGTATCAAAAGATTCCATTCCCTACAAATCAAACAATACACTGGGCGCCAACGGTAGACGTTATCACTTATCATGAATTCTGTTTTGTTTTTAATCAACAAGCTAAATATGGGCCTGGTAGGAGAACTTTTCGTCGAAATTACTCGGTTGCCAACCAATGAAGTATTTTTTGAACTAGCCAATAAATATGTCCACTCTTTAAATACGCCTCCTCACATTTTTGAAAGCGTTTTGAAGCCGTGAGAAGTCCGTAACCATTTCGAATTTGCAAATCAAGAACGGGAAAAGATCAGGTGTGTGTATAACACACACCTGAGGTTTTCCCAATTATACTTTGATTACCATAGCTAAAGTCGCAAATGCAGTTTCTCTCTCTCTCTCTGTTGTACTAACTTGGACCACAACCTTAAGCGCCACGTGAACTTTATGGGCAACTGATATAAATGTGAAAATGAATGCAATCCATATTTATGCAATGCAAATTGTTCTATTTGAATCAATGTGGGAGATAATATTATAGTTTATTATGGAATAATTTATAATGACATTTACATGCATGAGTATGATGTTAGATAGGTAACTAGATATTATGATCGGAAAATTCAGACATAACAATATAATTATAAATTTATTATAATGAGGCTCAATAATCAACGGCCTTCAGGTTGATATTTGTCACAAATAACAAATGCATATTTATTTTTGGATCTTACTTCAAGGTTTTCAAACTTGTCAAGGTATACATATAAAACCACTACTCGCAAACAATAAATAGTCACAGGAACTAGAGCATGAAGTCCTTGAAATTGCTTTCTGCAACAGTGACTTTCAATTATTTGATACAAATTATTTACACATAATATTAACTTACAACCAACGACTTTAAACGTACCAGCATACAAATCTGGAAGCGCCATTACGATGTCCAAATAACAATATAATTTTATCGTCGGTACAGTCCTTACTGCTAACGATAGAGCTCTAACAATATTTTAATACGATTATATAGGCAGTGCTATAGTATATTTAAACTGAAGTCCTCTTAGAGAGCAAAAGTCGTCGTAAATAGTTCAGTTGGTGCCACAGCGATCTAACGTCTTTTGACAAGTTTTTGTGAATTGAACACTATCTCCTTATTCCAAATGCAGCGATAGTGGTACTTCATTCTAACGGCGTCCAGGCGCATCGACGGCGGCAGACATAGGTTGCGTGCCGAGCGCGGACGCCCGTAATACGCTTCTCGAAACGAATTTATTGTCACGGGTAAGTTACAACGGACAGAGTATACACCTACAAACGCGACGCGGTACAAGCTTCGACTGCGTGCGCGCGCGCTCACTGACCGCATTGGACCTCTAGTCTGTATGCCTTTCCCCACTTCCCCGCTCGAGACATGCACTTTATCATTCCTGCATATAATTATACGTCACATGGAATGGAAGTACATCTAAAAAGTAACGCACATAACCTAAAATATTACCACGCGGTGCCTTAATGGTCATCATTTTAGGTACCCACATCACGATAAAATATGATGATTATATATTTTTTATTCTGAAAAGATAACCATATATTATTTTACTTTTAGCGTTGTGGACATTCAAATCAAAACCAGAAACCACATAATGATGTATGTGGTTTCTGGTTTCTTTTATTTTTGTTTCTCAAACTTCTCAGAAAAACTAAATTTAGCGCTAACTAGGTGTATTTTTTTATGGGAAAGGCGGCAAACTAGTAAGCGGTTCACCTGATGGTAATGATGGATGCCTATACCTCACGCCGGTATTCTGCGAGGACGCGGTATCAACCCGGGCGAGCCGAGGCATTCGAGCAGCAAGCAGCTAAGGTAGTCGCTTGGCTCTACCACGTACAAAAGTACATGTAATTTGATGCTCCCTCAAATTATCGAGAGAAGTGATGTAGTTAGTAGTTATAAGTAGGTACTCGTAAAAGTAAAAGTTAAACTATTTAAAAAAATATGTGTCATGTGATGTAGGTATAATTTAGAAGGGCTTGTTGTTACAGTACACAAATATGGTTTTCAGAAGTTAATTAATACAGAACCCTGTTTACGTAGCATTTGACAGTTTTCTTTTTTAATTACTTTAGTAATTAAATTTGTTAAGCAAGAAATTCGATCCTTCGGTTTTTTAATGACTAGTTTTAATCGCGACTTCGTCAGCGATGACTTCAGAAGTCGCAAATAGGTATTATTTTGTGATAGCCGTAAAGATCAGCAGGCATAAGTGACCAGGGGAGGGCCACTTAGTTCGCAGAAGGTGACAGGCAAACGCAGTGTAGGACGACCCACTACAAGATGAAGTGTCTACCAAACAATTTTGCGGGAAGTCGGTGTATACAGGTCGTATTTTGTGGCAATCTTTGGGGAGGTCTATGTTCAGGAGTGGACTTGTGACAGGCCGTAATGATGATGTACGTCCAACGTTTAAAAACTATTTCTTATATTAAAAGAATTCTCTCGTATAAGCTTTACTGCGCTAGACAGAATGACATTTTGAATAGGTCAAACTTGGGAGTCTCATTCTCTCAAGATTTTACGCGAGATTTCGTGCGAGATCTCGAAAAATAAAGAAAAGATTACAAGACTTAGAGATTCAACTAAATATCACGAAGATTTAGAGCGTTTCATCAGTCATCCGACGTGTAATTAAAACACTAATCGCTTTGTGGTCTCTGATTAAGAAGGACATCAATTTATACGAGACCAGTGATTCTATGGGTGAATGAACTTCAATTTGTCAACAATCTTGTTTGCTTTCTATGATGCCTACTAGTGTGGTGAGTGAAAGAGCGTTTGCAGCGTATTCGTTACCCCTTTGTTTACTTTTGCGTAAGATGATTGTGGAACTGACGTCCTAGTCTGACATGTTAGACAACTGAGGCTGTGATCCTGTCTCTTAAGGTGTATCCAACGAGGACCGGACTCATAATTGCGGTAGTACTGATGATAAACTGTGGTAGGTATAAGACACAATCTATGTCAAAGAGCGAGCAAGAAAGTCAGATACTTACACTATTTATGATTTTACTGATAAAAATTAAGATAATAAAGGCTTTAAGTCGAATGACACTAAATTAATTATGTTGTAAAAAAATATGGCTTATTTATTTATTTATTTATATAAACTTTATTTAAATACCTTTAAATAAAAGTATTACAAAGGGCGGACTTAAGTCCTCTTGGCATTCTCTGCCAGTCAACCCGGGGCGTAGAGAGATATTGTAAGGGTGCAAAACATTAAATTAAAAAAAAAAATAATATACATGAATAACTTACACTTAGAATTTGATACATACAAACGGAATAAATACATATAAATAAATAAATATATATATATATATATATATATATATATATAAATAAATAAATAAATACTTACAGCATATACAATATTATTATAATTGCAATGACCGATGGTATCAATTCCACTAAGTGGGAACGGATATCTTGAAGAGGTGTTCACGTACGTCTCTTGAACGATAACTTGCTGAACACTTTCCTAATGTCTTCTGGCAAGGAATTCCAGAGTAGTGCAGCCTGAACAGTAAAGAAGTTGCCAACAAAATCGGTGAAGTGTTGCGGAATGCTAATCTTATGATTAGATAAAGAGCGAAGGACCCTGTCATGAGTTGAAAAACACAAACTGATTTTTATCCTTAAGGTAAAAAGGAGAGGTAGCATCATTTAAGATAGAAAAGATAAATAGCAGGATTCTAGAGTTACGCCTTTGTTGCACAGAGAGCCATTTAAGGCGAGAACGGTATTGTGAGATATGGTCATACTTTCGAAAGTTGAAAATATACCTGATACAGTTATTAACAAGGCGCTCTAGCTTGTAAAGAAGATCTTTGTTCAAGTCAGAGTAACACACATCTGCATAATCAATAACAGGAAGTTTGAGTGTCTGAACAAGCATAAGCTTAGTTTCAAAGGGAAGAAAATTTTTAAGACGGTAGAGCACTCGTAGCGACGGCTAACTTCCGTAACATGTTTTCTCCAGTTCAAGTTGTTATCAATATCCTTATATGTTTTAAGAGCGCTAAAACATATCAAGGTTCGTGGCCTGTGACAGGCTCATTTTTTACTCTTACAGTCCACCTGATGGTAAGTTGCTACAGTTGCCCATGGACACTTGCAAACAGCTCCAATCGAAGAAGGTTACAGAAACGTCTGCCTGTACACAACGGCAATTGCACTGCTGTTTGGCGGCAGAAATGTGTAAGAGAGAACCAACACCGACGACTAGACGGAGAAGGAATCTACCACCTGTTAAAGTATCCTATAAATGTCTAATCCTATGAAGGTTTCAGATCTGGGCAAAGTCTAGCACGTTATTCCAATGCGGATGGGAGAACTTCACATGTCATAGAAATATTTATTTTTATTATCACTCAGGTTGATAGTTTATTATTTATATGCAGGTTTACGATGTTTTCCTTCGCTGCGGTATTGAAACGAGTGAGGGAGAGGTAAATTAAATAAGTATACATTTTAGTTAATTTCAGGTTCATTAACTTTACATCCAGATGTATGTATATTTTTTTCAATAAAATGTACGTGGGTGCGTTTTTAAGTTAGCGAAATGGCGGGGTTAGAAGGTCTTAACGTATTCAAAGTTTTGTCTGTTTGTTTCGAACTATTGTCGACTCTATTTGGAAGAAAGTATGGAAATCGGAGAAAATCGAGTATTGCGCCGTCATCAAGTTTCTTACCGAGGAAGGAAAATCTAAAGGAAAAGATACAACTATTTTTAAAATTCTGCACGAACATCTTGGCATGACTAATGTGGTGAAGACAAGGAATGCAAGCAAGAATGACTGAACCAAATTGATACTGGAGATGAAACTTGGGTTCATCATTATGAACCTGAGTCTAAGCAAGATTCCAAGCAGTGGCATAAAGTGGCACCTCTAATGAAGTTTAAGGTGTCACAATCAGCCGGAAAACTCATGGCAACAGTTTTTTGGGACTCAAAAGGAATCTTGTTGATCGATTATAAGGATAAAAGCAAAGCCAAATAAAACGGAGAATACTACGCAACAACGTGGATGGGTTAAAAGAAGATATTAAAGAAAAATAAAGAGGAAAATTAAGCTGGACACCTCAGCAAGCAAGACATGCTCCCGACCCCAAGAGCCGTGTTGCACTGGCTGCCCTGCACAATGTGAGCTACGATATTTTAAATCACCTAGCTACGAGTGATTATTACCTCTTTCCATAAATAAAAAAAGAGCCTCGTGGAAAGAAATTTTATACGGAAGAAGAAGGAAGCAGTTTCATTGTATTTTTCCGACAAGGAAAAAACATTTTTTTTTTATGCGGGTATAAATAAACTAATCGAAAGGTCTCTGCTCTCAGTATTCGTTTTGCAGGAGAATATATAGAAAATGAAAAATATTTTTTTTTGAAAAATGAAAAGTAAATCTGCCAATCCGTCAAGAAACAAAATTTCTAGACTGGTGACGGATGGCAGCGATTACGGTGGGACGTATCTAGTAAATCACCTGCCACTCGTGGCAACTACGATACCAGCTGTGGACTAAATACTGTAAAAGCAGAAAAAAAACTGACTAAGTTTTCAAAATTAATAAAAAAAATCCTGTTAAATCTATTAACAACTACTATGCGCATACTACTATTTAACTCCTGGTCTATTTTTAAGTAGTCTCTAATTATATTACTATTACCTAATCTGTAGTAAAATACGTGTGTTGAAGTACATTTACCACAAAGCCACGTGAACGTCCTTGTAAATCGGTGTATTTAAACAAAAAAGGCAACGATGCCACATGTCAACTCTGTATAAATTTTCTTTTGGCCAAGACAGAGAGCTTCAACAGTCGACGAATAACTCAAACAATGATCTAATTCTGACCATGACCTTACCACCATGATTATAAACTGCCTAATTTTAGGTAAAACTTCACGTGAAACGCGAAAAAACACTAACGGGCAGGCATACAAAAATTCTGAAGTCACTGATTTGGCTTCTGCCTTCTTCTTCAGTGCAGATGGCTTATTTTTCCCAAAAAAATTAGAATTACAGAAAGGGTTTTGCTACAGTTTATTATAAATGCTATAATTTAAATTAAGCTATTTATTAAAACTAGCGGCGGCGACCCAAAGTCATTGCAAAGGGAACAGTTTAAACATGTTTTGCATTTGTTCTCTATTATATGCATAAAACTGAACTTATCATATAACATAAATCAGATAAAAGTAATTTACCTTGTTTGCAGTTATTTTCTAGCTGCTGCAGAAGATCGTTGGCCAGCTCGGAACGGCTCGGTTTAGTTTCAGGTGGTGATGGTGGATACAGAACGTTAGAGCTATCGTCTTGGAGGTGGAATTTCTCTAATTCGATCTTCGGCGCAGCGCTTGGGAATGTCTTAAGGAGATCTGTGATAAAAAAAAACAAAATCTAATTATTTTTACCTAAAAAAAAATTTGATTAGTAAAAGCATCAAGATTACAACTTATTTTGAAAATACTATAATAAAACTTTTATAAAGCAAATACCTAAATGCACATAATTTTGATGTAAATTATTCTAATTGAATACAGGGTCAGAAATAAAACATTTAAAACTTGATCAAAAATAAATTAAGAAGATTCAGGAATAAATCATATTTGTCTTTCATTTTATACATTGTTAATTAAAATTACGTTTAAACACATATCTTACTCTGCAAAAGGTTAAATTGAAAATCTCTGCACAGGTCACACATCCCGTTATTTTTATAGCAACACATTTGCAAAATATTATTAGCTGCTAAAGATGAATAGCGTAACACAGTAATGTTCTAATTACTGAGTCAATATGTACAATTTGTTTTAATATATCTGAAGAGTTTCAAGGTAAGAAGCTTAGATAAGTGTTGGACAAAATACAACGGGCGAATCAAAACGTCAATATATATACTAACGATATCTGTCACACGATATTACGTCAAAGAAACGCCCAGATGTCGCGATGCTTTAAATCTTGTGAGATAATGTCACAACAATAACTGATGTACAAAAACATGGGAGGCATTTAATTTTAATAATCGTAATTACGATGTTTTTATCACAACTGGTGTGGGTAACATCACAATTATTCTATTATTCAAATCATGGTAAAAAAAACAATTTATGTAGTGTATACTAAATGGACTAATAATGATTAAAACTCTTGCGAAAGGATCACGTATAAAAATTGGGAATCCACCATGTAAACCTGATCCTTTCAGTGTGAGAGATCTATGTCCAGTAGTGAAAATTCTTTATACTCCGACGACGTAACGACGTAAGATAGAAAACTTCAATAGCAAATTTCAAACCTCATTATATTTTTTTTATAATTTACTACCATTTCGTAATCAGATTCCTCTGAAAGAGAAACAACAGGTGAAAGAAACTCCGTAGGTATCCTCGTTTTTTTATTATTATATAATAATTGTATTATTATACATACATAATGCCATAAAATATAAGGTATGGTCCCATAGGCAACTGAAAGCATGCTACAAGCATGTACGAGGCGACATTTTTCATTTCGCGGAATGGGGGACAAGGAGGGAAAATATTGAATTCAAAATTATTTTTCTTTTTCTTTATATTCTCCTGCAAAACGAATACTGAGTTCAGAGAATCTTTCGATTAGTTTATTTATACCCGCATAAAAAAATGGTTTTTCCTTGTGGGAAAAATACGAGGAAACTGCTTCCTTCTTCTTCCGTGGAAAATTTCTTTCCACGAAGCTCTTTTTTTCATTTTTGGAAAGAGTTAATAACCACTAGGAGCCAGGTCTGGACTATAGGCAGAGATGTCACCTGAAGCAAGAGCACGACACCTCTGCTTAATTTTTTTTTTAAATAGCTTCTTTTAACCGCTCCAGTATTGTTGCGTAGTATTCTCCGTTTATAGGCCTTTATCCATATAATGGATCTACAAGATTCGTTGTGTCTCCCAAAAATTACTGTCGCCATGAGTTTTCCGGCTAATTATGACACCTTTAACTTCTAGGGAGGTGCTGCACCATTTTTATGCCACTGCATGGAGTCTTGCATAGAATCAGCTTCATCGTGATGAACTCAAGTTACATGTCCAGAAACAATTCGGTTCAGTAGATCATCCTTGTCTTCACCGCAGAGGTCCAAAAACGCTTGAAAACATACGATGCGCTGTTGTTTTTGTAGTGGCGTAAGCATTCTCGGCACCCACCGTGCGCTGACCTTAGTCATGCCAAGATGTTTGTTCAGAATTTTAAAAATAGTTGTATCGGATACTCACACCATTTCTACATGCCGTTTCTTCTTTAACGCTCGGTTAAAGAAGAATCGGCTTCTAATACAAATTTTTCGACTTTGTTACCTCAATAGACCGTGTCCTGACCGTGAATTGTCTTCCTTGCCATGCTTAAAACGGATGTGCCACTATGGTATACCATGGTTTTCGCAAGGCAAGAGTCCATAAACCGATGACATCTTTTCCAGTATGATTTGAACAGATTTTCCTTGCTCGGTAAGAAACTTGGTGACGGCGCGATACTCGATTTTCTCCAGTTTCCAAACTTTCTTCCAAATATAGTTGCTTGATCGTCAATAGTTCGAAAACTAATTATACAATTGTGACAAGACTTTATATTTATACTAATTATGGTTCATTAAACCCGTTAAGTTTACGAGCCCCCCTCCAAACCCGCCATTCCGTGAACTTAAAAACGCACCCTCGTGGTGATCCATAAAATTAAATCACAAGTGCACTGCAATCTCGAGCGACACACAAGCAGCACCTGTTCAAAAGTATAACGCATGTGGCAGCTATCGCCCTACTCAACCGTATTAGAAGAGTAGTCGAACACCCCGATACACGACGCCACCACAACCAGATGCCTCTAAGCAAGCATGACATACTCAAGTGTACAATATGCATAGATTTGATAATTACAGTAAACATACCACATTCCCAAAGAGCACACCTACGATTTTCTAAGAGAATTTTTACAGTATCGTGTATGTATAAAATAAAGATTTTAATTATATACTAGCTCATATACCAAATAGCGGCGTCAAGTTACAAAATAGTTAAATTAAATGCTTTCTACGATAATCCTATATCATAAAGATAATCATAAAGGTAATAATGGTATATATAACTAAGTAAATAAGCTTTTGAGCACAAACACTTGGGTGTAATTTTTAAATTTTGATTCTGAAATATTCCATGTATATTCTGGGATTTAATTATATATGCGTGAGCCACCCAGAAAATTATTCTTATCTTTATTTAATAAAAGTTTTTGATTTAAATTTTTTTTATTATATCTCAATACAATATTATGACCGACACTATTTCTCTAGAATAGTATCATTAACGTACATATATAACATTTTCCTAAATGTATTAATGACATGTAAATGTTAAAATAATGATTTATTTTAATCGTTCCCCAAGCAAATCATGAGACCGCATAGTATAAATAGCCCGAACAGCTTTTTTTTTTTTGCAATATTAAAATATTATTAACATATACTGTAAGTCCCGTAATACAACTATGATACTAAACTACTATAAAATATTATACTGTGAAAGTAACAAAATTAAACCTTTGCAGGAATTATATCAGTCAGTTGACAAATTTTACTTACAGGATAAGCAGCAGAGTTACAACTGTAAAGTTTCTACATGGAACTCCATTTTCCCCATTGGAGCTTATAACCTTTTGAGATCCCCAAAATTACTGTTTTATCAATAAATTCTAATATGCAAATCTCAAAATAACATTAGAAGGTAACTGCTGTATATTTTGCAATACAAATTTAATATATTTAGTTTTTGATGCATTACGGGCTAAATTATTTGCATGAAATCAATCCAAAATCATGCACAGGGCATTATTTACTTCACGAAGAATCAGACTTTTCGCCTGTCTTTGAACATCAGTGAAGTATCATCTGGGAACAATGGGCAGATTATTTATGTAAATAAGAAACATAAATAGGCCTTAAATGGATTCCTGTGACACACCCATTCTTACTATAGAATATGGCCATTAATGTTAGACATTAAAAGCCGTATCTTTTTTAAAGAAAAAGTATAATTAATATAACAAAAATAAAACTAATACCTCCATGGAGAATTTAAGCACTGTTAGCTCTAAAGATTTCTTGAGATTCATTGTCGAAGTAACGTTTTGAGCTGGCCATGTCCTCTAGTATAGACCATAATTTTTAGTCCAATGGGTTAAGATCTAGACTGAACGAGGGTTAGTGTTAACTCTTATGAAATCCGGATCATTTTTCTCAAGCCAGGTTTGAGTTGGTAGTGCCTTTTGACTAGAACCAGCCTTGCTGGAAAGTTCACGATACATTTTTGAAAAGTGTATCAAAAACACGCTTTACCACACGGTACAAGACAGTATTTTGATAAACTTTCCTCCTTTTTAACATAAATGAGGCTTCGTGACTTCTTGGTAAGACATCTCCTACCAAACCATGATTGACGTAGGATGATGACTACGTTGAACTTTTCTAACAAGTTGCGAGGTTTCTTTAGAGTTGTTAGCAAACAGTTTTTCATTTTGCTTGTAGTAGTGCTCTTCAACCGTAAAAAAAACTTCACCTGTCCTCTATTAGCATACCGGGATAGCAAACGTTATGATCGATCCAGTCTTTTACGGACACAGAGACTCATTTAAGGCATGTGCATCTTGTGTGTCAAGGTAAAGTACCTAGTCTAAGGTCTAGTTTAAAATTCCTTGCGGGAATCTTGGTTTGACGCAATAATATTTTTTGTATACTTATAGTAAAGTAACAGCCCGTAAGTGCCCACTGCTGGGCAAAGGCCTCCTTCTCAAATACCTTTTAGTATCAGAGGGTTTTAGTAGCCGGGAAGGGCCCGCCACGCTGCTCCAATGCGGGTAGGCGAGCTTCACATATCCTCGAAATAATATTTTTATTATTTCTCAGACATGCAGGTTTCCTCACGATGTTTTCCTTCACCGTTGAGCACGTGATAAATACAGCACTTAAAATTGTTAATAATAATTTTAGTGGTGCCGGCACCGGGGATCGAACCCAGGTCACTCGCGCTCTATGATACTAAAGTGAGCGCCCTGACCACTAGGCTACCACGGCTCACTTATAGGATTTCATCAAATTTAGGCTTAAATTTAGGCGTCCATAGCCGGTCTGATTTTAACAGCATAGATGTTTTATGGTCTTCGATAGAGGAATTTTAGGTATACCTGTAGATAGTGCGCTACAAATGACTTGCCAGATCCATAACCACTTTGAGTAAAGCAATCACTGCAATTCGGTTTTTTTTTAATGTCCCACTCTATAATGTAATTTAATAATCTTGTTAAAAAATAATATGTGAAATGACCACAAATCGATCAAACTTTCTTACATAATAAATGCATTTCAAATTTTAACTCAGAACAAAAGAACGTTTTAAGATATTACACTAGTTATATTAGTATAGATGTGAAACAGCATTTATTTAAAGAATATTTAAATAAATAAGGGTTACTTTATTTATATTCCTATAAGAACTTAGTTTTGTATTAAAAGAAAGAGTAACTACAAAGTAGCATCCAATAAACGTCCTACTTTAAGGCAAAGGTCTCTACATGTTTTTAGATGATTTCGCAGCCGGCTTTCCTCCGGTCCTCACAATCTCCTTAAAATATTTTTGTAATTTTTCGGCAGGTGCTAATGCCGATTTCTTCGCGAGATTTTTATTCACTGCCATGCATGTCGTAATATCTGCATTGTTTGGCTTTGAATCATAACTATTAACTATATTCTATATTCGTAACGCCTTTGACAGTATTTAAGTGCTATTTATATTTTATTTGGGTAGGTTAATTTCATGTGTTTTCATTGTAAGACAAACATGTTATTATAAATAGCAAGAAATATTTTCATCGAAGACGAGATAAATAATGGCAAACAGAACAACCCGCGATATCCTCTTGCAAAACATGACCACGAGGAATCTTTTAGGTCATAACAAATATGTTTTTAGAGAAACTATGACGTCAATTACTTATATTCATTAACCAATCACACACTGAGAAAATTATTATCAAGACACACCCATGTTAGCACCATAGCAACTACTGGAGAGCTAATGTAAATAATTTTAGTACTGATAACATTTATCACGTTTTCACGTCGTTGTCCGATTATTTTATTTTCTGGAATATTAAGGTAGAATTTGGACCAAACTAGATAATTCCGATTCGTTCAAATTACATAATAAACATTTTCGTAAGTCGTCGACGACCAATTGTGGTTTCTATAGTATGAAATAGAATCAATCAGGTAATCAGATTCGCTCATTTAATTGATTAAAGCATCTTGTGTGTAAAAATCATGTGTATGTTCTTTTTTGAGCTAATCTATATGTACTTTTCGATACATTTCATTCCACTCCTTTTATAATAATTACTTAAAAAAGGTACTTATATTTTCGATGTTCTCGTACGAGTATTAATATAATGAAGATATAGTTACACTAATATTAAAATAAAAGCCTTGCAGACAGACACGTCTTGAATATAATAAATTAATATTTATACGGATAGTTATACGGACTACCTTCAACTAAAGAACGTACGAAGGTACTTATTGTATGTCTATTAATCTACCCGAAACGTAAGAAACAAAATATTGTATTATTGCAAATAAAGTAGTGGCTGAAACAGGCTCGCTCTAGTTTAGACAATAGTCATGAACTTAACCCGTTACGCGTCACTGGAAAGTCGTTCAAATATCTATTGTTGCAACACGGCATGATACAATTTTTATTAATTGTATTTAATTGTATAGGTTAAGATTGTAACTTTATTATATGGAGACTGAGGAGAAAGCCCTGCCGTACTACGAGTAAGAGGCAACTGACCTGTTAGCTTTTCTAAATGTTTTAGTAATTCGAAATCTTAATAAAAAAAAGTCACACGGTGCATAGCAAAGAAACCCGTACTAACAGATATTAAAACGGTAAATCTCACCACCATCCATATCAGCTAGCCAACTTCTATGTAAAATCTTTGTTTCAATTTTAACCATCGATCAAGTGTAATATCCCTCTACAAGATGCAAGATTGTTATTTTTTAGAGAACAGGGGGCCAACGTACTAGCGACTCGCCTGTTGATAAGTGATGACCGTCACCCACGTGCATCTGCAACACCAGAGAAGCTGCTGGTGCGTTGCCGACCTTTAAGGATATTTGGGGAATGGGAGGGACGGGAATATCGCGATGAGAGTTGGGAAAGAGGAGAGTGGGCCTCCGGATACCTGAATCACCGAACGAAACGCAGAAGCACAAGATGCATCTACTTCACGCCGGTATTCTGCGAGGCCGTAGTACCAAACCGGTCGAGCCGGCCCATTCGAGTAACAGCAAAGGCCGCCGCTTGGCTGTACCACGGATGAATATATATACATAATGTACATAATTTAAAGGCTTCCCCACTGAAATGATATATAAAAAGGCTCATATTATTTACGATAATTATGGTACTTTGATCGGCAGACTGTTTGTTCAGCATTGAAGATATGGAAATGTACGTGTGTAGGGTGTGTATATGAATACCGTATCAATTACTGACCTTTTGCTTTATCGCGATCATGAGGTGAATTTGTGGGGGGCAAACGAGATTATTAGTTCGTTATTGAGGTCAGATGCCCAGATATACACTACTTGTCACATTTTGACACAAATTTACATACTGTCACTAAGGCTTTCATCAATTTACTAGCGTACCGTACTGGCTTTGTCCGGACCTGTATATATAATATATAAACCAAATGTGAATGTGTTATCCATCCATATAAACCTTCTAAATTATGGTGAAAACCGTATTGAATTTCACTTATAGTTTAGATGTTATAAGTCAATAACAAAACTGCTACTTCGTTTAATACTTAGTGTATACTAATTTAAGGATAAAGATATTAATTGAGCTGTGTTGTACGCGGACTTGTGGAATCTCGTACTAGATGTCGTAAAAGTCGTCTAAGAGAACGATCATAAATATCTCTAATCTGGGTTTCATTGCCTGCAAGAATTGCTAATATGCTAGGCATCTGACGCGCAGTAACCCTCAGGGGTCGCAACAACTGACTCATATCAGAAAACCAGATAACATCTTATATCCACATCGGAAGCTTATACGGTGCGAAACGTTACAGCAGACGGTACACTACGGTGATAATTATGTCAAATCTCCCCCAGCTTGGGTGATACCCATGCTCAGCAATAGACTGTTTGGCAAATAATGACAGAACTAATCCGTTAAACATTTAAAAGCTTATACAGCACAAGCTGCTGTCCATGCATTTGCTCGTGCGGTTCGTGAAATATTTAAAAACAAATTATAACACAAACACATTGTTTACTCACACCATAATTATAAAGTTTGAAAATTGTTTTATATAATCGTTAAAACCCTTATTCAAACTCAGCTTATGTGACATAATTCCAAATATGTCAGTTCTACAAATACCTAGGATGACGGTATACGTTGCTCCACCCTACCCCTATGAATTTCCTGAGTGGCATATCGTAGGGTCCGAAAATGCTAGAAGGGAGAAGAAGATTTCTCTTCTAAAAAGCGACCGGTGTTGATGGACTATGCATCAGTGTTCGTGTGAACCTGCCGATATGCAACAAGAGTGGAACACTATGAGATTTTAATTTGTGCATGTCCGACATAGCTCGTTCTTGCCCCTTTGACGTATGCATTATAGGTGGGACAAACCGCGAATAAAAACTTTCTATTACTCCAAAAAGTAGGAGATTCCTTACCAAGTTAACCTTATATATTTTAATTCATAATTAGATTACATTAATTTTATTAATATCTAATTAGTTGGAACAAGGTGTCCCGAGGTTTTAGGCATATATCATAAAGATGTTATTTGTTTGAATCTATATTTTAGAAATCTCTACTCGGTTTAACCCGTAAAATATAATTATATCTTCTTACAAAGTCTTGAAAGGTGAAACCGATCAGGTGCTAAATGGAAAATTAAAACGTATATTGTGGAATAAGTCCAAATGTTTGCTTCAATCAACCAAAAAAACTTATTTTTAATTTATCGTTGTGAAGGAATAAAGATGTTTGAAATTCCAACTGTTTTTTTAATGATTTCGACAGATTAGTCGTACAAAAGGGTCAACAATTAACCCTCGTGCACGCGTCAATCACGAATTGGATATGAATCTTAGACTTCATTATTTTGTACGAGTTTTTATAGCAGTATCAATGTAATCATTAGTTTAATGTTTTGTAAAATAAATGTGGTGTAAATTTAGTTTATTTTTGGGAACACTTGGAAAATTACCGAACAAGATTATTTAAGTCTTTTAATGTTAATTGGCGATAATGTTCAGAGAACATTAAGCGCAGTAGACACAACAAACGTACTAACTAGTAGCGACCTGTCTAGACTTCGCACGTGCTTGTTTTGTCTTACAACACAAACAGTTTAAATCCTGTTTTAGTGATAAGTATTTATACGAAATTATGGTATTATTAAGCCTAAGACTTTCCGAAAAAACAAGAATGAAATGAATAATGGTTGAAAAATACATTCAAATCCTCTCTGGTGTTAACTACTCTAGCAGAACAAATCTCGTTAATTAGCATAGTCTTTCTCATAAGAAATGTACGTTAGATATGATACTATGCACAATATTATTTTATTTATTTAAACTTTATTTAAATACCTTTATAAAAGTATTACAAAGGGCGGACTTAATGCATTCAATTCAAATTAATTCATTCCAAAAGTGGCATTCTCTGCCAGTCAACCTGAGGCGTGAAGAGATATTGTAAAACATTAAAGTTGTAAAAAAACTAAATTACATGAATAACTTAACTAAATTAAAACCTAAAGATGTTCTATGTCCTTAATATATAAATTTATATAACACATACTGCAGAATTAATACTACGATACATACTAACGGAATAAATATATACAGTGGTGGTCATATAATTAGAAAAACTTCTTATGAATAAAGAAAATAAAACTTCAACGTACAAATGGTCGTAAAAAATATACACATTCAATAATTAATGATCATGCAATAATATAGCCACTCAAATAAAAAAACTCATTAAATGCATAAAATATAAAACATATCTTACTTTTAATTACAAAATTAGTCTTACACATGTAGGTATATTTATTTTCTGTTATTCATGAAAGAAAAATAAATATGGAAAATTCCGATGGAAAGTGCTATGTTGGACGTCCTGTAAACAATGCTTTTAAAAATAAATACACAAGGAGTATAGTCAAGCACGGTGGCGGTAACATTAAAGTTTGGATAAGATTTGGATGTGGAGTTGGACCCGTTCGGAAGATTGAAGGCACAATGGATCAAGGGCAATACAAATATATCTTAGAGCACACAATGATTCCTTACTTGGACGATCATTTGCCTGTAACCTGGATCTTTCAGCATGACAATGACCCTAAACACACGGCCAATAGCGTCAAATGTTTCCTTAGCGAACAGCGTATCAGTTTTAGACTGGCCAGCAAATAGTTTAGATTCAAACCCGATAGAAAATCTCTGGTATATTGTTAAAAAGAAAGTCTCAAGCAAACGTAACACCAGTCAAAACGAACTATATGAAGCATTTGATGAAGCATGGAATTCAATCCCCCTAGAAAAATTTATGAAATTGATTGAATCAATGCCACATCGTTATAGTGCTGTTATTGAAAATAAGGGATACGCCTTTAAATATAAATTATAACTATTGGTAGGCTGTGGATAGTAGCTATTTCGTAAATAACAATACTAATTACTAATACTTAAAAAAATATTGTTTTTTATACTTTTTTGTAGGTGTTTCTAATTAGTTGACCATTATTGTTCATACCTTAAAACTGATATAAATGTTAGTCCGTAATGTAATATTGCAACTTGCACTTGTGTAATGGTATTTATATTGTTTTTTTAATAAATGATAAATCGCTGAACAAATTGTTGTCCTATTTATTGTTTAATTTCAAAATAAAGACGATTGCGGTGAAGTATCTTACATAATGAAAAGGACCGTTGGTAGTGTTTCTAATAATACGACCACCACTGTATATACATACATACATTAATTTACTATATTCAATGTCTGTGTATATGTTGCCTGTTTTCATAGATTTTTAAAAGCCTAGGTGGGTATTACCCACTACACGTGCCCCGTGTCTGCACAGGCTAGGAAGTCAATATTTTGTGCGAAAACAATTATGCTTTTCCACCACATATTGTGACTATGCCCGTTTATCTGAGACAGCATTCGATACTACCTCCGATCGCATAAAAGTTCACATAATCATCACAAAGGTTACATATCTTTTTACAAAAATAGGCAAAAAAATTCCTCCACCTATTTTTCTTTCCCAAAATTATTAAATTCTTATTTTTTGACAGGGAATTAAAAAGTTTGCTTTGATAAATTCGAAAATTCTTAATATATTCAAAAAATAAAGTCCTAACTAAAATATAGGCATGTTACTGTTTAACATTTAAGTTCATATCACTTCCAAAATTAATATTAAATTTTGTCATTTTTAATTTGTTATTTTAAAATCCGTACTTCCACGATAATGTTATAATAGCGATTGCTACGTTTTCACGACTAAACTGCTTAACAGATTGTGATGAAATTTGGAATCGATCATCATCATCACTTCAGCCTATCAGAAGTCCACTGCTGAACATAGGCCTCCCCCAAAGATTGCCACGAAGCTCGGTCCTGAGCCACCTGCATCCATCGACTTCCCGCAACACTGCGCAGGTCGTCACTCCATTTTTTGGGGGGTCGTCCTACACTGCGTTTGCCTGCACGTGGCTGCCACTCGAGAACCTTTTTTCCCCAACGGTTGTCAGTTCTGCGAGCTATGTGGCCGGCCCATTGCCACTTCAGCTTGCTGATCTTTACGGCTATGTCGGTTACCTTAGTTCTGCTGCGGATATCATCGTTGCAGACTCTACCACGCAGAGAAACACCGAGCATAGCCCTTTCCACAGCGCGCTGAGCAACTTTGAGCTTCCTCATACGGGCTGCAGTGAAGGACCAAGTCTCGGATCCGTATGTCGTCACTGGCAACACGCACTGGTTGTATACTTTCGTCTTGAGGCTTTACGGTATACTCGACGAGAAGATATGACGTAGTTTCCCGAACGCAGCCCAGCCGAGTTGGATTCGTCGATTGACCTCTGAGTCAAAGTTGGACTTACCTAATTGGACAATTTGTCCCAGGTGTACGTACTCGTCTACAACTTCGAGCCTATTGTTCCCAACAACAACCAGTATTGGTGTGACATGGACGTTTGACATGAACTTCGTCTTGTCCATGTTCATCTAAAGACCAACCTGTTGGGAGACGTTAACGTTTATCGATAATTACCTTGAAATATACATCAGTTATACAAGACTAGCAAGTCTATAGTCTATATATATATAAGGCTTATAGCACTTCATAGCACAACAAAGAAGATTTAAAAAAGTTGTATCAATATCCGTTGAATTTAATTAAAAGTTAAATACATTCAAACTAACATTCAAAGAATTTTATATGCTCGTATAGGTTACGGTCGTGTGATGGTGGTGTGAGACAGTGGTCTACAAACCGCGCCTCTTCCACGAAATGTTTAGTCCAGGAACGGAATATTATTAATTATCTTGCCTTATAAGAGACGAGTAAACGTTTTCGAAACTTAAGCATACAGAAAGGAAGCATATTTTTAGAAAGCATCAATAGCACGGATAGTAGCTCGCCAACATGTGAATCATTCCGTCAAATTGCTGCCCTCCGAAATTGTATTTTTACTATTTGCACGTAAAATACTTTACGGTCGCAGCTATTCGATAAACAAAGGAGTATACAGGTACAAAATCTTTAGTTTTCTGAATTAAATGTTTCACCATTATTCGGTCGGTCGGACGTTCGGGGCGACGACAACCCGGGGATATCCATGATTCTTGCGTGCCCAGTCAGCACTCAGGCAGTAATCCGTAAAAAAGTGTATATATTTTAAATTACTAATCTATTTCTATCTATATGGACATATGTTAGTCATCTATTTAACACATTTATATATATTCTTCATCTACAGATTCCAGTGGTTTTTAATTATCTTTTTAAATTTTTGTTATAATATTGAGTCTAATGCTTTATTTTTAATCAAAACGCAACATTTCTTTAGTTACCCAGCATGTCTACTAAGAAACAGTGGACAGAAAACTTTGCGTTTATCCAAAGCAGGTCTTCGGACCTATCTTATTTGCCAAGAAAATATGATAAATAACAAAAAATCTAATTTATAAAGACACTTTACCACTAAACACGAATCATTTAATACCAAATATCCGGTTGGTGATGCAAGAAAGAAAGCAGTCAAGGAACTGCAGAAGAGGCAGGAATGGTCAGCTTTTGTTTTGAATCACTGGGTGCACAATTTTCTAACAATTTTAATATGGCAAGTTAAAACTTGGCATATTAAAATCAGGAGATTACTCAGAGAGGAAAGCCATTTACGGACATAGACTATATAAAGGTTTGTTTTATAAGTGATTCCGAAGAGCTTTTTCGAGACTACAAGAACATCAAAAAAAAAATTAAAATCTCTGCTATATTCCGTTACCTTTATCTGCTAAAACAGTAAAAGATAAAACAGTAAAAAATGTCTGCAAACATAACAACTCAACAAATTGAAGATCTCAAATTGGTCTCAACTCAGTCTCTGAATTGGTGATATCTTAATAAACTCCATTGTAGCTAAAGCTCTTCACCGTCGCCAATTTAAAGAATTTCTAATTGAGGTAGAGAGGGAGTATGATCTTCTGTTGCATAACAAGGTTCGTTGGTTATTGTGAGGAAACGTTTAAAAACGTTTCGTTTCACTGTTTACTGAAATAAAACCATTTCTTCTTAAGAGAGTTCACTGTGCAGAGCTAACTAACTATCCGTGGATCCAGAAATTATATTTCACGGGGGATGTTACTTCTCATCTTCAGCTTAATCGTTAGTTACAAGCAAAAGGAAACAATGTTTCCGATGTTAGAAGTAATTTCATTCGAAAACAAATTGTTGCTTTGTGCCGAAGATTTTGAAAGAGAAACCAATTCATTGAAAAATGCTTTGGGAAAGAAATATTGTCGATAAAATAAGTCAATTTTTTTTTGCTATTTCAGAACAACACTGTTAAATATTAAGGAAGATTTTCAATGCAATGTCAAAAACTTTAAAAACATCAAAGCGACGTTAGTCTTTGTTGAAAAACGCAATTGCTGGATTTTAAAAATAAAGAAGTGTGGAGTGTCGATTTAGAGCTATAGGAGAAAAATAAAAGTGAATTAAGTTTACAGCACAAGTGGTCTGCTTTGAAAGATCTGGAGAGGGAGGATATGTTAATTTTTAACACCTGGAATAGCTTTACGACTCACGACTAACGAACGACTCTAATGATCAACTGAAGAAACTAGCGTTTGCTGTTTTTTCCTCAAGTGACTGACCTATCCTTACTTTCTAAGGAAATGCAAGGATATTGTTCACATAAGTGGAGTATTTGCAGTTTTTTTTAAGGATAGCTTTTCTATTATTTAACGTATGATCCCAAGTTTTATTTAATGTACCGTTAGTTAAACTAAGACATATTTAGCAAAGGCAAGCTCGAGGGATCATCTCTTTTAATACTAATAATTTCCATAAAAATGTCTCTACTAGTTTAAAAAAAATGGTTCTTTGAATAAACTTTAATTTGTATTGCTTATATTTGACTCTTTTGGATGACGAGTTTGCAGTTCACTGGTGTAAGAGAATTAACCATCCAAGCCGTCACGACGTGACGTCGACGTCACTTTAGGGAAATCGTGAAAAATTTCGTAGCTTCAATCGGATGTAACAAATCATTACAAATATGCCGGACCTAAATTGCCCAGACCGATGACATACCAAAGCTTTCAGTTTCATACCTTATATTAATACATTAATTCTTATTTGTATATCCCTTGGAACTAAAGTATAAACTATATGTGTGTAAACTACTATATCAGCCTATTTTAGTCCAGTTGAACATAATCCTTAGGAATATAAAGTTGTGGCAGAGAACATTGTGTGAACCATGACAAACTGGAGCAACACAAACTCCAGCTGATGATCCAGGTGAAGTCTAATTTAATTCCGAACAGGAAGTTATTGAAGCAGGTATCTATCCTACTAGGATCCTTTGTATACATAAAATACAGTAGGTTTCTATCGTGGTAGAGCGAACTGGCGGTTTTTGCTACTGCTCGATTGGGAAGCTAGTGCTTCTGCGTTTTGTTTTGGTGAGTGAGGTAACCGGAGGCCCACCCCCCATCCTCATCCTCCCTCCGATCTCCCAAATACCCTGGCTAAAGGCCGGCAATGCACCTGCACCTGGTGTTGCAGATGTACGTGGGCAACGGTAATCACTTACCATCAGGTGAACCGCTTACTCGTTTGTCTCCTTTCCCATAAAAAAAAAGTACAGAAATGCAAAAAGATTGAGCAATGGCTCAATGCCAGAACCTCATTTTCAAAGTAACTGTAGGATCATATCTTTCTAAAGTGGGTAGAAACTGGTTGTAACAAACAGATTTTAGTAACTACTTGTAAATAAAAATTATTATTACTTGTAATAACACATAGATGTAATTTTTTGTTATTTTGTTCCGTTTCAGTTTATGAGGAGTATCAATAGAAAGTACTATTCAGAGTCTGAAACACTGCAAAAAAGACGCCAGTGTACGCGTGTTTCTTAAACCTGTCCGGCTACAGCTTTTGACTTGATAGCTTTTGTTATACTGAGAGACTAGTTAAGGGATACTGGTATACCTATGGAATACACCGCACTGTAATCCTTAAATACTGGTACTTTAACATGGCCTGTGGTTATCATACACGCGGCAAAAATACAGCGTCAAATGCTGTTAAGTATTTCCATGATACTATGAGACATAATACAATGAGCACCAAAAATTATTGAATTTGTATGTTGCACAAATA
Source organism: Bhutanitis thaidina (assembly GCA_029286595.1). Classification (NCBI taxonomy): domain Eukaryota; kingdom Metazoa; phylum Arthropoda; class Insecta; order Lepidoptera; family Papilionidae; genus Bhutanitis; species Bhutanitis thaidina. The sequence goes on from JAGSMS010000010.1 coordinate 8,068,900, forward strand.
TTGACTCCAGCTAGGATTTGAGCCCAGAACCCAGCTCAACAAACAGGTATGTTAACCACAAATTCAGCGCAATAACGTGACAGTCACATATTCCTAGTTTGTACTGTATTTTGGATTGGATTATGGTCAGGCACATTTTTGTTATTTTTTTAGTCCAATGGCAAAACCTTCTATCAACATATGAAAAAAAATACTCTCGTTTGTATACCCAAAACTATACTAGTCAGAGGTCAAGATTTTTTTAGTCCTTTCAACTCACACACGAATTGGAATGAGTCAAGCTTAAGTCTCCTGATTTGGATAAAGACCTAACCACTCTGGTATTGTAGCAATATACCTATTGGATATTTTATATCATAAACATACCATCATCGGTTTTGAACAGATCAACATCAAGCAGCATTGAGCATTCTTCATTAGTGAGCAGGCCGTTGGCCGAAGCCAGCGACCAATCCCATGGGCTTGGATTCATTCTCAAAGATGTTGATGGTACTCTGAAATAGAAAAAAAATTGCATTAAAAGCTACTTGCTTGGACAAAGTTATTTAATTTTTAAAAAAATATGGAACAATTATTTTATAATGGGAAGGACAACACTGGCATAATGTAAATAGACTATTATATTTATGTATATAATTTGTTTGAGTGCGAAATAATTTTTCATAACATATATTATTTCATTTGTTAACACACATAGAAGGTTATCACCCTGTTAATAGTCCACTTCTGGACATGCATATAGAACCTTTCAATTGAAGGATTTACCATAAACACCACGCTAGCATTGCGAGAGACGGCGATTGCAATACCAGAGGTTATAATGCTGTTGTTAATTCGCCATCTGTTGAGCGCCATAAGATTCCCAAGGTTTTTTTCAAGGAAAAAAGGAGTGGTAGATTTTCTTACACTGCCACCCACTTTGCTGATAATATTATAGCCATACAATGATTAATAACCAATACAATGGCAAGGATCAAAACCTTCATGACATGCCTAATATAGGTAAGAATGAAGCAGTCTAAAGTGCATGCTGTATGGAGACTAGCATTGCGATCATTGTCTGGTTTTTAATAAGATAAGCTTTCGTTAAACATTTTTAATTTTTTTTGAGACAACATTTTATGTATTTTTAAATGTAGTTTTAAGTACCAATGCTAATCACTAATAATAACTAACTTTTAACTCTTTTTACAATAGTACTGATGATGAAGTTCTCCTGGCCGAATATGGCAACCAAGTACAGTTTAATATTGACAGTTTTCAACTGTGCAGAAGATATTATAGTACCGTCAAAGTTCGTACACAGTACATACACAGAAGTAAAGCCATGCGGCGGCTTTTGCTGCTTCTCGAATGGGCCGGCTCGACAGAATTGGTACCACGGACTCGCCTGATACCGGAGTGAAGTAGAGGCATCTTGTGCTTCTACATTTCGTTCGGTGAATGAGGTAACCAGAGGTCCACTCCCCTACCCCATCTCTCATCCTCCCCACACATATCTCCCATCTCATCCTCCCTCCCATCTTACTTCAAATACCCTTAAAAGCCGGCAATGCACTTGCAGCTCCTCTGGTGTTGCAGATATACGTGGGCGACGGTAATCACTTACCATCAGGTGAACCGCTAGCCCGTTTGCCACCTTTTCCATTAAAAAAAAGAAGCACTCGCTGGTCTCCGACTTTCAACACCAATGTAAAGCTGAAGTAATAAGATCCGAGGAAGTGAGAGATGCAGTGCCAGAAACACATAATGTACAAACATAAACAGACCCAATAATATATGTTTTTGCATGAATATTGACTTTGATCACTCAAACCTTGGATTGGAACCCAGGACCCTTGACTCAGCAGTCAAGTACGCTAACCACGTACGTTACATGGCCATCACCACAAAAAACAATAATACTATGGTGTCCACGATAAGTGTTTCTTTCAATATGATTCCTTATAATAAAGAGCAAAAATTATAAATAAGGTAAAAAAATAAACATACCGGTGGAACCAATACAAGATGATACAGATGGTAAACCAATATAGATGATAGTTGACTTGGGACAAAGGTGTCCGTTGAGGGCGCCATGTTGGCACTGAAACACAAACAAGTCCCATATTAATAATGGCAATGAAATGTATCAATCCAAATCTTAAATATAATTGAAGACCACAAGAAAAGAAGAAACGGCTAGGAACTCTGAATTTTTTTTTTTTCATTGCCTAATGTAATATGATTGGTAAACATAAAAATTTGTATAAAATAATTAAAAATATTACTCAATTCTTTTCATGTTGTTGATACACATTATTAATCATGCCATGGCTATTGATACCACTGAGCTGAATGGTAGCTCAGTGGTGTTACTAGTACAGTGTAAATTTCATAGAAAGGGAATTAGTTTCAGGACTTGAGACAATTCAAATTATTAATGCCATTTTAAGTTTTTCATTCATTCATCATCATTACATGCACTTAAATAGCATGGCCAGTATCTTTTCCGAGAGTATCCTCTCAAAAATTAAAAACAGTTTTTCCATCAGTTTTATATTTACTTCAATTTCTCTGATAAACATATTACGCGATACTGATATGTATATATTCACGCCTTGTTCCCAACGGGTAGGCAGAGAAAATCTTCTTCCACTTGTTCCGGTTCTGACATACCTCTTTCGCTACTTCCACTTTCATCAATCTACTCAAGCATGCTCGTTGATTTAGAGTACTCTTGACCTGGCCTTTTTTCAGAATTTCTCCAATTTGATCGTGAAATGTTCGCCTAGGTCTTCCTCTCCTGACTCTAACATTCGAGATACTTCATTGATAATATTTTTCTGTACTTAATTTCAGTATTATGTATGTAAACCAAAATGCATATGTAACACATTTATTACAAATTCACCATTAGCACCATGTGCCAAATTCAGCAGCCTCTGATGCCACCCAGCTCTGGTTAATATAGTCCTTGATTGCATCTTTTTTCCCATATTTATTTTCATATGTATAGTGCTTATGCATGAGGAATGAGTGCAAAGATGTTAAAGATGGGTAATTACTAATTAATTGCTGAATAATAGAACATGTAGTTTTATAGCAATAAATTACTATGGCTTATGTTAACAAGAGGTATTATGGTACTACAGAGTACAGAGGTACTCACTTATCTTCTTATATATATTACTTACCTTACCATAACTGATGTAACTCTTCTGAGATAAGATCAGAGAAAAGTTTGGATGCAGTGACATTAGACAAAATATAACATAACCAAAGCCAAAAATGAATAACTTGTGTTTTAGACAAATATTACCTTTAAGTGGACACTAAACCCCAGAACATATGGTTTAATTTGGCTAGTATGAAATATGCTAAGGAAGACCTGTTGGACTGATGGTAGCAAAATGAAAAATGATGATTTCTGGCCTACAATTTAATTTTCCAATTACTGTAATCATTCACAATCTTTGCAGCCTAATACACAATAAATATTGTACTTCAAAACTAGAAATACACAGAAGCAACTAAATGTAAAACAACTATAACTTATCAAGTTTGCAGTATAAGTAGTCATCTTTTCAGAATAGTTGTAATAGTTGTGGTCACATTTCTATGTAGTTAGAATTTTACAATATTTTTAGTTTTAAATAAAGAACTCTAATTTGTAGTACATAGTTGTAGTACATAGGTGTAGTTGATGTTTGTAATATAATTTAACTTAGTAATGTAAGCAATATTTTCCTCCAGACAACAGCAAAATGAGGATACTTTACTTGTAGCAAGGGTGCTTATTTATTAAATTGGATGAAAGTATATTATTAAAATATGAGATAATCATAACAAAATTGAGTTCAAATAAAACATTTATATTTTTCTTAAGTACCTGCCAATATGGAAAAATAAAATAGTAGATGTTGAATGCTTATATCGAATAGTACAAAAAATAATAGCTAACAAAGAAATAAATACAACGGTACATAGAAAAATAGGTTTCGACTAAAAAGTGATTGCATTTAAAATACCAATACGCGACACATAGTCATACGCGATACACGTACTGAATCATGAATAGAAGTAGGTACTATGCAGGTATTTAATGGACATTCAATAAATTAAAAACTACGCTTACTTCGTAGACGAAGTAAGCGCAGTTTTTAGTGAAAGTCTGAGGCAATGGAATGGTATGGTTTCATTAGAAAAGATGGATACGAAAACAATAAATAGAAGTTACTTACAGCATTTTTATTTTGATGTGAAGGCACACGCAGGTGTGCAAAAGTAAATGAGACTTTAGAAACCCATCTTAACGCAAAAAAATGGCATGAGGTAAAACAAACAACACGTCCATTAGCTGCGTACCATAATGAGTAATGAGAGTGAGCAAATAGGTATACCTATAATATAAATAACTGTCTTATACAGAAAGCACAGAAGTCACAGAACACTATACCAAAGAGAAAAGTAATTTAAAGCACTATACCCACTAGAAGAATGTAAACTCCATAATAAAAAAACAACACAAAAAATGATTCTAACGCCATCTGTAACGTGGCCTACACTACACATATTACAGAAAATGTAAAGTAAGTTTTTTAATTACTATTATTATTTTGTACTAGTTACACAACATATTTTATTTATTCATTTAACTAACCGCTTGGTTTCGCCTTACGGCATCTTCGGGGCATTCAATTATTATTAAACTAAATATTTATATTAATAAGAGACAACTGAACTAGAGTAAAATATTGGATACTCTAGTATAGTAGGCTCATACTAATTGTTATACTATCAAATTAAAACTGCGTTTGCTAAGCTCAAAATTTTAATTATAAAGAAAAAATAATTATATGGTATAAAAGACATACAAAAAATTGTTACAAAATAAAATAATTAAATAAAAGAAAGAAATACCCTGAAATACAAAAAAAAATCTTTACACTCCTTCTGCACTTCAAACATAACATCTTTTCTCTTGGATACGTTATTTTCAATTTCTCCTATTTTGCTTCAGACACTTGAGTCGTTTCTGAAAAGAAAACGATTTATCGAAATATATAATTACATGAAATTTATAAAGCAAATACAGATGTTATTTAATTTTTATAATAAAAACGCTTTTTAATTTTTACATAAATCCTAATAATGAAAACGCGCATATGAAACTTAATTATTTACACATTAGTCAGGAGGTGATCAAAGCATACATTTTGCTTAATTTGATAATGATATAAAGGTAGCGCAGCTTAATGAAAACTATGACACACAAATATCTTTTTCTGAAAAATAATAATCAGAATATTTAACCACAGAAAAGTTAGAGAACATAAATCTTACAGTGAATATATAAATTTAATTTTTTTTTAGCATTGATAAAATGTACATGGTATGCTTATCAATAATTAGGATAGAAAATTGTCAGAAAAGGATACGGAAACTGTATCCAGAATATCTGGTAGATGATATGATTACAATTTTTGCAATTTGAGATTTTTGTACCAGTTCATTTCTGCAGCTGGTCTTACTTTTTCAATTAGTCTTAGGTTTAGAATCAAACGTTACAGCTTTTGGTTTTTCATTTGTAATGCTTTCTTAAATGACGTAAGTTTTACAAGAAGTGTTTTTATTACATTGTGTTTAATTCAGCACAGAATATTTGTTTTCCCACGTTTCGGAAATCTACAAAAAACATTACTGGGCACTTGGAATTCCACACTATAAACAATTTTACGATAGTTCTCTCTCTCTCTCTCTCTCTCTCTCTCATATTTGTACTATTTTCTATACTTTATTTCTCGGAGTAATAAATCTGATAGAGAATACAATACAACGGTCATTAATTTTGTTAATGTTACCATTACCTACGTAAAACAATTCTTAACAAAATTATATTTTAGTATAGTTAAAGTGTAGGACGACCCCCCACAAGATGGAGTGATGACCTGCGCAGTGTTGCGGGAAGTCGATGGATGCAGGTGGCTCAGGACCGAGCTTCGTGGCAATCTTTGGGGGAGGCCTATGTTCAGCAGTGGACTTCTGATAGGCTGAAATGATGATGATGATGATAGTTAAAGAAATGAGTATAAGTAAAAGATTCGTACACTTACACTACACTAGCGGCACGCTATAATGGCCTAACTGTTAGTATAAGGTAGTAACTGTTAGTAGACTGCAATGGGCTATACACAGTTTCCAACTATACAAGTCGGCCGGACCTGACGGTATATCCCTTGCTCTCCTACAGTGGGGGGAACATGTTATCGACAATAAACTAGTCGTACTTTTTAGGGCATGCCTGGCACACAGATATGTGCCGAAGGTATGAAGAGGAGTCAGCATTATCTTCATTCCTAAACCGGGCAAACAGATTACCAAAGCCAAATCCTTCAGACCAATTAGCCTCACTTCATTCATGCTAAAAACGATGGAGAGCTTGAGAGATGGAGGCTTTGTGAAAGAGAACTGAGATAGTCAACGTTGGTATACAAACCACTGGATGCAAACCAACAAGCGCTTAAACGAGGTATGTCAGTTCAATAATATAATACTACAATGGATAAAAGGTCACTGCGGTTCCCGATGATGCGGCGGACGAGCTTGCCCGGGCCGGACCTGGTCGGTGCCCTATTGGACCGGAACCCATTATTCCAATACCCTTTGGGCACGTTCGCTCACAAATACGAGACCGCACTAGGTACCAGCATGCGCAGCTATGGGCCAACCAGGTAGAAAGTAGACAGGATAGGGAAGCCCTTCCAACGGCTAATAATCGCATAACCAAGATGCTACTACACCTGAATAAGCCCCAAATTCGGATAGCAACTAGCACTATAACTGGACATGGATATTTTCCTGAGCGTGTATGGAGGAGGAAGAAACAACGGCTCACCATGTTATGTTATGACGGGCTGGTATTCGCAACTTCACTAAGACTATCTTATCCTATCCTATCTTGATAAATTACGTGACGTGATGTGTTAGTTACCTTCGTCTTAATACATCATTTCATCATTCGTTATAACCTACTCCTTATCCTAGGATAGGAACTAGAATTTTTCCCGTAGTCGGATTTTTTTTTAAAATAATGACTTGTAAGGCTTAAAAGGTTAGTTAATGTTATTTTTTATTTAAAATATAATCTTACGAATCATTGTTTTATTTGTGAGGGAACTTTCGTCACATGAAATTTATTTATTTATTTTTTATTGAGACTCCTAAAACTAAGGTATACAATGGGCAGATTTAATACCTTTTGGCATCCTCTGCCAGTCACTTTTTTGTCTAAAACAATCTATTTTAATACTTGCCAGTGTGGCGGCTGCACAAGAGAAACTGCCCCCAAAACGAGTCCTGTGGGTCTCGTAAATGTCTACTAAGGGGAAATCACCTGCCAACAGAGGCAGTTATGGAAATCCTTTCCTATGGAAAAGGCCTACATATGTCCAACAGAGGACAAATTACAGCATTCTGAGTTACAGGTTAGTGGTCCTCCGGTTACCTCACTCATTGAACAAAGAGCACAAGATGCCTCTACTTCACACGGGTATCTTGCGAGGCCGTGGTACTACCCCATTCGAGCCATCCCATGCGAGCAGCATCAAAAACCATCGCTTGGCTTTTCGCATCTCTCTGACACTACATTTGAACCTTCCTATGATCCCATCGCATCAGCGTTACATTGAATATAGAAAGTTAAAAAATAGAGAGTCCCTCTGTTTGTCCCTCTGCGCACTTGAAATGTTTTAATTTAGATTAATATTGAATAGTAGTTTCTTTAAAACATTTTGGGAATATGCTAAAACCTGTTCCTCATCAAAATCGTTCACATGAAAGTGTAATTATATTAGTCAATAATAGTTACAGACAGTTTCAGTACCTATTATAAATGGTACAAATAAATAGTTTCTAGTTTCTGACCAAGCATTTTAATAGAACAGTTAGTACACATAACTTGACACAATGCAGAAAATAAAATAGATTCTTAAATAAACAAATACATGTAATATTTAAAACAATGTTCAAACAATACACAAAGCTAACAACCTTAGAAACATTCCAGGTTTGGCCTTGAGTGTTGCAAAGTTTGCCAAATGAGATTTATGGTAGAGTAATGATACATAATGCTCACAGCATGAATCCTATAAGTAGGTTAACTTGACCTAAGGTATTTTGTGCATAATGTCGTTACATTTTAAAGAATAACAGAATTTATAGTCTATTTGACCTATGAAAAAACCATACTGTGGCATTCTAAGTTAACTAAATTTACAATAGCTATAGTTCTTGTATCACAAAAATCAGGAACACATACTATTCTTACACACTCCCCACCTTCACCTGAAATAAAAATTAAAGATTTTCAGTGTTATCCCTATGTAACCAAGAGAATAATAAAAAAATTAATCAAAATGTTACATGCCTTTAAACATATCAGAGGCAAATTCTTTACAATTGCCACTAAAATAAATCGCAGGACAATTGTATATAGTAAATGGATCTGTATCTATACAAGGTGTGCAAGGGACAGTATCAGGGCAAGTTGGAGCAATATGGCGCCAATGTAATGTCTTTTTCATTATTTCCAAATCATTGTCGAGCTTACTGAACTTCATTATGTCTTTTACTGGTTCACCCGATGTCCCTAAGCACAAAAAGCCTACAAAAGACAACCATAATAAGTTGAATTCCAGATAAGTAATAACTAAAATAAAATAAACAGTAGATTATTAATCTAATGTAAATCAATATTTACCACCAATATCACACTCATAAGGATTAGAAACCCTATTAAATGATTTGTATTCCACAGCTTTAGGGAACAGACCTAGAAAATATATAATAATTTCTATAGTTCTTACTGATCTCATAAAATATAATATTAATACCAAATCACATATGCATAAAAATAGATAACAGACAATAAAATATACTTGTTAACTTACAGTAATGAAAAGGTTTTTGGGGTAGCATTATTCCAGTAGGATCTTTGCATCCAGGCATTAAATCTAAAGGTGCAACTGCACTAACAGCTGCAGCAAAAGAGTCTACTGATTCAGCTGAAGCAATAACATCTAACTCATTTAAAGTAATCTCATTTGAATGGTTTGCAAAAACACCTCCTAAAAAGTTAAAAATTATTAATTCATACATCACATATGAATCAACAAAATATAATTATAAAAACTTACCTGCAATAATAACCCTAACAATCTTAGAAATTTCTTCTTGGTATTCTGATGTACCACAAAATCCAGACAACCATTCAAGGAACAGATTGAGAGAAAATAAATGATCACCTGATTTAGAAGCCATATTAAGACCAGACATCAAAATTATATAACTGCAACAATTCCTAAGACTCAAACATACAGCATAAAATTACTTATATCAATAACCCCTTTCCTAAGCTTCTATCTCCCGAAAATACCTAGGTTGCAGGAGCCATTTTGGATACACTGAGCCATGCTAAATGGAAATCTTTAAACTCTGGCTACCCCTATGGATGATAGGGACTAGTGCTTTTCCCAAAAATACCTAGGTTGCAGGAGCCATTTTGGATACACTGAGCCATGCTAAATGGAAATCTTTAAACTCTGGCTACCCCTATGGATGATAGGGACTAGTGCTTTTATAATATAATAATGTTGTTGCTCTAATTACACATCTGTAATATAAATACCTATCACTGTTTAACTTTGGTAGAGGTTTTTGTATATTACACTCAGGCCAGCACACATCCTTAACTGTAAATATTCCATCTTCATCTTCTGAACCTGAAATAGCATACTTTGAGTTACCATAGCACTACATATTTCTATAAATGAAATTAAGCCCATCACCTAGGTGTACTTACTCATGTAGAACAGGTACAGCCAGGGTTGTTAACTTTTATTTGGCTGATTATAATATGTTTTAGAATCAGCTATAAAAAATATAATAAACTCCAAACAAATATTTAATTTTAAGTAATGACTAAGAGAGAAGTTTGTGACATATTTATGTGTTTACAAAGTGAAGGATTTGATAGTTATTAGTGTTGATGTAGCAAAAATAAGAGATATGTCTAATGAACTGAATTGTACTAATTCTGAATACTATATATTTCAGTATATATACCACACAGATCCAAAATTTAGTACAATACTACAGTACTGTAAAATACAATACTAAAGAATGCTTGGCAACCCTAGGTACAGTCTAGTAATAGGAAAATAGTTGTGTGAGTTACTGTTCCAGTATACCTCATTGTCATTGCAGTTTATACAGAACTATTGTTGTAACTATAGTATAAGTGAAACATTAAACAACCATTTTTCTTTATATAGAACTTCTATTGTTTCAACACATAAACTTGGCTTTTCTGTGTATTAATTGATGATTAAAAAACAAATGTTTTATAAAATTTTAGAGATAAAGAAAGTTTACCTTCAAATCAATTTGACAAATGTATGTGTACATGTGATGAGTTTATTTTAGAATCATAGAACTTACCAAGAATGGCAACAACTACACCAGTTACAACTTTATGTACATCAATACAATTGTTAGATAGTTTAATCCTTTGAAGTTCATCTTCTAAAACAAGACTATCTAATTCGTGAACAAAATGAGTTCTGCAAAAAAACGTCTTATGAAAAGTATGCATTTATATATCGGAATTCTTGATAAGTCAATCAACTGATGGCAAACCTAGAAGGTTGTGGAATAATTTCTAGTTGATCCGAAAGTTCTTTTAGTATACTCGGCTTCAACTGTTGATGTTTGAAAAGTGTTCCAACAATTACACAAATTGTACTTTTCTCGCGTAATTCGCATAATTTTAAAATCTTATATTTATTTGACCACTTCTTTTTAATACTCGGACCTAATATATTCCTAAAGGTATTCAATCTAGCGGAATATATATGAGCATATTGTTTAGAAAAATCGCGTGACACTTGATAAAACCGTTTTGAGCAATCTGCATAACTAACACTTTGGCGGTCTATTTCTACAGCTTGAAATTGATTCTGAGGATTATTACTCAAAGTCGTTTCCAATTTAAACAACATAGTTAATTATTAACTGAGAGAAACAAAAATTCTATAATAATTCTAAGACTCCTCGGCTTTCCCGGCCTTTTGTGACAGTTTGAATAATTTGACAGTTGGCGCACCACTTGTCATTTAAATTTTTAATATTGAGCTAATTATACACTATACACATCTAAAAACGAATTACAACATTGGTATCCTTATAAATTTGACGACAATCATATTGGAAAATATGTAATTAGTAAAAAACATACTTGTTAGACTTTTTAATCTATAACACAAAATGTGCTACCATTTACACGATATAATAAGTAATTATCAATAAATATATATAGAAATAAATAACTTATCATAATTATTTGTTAGTTTACTACATTATAAACTCGAAAAAAAAATAGTTGTGTTTTACATGAAAATACTAAATGATTACAGATGCTACATTATTGTTGCCTTCCAATAGAGGTGGAATTTTTTCGTCTTTCTTACAATAATGAATACTTCCATAAGAAAGAAAAGGACTTTTTTTAAGTATCAACTAAATGCTTCTTTTTTAGTTTTACGTGGGGGAAATGTGCTAACGTCTACCAATCTCCAAAGGCGCTGACTGGTTCTGTCGGGATCAATATTTAAAATATTGGACCGACTAAAATCCCTAGGTATATATACTGTTGGCCTGGTGGCCTTAACAGCTTCGACGGACTCGCGAGAAGAAGGAACACGCAAGTTAGGTAGAAAAATGAGCAATGACGCTGCTGCGGCCAAAACGAAAATCGACGATTTACGGCCTACAATATTCAGAAATAACAAAATTAAATTCAAAACACAACCATCACTTTTCGAGTTCGCCTTAAGTCCGACGTTAGAGCTGCCGTAGGCGTAAATTCTTTTAACTTATATATTTTCTTTGTCCGTTATGGCAATAGCTTAAATAACCTTTTGCCATTGCCACCATCAAAGTATATTGTTTAAATAATTTATTAAGATTTAGTTTTAAATGAGAACTAAATTATTGTAATATTTCCTTTTTGGAGGCTTAGCTAACTCATACATATAAGTTTCTGTTTTCTGGTGGGACGTGCTGAAGAAGGTTCAACTAAACTATGGACAGTGTTTATCGCACGTGCTCGAAAAAGTAGTCGTATCATTTGTGAACATTTGAATTTTGCCAAACTTTAGTACTGTTTTTATTACAAGAAATTTTTTGTTCCTGTCTTCCTCTGTGGAACACCCTAAGCGCATGGAGCACTGCTATCTAGCAACTAAAGAATCCGTACACTGATGCCACATGCAGTTACGGGGGTCTTAAGAACAAATCTTCTATACGTGAGTGAGAAATTAATAGGTATTCACACAGTATCAAGAGATTTTTCAGACTACATGCTAAAAATTGCACACAAATAGAAAACAACTTACTTTATATATAATATAATGAGATTACATTTTAATAAAGATGTTTATTTCTTGTAGTCAACGATTAAAACTTTACAAATTGTATTTATTTTGCCTATAATTCATATCCTACAGCTATCTTTCTATTCTATTGGAAAAATTTATGTAGTCTAAGGACCAAGGTCTTTAAGCCTTTGTCTATCCTTAAATTTCCTAATCAAAAATAAACTACTGTAGTACAAAAATAAAATGGCGGGAGTTCAGAAAGTTCGATTAAATAATTTGAATATTAGTATAAAAAATGCTTTAATTATTGGCATTATTATAGCGAAAAATAGCCCTAGAACAGTTGGTCAAAAAAAGAAAAGCGGTGATTCAAGGGGTGTTATGTCTTTTACTTTAAGGGATTCTGATGTTGACACCATTAATGTTGATGTTTGGGGCTCAGAGTATTTTGTAATAACATTTTATGAAAGATTTCTTGTAGGAGATGTTGGTAATATAACTTTTAATATATTTATATCTTTCGAGTTATTAAATGTATGGATGATAATCTAATTTTCTTAAAAGTAAATAAAAATTTCTAATAAGTAATTTAAAGTTGTAAAATGTTTTTTTATAACCAAAAATCTTTTTCAGTTGAAATATCTTCGCCTAAAATTTGCATTAAAAGCGGTGAAAATGAGACATTTAGACCACAGGTTCGAATAGTTGTAACATATTATTACTAATCACAATTATTAAGGAGTTATCTTAGTAGTCTGTTACGGGCTAGGTGGATTACCAGAAAATATTTTTGGCGATTACCTGTTTATTTTCGGTCTGATATTTTATGTATTTCTTTCGGTATGTAGTCGGACGTACGATACCATTGAATGGCAAATTTTCTACTCAATATTACAAATGTGAAAGCTTGTATGTTTGTCGTTCCATCACGCTTCAAGCACGCTCGGACTATAAATAATATCTGCAACGAGTTCAACTGAACGTTATATTTCAATTAAGAGTTTTTTGAAAAATTTGATACCTTACGTATAGGCCGAGATTATGGATTTCCATTTGGCATTGAGCACGACTCACAGTAGCATTCGCTTCCCGTTTCCCTTTTTGGGAGAAAGAACAGAAAGGGGTCGCGCGTCTCGTAACCGGGTATTCTCCCGGACATTGCCATTAAGTTTTAAGTAAATTTCCCTTAGTCGCCTCTAACGACTCCCACGGGAGAAAGTTGGTGTCTGATTCTTACGTCACTACGATATTAAATTACTTGGTACCACAATATTTCTTAATTCTGCCATTATTCTAATACTTTATTAAATCATTCATAAGGTGTCGTCTCCATTTTTCCTGACAATTAATGAAGGGTCATCAGATGTTAGTATTTTCGGTGGAGATACATTTAATACGTATTTGCCGCTTCTTCACATTCCCAGCAAAACTTCTGCAGGTTACTGTGGTCTTGCAGAAGTCATGAAATTTTCTGGTGCGTGTTTATTTCCTTTTACTTTTTTTTTCTTATACATATTATATTATCAAATATTATGATAATATAATATGTACTTACCTTTATACTCCTAACATTGACCAATAAATATTTTTTTTACAGAAGGAAACAACAACGTTTATGTAGATTTATTAGTGGTTGTAAAATCTGTGCATCCTGCGAAGACAATAAAAACTAAAACTGGTAACTGACTACGTTTTTTAATCTAATTCTTACGTAACCCTATTTACCTACAGAACATTAAAAAATAACCTGCATGCTCTAGGTGTCGACATGTCAGTGCGCGGTGTTGAAATTGTGGATAACACGACACCGGCGTCTCTCACTTTGGACATATTTGATTTGGATACAATTCAAAGGTGAGTTATTGTTACAATTGTTAATCGATGGATTGAGGTGGCTTAGTACAGTGATTTGAGGCTAACTGTCTGGAGGTTGATGTTCAGCAGTAGACTTGCGATGTGAATGTCATTGATTTTACATACATTACAAATACTGCACCATCATATTATTACATTATATTATTATATTTCTCGGTCATACGTAAGTAGACCACTGTTTGACATAATAATTTGATAAAGTTAGAGGAAATAGATATAGAGATTCGTGGTAGCCTAGTGGTCAGGGCGCTCAGTTTAGTTTCACAGAGCACGAGTGACCTGGGTTCGATCCCCGGTGGCGGCACCACTAAAATTGTTAGTAGCAATTTATGGTGCTGTATCTACTACGTGCTCATCGGTGAAGGAAAACATTGTGAGAAAACCTGCATGTCTGAGAAATAATAAAAAAATATTATGTGGTGGTGTTAAGTGGTGGTATTAAGTGGACACCTACAGGCTGCTATTAAAAGGAAATAGATTATACAAAAGTATCTACAAAAACGCATCTGCTCGACCGAAATATGTGCACGTTTGATAGGCGATTCTATGACTGCTGTACCAGACAGAATGTTCCCCATACTACTAATGAGATACCCATAAACATGGGGAATAATCTCATTAGTTTAATGCAATTATTGACCACGGCAGCAACTAGAAGTTGGTTTCTGCACAAAATACATGGTGGTACCTATGGTGGGTGCAAACAGAATCACTACTATTACTATACCTACTATACCTTCCCTTATATGTGGCCTGTAATGCCTAAGCAAAACATGCAACGGAAAGTTCAGATGCTGAGTCAAAGACATAAAAAAATTAAAACAAGTCACGGTTATATGTATTGTGTATATGGGGAATATCAGGTCAGAAGTCGATATCGTACCAATTTCTAATATCGGCTTCAGTTATAATTTTTTTTTGATCCAAATTATATATAGGATATATGAGTAATATATATATGTAACTATATATCCCACAGTTGAGTAACGTTTCAGTCAGGAACAAATATTTGTAGACCGTTTAAATATTTGGTCCCTGTGGGAATCGAAACCGCAACTCATAACGTTCAACTTAATTGTTTAATCAATTCGCCAACAGAGTTGGTAAAATGGTGGAGTAATATAAGCTAAACTAATCAGAGTTTAGTAAATAGTTCCACCATTTCTTTAGGACCTCAAACACATGTGCAGTGATTAAAGTTAAGTAACATACCTCAGAAAATTGTAAATTCTTAGAAACCCGTCTACACAACTAATTGTTTTATTAAAAGGGCAGGAGAATGGCGACCGTTGGAAAGCGTGTTATTCATTGCGGACGCGCGCGTGTCGCGGCGCTGGCGCGGAGTGCGCGTGCAGGCGTGCGGCCGCAGCGTCCTCACGCACCAGCCGTACACTTCCGACGCCGAGGCGTTACGGCTCTACATCCGAAACCAAGCCGATACACGTAGGTCTGCCGGTTGGGCACGCGCACGCACGTGCCTAGTGATATTAACACCAACCGGATACAACTGACGCCAAAACGCTACGGCTCTTCATGCGAAACACACCAATCAGACACATCCCATGCCGAGGCGCTGCAGCTCAACATTCCAAGCCGATACAAATGGGTCTAATGGGTGGCAGCTTTTTCTCTGCCTATGAGTCATCTGGGTAGGTACTGGGTAGTATACATTTCTGCCGCCAACCAGCGGTGTAACAATTGTTGTGTTCCGGTTTGAAAGGTATAGAGGGTCAGTACAATTACGAACAAGATCCTGGGTCACTGGTGACAACGTATCTGTAATCTCATTCAATGGAAGTCATTTGTAGCTGCTCATGGGCTGCAGTAGCCACTTACCATCGGATGGACCGTGAGTTCGTTTTTACACTCCACTCCAACAAAAAAAATATGACTCATCAATTGTAAACTTTCAACGCCTCTCAGCGGCTCTCCTTCCGAAATCATTCATTACACGTAGATCTAGCAAAGTTGGCAGCTTGTACGGTCGGGTGTAGCGACATCAATCGACCATTTCCGACATCGATGCGCTGAGGTTCTACTTACGAAACAACGCCGATGCATAGGTCTTGCCGATAGGCCGATAGTTTGTCGATTGAATACCTGTGTGCAGCGTCATCACACATCAACCGCACAATCAAATCAACGCCGAGGTCAACGTTGCACTAAAACACGTTAAACAACGTTTTCGTTGCACTGAAATTGAACTTTGAAATTTTTCTCACATCGTGCCCTAAAAAGTTTCACTTCAACAAATTAATATTACACACTTTCAAATTAAAAATGCAAGACACTCGCAACTAACCGAAACGTTGCACTCAAATCAGACCTCGAGATTTTACACTCATCGCGCCCAAAGAAGTTTCACTTCAATAACGTATAACTTCTGATGCCAAGGCGCTGCAGCTCCTTATCTGCTCTCTTTATGTACTTTGGCTTTGCAGAACGTATACTCTTGTGCATAGGTATACTCACGTATCGACTTTACATCGATATCGAAACAGCACAAAGGTATGAAAATTTATTTATTGCTATTTACTTCAATAGCCAGAATGGACTTTTGTAGTGAGATTTCTTTGAGCGCGAAGAGAGTAAAATTTCAAGGTCGAATTTGAATATTACGTGCAACTTTTCGTGCGTCGTTTTGGGCGTGATGTAAGTAAAATTTAAAGGTTGAATTTGAGTTCAACGTTTTCGTGTTTCGGCGGGTTTCGGGTATAAAGACGTAGTATCTCGGCGACGATTTGATTGAAAGCCTGTAATATTTATTTTGTTTATATACGTATTTGAACTGTAATCTTCATTGTTAACTAATATTTATTGACTAATTAATTATTGTTCACATACTATTATCAGCTTATTTAAATTCACAGCTAAAAAATGCCTTTACAGGAAAGCACCCATAAAGCCAGGATGAATTTATTGAAAGGTTCGTCCATACTCACCACGCCGGGTGGCGGGTTCGTGAGCGCAGTGCCGGTGCCCTTAACTAGTCTGTGGCATTTAGGTTTCGCAAATTCGGATAGACTTTCCGCCATTATTCGGTCGCTAGAACCTCATTTCGCTATGGACTTAAGTACGAAAAGTCTTAAGGCGCGTAGTGTACATGGAGACATGATTAACTGAGACGATCTATCTAAAAGATAATTTGTAGGCGGAGGCGAGGCGGCCGCGTGGGCAGCTTGGAGCGGTGAACGTGCCTGCGCGGCGTCTGTAGCGCAGGTCCGCGACCGGCTCGCTGCCGGAGCGCCATTCTGCGCCTCTCTTCATGCCTTTTTAACACATCTCGATTTAGATGACCTACTTACTACAGCGTAATTGCACCTTTATTTTCTTTTGTGTCTGTGTTTTGTAATGTAAACATTATCAATTATAATGTTATATATTTAAAATTGTAAATGGAACGTGGTAAAGCCAAGCGGCGGCTTTTGCTGCTGCTCGAATAGGCCGGCTCGCCCAAGTTGGTACCGGTGCCTCGCAGAATACCGGTGTGAAGTAGGGGCATCTTGTGCTTCTGCGTTTCGTTCGGTGAGTGAGATAACCGAAAGCCCCCTCTCCCTCCCCATCGCCTTCCTCATCCTCCCTCCCTCAAACCCTCAAATACCCTTACCTTGCCGCCTTTCCCTTAAAAAATTGGCAATCGCGGTAGCTGTGGAGTCGAGCTGGAGATCAACAACAACAACTCTCAAAAACCCTTTTTACAATTTACCGCTGTTTCATAATGAGACCACGATGTAGTGGAGCCATGCTCTAGTACGGATGAGTCGGTTCGACCGGGGACAACCATACCCTAACAGGATACCCAAGTTCAAGAGTAGTATAATGCTGTTGTGTTTAATTTGAAAAGTGATTGAACCGCAGGCCAATTTACTGGTGCGAGGAATTCCATCTTAATTCTTAGATAGAGACAGAAGTTGGATATATGATTAATGATAGTTTGTTGCGCTCATTTGTATAAAAAAAGAAAAAAGACCAGAAACCACGGTAGACGAATACAAAAATCTACAAAATAAAATACCGATAAATTTATTGCAAACTTGAGCAGACCAGCCTCCACTAGCAGCACCTGTTCTCTCACGGGTTCTTATAATATAGAATACACGGACGATAATAGATAAATAGTTATCTTTCTTCGCCTCACCTTAAGCTGATCGATCTCCTGTATTTAACGCTATTTTCACTAACGCCTATTTATTGAAATTATTTGAAGAAAAAAAAAGAAAATTACCTTGTTTTAAAAGCTCCACTAAATTATTGTTTCCAAAAAGTTTTTCTTCTTATCAGCGATATACATATAAGATATCACGCCTGTTACTCAGAGGGGTTGACGCTGATTACAGATTACTATTTGGCACGATTAGCGTAGCAAAACGGGGTTCCGGAGCCAAAAATTTTCTCCTCTCGTTGTTAATACGTTCAATAATATCCGCGTAAAGTAATCGACGTGAAATAACTGTTGAAATTGACTTCCAATAAATTTATTTTAAGAAAGCTTGTAAGGGGGAATACACCTCGCCATACAATATCTTTCTCCAAATGTCAACCTCACTTGCATTCTGCTTGCAAACAAACTTTTTCACCACCGAATGATGGTGGATAACCTTTCGAATTTGTCGAACATAAATTCCACAGACTAGTGGTGGGAGGCATAATGACTAAAGCAACGGTACCTACCGGCTCTGCGCTCTCTGGCCCGCTTTTCCAGCGTGATGGCCAAACCTTCCAAGGAATGTACACCGGCTTTGCTGGCTCTTTCTTAGAGAGGCCTATGTTCAGTAGTGGAATAAATAGACTGATAAAATAAGCCTGTACGTCACTCTTTCAGCAGATTATTCTTCAATGCAGTATACAATAATTTTCACTGTCTCGGAGACTAAAGTCTAAATTAATCTTAAGATTTTGTTTGAATCGTCTGCCACCCGATCTTATCCATGTTCTAAAAGACATAAGTTTAGTAATTCAGCAGCAGTATCTAAAGTGCCAGGTGTCTGGTTCCGCAACCGCTAGAGCAGCTTGGCGATTATAGCAAATCCGGCAGTGGACAGTAAATGCTGATGGAGAAAAAGATGGTAAATAAATCTAGACCTATAAATCCTAGAGAATTGAATTCTGGTAGGAATATTGGTCCCACAAATGCTGTAAGAAAGCAATTTAAAAGTCTTATGATATAGTGCCATAAGATTTTTAAATATACTGAATTATATCCGCAGTGTATGTGTATGTAAGCATTTGACTACTATTCTGATTTCCCAGAGACAGCAATTTAGAAGAGCTAAGAGTACGCTTTGCAGATCATACCGGGGAACTGACTGCACGTCTACCAATAAATATCTTGGAAGACACTTTAGGACATTCCGTGCGTAACATTTTAATAATTTTGCTTTAGTTATACATATATATTATAAACCACTATCAATTAAGGTATCGGGCCTTCAATACATATAATATGATAGTCCCTTTAAAAGTAAGTATGCTTCAAACTTATTGCACTTTACAACAGAGGAAATCATTACTCTGCATATTGCGGAACGTGAGAAGTGGCACGTGTAAGCGATTTGAACCTCATTGCATGTTTTGCAACGCTCCATATATAAAATTAAATTGAAACTAATTGATAAAGCATGCGTATTATGACATTTTTCTATGTCTGTAGATACATTTGAAAAAACTCAGTTTAACTCTGCGTAGACTTAACACCAAATAACAAAATTATCTTTTCTATCAATCTGTATAAGTATTCTGCTGGTCCTTTCTGAGAGCTGGTAAGCCATGCGTTTAAATTTGCCCATACTCACTACGCTGGAGAAGTGTATCGATGAGAGCTCTGCCGGACCCTTCTCTCTAGAGATGCACCCATTACTAGCCTGTGGTACTTTTGTTGGTCATATTCGGATGGTTGGTCATTGGACATGTGCCCATCCGACCATTCACGCCCGTCTGCACGCGATGCAACCTGCTGACGAACGGCCTCAAAATATGACGCTGATTTGTTTTTAATGTGATATCAGTGTCACTGCTGGTTGATAGGTTGATAAAAAATAAAAATATTATGCTCTCACGACCAATAGAGCCTTAATTTCAATAAACTCCCTGACACTTGATTTGACGGGATAATTTGACAGCCTGACGCCGTCTTAGTGTCCTAGGCCAATGATACAAATCGTACATAAGTTTCGTAAACTTATTGGTACGAGCGTTCTGGGTTATGCGGTCGTTAGGAAGTCAATGGATGCGGACAGCTCAGACCTTTCTTCAGCTTGTCAACTTGCGAACTTCGAGTGTTCAGCTTGTGCGTGTAAGCTGAATTCGTGATAATAATGATTGACTCTTTGTATGCGTGTAACACCCAAAACGAAGTATTATCAAGTAAACATTAGTAGAATATAGTTAACCGACAAATGATCTTTCATTCATTTTGATCTATTCATTCGCCAAATGGTATAAAAGTATAGCCTTTCAAATATACTAAATTATCTTTTGTGATAAATATATTCGTTTTAAATAATTAGTATTTATCCTAGGCTGATCAAATAAAGGCAATGTCTACCGAAGAACGAGCTGCAATTCGCTGGAGAGTGTTACTTGAACAGTGCAGTTCCAAGTTGGCGGTTACACCGCCGCGCATCATCGTGCTTTCTCTGCGACGTGCCTCGCCAGCCGATCCTATACCGTTGTATTAAACTAATTTTTTAATATCCATCGCTGTTTTATTAATTAAATAAACTAATTCAAGTAAACAGTCGTTTTACTTAAAAATGCAGTGATCAGTGCAATATATCAACCACACATCGCCGGACCAGTTTAACAACACAACCGAGGTGCGGTATAAGCATTATTCATTATTATGAATCGGGTATGCGGAGAACAGATTGGCGATAATGATACAAGTGGATATGACTACTCTATAATATGGGAATTATCATATTAAGGAACACACATACGGTTTTTGTAATAACTAATACTTTCCAAACGTAGAACAAACAGGCATTAAAGTTCTTCGACACCTAAACTAAAGCTGTCCCGAACTCTTGGAAGACAGCTTTAGTGCACCCGATCCCATCCTCCAGTTGTTACTTAAAATAATTGGGTCTATAATTAACACCCAGCTATTGAGGTACCTGGAGGGGCATCAGTTGTTTAGTGATCACAGATTACGTCGGTGTCGATCGGCTGGTGATCGTTTAGTGTTTCTCACTAATTAAGTCCAAGGGTAAGGCCTTGGCGGTAAGTTTGAACGTAGCTTATGCTTTGACTCGATCGGTTTCCGAGAGATTATGCTTTTAGGTCACCCGCTTCCTCGCTGAGAGGAGCATCAAGGTTGTTGACGACGGTAAATGCTCGGACGCCAAATCAATGAATGCTGGTATTTCAGAAAGCTGTCTCCTACCCTGTTCCTTCTTCATATCTATGATGATGTTGCTGCAAATTATAAGCATGCATTGTCATGCAGAGAACAGCACTGATGATGTCCTATACACAGGCCGTGCGAATATTTCTCGGGAATACGCCAAAGAGTGCTGGATGATACTTGTGCCTGAAGTCGCGACTTTGTTAAACGAAATCCAGTCCAATTAAAATCTAAAAAGACACGTTTGCGCGTTTACCACTTAAAAGAAACTCTTTGTCGTTACTTCCCTTTCTGTAAACATCCCGGTTACAGCCATTATCGAAATCCTTGGCGTTGTCATATCGAACTAGTCAGTGTGCCTGAGGCATTGGCCACTTAAAAGCTGCTCAGCAAAGCAGGACAGTATGTCAAGCCGGTCCAGCCTGCGACTTTGTAAAGCGTAAGCCCATTCTTGTTCTGGTTTAATATCTGGGCAGGCTGAGCTATTGGGGACTAAGTTCTCTCTGATTGACTTGATACTCTTGTCTTGTTTACCGTATTTTTATAAGGAATGTTCTAATCAACTGTTCGGAATGATCCTAGCCGCTAAGTTCCACCATTGTTCATCGCGACAGAATACTAAGTTCCACCAACACCATCTAAACGGTTGGCAATCCAACCACAGTGCGTTTTTCTTGAAATATATGCCAAGCACTTAAACTTTATGGAATCAGGTCTCCTTCTTTACGATAATTGCCAGCGGTATTTCCTAACAGTTACGACTTAGGGGCCTTAAAAAAGAGAACTTATTACTTCCTTAATAGTCGGCAACGAAGCAACAGCTCCTCTGGTGTTAAAGGCGTACTTTGACACCAGAGTGAGCCTACGTCGGTAATCAAAATCAGTCAGATGAGCCACTTGCTCGTTTGCCCACTTTTATGTATAAAAAAAAATTGTAGGTGATATAAAATATGATACAAACCCAGTCAGCAAGTAGCTCATGTATTATAACAGTTGACGCTTTCGCAACTGAGCAATGGTCCCCATTGGCGACGCCGTAACACTATTGATTAAACGACACCTATACCGCCAGTTAGTAGTTATGGAGAAACCAGAAAAAATTGAAATCATCTACGAATACTCTAAACGTAGAAGAGGGTTTGGAAAACAAACTCTATTTGAAGATCATGGTCCTGAAATGTGTGTCAGTATACCATGCAACCCAAATTTTTATAAAAATTACATGCTGCGAAATCCCGTACATGTGGCCGTACAAAATACTTCTACCATGTCTGAGCATTGGGTTAATTCAGAGAGGTAAAGTTTTAAATGTCAAATTGTTAAAGTGTACTTCGTTGTTTTATTAGGTACTTGGTGTAGGTATATAGCTATATATTACAAAAATAATCTATATACTTTTAACGACGTTCCATAAAGTCAAGTCCGTGGTGTAAAGTAATATTGTTTGTCTATTTTTACTATTTATTAGTCTATAAATACTACTTACATCTGTTATACTATAATAAAATATACTAGATAACAAAATATAGGTGTGTTGTTAGGTTCTCACCCCTGATAACTAAATTCGTTAGTACATATAATAATTACGGGTATAGTTATAAATATAATTTTTGAAGTGAAACATCATAAGGAGCGATGAGAATAAAAATTCAAGGTCGAATTACACTGCAACGATTTTTTGCAACGTTTCGGTTAGCTGTGAGTGTAGCATTTTGAATTGGAAGTGTGTTAAATTAATTTGTTTATGTAGTGTACGTATTTCGGCGGCAAGTGATTGTGTGGCCTCCTTATCAGGAGACCCGAGTTTCCAGAACCCCTATGTGGAGAGCACCACCTGACACGTTGTCCCAAACAAGTTCTGGTGAAACGTCGGTTGAAAGGACTAATATGAATGGACCTCTGACATCCCAGTAGGATATACTTGCTTGATCCATATTGCTAATTTTTTTTTATCTTTAATTATAACAAATCTACTCCTATTCTACACCCTCCGCGGTTTTATTTTTCAAAATGCGCTAATATACGATATTAGCGCTTTTTGATTTGATTTTCAGTTTCAAAGTATTAACCAATACACCGATTTCAATGACTAACTTCAAAAACGTTTTTGGACTTTCATGTTGCATTCCAGCCGACAATTAACCCTTTTAGGAAAGGTTTTCCGTAATTTCTTAACGGATGCGCCTATACTCTGTCCACTAAGCAACGACCGCGATGCTTAGTGGTTAGCGTTTCTGACTGTACCAAAAGACCTGAATTCGAATTTAGCCCCCAGCCGACGCCATTATTTGTGCAATAAATAAATTGGTTTATACGACACGGGTTCAGTTGTGTTGTGTTGCGTACCGTGTTTCTGACACTGCTTATGATCATTCTTCTGATCTTACCGCATAATACGCTTTAAAGCGGACCCGGGAAGGAGAATAGGTGAGCGCATCTGTGTTTGTGCCTCGATTTACTTACTGCCTCAATTTACTCAAGATTTTTGTCACGATTAACATTGAAATATATATTTATAAAGGACAATCAATTTCTTCTGTCTCTTTAGCGGCCCCTATTAAACAGCCCACTGCTGAACACCGGCCTCACCCAAAACAATTTTAGTTAAACATTGAAAACTCAAAAATTTGATTAGTTTTTGAATACGAGTTCCGTAGTGGTTCTAACGCAGCAGAAACAGCTCGCAATAGCAATGCTGCGCTGAGAGAGGATACGACTAACGAACGCACTGTGCGTTTTTGGTTTTATCGCTTTCGTAGTGGAAACTTTAACGAGAAGAATGAAGCGCAAGGAATACTACATACTAAGGTAAATAACGATGAATTAAAAGTAATGGTGGAAGCCGATCCTTATCAAATCAGAACAATTAAAAAAACTAGCGCATTGTTATACTTATGGTTCTGGATTACAAAAAAATATTTAATACCTCGTAAGGTTGTGGGCAGAGATTTTTACATATTTTTTTTTCAAATAATCTATTAATTATCTTGGCACTTGGATTTTAGAGCTGAGTACACGAATTCCGGTATTAACCACGTAGAAGGTGGTTGGCCCAAGGATATCAATATGAACGATCCCGAAGCCACTCAGAGATATCGACGTAAAATAGAAAAGGACGACGCTTATATTCACGCTGTTATGCATCTTGGCCATGTAAGATAAAAAAACTGCAAAATTAACAAAAAATTACACATTGTGATTAAGGTAATCCATATTGAGTATGTTTTAGAGCATGGAACACAACATTTTGCAGAACAATGCGGTAGATATGTATCAAATATATTATTCGGAACTGCCTACAATCCCGCCAGTTGAAAGAAGTAGCTGCCACACGGTTAATGTATATCGAGAGCCTGGTAGTACAAGAAGACCAGTAAGATCTCTGTCATGGCAGGCTGACGGTGGAGCTAGACTGGCCGCGGCACACGCTGATGTTGATTTTATAAGGAACAGATCATTGCAATTATCTTATATTTGGGATATAGGTAGCTGCTCTTCTTCCAATAGAAAATCTTCCTGCTATATAAAATCACTGAGCTTGCTTCTTTTTGACAGAAAACGCAAATGCACCAGAGCTTACTATAAAACCTCTACAACCATTACTAGACTTACAATACAATCCAAGAGATCAACATACACTTGTGGGTGGTATGATGAATGGACAGGTAATCTAGATAATGTAATGAGGAATATAATCTAAATGCGAACCGTTATATTATTATGTAGAAAATTTAAGGTGGGCTGGTGGGACACTCGTAAAGGTGGAGATCCAGTTGGTCTTTGCCCACCGCATGTGGCTCATAGAGATCTCGTTCGTAACGTTTTATTCATTAATTCGAAGACTGGAGCAGAATTCTTTTCATCATCACCAGATGGTGTTGTTAAATGGTAAGTCCTCCTCTTCCAACCCTCCGACAACACTAGTATACGGGTATACGGTCGCGAGAGCTTTTTATTGTTATTACATAGGTAGTAAGAAGTAAAATACTCCCACTCAGGTAACAGATTAATGGTTTATTTTGTTTTCTTATGAAGTAATTACTTCAAAAAGGACTAATTTAGGTGTGGTGGTGGTGGTGTGTAAAAACTACTCTACGTAACTGTGGGGGGATTTTGAGAAATGTTAATCCATAATAAGGCAACAATTTGAACGGTTTAAATTCTTCCAATAACCTTTTTTTTACTATAAATTTCTCACTACACTATAGTTCTCTCCCATATGGTGTAATCGTCGGAACGTGCGAAGACTATGCTGCTCGTCGCACATTTTCAGCCTGGCATTTTATAAGGAAAATTCCGCCTTTTCCCGGAAACTATGAGATTTTTTAGGCATTTCTTCAGTCCCCACCAAACGGTACTTGCAGTATAAAACAATTTAAATGCTCATGTAAAAAAATGGTTCGTATGACGATGAAAAAATTATTAACGACCTCGATATGTATGTTCATCATTATTCAATAGTAATGTTTAAAAATAATTCCCGAAATGAGACGCGTTTTTCTACTTACTAGCGATATTATATGTTTAAACGCTCGTTTCACCTTTTAGACCATAGGGTGTAAGGGGGAATATTATAATATATTTTCTCTCCTGCACGCGGTTCAATTCCTACCTAACAAACGATACTCTAGCGAACGAATGACCGGAAAATCCTTCTTAATTTCCCGAACTCAAATCACACAGACTAGTGATGGGGAGCAGAGTAGTATCACGAGTAGGAGGGAGAGGAGCGGCACTGCGAGTGTAGTGCCAATCCGCTTGCCCAGCATGTTGAGTATGGGCAAACCTATCAAGAAATAACTTTAGGCTTTTGCTTGCGTTTTCTTCTAAGCCTATGTTCAATACATATAGATGAAGAAGAAAATGAAGATAAGGTATTGTCACACTGAATAGTAAATACATCTCTTAGTCATTTACAAAAACTAATTTTTGATAATGTTTTAGGTGGGACACTCGAAACATGAGCGAGCCTACTGATTCTATGATAATTGATTTAGTGAAATTACCTAATGATGCACAAAGCATGGATAAAGCTATAGGAATTTCTGCACTCGAATATGAACCTACTATTCCTACAAGGTATTTTTTTTAATTGACTCTTGCGTCGGTTGTCAGCGTAAGTTTATAACATCCAGTTGCTGTGCCCTAGCCACTATTTTTTTAGAAGGGGAAGTCTCAGGTTTTGAATACACCAATTTTTTACGTTATCATCATACGTCCTATCTGAATATTACGATATGTCAAGACTCCACCCTGATCAACCCGCACAAATAATAATTATTTATTATAGCATAGGAGAAGGCTGCGCGTTTTTCGTAACGTCTAATTTTTCAGATTCATGGTAGGAACGGAAACTGGCTTAGTGATCGGCGCGAACCGTAAAGGAAAAACACCTCTGGAAAAGCTTCCTTCTAAAGTGAGTAATAAATTTTATTCGACTTAAAACTTATTTACTCTTATTATACCTAGTGTTTTTCCTAATAGTATGAGGCCCATTATGGACCAGTGTACGCGTTACAGAGGAACCCGACCTTTTTAAAAAACTTCTTAACGGTAGGAGATTGGACTGCTCGAGTATGGAGCGAAGATTGTCGCGAATCCTCAATTTTGTGGACTTATTCGCATCGTACGAAGCTTACGGACGGCGCATGGAATCCAATCAGGTATGTCTAAAGAATTTTCCAAATTTAATTATAATATATAAATATTATACTTATTAATTTTTAATTTATAATTATTAATAATTTATAATAACAATTTAAGGCCACGGGTGGTTAAGGGATCCGAACCAGGAAACTCGAGTTCTGTCCCCATGTAGAGGGTTGGACCAATGAGATTTTCGAAACTTATCTACAATTTGTATCGTTGGCTTAGATACTAAGACGGTAGCAGACCCACCACCTGTCACGATATCCCAAATAAGCTCTGGTTAAAAGTAGGTTGAAAGGACTAAAAATGTTTAATCCTCTGATCACCCCCGTATTGTCCATACGGTCGTAAGAGGTTATTTAATAACAATTTACAGATTTTCATTGATGCTGGTGACCCAGTGGGATGGATGTCTTTCTTGTTGGGATCTGTTACGAAGACGAAGCGCACCCATAGTGACTGCGCAACTGTGTGATGAACCACTGTTGCGTTTACGTCCACATGAAGGAGTGAGTAGGTATTTATTATTTTTATTGCTCATTACTACTTTTAGGAGCCAGCTAACTGATATGTACGAGTGGTATGTTTAGGTTCAGGCACAGAGTACATTTAGGTTTAGGTATGGTAATGAATGCAATTTTAAGTACTAAAGTAGCTCGCATTTCATTGGTTCTGTTTAACAAAAAATTATGTACCAACTATAATATTTAAAGGAAAATAATCATTATCAATTCCAAATAATCGATATTTGAGTTTCATCTAAGCAAGCATATGGAAATATAGTTATAGAATTTATTTCAAGCCCTCCCCCGAAGAAAATAGCATGCATAGGGTTTTGACCATGGGCAGACCCGACACTGGCTTATTGCCTATACAGGGAATGCAGAATTATTATGACATGTACAGAGTTGGATTTGTTAAAGTGAATAGATATAGATGGTGTAAATTCTTGAAATATATTTAAAAAGTGAGTGTCTTGAATTATTGCACATTTTTATTACTTAGTTTACTCCCTTGTATAATCTCAGCGTGATGTTAACTATAGCAGATGTTGGTTCAGGCCTAACTCTAAAATTTTGTCCAAATCGTTGGATACTTGTTGCGTGCTACACGAACAATTCGTTCAACAGACAGATAACAATTTAATAAATTATAGATTTTGTCCTCATGAATAAATTCATAATTATTTTTAAAATCTTTATTATATACAGAGACAGCAATGTAAGAGATATATTATATGAATAGCTTAATCCACACAATAGTATAAACGTACATAAACTAATATAATACTTTTTATTAAAAAGAAGTTATCATTC